>OX392506.1:16839598-18166563 GCA_947623375.1 Apotomis capreana | reverse complement strand
TGCAATGGCGACGGACAAAAAACCAACGGTGCCCTGTCAGTTGACACTGCCATGGCTGGCCCGCGAGGTTTTTCTTCAAGGATCGTTTGAAGGGTCCCAAACACGGCAAAGAGTTCCTTAATATCGACTGCAACAACTGCTGTTGGATTTTATGAACAAAATTAAAGTTCATCGAATTTTAAAAGCTAAGCTAAATAGTTAAATTACTGCTACTATGAAACGAACCGTCGCATAAACGAACCGAATTTATATGATCTCGTCTCTGCTAATTGTAAACCAAGGTCCTGTCATCAGACATCCATTGCATTCTCTAACCAAATCATATATATAATATATATTTATAAACGAAGTAGTCCCAAACTAAGCAATGCTTGTAGACATAGGTACTACGACATTACATAATACATCCATGAATATTTAACGAATGTTCGAGTTGATCATACAAATATTTGTCCTTGCCGGGATTCGAACCCAGGACCTCGCAGGCAACTGCACCACTGCGCCACGCGCCAATCGCATCGTTGATTTTAAACTTGTGAATTTAATAAATAACAATACGAAATTCTTCAAAAGACCTTTGTGCTACGTCCGTTCCTATGTAAAATAGTGACAGAGGTTACATAGCAACTCGTAATTTCTGCCATATTCAGACACAATGACGTCACAAAGCACTACAAATGCACAGCGGTCAATCTCATCCACGATAGAACATAAAGATAATATTTTACTCGCCGACGTAACACGTCAGCGTAGCAACGTACCCACAGTCGTACAGCGGTCATGTGGTGATGATGCATTTCTACTGATCACTAACCTTACCTAACCGTGGTCGTATCTCATAAAAGGCTGGAACTTGAAATGTTTTGAATTTATTTATAGAAGGATATCGCATTGGACTCATATGAATGAAACAAAAGGTTATTTAACTAGAACTACGTTTAATTCTCTTGCATTAAAGTAGGTACTATAAAATCTAAGGGAACCTAGCCAGCGGAGTTGCAGTACCGACTGGCCCTATGCAGGTTGTTACTAGGATTCTAAGCCTAATTTTGGTCGTTCACTCTTTTATATTTAGACAGATAAAACTAAGAAAGATGCACTCATCTGGAGAACGATGAAATAGGCCGGCCTCACAGCTTGCCGGAGCAACTGTCAGCGAAGAGGGAACGTAGTCAGTCCTGGAGCCGTCCGGTACCGGGGAACGGATCACAGGGCGACAGCTGCGGTGACCTCACAGCGCAGGTCTACCACGGACCTCCTTTAACAGCAAAATCAAATACTAAGACACAAGTAAAGAATGCGGCGGCGTTTACAACGCGCGCCGGCTCCTGTGGCATCAGGGGTTCAGACAACAGTGGCGCTTATTGACCTTGGTCAAGTACAATGTAAATCAAACGCAATCCATGTGAGTCGTGAACGTATAACCTCTCACGGCCGAGTTAGTAGACTGTCAGGACATTTATGTAATCAATAAACCATATTACGACTGTCGAACAAGCGGATAATATATCAAATTGACCAACCTTTTGGAGGAAAACGAGTCCGCTTGGGTTAAGTACTTCGATGTCAACTCCGGGTATCCAGTGGCAAGCCAACACTGGGATTCACCGCACCTCACCGTCTGGGCGTTCAGGGTAGTCGAGCAGACCGGCCCGCGATGATGGAGTGTTTCTCTCTCGGTTTTTATTCCAACATTTTCCTTTGCGTAAAACCCACGCGGCGCCCCTTGCCTGCGCTCGCTGTCAAAAAAGCCTCTGTTGCCAACGTCACAGGGCGCGTTCACGGTGCACGGTTGCGTTCCAAAACACGCATCATTACAAACTTTTGGTGACAAACCGTGGTTCTAAAATACATAGAGTCGCTGAATTTTAAAATTGTTCACAGTCAATGTCTTACATATGTGACTTTATGTTTGTAACATTTATGCTGTTACATAATTGTTACGAGATTCATTTTATTGGTATTTTTTTTAAATCACCGCGAGAGGCAACGACTTTTACTGTTAAAATTGATTAAGGGAGTTTAGTAACAATTAATTAGCATAAATTAGATTTAGACCAATGTACAATGAGCCGCAATATTGCATGGCCCATTTATGAATGAATTCATTCATAAATGGGCCATGCATTTTTGGAGCCCATAGTACATATTATACGAGTATGTTTATAGAATGAGAAAGTTAATGTCAAAATAGCTCCTTCGAATAAAGCACATCGCTATTAAAGCAGATAATTAAAGAGAGTCGTTATATCACCACTATGGGTATAATTATTTAGTGAGAAAGTTTTTTTAAATAAAATAACATGATATTACTAAATTTTTTGTTTTAAAATAAAGTTTTTGTCCATAATTACACGGCACTTAGCTTCCCAAGCAGCACATTAGTGAATTTTGCAGCTTATCTTATAGCTTTAAGTTCTAAATGAGTGGTTTAACAGTGTTTGATACAACTTATAGCTTTAAACACCACTCAAAACTGTATATGAGTTCATCCTATCACTTGTAGTTGCATAGGAACGTTTTTTGTTTCTACTTTATTACTTATGGTGGGATAAAGTCGATTTTGCTACTTAAAGTTGCATGCAGGTTCAAATTGTCACTCAATAAGAAGCAATAGTGCTATATAAGGCCTTAAAATCACTTATAAGCAACTTTTACATATAAGTGGGAACATACCCTTATTTGGAACTAAAAGTTCCAAATGACTAGTACAATAGCGAATTATATCACCAATAGTGGCTAAAGGGATAATTTTACGGCTCTTTTGGAACCAAAAAATATTGCAACTTTAAGGCCTAAGAAGTACCTTATTGCCACTCCAACGCATAAATAGGTGTCAGTAGGAGGTTCTTGGAACCAAAAGCAGTTATTTTCACTTATTTCGAACCACTAACGAACTAAAAGTTCTATTATTGTTCCTATTTGCGCCTTGTCAAAATATATTTAATAGTCTTGCTTGTTTAATAGTCTACAAAAGAGCAAATAATTACTATTGGTAATATCATTCACTGCTTTGCCACTCGCAAGATACAAATAAGTGATTATTAGACTTGATAGTTCCAAATAAGGAACAAATAAGTGAAAATAAACACTGTAGGATCTTTTTTAGGGTTCCGTAGTCAACTAGGAACCCTTATAGTTTCGCCATGTCCGTCTGTCCGTCCGCGGCTTAGCTCCGTGATCATAAGTGCTAGAAAGCTGAAGTTTGGTATGTGTATGTATCACGCCGACATAACGGTAAAATAAAAACTAAAAAAATAACTTTTTTTCGGGTACCTCCCATACACCTAAAGTGGGGGTGATTTTTTTTTTCGTTCTAACACTAGCGTGTGGGGTGTCGTTGAATAGGTCTTTTAAAAACAATAGGGGCCTTCAAAGATCATTTTTTGATAAAGTCAGCAGTTTTGTAAATATTCGCTCGGTAAATCCAAAAAATAGTGTCCCCCCCCCTCTAACTTCTCAACCACGGGTCAAAAAATTATGGAAAAATTCATGAAAATAAGGCCCTATTAGTACTTTCAATGAAAACTATATTGAATAAAATCGGTCGAGCCGTTTTTGAGTTATCGCAAAAATTCATAATTTTCTTTTAAATTACGTAAGTGCCCCGCGGTGTTCTTATACTTCGAACGTTACACATATTAGTTAAGTGCCATACTGCATTAAAACATTTCGCTCAATCTGGTGCGTATAATCGATAACTTCTAGAAGGTAATAAGTAATTACAGTTACTTTGGCGTTTACGACCTTTTATAGAGCTTGAAATCTTTCTCGTAATTTAAATTCGATTTTATTGTCTATTGTGAAGGATGGCCAACTACGGAACCCTACACTGAGCGTGGCCCGACATGCTCTTGGACGGTTTTTGTTTCGCCATGTTTACAAATGGAAGCCTATGAAAATTGATTATTTTAACCAGAATTTTATCACACTGACGCATAATCACAGACTTTTGATAGTTGTGACGATGTTACTTTAACATTGTACGTAACCTACAATCATTAGGTCAGGTTTTTAACAGTTTTATTTCTTATCAGTATCTATTCCTTATTTAATTTAGCACTCTCTTTTTTAATATTCCTGATCAAATGAAGGGCGCGTCGACAAAGAAAACATACTATAGTTTCACAGTAAAAAAAAATTCGCAAGAATTTCGTGCTTATTTCGATGCTTGTATTATTTTTTTTATTTTATATAAAAAAAAATGGCTACTGCCCATTGGGTCAATTCTGCCAGTGTCAAAGTTGACGAACGTTGTACGGTGAGTTGAGCTTTTTGTAAAGTGATAGCGATTTACAAAAAACCACGCGGTCTACCGGGCCTTGACCCAAGAAGGGCTATGTACGCTTCAAGTTGAATTCTTCATTAACCATTCACTCATACGTTAGTTCACTGCACAATAGGCTATCAATACTACACATTGAACAACCAAAATGAATAAATAACGAATAACTAAACTTAAAGGCATGCGGCCATCTTAAGTCACAAACCGGAAGCCGATGCTTGTATAACGTAAAGTTTTAATCACTCATCAAACAGACATATAAATCCAAAATGAATATGGCAGATCACGTATTACTTCAATTTGACAGTTGCCTCGCCACTCAAAGATAATTTTGGCGACTCATTTATCACTCATTGACCGAACTGAAATGTTTTCATTCGTTCACTGCGCATAACTTTTACCCTTAGTTCTAATTGCCACTTAAGGTTATTGTGAGATCTCTTATGGATTCTATTTAGCACCAAAAATAGGCTGCAATTTTTCTCCTTTTGGTTCTATACTGGTGGCATAAGGGTTCTTGCCACCTATATAGCACTTAGTCATGGTGGTAAATTTCACTTAAGCATCTAATTAGATATGATATACGAGCTATTTAGACCCAATTGTGCTACTTGGGTTATTTGTCTTTCTTTACTAATATTTTATTTGATTTTAAACAAAAAAGGTCTAAATAGTCATTCCGGGAATGCGTCCTTATACCATGTTTCATAGTTCAAACAAGTCCAAAATGTTTATAATTAAGACTTAAAACTGTCATAGCCTAATATTAGCTTTGAAAATCATCAAATTAAGAATATAAGTATAAAATACATTAATAGCAGTTTAACACTTTGCACGCCGTAAGTTATAATCGGTACCGCGCTCCAACAGCTGATCACGAGCACCACACGTGATGCTCTTTTTCCCAAGAACGCCGCGCATTTTTTAAGGCGCCACCTCTGGTTCGCCGGCGACTTTCGGTGATATTGTAAGATTTATAAAATAATAATTAGCGTAGATACAGGAATAATTTCTTTTTTATTTAAGAGGTGTTTTAGTATTTTATAATGATAAAAATAAAACAATGTGTTTATAATATTTATTTTATTTTAAAACTGTCGCTGAAAAGAACTCGTTTTATGAAAAAATAAAATCTAACATGGATTTGTTAGGTAGCCCGCGCAGCGCACTGACGAGGCAGCGCGGGCGACGCATCGTCATGCCGTTCCCCCAATCCTCACGTTAAAAAATTGTATATGTGCGGGTAGCTTAAACGTTCTTCTACACGTTGCTATTAAGCGGATCACGAACTGTGTTCGATATTTTAATACAAACAGTATGAAATCTGATCACGAGTACTATTCGTTATCCGCGACTCTAAGAAAAATAGTGTCACGAGTGGTACTCGTCATCGGCGAGCTAGACATGACAGTTATTAAAATGGCCTGCGAATTAGAGAAAAAATGCGTACCGAGTGGTTCTCGTGATCGGCGTGCAAAGTGTTAATTTCTTCATATTTTGACTATTCAAATGCTGTCTGACGTTTATTAAATCATTCCGTGAACGCGGTGGATATCGATCTATGTAAATACAAGAACACACGCTAGGTGGCGTTAGCGAGCAACAGCGTGAAGTTCACTAATCAAAGCAACAGGCGTGTTTCGTGTTTTCGGAAAAAAAAAATGATTTTGTTGGTAAGTACCTTTTAAATTGATATGTGTGAAGCGTACTTTAATTCCCTGTCACTACGGGAACGCTGTTTGAATATTAGTTTTTCGAAAATTTGCATGTTTTTTTGCAAAATTCTAATAAATATTACAGCTCACTTGTTCATAACCTTAAAAACCAATAGCTAACATGGCGGCGTCAAGCGCGACATGAAAATATTCATCAAATAGTCATTTCGGGAACTGTCATTTCGGGAACCTTTACGTATATGCCGGGCGTTCCCGAAATGACACGGGTGTTCCCGAAATGGCACTGGTGTTCCCGGGATGACAATTATTGGGCTTAATGGCGCTCTAATGCTTTTAAAAAGCATAACTATTCAAAATGTTGGTTTTAGGTATCCATTTAGTACGAGCAACATGGAAAACTATAAAAATAAAAATAAAAGGAAGTCAAAAAAAGGATTAAAAGAGGACAGTATGGCTTATAAAAAATATCGTGAAAAGGCAAGGAAGCGCAAGTTTTTAAATAAAATGACACCTGAACAAAGAGAGATGAAGAGACTAAAAGATAGGGAATATTACCATACAACTTTCCATACAACTGTGTCAATAGTCAAAATTATTGCGAGAAATTAAACTGCAGGCATTTTCAGTCGAAGAGAGAGATAAAGAAAGTCCAGTACCATTAGAAATGATAGACTTAGACACAGAAAAGAATGAAGAGTTTCTGAATTCTCTTCACATCAACAGAAAAAGTATTTATGACGCCGTATACGGATCAGACAGTTAAGATGATGAGCATTTCCAAAAGGTTTCAGTTTGACTTCATAGAAAAAAATGACGATATTTGTGCTGGTACATCGTACGGAAATGATAATGAGAACTTCCACCCAAACGTGATACGTCGTCCAAAGACATTTTTGCTAGTAAATGTACCAACTGAAAATAAAAAAATACAATACAGATACGTTGCAGTCGCTGACACCTCAGTTAATGAAGATGGAGAAATAAAAGTCAGCTTTCTTCGTTGTCAGCGGAAGGTTTGTCATTTTGGGAACACTCCCATCATTTTCGGGAACATCACAAAAACAGCAAATAAATCACTAATAAGTAATACTATAGTTAAATCTTGCATGTACAATATGAAATGACCTTTACACTTTTGTATTTATATTATTAAAATGTAACGTAGTGCAAAAATGTATACAATAAATTAAAATTTCGGAGCGAAATTTACACGAATTGAAAATTTATGGAGAGTACTTTGAAAAATAAATGTTTTCAATATAAAATATACAAAATAACAACATTATACGATTTAGGAACTGGTTAATTACAATTTCTTGAAGTTGATTCTTAAATGCGTTGGTTATATTATTATAAAAAAATATATTTAAAAGTGTTCTCGAAATGACTTTTGTGTCTGGCATTATTCTTATTAACTGGTAGAATTTCTAAAATATATATTTTTGTGCGTGCCTCTTCACAGGAAAGGTTCATGACAAATGACACAACAGACTCCACTTGTTAGTTTTCTTCAAAAGAAAACTTAATTTCTCAGATATTTGAAAACCTGAAATGCTCACCTCTTTGATTTTGACCCATATGTGTAGTTAACCGAATTCACAATGTCTGCCCGTGACAAACAGTATAAAAATATTTTTCCAATTTCCAGTTTAAGCAATAAGCGACAATCAGACAGCTCTGCTACCAATTCATACAATCATCGAAAAGATCCGTAATAGGTAGCGTTTAGAATTTATTTTATTAGAGTTTATAGTGCAATTCGGTCTGTTTGGGTGTCGCCGCAATTGCGACATCCGACGCGCCGTCTGCCGCGCCAATTGCGCTCGCGCACCCATCGGTCACGGTGCAGCCATTAGTCCAGTTTATGGAGCCGATTCAAACAGTAATTCAGGCAACTTAGCCTATACAGTGCGTTACCGGCAATCGGGCATTTATTAAAACTGATAATAATATGTTGCATTAGAGTGAATTCCAGCATTGTCTGATATTATTCACACTTACTTGTCAATTTACTGAGCAGTACATTGCTGGCAATTAACATTTTGTTACAAAGTTGATGAATCTGAATTTTAGTTCCTTAATTTAAAATTAAGGCCATGGTTAAGTTACAGAACCATGCTAGTTAACACTACTTTAAAAAAAAGCCTACTTGCCGGTAACATACTGTATATAAATATAACAATAACATAAACAACGTTGTCGCATTATTAATGTGTGATGTTCGTAAGTTCGTGGTATTACGTAGCCAACCGTGTACCGGCCTGGCATCCTATGAAGATTTTCTCCATCCATGCAAAAAAAAAACGCAGGAATACGTACCTATGTCAATTTTCACCAATATTCTTCCTTTGTAAAAAGGTTTCTCTATTTAATATATTTTCCTATTATTCCCAATTTGTGGAAGTGGCAGCGAGGGTCACGTCGAAGATTATCTTGTATACTCTCATACCTTCTAGCTTATTTTAAGACAATAACAGATGAGGCATAGTGAGCTTCGACTTTTTAACTTAGGTAAGACCCTTCTGAGTCAATCGAAACTTTTAATAGTTTTCATTCACTCTGTATTTGAATCAAAAACTTATCCTATTTAAAAAATCAGCATTTATTAAGTTATTAGTAGCAGTAAGTAAATAAGAGCATTGGTAGTAATAATCTGGAGAGTATTGAAACTAAAATTCATTGATTGGGCTATGAGTTTGAGCTGCAGTTATGACTTCATCGACTGGAAGTGACCTGTGTTGCTGTGTTCTTTTTGACACCAGTGTATTCCTAGCTCAACACTTCTCGTGAAGTTGACCGAGGTTGGGCGAATATATTTTACCGGTTAGCACATAAATACCGTTTTGCCATAAATAACCATAGCCGCCAAGAGTATAGCTCAGAAGCATCCATAATCCAACCTGTACAACATATCCATAATACCAAGTCTAGACTTCCGGTAAACTATTGGTACCAAGGGTAAACAATTACTTTGGGGATAGAACCCTTAAAAAACGGATTCTGTACCTAATCAATAGTTTACCGGAGGAAATACGACGAGAGCTAAATAAAAACAAATTCAAGAGAATGTTAAAAAAACACTTTTTCACATTACTACCGTAAATATATACTTACTTTGCACCTAAATAAAGATTCCCAACGATCCTACAGTCAAACCAGCCACTGGTTTTGTGGGACAATGTATTTAGATTTAAGTAAATTGTATAGTTCCTGATAAATAAATAAATAATAATAATAATAATAATGGTAGTGTGAATTAAATCCTAGGAAAATAAACAAGATTTCTAGTCAAATTAATAAACAATATATTTCCTTGAGAGACACACGTTACAATGACAGCATTAAAGAAAAGCATATACAGTATGTAACAGAACGAAAGGCAAAGAAAGAGACCCACCAATGTTTAGACCATAAATATGACTATGGTGCCTGGCTTATGGAAAATTAGCATCTTTTTACAGCAGTAGTACTGCAGGAGTGAAAAATAAACCATTATTTTATAACATCCTGTATTAATTATTGACAATCTTATCAATCACAACTAATAAAATGACATAAGTGCCATATGCCAGCTGATAATACCAATAACCAATATCCAATACCTGCTCTTCCTCTCTCACGTGAAGTCGTTGACGCCCTTCTCAATTAAGTAATTGGTACCGGCGCGTTGTTATTTCGTAAACAGATAATCGCATTGACGATCAAGGTGGTTTTCCACCGGCGAGGCGTGGCGGGGTTGGAATGGGCGAGAATTGAAATCGCGCTGACCCTTTTCCACTAAAAATTGGCATTAATAGCTATCGCGAGCCCGCGCGGGACCTCGCGAGCCCGCGCGAGCCCTCGCGTGCCTGACCGAGCTCGCGGTTGACATTAAGGTCTTCGCACATTATAACAACTCAGCGGCGACTCGATTCTATGCTAAATATTGAAATTTAAGCCCTATGTCATATTTACTAGGTTTAATTTCAAAAAATGTACGACGCGTCGTCCACTCGTCAAGACAAAGGTTGTATGAGGTACATGCCATGATTGAAAGCTACATTAAAAAAAAATATACCAACTACAGAAAAGCTGTCAGTACTATAGAAAAACTAGTTGTTTGTATAAGGTCAGAAAAAATACTATTTAAAATTTAAAATATTTATTTCAAACAATCTTTTTTTTACCGAGAATGTACTCTTAATGATTTTTTTATTACCACAAAGCCACCTACTATCAAATAAATCTACTATTTTTTTCAGTGTATAAAGAAAATCAAGACCTAAACAGCAGCGGTAACGAACAACAAAACGCCTATCGATCGCGTGAAGCGGTTTTTCTGTTAATTAATTTATAATCTGACGAAAGCAAGACGGTTCATTTTTACACCAACAAATATTTCAATTCATGTCCCGCACCGCACATCCTCTCCAATTCCTACTATTTCCACCGACCGAAGATGCGCTGGGAGGGGATTGAAAAAATGCAATACAAATTAAAATTCCCGTCCCGTCCCGTCACTCCACGCCTCGCCACTCGTCTTCCCGCTTAGCCGGTGGAAAAATCAGATTTAATCTCTACCCTATATTAAAAGCAATAAGGCAATGATTTCGAAAGTAAAGATACGTGTGTCCGAACAATTCGCATCTGTTCATAATGGAAAAGAGTGGCGCCATCTGTTGTACGGACTGCGTACCACACGTTTGGGTGGCCGGAGTAACCTTGTAATGGCGACTTTTCTCAATATTAATGAAGTGGCTGACAGCGGTTGATGCAGACTACTTACTAATAAATAAGTAATTATAATTACCTAAATGTTGTCTGGAAGAGATCGCTATTTAACGATAAGACCGCCTGTTGTTTACCTCTGCCTGTTATTTTAATGTATCTCATGTTGTGTTGTATATTCCTTGATGTTTGAGGTGTGCAATAAAGAGTATTTGTATTTGTATAAATGTGAAAGTGAGTTTGTATATTTATTTACTTTTACGACTCAGCTACTGAACGGTTCGTCACGAAATTTTGTCAGGGATGCGGTAGAGGATTTTTCCGTAATGAATGTAAGATTTTAATACACAAAAACAACACTGTCTCCAAATGATAGGAAACCACACGGACGAAATCACGGGCGCAATTTAGTGAGGCGACAAAGTGAGGTTCACAATAATTACAACACCAATATTCTTAGTTACACCACTTTACAATGTAGCAAATGATAGAATAAGAGCCAAATAACATGACATTATGTGTCTCTTTACTCTCTCCATCTGTCATCTGTTCGACGACGCGGTTGGCGCAGTTTGCGGACACCTGCCTACAGAGCCGGCGGTCCCGGGTTCGAATCCCGGCCGGCGCAAATATTTGTGTGATGAACTAGAATATTTTTTCTTCGGTCATGGATGCTATCTATATATGTAATTATATAGTACTAGCGACCCGCCCCGGCTTCGCACGGGTGCAATTCTGATAAATTATGCATGTATTATACATAATATAAACCTTCCTCTTGAATCACTCTATCTATTAAAAAAAACCGCATCAAAATCCGTTGCGTAGTTTTAAAGATTTAAGCATACAAAGGGACATAGGGACAGAGAAAGCCAAAGCGACTTTGTTTTATACTATGTAGTGATGTATATAGTCGTCTAGTACCCATAGTACAAGCTTTGCTTTGTTTGGGACTAGGTCGATTTGTGTATGACTGTCCCATAATATTTATTTATTTATCTCCTAGCTTCATCGTTAACAGCAGGGTATCGTCGTCAGAGTATCGTAATAATACGAAGTCACCAATCATACATATACTATACATACTTAAGTATTTAACAATTCATGTCGGTTAACTGGAGATAACTAGTTACGAATTTAATTGCATGATTGGACCCACACAAGTGAGTAAAAAAACATAGCTATTCCAAACCAAAGTACTTTTCTAAAGGTAATTATTATTATAATAAAATATAAGAAACATAAATGTTCAAATGTATAGTTATATATTATTAAACAATGTCCATAGTCATTGGTTCATAGTTCATACACCAGTATAAAAATGACGCCCTTACAAGGTTACTTCTGATTGACTAGCGGCTGCGAACTGACAAAACGCAATGGCGCTAGGTAACAAAATAAATCTTTCGAAAATGTGTTACTAAGCGATAAAAAAAAACGGACGATACTTTCCGATGATACGATATCCCATGTTTATATATATATATAATTTTAGCAGCCTTTTACTGCACAACTGGGCATTTTGAGACAGTCTGCTCTGGCACACTGACAGCTGAACGGTACGGCGTCCTGTCACAGACTAAGGGCACGGTGGTCCTAAATTGCCATTTTAGGACCACCGCATTGGACGAATTACTCTTGCGCGTTGGGCCTATCTTTACGAAGTAATATATATATCTATGCAATAAGGTTAATTTTTACACAAACAAATATTTCAATTCAAGCCCCGCGCATCCACGCGTCGCCTTACTATTTCCACCGAAGATGCGCGTGGCGGGGATTGAAAATTTGCCGTACTAATTTCAATTCTCGCCCATCCACGCCCCGCCACGCCTCGCCGGTGGAAAACCACCTTCACACGGGCGTTGTTGGGTTGCCTTCGTGCGGGAAATCTCTCCACGCACAGACGAAGAGCGGCATTCCCGATACTCCTACTTTCTTCGTAAACAAGGATCATATCCACAAATTCCTCCACAGAAAAGTTTAAAGGCATTATCAGTATTTTTCAGTTAAATTTCTACCTAGACTTTATCTGACACACGAACGTCAAACCTCGACTTGAAGTTTAAATTTAAAGAAAAAAGTCCAAAAAAGTGATTTAACCTAAACTCTTTCAAGATAATAATTACAAGGTGACAAGTCTAACATGTCAAAGTGAACTGAAGTGAACTACAATGTTATGCGAATTCCCTGTAATACCTAAATAATTTATGTTCTAAATGATGATTACAGTAAGTGGTTAGTGTTTCTTACAAGGCATATGTGGTAGTGCGGTCATAGTTGAAATTGCATTAATCTGATATGATGATTAGTTTGTTTACGTTAATAAACTGACGTCTTAGTTTCTACAGGATGTTACGAGAATCTTTAACCGACTGCAAATAAGAGGACCTAAAGTCATGTTGAGATTGAGCAAATTCACAAAAACTACTAAAAATTTAATACTATGAGTATGCTATTACAACATACTCCACTTAACCATCAACCAGCTCTCAGCTTTGCTTTTCGTTCTGATACAGACTGTATAGAGATCAACAAAGAGTACAGTGAAACCTGGATAACTGGGACTTGAAGGGACCAGCAAATGTGTCTCACTTAATGAGGTATTCCACTTACCCAGTGTCTCAGATATACAGGTATAGATGAATGTCTGATGTCCCATTTACATAGGGTTCCATTAATAGAGGAAAAAAAAGAGGATATTTCAGTTATAGAGGTTAGAGATTATTAAATAAAATGGGTAGGTGATGTATTTCATAATAATTATAAATGAATTATAATCGTTGGCAGTAATAAAAAGGTACCTCATAAACAAAAATCATTAACTCTTTTTTATAAAAAGTACGAAAATACAACAGAATGCGTCAATTAAATAAATCTGTTATTTTATATTGTCCTTTTTTAGGGGTCAAATATTAAAATATTATTATTTAATTAATATTTTAATCTTAGGTATAATGTTGGTTACAATTTGTTGACATTTCAAAATTGGTGTGCAAAACAAATAGTGTTTTACTCTCTCGCGTTTTCAAATTAAATGAACTCCCAGTTAGAGAGGTAATGGATTGACGTTATCGCAGTTATAGAGGTCGAAATCTTTAAATTCAAAGATAACCATTTATTAAAAGTATAACTTAAAATGTAGTCTCAATAAGGTAAAATACGCCCGCTGTCTCAGTTATGGAGGTAATTATGAAGACAAAATCTAAAAAACGAGTCCCAATTATAGAGGTCTGTTTTGTCCCACTAACAGAGGTAATTCAGTGGTAAAGTGTCGGGACAGCAGCACGGGTTCCAGCTATACAGGTTTCTCACTTATCCAGGTCCCACTTATCCAAGTTTCACTGTATTAAGCCAACCTGGCACTCCAACCCTAGCCTAGTTAAGTATAATTTACATCTTTAATACTCCCACTAAAATTATTATAACCCCTTCAAAAAACAAAAAACAAACTTCGTATATATAAAGTATAAATTACAACATCTGCCTATTAGGTCAGATTTGAAAGTATTTGGTCTCTAATATGTTCAAGCTTTACAGTAACCAATGCCTTGGTAAGCATATCAGCTAGTTGCTCAGAACTTTGAACATACTGAAGTTTCAATAAACCTGCCTTAACTCTTTCTATAATGAAGTTGTGTTTAACATCAATATGTTTGGTTTTCTTGTGAAACACTGGATTATTAATTAACTTTATGGCGCTCTGGTTATCCATGCATAAAGTTGTACAGTTATGAGGCTCTCCTAATCCTAACTCTCTAAAAAATATATTTAACCATACAATATTTTTAGTGGCTTCACATGCGGCCATAAATTCAGCCTCAGTTGTTGAAAGAGCGACAAGGCTGTTTTTGACTAATCCAGGAAATTGGTTCACCATTTAACATGAATATATACCCTGTAGTCGATTTTCTTGTGTCCAGATGTCCTGCAAAATCTGAGTCCGAATATGCCGTTAAGTTTTCAGAACCTTGGTATCTAATACATAAATTCTTTGTCAACATGAGATACCTAATGATTCGTTTAACCTGAACAACATGTTCCGCACTTGGGTTATTAATATATCTACTTAATAAATTAACGGCAAACGATATATCGGGCCTAGATGCAATTGCCAAGAACAACAACGTGCCTATTGCCTCTCTATACGGAAATTGTATATGTTCTTCGCTAGTACCTTTAGTTACTTGGACGTTTACATCGATTGGCGTATGACAAGGTTTAGCTGCAGACATGTTAAATCGACTTATTATCCACTCTATGTAATTTTTGTGAATTATAGATATGCTGTTGTTACATTTAGAGATTTCCAATCCAACAAACATGTTGAAATCTAACTCCTTAATCTTAAAACCTTGCTTCAGATAACTCATTATTTTATCTAAAACAGTTTTAGATTCTGACATTATTAGTGCATCATCAACATAAAGTATTAGTAGAGCTTTGACATTATCAAAATTACTAACAAAAACACAACTATCCGATTCCAACTGAATGAACCCAAATTGTTTTAAGAAACCCGTAAATTTTCTATTCCAGCATCTGGAAGCCTGTTTAAGCCCATATAAAGACTTTACTAGCTTACATATTTTATTTTGTGGTGCCCCTACTCCATCTGGAATCTCCATATAGATGTATTCGTCTAGATCGCCATATAAAAACGCTGTCTTGACATCTAGTTGTTTCATATCCCAGTTATATTTAGCAGCAAGACTCAGCAAAATTCGGATTGACTCAAATCGAGTAGTAGGTGAAAAAACTTCATTGTAATCAATTCCTTTAATTTGTGTGAATCCACGCGCACAAAGTCTAGCTTTGTATCTTTCTATCTCACCATCCTTATTTCCTTTTATGGTAAATACCCACTTAAAAGTGATAGTTCTCTGTCCTTCTCTATCTACATAGCGCCAAGTGCCATTATTCTGATGAGCTGTCAATTCCTCATCAATAACTTTATACCATTTATCACTTTCAGGGCAGTTTACAGCCTCATCATAAGTCTTAGGGACACCAAATTCTACTATGTTGGCCTCATGCACTCTATTTCCTCTGGGACGAAGGGTTACGTTCAGTGGACTTACATCATTAACATTGAAATCATTTGAAGGCATATATGTTACGTCTTCTTCATCTTCCACAGTTCTCATACTTGCTTCACTATCATTCGAATCA
The DNA here is from genome assembly GCA_947623375.1 of Apotomis capreana. Taxonomy (NCBI): domain Eukaryota; kingdom Metazoa; phylum Arthropoda; class Insecta; order Lepidoptera; family Tortricidae; genus Apotomis; species Apotomis capreana. Next base: position 18,150,723 of record OX392506.1, on the reverse strand, counting down.
TCAGCCTCACCACCATCACCTTCATTACTTTGTTGTTCATTATTACCATCCTCTTCTATTAGATCGCGGGTGTAAAGCATTGATCGAGCACTTTCCACAACCGTCCTTATTTCCCGATCAGCGCGCCCATTCTGCTCCGGTATGTACGGTGCGGTAAACTTATACTTTATGCCCTCACTATCAGTATAATTTTTAAACTCTTTACTCTTATATTCCCCACCATTATCGGTGTGCAAAATTCTAACGTTATGCATAAAAATGTTTCTAACAAGCGCATTATATTTTTTGAAACAGTCTAAAACGTCACATTTATTTTTCAGAAAATACACGTGTCTGAAACTTGTAGCAGCATCCTTAAAAATAAGGAAATACTTATTACCTTGAACAGATGGCTTGTTAAAAGGTCCACAAACGTCACTGTACGTGACATCACCTGGCTCCAACGGACCTCTGTCGGACTTTCGAAAAGGTTGACGAGCGTGCTTCCCATAAGCACAACCCTCACACACAAAGTTGTCGCAATCAGATAGATCAACACCAGTAATGACGTTATTTTTGCACATTTTCTGGATTTCTCTAATATTTAAGTGCCCCAAACGTTCATGCCAGGTTCGGAGATCCGTCTTCTGTGCTGTGTTGCATACTTGTTGTTGAATCGCTTTAATATTTTTCACGACACTGCTCGAAAATGTGGTTATAGATTACCTGAATCCAGTACACAAAACTGCTTATATATGTTCATTTGTAAACTGTATATCTATGTTAGCTCCCAACACGACAACAATGTTGGACCTTACGGTAACAGTTCGTATCTACACTTGAATTTCATAGTAAGATACGACTTTTTAGAAAATATTTCCGACAAATTTTCTCGGCCGGCTTAAACGACAATTTAACCAATCAAAGCTTAATCGTCTGCTGCATGTCAAATGAAATTGACCAATGAGAATGCGTCATTTATGAGGTGTATTTTTTTCTTAAACTTATAAATACCCATAAACGAGTTTATTTTCTTAAGTAAGATAATACTCCTCAGCTTTACTTTTTGATAAGTTTTTGTTAAAAAAGGTTTTACTCTGAAAATCATGAACATTTATATTTTAAAATTAGTTATAGGGCGTAAAACAATTTCCTAATTTCTACAATTACTAATTTCTCAACAAATAAACAGTTATCAACAAATAAAAACGACCTAAAATTTAATTACCTATTATAAATATTGAGTTCATATTTTTATTTATTCGGCTGAAAAGCTATGACTCCACCATTGCGACGAGATGCGATGCGCGCATGCGCTACGGGCCAACCGGCCATATAAAAAAAAACTAAATGTATTGTTTAGTAAATATTAAAATTGGTTCTGTAATGATATAATGTGATTAACTTAATAATGTTCACATTGACTCATGAAATAAATAATATTAGGAACGTATGTTAATATTGCGTAAAGTTACAATGACCCTTCAGTGTATACGTAATGTATCGTAGGGTTGTTTACCTAAGTGTAACCTAGACTAAATGTCGAAATTAAGTTGAAAGTGAGGTAAGTTTGAATATTTTTGTTATTTCTTCATAACTGGGTTGAAAATCATCTTTATATCGTTTGAATCTGGGGGCACGATCAGCTTTATGTTTATAATAGCCCTGATTTTTATAACAATGAGGCTGCAACAAGGCGCCGAGTTTAATGACCAATATGAAAAACTCGTATTATAATATAAGTATTTCCTCGTGTCGTGAAAAGCACTATGTTTAGTCTCGGCTGAAAGTGCAATAGATTAACTCGTACTATCGAAGGCCTCCCCTGCGGGTCGGCCTTCGAAATTTACTCGTTAATCTATTGCTTACTTTACAGCCTCTACAACAATGTACTATAATTCGTACAAGTTATTTCTTTTCAGAGATGCGGACATTACCAGATCGTTTCCATTGTAAATTAAGGCGTCACTATTTTTCTAAATGATTTGGTAGCCTTGTCTTGTTACAACTCCTTCGGAAAACAGATTGCGCTTCAAATCTGGCACATACAGAACATCTTTTAGTAGACTAGTCTCCCACTGTCCTGTAACATACCGCTTAATTAAAATATTTCCTTGGCCATGTATTTCAACTGCTTCTTGGTTTCCCAATTTCAAAGGAGGTCCATGGTAAGATATCAAATCTTGAAAATATTCCTTTTTAAAAGAAATGTGCGCAGAAGCGCCGCTATCGAGGATCCACTTTTCATTCTCTGTAAAATTACACTCATTATCATTAACAGACGCATGGAAGGCTAACATATTCTTCTCTCCATAGTTCTTTTTTGGTGCGCGACATTCTTTAAAAAAATGTCCTCGCTTTCCACAATTGTAGCATGGGAAGCGGTGCTTGGGATTTCCTCTGTCATTTGAATATGTTTCTCTTGACGTCCCTGGTTTCTGTTTGGAAACGAACAAAGCCATATCACTTTCTTCTTCAACACTTAAGCTAGCTTCTTCGTCTAAAAGACGAGCAGTGAGATTCAGTATAGTTTGTTTCGCAGGATCTAGGGACATCCAAGCCTGCCTGAGGGATCGATATTTAGCAGGCAGTGAACTGAGGATCTTTGTCATTATGGCAGTATCACTAATATTCTCCCCGTTTTCCTTTAACTGCTTGGCTAAGCTTTCAACTTTTGATATGTGTTGAGCTATGTTGTCAGTAGCTGTCATTTTGTATTGATAGAATCGCTCATGTATCAACATTTTGTTTAGCTCCGACTTCTGTTCGTAAATAGACTCCAGTTTAGTCATCAATTCCAATGCGCTATCACAATTCTCCACCAGTGCGATTTGTTTCAAATCCATGGCCGATGTTAATATAAACATGGCCATACCGTCGTCTTTTAACCATTGTGCCACCTCCGATTCCGCAGTCGGTTTCAGCGTCATTATATTAATACCTTTAGCCCTTAAAGCACAGCTGATCTGGAACTTCCATTGCTTAAAGTTCGAGCCGTCGAACTTTTCAATATTCATTTTTCCACTAAAATCCATCTTTCTTAACTTTTTGTTAGAAAACGAGAACCACTATATTTCTTTGTTCTTTGTTTATTTTCACCACATGCCTGGGCCGATAACCAATTAAATCCTACGAAAATAAACATGATTTCTAGTCGAATTAATAAACAATATATTTCTTTGAAAGACACACGTTACAATGACAGCATTAAAGAAAAACATATATAGAGATCAACAAAGAGTATTAAGCCAACCTGGCACTCCAACCCTAGCCTAGTTAAGTATAATTTACATCTTTAATAGTATGGAGGGGCACTTCGCTGCAAAAAAAGGGAGTAAACACGTCCGTTGTGTGTATAATGTTCTATAAGTAAATAAAATAAATGTAACCTATCTGAAACACTAATTTTTGTTTCCCATAACGTTAACGCCAAATTTTCATTTGTTCGAAAGTGATTTTTTCCTGAAACCCGTTATATTTTCAGGATTTTATAAACATCGTTTTAAAGAACCCATTAGGTTGAGTAAGGTTTGTTTTATAATTATTCTGAAAAAATAAGAGTTTTTGAAATAAATGGCTTTCAGACAAATGAAAATTTGGCGAAACTTTACAGATGGGAAACAAAAATTAGTGTTTCAGATTGGTAACCAAAATAAATAAATATTAATATAAATATACTATAGTCCCTAACTAAGCAATTCTTTTACAATACTACAATGAAGTAGATGACGGTATACATAATATATATAAATTATAAACACACATATAGATAACATGACTCAGGAACAAATATTCGAGTCGAGTTCATCACAGCAATATTTGTCCTTGCCGGGATTCGAACCTAGGACCGTCGGCTCAGTAGGAACGTGCAAACTGTTGTCTGGTTGGTTTGACTATTCAAATATCTAGTACGGTAAGTACTTGTGGAATTACAGTTATGACCTTATAAGAATTACCGAGGCATTTGGTTGCTAAGGGTTAGTATAGAAAGGACATTTCTCTACAACTCACAGTATAAGATTACTTGTCACGCTGTGACGTACGATTTAAAATGGTAAATGAATCGTAATATTGCAATCAAATCGTAACAACTATGTATAGTATGTATGGTATAGTATAGTATGGATTCTCAGTCAGTCCTCAATATGGCCAAACAACAAAAACGTAGGTAAATAATACCTCAATGAACTCGTTTTTTATTACAATCGATACGCGTGCCAGAAACCAGTAAATAGTAGAAACGAGTAGAATCGAGCTAATTTTTACGATTCCGATCGAAATTGGCACACAGCCTTGAAACGATGCGGGCGCGACCTCGCGGCGGCCATACATCACATTATTCCGGTGGATTTGCTATGAAATATTGTAGCTGGGACATAGAACAACGAACGGAGCCGTTTGAGAAACAAACGCTGTTTTGTTGTGAAAATGTGCTATTCCCAATCCCTCTGGTCACTATCAATTCACTTTACGCAACTAGTGCAATGACCTTCCATCATTTTGAAGCAGGCCTCATCAAAGATCTTCCTACCAGCCTCAAGCATCGTAGTTTGTTGACGAATCAATACATCTTTCAAAATATTTCCATGAATTTGCTTCTCAACAATGCAGTCTGATTTGTCAAGCCCACGCGCGTTCTCAAAAAACATCTACTAAGAGGATACCAACTGGATTTTCATCATTGTCACTTGCTAACGCGGTGTTATAATTTTTAGGTGACAACATCTTGGAATATAGGAGATGCGAACTGTTAAAGAGTCGAAATTGAGCACGCAGCCTTTTTAGTCACTTATGATAACCATCGGTATTCAAAGCAAAACGTTTGAATACCATATTAGATATGCGTACTGAGAAATAATGTTCTAAAAAGTTTTGAAGAAAGTTGGTTTTAAGTTAGATCTCACTTTTTTGGGAAACTGTTTACGAACATGATATCCCAAGTAGTACACCGACTGCATAAGGACTTAAACAGCCTCTATACAGCTTAAATTATAGTTATAATGGCTGTTTAAGCTCATACAGCCTTTGGCTACGTGGGATTTTTTCACATTTAAGTGTTTGGTAAGATATCTATCTATCTAAATGTATTAACATTAATGTTGTCAAGTAGCTTTCTGGTACAAGTTACCCAGGGAATTACAATTCGCTGTGATACTTATATAATTACAGCTGTAGCACAAAGCCACAATGAATAGCCGAGTCATTTGACAAATAACCACTATCCACGAACGTTTTAAATCTAGTTTCACTTGTGTTTTTAAAAGTCTTTAGCATTTCCATAAAAATGTGACCCAAATCTCTCAGGTTAGAATTCAAACTCAAAGCTTTTACGACGCGTCTTGTACTTATGTTGCATGTGCTTTTTCTGCTAATAAATAAGGTTAAAGTTTCATCTTCCAAGCTGTAAAAAGTACAATCCACCTTATAGTTGGATGCACCGCGGTCAGAACGTGGAGATCATTGGAAGGGGCCTTTGTACACTATTCGGCGTCATTCGGTTGAGATTTGAGATGACGATGCTAAAGCTTTGGTCAAATTCGTTTAATAATTGTTACCATAAGGTAATTTATTACTTTAGAGAAAGCAGTATATTTATTAAAAATCCAATGCATGAGGTACAAATTACACATAACCGGAAAATTTAGTTATTACAAAATACAAGGGAGACTATAAGTAGGATGGAAAAATCGTCGTTTTATCTAATTATTTTAGCAGACGGGATTATGGCACAGCATTTTCATTCAGGAGATGCTTAATTTACTTTTTCGTGCTACTCTTGTAAATAGTTTTCGGCATTTATGTAGCAAGTCATTCGAATTTAGCATTTCTAATTGACGAAGCTGCTCTAACCTGTGCACTGGAGTCTAAGTACAGTCAGGCACAAAAGTGACTTATAATTAATGCTCAACAACAGGCATGCATCTTCATAGCCTCGAGGCTGGCAGTACAATCAACCAACTAATCCCTTCACCCAATCAAACAATAATAGTCTCTTTAATAAACGTGTTATGAATCTAAGCAACACACACAAACTTTGTCTTTCAGATAAACCACAAATCTATCAAGCATACGATTCAGGGTAACATGGACGTTATGTGAATGTAACTAGATCTTTAGTGAGTTACATGTTACTTGGCGGAGCTGTAATGATGATAAATCACTATTTGACCGCCACTAAATTACCTCACTGATTACATTTGCTCTCATGCACTTGGCTCTGACTTTCTCGGGCAGGCATCTTGGTTCATTATCGTTTCTAAATGTTCAGAATAAATAACATTAACAAAAAAAAATACAATTTGACGAAAATAAATAATACTTTCCCACGTACTAGGGGAAATGCATGAGTTTATATGAAAAACAAAAATACGATACGTTTTCTTACTTGAAAGGTGAGGAGCTCCTTGGATTCTTCATATCATCAAATCTCAATTGTAACTGAAACAGACCTATTCAGAAATTCAAGCTATCGGCTGAAAACATATTTATTTTCAATGATGACGGTAGTTCTAGAGGCACTTAAAACCTACATGATAAATAAATAAAGATCGAAAAACCTCACATTCTCGATACCTTATCGCTATAAACTAGACACATTGTAGTGAGTTTTGGACAAGTTATACTAGTGTAAATAAAAACATTGATTTTAGACCCAGGTAAGTATCTAACCTTAACACTGGCGCTGGTACATCTGTCTGTATCTCCTAGTCGGCCATTACCTCACATAAATCGGCCCGTTCCGTGACTTGTCCAAACGTCCCCGCCGACTCGCACTTGGCCGCGTTTTTTACCGCATTAAAGAGCTACCTTGTTTACCGAATCGAAAGGAGATTGGCCCTTCATCGGTCATCGACCCTAACTCACCTTGAGATAAAAGAAGTTATGTTAATGTTGTTTCAATTCGCAGGAAAAAATCATTCTTAACTTAATGGTTGTCTGGTGGATCACGATTTCATGATAATACTCTTGCGTTACTATAATATATCTAGGTTGAATATAACTGCGGTATGTGGCGAGAGGCTTCACGCACGTACTACGTGAAGGAGGATAAAGTCACAACCGTCTTTTTTTGTCCCTAGACGGAACTTGCCAGCTACATGTGTATTGTATAAAAAAATATTGAAATCCGACCAGCCGTTTTGAAGTCGTTAAGATGCAATGACGCATACTTACGTATAAAAACAAAAAAATACATATACCAGAGATTTCAGTCGAATAAGGATAACGGCTTACCTAGTAGGTATTAACGTTATCTACACAATGCAATTGCTTATGACTTTATTAGAGAAATCCAAATGGGAAAAACCAAAAGTACAAATATCAGTCATACGAGCTGTCTCAATACTCTCAATGAGGGTGAGAGGCACCAGAAGACACATCAAGGCCTTCAATTGTGAAGACGAAGCAGGAATTCTTTACTAAGCAAGATTTTTCCATCAACCCTCCCCTCCGCCCCACCAATTTTTTGTTTGTTTTTCCTCTCCCACTGCCGTCGTCACCCATATTTGTATATTTTCTATATTTTATTTCAATAAAGATTTTATGCTTATGTTGTTTTTATTCGTTACACTGGCACCCACATACTTGTCAAAAGGTGACGAATGATTTATCATTTATCTATCACATTCACTTGACAAAAACAGCCATCATTTTACCTGACAATAAATTCCAGTAACTAGGTACAATTTGTGTAGAATTTGATACCGAAACCATACTAGCGATTCTCACCCTTTAGTTAACTAACGAAATTCGCGTTAGAGCTAACATTGGATACTTGTGGTTTGGTTTACCAACCCAGGCAAGTTCGCTTCTCTAATTATGCCCACTATCCTGCTCTACAGGTTTTACGCGTCTTTCTATAAATAGTGGTCCTTCGCCCCACCCAGAAGAACCTACGTGCCATCTTTCGCAAGGCATTTTAGACCAAATAGAGCAGCTACATAAAGATGATATTCAAAAATGTCTAGTCAGTGTTTCAGCCTTTTAAAAACTGTCAGGATAGTGGCCCAGTCGCATGGTAGGAATGAATTTTGTTGACGGCTTGCACTTTCAATAAGACCTGTTGCCGTTCAAGTATTTGTTCAGTCTGAATAACTCGCAATTAGTGAGTAGTTTAAACACATGACAATAAAATTGTAACCCAGACTAGACGCTGTACCCTAAATTTTGCTGTAAACAAGAAAAGCAGGTCAAAGAAACAGACTGAGTTTTATAGCTTTACATATTTTTGATACATCTTTAATCTAGGACGAGTTTTATTTGAAGCAGTTTTTGTTCATTGTTATCTTAAGAACTTAGGGATACAAAAAACCCTATCACGCAAGAATAATTTGTTCAGGTAGGTGCCTTAAATTAGATGCAAGCAGAGAAGAAGAAATATAACAAATAGATAGGTAGGTACCTGTACATATAGCACCATGAAGGTAGATAGGATCTTTAAATAATGATGCCACTTTTTTATATTGTTTCCTTTAGAGACAACATGCAAAAAGGAAACACGATGTGCCTTGGCCATTTAATATTCGACAGCTTAATAAAAACATTGTAAATAGAATTTTAGCTTTAGGTAATGGGTCTATTCACTAAATACTTCTACTTCTAGACTAGTTAACTGCCTATTCAACCTAGTTTTTTTTCTTTTGACATATTATTTCACTAATAATATCAATTATATTCGCTTGTATTTGTTTAAATAGTTATTGTTTGGTGCTTTGTTTGAATTAATCAAACTTCCACCAACAGTAGAAACTGAAAACGTAGTTTGCCAATTACTTATATGAAGGACACATTAGAAGGCTTCTGAGCGTCACTACGTACCAAGGCGAAAAGTTGGTAACTAGTTAATTGTATAAATGGCGTTTCATGCCCTTTGAGCGTAACATAATTCGTCTCTAAGGTTCTATAATCAAACTGCTACAGCATTTATAGTGCTGCCATTACTACCTACTCGTATATCACTACACAAAGCAAAGGGGCGAACAAAGTCTTTTCCTGCTGTCTGTCTGTCCTTATGTATGCTTAGATCTTTAAAACTACGCGACGGATTTTGATGCATTTTAATAGATAGAGTGATTCAAGAGGAAGGGTTATATGTATAATACATGCATAATTTATCAGCATTGCACCCATGCGAAGCTGGGGCGGTTCGCAAGTTACAGATTAAATCACTACAAATAGTTCTACCTTGATATAAAAATTAAGACCTTTATTTTATTGGTTAATTGTAACGCATTTGGTCATAGGGCGTGGTGGGGTGATTCAGCGCGTGCGCATCGGTACGACTCAATAGGAACGCGCGCCGAACAAAAGTGGAAGGTGGACGGGTTGCGATAGTGCGGTAGGTAGTGTACTATTTGCTATTAGGAATCAAAAGTTTCATTTTCCGTGGAGGTTTGTAATTCGTAGGATATTTATACTGATTACGATCACAACTTAACGAAATTACATAATCAATACATAGAAGTTGTATAATTTTTATTGGATTTTATATATTCCACTTCTTAATCTTTCCAAAATTGTGTCGATTAGAGTCTATAAAAATTGAAAATTAGTGGTTTTCAATTCTTCGTACATAGTTAAAGGCTTCATAAAAATAAAATAACGATCGCGCCCTTTGTCCCTCGTTAAGGATTCAATTAACATTTGTTCTAATTATAATCCTTAAAAAGTACACATTTAACAAGGTTTATTTTGAAAACGTCTTAATTACCTTATTCTTAATTAAAAAAGCCTTGAAATGAAAGTTACTTTCATCACAATACAATAAGTATTTGAAAGTCCGCTGTCTTCATAATTTTTTTGTTGTTGACTTAGGATAAAAGTATAAATACTTTAGGTATGCTTCCTTCTGTTATTTATAAAAAAATACAAGCATTATTGTCTATAGCACGTGTTCAAACGAAAGTAATAAATTATTTGTGAACAATATTTAAATTTCTTTGACGGATGTCTTTGTATTAAATAAAATAAATATAATAAATATTAAGGGACAATCATACACAAATCAACCTAGTCCCAAACTAAGCAAAGCTCATCAAGTCTCCATAGCGATTCAGAGGGGTAATGCTGCTGGGATTATGGGGACTTTTGAGCCGAGTGCGCTGCGGGGCGGGGTATTTTAAGTTGGGTTTGGGTGGGCAGTTTTGACAGCGTATTGCGGGTGTAACTTTGTGTATGTCCATTTTAAGTAAGGCCTTTACTGACGAAGCGTGTTGCGGATATTATTTTGTTCCTATAGGTTACGTTGACGAAGCTTGTTGCGAATATTATTTGTATAATATTTTTTTAATGATTACGCTAATAAATATTTTTATATTCAGCAAAGCTTGTACTATGGGTACTAGACGACGATACACATAATATACAAATACATATATAGATAACATCCATGACCCAAGAACAAATATTTTGATTGCTAGCTAGATTACAACATGCATAGCTACTCGTGAAAGGACAATCTCAGTATAATGAGAAAATTCACGATATACTTAATTTCAGTAGGCAACAAAGGTACTTTTATAAGTCGAGGAACTTTTCCAAGAGGAAGCCACTGTTGAAGAAACCTTTTTTTTTTTTTTCATTTGAATCAGGCATACCTACGAACTACCGAGCAAATATTTCGCCTTCACTTCACGGCTTCCTCATCGGGGCTCAAAGTCCATATACAAATCTCGGAGAGATCTCCGAAGTGTATCACCATTTCGCCAACCCGGTCGCGTTAAGTTTGCGACTCATTCATAGGCGTAAATTTTACTTGACCGTGACTTGGGGAATAGTAACGCAAATAGTCACTGTATGCAGATGGAATCGCAAACATGGCGTTTTACTGACATTGACAGTTAAAGGCGATATACCTTACGCCTGTAACATCACTTATTTGGCAATATCTCAAAATAGGTACCTACACTCAAATGACCGCCCAGGCTAACGAACAGACTTAGTTCCATCATCAGGTTATACGTACTCGGCTAAGTTATTGGTTAGTCTTGCTCTAAAGGAAATAAAACTGTACTCTGATTTTATATGAATCGTAACAATTTTCCGTAAAAATAACAAACATTCCCGTTATCCTACTAAAAACGGCCCACAGCCCTCGCGGCACAGAATAGATGATATCAGTACCATTGATAATCCATTATTAGCAGATAATAAGATATTTCATAAGAAAACAATTTACTAAATCAGCAGTTACACCAAAGTTTGACGTTGCCGCGCGTAATGAGCTGGCCCCGAATATATTACCAAAGTTTCTTGAATTCGAAATTTTCCAGACTCCCAGTTATTATAAATGAACTTCGAGGTATTAGCGGGAAGTTTTTAATGCTTAGGGGTGTTACTTATTAGACGAGTTGTAAATAGTCGTCATAACTCATCTCTGCCTGCTTAAATAAAACGTCTCAATTGGAATATTCACCAAGCAATCTGGGACCTAATTCGAGAATGCCGTTTGAGAGATCGTAAAACGTCATAACTCTATTAGATAACAGTGATATCGCCTTTGAACTCTCATTAAAATGCGATGTGCTTCAAGTGACATATCTCATCTCAATTTTGGAAATACGAAGGCGATAATGATTGTCAAAAATGCTATTCATGCATATGAATTTCTGTTTTCACGCACTACACGTTCAAATTAAAGTATGCGCCTGTTATTTATGCCGCCACATACAAAGGAAACGCAAATTAAGCGCGACCGGATTGACGAAGTTGCGATTGTCTATGGATATCTCCACTTGTCAAGTAGGGACATGTCAAAAGTGACAGATGGCGATGAAATTAAGAGATCTCCATCATCTCTCTAAAATTAGTCGAATTACCCCCCTGATCAAAAGACGAGACGAGACGAGATCTGAAAAGACGATAAACAGATTTACAAACAAATAAAAGCCGTTGACTGTCTCCATTAAAGCATTAATTATTGGTTAACTTATGGATTCTTCCTTTAGTGGCAATCGAGGATCGCTAGTCGGGACAATAAGCTAGCCTACAATAAGGGTCTGTCCTCATCTGAGAAGTCTGAAAGCAAATCTATATGGGTGTACTGGGCTAATTCCGAATGGCGGGTAATTCCGAAAATTACTGATATCTAATAAACGGGGTAACATTTTTTGCGCTATCAACACTTCTTACTGTAGAAGTGTATAGTATATGAGGAAGTGTTGCTAGCGCAAAAAATGCTACCCCGCAATATCGCATTTATATGGCATCAGCGCAGTATGTTTTTTCTTTCATTCTTCCTCATCATTCGGTATGCTTAACTATTTCTTTGGCCCGCTTCTTCTTCTAAAGGCCTCCATAATAATTCCCAACGCATTTCTCATCACGTGTCTCCACTCTAAGCAAAGTAGGTAAGTCTACAGCTACACATGCCAGATAAATGAAATTCCTTGACTCCTGAGACAACTTTGACAGCAGTGCCGTAGCTAACGGAAGGTTAGCCGGATGGTATTCTGGACCCCTGAGCTCATGACTCACGGGAGCCCTAAAACTCACCTAAGACACCAATCTTTTCTTTTGCACCGGGGTGTTCTTAATCACCTCGTTACGTGACCACTCCTGAGACAACTTTGACAAGTCAACTTGGACAAATTCCGTGCAGCGTCATTGTTCTGACTCTCCTCTTAATTTTCAATTTTTCATTAGCCTTCGTCATTTGACTGCAACTTTACTATGATGCCAATTATAGACTGGTAGTTCAAATCAAAATTTTCAAGTCTAACGGCATTTTGTGAGCCATTTTGGCAACATGACTTTTCTGATGTAAAAAAGCCTGCTGAATTCGATTCTGGATGTTGCCAAGCCGAATTTTGCCCCGCTCCCCCCTTTTTACCTCAAAATATGTCCCTAATCACGGTTTTTACGGTTTTATACAAAAAGTATTACAGCTAGAAAAAAAATGTCAAAGACAAGAATGATCTCTATAAAATTTCCTATAACGTGGTGTATAAACTTTTCTAGTAGGCTTTATGGTTTGTGAGCAATATCTTCCCGAAGTTCATAGACTGGTAGAAAATTCTAAATGTCGGCTTCCTTTACCGTGCTAACGGCATTTTGGGATCCATTTTGGCAACATGACTTTTCCGATGTAAAAAAGCCTGCTGAATTCGGTTCTGAATGTTGCCAAGCCGAATTTTGCCCCCCTCCCCCCTTTTCCGCCCTTTTTTACCTCAAAATATGTCCCTAATCACGATTTTTACGGTTTTATACAAAAAGTTTTACAGCTAGAAAAAAATAGTCAAAGACAAGAATGATCTCTATAAAATTTCCTATAACATGGTGTATAATTTTTTTTAGTAGGCCTTATGGTTTGTGAGCAATATCTTCCCGAACTTCATTATTTAAAAAAAAAAATTATGAACTTGGTCGAGGCAGTGAAATACACTTATTTTGGGATAATTGGTTTCGCACAGGATCCAGCCGCTCTGCAGCTCTTGAAACTGACATCCAGTTGGCATGCTGCTTATTATATGTCAAGACTTACGAGGCTTTCAGTCATAAGCAGCCGTCAGATTTACACGCAGAACTGTATCCAAGTAGGGCTAAAAGCGACGTAGAAAATAAAAATGCTTTACTTCTGACCATGAAGTCATTCAAAATGCTCAGTTATACGCCAGATTCTCCAGAAACGGGCCTTAGAAATGCAGTTACCCAGGATCTTGCAGCAGAAAACAATAAAGTGTCACTTCTCACTGCCAAGCAGCTCCTTAAAAATTACTCAATACCTTCAAACTAGGTTGGGCTCGCAGTTTTTATCCCGCGAACGCGCGAGCGGGACTAATGTCGTCGTAGTGCGAGGATTTGCAGACGAGACTAAGGTTCAAGCGTCACCAACTGAGGTCGATACCTCAACATACGTGCTATTCATGAGGAAACCGACACTCGACATGTGCTCCACACTGTGCATAACCCACCCAGAAGACTCGTTATTAGTGTTGTTGTTGCTTATGATTCATCATCATGCCAAAATTAAGGGACTGCTTTAGAACGTTAGAATATTCTGGCGTTTTACTCAGGCACTGGCGATTCGAACGGCTTTATTGCAGGTAACAAAATAATTAAATTGATCATTTGCGTTTCTAAAACATTTACTCCTTTGATTAAAAGTATTCCGTTTTCCGTTATCGAAAGCACTGTGAACTACTCAATGAGATAGACATACACCCCATGAGCGAAAGGCTGAGAAGTTCCTGTCCCTGCTGTACAAGTCGAGTATGTGACGATGCAGGCTATGCTTTGTTTGGCACCACTCCAGCGCCTGAGCGTTTGCCCCCCACATCAGACGCAAATATGGTAGATTTTGAACGACCTGCCTTGTACAGATCTTGAAGGTCGGACCTTGTTCATTTTGAACTTTGCGTTGTAGCTTGTAGACCTGCACCCCTAGCACAACTGTCGCAAACGGCCATTTCTGGCGTGAGATAATTGCCTGTCTCTTTCTGTGCAGTAATGTAAGAGGGTGACGGGTAGCGCTATGTCGCGCGACAAGAGTCGCAAAGCATAGTTGTGATAGACGGGCTGCTGTTGGTGAGCCTTTCGGAAACAAACTTCGTTACTTAGAGTGAGCCAAGCTGCTTAGCAGTGTGAATTGACACTTTATTTTTTCTGTTGCAAGATCCCGGGTAACTGCATTTCTAAGGCACATTTCTGGAGAATCTGGCGTAGAACTGAGCATTTCGAAGGATTTCATGTTCAGAAGCAAAGCATTTTTATTTTCTACGGCCCTTTTAGCCTGACTTGGGTACGGTTCTGCGTGTAAATCTGACGACTGCTTATGACTGAAAGTCTCGTGAGTCTTGACAGATAATAAGCAGCATGCCAATTGGATGTCAGCGTCAAGCGCTGCAGAGCGGCTGGATCCTGTGCGATAACAATTATCCTAAAATAAGTGCATTTCACTGCCTCGACCAAGTTTATCAATTTTTTTAAAAATAATGAAGTTCGGGAAGATATTGCTCACAAACCATAAAGCCTACTAAAAAAATAGAGATCATTCTTGTCTTTAACCATTTTTTTCTAGCTGCAAAACTTTTTGTATAAAACCGTAAAAATCGTGATTATGGACATATTTTGAGGTATAAAAGGGGGGAAAAGGGGGGAGGGGGGCAAAATTCGGCTTGGCAACATTCAGAACCGAATTCAGCAGGCTTTTTTACATCGGAAAAGTCATGTTGCCAATATGGATCCCAAAATGCCGTTAGCACGGTAAAGGAAGCCAATATTTAGAATTTTCTACCAGTCTATGAAGTTCGGGAAGATATTGCTCACAAACCATAAGGCCTACTAAAAAAGTTTATACACATATTATAGGAAATTTTATAGAGATCATTCTTGTCTTTGACATTTTTTTTCTAGCTGTAATACTTTTTGTATAAAACCGTAAAAACCGTGATTAGGGACATATTTTGAGGTAAAAAGGGGGGAAATGGGGGGAGGGGGGCAAAATTCGGCTTGGCAACATCCAGAATCGAATTCAGCAGGCTTTTTTACATCAGAAAAGTCATGTTGCCAAAATGGCTCACAAAATGCCGTTAGGACGGTAAAGGAAGCCGATATTTGGATTTTTCTACCAGTCTATTATATATTACATTGCCTGTGGGTTATATGCCTCTGCAGAACGTATAACAATTGGTCTGATCTTGGACCTGGTACCCTAAACCGATTCTTCATTAGTCTTGAGTCTCTGCTTATTGTATACGCATCTTCCTAACTTAAACGTTTTAGACGTTTAGAACGTTTTGTTGCGCAACATACCTGTCACTTTCCTTTCAATACTAATGCTGAGTCGGGCGACCAATGAAGTCGCGCCAAGACATAACCCCACAGGGCGTCCTATATCTAGTTCGCGGTCTCCACTCTGATCTAACCATAAACTGCGCTACCCTAGGCGACTAAGATGGACTCAAATAGAGATAACCCTTTACCACGCTCGTGCTCGCGGTGTCTTTGCGTATCCATAAACAAACTGGAGGCACCGACACCGCCTTAAAAGTGCATGTACGATGTACTGTGGATTATTTAATGTGCACCATTGTAGCGCCTTATTGATTCGCTTGCGATGTCAATGCTTTGCTGCGATAGTTAAATGTGTCTTTACATTTACATTTTTACGTTCGTCGTTCGGTAATTAAAAAAAACGTTTAAAGCAAATAATAATCTCTTAAATTCGTTTTTAAGTTTTTTTATCTGTGCCGTCTTTCTATACATATTCTGTTATATTTTTTTACTTGTATTGAATAAAATGTTTCTTCAGAGAGAAGCATGGTTTTAGGAGAGAAAAGTTGTTTTCTTATAGATTTTATGATAAAAATTCTTCATTAGACTAGACCAAATAGGCTCGATGGATTTTAACCAATTTTGGTACCCGATATAAAGGCGTAATTGTACATCCAAGATGATTTTACCCGACAACAGTTAAAAAAAGAGAGTTATGCAGACGAAGGGCATCAGGCTCTCGAATATTCTTTTCCCTCAATTATAGTATCGCCAAACTGACCAACGATTCAATGTTTCCCTGGGTCATGGTTGTTAGTGCTGATGAGCAGTGGCGCGTAAAATAAAAGCTTATGGACTGTTCGAACTTCAATAAAGTTAGGCCCTTTTGTATATAAGCATGGCCTAATCGGGCCCGATCCCGTTACGCTGAGAAACGCAAGAAAGCTCAAAACCGGTCAAGCGCAACTCCCCTCGAAACCCACCACATTATAAAGCTACGAAACATAAATTATCAAAATGATATTGTTACCTAGTTACGCTTCGAAAACACGACCTTTTGGTTTAAAATTCTGTTTAATTAGCTCTTGATATTTCTTGTGTGGTCAGTTTAAATATAGGTATGCATATAGGGATATGTATATGTCTCACTTAAATCCTCGTTGTATGGTATGGAAGATGTTAATTTAATAACTCATGATTTTATAGTGCCAAATTAATGTGGAGTCTGATTGCAAAATTGAAAGTTGTGATTGCAGTCCAGACTTTCAAAGACGTCTTTACCACGTTCACGGACACATGACCATTTTGAAAATGGCTCCGGCCTGTGTATTTGTCTGCACAAAACTCATACAATAAAGTACTAACCAAAAACGGCACGAGGCATTTGCTTTTATATAAAAACTACGAAAAATGTTCGGATGTAGACGGAGTGACAGTTTTGCGAAGATAAATGCTGCCATCCATAGACGTAGTGCCGTATCACTAGGGTCCTAATTTACATCTCTCGACGTACTCTCCATGAAAGTGTTTAAATTCCTGAATATAAGTTTTGGGAAATCAGAAGCTAGAGTAAATGTAACACTGTTACTATCGACCAAGAAATGTTGTGATCAATCTTATCCTGCAATATTTCGAGTTGTCAGACAACACATTAAAGACTGTTCATTTTGTAATAAATTCAGTTATTTAATTTTATTAATCGAATGAAAAAGGTCCAATTAGCTTTTCGACATTCTACCACCTCAAGTTGTCCGATTACATCGAGAACATTCCAAACAATGGTCTCCAGCGGTCCCACGTTGCCCGCGGTACCCTAAAAACTGGCTCCCATGCATTCCGCGTCGTTTTGTTTGTCTAACCCGAGTTACGTCAAGCGGTCGTTCGCCCTCGATGTTTTTTACATCGAATCGGGTCAAAAATTTAGGTTGAACCATGCCGAACTCGAATATCGGCCGTTTGTTCACCTCTCTAGGTCATGATCTCGTTCGGTTCTTAAAACCGCTGTTAAATATGTCGACTAGTTCTTAAATATAGATTTAACCGTGCGGAATTCGTATAAATAAGCCCCAAGAAGCTGTGTTAGAATCGGGTCCCCTCGTTAGCCGCAATTAGTGAAAGTTATAATGCAATGTTAGTCAAATTGTTTGTAAATCACTTACTCTAGAATTTTTGGAAAGCTCGTCGAGAGAAGCTTCCCGATTAGGTTAGATATCTTTGATGAAATTCCTGAAAAAATACTTACACAGAAAAATAAAATGATGACGACCGGAAATTCGGACTAATCTTAGATATTACCTCCTCCTCCTTCAGATAACGTGGGACCCTTCAAACGAAGCGTGAAGAAGCATCTCTCGGGCCAACATGGCACTGTCAACTGACGTGCTACCGTTGGTTTCTTGTCAGTTCCTATTGCGGCTTGGGCTCCCCTTTTTGCTTACCCCCAGGAAAAGCGAAGCCACTATGTTGTGCCGTTATAAAAAATTACATTATGACACCCGTTAAAATTGACAATTAGTTGATATAAAGCTTGAGGACAACAGTTTCTGTTTCATATACTGGCCAGCAAGCCAGTTTATGTATTCAGCGGATCTTCAACACCTTGCCCCATGACCTTGTCTTTGTCATTTAGTGTTTTATTCCTACGTGTGTAAACGAATGAATACAGGACAGCAAAAGAGTGGATATTTATATCTTCACGCCACTACACTAGACTAAAGTCAAGTCAGTAAGTATGGCCTAATCTTCGCCCCAATTATTTATGTTATTTTTATTGCACGTTCCTTTTTCATATTTTGGAGGTAACCGAGCCAGCGATGTATATGGGACTTTGTTCCTCTGATCATGTTCAATTCGGTAAACAACTTCTCAATATCGTCATTACTCTGGATCTTTCTCTCTCTTGACTGGTTCCACGATCTTCCGAAGGACCTGTTCCGCTACCGAGTGCAGACTCTCATGTTCTTTTGTTTTTGTTTTATTTCTTGATTAGGTATCTGCCTAGTTATGTTTTTTTTGTCTTCCCCCCATCATCTTTTCGTCCTTCTATAAGACGAGTGTAGTCTAGAAAGGGAGAGTCTCAAAACAACACTGTCTTTGGATTACCAGTTCTACTAGCGTTTATCGTATCAAAACCTTGAAGCTATTTAGTTTTCGAGACGATACACAATAGTTATTGTGCGTTGAGCTTTGTATTTAAACAACACCAGAGCATAGTTATACTTATTAATAAACTATGGTCTATTGTAGCTATCACACAGAATGTGACAGTAAGCAACGTAGGCCTTAGTTTGGATTACCAATCCTTCTTTCTTCTCCGATGAGAGCACAATCGAATAGTAAGTAAAATAGTTATAGGTACTTAAGTAAGCCTTTTTTATGTGTTTCGTCCCCACCATCCGAGCCCTGCGTTCCTCGCACACTGACCCAATGATGGACGAGTGTAGTCTAAAAAGGAAATCCTACTTGTGCCGCGCAACCGATACGCGAGTCTAGCGCGCATTTACGATTACAGCCATTTAAATTAAACAAACATGGTTTGAATGGACGTGTAGGTTTTTTTACAGGAGAAATGGTCAAAGATACGAAACGAAATAAAGTAACGACAGGAGAAAATCTAAGTTCTGTAGCGTTTTCAAATGGAAGTCGGTTGAAAAAGGGTTTGCAGTATACATAGCATTTAAAAAAAACAGCTGCTATCTCATTGTAATTGGAATGCATCCGCTTCGGCAATTGAGATAATTCAGCCAAGTCCAATTTCATTTTAATAGCGTATCGCTTTGACATTTGACCGGACAGTAGATTTAATGATTTGGTGGTGAATAACAATGTTTGTTTGTATTTTTAACTTTTTTGCTACTCGCAGCGAAGTATGTACTTCTTTAGTTGGGAAGAAATTATTAAAAACACTGTAAAGCGTGATTTAAACCGGGAGGGAGGAAGGCAATAAATAGAAAGCTCAAATTAGGTTTTTTATCAATATGCGAAATCAAAGGAAGTCGACCGATTTACCATCAGCTACAGAAATAAGAAACAGAGATGCCACTTTGTCCCTAAACCTTAGGTACCTGTTTACAATTTAAAGACAAATCACTGAATTAATGTAGGTACCTACTTCATAATTATTGTTTTGGAGTCAGTATTGCATTCGTAGACTCTTATCCGATTGAAGTTCTCGTAACATATGTTATCTTTTATTGATTCCTCCCTCGCTTACCAAAACGACTTAAATATACCGAAGCGACGAATATTAAAAGCCCTTTTTGAATTTGTTCCCATAATCGTGATGTAGGTGTTTAAGCCCCAGCACCTGGGCTCTAATTCAATATACACATCGCTAATACTTCGGAGAGATCACCGAAGTGGCAATATACTTAGGTATATCGCCGTCAACCTGGGCCTAAGTTTGCGCCTCATTTATATGCAACACTATAGATATCAGGCGCAAACTTCGGTTGACCAGCCCGTCTAGCACAACTATGCTTCGCGACTTTGGCCACGCAGCATAGCGGCACCTGTCACCCTCTCACATTACTGCCCAGAAAGAGATAAGCAATTATCTCGCACGAGAAATAGTCATTTTTGACAGTTGTGCTAGTGCTGGTAGTAACTGAAATGACACTTTATGCAGCTCGAATCGTCAACATCAAGATTTGGCAGCTAAACGCGATGTACCCGAGTCATTGCTTATTTGGCGATACTCAAAGTACCTACACTCGAATGAGCGCCCAGGGTCCACTCCATTTATCATTTCGCCGGATACCGAAACGTCGAACGTTCGAATATCTCGTGCCCGATCGATCACACCCAAATACGGACACGGCTCATCCCTAAACGCAGAGTTATATGAGGCCCGCTGTGAAATTAATACCACGATATAAATCAAATAGCCTCCATAATTATACAATCACGAGCGTACATATTCATTTGGGTGTATTGATTTATCTGATTTTAGCGAGTGACATTGGGTGCGCGTGGGCATGCGTGTAGGCGGTGGCGCCGCGGGATCTTCGTTATAGATTGAGATCCCACTGCATATATTTCTTCTACCGCACAGCGCACACTAAGCAGGGTCACGAACACTGAACAGATCGTAAGCCTTAAGCCCGCAGACTGCGTTGGGTTATCACGGTCCGCACGAGTATGAAAAAATATTTATTTAATTTACATAAAAGTTTACTGAGGCTTTGTCATAAATTGGGCCGCTGGTGTAAGCAACCCTGTACCACTCCACTGTATGCCCTGTGCCACGAGTGGTTAGGAGTACCACTGCTTCACAAAATGTTGTATACCTAACTATACATGTCACTTATGTAATGTACGTGTTAAGTGTAAACTTGAAAGTTTTCGCGTATCAATTTGGTATAAAAATTATCCACAAAAAACATTCCTAGCTGTCCCTTAACCCACAGAGAATTCAAATCGTCAAATTTACCCAAATTGTGGTGTTGCGAATAAATATTGACAGGCGACCCAGTTCCCAGTTCATTGAGGAAATAGATGCCTGCAGATATTTATAGTGGGATCTCAGCCTATTAGAGGAAGTGGCCTCTGCAGGTGTTAATTGCAAACCATGCAAAAGAAAACCAATCGAACCTAACCTACACTTAACACTTTTAAGTCTTTGATAAAAGGTTTGTTATTCATCGAGTAAAATGCTCTCTTATCGTGGTCTACACACCACTGATAACACTGCTGCAAACTTCGGCTGAAGCACCTGCTTTTTTTTACCCTCGGATAATAATTTAAAGGGTCTTTAGTTATGGGAATTTAATTGCAAAGTACTAGAACTAATTATGCTGATGTTGAAATATGCAAATACCAATACCAATGTTTTTTGTTAGAGAAAAAGGAATATTCTGTCAGCTCGTTAGTTGGTTATCACACTGGCGCCGCATCCAAGAGGGACGTAATCCAGTCTTGTCGAGAGGCGATGGTGGATCGATTGAACCAAACTCTCGTGGCAGTGTCCGAGTGGGGTGATGCCAATTTAGTTAAATTCAATGCCACCAAGACTCAGGCGTGTCTGTTTTCCGCCAAACGGAATCCCTTTGACCTGACTCCCACTTTCCAAGGTGTATCCGTTCCGATTTCAGACCACCTAGAGCTTCTCGGGATGACCTTATCATCCAACCTGAACTTCGGCCAATACATTGAATCCTTGGCTACAACTGCAGCAAAAAAACTTGGGATCCTATCTAAGGTGAGGCGGTACTTCACACCGAGACAGCTGCTTCAATTATATCAGGTGCAAGTCCGATCATGCATGGAGTACTGGTGCCATCTTTGGGATGGGTCCGCCAAATACCAACTGGCCGCCTTAGATTCAATTGAAAAACGTGCGAAGAAGCTCATTGGCGACCCTGCCTTAGTTCAGGAAAAGCTGCAAAACCTCGAACACCGCAGGAAAGTCGCCTGTTTATCGGTTTTCTACCGGATACACTTAGAATAAAAAAAAAAAAAAAATTCCGCTGCGAAGTGCGGATGTCAATGGAAAATCATCGTAGGAACTGAATCGGATGATTTTTCCAAGATTTGCGCTTCTTATTATGAAATTTATATACTAGGCGTTTGTTTTTGGCCAAAATTCCGCCGCAAACGGCCGCCTAGTATATACATTCTATAATCATTTACGAAAAAATCGAATCGGTCAGACACAGAACGTTTCCTTCCTATACTAGTTTCTAAATTTCGTAAATATTGGTTTGGTTTTGGAGGTGAAAACAAACGAGAACAAAAGCTTGATTTGTATAAGGCGGTTACGTTAAGTTTTTACCTCATTTGTATCCGACGCCATAGTTATCAGGTGCAAACTTAATGTAAATTGATAATCTATGAAAAGGAGCCGTGAATTATCCTCTTAAATAACCACATTTCGGTGGCGGACAGTGTGATAACTGCCTATTATTATCGTCAAGGCCCAACCTAGCCATTGGTACAGAATAACAAACAACACAAAATTCTCCCTCTTGATCTACGAGTGTTGATTGTTTAAAACGGGATGTTACTGGTCATTGCTTAGTTGTTTAGCTAGTGATCCAATAATAAAGTAATTTAGTTTAATATCAAATAATACCTATCATTTCAAAGTGGTACAATACAAAGAAAACTCACAAAAAAAAGAAACAAATTAGAAGGCTGTCTTAAAAATTACACAACTTATATGTACCTATAGGTAGGTATACATAATTTCGCCTTTATCTCCATGGCAACAATATCAAATGGGTGGATTGCAAAAAATTTGTACATAGTTAAGGGCTTTAATCAAAACAACATTAATTGATTCCTTTGTGTGACGAAAGTTACCCATACATTTTGTATGACTAACTTTCGTCACACAAAGGAAGCGATCGTATTTAATGTTAACTAAGCTTTTAACTATGTACAAATTTTTTGCAATCGACCCAAATACCTAACGTTAAACAATCATTTCGTCATGATCAAATGTGCTAAACTTGTTTGAAACTACGCTACTGTAAATGTATAATGTTAAAATATTGTTTAAACAAATACCATAGGTATAGCTATTAGCATGTTGATACGTATGAATTTCATCGAGGTGCTTGAAATGGTAACTATTTGGAAAAATACTGAACTTCTTTTTTACTAATTTGGGTGTTAGTTTAAAAGAAAATCTTATTATTAGCACAAGGGGGGTTGGAGTTCGAACCTATTGAGTGTCTTGAAAATTGAATCGTGGAGCGCTGTCCAAAACAACGCAACTGGGGTGAACCGAAGGACTTCTATTTCTATATCAATTTGTTACCTAAGTTACAGACTGGTTGCGTAATCTGCCCGTCTAGCACAACTATGCTTTGCGACTCTTGTCGCGCGAAATAGCATCACTTGTCACTCTCTAACAGTACAGCACAGACAGAGATGGGTAATATTTCTCGCGCGGGAAAGAGTCGCGTGTCACAGTAGCAAACTTTTCACTATACGATTAAATAAATAAAAAATAATAGCAGTCTCGCGTATACAGGTACAGTCCAGCGTAAATCCTCAAATAAATAATAGTATTATTTTCTCAAACATGCAATGAAATATCGTCATAACTTGCGTTAAAACAGGCTTCGAAGTGTCACGTTTCGGGCGGAACAATTCGAGAGGACTGTAAAGGAATTTCATACAAAATTGAAGGCCTAGGCCGGGAAGAATTTTTTTTTTAACATGGCGTCTGTGTTAATGGACGGGCTAAACAGCTGAATTATATTTTTTTGTGTAGTTTTTTTTTTTTTTCATTGCATATGTTTGTGAAATGGACTATACATGCCTTGGGCGTGAAAAGACGAAGCCGGCAAGCCCTTATTTCCCGGCAGTCTGCAGTAATGTACTATTATTTCGTGGACATAAAGTAATAGCGATGGAACATATTTTTGAGGATTTAGTAAGTGGTCATTTATTATGCTGACCAGACGTAAAGAGATTAAATTTATTTTATGTAAAGTTTATTGATGATGTTAGAAATCTAAACTTAAGAGGCCTTTTAAAATGCTGATTGTTTTAGACATTTTTCTGTATGATCAAACATGTTTCTTAATATTATTGATGTTAATACCTAGAACAGGGATATTCGGGTTTATTTGTATCCTATTTGAAACCTACAGTTTGAATTTTTCATAGATTTTTTCCAAACACTACTCGAAATTGAAAAAATTCACGCGGAAAATTAGCCTTTTCAACTTATTTTTGACCAGACGCAATGAAAGCATGAAATAGCTATGTACTCAGGGGAAAACTATTATTCACTTCAAAAAGTTGGTTGAAATTATTAATATATTTGTCATAAGAATGCAAAAATAAATTTTAAAAGGAATAAGACCTCTAAGTAATTTAGTTATATTATACGTCATGTAAGTATTCTAATTGTACATATTATAAACAATTTACAAAACTTCAAAGCACAAGCATAGATGATACAGAAAAACGAATTTAATCCTTACCAGTAATATTACAACACAACGCTGAAATGTTTCCAAAACTCGCTATGTTCAGTATTCATTTTGGTCTGATGATGATAGTGATGACCCGGTGACTCAACGATCGAGGGATCTCAAATTATTTGACATAAACATTTCCATAAACGTGATCGGGTCTCGTTAGCCACTTTTTCGGGCCTGAGTAATTTTATGACGTAAAATTAGCTTTTTATGCCTCACATAAATGATTTTAATATGTGTGATTTGCGAGTTTAACGGTAGGTTAAAATAATGGTCGAACACGGCAAGACCACGGAATGGATGACATTTTTCAATAAACTTTGAGATAGGATTCATTTGATAGAGGTACCTACTAAATAAGTTAGTAAAAATAAACTAAATTAGGTAAGTACGTAATTATTGGACCACTATAAAAATCTTGATTGCACTCTTCAGAGTTGGTTTAGATGAAACTTTGTATGGAAAATGGGGGAGAGTATTAAAATATAGGTATTATATATTGCTCATCATATATCTTCAATGGTTTTTTATATTAACATTTATGGAGTGACCTACTTATTTCATATGGTAAGTAAGCTGCCGCTGTTACAGACTGCGACTGGCGTGCAGTAGTTATAGAATAGTTCAAAAACTATTGATATGAACTACTTAAACAACTTGGCGATTCCGCAGCATCCTAGAATTTCATAAGCCGCATCCACAGCTTTACTAGAACATTCTGCGAAACTCAAGTGAATTTATATTCTAGCAAAATCGTGTGAAGCATGTCCATTACTACACGCTAAACTTCGTCTATAATGCTTGTTTGTACTCAGTTACGATCATTTGTTGCCAACTTTATGTTTGTACAAATCGCTAAAACGCTTTGACGCGCAACAAAAATATCGGAACGTTTATGTCGCATTGTCCACCGGCGAAATACATATTCTGGGCAATCGGGTACTACATGGCGGCTAGTGCAAAGGACTGTGCTTAAATTCTATGAGCGTACGATTTACTATGTAGTGCCTGGTCGGAAGTATGGTCAAACTACATACATAGAGAAGATAAGGGAGCGAAGGCGTCTCCGATTCAGCTTGGCCAAAAAATCTTTCGAGTGTCTGAATTCCTGATGTTTGAATGTTCCACATTTTGAATGGTATATGCAGTATGTGGGGCCTCGCTAATACAGAAATGATAAAACAAAACCCTACGCTTACGCTGCTGATTATTACGCTACAGTCTCGATCACCGAATAAGCGGGAGTCCGGTTTACCGAGACACTATTGTGTTTAGGTACTTTATGTAATGGATTATGTATATATACAGCTTGAATAGTAAACATGTAAATAAGCTCTTTAATAGAAAAGTGAGTCGCAAATAAATGATCTAACTTAAATGCGGTTTCATTTTCTTAATACAAAATAATAATTACCTCCTAAGGCACAATTGATAATAAAATATTTGAGCTCTTTGTGAAACGGTCCTCTACACCCACATAAACTAAACGATAACACAATCTACTTTGGTATCAAGACGCTTAACTTGCCAAACAAGAAACTCGAAACGAAGAAAACCATCTGTCTTAAGCACGTGTGTAACTAATTATCGGCAAAACGACCAATAATTTCATCAATAAATAAGCCAAATAGGATTTGCGTCGCCTTGGTAATGTTTTCATGTCACGAAGTATGCGTAGTAAAAATAATTTGTAGGTTTGAATTAATCCCGCGTCTCACGAGAGCGAGAAATATTGTTGAGACTGTCAGTATGAAAAGCTAATTAGGTGGTGCGCAATTTTGCCCTGCGCCAACATGCCCGCTACTGAAAGTTTCATGGACATCACTTGTTACTTGACACACTATTTTTGTTTCTCTCACTTTTGGCGGATTCCCCAATATAATAAATACACGAAAAACTAAAATTAAAACATTCACTAGAAATGTTTCTCTCTTCGTCTCGTTTCGTAATCCATGCATATTTGAACTATGTCTAAGTACTCGTGTATAGTAGTAATAAAACGTAATTCAAATTTTAAAGTAACAGCAAAAAAGATAGCATGAAATAAAAAATACGTTTTGGAGCACTACCATTTAAATATGCACGTAATCTTAATCGTGAAGGCTCGTTTCAACCCACGCCACGTGGCTTCAATAAAAAATTAACAAATTCCTCTGATAACAATCTTGGCTTCCATCTTCCAATAAACTGTTTTTGAAATGGTTTTAAAAGTTGTCGTCACTAGAGATTTTGTTGAATTTTTCGAGTCACGGAGCGTTTCAAAGTCTTCGTTTTTCCTTTAAGTGTTTCTGGCAATGATTCGTCGCCGGCGGATGTCGAGATTGGCATCCCGAGCGGCCACCCGGACACACCATCCTTGTCTGTAGTCGTCACTATCTCCTTTTCAAGTTCAGTCTGTGAACTATAAAATAAGAAATATTCCATACCAACAGCTTTGTCATCGATTTCACTCGTTTTGTCATTTGTACCAATGTATCCAACGGCAATAAATTTGCTCCTTTCAGACCCTGCTTTATTAACTCAGACTTGCTATTTTTATGTTAATCTTGTTTTTCTTTCTTCCGTTGTTGGTTGGTCGTTATGTAATTTTAGTAGGTGCCTACTTTGATTTATTACACTTATTTAGCTAGTTATAAATTCATACTTTTAGCCTGATATTGTAATTTATTATGCAGATAAATGATTATTAATTACCGCGTGTAGGCGTATCGAGTCAAAATATCCTGATGGTTTGGTTAAGCCTTTTGCGTTGTTGGAGTATTTTTTGTTTTGTTATTTCACTGAAACGGGGCTGAGAGCAGACATTTCGTAAATTAAAAGCCCCTGTTCAACCGTAATTTGTTGTCGCCGAAACTCGTCCCAAAGTGTACGTCCTCGATGAGACAAGCTTCTCATTTTGTATCTACATCATTCATCATTGCGGTGGCTCATACTTCATCTAAAGTATTGTGATCAATTTACATTTTTGTTGTTATTCGTGAGAAATATTCCGCTCAAACGTCCCATTATGACTCGTTTGGATGTGTTCGAATACTGTAGCGTCATCCTCATTCACGAATCCGCGTAGCTGCGTTTTTTGCTAGTGATATGCGCCCGTCTACGTATCCTGGCAAAATTTACGCGATTTGTTACGAGTCGAGTAGTCTTTCTAGCCGACATCACTTCCTACGCTAGTATCATCGGTGACGCCCGCGGTACGCCCGCTATTATTAAACGAGTTCATTGGAACATTGGAACATCTATTTGCGCAATTTGTAGCATAGCAGCTATAGCTCCGCGCTGACCTTCTCTGCCTCCGCACGAATCGCGGTGCACCGCTGCCATTGGCATAACGTGGGCACTCTATCAACATTACATTACTTATGATGTCACCTTCATCGAGCAGTGAAATATGTTTCATGCAAAATGAAACTTTTGAAAACACTTCACTCTCGGACAGACAGTGTGTACCTATTTTACATAAGTATCCAGTAAGGCTTATTTTGCACGTCCCATTTTAGTCTCGCTTAGACACGAGTGTTCGAATTTCTAGTAGACGTTTCGCTGCCGTGTGTGCGTGGCGCATGCGCTCTCGTCGTTTCTACACGCGCCGTCCATTCAATGCGCAACTAATTAAATCTGTCCTGTGTTATCGCTTTGGTTTCGGTAAATATTCCTGTCCAATGGCCCACGTCTTGTGGCGTATCTGATATGATTTTAAAGTCAAATTCAGTTTAAAATATCGTCGAATCTCCAAGTCCGAAGAGACGTGGAGTGGCGGCGGTGGCAGCGTTGTGACGGCGTGCCGCGGGGAGGAGGAGGAGGCGAGCGAGGTGGCAGCGGGCGCGAGTGTGCGCGAGTGCGCGTGTGTTGGTGCGGCCTAGGCACGTCGCGGCGCGCCCCGTCAGTCGACGGCGGCGAGTCGCGCACGGCGTCTCGTTCAACTCTCTCGTTCTGCACGCCGCACACCTGCCGCTTCAGGCTTCGACGGCTCTCGAGCGTGGAGGTCGGCCTCGCGACGTGGTTTCAGTGCGCGGCGATTTCACCCGAGCGTGGACTGATGTTCCCGCCGACCCTCTAGTATAATCTGCTGTCAAAACATCTATATAGTGCCGTGACTCCGGCGGGCCGGTTGGCCGCGTGCTGTGACAGTGAAATCGTGAGTCTAGCCGTATCGTGCGGATGTGCAGTGATGGATGAATAGACAGAGGCGCGTTTGTACCGGAGCGCCCGCGCCGAGTCGTCCGTATTTCTGGCTGAGTGCAAGAGTGGGCCGTCAAAATTGAGCCCAAACTGTATCTAGGTGGGTATCGTTAGGAGTATCGTCGGTGAGAGCGGCTGGCAGAGTGGACGTTGAATATTTATAGCGGGCAAGTTGGAAAGTATCACTTGTCGACGAGTATGGGGGCTCCGGCCGGCCGACTGCCTGCTGACAACGCACAGCTGATCAAGTAGTTTGTTATTCATTCGATGTCATGATATACAGTGACTAGACAATTTAGAAATATGTGTACCTACTGAGTATACAAACGAAGTTTTTCTTTTAGTTTCTTCTACGCTACAAACCCCGACCAAGTCCAAAAAAGTTATACCTAATAGTATTTCCGATTTCTGCCAAGCCAAGCAGTAAGTTGTGTAAATTTGTTCAGGAGTAAAGTATATTCTGCTACTTAATTCCACGATCTTGTAACAAATAAGCCACACGCACCAAACCTATTTAACTTTCAAAGTTTGCAGGCTCACCTTTCAATAACCTACTTACTTACTCAATGTGCGTCTTCATTAATATGATATTGGATGAGAATCTTCCGAAATTTTCCACAGTTTATAGTTACGACATCATCTAAACCTTAGATTGTTATAATTAATATTCCAATAAGATTTTTGTGTATGTGATAATTTTATAAGGATATCCACGACCAACACAATCCTAACAAGTTGTATTAGTAGCTAAAAAGAAACTTAAATCAAAATCAAATGAAAGGAAAAACTATTAGGTATAAATTATTTAGGTTTTTCCGAGACATTTTTGTGGGTCTAAACATCATAATAACTTTAATAAGATAAGACAATGTTTGTTATGGATAATTTGGGCCAATCTAAGTATGAGTTTGAAGTTGACAGTTTATTTCTTTATAAGTTATTGCATAGTCTTATTGTACGTAACTCGGTTTCTTTATATAAAAAAATGCAACCAGTTTGCGCAAGAAATGCGATACTTAATTTTAAATGGCCAGCACAAAACAATTGTACTAAGCCTATCCACTGACTACTTTGCTGTGAGCTAGCTTAGCCCCAGTCTTAGCTTCGTTAAATTGAATTAGTGCAATCCATCTTCAATAGTATTAAACCAGTTAATACATGGCATAATCCAATCAAGAGCCACTACAATAATAGTACGTTCATTAAAATGCTACAAAATAAAAAATGTTTTTGGAACTTTTCCAGCCCTTTCATTGGGGCAGATTTTGATTGTTTCGTCGCTTCTGAATCCTTTGTTTCAATTACTGACGTCTCTATTGTGTAAGTTGCATTAACCAAATTAAAGATATTGTCAACGCTTTTATTAAATTCAACTTACCTGTGTGGTGAGTTAGACCTCGCGAATTTGTTTCAAAATTGCTGATTTTTTTTAACGTCTTCCACCTCTATTATCTCTGTCATTTTGAAAGAATTCGAAAATCTGAATCGACAAAAAAATATATTTGCTCATCGAATTTTCTCACAGTTTCATGAGAATCGGTCAAGAAATGCGGCAGTAAGAGCCGGAAGGCATACATCCACACCCGGACACACAAAAAAAATTTGGGCTGAAGGGAGACGCTTCGTTCGCTTCGCTCGCTCGGCCAATAAACAATGCAATCCTTATGATCCCACGATTCGTGTTCAATTTACTGGTTCCGTTCAGTTTATCAGCAAATTTGCAAGTTTCATCGTAACTTCTGTTTTTATGTTCAGTTTTAATATTTGTTTCCGGTAAAATCTACTTATTTCTCCGGTAGCAACTAAATGTTCTATTTTTATGTGTTTATTTCTCCGGTAGCAACTAAATCTTCTATTTTTATGTGTATCCTGACGGCACTCGATTTTAGTTCTTGATTTATTGAGTTAAAGTACTTCCATTACTTATCAGTCTGACTTATCATGAATCATCGTTTATATTATGCTGTTGAATTAGTATCGGTTTATGCAGTCTAGTCTCGTAAAAAGAAAAGCTATTAGACTTTCGGTAGTGATGTGTGAAAGGCGACCCACCCTATTAGTAATTGTAATTGTTGTTACTTATTGCAACTTGTTCATCAGTTCGACTTCTCTTTTTGCACTATACATAGTTTCAATATTAAACATAATGCTTTGTAATTTTTTAACAATAAAAGCATTACATATTGGATAGCATTCTATTTTAGTATTTAAGTACAATCGATCTCATATATGGAATTTAATTGATCCATGACGCTACGCTATCGGCGGGAAGCCATAAAACACAGTTTTGCCAATATACGCCCCAAATATAAGGCGCATTCCAGAAGACGGCTAACAGTACCAGTTTAAATTGCCCTCTTTTTTATTTTATAAATCTCGCACGAAGAGTAAATTTCTTAAATGTTTTTACACCAATCGTCATAATTTATTCACAAGATTGCATTTCACATTGCATATAATAAGTTATGTTTGCGTCAATTCTGTTTTTAAGCACTTTTGAGATTTTATTGACATAAATTGAAGTAATTAGGGACATTGAATCGCTCCATCCCCAGCGAAACCAAGTAAATAATTCTTAAAAAATAGGTTTGCTTTTTTAATATAATGGTGCTACAAACTTTGTATGTTTCAACCTTTCCTTTAAGCTTATACAAAATTCAATATTTTGTTTTTAACGGCAATCCTTCAAGGGATTTGCGAATCATCAATCAAACAAAACTCTAGTCCGCTTTGGACGTTCAAAGAGCAAATAAAAAGTGCCAATCTTGAGAAATGGGACAAGGACGCGGCCCCGATCCCACGCGGGAATGCTAACTCTAATGAACTACTGTCTACGTAATTTGATACAGCACTGGCTTTTCATGAAACCGTTTTAAAAAACGAAACGAAAAACTGTAAAATTTACGATTCATCACGAAATTAATCCTCAGAATCTCTGATTATTCATGTTTACATAAGAAACAAATTAACAATTACATGTTAAGAAAATGTCTTTATCAATTAAAAAGCCAACTCAACAAAATCCAAAGCCACGACTGCACATTTGCCATAGAACGGTAATCGTAACATTAAAAATGTTAACCTAATTCCCGTATCAAACTAACCCGTCCCATTAATAACGAATTCAAGAATACTAAGCAGTAGTACGTTGCACCGCCGTCATTATCACTTGAGAACCACGCGTGTCAGTTGGTTGTGTCAACAGCGACGCGATTGCAGGTGCCTGCGAACCGACTGAGGTCATTCACCTACGCCTCCGATATTTGGCTACACTATACACCCCAAGTTTCAACACCATAGCTAGTTATAGAGCCTATTACGCCCGACTGATAGAACGTCACGTGCCGGCTTCAAAATATCATTATGTTGCCCATGTGGGTACGCACATTCATTAGGGAATTAGGCGGGCTATTGTTAACTGTTTGTGCCAGGGCCCTTCCGATATTTATCATTAGAACGACGCTTATATTATCATTGCCTAACGTTACCTGTATTATCAGAATTATTCTCATTGTTCGAATCATTATCTTCGTAAATTTCACTTATTTTGTAGTAATTTCTTAAAGCTATACGATCTGTTGCTTTGTCTGGTGTATGATTATGGTCTGTATTGTTTTCATTGTCAATTCCACGTGGCGCCGAGTCACCTCTGCCGTACGTTTCTAGTGGGAGCCCGCTGGGAGCGCGGGACAGATCTGGGACAGATCGTGGTTTATTTTGGGGCCCGAATTGGGGCGTCCCGTTAACATCAGGGTTTCCGAGCCACAGACGATGATAACAAATAGCTAACCCACCTAAGTGGGCGTCTTGAACCAATAGAAGTGCTTAGAAGTTTTGGGTTACAATTATAATGCGTTTGTTCCTATTTCACTATCATATCAATTGACCTATATAATGCTAAAAGTATTAGGTGTAGTGTATTGCTCGGTTAATTTGTTCTAGATTTCAATTTAAGGTCACAAATTTGTAGTCAATTTGATGGTATAGCCACGGTACTACATGACAAATCGGTTTGTGGAAAATTACTGAATTGGGCTGTAAAATTGAGTCGGAAAACACCGTTGTATTGAAAAGTTTTGTTTGAAGTTAACTAATAGCCCGTGAACGGAAAGTAATTGACTTTCGGACCTTTAGACAATACATTAGTAGGTACAATACCGGAACGGTTCCCCTTGCTTATGCATATTTTTTTTGTTATGAGTAATTCTATATCTAACTACTACCTACAGGCATAATTATTAATTAATTTATTTAAACTTTATGCACAAAACAAAGGTCAGTACAAATGGCGAACTTAATGCCTAATGGCATTCTCTACCAGTCAACCATAGGGCCAAACAGAGATGCTTCAATTATCGCATTTTATTAAACGATGATAAAGTCTAAAATTGTTCTTCGTCGACGACTTAACGGCGAAATTAAAAAGATGGCTACGCTGGTTACGCATAACTTTTTAATGCCGAAAGCCTACTATTTTGCAACTATTTTCGTCTGTTCCTAATTGCAGTTCTAACTTAACGAAACCTATTTTTCTGGCAGCATCTGTTCTTTATTGGTAGAGGTCAAATTTCCAATATACAATATGTATATGAAAAATTCGGCAATACAATATTACGCGTATTATCCGGACAAAAGATGATTCGACAAGATGAACATGATATATGAAAATTATATGCGAAACGTTTTCGGCGAAATAAGTTTCAATATAAAAAAATCTAACTTTTCGTTCGATGCCTATTTCTTCATATTTACTTTTTGAAAGTCGTTTCTAAATCAGTCGTGTGATTGTAAAAGCAACCTTGCTACGGTGTGCATAAAGTTCGTTTTTGATAAAAGTAAAGAAAGAGATATGAGTTTTTTGAAGCAGAAAAGTCGACTTAATATACAAAGGCACTATTCAATGTTGCTAACAAATACGCTTGTAATGCAGATTATTAATACTGTCGATATCGGAACATGATACCTTTACAAAGCAAATCCACGGAATGTAGGTGATATTATATTGCCACTTCTACGCGAGTGACACAGCCATTTCGCAAATCTAAGTTCCATTCACTGTCGGAATAAGTTTTTTGTATATCTATAGGGGTTTGATTAAGACTATTAAACATTACAAGGTCGCTTTATTTTAATATATGCAATATCAAGGCACTGACAAAAATGAGAGATAAAATTCGTTTCTTGATTCAGAAAAAGAAAGAATTCTACGTAGATTTATAAATATTCTTAAATGTATGTCGATAAAAGTTCAAATGCTACATTAATATAATTTCAAAGCAACATTGTCTTTACTAATCCACACGTGTTAATGATCTTTTATCTTTACGTCATCGGCCAGCTATTGGATTATAGATCTAAAGACGTTTACACCTTATGTAAATTTCTACCAGTTTCTTAACTAGGAACAGCACAAGGTCCCTAACATGCGTTCGTGACACCTAGCTATGACATTTGACACTTTGCCTTGTCAATATTTATTTCCATGAGGAAATATTCGTATTACTCAACAATTTGGGATATTCAAAGCGTGAAGAACTTCACGTAAATAAAACGTGTAGTTTTTTTGGTTAATGTAATTTTAATTTCTTAAACCCCTGCAATTTAGTCCGTGTATTTTTTTATATTATCTATAAAATACACAGTTTTGATTTTTTGAACATATGTATGCCACCGCTTACAAGCCTGCAAACTGCAAACAGTTAACCTGAAAACAATTGACATTACATATTAACCTGAAAATTCAACCGTGTCAAATACGTATGAATCGGTGTTATTGAATACAAATCAAAAAAATTACTAAAAAGATATAATATGTATAATTACGAATAAGTTAATCTATTACATTAAAAACAATAATGTCAAATAATTTCTAAAAGTTTTGTACATTAACGTAGGTACTGGAAGTGAAGGTGCCCGAAACCGCAAAGATGATGCAACCCATTTTAATTCAGAGCCAAAATTAGATGTGGTCAAAAAACAGATTGTAAGGGTTTACGAGAAATATTTCGAAGTCAGTGACCCGAAAAAAACGAGCTCACTACGGCAAGCGGCCCAAGGAACTCGAGTTAGCGATCAAATCGAATGAGGCATTAATACTGGGAATTAAATAAATATACGTACTGTTACTGTTAGATATGTAGCTAGTGAAATGTCCATAGAAGGAAACGAACTCAAAATTCATCTAACATTATCTTTTTAAGAAGTTTTTTATCTGAAATTCACTGATCAACCAAACTCAAGACAGCTTGCTTTGCGGTACAGTATTTCTTAACCGAAGTAATGATATGTTGGATTTTTTTATACACGATATATATATATATGTTAATTTTATTATGTCTATAGACCGTAATGATAATACAAAACCACCTAACCCATTATAATGGGGCACGACCATAAAAATTACAGCGTATAATTACAGGAACTAATTTTGAATTACCAAACAATTGCCGGTGCGTTCAAAATTGAATGTGCAAAAAGTAGAACCCACGCTCATGTAATTATTGCAATTGCAGGATTAAAATGGTAATCGAAATTTGAAATTAGACAGAAGATTTCACTGTTATAAAGATCTAAGTGTGTAATGGGTTCGTGAATCGATAACCGAAAATGCTGCACAGTTTGAAATCATGGTCCGTCCCATGCATTCCACAACTTGCTCACCCACAACGGAATGGACCGGTCTTGATCATTGTACGAAACGTGAATACGCTCCCATTTCTGAGACGGCTGTTACAGTGTACAAGTTCGAAACTAGACGGTGTTACTTTTCTCGGTTGGGTTATAGGAGGCGATACTGGTTGTCGAGGCGCGGCGCGGTCTCAAGGTGAATCGTCCGGTCAACACACGATCGAATGCCTAGACCAAACACGCGTGCTATTAACAATTTGGGTAATACGGTAGCAACAATGTGCTTGGATACCTTTGTTTTTCTAATGCGGGTGTTCAATCTGGAACGATTAATGGTGCTTGGTGATTTATGACGTTTGTGTGTGAGACTTAGTAGTTTACCTACTTTGCTTTTGTATCGTCCAAATCAAATAAGAATAAAGTCTGTGCAAATAAAAACAGTACTATTATTATGTTTATATTTTTGGTCCAAGTACCTTTCTTATTTACTTACTTAAACTGTTTTAGATGGATCAATGCAATCATAAAAGGTTTGCTTTATCCATAGTCTAGAACAGTTCTAGACAGGTAGGTATTCAATATTTTCTTATAAACTCTATTGAGTACTATCCTAATACTTGGTTCGAATATTCACGCAACTACCTATTTCTTAATACCTAACCAGTTTCCTTGCAATCACCTCCAACTAGGTACTATATAATAAAATGTAACGTTAAATCCTTACAAGCCGACCCTTCCATTCCGCTTGGTTGACATAATTGTGTAATTCTAAAGCATATTAAATTTTAATATTACTCATTGAAACGCCACGAGACCCTAACCAGTTTCGCGATTTTCAAAGCCTTTATTCCATAAATGTACCCTCCTTGCACGTGTTGAGTGAATAGACAAAGAAGTCAGTCCTATAAGACCTATTTAGGTAGCATTAAAGCTAAGGATCGATGTCAATGGAGCGCTCAATAGGCACGGCCGTTGACCGAAATGAAAATAAACATAAAAGGCCCAGCCACTAAGGAATAGGGAAATAGAACGATCAAAGTAATTGTTCAGAGCTTGGTCCAAATAGTTTGTAACGGACGTGGTATAGATATGATTAAAACCGGTATTCCATTATCAAAATAGTATATGTATTTAATTTATAAACGTGACTGATAGTTTGTTAGACCGGCGTTCGCATCTTGAATTAGGTTAAGTTAATATAAAGGTACGTTCGTGAATATCAACAAACAGTATTATATAGGTATTTAACTTTGGTCTTATTTATAGTTAATTCCAGATCATATTATCATAATAAGATGTTGGTTTAATTACCTACAATCAAATCTTTTAGGCGAAGATAATCCAATTCGAATCTTATTGGATTCAAAAATGTAGTTACCCTTACAAATGCACTTCAAAATTTCTAACAGTACAACAACATAGTACCACGGTCCCAAACAAAAGCATCTACAAGTATGTTTGCTTTAAATCTTACAAGAATCTAACTGTCAGTATCTCAAAAGTCTCACAACCAAAATTGAAACAAAAGAATTGACGGCTGTCAAAGAAAGAAACAAAAGTATAGCAGATTACAAACCCATGATTGACAATGGGCAGAGCCGTGCCACTTCTCCGCCGGACCGGCACGGGCAGATGTGAAAACCGGCCAAGGTGATTTTAGGTTATAAATGCCCGCGATCTATTCTCACGTTCTTGCTACAATGTCAATAGATCTTTAAAGACGAACTCATAACAAAGCAATGAATTGCGTAGTTTTATTCTTGTTGAAAACTGGTTCAACGTAATTCGCGTTTTGTGAGAAGATTGGATAGTTTATTAAAATATTCTGGTTTAAAATAAAGGTCAAAATAGTACATATTACTTTTACCACAATTTCGTTGCGACTGTAATTACAATCCACATGGGTCGGTCCAAGGAATTTAAATATTAGTTGCAGAAAATTTATAAAATAGATGTTTCTTTTTGCCTTGTCTCATTATCTGGGGTCGGCTATTTTTGTTTGACGTATTGGTTTTAATATTCATTGTGACACTGCATTTACTCCAAGTTCTACAATATTCTTTGTTTTACGCAAAACACGTAGGTCATTCGTAAATGTGCTCTCTCTCTCAAGTACTAAATGGTTATCGGACCGTTAAGCCATCTTATTTCATCGTCTAGGTTGTCGACTAAAAACAAGACTTCATCTTCATCCTATCAATTTTCACTCGTTCCACAAAATAATATATAGCTCGACTTCGTCAAGGGGGCCAGGGGCATATTTACAAGTATAGAATAACGAACACTAGGATGTTTGCGTGATATGGCACTCTTCACGCCGATTTGAAACAACGGAAATGTTTTTTTTCTATTCATAAACAAATGCAAAAGCACATAGGTAATCAAACTCGTGGAGTGATTAAATGTACCGACAACCCTAAAGTATCGGCAATTTAGAACAGACCCTTTAGTCCTTCAGACGATTTTTATTAGGTATAGATTTTATTATCTAGAGTCCTAAGACCTAATTAGATTCAGATGCAGACATGATTGACCTGGTGAAGGGTATGATTAACCCACACAATTTAGGCGAACTGAACAGAATCTTATTACTGCTACCTACTTATAATTATCTACATTACATTGTAGTCAGGTCAGAAACTATGGCTCAGAGCCCAACCACCTTTGTATTGTTATGAAACAGCGAGGCACAAATTCGCGAAATAATGGCACTAATTGGCACATTTAAAATAAATGTGTGCATAGTTTAAATTTCCCTTTCATATCATGATCGGGTCAGAAATTATAACATAAAGTCTGACTCACTCATGATAAAAGAAATTGATCTTGATGTGCTGCTCAAACTCACTAAGCTAGTACGCGTGCGTCATTGTGCAACGAAAGGGTAGTTTGTAATCTGTTGCAAAAATCACCGACCCATGCTAACCCGCGTTAAACCCTCCGATCGAACGCGTGCATGCTTTGATAGGGTTAGTCTCATGCAATAGTTTTGTAGCGCTTTCTAGAATATACTTCGCATCGTTCAGTGTACACAGTATTCGATCAACTTAACAAGTTAACAACTCTAATAGTGACATTACTATAGTAATGATTAAAATGTTTCTTCGATAAACGATGACTGAACATATTTTTTAATGTCTGACTGTAAGGTTAGTGAAACTCATTATCAGCCATGCTACACCAATGAAGTAGCCCAAATTACAAGTTGAAAAGCCACCCAGGGCTACTTACAGATTTGTATGTTTCAATGTTGCCTGTAGCACTGTACGCACGAAATAACGCTATTTGTTAGATATTTAAATCCTATCCTACATCTTTCATAATGTTTAACCGTGTTTAAATGTTGATGTCATGTTCATTCGAATAACAAAGTTGAATCGTTTAATATTGTACTATCTGGTATATTGCCAATCTTAAATATTATTGTAAGATGTCATGCACTTAATCAAAACAATATTTGAACCAGTTTCTCTTCGTCGAAAACATCTGAACTGTCTGAAAATAACTCGGCATCTGCGTGTCGCAAATTACTGATGAGACGTTTACTCTTCGGATTCCTAGTTACGAAAAGAAGAATTCTCTAAAAATATACCGCTTTCGGCTGTCTTTCTACTGGAGCTAAGCTAGATAGCTAAACTGCGTGTAATTTTTTTGGTCGTAACTTGAACCATATCAGGCCTGGTCAGCCCTCACTACCAGTGAGTCGGATTTGCTATGGGAGTACAAACCCAGTAACGGGAATGTCTCCGCGCCATAGGACCGCTGCGTGCCAAAGAAAACCCACCCACTATAGAATCACTTAACGTTCTCTCGGTGCGGCTCGATGTTGGTGGCTTATTTCCTCGTAGCTGCGTAACGTAGCACTAATGAAAAGGCTGCTTTAGGCGCAAGACAAACAGAAGAATCGTAGGATGAGGACGCGTCGCAGACCCGGCATCTCTTGAATGAATTTTCAAACAAAATGTATAGAAACATCGCGATGCAAAACAAACAGAAGAGACGGGGTGCGGACGCGTCCCCGTCCTACGTCTTTTCTGTTTTGCTTGACTGGTTAGAAATTTCTAATCGAGTTCTTTTACATTATCTTACATAATAACTACGTTTTCGAATATCTCTGTTAGTATGAACGCACGCATCTGATAATGCTTGCTGCTTTAGTGCCTGTACCTTCTGCGTTACGTCTTGTACTAGCTGAGAACCAAAATAATGTTGTTGGATCATTTTGTGTTTACAACAATTAATGTTTATTTCATTTCATACATATGACGCTTGCCGCAGCGTATTCATATTTGAAACAGTAGCAAAAACCATCCGGATAGGGGTCACGAAAACCCTTACACATTTTTCTGTCGACGCTTCAAAAGTGTTCCGCTGTCGAATCATTTTGTTAGGCTGAAGTCAGCGAAAATAGGCACGTGTAAGCCGGAAACTGTGTAAGTAGGAAGCTATTGATCAGGGTGGGGAAGTAGGGCAGGGAGGCCGATAGGGCTGCCAAACTGGCTGAGACAATCCCTGTCGCCTTCAGATTGAGATTTCCGTGAGAAGTATATGGAGAATATTTGAGGACAGGTGCTTGGAATATGATAGCTATATTCATGTGATGGAAAGAGGTCTCTTTTAGGTTTAGAAGCCGTAAATGAATGTGAAATACCTACACGTATCGAGAAATGTTTTTTTTTGTTTGAATTTAGTTTTAAACATAACGGGTACTCTACAAAATGATTATTGAATTTAGTAGGTGAGTTTATGCTTTGTGGGATTTCGTGAGCTTTAGAAATAAATGAGCATAATTTTCTAACTTCTTCTTATAGAATAGTATAGATATAACGTCAGGCAGAAGTACTACATGATCGTTCATTCCCTCTAGTGTAAGTACCAGAGGCAAAAAACCTCTCCTTCGCGTTTAGGTGACCCGTATAAATTAGCGTTCAAGTTCTTTGCGTGCACTAGTGACTCAAAAAATCTATTCCACACGTAACTGGCGAATTCCGAATTTGATAAATACGTTTGCCGCCAAATCCGGGGAAGCCCGTGCAACCCTGGGGCCGGGCGATTGGGCGGTGCGTGGCGTGCGTTCCCCTCGGCCCGAGTTCAAGGGCAAGGCCTGCCCCCATTCAGCTAGAAACACGTGCCCGAAGGTAAATATAGTATTACCCGTTACGCCATCGTTGTAATACGCCAGCCAAAATTCGCGCGTCACTCCGTTTTCTTAAATCACAGCGCTGAGTCACGTTATCAATGCGGCGTCTAGCGTTTATAAGACGGTGGCTATCGCGATTCGCTGCTTACTAAAGCTGTGCCTTGAGTGGAGGAGGCATTGTCATATCCCCAGGTTAGTAATATCTTTATCAGTTTTATAACGGCCATGTAACAGACTTATACTGATTTTTGCTATTCGAGCTACACTTATTAACGTCAAAACGGTTATTTTGAATAACATTGATAAGTAGACATTCGTAATAATATAACGGTGATCCTTCGGTCAAATGGAATTAAAGCAATAATGTGTATGTGCTATTTTACGTACGATTCTAGTTTGAAATATAAAGTTAGAACATGTTCCCGTAATAATTTTACTAATGCCAGTGAATGATGATCGGTGGCTATGGAGTATAAAAGGGGAGGAGCAGCGTCTTCATATATCCAAAATTGGCCGCTGAAAAGTGTTAAATTGGTGGGGCTAGTAGGTACCTATTGCAAAGAGCTAGGTTGGTTTACCGTTCCTGACAGATCAAATCAGCTACTTTATATGAATGTCAAAACGCTGGAAAAGTTTGCATGACTTTCCCCATTTTTCCTCTATTTTCAATATTTTCAAAAAACACACTACAATCAATCACGAGTCTCCATCATTTTGACATTTAACAACGCTAAGCAAGTTTGAAATACCTCTGCCTTCATAAATTGAGGTTTAATATCCTGCAGTTTATGGACGGTAGACTGTTTCACCTTAACTAGTTTCACTTACCCCAGCTGCCCCAGTACCGCCTTTTGGAACTATTATTAGCTGGACACACTTCTTCAAATATTTTCCTATGAAAGATTTCGCTCCTCTCCGCTACACTCCATACTTTAGACACTTAATTTGACATTTGACACAAAAATTCGCCTTGTATGTCACATCAACATTTTTGTAAGCCTGATAAAATATAAAACAGTTTTTTTCGTATAAAAACTTCGCATTCAAGCAATATCATTAGCTATTTCATTTTGTGAAGTGCCCCAGTCATTATCATTCGCTGACCTGTGTAAAGGTAATTATAATTTTACTCATTCGCTAATAGGTAAGTACACAAATTTATTATAGCATTTGCTTTAAGCAATAAAGCTGGAGCTATCGTATGTATAAAGTATAATTAAAGAGTTGCCAAGTCCCCAAACGGTAATACATCTGAGTGGTCTATATTGATATCCGTTGTCAATGGGAGTGGTTGTCGGCCGAATAATTGAGAGTGCGTCTTTAATAATATCAAGCAAAGACATCTCTTTTTCACCTACTCGTCTCTATCTACAGCGGCAACAGACGAATCCTTCGGAATAGGTACGTCTGCGTCGTCCGGCTATCTCCGAACCTATTTTCTGTTTAAGACTAAAAATGTCACAAGTTTTGTATAAATACGTTCCCATTTAAATCATGCCTGTCAGGGCGAATTTTGCATATTCTTAAATAAACCATGCATGCAGGGCCAGCCTTAGCTATGTATACATGCGCCCTGAGCGAGTCATTCATTATGTGTTGCTCTAGCGCCCTAGACCTGGTTGCAAAACGCCCTTTAGCAGCCAGCGCCCTGGGCGGCTGCCCGGGTAGACCCCGCCACTGCATGCATGTTATTACTTAGACTGTGCAAGTGGGTATACATTTTGTATTATTAACTGACAATAAAACTAAAAGAAGACGGCGTTTGAAATAAATAGACATTTACGTAACTCCATGTTTCCGTTCATTTCAAACACAATTGAGAAAACTACGGACTCATCAAAGTTAGTAAAAGTGAACAGGAAGTTTCAGTTAACTTTCCTGA
Source organism: Apotomis capreana (assembly GCA_947623375.1). Classification (NCBI taxonomy): domain Eukaryota; kingdom Metazoa; phylum Arthropoda; class Insecta; order Lepidoptera; family Tortricidae; genus Apotomis; species Apotomis capreana. The sequence goes on along the minus strand of OX392506.1, from coordinate 18,108,266 downwards.
GACCGCTTTCAGTGCCGCGGTGTTCAAGGTTCTACTAAAAATAACTTCGCTAATAGCTAAAAGTTCTGCGCGTTTTTATGGAGAGTACGAATGGAAATAGACGTGTAGTGAGTTTCGCTTTCTATCCGAAGAAATTTTGATAATAATTTTCAAAGCATAAGTAGGTACTTAACCTAGTATAGGTATTGGTAGTATTACTATCTGCACGGGTATTGAAAATGAATGTATTATTCACTAACTAAAAAAATGTATGATCGGTCTACATTTTAAATGTTTACCATATCCAAAACATATAACTAAAAATAGCATCCACCACGTCTTAATTTCAAAATTATTTGGATTAAGCAGAACTCCGATCGTTCGAACCCGAGATATAACAAATTGTGAAATAATATTTACAGAACGGTGCTGACTGAGGCTATTTATCTTGGACTGACGTTGGCAGCTTGGCACGCTGTTATTTTACGAGTATTGCGATGGCCCATTTAGGAAATACCGTGCGGAATATTTTTGGAGAAATTTTACTGGATTCTGATAAAATTTGGCCAGACAAAAAATGGCGTAGAACCTAAAAAGCGCTCTCATATCTCGCACATATTCCCAATGTTGCTAACTTCGCAGTATTAGAGCTTTTTTTAGGTCAAGTGTAAATACAATTGTTATATTGTCGTAAGTTGAAATTTATTTGAATTTTGAGCTTTCTTTCAAAAGCCATTCTTTCCTGTACAAGTGTCATGATTCATATACGAATACTTACCACATATTTAAGTATTAAGCACAAATATGCTCAAGTTTGTACATAATTTTAGCCCTAAGTAAATTTCAGCGTTGACAACACCGTGCAATCGTGCATTCCTTCGCAATAGCTCCATAATAACTACATCGCTGAGTATCGTGATTATAATTCTGCGACGATGCACCTCTTTCAGACTGTAGCAACCGGCATTCAAAGTAACCCTTGTACGTGTTCTCCTATAAACATAAACATGGAAAACGCACAAAAGCCTCTGGGCGGTGCTGTCGGATAAAGTCGTAGAGTTTCTTTTGCTAGACAAGCTAGACTGACGGTGGCGGGCAGCGAGTGCGAGCGGGACGGAGAAAGCACGCCGATCGTTAGCCCTGATCTTCAACGCGCCACAAACACACAGCCCGACCGAGAGCGAAATTGCAGCGAGAATGCACCTAGCTGTGTTATTATGCCGCCGCTCCGTTCATAAACGGCCTACATCGGACCACCCGCCCGCTTAATTTAAGACTTAAATCCACGGCTATTAGATTGAAGATAGCTGGAGTCGGTGTCACAACCGGTTATTTTCTCCGAACAAGCAATTGTAGACGTTGTCGTTGCGCCATAAGTTCCGTTCGGAGTGATGCAGGCGGGAACGCGGCGAAGTCTGTACTCTTTTATATATAGCCCGCATTGCAATCGGCGCGGCGGCGTGTAGTAGGTGTATAGGTCGCTCGCACGCACTGCTGAACTAGTCTGAGGGCTTCCTATTATCGATTTACTGGTGTGCTCGCCGCCGCGATATATATCCTCTACATCAACTCCACGTACAAGTTTTTCTTGATTTTCCACCGCGTCGTCCGGTTTCTCTTTCGCAGAAAGCTTATCTAAGTGAAACTTCTCATTTGAAAGTATGATGTGCGTTTCACTTGTTATTGTTTTGCAGATGCTTTGAAGTTTTAGAGCTTATTATCTTATATGCTGTCTAGACTTCGTATCTTTGTCTTGTTTTGTATCTGGAAGTAGTAAATCTTATTTAATTGTACTTAATTAACCTAACTAAATCTGAACTATTCATTCCCGGGGTCACGGCACCAAGAAGTAAAATTGAAACCTGTTTAGCGTAGTAAATCATAAATTGTGCCATATTTATAAATACATCGTGACTCCAGTCATGTGTCGGTTATTCGATTGCCGCAGGCTGTTCGTGTGGTGGGCTTAGGGGGGAGCAAAAGGCTAAGGGGACGAAGGGATAGGGCTGCGGTTACGCCTACACACGATGACACCTTCATAAACTTGCTACATATAGATATCCTTTGGAGTAATCACTTTGAAGCTAAGCGGAAGTGATCACGTACCTATATCTGGCTGTGTTTGGTAGCCTTTACAAATATATCCTATTTTCAAAGTACCTACACTTAAGGCTACCCAGCTAAAATTAATAATGTTGTGCTTCACAAATGCGGTGCATGTCCGATCCCAAAGGAAATCGTTACGTCATGTTATTCTCACAGTTCAATGTCACAATTTCCTATGGCGATACAATGTTGGCACAACAAAGGCGTAATAACATACAAGTGTATTTTTCCCTGGCACTTATGATGTAAAGCCAGCAAACCTACCATCAAACAACAAAGAACATCTAAATAACAATTTAATTTGATTACTAAATGATATTCCATTTCACGGTCTCACCACGTTTGCCTAAACTTAGATATTGTACTAAAATGTCGTAAGATCTTTGAAAAATAAACAAACTTGAACCTATTGTATTGATTTAACACGGCAGAATGAGTCTCATAGCATGTTGAAAGAAAATAACTTAAAAGTATTTATATGGACAACCTGTAATCAGAATCGGATACTTTGTTCGTAGCTCGTTTTCAATGGCATGTTATTTTGTGAAATTACACTTTTGATAGTTGCTCATGCTCAAATAATGGTTTTATGAGAACTACCATGGAACTACATTTAATAATAACTGGGACAAAATGTGAAGAAACTTACTGGCAAGAAGTTTGTAACGATTTACTTTTTATTGAAGTAAGAAAGAAAAATAACGTTATATCCTGAATACCAATAAATAAAAAGTAAAAATAAATAACTTATTAACGATTGGTAAACATTTTAGCCGCCTAATTTAAATACTAAAAAATGTTATTAAACTAAAATTATTTATATGATAATGTTATTAGACAAGGTGATAACAGTACACGTTTTAGTACTTCTCGCTGTGTTCGAAAAAAGGTAATCAAAGTACCAACTAAAATTTTACAGTCAGATATTTTTTTTATCTCGCTCGAAATTTAAAAAGTAACCTAAAATCATATACAGCATCGTCATAAATTGAAAGCCCTGCAATCCCCGTTCAATACTGCATTTCTCTGTGCTAAATATAGCGCGGCAGGGACGCGTTGTGCGTGGTCAGGACTCCCCCCTGCCAGGGGGGGAGGCAGGGCTGCCAGGGTACCTAGGTCACAAGGTACTGCGCAGCGTTGAGGCAGGCTTGAGTGCGTGCATTCTAGGGGAAGGTTAGTTCAGCATTATCGATCTGTGTGCGCTTGAGAGAGATGTCTGTTTTGTTTTGACGGGAAGGGAATTAGACGCAAGGATGTTGACTGTTTTTTTAATGAATGAATTGCATTTTAATGGTCCGTGGCTATCCATGATTTTGTTGGCCGCTTTGTTTAAATTAAACGATTTCAAAGTATATTATTGTGCAATACGAATGTGTGAATAGATTAGTGAATGGCGATTGATAATATCTGGGGGCACGGTAGTGCCCCCGCCAAGACGAACAAAAAAGAAGGGGGCACTACCTACCTTTTCTCGAATCGTTTCGTCTCATATTCAAACCCTCATAGTTTCGTCCCAGTTAACACTAGAGCGCCCAAATTCTCAGGTTAAGATGCAGTTAGCAAACATATAAAATGTACAAAATTTAATTGATCTAGCTTTTATACTTTAGGTTTTATAGGTACCTAAAATACGCCGATTTTGCCACTCACTCACTGACGTATCAAAACCTCTGGGGTACTTCCCGATGACCTAGAAAGCTGAAATTTGGTATGTAAGCTAGTATTAGTACACAAACAACAAAATAATTCTAAAACTTGGAACTTTTATCCCCCAACCCCTTAAACTAGGGGATGGAAGTTTGTATGAAACTTCCGCAAATTTTGATACTAGAGGTCTGAAAATTGAAACCTATAGGGACTCATTGTTATAAATCAAATACATATTGTAGGACTTTTAAAAAATCACCCCCCACCCTTTAAATAAGGGGATGGAAGTTTGTATGGGTTTCCCATAATAGGGGATAAAAGTGTATATATACATGGGGCTAAACTTAAGTATTTCTTAAATACACAATTGTCTACTTCAGTTGACGCTCAAGAAACCCTACAGCCCAAAAAAAATAAAAAAACTAAAGCACCTTACAAAAAGAAATGAGATCCCACCAAAAACATTTCATGTAAAATTGACGGCCAAGACTCACATTCTCATAACGCTTTCGCTGTAAAAAAGTTATCAGATCCCAGGAAAAGCCAAGCCCCTAAGCCCCGACTTTACTAACCCCACCACCTTGGTTTAAAAAGTATGGCATCAACTGGCTTCAAGCCCCTAAACCAGGAGTTTACTAACCCTACACCTTTGTTTCAAAAGTATGGCTTGGCCGTTTCATAGACTACCGTAAATAAGTCTAGCGGACTGTCCGGCCTATATCGTAAGGAATTAAGTTTATAAGTATATATTATCAAAGGCATAAACTTAGTTTCTTGATACCATATGGGCCAGACGGTCCGTTGGACTTATTTACGGTACTCTATGAAACGGCCAAGCCATACTTTTGAAACAAAGGTGTAGGGTTAGTAAACTCCTGGTTTAGGGGCTTGAAGCCAGTTGATGCCATACTTTTTAAACCAAGGTGGTGGGGTTAGTAAAGTCGGGGCTTAGGGGCTTGGCTTTTCCTGGGATCTGATAACTTTTTTACAGCGAAAGCGTTATGAGAATGTGAGTCTTGGCCGTCAATTTTACATGAAATGTTTTTGGTGGGATCGTCTATTCTGGTAGCTACAGTAGCGGCAAAAATCCATGATATCTGTGTATTTTGTTTGAAAGATGGCACACTTACAATTGCAAATCATCTTACAACAAGATACTAACTTACCATTTCACTTTAAGCAAACTAACATCTATTTTCTAGCCAAAGTTAGTTATTTAGAAGACAACTTTGTCGACATATTGAGCGTGTTTTAAAAAAGTACGCGTTTTTAGGGTTCCTAAGTCAACTAAGAACCCTTATAGTTTCGCTGGAGACCCCTATTATTTTTAGAAGACCTATTCAACGACACCCAGCACACTAGTATTGGAATAAAAAAAAATCGCCCCCACTCTAGGTGTACGAGAGGTACCCGAAAAAAGTTTTTTTTTCAGTTTTTATTTTACCGTTTTGTCGGCGTGATACATACCCATACTCACACCAAACTTCAGCTTTCTAGTACTAATGATCATGGAGCTAAGCCGCGGACGGACAGACGGACATGGTGAAACTATAAGGGTTCTTGGTTGACTACGGAACCCTAAAAAGAAACGTATCAACTTAAAACACACTTGGCATCCAACGATAACTTCCCCAATATCATTAAAAACTTCCATATTACCTATAATAGCAATTTCACGCTTGTCATCGCGATAATATAAAATGAATTGATATGCGGTTGTCAGCCCTGCCGTCTTACATAAACGAGGAGAGTACCTAAGGGAGCTTGCGTGCGGCTATTATGCACATAATATGCATGCGTAATATGCACACAAGCGCATGTGCCGCATATGCGCATATGCGCCGCTCGGTTACTCGGGCATCTTGCTTAGCGTAGGTCAAGAATAACAAAATGTTCCAGGCCTTTGTTAATGCAATGTATTAAAAAAAACTATTGTTTATAAATTTCTCACAGATTTAAATAATAGATGGAGTATTTAACGTCAGTGTCTGACTTTTAGGAACCAAGCAGTGAAATACAAACACTGGGTTTAAAATATGATTTGATACATAACACTCCAGGTCGCATTTTTTTTAGTATCAAAGAAAATATATATTTTGAAAAAAAATACCGAACAAATATATAGTGTCTGCTAGGAATATAGACTTAGAACTACTAAGACGAATACGTTGAACAGTAACTAGATATTAGAATATTGGGTATAATGTCACTTAATACTTTATGTTATTTATGTTGCTGAATTTTTTATCTCACCACCTACTCTTTCATTGTTTATTTTTGCTTATTCTTCTACCCAATGGGTGTCTGGAAGAGATCGCTCTTTAGCGATAAGACCGCCTATTGTCTACCATTTATAAATTAAGGTTTCAATTGTAAAAAAATTCTTGTTGGTGTGCAATAAAGAATTGTTGTATTGTATTGTAATGTCACATTTTCGAGGTTAAGATTTACTTACTTTAGTAAGGAACTTATGATTTTAATAAACCTAACTTAACCTATTGGGACCTAAACTATATGTAAATATATCCCCTAAGTCACTACCATAATGGGCTGGGTGTATTAATTTAATAATAAATACTCGTACATTGGTTTTTCCTAAGATGTGTAATGATTAAAATCTACAATTAATCATTCTAAAGAAACTAATCCCATCAAAAACATAAATGTAAAATGAGAGCCAAGTTCAATATCGCGTGCACTTCGCCGACAAAAGAATTGAGATCTGCAAGGGCGCCAAGTTCTTTGCCCTAAAATTTTAAGATACAAGGACATGCGACATACTCGATGCATTTATTTTACTTGGGGAGTAATTCAATATCAAGATTTGACTTGGCTAGTTTTCACAAACTAACTAAATTTTATAAAAGTAACATAGTCATAGTTCATTATCAAGCTAACAGTAGGTATAAGTAACAAGACGTACACTAACTTGCGTACTTACCTTTACGAAAATAGGTTAATGATTTGATTGATTTTGATTTATAATATAAATTTATATTTTAAAACTAGCCAAGTCAAGTCTTGATATTGAATTACACCCCAAGTAAAATAAATGCATCGAGTATGTCGCATGTCCTTGTATCTTAAAATTTTAGGGCAAAGAACTTGGCGCCCTTGCAGATCTCAATTCTTTTGTCGGCGAAGTGCACGCGATATTGAACTTGGCTCTCATTTTACATTTATGTTTTTGATGGGATATCATTACTTTTTGTACAGAAATTATTATGATGTGTAAATTACTTAATTATTATTTGTTAATTAGTTCTGTGTGCTATTCTAGTACATCTTTTGAAAGTTTTGAATAAACAAAGAATTTTCCAAAACGGTTAGTACGAATTGGATTTTTATGTGCATGTATGTGTAAGTGTGTGCGTGTGAGTGTATAGGTATGCTATTCTAGTATATCTTTCAAACAAAAAAAGAATTTTCCAAATCGGTTTATAAATGACAGAGTTCTGAGACAACAACCATCAATAATAATAATAATAAAAAAACATAAAAAAATCACTGTTTTCGATTTTTATATGTATACACACACAATTACTAAGCTGGATGCCAAATTTCAGCTTTCTAGGTCACCTGGAAGTGGGTTAGGTTTTTGATTACTAGTGAGTCAGTCAGTCAGTGATAAAAATACCGTTTTTTGGACTTTAATATCTCAATAACTATTTAACCTATATTAATGAAATTTGGGGTTCTACTTGTTCTAAAGGATCTTAATACATAAGCCAAATTTCATTTTTTTATGTTAAATAGATTTGGAGTTATTGGGGGGTCAAAAGTGGCTCCAAACGGTTCGTGTAATATAACACACGGCTGCTGCTCGCCAGTTCCTGCGGTGAACTTGGCTGGACACGCTGCCGCGTGTCTAGATAATTACTTTCTTTGTTTCAACAATGTCAGGCCCAAGTTTAAGTTTTGAAACATCAGACTGTCAAAGGTTATCGGAAGCGCAAATTTATGACTCGCTTATAACTTTTAACTGTCTGAACTGTATTTAACAGATTGTCATTGCAATAAAACATTTTATATCACATAACACCAAATAAACGGCAGCGCACTTGTGACTCCTCTGGTGTTGCAGGTGTCTATGGGCGACGGTAATCGCTTTCCATCAGGCGATTCGTTTGCTCGTTTGCCCCCTAAAAACGAGTAAAATTTATGACTAAATTTTAATCGATAGACAAAGGTCCTTTAATATTTTCAGTGTTAACATTCTTTATTTCGATGACTGAGAAAATCCAGTCTAAGACGGCGGTTGCACGGTCAGTCAGTCCCCTCAGTTTGATTAGAATGTCGAGGGAATGATCGTATAACCCTCTCGGACTGACTAGTAAGAATGAATGAATGATAATAACTAACTGAACTGACGCCAAAATTAGCGTGTAAAAAACTTACTAAATTCATCAACAACTATTCGCTTAAAACAATGGCAGAAGTGTCGATTTTATTACTTAATCTTAAACAATTAAAAGCTGTGGTACTTACCTTTATCTTTGATAATTCGCCAATAAAAGTAATTTATTCCATTCCTGTATGTACCCAACCAATAATGGTTCCATTATTAGAATATTGTTCATTCATTTATAGAATGAAATGCTCGTTGAATTTCGTCTGATACCTATTTATGATTTTGAATTAAGTATATTTTCTTACGCAAAAATGCTTTTACCTTCCAATTTGTAGACTCTTCCGGTAGCGGCACAAATAATAAAGAGGAGCCTTAGAAAGCTATTGAAGAATCTTGTGATCTTATTTTCTAAATAGAAATTGAGACGGATATTTGCTATACCTGCCTATATTATTTTAGCATAGCAACTCCGATGTTCGAATATTAGACCTTCGTAATCGATAGCCGTCACAATATATTATCGATATGATTATCATTTGAATTGTAGGCTTTGATTTGTGAATATAAGGTATATTCGTCTCATTGAAAAAGATAATGTTATTACGAACGCATATGACTAAAATAGGATTATATAGATGGCCAGATCACATGTAAGTTTTCAATTTCACTGTATTTATTTTATGATTCAACCATCTCATTGTCACTTTCTATTTACAGTTTTAAATTAGTATTATGCCTACATTCAATTGGGGTAACTTTGGGCCTTCCGTATCACATTGGCTCACAGTTACACATTGCCAGTTTTAATTGTTTGGCTGATACACAGCATTTGTTTATAACAATGCATTTCTGATTGTAAAATGGCAATGTAATACAAAATGCCATAGTTACCTCGATTGACTGTACTAGCTAGAGTATTAAGTATTATATGTATATTTTTTTACATTGCCCACTTTTATGTACTTACCTAAACTTTATTTCTTTACAAAACCAAGACAATACATTACGAAATTCCAACAAAAACTGTTACTAACACCGAGAATAACTCGTCTACATACGTTTAGTTAGCAGCTAAGTTTGTAGGCATGTAAAGAGGGCGACCACACGTGTAAGTGTGTTGTTGTGTGTGAACATAATTTATTCTCACAGACGTTACCCCTGTGTGTGTAGACGGACATTTGCATGCAGTGAGTGTTGCCAGCATTATCGTAGACGATTCACTGAATACGCGATCAGTGTGTCAGTCTGACTATGTAGCATGGAAATGTAGAAAAGTCAACTTGATGTCGTTTTGATGTTGTTAAATACACTTTTAAGCTATAATATGTGCTTAGTTTGATATTGGAACTAGCACTTTTTTATTCCATAATAAAGAGACAAGGTTATAATTGTCAAGCTAAGGACGGAGTAACTAAATATGAACTTACATAGTCATAAACTTCGAAATACCATTTTTTTTCTATGACTACGTCAGAGATGAGGTGAAGAGAAGGAAGAATAAAGTCATAGCCATACCACCATGTGGGACACAGCACATAGCCAGAGACCTAATCTTCGAAATGGAAACTTAATGTTGCTCTTAAATATAATCTTTATCTAATTAGACAATAGTCCTTATGTTATCTTGAATTCTCATTCAAAGCACTAAGTAAACAAGTAGATTGTGTATATCAATAGCATCGTTATTTTTGTCCCATCCAACCATAATGCCCCCCCGGGCATGAATGGAAAAACAAATGCACAACGATTGTCATTCATTTCAAACCGCCACACGGCTCATAGGGCTTGCTGATCAGTGGGCGACGTAAGCTAATCTTATAACAATAGCTGTATTGTATATATTACAAATATAAAGTTTCAATATCGGTATGATTGATTTTCGGGGTTGGTAAAGGATTAACTATAGATGTCTTAGGTCAGGCAAGTATAAAACATTGCGCTTTTTTCCTTTGCCCTACTGATGACTCACGGTAGGAGCGATTTCCATAATTTTTTACCTCGCTTTCCTCGGACCATAGAGATTTGCTACAAAATCGCATTGAAAACTTGCACATCAATTTCGATTTACAATCAAACTTGAAGAATGCGTATCAGATGCATATTTTGGACTTTGGTGTGGTCTAGACCTTTGATTTTCATCCCATATCACATGTCTTAATGATTTCTATGCGTGTGCTGCCGGCCGCAAAGTCCCAGTCCCATCTGTTGGTAAACATTTCTTGGTCATCACGCCGAAACGGCTGGACGGAATTAAACCAATTTTGGTACACGGATACGACTACGGTAAGGAACAAAGCAAAATTAATGCTCGTTTTATTTTTCAAAACGTCCGGATTCGATTCCCGAGCGAAGTACACGTTTTTTAAATGTATGTGTGCAGTTTTTCTTATCATTAAAATCGATGACATGGTTCCTAAGAACAGATCTTATAGTTTCAGACTTTCCCATACAGACCGATCTAAATGGGCCACCCTGTATATCTAATATTTTTCAAATTTAGAACGTAACCATGTCGTTGGTTACGCGTTGCGTAAGCGACAGTGTCGTTTACCTCGCGGCCTTCGCCACGCTTCCCGCTTTACGCGCCAACAGCCATCCGTTCCACTTTGGAACGTGACGAGACTCGGCGGAACCTTATCGGACACTAGTTTGATAGATTGAATTTACGAGTTGCAACGATTGGACCTGATTTCCGACAGCTTGTTCGCTAATTTCATAACATTAGTTTACGTAGAACGGGGGAAAGAAATAAAACGGGTTTACTCACGTCATTATAAGTCGAATATCAGTCGACATGTTTCGAGTCGGTTCATGATCATCATCAGAAGTGTTCGATTGACATTGATTTACATTTACATTAACAATAGGTATCATAACCCGACAGGCTTTTACCAACGAATGTGGAGTGTAGGTATCTGTAACCTTAAATAGATTTTAAGTGTCAGAACTGACTTCTTACTTTTTCCCGGGGGGGCACTATAATTAGAATATGTGCTTTTTGCGCAACAGCCAGCAGTATGCATTTTCCTTTTCAAAAACATAGAAAGAAAATAAGTTCGACAAAAATAACAATCTCAAAATGATCTATATTTATTTATCCATTTGAAGCTAAAAAGAATGCTCAATATAATTATATAAAATCGGAGTATTTTATGAGTGGTATTTTTCTTTTCAGATTACAACGCCGCCCCGCTGTTCGCCTCGGAAAACGCCTCCAGTGGTGAGTTAGCTTCGAAAAATGCCTCTATAAATCTACCACAGATACAAATCAAGGTGTAAATTGTTATTGTTAGTGCGCGGCAATTGCGTGATTCGAGCGCGTTAACGAGTATTTATTTTAGATTTTTAGTCAGGTTGAAGTTGAACTGATACGATGTGAAATAAGGCCTTAAATTAGGCTCCTGTGTTACACAATTTATCAGTTCGAGTTTTAGAAAACAATCACTACGAAACGTGCTACTAGACCTGAGAATTTTTTGGTTATCTGGTTTAAATTTTAAAACCATATATAATTGTGTTTTAAATAGAAAAGTGCGATATGAACCTGTATAGGCGGCACGAGATCTCTGTCTGAATACTCTGTTAAAAGACGAAGTCTATAAAACTTGCTATGACTTTTACTATAGCCGTACGATAGTGAGTAAAGTGGTTTATTTTATTACGGCCGAAGGTCAGCTTAATTAGAAATACAATTTTCCTGGCGAGTATCAATTTGCCTCCGTACTATCATACAATATTAACAGCCTATCCCAGGAAGTGATGGAAAGTAATTACATACGTAAATTCTCATGAAACTTTACAACTTAAAGTAAAGTACATTAAGTACAAGCTTCAATCGTGAAGGCAAGTAAATACGTGATAGAAATAACATGATTTATGTTAAAGGTGTTCCTTTTTGATGAGAGTCGTGAACTCCCTGAATGGGTGCTCAGGGTGGAACAGTTCTGATTTGACCAGCGCGTTTGATGCGGCCTTTAGGTCATTTGCCATCAACCTTACCAGTGAAAATAAGCTGTTCGAGATTGTGGCCTTCTTTCCTAACTATGTATCCGTTAATGTTGCCTACATTAACAAATACAATATTAAAGTTTGTTATTTTTTTTAATCGACTGAACGATCAACAGGGCCACTCTTAGCCAGATAGAGGCGCCCCAGTCGAGTAATTCGCTGTGCGGCGTTTTAGGCGTCCTAGACTTAGTAAAAGAAACCACCTTTAGCAGCCATCGCCGCGGGTAGCAGAGTCGACACCCCCTAACGATTAACGTTTCCCCCGCCACTGACGATTAATAAGATAGGGAATCCTTCAAGTAGGTAGATAAAACTAGGTCTGTTATATCCACACGCTTCCTATAACAATGATACTTCAATCGTAACGCTAAAACCAAAACCGACTGAAAGCCCTCGATAATTACGACCATTTCGCATTCGAAATCTCGGACCAATCGTCTGGAGAGGTGAACGAGTGATTGCAGATAGTCGGCTGTAGGTTGTTAACCTAATAAGATAACGTATCGTGCCCCCGACGCGCGTCCTACATACTTCCGTGCGCTCGAAAACAACATCGCACTTACATAATGTTTATAGGTTGCACTAAAATGGGATTTTTGAAGACACGTTCACGAAATAATTGTTATATGTAAGGAGATATAGTTGGTCTACTTATTATTTTAACCGACATCGACAAATGAGTTCATGACTTACTAATTTACTATCTACGGCTACGCATGACGAAAACAAAATTAAAATTTACGTTCACAATGGATTGTTTTTTTGCAATAGATGGTACAAACTTAGTCAGTGTTTTTTTTTTCAAAATCTATGAGTGAGTACAGTTCCGAAACCTGAAAAAAGGATTAGAGGAATGCAACACATAAGTGGAAAGTCTGTTTTCGCCGTCGCTTCGCCTCATTTTGACACTATATATTGGGTTTTTAGAGTAAGGTTTTATACATACGTTTTTCTTTTGTGTAGTTAAATAATATTGTTTCTTGACTTGCTTAAATGATAACTATAACATAGCCTTTCAATTCAAATGCAAAATACATAATTCGAAACCCATTTGTGCCATAATTCATTTCATCGAAGATATTTTAACTGCATAACATGCTTCTGTTACAGACTTTCTGTTACTGGGACAGACTAAAAAATATTGTATGATATTAATTTAGTAATGTATGATAAGCTACAATTTAATTTAATTTGTATTACGTCTGACATAAAGACCTAGCCAAGATCATTTATGTATGAGAATAATTATTTGTCAAAAGTAGGTATACCTACTTTTGACAAATAATTATTCTCATTCAGTCTCTCATTCTCATTAATTGTTGAATAGTAAACGTAATTTATATAAAATGAATTTGAAATCTGGACACTAAAATCTGGAAAAAAGATCGGTAACAATTTTTCTACCTATAATGTCTAATGACACACTTTACTATCGTGACTCACACGTTTACAAAAGCAGATCTAAAAACGTAAATCGATAACTCTGTTATCGGTTACCGGCCGTCGCGTCACCACAGTGCAGTAGGCTTGTAGGCCGGTTTCACCTTCTTACGTGTGTTGCACATATACAACACACGTAAACTATAACCCGGCAAAACGATAATACACCTTCGACTACGGCAGTAAGGTTCTACATAGTGACTTTGTAAGTTGGACGCCGTATACACGATTGGAATCGAGAATTGGAACGAATGCTATAGAAATTCGTGGCGTTTAAAGGTTAGTGTCTTGTTTTTCTTTTGGGGTTATTGAGGAATAATTGTGTTTTATATTGATAGAATCGATGTAGCAGTCAATTAACTTTCTTCAATATGTAGGTCTTACTAGATATCACAGTATAAAAGTGAATGGAAAGCGTTTAGTGGGATGGCCAAACAATATTTTACTAGTGTTTGTTAGTTTGAACACTGATATTTGGACTTTATTATTCCAAAAACGTCACAGTATACATTTTAACATCAAAATACTTTAGTAACGTAACCACGTATACCCACATTAGCCAATATTTCGACAAGGCTTGAGTTTTGGCTAAAGTTCACGGTTATGAAAGCAATCTAATCTAAACTCGAGTACCCTCGCTGGGCACCTAAAATTTACCAATTATTTCTAAAATTCGAACCCAATTTGTCTCCAAATTGGAAGGCTACTATTACACAATTATACCTTTTCATGAACTCTTTGCTTACAATTCATAATATCACAAGAATGCGACACAAACCGACGACGACGTGGTATGATAGCGTTTCTCACTAGAGAAATCTCCAACTGGTTCCTTCACATAGTATGAAATCTTGAACTGGTTAGCTCCAGTCTTTAGGCTAACGGAATAAGAACTAAAACTGTTTGGATTTCGGATTATTGTAAAGTTTATAGTCACATATTTCTGTTCGCAGACATGTGTGATCCTGCTATTAAAATGAAAGTGGTGTACTTGGTTCTCTGAAGTTAATCTTTGGGTGGACGAACCGTAGTTAAGAGAAAAGGTTTATATTTACTATGATTGTAAACCACTCATAATAAAATTGCAACGATAATAACGCACAAGCAAATCAAGATTTTTGACAGACTATTTTTAATTAGCTTTTTATGCTTCTTATAAATAAACTGAGACATGATCGCTCACAATGGGACTCAAAAGGCGACTAAGAGTCACGCAACGTACAATGGAAAGGGCTATGCTAGGAGTTTCTTTGCGCGATAGAATCAGAAATGAAGATATCCGCAGAAGAAACGAGGTAACCGATATACCTCACAGGATTGCACGGTGGAAGTGGCAATGCGCAGGCCATGTAGCCCGGAGAATCGACGGCCGGTGGTGCAGTAAAGTCCTGGAGTGGCGACCGCGTATAGAAAAGCGCAGCGTGGGTCGACCGCCCGCCCCCGACTAGATGGACGGATGACCTCGTGAGGATGGCGGGGAATCAATGGATGCAGTCTACACGGGATGCCACTTTGTGGCGAGTCATAGGGGAGGCTTATGTTCAGCAGTGGGCGTCTGTGGCTGATAGAGATAGATATAAATAAACGGTTTATTTATTCATTTTGATATGATGGAAAAGTATAATTTCATCACTTACTAGCGCATCCTGGCGGTATTTTGCATAGAAAACGCTGGGAGTCTCTCTCTCTTTAATATGTCTTAAAATACTTACATACAGGTTTACTCACGTCGTAGCCAAGTCGAATATCGTTCGACATGTTTCGAATCGGTTCGCGATTCACCATCAGGAGAGCCGACCATGAGTAAACCCGTTTCGTATGTATTTTAATACATCCTGTCGGTATATAAATAAAGTTATTTTAAATATATTAACATTAGGATTTTCATTCAGGTACTTACTTAATTTAATTTTTAACATCTGTGCCCTTACCATATTGTGTTCCGGTGTGGGGGTAAGATAGCCGGTGAAATTACTAGCATAGAGGCATTCTATCTTCGTCCTCCGGGTAGGTAAGCACTTGTGACTCCTCTGGTGTTGCAGGTGTTTATGGGCGACGGTAATCGCTTTCCATCAGGCGATACGTTTGCTCGTTTGCCCCCTATGACATAAAAAAAAAAAAAAAAAAAAAAAAAAAAAACCATGAATTAACGTGACCATACTCGGTAGCGACAGCGTAAATGATATTTATGGTGAATAGTACAGCGCGTCTATCGTTTACTTTGTAGAACTAATTCTCCATACAAATCCTTTACGCAGTCGCTAGCGAATACTGTCACTTTAAACACATGGTATGGGTACCGTCCATTTTGTTAGCGTTATACAACAATGTGAAGATTTATTACATCTACTAAGTTTTCTCGCCTACAAAACTATTTAAACAACGCTATCGGTACGGTTCAACTTAGTTCAACGCCGATAAATCTTACAGTTACCATTACCACATACATCGAAACTTCTCGAGTAACGATTAAACATCACTTATAAAATGCTAATCGCACCCTTCTACATCCTACCTTTATTTTTAATAATTCATACAGATTTGACTTTGAAAGCGGACCAGGTGTACTGTCCACACTGAAACTGCATCCAGATAGAATCCATAGTTATCACCGATCTAAGTGTTAACATGTTTCTTGTTTGGTCGATACGTGTTAAATAAAGATTAGTCTGCCATGAATGTATTTATTGAATGTATTATAATAACAGGAACTTGCGTCAATGGGGCTGCGAGACAGAATGATCTTGAATGTCCGACTCGATGATTAACCATTTATTCCGAACCATTACACTTTAAAGGAAAATGTTGCCAGTTTTTTGTTGCCAAAAGAGTTAAAAGTATCACGCGGTGGAGCATGTTTGATAGAGATAGCTGCAATGCTAAAATGATACTAAACAATTTGGTAGATATCTTCTTATTTCGCTTGTATGACATGGGTATACGTATATTTTTGTGAGGTTTAGTCATTTTCTTTAGAAGTAACGGTCAAATTAATAAGTTTAAGTCTTAATATAAATTAAAGTAGAGGTCATGGAAGGCTGACTCCAAGTATAAGGGAACAAGTCTAGACGGAACAAGAAGAAGTAAAATTTATAAGTCCAATGACAAAAAGAAAACACAAATTTATCGTTTTTTATTTATAATTCGACATCCAAGTCTTTGGCAGCCGGTCTTTTTTTTATTGGGTGTCGAGGTTCGAAGGCACAAATTCCTTCAGCCAATTTTATTGCGAACTGTCAAATTGACAATTTAAAATAACATTTTGGAAAAAACACGGTAAAGATAAATGAATAAACTGCAGTTTGTTGATCCTTACAGCAAGGGCTATCGAAAAAAATATATTCAATGGTCTTACAAAAAAATTACAATTATGTCGCACGACAAATAGTCGCCTGTCACAGTCCTTTTGGAGTAGGCACACTCAAATTCAGGGAGAGGGTAATATGAGAAACATTGTTTCTGCCAGATTTTTATTTGATACCCGGTTTGTATGGGTCGGTTTATTGGTTTGTGATCGGTGTGGCGACGACGTATAGGAAAGCGCAGCGTGGGTCGGCCCCCGACTAGATGGACGGATGGCCTCGTGAGGGTAACGGGGAGTCAATGGATGCGGCGCGGATCGTACCTACTTTGTGGCGAGTTATGTGGGTGGCCTATGTTCAGCAGTGGATTTCTGTGGCTGATAGATAGATAAATAGATAGACCGGTTTGTAGTGTGAAATAATGATCCAAGCTTCAATTAAATATTGCAAAATATGTCCATATTCAAGGGTAGTATACTATCAATACCTATAAAGAGAATCCATTATAATATGCACATTTTACGTTACATAATGACAGAAGAGAAATTGTAATGAGTTATACAGCATCAAACCCTTTGCATTGACTTGAATAATAATTGATGTAACTTTTAACCCCGAGGCTCTCTTTAATTGCTATTTAGACACTCAATTTCTCTCAATTACATCCAATTTGTTATTGACATTCAAGTAATACCACGTAATACGTATGTTGTTTCGATTGCCAACAGCCATCATTATCGCGCTTTCACATGTATTGTACGAAAAATACATTCATAATATGTGTTTTCTAACGTGAACCTAAAAGGGGTTTGCGAATTATAGCGGCCTCTCTGAAGCCATTTGACAACTGTAAAGTTCGCCCTGTTGGGGTGAGCAAGTTAGTTCCATAGTTTGTCGCTAGAGGCGTTAACGATAATCCCGTAAAATTAAAAAACAACTGTATTTAATCATTAATTCATGATCATGACGCATTCGTAGCTAGTCTTGGCACCTGACACGCGTCGGTCAAAAAAAAAATTTATAAAGAAAAAATACAAAGATAGAGCGCCTTGATGGACCAATTACAGTAACATCAATCATCCAATAGCGTCGTATTTGGCACCATTAATCAATAAAATACAACACTCAAGGGACTTGTGCGAAGTTCAGAAGACTGCACCTTCTGTAGTACTTTATGCTGTGATAATAAACATTTGGAACATTGGAGTATTTCACCTCCACGTTATTACGCATTAGCAGCTCCGTGGGGAGAGCGGTCACATTTATCATCCAACGTGTGCTTTCATAAATAATCTTCTCTTTGCCTTAGAAAATACTTATTTTCCTGCTTGTATTTTATTTTTACTTAATGATCGCTTAAGGGAGCAAATATTTCTAACATGTAAGTATACCAGATTTTTGTTATAAGAAAATTCTAAAACTGTCTAAGGAGAGGGGTCATTCTTTTATGAACAGCGAACGAATAAAACATAGAACACGAGCTTCATACAAAATTACAATCAAAAACCGGCCCAACAGTCGAAATGCGCATGCTCACCGGTGTACCAATCACAACCACTCAAATGTTTTCAATTACGCATAACAAATAAATGTGATTCGTCAATTTCCGAATGGCCAGCTGTGATTCGACGAAACGCATGACATTTGTCTATGGTAATATGGCGGTGACAGTGAAAACTCATAATTGGTGAATCGTTAATGCAGTAAAGAGCCATTTTTGTTTCCTTCATTATAAATCTTGAATGTTAAGGTTATTACATACGAATTTAAAAAAAAAATTACATCTTTTAAGGAATCCTTGTTTGTTCCTTGTTGTTACTAATACTTTGAATGATTATTATTAATGCGTGCTGTAACTGCTGTATATATTATTATTTCTCCTTCTTTGTAAGAACTAATATTTTACATGTTAAGTCGATACAATCTTTGTAGTCAAAAAATATCAAACATAATTAGGAACTTATACGTTTTCATACCGACTGACGGAAAACGCATAGCCTTTTAGGGACGGTTTTATACAAGCACAAAAGCCCGGCTTGTCCTAGTAATATTAAAAAAACGATAAAAAATTATTTACTTGAACCATATAAAATTGCGCGTAGTGACGTGTTTCATAATTTCAAATTTTGTCGACGCCGCGTGGTTCAAAATTTGTCCGCGCACAGACCGCGCCGCGCTCGCTGATGGCTCGTCGCCGTTCTATGTCACCGCTAGTCATCTCCCTCGCACGCGTTGGCTTGCAATCGGGCTTCATATTCATACCGCCTATTCTTACACATGGAAGTAACCTATGTATCATCATAACTATACGTTGCTTCAAGTGAAGTGAAGTTAGATACGGTACGGATCGGCCACTTGCAAATTTCGCGTAAACAGGAGTGATTTAACTTCACGTTGTTTAGAAATATTTAGTTAGTGTAGTGTTTGTTTGAGCGTAGTAATAAGTAGAAGTAGGTAATATTATAGATAGTGATCGTGTTTTGATTTTGTTTGTTGTTGTGATTACTGTGGCTTTATACAATGGAAGGAGTTGTTCCGTGCGATTGTGATGAGTTAAAGTGTGCAGGTATTTTAATAGGCGAAGGAAAGGTAGGCACTCTAACTTTCGCTCAGAAAAAACAGCTCATATTTTCCCCAAAACCCACGCCCAACCTGTGTATTATTGAAATTGTACTTTGAACAGTAATGCGGCAATAAAATGGATTTACCCATAAGCCTAGGCACGCCACTGATTGCATTACTTTTTTCAAACATCGTATATAAATTAGTCATATGGCATAACACCATCCCTATACAAAATCTGTTCCGTAAAATAAATTAAATTAATATGTGTACGGCTTTATTTACGTATGAAAACTGATACCATCTTTCTTTTTGTGTTTTTCTGAGTGATTAATACACCATTTCACTGAACATTATGGCATATTTTGTTACTTTAAGACTTCATATATGTCACGTAATGCAACTGTTCGGCTGCGTCGCCATTTGCAAACTAGACAGCCGTTTGACACAAAATTTACGCCCCGCCTTAACTGACACAAAATCCGTGGGGCCATTTTCCGACGCTAGTTAGGCTTCTATGTTTTATTCGTTCGCTGTTTATGAACAGATTTGTTTTGGCGCGCGGCGCCTGTCATACAACAACGCCATCTGGGTTGGACAGATTTCCACCAATTTGTAACGCACACACTTACCTTCCACAAAATGTAAAGCCCAGGTAGATGACAATCACATACTGACAGGCCAAGAGACCAGTATTAATACGTGGTGCCGAGGTTTATGCTTCGGCAAGCCTACCACCACATCACCGTGTCTAACGATCACAGCCCAAGCCAGCTATTCGTTAGCTAAAGCTTCAGCTAAAAAGCAAAAGACAGAATAGGTAATTTTTACCCGACTAGTAAAGAAAAAAATACGCGGACGACGAAGTACCTTCTAGTTTGCCACATAGTATAGGTTCTGCCACTTCAGCAACCCGGTCCCATTTATATACGACCCGATAGATATCAGGTGCACTTATTTTGACACCCCGGATTTTTTTATCGAAAGCCAAGGTCTGTCGCGATGTTTCTTGGCTATGTTTGGTAAAAATACCTTTAACTGTTTCCAAGATATTCAGCTTTGATTGGAACTAGTGACCAGAATCTCAGCTACTATTGAAGCTAAGAATTCCAAATTTTGTTGTTATGTTCAGGTTTAGTACCATTTTTATCCAACTCATTAAATGAGGCCTCATGATGACCAGCTGTATCAAAGTTTTTTTATTAGGGTTCCGTACCCAAAGGGTAAAAACGGGACCCTATTACTGAGACTTCGCCGTCCGTCCGTCCGTCCGTCCGTCCGTCCGTCTGTCACCAGGCTGTATCTCAAGAACGGTGATAGCTAGACAGTTGAAATTTTCACAGATGATGTATTTCTATTGCCGCTATAACAACAAATACTAAAAATAAAATAAAATAAATATTTAAGGGGGGCTCCCATACAACAAACTTGTTATAGATTATATATATGTATAGGTACGGAACCCTTCATGCGCGAGTCGGGCTCGCACTTGCCCAATTTTTTATTTAATTTGAATTTAGGTCATCCAGTTATAATTGCCTATTAGTCTCCATTAGATTTTTTATCACCGGCTCTGTAATTTCAAAACTTTTCTAAAGTTTTTACTTAGCATCTGAGATAAGCTACGCAAATAATATATTTTTTTATCAAAGTCAAAGGTACCAAATTACGAGAAAATTTGGGAAGTTTTAGACCGACGATCAAAGTTAAATCAGTAGACTGGTAAAATCAAGGGAGTCTCAAAGGTCGCGTAATTGACCAAGCGAGTGAACCTTCTATTTCAGTTTGGCCATTTTTTTTTCATATGTTTGGTTCATATGTTACAGTTGTCCGGCTGTTCTCACCTAAAGGTAGCACTTTTCAACCAAACCAAAGAGCTCCTGGTGTTGGAGTGTTGGAATGGTTGACATGTTGAGCCGGTAGTCCACAGGTGCCAACCCGGTCTATTCCACTTACGCGTTTAATTTTATCTTTGTGATTTATTTTATTATCTTTGTGTCAATGGTTCAATAAAAAAATATGGTGTAAAAAATAACAAAACAATAAATTAATAACGAAACTTGGGCCTAATTCGAGTGTCGATCGCCAAATGTCAGATCACCGTTAGATAACAGTCATCTCTCCGTGATCTCGCCTTTGTACTGTCATTAAAACGCGATGAGCTTAAAAGTGACATATCTCATCTCAATTTTGGAAATACGAAGGCGATAATGATTGTCAAAAATGTTATTCATGTATATAAATTTCTGTTTTGAACGAAACGTAACAGACTAATTTCACGTACTACGCGGTCAATTTAAAGTATGCACCTGTTATTTATGCCGTCATATACAAAGGAAACGAAAATTTGCGCGTCCGAATTGACGAAGTTGCGATGCTCTAGGGATATCGCCACTTGTCAAGTAGGCACACGTCAAAAGTGACGGATGGCGATGAAAAGGAGAGATGGCCATTATATCTCTAAAATTGGTCGAATACCCCCCCTTGTTTGACAAAAAAATAAAATTATGAAATAATAGTTTTCACAACACGGCACGGGTTCTACAAGCGTAACTTAGGCTAAGCTCCCTTTAAAGATAACACGTCAACATTATCAAAGATAAACAAAAGAGAACAATATATCTTTGCCATCAGAAGTCTATTAATATCTTTTTCGACAAAGACAAATAGTCTATGGTGTGTCATTTCAGACCACGATAATGGCAAGAAAGAATGACGGCGTGGGTTGACACGGGAGATGTCTCATCACGGGCGATCACCTTGTAAGATTATACGTGTTTTTCGCACATAATGGATAAGGGGATTAAGGGGTGCAGATTTGGGTAACCTGAGATACTTGTTTTCCCAACCATTGGGAGTAGGCATATTTGGAAGGTAAGGTTGGTGAATAAATTGGATAGTTGAAGGCAAAAAACATTCAAAGCTGAGAAAAACTGAATTTACATGTGAAATATGCTTTGTTGTGACAGTTTTTTCTGACGACTTTGTTTTGTTGTATAAAATGCTGCCTAAAATAGAGAACGTGAATATCAGCAAATATTAACATGGTATATCTACGCTGTCACCGTGTGCTGGATATTGTTTTTTATTTATTTTTTATTACATATTTTTAATTACCTACTCGTATTTTCAACCAAACTCGGGGAAAATTGCTACATGTGCAGCATACCATTGGCACATGGTTATTGTTATTAATACGTTATTCGTTGAAGTTAAATTAGGTAGTTACGAGGTTTCTAAAAGTAGTCACGTTATTAGGTTAAGGTAGGGTAAAAACAATATAAACTTACAATTAACACATATGTCATTCTTCTTTAAAAATATACTTTACAGACATAAACACTTCATTGTACATAAAAAATACAATTCACCAAAAATCCAAACATAGGATTTCTTCCACTTCCAATAGATATTTGATGTATATCGTGCATAACGTTATACTATCGTATTTTTTCGGAAAAGCTCGTATTCATATTTATAGAAGTATAGATAGTGATAGTACAACAATTTATTTCAGTGAAAAGGTAAGATAGAAGTATGAATACGAGCATTCCGAAAAAAAAGATACTCAAAAAGGGTTATAATTACAGGTAAACGCGTCAATAATAATAAATTGAATGTAAAAGAGTCTCCTTGTCGTATTTTGTTCCTAAAAAGATGTATTTTCCGCTAGATAAACATTTCCATATAAATAGGATGCAAATAACACATTCCCGTACACTTTAATATCGAACCCGTGTTCACGGAAACGAACAATTTTCCCGCAAATGAACGCAACCCTTCCAAAATTTAAAAGAAAAAATTGTATTCTCAAATTGTTTTTCTTTCTTGCAAATTTGTTCTCCATCTTTATTTTGTTTCTTATAAAATATATGCTTTTCGTACATTTGCTATGGGTGTCTACTTATACGGACTATGTACTTAGGTATACGAACATTTTTATTTAATTCCCTGATATCAAGATACTTTGTTGTAAGCCTTAAAAACCAAGTGAGGTGATTTAGAATACAATTTATTTCTAAACTTGGTTTTTCTGGCTGAAATTAATTAAAAATAAGTAACTGGATAAATTTAAGCCATAGTACTTGGAAACCTCTATTACACAACAAAGGACTTCGTTAGCGCGGCTAGATCGCGACCAGCAATTTTTCATAGGAAACGGCGAAACTTTGTTCGTCGACCCATCCCGAATTAACAAAAGAAACGTGTGAAGACATTGACGGGAATCACAAATATTTAAAAGCTTCAACTATTGCGCAGGTTCGCCACCCCTGAATTTTTGAGACCTTTTACACAAAGTAATACAGGTAAAGCAGACACCATTCTTTGCAAATCAATAAAACAAAACCGTATTTGGCGTCGTCAACCTTTCCCGAATCCATAAGGCAGAACGTGTGCGCGGATCGTCAACCCGTGCGGGAACCATCTTCGGGTAGGTCAGGCTGTCCCGGGCTACAGAAACCGAAAGTCCGGGATTCAGTTCAAGTGCAGGGCGTGACCCGGTCGCGGCACCTCGCGCCCGGGCGAGCTGCGCGACTTTGGTACCGTATTTCTATAGAGACAGGGTTCCGGGTAGGTTTGTCGTATTTTCAGAGCGTACGGTTCTGGAAATATGACGGTTGGGTAAAAGGATCTGTCTGGTCATGGTTTTGAAAATTTGAAATTGGAATTCGAGTTACGCGACGCGAGTGACGGTTTCGGATTTACATTTTGTGGGAATATTAAAAATGCTTATGTAGGTATCGTACATTTTAATCAATGCTTTATAGTCGATATTTATAAATACTTACTACGAGAACATGTGTTTATTTATTTTTAAGTTCATGAAATTAAAGCATTTAGTACCTACAATCACATGTATTTCCTAATATTATCTTAGTTAAAATAAAACGGTGCATCGATAACAATTCACAATATTATAATGTGTGTATATTACTATTTTTTTTTCAAGTATGTGACCGTCGACAACAAAAAAGTAATGCTTGATTTAAATCGTTTAAATTTACGTTAATTAAAAGCGCATAAAACAGCACTTAATCCTTTAATCCCTCGTAAATCTTAAATGATTCGCTGAATGAACGTATAAAATTCAATCCGGGGCATTGCGTAAGTACGTCTAAGTAGGTCACAAGGGTCAAAGGTCGCGGGTAGGTCGGTCGGCGCGTAAATAGTCTACCCGCTTCACCTTCTCAAGGAGAAGAGGCCTATAAAAATACATTGTTAAATTACGGTCAGGCTATAAATGGGAGCGGACGGGATCATAATTTCAGAAGCCTTCACAATGGAGTTATGTCAATTGTTTTATTAAAGGAGAATGGGCAGACTGGGACCACCCTCCAATAGCAATAAGATATATATCGTTGGAAAGGTATTTTCAATTGGAACAACAATTGTTATGGCAGCTTTGTTGTTACAACTGTCCATTCGGAGTTATAAGACTAATAAATCTGAAAAAAAATACATAAAAAATAATATTATACTAAGTATTTTCAAACTCATGTAAGTACTTTGGTCTCGTATATACATTGTTACACTAAGAAAACGTTCATTCACTGGCGACGGTGAACGTCTACCCTCATTTTCACGCACATTGTCAAATATTGCACACAACACTCACTACGTCACTTGCTAAGGGTCTCGTCGTAAGTCGTAAGTCGTTCGTTGGTTTTGTTCGTGAGTTTTCGTTTGTTTCACTTGTTTTCACTTGCTGATATTTTACTCCGCTTGTTTATTGAACTTTTGTTCTTTTAACGAATTCGGCTTGCCCACTGGACTTTTGAATTGCATTTCGATCTGGTAATTGTGGTGGAAGCTCAACATAACTGTGTTGTGTGTCGGCGAGGACTGCATCGCAGAAGATATCAGCAACACGTTCTGCTAGATAATCTCCCAAGAGTGCAACCAGAGCTTGCTGTTTATATCCAGCAACATGTATTATTGGAGGTGAGTGTGCTTATTTTTATTTTATCTAACGTTGAACATGAATATGTTGATTCTTCAGGAAGATCTGGTATTTGTGCTACATCAGGTGGTCTGACGGCATTAGCAGAAAAGTCATTACAATAACGAGATTTAAGCTTTTTTTTTACTTAAAGAGATAGTAGCGCTAGTAATATGGTCAGATACTGGAAATGTCGATAGTTATTAGTTAAACAATGAAGAACGTTGTAAAACATCCACCCAAACAGATGTTTGCCTTTATAATGTTTTTATAATAATATGATTTTGAACAACCAAAAATACTTATTTTAGTTTTATTTTAATTCGACTTTTTAACGTTAGATAAAATAAAAATAAGCACACTCACCTCCAATAATGCATGTTTCTGGATATAAACAGCAAGTTCTGGTTGCACTCGTGGGAGATTGTATAGCAGAACGTGTTGCTGATATCTTCTGCGATGCAGTCCTCGCCGACACATAAAACAGTTATGATGAGCTTCCATCACAATTACCCGATCGAAATGCAATTCAAAAGTCCAGTGGGCAAGCCGAATTCGTTAAAAGAGCAAAAGTTCAATAAACAAGCGGAGTATAACATATCAGTGTCCAAGTGAAAACAAGTAAAACACGATAACTCACGCACAAAACCAACGAACGACTTACGACTTACGACGAGACCCTTAGCAAGTGACGTAGCGAGTATTGTGTGCAACCCGACATTTGACAATGTGCGTGAAAATGAGGGTAGACGTTCACCGTCGCAACGCGCCAGTGAGTAAACGTATTCTTAGTGTAACAATGTATATACGAGACCAAAGTACTTACATGAGTTTGAAAATACTTAGTAAGTATAATTTTTTTTTTCAAACTTATTCGTCTTATAACTCCGAACGGACAGTTGTAACAACAAAGCTGCCATAACAATTGTTGTTCCAATTGAAAATACCTTTCCAACGATATATATCTAATTGCTATTGGAGGTTGGTCCCAGGTTCCATATATTTTTGCCCATTCTCCTTTATATTGTTTTAGGTGCGTATAACAAATAAAAGTATTTAAAGCTGGATCCAATTCTTTCAAGGAATAAATCTGAAATAAGGTGGTTGTTGTTCCGACAAGAGCCTAGCTCTCAAATATACGATGATGATGATGAAGATTGTGGTAGTCTAACCAAACATAAATCAAGCACTAAAATGTACACTATCTCTGCCTTTCCTCAATCAAGCAGTAACACTTTAAACACTATAATAGTACATAAAAAAATCTATAACTCGAAAGTATGTTTAATATTTTCTTCCATGTAAGTATGTAGTTTAAATTTAAAGTCTAGTTTCTTTCGGCATTACCTACTTCTCAACAGTGGGCTGCTCTTGTGAAACGCCGTTAGATACAGACATGTAAAAGTGTCCTTGTATCCTAATTATTTATAATTTATTTATTCAAGTGAGTTACACAGCATTACAGTAATTTAACCAAGGCACTGTGAACTACCTTTTTTTTTATCTAGTTTGATTTAGGCGACGTACGAGTAACAGCGTGGCTCCGTTGCGTCGTCTGATCTGGCGCAGGATTCGGCAGATTGCCCCGAAACCGCCGAAACGCAACACCCTTCGTATAAAGTTCATTATTTTAACTCAAATGCCGGTATAACTGCCCTTATATCCTATTTACATAATAAAGCTCATTATTTAAGACTATAAGCGAAGTAACGACCTCCCACCTAGCACACGGGCTGCGTAAGAGCAGCCCTTTTACGACTTATTTCAGCTTTGTAAGGTCTGTATAAACTCTTATACAGCGTATGTGCTACTTAAGCTATTTCGTAATATCTTTACTTTTCATCATAAATCTCTTTGACAATAAATCTTTCACTGGTCACATCCAGACTGCCTAGGTAGCAGCTATTCAGACACAAGGCTTGAGCGTATAATTATGTAAATCTGTTAACAATAGCCTTACAAAATGAAATTGTCCATCACGAACTGAACTACACGTCTTTGAACCGATATTGTAGTCGTAAATTGTTTGTTAAGTTTTGTTCTGAAATCAGGTTATTTCAGTAGCTGTGAGTTGCTGAGGAAATTCGGAATAACATTTGTTTATTTATTATTCAAATTTGTCACATAGCATTACAATAACCATGGCACTGTAAACTACAAAATTACATATAAAAAAACATAAAACTATTTTGATTTAGGTGACATCTAATTTAGCAGACGTAGACGATTTATGACAGGCGCATGATAAACTCAAGGAGTTATGAGTTATGATATTGCATAATACCTACCATAATTAGATGATATTTCACCCTTAGATATAAAGATAACTTGTAGATTTGCAATTCCATCATAGCCATCAGTTGTCTTCTGGCATGGTATTTTTATCATCCCCTCAATTTGTGACCTCATTACAATTAAAAAGTATGAAGAAAACAGACAAATCCCAAGTAACACGATAGAAGCTGCAAGGAAAAATTACACAAATGTCCAAGGTATTATCACTTTTTGGCATAAAACACCCGACGTCAACGAAATGAAGGTATTTTTATGACAATGAGACCTAAGGCTTCAAATCCCAGGACTATTTGTATGGGCAACCCCGAGATCCCAAGATTTTCCATACGAAGAATTCCGAGATCGGAAACCCCAAATGGGACCAACCAGAAAACAAATAAAGAATTTTCCAAATCGGTTCAGCAGTTTTATGAGTAATCGGGGAGCATACATAAAAAAAAACTCCCTGACGAATTGAGAACTAGCTCCGTTTTTGACGTCGGTTGAAAATATTATTTGCTACACAATTGGGTAGTGTTAGTTTAGCTTCGTTCGCGGACTGCATCTGCATTAAGTAAACTTATGCACTTTCTCACGCTCGCCCCGTATTCAATGCAACCAATTTTCCTCCAGAGCAAAAACAACACAAATTCAATTAGGGAAATGGTTTCTGTTTTGCACAGTACAAAGGAGAAATTTATGGATGTAACGTAAATAGTGCTGCTGAGAAGTAATCAGCAGATGGGGCTGGAAATAGAACGCTGCGGAAGCGGTGCATTTCTGCTTATTCCATAAGGATAAGCGAAGAATGCTTTAAGAAGAAATGGCAGTTAACTGTCAGTGTTGTCATTTGACTGTCCCGCTGTAAGCTGAGGGTGATATATCGCCAAATACGCGATGTCTCTGGAATATCGCCTTTAACTGTCATTAAAACGCAATGTTTGCGATTCGAGCTGCGTGAAGTTACTATTACCCTGTCGAGTTATCGCCTGATATCTATTGCCTCGTGTACAAATGAAGCGCAAATTTAACGCGACCGGTTGGCGAAGTGGCGATATACCAGGTAGGTATATTGCCTCCACAGACCACTGGTCTGTGATTGCCTCTGATGCGATAGTGACAAAGGGGCGCACAAGTTTGTCATTTCTGCAGAGGGTTGTTAGGTGATCTCTACTTTTTGGATTTGCTTTCGTTTTTCTTATATAGCAAGAAACTAACACTTAAGAAAGAAGAAGAGAAAAGAAAGAAAAAACTTTCATTGTTCTAACCTCAGTTCGGCCAAATTCTAAATGTCTGTCCTACATAAAGAGCTTAACTTTTGTGGAAATAAAATGTTTTTAGTGCCCGTGTTGTGACATGTTTTTCCAAGGCGTTTATAACAAACAAACATCAATTTTTATTTAAACCATGAATACAAAGATCAAAGCTCGGGAATTCCCGGTCCCTTCCACCAGGTAGCTCCTTTTTCAATTTTTCTTTAAGTTTTGATCTTTGTATTCATGGTTTAAATAAAAATTGTGGTGTACCCACATTAAAAAAAAATGAGACATTACATGTTTCATAAAAATTATCAAAAACAAACATCAAACAAAACTATTTTACAAGCTTTTATTTAGCTTGCATGGTACCTATTTAAAGTATGTTTGTTCGGGTGAAATCTTGCAACTCAATTTTGAAGCAGATATCGTCAACCGATTGAGCTAAAATTTTGCATACTTACTTAACTTTGATGACAATACAATAATATGGTACCATGGGGCTGATTTGATGATGGAGCCGGAAGGTGGCCATAGGAACTCTATAATATAAAAAGCAATCCTACAGAGGTTGGGCTCTTTAGAATCGTCTCAGTAAGCATTTGATGGATATCCAAAGAAAAGTACAGTCGGCTATAAAAGCTTGCCACTAAAATGTAATTTTTGACAGAAACGTATTTTGATAAGTAAATAGGTACCCCAATATAACTAAGTCCTTTGTGTTCCTATCCGGAATACACCGTTTTCTTTGTGAAGATGTATTACATCTCTCTTTGCCACAAAATAGGGTAACTGCTCAGTTTAACTAAAAGCACCGCGCGATCTTGTTTATGTTTATCGAATAATTAGCTAAGTGCATGCCGGGCAGCTAACAAGATTAACTTGGTCGGACTTGCTAAGCTTCCACCGACATTCTCCAGATGCTGGTCGACTAATAAATTATTTAAGCAAGTCTCTATTTTACGATACCTACTTGGCGAAAATTGACGAAGGGGCGAAAATATTAAACAGATTTTATATTTTCTGTGTAATAAATAACTAGAAGTAAGCTTATGTCAATAGAATAGAATAGAATATTCTTTATTGCACACCTCAACAGGAAATAAATACAAACAAAATCAGATTACAAGTAACATTCAATAGAGGTAAACAACAGGCGGTCTTATCGCTAAAGAGCGATCTCTTCCAGACAACCTTTGGGTAGCGAAATTAAATAAAAACGTTAATGTTAACGTCAATGTTAGATAATTAGGTAGATAATGTGTCCTTTCTCAAGGTATCATACAGCTTTATGGACCAATTTAGGAATAAGCACGTCTCCAATCTGGTCATAAAATTGGAAAAAAGATTTGATGTTGCTACAAATATTACGCAAGTCTAAATATTCACTTAGATAAGAAAGAATGTAAATGTAACAGTTATATTATATTGAATAGAATCGTTGAAGTAGACTTATTGTCAATATTGTGCCCTATCTAAGGGAAGTAAAGCAGACGATCAAATATTGTCTATCAATTATGAAAATTTATATTTAATTTTTCATAACGAATATTGAATCCACGCGAATCCCATTGACGAAATTCAGTATATATTTAAAAGATGATGGAGTCTCAATTTGATGTGGGATGGTTTACCCAATAACGAGTGCTTATTCGTTTAAAATTGTGTAAATACAAACATCATCGGCGGAAATTGGATACCATTCGAGATTGGAATTGTAAAGGAAATCGGAGCCGAGCAGAGGACTCCCAAGACGTCTTCAAACTTACAAGTACTTCCTTATGTATTAAGCTTCAAGTTCTTCGATTTTCAAGAAGAAGATCTGAAAAAGAAATCGAGTAGAAAATGAAATGTAGGTAATAACCTCATATAGGATGATACAGAATTCATGGACCGCGTTCACGGTCAAAATTATTGGATATTTAAGGGTACGAAAAATATGCGATATATGACGATAAACTAACCTAAAAAAAATCGGTCAAGTGCGAGTCGGACTCGCGCACCGAGGGTTCCGTACAAACACTTTTCATCCTTAAGTGGTTAAGTTAAGTTTGCACCTGGTATGTATAACGCCCCATACAAATGAGGTGCAAAGTTAACGCAACCAACCCGTTTGTTGTATGGGAGCCCCCCTTAAATATTTATTTTATTTTATTTTTAGTATGTGTTGTTATAGCGGCAATAGAAATACATCATCTGTGAAAATTTCAACTGTTGTTGAGATACAGCCTGGTGACGGACGGACGGACAGACGGACAGCGAAGTCTCAGTAATAGGGTCCCGTTTTTACCCTTTGGGTACGGAACCCTAAAAAGGACGAAGAGACGAAGGTGCGCCCTTCCAGTTCCAACTCACAAAATTTTCTGTCACTACTCTTGAAAACCTCGTATCTAGTTTGTAGATTGATACTGAGATACGAGCTTTGTTTTAAGTAGGTATTTGTTACTTAGTGAGTTTTGGTTGTCAACAGACGGTAATCGTTATTATTATCAATTCATAGTAATAAAAAAACTGTATACAAATTGGGGAAGTTTTAAGATTGTTTCATTCCTTTTTTTGCCAAACTTTTCCCAAAACGCGTCTGTTTTTAGGGTATTTGTTAAGGCAGAACAGTGATATATTTTGTTTTAGTTTGTCAAATTGTACATTATCCACACATGTGGCGATCAGCGATCAGCTCTGGTTCAAGGGAAAAGTTTTCCTTTGTATAAATCAATTCATTAGACAGCTTACGTAGTTACAGGATTAAACTAGTTTATAGTTAGAAATCACAGGAGATTAGACTGGAATGACTATTGCTAGCATATTTTAGTCTACACCTTTATTAATATACTTTGTTGTAGTATCCAAAATGACTATTTCTGCAGTTTTATGTATCAACAACTAAAACATTTGCGCAGCGATAGTTATAAAAGTCTAGACACTTACTTATTGGGACAAAGACGTATGTGTCGCAATTTAAGAAGATGAATATTATCGCTCTGGCAAAATTGGGTGAAGTTGTTGGTAGCTTGACTGTTGAAAAGTTAGGTATAAGTACTTATGCTTGTATCAAACCTGGACTAGTACTTCACTTCAACAAAACAGTGATTTGATTACACGATGCCATAACCATTCCACGCACGCCAGTAACTAGATAGATACCAGTCGGCCTTTAGTAAACGGTTCTACTGAACTAATATAATTATCAAAGTTACTCGCCGTAATCCCTATTTTATACCCACTAACAATTTGTTAACGATCGAATCTTTCTCATTTCCGATTTAATCAAAGCTTTGCTTATCTAGAGTGATTATATCTCTAGTTCATTTGAATTTGGTTACGGTTAGGCCGTATTTATTTAGAGTAGGAAACGTTTTCAAATTATGTTAGACTAAATAATTGAATTAATTCAGCATCACACAAATTGTGTAATATCAACAGAAATAAACCAAGGAGCTTGTGAATTGAAACACAATATACATAACCATCCATGTAATTATATACCAAAAGCATAGTAAATAAAGTACATCAGATACGCGTTAGGTAGCAAACAATATATATAACACACCCGACGAGCCGCCAATCCCGCCACGTTGGCTACCTGCTAAAGATATTCAAAGATACAGGATAAGACATGAAACATGAGCTGTTATTTATAAGAAAGAAGAAGAAATAAACAAGAGACCTTCCCACTGTACGATAAATAAAATAATGCAGAATAGTGATAAACACGGTACGGTATGCAATAAACTTGATATTGAACAATTAATTGAGCGAAATAGAAGGACCAATTGAAGTAGCATTTCCTTGCATTATTATCGGAGGTTTATCTGTGTTAGTGTAATTGGATCGTTAAATTAGATTTCGTTAAACAATCTTGTGGTTTGTGCACCGTAGATTCCTTACAATTGCCAGTGAAACTGACAGCAGTCCTCGGGCAAGGTAATATGACATTTGATATAATTGTAAAGTGAACAAAGCCCTGGTTTCTGTTCAATGCAGTGGACAAAGGCAACTTTAGAATGTATCGTACTAGTTAAATGAAAGAAAAACAACAACAACATACTCTACAATGCTAAAAGTTTATTCTCGAAGTACATTTTCTCCCTTGACCGATATTTCGTAACCTCATTCAATAGGTGCGCTATATACTCGTAATTATCCAAAATTGTGCAAAAATATTAGACACAGACATGAACGCTACCGTACCCTAATAAACCTAGATCATATTATAAGCTTTTAACAAAACCATGATCTCATTATTATCAACAAACAGGACTTAATCGCGTTCAAAAAGTGTTTATTTACCTCGACGTTTTGAACGTGATATTACGTACATGGTCTCGAAGGAACTGAAGAGGAGGGCATCAACGTCTTGACGCGCGAGTATTTCGAACTACCCGCACTTGGTTTTATTGTCAGTTCGCTCACTGGGGTAGCCACTCGATCGACATCGGTGATGATTGATGTCGATCGGTTTGTTATAATAATGTGTGAAAATCTTTAAGCTTAAATCAATATACCACGAACTCAGACTAAATTCAAGTGCGTGTACAAACTAAACCTCTTAGCACAACTCATTATTTATTACAACTTTACGCACTGCCACAACCAGGCACTCTTCACATCTAAAAACAAAAAGGAGTGAGCGTGTCAGAGCGCTAATTCATATACGTCTTTTTACTACTACGCCAGTAAGCTTGTAAATGGCCGAAAAGCGCCGTTGAATGTGGTGGCGTTGTCAGCGTATAGGCCTTTCCGTTCCGAGCCTGCGGACTCGGCCGAAGCCTGAATCGAGGGCGACGGATCGATACTCCCAGACGGTAGACACAACACGCGCACTGCGGCCCGATTCATTCACGTCTCCATAGCCAGAGGACCCGAGAACGCAGCACCTCTAGCATAACTGTCATACGCGACTATTTCTCGCGCGAGATAATTACCTGTCTCTTTCTGTGCAATAATTTGAGAGTGACGGGTAGCGCTATGTCGCGCGACAAGAGCCGCAAAGCATAGTTGTGCTTGACGGGCTGGTGTGGTAAGGCCAAAGCCTTATCGAGGCCCAACATATTCTCGGCGCGAAGGAACATATGGTAGGACATGAGCGGATGCGTCAGTGTTGAAGGTGCTTTATTTTGGACAGTAAGAGCTTTGCGTTTGAATGGAAATTCAGTTACATTTCCAGGCAATTATGTGCCTTTAAAATCTATGACGTGCTTAAATTTTTTGCAATTCACAATAAGGTCAAAAGAAGATAAATAAGACTGATGAACTTTAAAAAAAAAACTTATATTTTATGACACTTCATAGGTACTCTCGCGGTTTGTACAAATAAGTAACACAAATTCGATATTCCTTATTTACCTTCATAATTCATAAACTAACGTTTCGGTACATCGGAGTCCACGGGGTGTGCAACCACGCCGAAACGTTAAATTATGCAGGTAAAAATAGGTTAGGAATATCGCGATAGACCCGTTATATTTAATTTGTGTTAAATACTTATGCTTTTGTATGATAGATAGATAGAAAAATTAAAAAAACAGTTACAAATATGAATTTATTTGTGCTAAGTTAAATGTGTGTATTCTATTCCCGGTCTTTTACTTTGTGATTGTATCATTTTATCAATGGAAGTTGCGTAAGATTACTTTAACTGAAAAAATGACAGAACGGCACTTAAATTTGTTAAATTCAGGTTTCCTTTGATACAAGCACTCTCAACCTTTTCTTTGTTCTATTTTCCACTCGAGAGTTCTTTTTATTTTCCGTTATCTATAAGTTTTTGAAACAAAGAAAATGTTAAAGGTCGGGGCCATTATCTGCGCATCGTTTAACGTTTGATTCGTTCAGAATTAACAAAGCATTTACTGTGAAAATATTCTAGAAAATCTTGTAAAATGGCGTGAATTATACTTGTCGAAAATAACCCCAGGGTTGAATAGACGGCGTCTTTCTTTGTTATTCCGAAGTGCCGCTTCATAAAGTGTATTAAACTTACGAAAAATATTGAAGTAGAAAATTAAACTGTTTACGTGAAACGACTGTGATTAATTTAAGAATGAATTTATTATTAGCTGAACGATTGTATAAATTGTAACGAAATAACGGTTTCAAAGTAACATGACTAAAAATAGGTGTAACCATGAACGATACCTACTATCAAATTTTATGATAATGTCAATGTGGTTGTAACAGAATTCACTAATTTAAGCTGATATATAACCATATTACTACGTTATTATCATAACATAAAATTAACATAGCATACTCCAAATCTCTGGAGAATTAAATGTATTTATTGAGTTAAATCCTCTTCTAACATTAAAGTGTTGCCACGCTCATAATGACGGGATTTAAGTAAATGTCTGATGAGCTACTTTGGCTGTTGGGGAAATTAAAAGGGTCTCGTAAAAGTGTTCTCAGATTTAGTGTTCCGGCCTCCTATAAACCATCTGGGTGATTCTCATATAGTTTTAAAATATTAACATTTTTTTTTATTTTGTTTTCTGTGATATATTGCGGTGTATATTAAGAGTACATACCAAAGGCTAATTTTTGGTGCAGATGGACAAGCTTAATACCCTCTGCAAGTGATTAAAGTAATGCATGTGTACACGGCTGTGACATCCCTAAGCATAGTTGTGAGACTGTATAACATGGGTGCGACAATTTCATCGAAAATCAAGTAATTGTGTCAAATAACAAGTAACCAAGTAGCCAGGATCATTCACCAGCAACTTGCTCTTCGATACGGTCTTGTGGGGTCTGAGGTGCCGTACTATACGAGTAAGTACGCACCGATGCCAGTTCTTGAGAATGGTCGTGCCACGCTCTATTGTGATCGATCTATCATCACGGACAGGACTATTGTAGCCAATAAGCCTGATATCGTTTTGGTAGATCGATCCAAGCGCCAGGCAGTGCTCGTCGACATCACCATCCCCCATGACGAGAACCTCGTGAAAGCCGAGAAGGACAAACTCAGCAAGTACCTTGACTTGGCTCACGAGGTGACCGCCATGTGGGATGTTGAGTCGACGATCATTGTCCCGATAGTAGTTTCGGCTAACGGTCTTATAGCGAAGAGTCACGACAAACATCTTAAGAGACTCTCGCTAGATGGCTGATTTAATTTATTTTTCTTTGGTGACATCTGCGGATAAAATACAACAAATTGATAACCCAACTTAGCAAACAAAATCATCAAATTATTCAAATATACTACAAGAATGTCACAACCAAGCATTACATGTCACAACCGAGGTTTGAAAAATTCCGTGGTCGTGACATTTAGATCTATCTATGGTCGTGACAAATTTTGAACATGTGCGACATAATGGAACAATTTGCTTTGTCTCGCCAATTTTAAACAATCACCTTATTCTGTTATTTCTGAGGTAAAATTTATATAAGTATCAATAACATAACAGTAGAACTTACATTTAAAACTCATTCCACGGTGGTGACGTACTAAGGTTGTCCTTTTCTTTAATAAATACAAGAAAATATTTTTGCTATACATTCACCGCACTTTGTCATAAGCAGAACCGACAAGAAGGTAGTTTTTCCGTTCTTAAAAAGCCTAAATAGGGCTGCTAGCTTCAAATATAATTGTCTACCAAGTTACACGTATTAACAAACACACATGGCTGTGACAAAAAAATTGATCACAAACTTTATGATGTTCTGAATCAGAAACTGTTACATTATACTTTTACAACTTTTTAATAATGTTATCAGACATTTATTAGCTTTGCGTCATTCGTATAACATTAGTCAAAATTACTTGATATTGTAGCAGAAAAAAATATTTTATTAGAAAATCGGGAGATATCACACGGCATGGACGTGACACTCAACAAAGGCAAAAATAGATTTTTGATTTAAACAAAATAAACATGTGATTCTTACAAATCACAAAAAAATGCATGAGAATAAGAATCACCCATCTATATAACCGCTGAGGAAAACCATTCTTTGTTAGTTTTTATCGATTTATATGTAGAAATTTTTCAATGGTTGCCTGGAAGAGATCGCTCTTTAGCGATAAGACCGCCTGTTGTTTACCTCTAATTGTAATTTCTTGCATTGTATTTCCCCTGTATGTTTTATGAGGTGTGCAATAAAGAGTACTTGTATTGTATTGTATTGTATATTTTTTTCTTTCACGATTGCTTGCTTTGCGGTATTTATTTACGTTTAATTTATTTGTGTGGAAGGTATAAGAACTCAAAATTTTGAAAATGGATATTATGTGTTGTATTTTCCTTAGGGGCGGATTCAAAATAGTTTAGAATTCCTCAAGAATCTTATTGCGATCACCCAATAATGGTTATTACTTCATGTCTCATGAAAGTTTTAGTAAGACTCCTTATCCTTACACCATGTAAATATTGTCCTTCCTTGACTGAACTAAACCATAAAATCGTCCTCCAAAATACTACGAGTATTATTTCGTCACCACCTTTACAGCCATTGGTTTTTATCACAGTTCCATTTTACGAAGCCATCGTGGCACTGGCATAGTGTAACTATGTCCTCTGGGACATCTGGAAGAAATCGCTATTTAGCGATAAGACCGCCTGTTGTCTTAAAGACAATTTCTGAAAATTTCTGTATTAGTATTTTTTTCGTATTAATGATATGGGTGTGCAATAAAGAGCATTCTATCTATCTGTCAAGGTAAAAAGTTTTGTTTTAATTAGAAATATTTATTTAAAAATGTATTTAATTTAACTTACCGTCTTTATAATAAGACTAGTCTGACTATATATATAGACTAGTCTGTGCATACTAACTTGTTCGTTTGTCTATCTTCTTGGATATCCCATTATTTTCTCATTTGCTCAAAGGTTAACTGGAAGAGATCCATTATAGGGATAAGTTCGCCTTTGTACATGTTTTATTTTTATTTTTTGAAGTTTTGTGAATTGTTTTTGTGTACAATAAAGTGATTACATACATTACATACATACATACTAGTACCAGGGCCCTTTGGCTGCTTATCAAGCTCCTTTAAATGACAGTGCACAGTGGTAAGTTTTAGTAAGACTAGTTTTAGTCCTTATACCACACAAGCTTTCATTAACCAAAATAAACCTTATCATCGCCCTCCAAAACACTATTATTTCGTCACCACCCGATTACAGCCATTGGTTTTTATCACAGTTCCATTCTCCGGAGCCATCGTCGCACTGGCATAGTGTAACTATGTCTGGGCACTTAGACGGGACACATTTGCATGCAAACTGCAACCGGCGCTCGTGTGAGTCGTGCTATAAGAATCACTCCCCGTGATTACGGGGTATTGATTTCTTGGCGCCCTTCCTTTAAGAACTTGGCAAATCGAGGCAAGGCTTAAGCTTTTGTTTCAATTAGAAATATTTATTAAGTCCAGGTAAAAAAGTGTTTAATTTCTCTTACCGTCTTTACACTAGACTAGAGCCCTTTTGATTGGTTATCAAGCTCCTAATAACTACTAAATATGAGTAAAGCACATCGCTAAATCTTTAAATTAGCAAGGAAAAACGTGTGATTCGTTCACGACAATATATATTAGTGTAAAGATTATAAAAACAACAGTTGCTAGGAAACCAATAGCAGAGTATAAAAAGAAGTATAGCATAGACAATGAGTCCATGCTCACGTTATCAACCTTCTTCTTAACATCCCGTCTCCTCTGAAGCGACTGTTAGTTTTATGAGACTCCTGCTACTTTCAGTAAGTCCTCTAGCCGAGGTTTAAATAAAGGCTTGGTAAGGAAGTCGGCCAGCTGATCCTTAGTGGAGATCTTATTAACTGTTAAGTCCTTTTCTAGGACACACTGCCTTACAAAGAAGTGCCTCAGCTTTATGTGCTTTGTTCGCTGGTGTGTTTCGTAAGGTGGATCATGAGCCAATCTTATAGCCGATTCACTGTCCACGTATAATGGGGTGATCGTTTTCTGTAAATCACTCTTCATAAAATTAATGATCCGAGTGAGCCATATGATTTCTCTGGCAGCCTCGCTAGCAGCAATAATTTCTGCTTCCGTAGAGGATATAGCAACAGAACACTGTCGCTTACTCTGCCATGCTATTGCGCCATTCGCGTAAATGCATATCATGCCGCTTGTGGAGCGTCCAGTAGGACCGTCACCTCCATGATCTGCGTCACTGTAGCACCTCAGACCTTTAAGTGCAGTGGAAGTCTTAAACGTTATTCCGTACGTCAGTGTACCCTTGACATACCGCAAGATTCTTTTCACCCTCGCTACGTCTTCAGGTGTTGGACTGTCGAGTTTACGTGATACAACTCCAACAGCGTACGAAATGTTAGGTCTGGTGCCAACCATTAAGTAAGATAGTGCACCAACAGCTTGACGATATGGAAAGTTCTGGGTTTGAGCATCCTTCGTGGAAAGCATGGTATCCTTTACTATCGGTGTCACAGCTGCTTTACAATCCTGCATTCCGAATCGTTCAAGTAACCGTTTTGCATATGCTTTTTGGCAAATTTTGATACTCCCATCAGCTTTCCGTTCTATTTCAACGCCGAGAAAGTAGGAACCGCATTTCGTTGTTATTTTGAAACGTTGCCGCATTTCATTAAAGAACTTTTCAGTTTCGGCGGAGCTTGCAGAAGCAATAAGTCCGTCGTCGACGTATAAAGCTATTAACAGCTTATGGTTCCCCTCTCCTCTTTTGAACAAGCAGGGATCGCTGTCACTCTGTTCAAAACCTAGTTCTTTGATGTACTCTGTTATCGTAGAGTTCCAGCAGCGCGGAGCTTGTTTAAGGCCGTAAAGGCTTCGTTTCAGCTTGCAAACTTTTCCGTCACTATTCGAGTATCCCTCTGGCGGTTTCATATAAATTTCTTCTTTCAGTGTTCCATACAGGAAAGCCGTCGATACGTCAAACTGACAGAGCGAAAGTTTTTCTTGTGCAGCAATACTTAATAAAGCTCGTATCGTGCTTGTCTTCGCAACTGGACTAAACTTTAGGTCGTAGTCTAGTCCCTTCTTCTGCGAAAATCCTCGTATCACAAGACGGACCTTGTATTTATCAACAGAACCATCTGGGTTCGTCTTAATTTTAAATAGCCACTTACTGGAGATAGCTTTTCTTCCTTTGGGTAAGTGTACCATTTCCCACGTCTCATTTTCTTTGAGAGAATTGATCTCATTGTCCATCGCTTTTCGCCATTCATCAGAATCCTTGCATGCCGTTGCTTCTTGGAACGTGCTTGGTTCTGTCCGAGGTTCATCACCAATCGAGTTGACGTTGAAGCAAACGTTGCAGATGTAGTCCTTGTATCTGGCTGGTGGCTTAAGGTTTGAGCGCCCTCGTAGCGTCATCCTGCCTTCCTCCTCGATCTCGGATGCTGTCAGTGATGAAGAATTTCGACTTTCTGTCTCTGTTTCATTAGCATCATCGACTTCATAATCTGCTTCGATCATGTCATTGACCTCTTCTTCAGGCTCTTCAATGGATTGTTCTGCTTCGAAATATAAATCAGCCTCAGGCATTTGTACTTCAATCACTGGCTCATGAACTATACATGATGGCCCAGCTACTTCATCTTGACCATCTTGTTGGCGTGGTGAAGCATTAGCTCTATCTCCATCATGACTAATCATTGGCTGCTGATTGTCGCTATTGTCGTGCAGGCTTCCATATTCGGGAACAACGAAGTCAAATAGGCTATTAGGCTTAGCATCGCGTTTGCTCTGTTGGGTATCAGCTTCTTTACTCTCTTCAAGATGACCCAGCAAGGGATTTTCATCAAAGGTTACGTCTCTAGACCGTATCAAATTGAATGACTCGCTATCCCATATGCGGTAGCCATCATCACAGTCATAGCCGACAAGTATTCCCTTTTGTGCCTTTTTATCTAATTTTCTTCTTCGTTGCTTAGGAACATGTGGATAACATTGAGATCCAATTATTCTCAGGTGACTCAGTCTGGGTTTCTTATGATGCCATAGCTCATACGGTGATTTTCCATCGATGCAGGTAGGGCCTGTCCTATTCAGGATGTACACCGCAGCTAGTACCATTTCAGCCCACAGTCCCGTAGGAATCTTGGCGTGTGCATACATGAGACTTCGTGCCATTTCCACAACAGTCCTGTTGTCTCTCTCTGTTGGGTTCTGTTGAGGAGTATAGGGCATTGTCAATCTCTGTTTTATGCCTTCTTTGTTGAGAGTAGCTTCTACTTTAGTATTGACGAATTCGCCGCCATTATCGCTTAGCAATTCTTTTATGACAACTCCAGCAGCTTTCACTTCAGCCAGCATGAGTAATAGCTTCGCGTGTACTTCAGCTTTTTCTCTCATGAAGTATACAAATCTGTATCTCGTATAATCATCTTTGAAGAGGACAAAATATCTTCGCTTCGAAATTGAGTAAGGAAAGGGTCCACAGACATCAGCGTATACCAGTTCACCAGGTCGTGTAGCTTTCTGTCTTGTCCCGAACTTCATCCTGTGTGATTTCCCATAGATACATCCTTCACAGAGTTCCTTGGTGGCTTCTGCTTTAATGTCAAACTCTCTTTCAATCAATTTCTTCACATGGCTTTTATTTTGATGTCCAAATCTTTCATGATACAGCTGTAACAGATTTGATGCTGTGGACAGCTGGTTGACTCGTACAGTTGGCTTGAGACATCTGAGCTTTAATTTGAATAGTCCGCCGAACTTGCTGCGAGTACCAATGACTTTGATCTGTCCATCCATTTTTAGAGTACATTTTAGAGTAGTGGACTCAAAAACACTATTATCCGATTTGTCATGGGTAGCAAGTACTGAGAATAAATTCCTGCTGATACTGGGCACATACCAGACATCTTTCAGCAGTATCGGCTCTTGTTTGCCGTTTACATCAGCCTCTGCTAGAATATTTCCAATGCCCAGGGCTTCAATACATTGGCCATTCGCGCCGGTCACTGTGTGCTGGCTTTTGAAGTAAATAAAGCTTTGAAACAGATCTCCTCTATTGGTGACATGACTGGTTGCTCCATTGTCCACGTACCAATTTTCTCCATCTTTTGTTTCTCCAAATACTTTTTCCGAATGTACTGTCATCACTGTCAGATTCATGTCAACAATTTTGGATTCCTTAGGCGGTCTTCCGTCATGGATCCACTTCTTGCAACTTCTAATTCTGTGGCCCTTTTCTTTGCAATAGTTGCATATAAGCTCCTTGGAAAATGTTTTCTTCTTACCCTTACTCGTTCTTGCAATCAAAGCTTCTGCAGCAGTCTCGTCTTCTGTGACTTGAGTGTCATTCTGACGTAAAACCCTTTCGTGTGCGCATAACTGACTTGTCAGATTTTCAACTGAGCGTTCCTTTTTCGAAATTAACAGCCAACTAGACTTGAATCCTAAATATTCTGAAGGTAGGGTGTCTAGGATTTTGCACATGAGGAGAACTTCTGGTAATTTCGCCTCACTCTGCAACTCGGTACACAAATCGCTCCAGATATTCTTTAAAATTGACACATGTGTAATGATGTCATGATCCTTGTCTTCTTTGTAACTGAAGAATTTCAGGCAATAGTCGTATGTTTTATCCACACAGGTGCCTCCATAGATGCGCTCTAGCTCGTCCCACATGTCTTTAGCACAATCAAATCGAACTACTTTTTGCAAGACGTCATCGGAAATGTTTGTCGTGAACAAAATTAAAATTGCACTGTTCGTAGTTACAAAGCTTTGAAGATCCTTTTCAAACTTAGCCTTTTCTTCGGCAGTTGCAGTTGGCGCCAAGGCTGGTTTTGTCTTCCTTCCCTCAAGGATATCCAAACTGCCCGGCATTGCCTTCAGCACTAATTGAATTTTGTACCTCCATGTTTTGTAATTTTTGGGGTCTAAATTCCCAATTTGAACTTTGCACGCATTTATCACGCATAAATCCATTATATCTCTGCTACCACTTTAAATTAGCAAGGAAAAACGTGTGATTCGTTCACGACAATATATATTAGTGTAAAGATTATAAAAACAACAGTTGCTAGGAAACCAATAGCAGAATATAAAAAGAAGTATAGCATAGACAATGAGTCCATGCTCACGTTATCAACCTTCTTCTTAACATAAATTAGATATACATTGCGCGCGTGCGTGCACACGCGTATCCTAAGAAACACCAAATGCAGCCTTAGTCAGAGTTTTTGTTTAGATTCTAGTTTTATCTCATTTATTTATTTATTTAAACTTTATTGCACAAAACAAAAGTCAGTACAAATGGCGGACTTAATGCCAAATGGCATCTCATCATTCATATTTTACATTTCTTACTTAATTCAGATCGACCTTCCTTCGCGCTATTAATATATGTATTTATTATGACTTTATAATTAAATTCCTTTTATCTTTGCGCGTATTATACAATGCACCTGTACCATGATTGGACGTGGGACGATACCTTCAGATTCCGCAGAAAATTCTCGATTATTTCTTCGCTATAAATTAAACGAGGTGTGGGTGGTAAAATATAGACAATACCTCATTTTCATAGACAATACTGGGTGCGTGGTAACCTGATAAATATAGGAGAAACAATTAAATATCTGCTCTTCTTATTCTTTGTGTTAAATTCTTTCTACGGAAATAAAGCCAAGTAGTTGATTCTTCTTCTAAATTCATTATTTTCATTAATAAAGGTTCTTTTCGTCTTGAAAAGTTTTGGCGACTTCTGCCTTATTAATTCATAAACGTTTCATGATAATGGCTGCTTTCAATGAATTATGACATAGTTAATTCATTAGAATTCATATCGAAGAATACATTGTATTCAGTATTCTTGGATATGAATT
Organism: Apotomis capreana; assembly: GCA_947623375.1. Taxonomy (NCBI): domain Eukaryota; kingdom Metazoa; phylum Arthropoda; class Insecta; order Lepidoptera; family Tortricidae; genus Apotomis; species Apotomis capreana. The sequence continues at coordinate 18,064,616 of OX392506.1, read as the reverse complement.
ATATAATAGCAATACAAATATCATTCAAAGTAAAAGCCGGTGTTGTATAGAGAAGATAGAAGTCTTAAACTCTAATTTCATCGCCATTGATGCTTTCTCTTGCGTGTTGTTCTCTCGAAGTTTACAAAAAATTTACATATCGCAAGATGCGCGAAAGCGCTACCATCTCAAGAAAACAAAGTCTTTTACAAATATTCCATACAGTAGTAGCTAGAATAGTCTAGTTCTAAAGGAAGATACCATTCAATGGAAGTAATATTTTCCATTTTGAAATTTGCATTCTTCGCACCTGAGCGCAATGCATTCGCATAAAAATGTATTGGAACATGAAATAACAATAAAACTATTACACAAACAGTTTTACTTGGAGTTGGGACAATCGCAACTTGGTTTTATGTGGGAACTTCTGAAATATCTCGCGCGCTCGAGGGAAATTTCAGAATTTACCGACACCCGGGAGTCGTACGTGAATAATTTGGATTTTAAAAATTACATTAATTTTGAGCATTGCTTTAAAAGTGCTATTTCAACTTTGGAAATGTGACACTTAATAATTTGAGAAATGATTTTCTAATCAAAAATAGTTTACTAGTATGAGGACATTTGTGCTATCACAAGCGTGTTAGAAAACTGGTTAGGAATTTGAAATGTGAACACTTGAGAAACTGGGTGAAATTTTAAAAATGATAAATTTAGGAAAGTCCATCGATTAGTAAGTGTGGGTTTAATATAAGGTGTTATGCTGGAACAACGATAACACATATCCCCCACAGGAAAGGTCCAAACCTAGAACTAAATCAACAACTATTACGAGCTGCAACACGAAGTTGATTTTCAAGACTTTCAACATTACCAGTGTAGCCAGTGCCACGTGGGAGTGCTCCAGTAATGCCAATTCCAGACATGTTCAGAATGTGAAATCGGATATTCAGCGAGATGACAGTCTGTGTGTTAACGGCTTACTGGTCTAGCGGATAGATGAAAAGATAGCTATACAGGAATCGGTTCAGGGACATCACGTAGCCATTTTATCGCCACAAGGAGTCTGATGGTCTGCCAATGCAGGGATTTTGTTTAATAAAATATATATTCACGTCTACGGGGCATGACACATAGTAGGTACCTAGAAAAGATGTAAGTACAATGTTCAATAACTATTGAAATAAATGCAACTAATTAACATTTCAGACATGGGTAACGTTTCAGACAAACAATGGAGTTAAACAGCAAAAACAAGTTATTAACATTTCATAGCAACCATTTTTATGTATTTTTATCTTGCAATCGAATAAGATCTTTCTGTTAATTCTACTTCGCGTTCATACAATTTAGTTGCATTTAAGCATAAATGTCGGTGAATTAACAACAACAACAACAAATACTCTTTATTGCACACCTCAAACATCAAGGAAAACACAACACAACATGAGATACAGTAAAATAACAGGCAGAAGTAAACAGCAGGCGGTCTTATCGCTAAATAGCGATCTCTTCCAGACAACCTTCAAGATTCAGCATCGAGCAAATATATATCATAAATGCATATTCAACAGCGAAAATTTTCTGAATGATATCACAAAAAGCCGTAAGCCCGCATTATTACCCCGTAGGGCATGATGCGCCCGTTGATACGCCCGATGCCATTGCGCCATACAAATTGCTCAACTGTACAATTCTTTATGAGAGCACAATAACAAACATGGGCCCGATTTGTTATAAGACGCGGACCGGTTTGGTTTTGTTTGACACTTCGTTTGCTATTGCGAAAGTAGTTACGTATATAGATCTGTGTAAAGCTGATTGTAAGAGTGTCACTTTGATTGGTTAGAGAAACGTTGTACAGTATTAAATATTATGACTCACTAAATGAATGTGGTAGATAGCGATTTCGTTTTAGTATTTACCAGTTGCGCGTCTTTATTAGAATTGGATTCTCACTAACTGGCCTACAAGTACATGGTAAAATTGGAAAATCCCCTCCGGTTTGCTCAAGTATATTTTTGTCGCAATGACACTGGTAAGTACCAAGTCACAAGTTCGTAAATGAAGCTGTAACAATATAACAGGAAAGCATCGTATTGTTATGTTGAACGATAATGGAGTGTAGTGGCCATCGAATGAAATATCAAAGCAAAGAGAAACGACTTAATAATATAAATAACGATTGAAAATATTGAAAACAATACTACGCCATTGCATTCTCGGATCTAAAAAGGTCTCGGACGCAATTTTAACTTAAGAGAGGACTCGCCGTTTCATTAAAATGCCAATTCCAACGACAACAGGAAAATAATATAGAAGTCAATGTGGAAAGAATTGCGAATAATACGATATCGAATGCTTACCTAAGATATTACTTATTCATTCGTGAATGGCTCTGTTTTCTTCTAACCAACCCTTGTCCCAAAGATAAAATTTTACATCGCTGCATACTCCATGAAGCGACGACTAAATTATTTTATAGTCGCTGTAACTTGCGTTCAATTCTTTGAAAGTCACAAATATCGAGTCTGTGCTATGATTTGTTATTGGACGATTTTAGGTGCTTATTTGAATCTAGTATTTTTCTTGTAAAATCTTACGATTTATTTCACTGATCGGACCGTTTGCAGTTATTTCTTTTATATTATGAATCTGACTCCGAAATACGATTTACGAATAACGTGTTCTTTACAATTGTTACAAGTATCAACATCAGTACTAACGGCTATGTTTTTCTGATTGATATTATTTACCAAGTCCGTGTCTAACTTGTCCAAAAAAACCTGAACAGGATGCATAAAAGGTTGATTTTACCCCCCGATGTGCATCGATGCCGACTGATAAGACGCTTAAGGAAATACCGATTCAAACAAATTGCCAATAGATCTCGATACATGAGTTAGGTCTTTAATATGACTCGTTGGTCTGAAAATGCTTGTTATTTTTGTAATGTGCACGTTGAAATGACCGATCGCGGTCACCTTGTGGATGAGCTCTTCCTTTATTCCACTAACATATTTTGTTGAACTTGTGTCATTGACTCAGGCGCACGAAGCTGTGACATTAGTGAACTGTTTGCATTCATTGTTTACTTTTACCACACCATTATTGCATCATTTTGTTGGCATTGCTCTTCAATCGTTGTTCTTAGGTTAGAATATGCTGAAGTATTATAACAATTACCTAAAAAAACTAATTGGAAAGTGACCAAACTCTAAATCTGATGAAAAAAACTTTTTATCATCCACATGCTCCTATTCCTTTTTTTATATTGCGTGCCTATTTGATCGCTTCTTCAAGAAATCCATGATACGAAAATAGCAAAACACTAGGAATTCGCATGTAGACATTTCCAAACATTCAGTTTGTGATAGAAATAAAACGTATAATCCTTAAAACCAATAGGTACTACACTTCCTTAATAGGGATAAGAATTATTCTATTCTCTAGCGCCAAGCGAAATGGGGACAGTAGTTGGCAGCAGTTTAAAAAGTACCTCCGAATACTTCCCGTGCTAAATTATTATAGTTCTTAGTATTCAACTACGATATGGCTAGTATATTATGCTTGAAATAATAGCCCAGCAACAGTAAGCCTTGGCCAAGGTGAAGCAGCAAGGGCGCGACGACCTCGACAACCCTGGTGCAGTATTAATGGCATTTTTCCCGACTAATATTTTTATTGAAAGGAACGAATCAAACCGAACAATATGTTTTACCTTCCTTGTCTGTTTTTCATTGTGGGTCCAACGATATTCAAAAAATGTTCCTACAATTTCAACCTTTTACAGTTGTACTCCACTTTATGAACTTTATGATGTCGTAAAAATATAGCCCATTATGAATTTAATATCATCAACGCTGACGAAATAGGATCAAATAGGTGTGAGGAACTCTATTAACCATTAAATTAATATCAGTTAGATTATGTTAACTAGCTACTCGGAGGCAGTAAGCCCCGTGGGAACTCACGAGTGTTGGCAATCACATTTAGAACGCATGTATATGTTACCTTTAGTGTGCTCTACGCTTAATAATTTAGGGGGCTCGTACCGACTATAATTACAGGCTACACAGTTTCCACATCTCCGGTTATCGAACCCAGGCCTAGTTCTACGAAAACGTATTCAAAACAAGGTCCGATGATGACGCAACGGCGTGCAGAACGCTCTAACCTCGCTTAATTTATCAACTGAACGGTGCACTCGGGGTCGCGCCAATCGTAAATTCTATTTCCGCGTCATCGACGTCTTGTAATGTGCGACAAGAGGGAGCCCCGTAGCTTTGCATTTAGATTACAAATGTGCAGTCCAGATACTTATGGCGCGCCAGGCGGGCTGCGACACATCACCAGCCACGGCTCAATGCATTCCAGAACATTCCCAGGGCGCTGCCACCAATATCCGCCGCTCCTACATGCTCATTCCTCCCCGATAAATCTCTTTATTCGATCTAAGCGAATATCCGCTGGCCACTCCACGGATTCTTAACGTCCACTTTGGCGAACCGTACCTGATTTATTTCAAGCAGTGAATATTTTCTGAGCGTGAACAGAGAATAAAATCGCGCATAAATCTGTTGATCGCAATCGGTAAGACTAGCGACTGCGGTGTATACATTTCTGAAAACAGAATACAGTGCACTTACATTCTTCCGATTGTGCTCGTCGTATTTTATCCTGAAGTTATTGTAATGAGTTATAAAAGTTTATTGGGCGAGTCGTAAAAGAGAATCTCCGGTTATTCTAGCAGCAATGTGAAGGCGAGACCCAATGTCACGTGTGTGGAGCTGAACAATAGACGTCGCGATGGCAGATCTGGCGCCGCAACCTGCCAAGCGATCCGTGAAAATCGAAGCAAGGCTTGTCAGTTATACGCGAAATCGCTTTCTCGCATTCCGTTTGAAAGGTCACATAAAACGGGAAGTGTTAGGTGCTTTGAAAAATAACGAACCGACGCCAGACTAGCTTTCACACCAAGTCGTAACGACTGATGTTATGATTATGAGCAACATTAGCTGGAGGATGATTATGAGTTCCATCACACTAAAATGGGTAAACTTTTTAGTGGTTGCTATTCCTTGGTACTACCGACTACCAGCGCTTGAAGTTGGTAACATGAAACTTGAAGTCTTCTTGAATCTCAACAACTAGGATTCACTTTAAATGTCGACTTACTTTGTTCGAAGATTTAACGACTCATTAATTGTTACGCTTACGACTACAGTTGTTAAAACTGTTAAAAGTAGACTATCCGACCTACTTCCAACGGCCTTGAGGGAGTATAACAAAAAACATTTCCAGAGCTAAAAGCTATTGTTTAAGTAGAAGAAAGTTTCTACAGTACAATGCTTTTAGTTAATGATCAGACTGTTGAGAATGTGACATCTGGAGATGGTGAAATGGAACTAGACTTAAGACGAAAATTCAACATATTCATTTTGGTGAGTGGATCACTAAGTTAAGTATCTACATTTTGCAGACGTTCCTCTTGTTTTTAAAAGGACCTTGTAACGATGATGTCGGCGGTTATAAAACTTAATAGCCCCGATGGAAAATGCACCTACAATTTGAATGAAAGAGCAGTGATTGTAAAAAATTCAAGGATAACGGGTAACGTCGATACTATACTTTTCAATAAATTTATATAATACCCAAAAAAGCCATAGCCACTCATACTATAAAATTTCAATTTACGTAAATTACGATTTCAGATACGAAGTTATTTCAGATTCTAAATAGAACCGGAATGTTCTTCGGACCACAAAGCCGGCTCATTCCTCGGCCAAAGGATTAGCTTGGATATTCAGCGGGGGAACGTAGCCGGCATGATGGGTATCCTGCCTGAGGGCCGTGCTCTGAGGACATTGGAGTTAGTTAGGTTCTCTTAGAATAGGTTATTGTTGTTTTTTACTTGTTTATTATTTAATTGTTCGTACATTGCTTAATCGTGTGTTATTTGGGTTCACCCGGTACATTCGTTTCAATGTTTCGTTGCCAACATTTAAAATATGGTGGCAAATATTTTTCCAGTACCTTATAAAGCTTTACTCAGACTATCTTCTTTTTTTATGTCATATGGGGCAAACGAGCAAACGGGTCGCCTGATGGAAAGCGATTACCGCCGCCCATAGACACCTGACCTACTTCATTTAAAATATCAAATACCTTCATCCGAGATCCCTTAGAACAGATTGGTTTGGCGTATGTGAGGCCTCGCACGGCGCGCGACCAGAGAAAGCTCTCAGCGACATTGGGCGTCGGCGCCGGTGGGGAGCAAGTAGGTGAGCGTGTCGAGGTCGTGACGTCACGCGCTTTCTCTGCGCTCGCGCAGGTTGTGCAACGCTTGCACTATGCCCCGTGCACCGACCTGCTGAATTTGGTTGTTTTGTGCTCCAATTTTGATACACATGTGAGAACATGTAGCCGTTTGAATAATGCATCAATCATCACAGAGACATGGACGTGATATGTTTATGCTACACTGAAAAAAAGATTAGTTAACAGTGGCCAAAATGATAGCTGTTAGTTAATAAATCAGAGAACTGACCAACTGAGGGCTACTTAGTAACCAAAATAAGTTAAAAAGTCGTTAAACTAGTTGAACTTTTTTTTTCAGTGTATACGAACTACATAGAGTGATTTAAAGAAGAGAGCATGGTGTCATACGACGAAGGCCCGTAATGCAATAACAATTAAAGTCATAATATCAAATATGTATATCCAAGTTGGATAATCCAACCTGCCTAAAATCTAATCTCCAGCGGGCCTATGTTGGTCACGTTTATCACGTCAAGCTATAGATAAACGATAAAGCATATATCTCTTATCGACTGGAGCCAGTACGAGAGAGACAGATGCTTCACATTGACCATCATAGACCCGCATTTGCATGCATAAACTCTTCTAGTCCACAATTGTCCTTGACATCAATTCTAACATTAGGTTTATGTAGATGAATTCCACAGAAGTCGTAATTGTTACCCTCGATTACCCGCGCTTATATCGAAAATGTTGGAAATAATTATATTTAGAAGTTTTTCAAAAGAAATTTAACATAATTGCACCAGAATGTTTATATCGTTATTATGTTTTCATAGAAAATTACAGAAATCTTGATAGGAAACTAAACTACACTTTCCCTGAAGACATTAAGGTAACGATTGAGGGTAAAGAGGCAAGAGCAAGGAGAATTTCCTTTCAACAGACACGAAGAAGGCTAAGGTCATGTCACTTATAGCAAGTAAAGAAAATAAGAAAACGTAGAAACGTCTAGCGATAATTTCACTAAAGAATACGAAGCAAATAACGCGATCGTCAAAAAATATGTAATTTTCTTCATTTCAAACCCTATCCCTATACCTGTCGGCTTGCCAACTATATTCCATCAAATAATATAATTCATAGGCACGCCATTAACTTTAAGACCTTACAACTGGCCCTTCCATCACCCATTTGAAAATAAAAGTAATATATTTTTCAAAGGAACGTCGTATATCTATCCCAGGAGTGTTGTGAGAACAAAATCTCGTGTATTGCATATATTTTACGTTGCGTCGTAAAGTCTTTGAAACTTTACCGTGTACCACCATAAAACTTGGCGCATATATCTACGTGTACACTTTGACTTGGAGTCAGTTAATTGGGTAGTATATTAGCTCTAAAAATAGCTAGTGCCTTAATGTACAATCGCTTACAGCACCTGAGTGTACAAGGCGCTCTAACTTACCTACTGTCGTTCTACGTAAGTGAAACAAATCGTTGCCCCTTGGTATACGAAAACAAGGACTAATTATATATAAGTACTAGCATTAACCCGCGGCTTCGCCCGCGTTCCTATACAATATAAATTATCCTACGGGAACGATGCTCTTTTTTTCAGGTAAAAAATTAGGCTATTTGTTAAAATTAGGGTATTATCTGCTTATCCCTCATGCATATCCGTCTAGCCGTTTTATTGTTGAAAAGCTTGAATGCATAAATTACGGCTGCAGGAAGTTTCCCGATGACTACTCCTCCAGTCCCGCCGCGCCGCCCGCACTGGCCTTGACGACAATCGAGATGGCACCAAATACAAATTTAAACATCTATTAGGTTTAAGTTTTGGTCGTAACTCTCATTTCTTGCTCTTCTTTATAGCATACTTTTTCATCCTGCAACTCCCCGCTATCTCAAAGAGCGTTTCACTTATCTCACTTCTGCTCGATCTGCCCAAAATTTGCTCCTTGCCGTACCTTCTTCCGTCTCAAAATTTTATAATAATTCGGTTACTTTTAAAGCTGTCTGTTTATGGAACTCCTTGCCTGTTAGCTTAAGGCGCGCTAAATCTCTTGTTTCTTTCAAAGATCAACTGAAAGAACACTATCTATCCCTTTCATAATTCGTATTTTATTCAAATGGTCCTATTATCTGTTGGCTGAATGTATGTATGTATTTATGTATTTATTTTTTATTATATTTATGTATTTATTTGTTTTTTATGTATATAATATTATTATTACTATCCGATTTTTGCACCGCCTAATAATAAATTCTTATTTTTTCAAAATCTCCACTACCCAAAGGTTTTCTGGAAGAGATCACTCTTTAGCGATAAGACCGCCTGTTGTTTACCTCTAATTGTAATGTCTTGCATTGTATTTCTCCTGTATATTTTATGAGGTGTACAATAAAGAGTACTTGTAGGTTTACTCATTTATTGTTAGAAATACTCCTGTGAAGTTTCGAATATAAATAGTCTAATCTTGTTTTCCCTCTCTATTTCACCCCCTTTAGAAAAATCGTTTATTAGTGCGCCCCTAGACCTTATAAGGAACCTACGTTCCAAATTTGGACTCTTTAAAATCAGCGGTTCACGTCCGCCACGTTGGATTTTAAAATCGTTGCGGTTATCGTAATCAGCGACCCGATAAACCATAAAAACAATATCCATGTTGATTTTCAGACTTTGTCACCACATTTCTCCCTTTTAGGGGTTGATTTTTTAAAAAACCTGAAACACGTGTTTACTCATTTATTGTTAGAAATACTCCTGTGGAGTTTCAAATAAAATAGTCTAACTAATCTTGTTTCCCCATACAAATTTTGGACCCCCATTTCACCCCTTTGGGGGGCGAATTTTGAAAAATCCTTTCTTAGTGCAACCCCTACACCTTATAAGGAACCTACGTGCCAAATTTGGACTCTCTAGAACCAGCGGTTGGGGCTGTGCGTTGATATGTCAGTCAGTCAGTTTCTTCTTTTATATATTTAGATGTATATCGTCCTCTAGTACCCATAACATAGCACAAGCCTTCTTTTGCTTCACTTGTGACTACTTAGATCGATTTGTGTGAGGTTGTCCGATATTTATTTATTTATTATTATTTATTTATTTATTATAATATTATTTATATATACAATCACTACTAAGAATTTATACCGTAGTCGGGTAGACATCTCTCATATAACCATCGTTGGATATCCAGCTATCCCTGCACCGAAAGTGGTTAAAATTTGTTCAGCCATTTCGGCGTGATGAGAGTTCAAAGGAAGTTATGAAAACAGATGATGCCAGACTGGCATGATAGGCTGGCATGTAAGTAATCAGTGTCATAAACAGTGGACCGGTAATCGATAGGTACCAGGTTCGATTCCCGTTCTCTTCCGCCGGGTTACGCATTTCAATGTCCTTTGTGCTGGAATCCGATTATACAGGAACAAGACAGCATGTGAGCCTAGAACAAGTATTTAAAACTAGACTGCTGAATGAACTTATGTAAAAAAGTATGCAGCAAAACATGTAGTTGCAGAAAAGCTGGATTAAAATGCTCTATTGTTTGTGGATTCTGTAGTGGTCAGCTGTGTGAAAATGCAGTAGAGATTCAGATAGATAAGGAAGACTGTGATGAGGACGAAATTTCATGGTTGGAAACTAAAAATACAGACAATGAAACAGAAATCTTTAGCGACGATAATGAAGAAGGCACCATTAACCAGCCCGGGCCATCAACAAGAATTAAAAATGATAGCTATACAATTTTTAAACAAAATTAAAATTATATTAATGATTTTTGTAAATATTATTATTTCCGTCGCTTGTAACTTTTTACCTATAAGACTTACAGAATAATCATGTATGCAAAAAAAATGTAGGCAATTTTGTCTTCTTTGAACCCTTCATAGACTCTTTTGTGATTTAGTAAACAATTGAGAAGTTAATTAAAATATACCTAATTTTTGCACATTTAATTCAAGATGGCGGCTAACGCCTGGGTCCTTCAAGGTCGAGAACTTGGATTTTTATTAACCTGCCATACCTAAACAATATTATTTCAAAACATTTTCTACGCCACCTTTTGTAGAGCAAAGGCTTTTACAGTTCCCCACAGACTGACCTAATCGTATAGATCTTTACGATACTCGTTAGAGTACATTTTATTCATCTGTGGTTAGAACTAGTACTTAAAGTATCAAAATATTAATAGAGCACCAACCTACTATATTGTTTGCGATTTGTAAACATTGCAGTTTTTCGTTATTTATCGTTATAATATTGTTAATATGGCCCATAATATTGCATTGTCATTCTAGCGTTTCAAATTAAACGTGTATATATACATAATTTTAGCTCAATCGGTTGAAGATATCTGCTTCAAAATAAGTTGCAAGATTCTACCCAAACCAACATAGATACAAGTGATACAACATACGAGTACCTACAATGTACATACCTACTCGTAGTTACATATTGCAAGTTGTCTATATTGCAAGTTAAATACAAATGCAAAAACGAGCGACTACATACTTTTAATATTGATTTAATCGTGAAATTTAGTCGATTGAAACTAAAACTAATTCAATTGTTAGTCGAAGATTCTCACAACTAATTCAATCGCAACTAAATTAGTTGCGATTGAAAAATGACGATTGATATTTTCAATCGATTGATTAGTTGACTAAAAAATTAATCGATTAATGCCCATCTCTGAGGCGACACAATGGCGTGGCTCCGTTGCGTCGTCTGATCTGGTGTAGTGTAGTACGGCAGATTTTCCGGAACTGTCGAAACACGACAACCTTCGGCCAGAATTCTCCTATCATAGAATAGAATAGAATAGAATAGAAAAAGTTTTATTCAAGATAACACATCATTACAATTCACAGCTATTAGATAAGTGTTAAAGACAGTGTACATAAGAGATGTGCATCCGAAATGGTCTCCACTCAGCAATGCTGTTGGCTTTGCTAGGTATAGCAATGCCCACGGCGCTGGTTTTCTGTGGAGCCAGATCATGTAAATAAACATGGATTATGATCCTAGATGATAATTATAGTATTAAAAACGATCAGCACATTTTTATCCACAAATACATTACTGCAAATACTATCCCATATCGCTTCAATAATGCGAACATCTTTCGCCATATTTTACGGAGTTATTTTATTACGCCCAACAATATACGACAAATGATTATTTTATGTTAATTTCCGTGTCTGCAATTGCAAAGCTGCGACGCGAAATGTGAATGTAATACTAATTAGATGCCGTGGAATGACAGGATGCTTGACATTTTCATCCATCAGGGTGTCTCGTTTAGTTTATTACATTTGGTTACAAGATATATCCATATGCTTTTGTGTCGTATATATCACAAGGTTACAAGCTAAGGCCAGTGTCTGTTTCTCCGGAATAAACTCAAAAAGGAAAGACGTGATGAGTCTCGATCGTAACGTGAGTGAGGTATTAATTGCATATCGTCACTATAATGAAGACTCATTTTCTCCAACGAAAAACGTAGTACCTAATATAATTTACTTCTTGACTTATCCACGGAGGATGGGTTCAGGCACGTTCAGGAACTTTTTTTTTATAGTAGTGATGTGATGATAATTATGTATCACTGCGGGTCTATGATGGTTGCGTTTATCGCGATTTAAATAAGTGACAAAGCATCTGTCACTTTATGATAAACTGCGAGTGTGAGTGACAGATGCTTTATCATTTATTTATCATGTGCTGATAAACGCAACCATCATAGGCCGGCTGGACAATAGTTTTCATGAAAAAAGGTTAATTATGGCAATAAGTTTTTGTCATTTGCGTGTACACGTATGATGACGCATTCATAAACAAACCTAGATATTTCGCCTCGACGAGGTATCATCAGCACCTTTAGGACAACAAATGTGACCCGCGACTCTGACTCGCTTGAGATATATTACCTATCTCTTTCTGCACTGTACAGTGAAAGAGTGACGGGTGATGCTATGTCACACGACAAGAGTCGCGAAGCATTTTTGTGCTAGATGGGCAGGATATGTTGACAGTTCAGCATCTACCCAAGAAGCCTACCACACTAATATTATAAAGACGAAGGTTTGTAAGTGTGCTTATGTGTATTTTTATTACTTCTCACGCTCGAACGACTGAACCAATTATTTTGATAATTTTTCGTATGCAAGTAGCTGACACCCTGGATTAACACTTAGGCTACTTTTTATCTCAAAAAATGTAGTGTTCCCGTGGAATGAGCGGGTACCACCGCGCGGCGCAGCTACTTGACAAGAAAAATGCTAAGTACTCGTATTACAATACAATGCATTAGACAGGTTTGCTGGTTATTGTTGTAAGAGCCAAAAAACGTCAAAAACCAAGCAATAACCAATAAAGTTAACCCGAATTCAATCCTATCTACTCACATAACTTCCTGAGTTTTAAACAAAACCATTCAATACAAGCGTCCCGAAATAGTCGTAATAGGTACCCATGCGTCTCTTTTACGACAGTCCAACAATGTAGCCAATTGCCAACGACGCTATCCGGGTATGGTTAAGGCGATTTGTTAGCAGCGAGCGTGCGTCACTACATTTTTGTTTTCCTCCATTTTCATTCCCAATAATAAGACAAGACGAATGTGAATAGGCTACCTAAGTGAGTGTGGTCAAATCCAGATACATTTAATATTTCCTTGCAGGAAATCGCCCATAGAAATAACAACGATGCCACTGAAAATTATAACTATACTATGATACGAAAATTAGGTAGTAATTCTAATAAATCCGATAATTTGCATATTTAAAATTATGTTGATGGTTGGATCGAATTTGGATAGTAATAAATACGTCAAATTTTTTCTCGGTGTGTCAAATTTAGTAATAAATTTTAAATGATCCATAAGTGTAAAATTGTTTAACTCAGTTATCAATGTGGAGTTTTCAATTGTGTTCTTCGATGGATGTGGAAAAAATCAGAAAAGAGCACTTTAAATAAGTTCAAACAAAAGTAAGACGTACGAGTATATTGAAGTTCAACTATAATTTTCCCATCCTGTTAAGTATCAATTCTTTGTCATTTCCAATACAATGTTTACAGATTATTTATAATTGAGAAAGTATAAATAAAACACAACCATAATTATCACACTAAGCCATAATATTTGAATATAATTAAATTAATAAAATAATTGATAACTGAAGTCGTTCTTCGTACAAACTTTTTTAGGATTGCTGTAAACGTCTTAAAATTCAACACTTTCCATGCTCGCCGCTAACATATTGCCTTAATAATGCCGGTTAACCCGGGCTGTGTTAGTCCGGGACGAAGCGGTTAATCCCACGATGCTGGTTTACGACACGATTACAGATAGGGGCTAGACTTAAGATTATACTTGTGAAATTTACTCGGATTCCCATCATAGGAACCCCCGCAGGCAAGTCGACTCACAGTCACACATATAATAAAGCTTGAATTTCTATTCCTATTTTGTTTAAAAAAAGAGGTATTATTTGATAAGTTCTCGTTACTCGTATAAAAGCATTAATCTTCCATTACGCGTCCTTTTGGAGTCGATTTCCGGAGATTCCTTTCTATTCCCTAACCCCTACGGAACGTGTTCTAAATAACATTTTCCTATCTTCAGTAGGAATTATTAATATAATTATATATAACACAAAAAAGGACTATAACTAACTAATAAATGAAATACTTACATAGCTTAAATAAATTAAAAACATATAAAAAGCTGTTCCCCCGCCGCATGGTCCCGAAGACGCTGGAAGCATTTCCTCGCTGAATCGCAATACTAATGCGTTGTGTGAGGAAGCTGCCAGCTCTTCGGGCCAGTAGTTTCTGTTGATCTTTTACTAAGGTCCTTATAAAGTTTGTTTCAGTTACTTGTCATCATCGGTACATTATGTCAGTCAGAATTGTGCCATATATAGAAGAAGAATGAAATCAGTAGTAAAATAACAGACACGTGAACATGGCAAACAGTATCCAAAGACGAGATAAGATTAAGAAATAGGTGTGGTAACGGTATCGCATCCGAAACGTCGAGGTAATTAAATAAATACGTATTTAAACGTGATTAATTCCCGCTTTGCTATAACAATGTGGTACCGGTACAGCTTCTTCGTAGTCTTTAATACTTGCGTTCTATTACTATTTTGATTTTAAGCATGGGAACCCTAAAAAAGAAAACTGGAAATCTATCACTGAAAACGAACGATTATGAATTTTATTTGCTATTGTAATAAAATTAAGGCTACTTCTTATTTTTCAATAGGTAATTTAATTCGCCCACTATTGTAAGATCGAATGAATGTCTGGGGATTATTTCATTTTTAATATTCAAAGCATTTTAATGTGTTCTTCATTTATAAAGTAGATTCAAGAATTTCTTGCCTTTTCATAAATAATACTAGTGGCTTTGTGAGCTGTTCTGTTGACCTCGTGAGTTTGTTTCGAAACGACAGATATTTGAATTGTTTTATGTTTTTAACCCCCACATCTTCCCCATTTTCAAAGAAATCAAGAAACTGAATCAACAAAAAAGATGTAAGCATAAGACATACTGACAAAATTTCATGAGAAGTAGTTGAGTAATATGAATTGTAGGCGAGGACATCTGTATCAGCAAAATTTGGACGTATGAAAGAATTTTCGGCTAAGCAAAAGCGTTGGTCTCTCGGTCAATTCATTAAAATAAAGCAGTACTTGAAGAGTATTTTCTTGGCTTCTTCCTTCAGTCCTTGAGGGTCTTTGTTCTTTCATCAAAGCAACATTAACTGTACTTCAATGTTTGAGCTACTGATCTTAAGATGGGATCAAAGATTGCAAAAATACCATAAGAATTGTTCTTTGTTAGAGCAACCGAATAAACGGTAATTGAACTAGAAACGTATTTCATACCGTAAAAACTCCGTCGGAAATACTAGTATGTATTTATTTGAAGAACTCGTAGAAACATGTAACGGTAATGAGTAACTATGTGCTAACAATTTTAGAATTTCACCTACCTTTAGAACGTAGACCGCGTATTAGAAAAGACAGACGATTATGTTACTGGACACGTTTGAAATTCAATGAGAATCTAGAATGAATCTAGGGTCGAACCAGTAAGTATAATATTAAAGACCCATCGGCAATACTTGGTATGAGAGCCCTTTGTTTACTAGAAACTTATTTCGTCGAATGTTTCATTTAGCCGAAAAATCGTTTCGCATAGTTGTATTCCTCTGTAGTCATAGATTTTTCATATGTATTGCAAATATATATAAATATTGCCTTTTGATTAGGTTTGGTTTGTTTCATAATAATCTCAAATAGTTTACGGTTGCAAAGAAAAATACTTTTTACGAAAAAAAAAATCGGCTAAATGAAACATTCGACATTTGATAGGGAACACTATGATGAGAACTATGACGACGATGACAGTAAAAACGAGAATGATTATTGTATTGATGATAGTGGTAGTGATGACGATGATGATTTTATTTATTTAGAAATGGCATAGTTACAAGTCACGAACACAGTGTTTGTAAAGTGCATGCAACTATGAACTAGCATGCATTAGCTAAATTTACTTAGGTTGCACCAAAATTACCACATGCTTAATGTCCTGCGGGCAATACAAATACTAGTTTTAGATGTAAAAATTTCTAAATCTGGATTATTATTACAAATTATCCATATCATCATAAAAGCGTGTCCCGATTTTAATGGCGATGATAACTATAAGGATAATAATGCTAAGCATAATCATATTGATATTGATGATGACAATAATGATGGTGGTGATAATGACGATGCTAAACCTGAATTTTCTCTTCCAGAAGTGTGGAGTGCGGGCGGCGGGGCCGGCGCCGGCGCGACAGCATGCGGTAGCAGCGGCATGGATCTCAAACACGAGGTGGCGTACCGCGGGGTCCTGCCGGTGAAGGCTGAGCCGGGGGTCAGCCACAACGGGCAGGTGAACGGCCACGTGCGGGACTGGATGGCGGGGGGCGCGGGGCCCAACTCTCCCTCGCCTGGCGCGGTGCAGACCCAGCCGAACAACGGGTACTCCTCGCCATTGTCCTCGAGCAGCTACGGGCCGTACAGTCCGAATGGAAAAATAGGTGAGTGCCATTGGTGTCCAAAGACATCGATTCTCATCGGATTGTCTGATTTGGAGCGTTTCAGCAGCCGTCTCTATTGATCTTGACAATGAAGCCGAATCTAGTGGTGCACAGAGATTTTTCTGATGCCACCACTGATGCTTAGTCATGTTCAACTAGGCACTAGAACTAAAAGCTACGACCATGAATGTATCCTAGCTTAAGTTAAGCTTCGAAAGTAATTGTTGTGCCCTCGCTAGCCAATAAACAAGTCATAGCGTCAGGGTAGTGAGGGTAGGCGATCGCCATCTGCCATCTGCCTTTGTTTGAACAAAATTGACACACGTTCGGAGCCAGTCGTAGCAACGCACACATTTTTGCAAAGATCACATAAGACAAAATTGAGTAGTATTTTATTCTGTGCGAAGTGTTTTTGTCCCGCACTTCCCGCAGTCACACTCGCACGTTTTGAATATTATTTCGTCTATGAAAATCTATCACATTAATATTATAAGGGGAAAATTTGTAAATGTGTTTGCATGTTTCTTACTTCTTGACGTTCAAACACTGGACCAATTGACCCTTTATGCATAAACGCGACCAGCGTAGATTTTGTCAAAGTGACTTATGTCTTAATCTAAATGGACACGTATGGAGGTAGCTAAATGACGTAGATTTTTTTTATTACCGCGGGTACAATCGCGGGGCGCAGCTATTTAAAACTAATTCTAATATGAAGAAGTATTTTGGCTTAGGTCGTATATTATTACACGTCCATAAAATTGTCAAACCAAAACTATAATTTTCAATTTATTGGCTACGCCGTCATTCATAGGTACAATGTAGTTTTAATGAGTTATTCCGTTACAAAGTTGTTGAGATTTTAGAATGGCACAAATTATGGATATCAGTTCGGTCACTATTAATAATAATAATAATAAATGACACCTTAGCAGTCTGGCTAGGCCAACCTAGCCCCATACCATACCCATTTATATATGTTGACTAGTTTTCCCTCAACTTTACCCGTGTGTACGTAAGATATTGTATTAAAGCCTTCATAAGCTGAAAGACCTATAATGTCTAAGAAAATTACCAACTTCTTTAGCCTTTTATAACCGCAAAGAGGCTGTAACATAACAGTAGGGAGCTTAGAAATGAGCGCTATTGTATACGACCCATATCGTCAACAAAGAAACTACAGTAATAGTCCATTTCCTGGAGCCTTCATTAATACCCCATGAGGCGTGTAACCAATGCTTAATGCAACCATTTATAACTAACCGTAGTTGCTAACACAATAGCCAATGTCAAATTATCGTGCTGAATGCTCAGATGTACTTTATCCGTAGTGTTTCTTCGTAATTACAAATATACAACACGGTGAGTCGCAAACTGTATTGCTATTGCAAAATTAACAACTTCGTTCTCTTATTTACATTGGAAACCATAATATATTCCGTCCGAGTTAGCTAGCAGCGCGAATAGAAATGCAAACTGTCTTTTTAAACATTATGCTGTATTTAATTACTTACGGCAAGTTGCTAGAATTCAAGTAGTTTCAATATTTACAATAGCGTCCTCTCGGGACGACCTCTGTTTGGCCACAGCCAAGGACATTTGCAGCATATTTACACTATCGTTAACGTATCTTGTCCAATCAAAACAGACCTCCGACACCTATTACTAACTCCTATTTCGGGCCTCAACAACCTAAGCGGAGGGAAGCCGCGGAAGATCAACTGAAACTGGCGAATAAATTTATCAGTAGCCATATTGAGGACGGATTTTTTCAGTGTAAATGTTATCGTCCAAAGCGATAGGCGGGGGCAACGACCCTAATATTGCGTGATTTAGACATCGTAATTTAACATACGTAAAGCGTTATCTTTCATATCGCAGATAGTGAAAGTATTTAGTCCAGCTTAAAACCTGATCCTACCTTCAATAACATGGTTGATTAGCGGTGACGTTAAGTTGAACAGTTTTATTTTATGTTTGGTTTGCCATCGCGTCATGAGATTTTCCATTTCCTGGCAGTTCGAGTCAAATTAACCGCGAGGTCAACGTGGGTTCCTCGCCTCGACTAACAACTGAGAGAACAGGTAATTTGAAAGTCTATACGTCAACTAAAGCTTCTTCTGAATATATAGAAACCAGTTTTTGCCTCGTGGAATAATCTCGTGATCGTTCAAGCCGCGATCGTCTTACGATAACGTAAGGATCAGTTTATTTTATTAATTATCGTTAACTAGAGGTAACGTGATAATTCACGCGATGACTAACTTTGTCTTTTGAAAATTCCCCTCAATCGCATACGAAAATGAGGCCAAGCTCTGAGAATCGATTAAGAAAAACTTGTCCAACCCAAAATGTTCTCCGCCGTGCATACAGATATGCGGGTACTTTGCTCATTAATATCTCGTTAAGAATTTACTCGACGTCGTTTCGTTGCAGTTTTTTGCGGATACAAAAAGTGCACAAACGATAGCTTTGACCTCACGCTACAGTGAGAGCGTTTGCAAAAAAATATAGAAGTCGTTTACTCTGTACGAGC
Source organism: Apotomis capreana (assembly GCA_947623375.1). Classification (NCBI taxonomy): domain Eukaryota; kingdom Metazoa; phylum Arthropoda; class Insecta; order Lepidoptera; family Tortricidae; genus Apotomis; species Apotomis capreana. Next base: position 18,045,721 of record OX392506.1, on the reverse strand, counting down.
ATCGTGGCTAAATCTAGCCAGGGACCTAATTTAACGAGGCTTTGCACTATCCTCAACATAGCAATATCGCGGGACGGCATTACAATGACCAAATTCGATTTTTCCACCCAAATTCCAGCTGTATTAAACTATTAACTGACAATGATAAGTTGAAATTTTTAGGGAATGTCGCGTCGCATAATATATCCAAAACAGCAATATTGCCGGTGCCTTTAATTTGTAATTAAGCGATAGATACACTATTTAGCATGTTTTAAATATTATCAAAACAATTACGTCGAAATCATCGAATAGATCACATCTGTCTGGTGAAATTTCGGTCAAATGTCATCGGCTCGAGAACAAATTCCGTCGTGTTCTACAATTTTATCCTTCCGAGTAAAATTTATCCCAGCGAAAGTTCCACCGCCAATACAAATAGGAGCCCGTTCGGTATTGATTAATTGAACGATAAATTACTTGATTACGAGCTATAAGACGAGGCTGTAATAAACTGGCAGGGAACTTTTTAATTCTTGTTGGGAATTTTGCATCGCACGCCAGGCAACACGGTCGGGTAAAAAGGAGAAATAAAAAGAAGGGAGCGCCATCTTACAAGTCGTTTGAGCGCAAAAGCGGTAGGTATTTAAGGAATTCTAATTTCATTTTGTGAATTTAGTATGCGGACGGTGTTAGGTATTGATCTCGCGCGTGATTTGTTGCTAAGCAGATTCTTTAAATTGATGATGAATCGATATTTTTTTGTAGATGATCCAATACAAAGGTGTGAACTAAAAGATTTATATATCCTCTGGCGGTACGGCGGTACCTTGCACTAATGATTCCAGAGCTTATTTTTTAAATATTTGATCGCCCTTGTTTTAGCTGTGTAAAAACAACATATAGCCGAAGGCAGTATTTGACTATAGGTATAGTGAAAATGAATTGTATAATTGAAACCACTAAACACACATAAAAAAATACACCGAACCAAATAAACCGGTATAGAAATTTTGCAAACATTACAAATGTGGTAACCATGACAACATTGAACTGATTTTCTTACCTGCCAAATATAGGACATGGACTAGTGACTTCGTGAGGTATAGACACCGCGAGTTTTAATTTTTTTTTTTTCCGTTTTCGACTCCCAAGGGGATAACCGGAATTCCGGACATACGAAGGAATTTTAGGCCAAACTGAAACAGATCGGTGGCTCGGTCCGACAAAGCGGTCTTGATGATAACTCGACAATTCTCAGCAAATCGAATGCTGAAACAAAACAGTCTTCGATATTTTCAATTCCAGCAATGGAAACAATAAAGCTACCGAAGACAATATTTTAAATGAGCAATTTAGCAATCTGCTTCGCCGTAAAATCTTTCCAGCGCGGAATAAGACCAATTTCCAATAGCTATAACTTTTACCGAATTTATGCTTTGTCGATAAAATATTTCAGTGGTGTTATTTTACAACGTCATAGCTTTGGGCTCCCAGTAGGGTTGCCAGATGCAGGCTTATCAATGCCTGGACATTTATTCACCGAGCGAGCGAAGCGACAACGTTAAAGCTTGGCCCAAAAATCTTATGTTCCGATGTTCTGATTTCCGGCTAGGGAATGCAAATCCGGTTATTTTACTATACAAATAACCGGTTATAACCGGGTTTACTATGAGAAAACAACCGGGTTTGCATTCCCTATTTTCGGCAGTTCTCGCCTAGAGGTCGCATTTCTCAACCGATTCTCATGAAATTTCGTGAGTAGGTAACTAGGTACTTAGGTTCCATAATTTTGTTTCATAGATTTTTATTAGAGAAACGTATATTATTAAAATTACTCGGGGTATTTGACTGACTAAGCTGCAGTTGCGCGCGCGTCGCCGGCCAGAGTGGATCGCGCGAAAAATACTGGTATTCCGGGACAAAAACTGTAATTACTGGACACGGGACGAGACGTCAAATTCCAGGACTTTCCCGGATTTCTCGGCCATCTGGCAACCCTACTCCTAGGAGATGTAATAAGCCGTCCGATTTATGTTTCGTTGGTATCTCTGCAATATTTATGGGAGTCTGTTCACTGAACCTGACGTTTGACTGACGCGGAGCAGAATTTTATTGGAGGTTTAATTAGACTCTTAACGTGCAGTGCGTGAGCTGTCAGTACCCTAACCATAAGTTTACAGTGACTACTCGCTCATCATCATCAGCATCAGTCGTTGACTCTTGGCAGAGTGGTCGTGGTTACGTAGTGGACGGTACTATCTAGCGACTGCGTAAACGATTTGTATGGAGAATTGTAGTTCTACAAAACAACCGCGAGGGGCCCTGTACTATTCTCCATACAAAGCGTTTACGCTGTGGATAGCGAGTACGGTCACGTTAACTCATTGTCAGGGTAGAATGCGGTTCGTGTTTTATACAGCTGCCGGCAAACTTTTAGAGCATAACCTTGACTGCGACGTAGCCGATTCACGTACAAATGTACATACGCAGATCCGCCATTTTTGTTCTAAGAGTTTGCCGGCAACTATACCAGTCTCGCTCGCTCTTACGCGATAAAGATAACCTCTCAGTTTTCAACCAAACCTGAATCGCAATCTGGGAGCTCACGGACTGTATTTATTCCCGTAACAGCTGATACAGTCAGCATCAAAAGTAATTTGACATATGCCAGTAGTCAAATTGTCAGCTAGGTATGATGCTCATCGTACATATAATGTAATGCAAAATTGAGTTTTACTGTCCTATTTCGTCGGGAAAGTTGCATTTATATTTTTCTACCTCAACTTTTTCATGAAATTGTTTAACACGACACATGAACTGTTTCACGTTAATTGAGCAAGGATGCTAAAATTAAATTTCCTAACAAAATACGATGGTATCTATATGTGTACAGTCGGCCAAGAAACTGGTCGTCCACTTTTAATACTTGTAAAATAGAGTTGAAAAGTGGTAGAACAATTGTTTCGCTGGTTGTACATTTATCTTCGGCGGAAGAGTAACGTCCTTTAACCAATTTTGGTACATCGATAGCTGGAAATCCAAAAATTAGGATACATTACCTATAGACCTACCTTCTACAATTCTCTCTGAAATGTAAAACGCAACCTAAACTGAAACTGTCGGTTAGCGGAAATCAAATAGAATCTGTACCATATGCTCGCTATGTTGGTTTCACTTTCGATAGTAGTCTGCAGTGGTCTGAGCACATTAATACATTATGTGCTAAGCTGAACTCTGCCTACTATGCCATATCTCGCCTAAGGCAAACCCTGACAGTGCAAAACCTCCTGACTGCATATTATGCTTATTTCCACACACACTTAATATGTGGCATCGACCTTTGGGGACTGGCAGCAGATAGGGACCGTCCGTTCATTCTCCAAAAAAAGGTGATCCGCCTCATGTGCCGTGTTCCTCAAGATGAGCCGGCGCAACAGCTCTTTGTTGACCTGGGGGTGATGACAGTGCCTTCTCTCTACATATTTGAAGTCAGTAAATATGTGAGGAAGAACTTGAGCGAATTCCCTATCAGCAAGAGCTACTCTGCCAGAAGGAAACCAGCGCTTGCCGTTCCTGCACATAGACTACAAAAGACAGGTAAATCCCTGGGCATTATGGGAGCGCGTATTTATAACAAACTGCCTGAAGAGATTAGGGCTTCACCAAATGAGCGCGCGTTCACCCATAAACTCAAAATGTTATGCACTAAGAAGGCTTATTACTCTATAAATAAGTTCTTGGATGACTAAATAATAATATTTTCATTGAAATTTTATAATAATTATTTTCTAATTTTTAATTTTAAAATCTTACCATCATTTTGACATCTTATTCAATAAAATTAACTACTTAATCTCAATTATTAATATAAATTAAATTACTTGTAACACTTGACTTGTTGGTACTCGACATATATGTATACCAAATGTAAAATAAGAATACTGAATTTAATTTATTCTATATGTAATAATAATAATGGCTATGATTGTGTAATAGCTTAGATTAATTGACAATGTATGATTATTACAAATAAAAAATCTATCTATATATCTATCTATACTTTTTACCCGTCTACGGTAAAAAAGGGCAAATAACGTATAATTTGCGGGCACCATCTAGTTGTCTTTGAAATTTATCTCTATCTTAATAGAATCACATACCAGGATACCATATTCAGAAACAACGTTACTTGCAGATCTAAAGTGGATTCTAAGGATTTCTGTTTGTTATTGCATGCTCCATTGCCATTGGTAAACTTGAGTCGAGATCTACTTGAAGAGCTCTAGAGAGATCTGTTTAGTTTGTTGATGAAGATATTAGATACAAAATGCAGTAGATACTTTGAAGGAATTTCTCTTATTACTAGTTTAGATTCTAAAAATTTTTAGTGTAAGCTGTAGCTTATGTATATTGTATTAATATTGATAATATGTATATCGTCGTCTAGTATTACTCATTGTACAAGTATTGTTTAGTTTGGAACTATGTCGATTTGTGTAAGATTGTCCCTTAATATTAATGTATGCTAAAGTCTGATAGCAACTCCTCTCTCCCTCTCTTGTCAGTGTCATTCCCAAAGATAACTATACAATTAACCTTTTCCAATAAAACCATAAAAACAATTATCAAGATAAGCATTAATAACTCACAAACAATGCGGCAATAATAAATTATCGTATTCTGTATTATTTAACCACCTTTATCTTCAATATTACGGTTCTCTACTCATGAACCTATTAATTGGATGGTTAATATATCATCGGTGTTAAATCGCATGTCAGCTTGGAATATTATAGCAAACATTCTCGATATCTGGACATTGGTTAGCCTTTTAATCTTAACGAAGAATATAATATTTTCCTACTAGACAAAACATTGTCTAGTAGGAAAATATTATATTTAAACAAGGTCACACAGGTTGCCGGATTGAATCCAAATAATAAATAATTATTTAGGGGTCATCATATAAATAATATTAAGAGAAAATATCCAAGGTTAAAGAACAAAATATAGGAGATCTGCTTACGCAATTAACTGTGGCACGCAAATTAAAAATAACTACATATATCTATAATATTTCCAAAAGACAATGTATCCCTTGCACCTATTTTAATTCCTCAAAAAAGGTATCGAAAAAAAAATAGAACACAGCATATTACGTAGCCTCAATGCTCTTATAACCTACCTTCTCTTCGTAACTAGCTTTAACAGCAAATAAACAAGATTCCCTTTGAAACACTAATGTCTGTAGACAAAGTAAGGCATAGTATTTTGTATTTCTTTCACCCACGTTACACTACACGTGTACTTACCTCTCTGTTCAATAAAGGCTTATGTTCGATAAAATCTTAATACACTTACGCCTTTCCCAAGGCTTATAGATTTAAGGTTTAGAACGTGGGCGCCGTAGCTATGTCATTATGTTGTTCACGTAATATCATTGACAACGCGCCATAATGTGCTTGTTGAAATTGTGTCAATGCGGCGCTTTAGTCAACAACTAACGCCATCTGTGTACAAAAAAATGTTACTTTATATCGAATTACAAACTTTGGTGACTACATACGTTGGTTTTGTTTTGACTTAGTTTATTGAAGTGACATATAAGTAAGTACATCAAAAAGAATAATTAATGGTTATAAAACAAATAGATTCAAATTTTTATTAGCTAGTTATACAACAAGTGATACTGACAATGTATCGTGTATTGTATGTTGTATCAATATTCTAATTTATGATTTCATTTAATTGGTCAATAGAAAATATTTACATCGCTAAAATAAACATCTCGGATGTTTTCCATCAGACTAGCGAATTTAGGGTAGCTTTTATCAGACCTAGAAAGACTTGTGTCGTTAGTTTCCCTACCGCTAAATACTGTTGTACAGTACAGGGGCTCCCAAACTGTGCGCCGTAGAAAATATAAAGAGAGAATTGGCGCCGATACAAAATCTAAGCCTGTTAATATACTACGAACTTAAAACGTTGAGAACTCGTTTAATATCCACAGTAACACGTATTTTCATATGTCAATGTTGACAAATCACTCTAAATATCGCAACTCGGTCAAAGACCTTCAAAAATGTAAATTATTCAGACATTCAGTTGCATATTGACTTACATAAATAGCTGTAGGTCACAGTGCTAGGAGCGGCGGTGTGCCAAGTTGGCACCGACGATTCATTGAGTTGGTTTAGCGCAGTGATGTTCGCGAATTCGAGTTAGAGACTGCGGCAGGAGCCCTGAAAATAAAGATAAACAGATTAACTTAGTAAACGTACTTGATAGTAGGTTTATCAACAAAAAAACAAAGTTAAAATCCGTTAAGGAGTTGCGAAGCCACAGATGAAATCGAAGCTTCTTACACAGAATTAAATTAACTAGTAACGCCCGACTAGTGATCTGTTATCGTCGAAGGATTAATATTTAAAACTAAAATATGTCATGTAATGGACATAGATAAATGCAATCGGATTGAGAGCACATACACATTTTAAGAAGATTGTTAAACTAAATTATTAATATAATCATCATTTAGTTTAATAATTATGAAAATAAACTTCAACAAAATAGCATCCTGAGTTTTGATTACGTAGCAGATTATATTATAATTATGCACCTGCTACAGAATTGAATGCAAATAAGAGAATACCAATGCAGAAGTAAAACAAGGCATACCTAATTCTAAATTGCTGCAGCATATATTCAGTTTTTCACACGGATGTTGCATGTTTGAAAGAGAATTTAATTTACTATATTCTAGATTATATTTACGCACACACACAACTTCAAGTATCTAAAAATACATAGATTTTGTTGCTGTGCTATTCTTTACATAGAAAACTCTCGTGAGTATCGAAGTTATCAAAGGAATACATACGAGTTTTCTCACGTCGTAGAAGTCGAATATTGCTCGACATATTTCGAGTCGGTTCGCGATTCATCATTATGATAGTTTGGTCACGATGTTTATCATCATCGATTCGATACATGTCGAGCGATATTTGACTTCTACGACGTGAGTTAACATGTTTCGTATGTATTCTTAAACCTCGGCTAAAAGAGGAGTGTTATAAGTTTAACAATGTCAAAAAATGTGTTTAGATTAACATAGTTATTGTGTGTTTTTCTACTCCAGTACTTTTTTCTGTCATTTATATAGTTACTAACTCTAATATAAAGACATAAATTATGAAAGTCTGTAAAAGTCTATACCTACTCTACTGCCCAAAAACACTGCTAACCGATGGTATAATGTCGCCAAAAAGCATCACTTAGTACCACAGATTACAACATGAACAGCTGCATTCACACAATTTGCAAATTTAAAAAAAAACTTATTTTACTAAGGCATTGCTGCCAACTTAAAAAAAAAGTTTTATCTTCAGTGCATGGATGTTTAGTATAGTGAACGTAACCTTTATGTATAAGTTTAATTTTTTTGACAGATGTTTAGTATGGTGATCGTATACCTTTATGTAGACGTTAATATTTTTTTGACAGATGGATGTCAATAAAAAAAAGTTTATCAGAGACAATTTTTCTTTTTAATTTTGTTGATTCCGAGCGGGAACATGTAATTATTTTCTTTGTTGTTTATTTGCATTTTATTTATGAAATGTCGAGTCGTAGAAAAAGTATTGTATGCAAAGTTGTATAAGTAGGTCAAAAAACGCTCGTGGCATCTTTCTTACGATGTTCGCTACGCTCACATCGTAACCCATGCCACTCGCGTTTTTTGGCCCCTCTTATACAACGGTTGCATAAAATACTATTATCTGTGTGTCTGTCTGACATCGTAACTCCCAGATGGATGGTCCGGTTTTAATGCGGTTTTTTTAATCGAAAGCTTGTCTTTTGAGATGGTTCTTAGTTATGTATGGTTGGATTTAGGTTCGGTTAGGTTAGGATGTAGGTAATTTTGAATTTAGGTTATATTATGTGTCATTCTTACCACACAGTATGTTTTGGTTGTAAAGATGCATTAAAACTCCAGTTTTTTGTATTTTTTTGAATGCAGGTATGAAAAGAAACACGGACATTCTTTAAGCATGTTTTAGTGTTTATGTTGGTGTAACGAACCGTATCAATACCTATTTGTAACTGTTTTTGTATAATCTTAATGACCCTTGCCGCCTGCATTGCGTATTTCAATTATTCATATTATTATCTTTAGTTTTTATTTAAATAAACATAAGCAATAATAACTTTTATTTGGCACATAAACCGGTGTAGTATACCTACAAACCGGTAGTAACTGTAAAGACAGGAAATTAGTTCAGTTTTTTGCAATTTTTCAAATTGGCGGAGGGTTGAAAACATAAAAAACCGGCCAAGAGCATGTCGGGCCACGCTCAGTGTAGGGTTCCGTAGTTGCCCATCCTTCACAATAGACGAAAATTACGAGAAATTATAATCTTTAGTTTTTATTTAAATAAACATAAGCAATAATAACTTTTATTTGGCACATAAACCGGTGTAGTATACCTACAAACCGGTAGTAACTGTAAAGACAGGAAATTAGTTCAGTTTTTTGCAATTTTTCAATTTGGCGGAGGGTTGAAAACATAAAAAACCGGCCAAGAGCATGTTGGGCCACGCTCAGTGTAGGGTTCCGTAGTTGCCCATCCTTCACAATAGACGAAAATTACGAGAAAGATTTCAAGCTCTATAAAAAGGTCGTAAACGCCAAAGTAACAGGATTACTTATTACCAGTGAACGTTATCCACGTGCAATTTTCGTGGCAAAGTGTATGGTTGACAGAAAAAGCGAATATTCACCTAATTATTTTCTAGTTTTACACAATCACTATAAAACAAATACTTACCTACATAGGATTACATCTCTAGATCATAAATGTACACTGTACAAAACCTTTTCCGCCCTAAATGTTTTTTAAACAATATACGTCAAAATTACATTAATTTGTCGTAGGTACATAAACGTATCACTGCAGCTGAACATTCGATAACATTACGCGAAGTGTTTATTTTAATCTAAATAAAGGCACGTCGTACCTCGAGTTGATGATAATCAAGTATTTTATAAGCGGAGTCTTAGTAAAGTGCACATTAAAAAATGTTCTGAATAGAAACCCGGTTACAGTACTGTAAAAGTTGTGCAGCAGCTGATAGAAGGCAGAGGTAAATATGCCCGAGGGCGTCAATAAAAGTTGCGTGCAATATTTGACGACGCGTTTGGCTCGGTTGGTAGACACCTGCCTACTGAGTCGGCGGTCCCGGGTTCGAATCGAATCCCGGCCGGGGCAAATATTTGTGCAAAATATTGTTCTTGGGTCATGGATGTTATCTATATATGTATTTATATATTATGTATATCGTCGTCTAGTACCCATAGTACAAGCTTTGCTTAGTTTGGGACTAGGGCGATTTGTGTATGATTGTCCCTTAATATTTTTTTTTAATAGCTTAAAAATTACCTTCCCGTGACTTCTGTCAACGTCGAAAGGTCATTTAGTTATTTTTTCCAAATGGATTTTTTCCAATCGTCCTGAACGACTGACGGCAAAATCTGTTGAACAAATTTTAGTAGTTTATTCAGCATAATTGCAGAAGTGATAGGTAGTAAATATGTATATACATGTTATAATTTGTGAAATATAATAATATTTAAAATACTTGAGTATTTGTTTTTTTTTGTCAACCATACTTTGCCACCAATTCAGCACGTTGATAACGATCACTGCTTATTACCTTCTGGAAGTTATCGATTATACGCGCCAGATTGAGCGAAATGTTTAGTACAGTATGGCACTTAACTAATATGTGTAACGTTCGAAGTATAAGGACACCGCGTGGCACTTACGTCATTTTAAAGAAAATTATGAATTTTTGCGATAACTCAAAAACGGCTCGACCGATTTTGTTCAATATAGTTTTCATTGAAAGTACTTATATATATATATAAGGCCTCATTTTCATGAATTTTTCCATATTTTTTTGACTCGTGGTTGAAAAGTTAGAGGGGCGGGGACGCTATTTTTTTAATTTTCGGAGCGAATATTTAAAAAACTGCTTTTGACATTATCAAAAATAATATTGGGAGACCCCTATTATTTTTAAAAGACCTATTCAACGACACCCCACACACTAATGTTATAACGAAAAAAAAACACCCCCACTTTAGGTTTACGGGAGGTACCCGAAAAAAAAATTTTTTTTAGTTTTTATTTTACCGTTTTGTCGGCGTAATACATACACATACTCATACCAAATTTCAGCTTTCTAGGACTAATGATCACGGAGCTAAGCCGCGGACGGACAGACAGACAGACAGACAGACGGACAGACGGACATGGCGAAACTATAAGGGTATAGTTGACTACGGAACCCTAAAAAGTGTCTGCCATTTTGAAAATTATCTTGAGGTTAACTGCTCACAGAGCTACTAAGTACTTATATTTTTTACGCGCTCACAGCACCCTAGCGATGCAGCGGAGAATTATATTGATTTAAACATACAATACTATCTGGACGATTGTCTTCAAGACAAACCGCAACGATCTTTTACAGCAGTTTTATTATTCTATAGAATACATGAATGGTTTAGAATACATACTATTTTCACACATTATAACACAACTGGACAATCGCGTTCATATATAGGTGTTTAATTATGTTTCCAACGTGATTGTACGTCCACGGTACCCAAGGGATTCAGGTGGATCCTTTAAGAGGCCTTATTCCTTTTACAATTTATTTTTTTCATATTATGACAAATATATTGATAATTTCTACCAACTTTTTGAAGTGAATAATACTTTTCCCCGAGTTCTAGGTAGTAACATAACTATTTCATGCTTTTATTGCGTGCAGTCGAAAATAAGTTGAAAAAACTAATTTTCCGCGTGAATTTTGTCAATTTCGAGTAGCTTTTGAAACAAAAAATATCAATGAAAAATTCAAACTGTAGGTTTCAAATACATATATACCAATAAATCCCAATAGCCCTGTTCTAGGTAGTAACATCAATAATATGTTAAGAAACATGTTTGATCATAGAGAAAAATGTCTAAAGCAATCAGCATTTTAAAAGGAATAAGGCCTCTTAAGAACAGGATTACCTCCAGTTTTGTTATAATAATTCAGAGGAGAATGCTTTATGTTCCTCAACTTTACTCGCCGCCTTGTTTCGCAAAATGTCGGTCTTATTTCACAACTACATTTGTACAGAGCACGCGACTGCGCGAATAAAAGTTGCAATTTATTTAATGAAAATGCTAATGAGAATATTAGGTCGTAAGTTCACCTAGTTTTTAGTAAATTCTAACTAATCCAGCTTTATTAAAAGTATTTTTTTTTTTTGTCAAATAACCAAACTTTTTTTTTCAGAAATAACGCTTACTCCTGGCAAGTAATGTCAAAACTAATTTAGGGTTTTGAACTTTTGACATAACTATCCTAGAGTAAGCGTTATTTCTGGAATAAAAGTTTTGTTAGTTTCATCCTTAGACGTTTAGAACATAAACATTGTTGAAGTTGTTGGGTAAATCACATTATATCATAAAATTATCCGTCCAGTGAACAATTTGTTATTATTATAAATAAATTGTTTGTGTTGATACCTTTGAAGAATTAAGTATATAACCCGCCATCGGTTAGGAAAATACACGAGTAACAAGCAGTTATGATTATTATAATTACCTAATTACATCCATAACAACTTACTATATGAAAATTATCGGTTTGACCTAGAAAATATTCCAGCGAAATAAGTAAACAGATTTAAACCGCCGAGCTCAAATTGAAGGTCTTTTATCCAATCCAAAGTTACACGTGACTTGCTTCGCAAGTAACAGAAGATATATCAGAGACATTGATTGATCTGTTTATAGAGCCGGAACGCTGCTTTAAAGGTCGTATCTTATTATAAAACCCATACCAAGATACGGCCTTTTTCCGTAGCACAGCAGAACGTAGCACAGATAATTCACAAGTACAGAAGCAAGACTAACTACAAACGCCGGCGCCGGTTCTAAAGCTATAACGGACTCGCATTTCTGTATTGTTTGTTTTTTCTGTGGGTTTATCGAATCAGATCGCAATGTCTGCCAGAAAGCTTGGTCGATATTATAAACAAAATGAATTAATTATGCTCCATAGCGCGAGAATAAAGGAACTGGTCAATTTTGTCGGCAAGCCGGTTCTGATTCTGACTGATGCTGAGTCATACTTAAAACTTTTTAGCAACGCGTTTTCGTGGAATATTATCTGATGAATACAATAATATTTTTCCGTCTCGCCGGACGATCAAATGCACAATTTTGATTTTTAACGGTCTATGTTACTACAGGATGTTGATTTAAAATATCAGTGTTGAAAGGCCTTAGTCAAACATTCATGATCACTATATCGTTACGATATTATACCAGAGAATAAATAGAATACTATTATGTGTGTTGAATTAAAAGCCCATTTTAAATAAAACCTCTGAGCTCTTAGATCTGTAATATGTATAGGCAAGGGTAATCATCATTAGTTTCCATTATTATAATTACGCTCCTCTTCACGCATAGTTAGTGAAATCTAAATCTAGCTGTGACTTGCAAATTGTTTCAAATCTTTGGTAAAACAAAAGACATGGCTCATAAGATGAGTCATTATTTTAATACCTTTATATATTCAATTGAGAGCCTAAAAGTTGCTCCTTAAGGGCCGACGAAAATCATTTTGAACTGCAACACAAACGCAAAATGAGAGTTTTCGTACAGTTGCGTCAACTGCTCTCAAATGAATGATTTCTTGACAAAGACTGAATGTGGATAGTTTCCAGTGTTACCAGTGTAATGTCCAACATTGTTCCTACTCTAAATAATGCTTTAATCTTCATATGCCAGGCCGCTGATGCTCCAAATTCTACTGCTGTACTTTTCCAGTACCTAATAAAACTTTTTATTGTCAAATGCATGACCATACCTCGGGGTTTTCGGTGCACGAATGATAGAATAGAATATTCTTTTCTCAAACATGCAATGAAATTTCGTCATAACTTGCGTTTAAACAGGCTTCGAAGTGTCACATTTCGGGCGGAACAATTCGAGAGAACTGTAAAGGAATCTCATACAAAATTTAAGGCCTAGGCCGGGAAGTAATTTTTTTTAAAACATGGCGTCTGTGTTCATGGACGGGTTAAACAGCTGAATTATGTTTTTTTGAGTGGTGTATTTTTTTATTTCATTGCATATGTTTGAGAAAAGCACTATACATGCCTGAGCTGTGGTCGGCCGTCTATACCTACTCAGCCGGCAAGCCCTTATTTCCCGGCGTCTGCAGTAATGTACTATTAAATAAATAGGTACAAACAAATTCAGATTACACGTAACATTCAATAGTGGTAAACAACAGGCGGTCTTATCGCTAAAGAGCGATGATTTGACACCTACCTACTGTCGGCCCAGTGTTCAATCCTTCGTGCACCGTTTTCTGGGTATGTTCATGACATGGCATTCGAGTGGTGAAGAAACACCACCAACTGTGTTTTTAGGGTTCCATACCTCAATCGGAAAGAACAGAACCCTTATAGGATCACTTTGTTGTCCGTCCGTCCGTCTGTCTGTCTGTCAAGACCCTTTATTTTCGCATTTTACTCTATGGGTACTGGAAATATTGGAATTCTGAAAACTCAACGTTTCAAACGCGGCGCTTTATGCTTAGCGTATGCCATTCATCTTGTGACCTCCCCCAAATGTGACGTCACGCGCAGTCACCCAATTTCGAAGTACAGATCGGTTAGTTACATAGTCGATTTTGTAATAGCCACCATTGTTTATATAGCGACTGGGGCCAAGGCCAGTATCGCGCCGTTGAACCCGTGCGAACTCGTGGCGCAATCTCTCCTAGCACCCTTGGATCGTAAAGTCGTAAGCGATTATGTAGCTTTCAATCACTTGTGACATTACTGAACTGAGTAGATTTCCTACATTTATGTCATACCGTGAAACATGCCAACTTTGCCCGCTTTTTTCGTAAAAACCCGAATTTCTCTCTTTTTTTCTATGGCGGGATAAAGTTTGTTTTTGTCTAACGCATCCATCGTATTTATATGCATGCGATTATTACGAGAAACAATTTTTAAATCTACATTTAACCAATTTTTTTATCAATTTTCACCTCGGGTAAAGTTATCTAAACTTTTGCCAACATTGCCCAAATCGATTATTTTCGTAACTATAGCCCCTACAACGTTAAGATAAGGATCAGTATAAAATCTGGGGTAATAATGGCGTTCCACGTAAATATCTTGGTCTTAACTATACAAACACGTGTGCAATATGGGTGGGCGATGTTACATAGGTATTTTGTTTTACTCCATACAAGCCGAATCAAGCAGTTTGAATTTGTCAGGGTTGCCACTTTTGGTTGAGTAAACCATCTTTACCAATACCATTATCAAAATGAAAAATGTAGGTATGCTTAATATTGGGTACTAATAGTTAGGCGGTTATTTTTTCACTCCACGTTAGAATAATCTTAATAAAAATTGACATAATTGAATATTCTACGTTTTTTGGTTTTATGGACATGACATGACATGTCATGCAGCTACTGCTAAAAGTACAACAGCTTAATAGAAATACAATTAACCTTACCTTAAATACATAACCCTCCTTTATGTACGCAGTCAGGTAAAATTACGACAAGGTGACAACCCTAACCCTTTTTTTAGTCTGGGCAATGTTAGCAATCAAAGGTTCGCAAGTTACTGTATAACATTGCCCACCATCATAACTCTGGTTTTAATAAGTATTTTTAATGCAAACTACAGTAAAAATTATCTACAGTTCTTATTTTATAACAAGCAATAAGATACATTCACCTGAGGCTTCCTCATTCTGTAAAAACTACACCAGAACTTCACCTAGAATTGGCCCGCCAAATCACGCACCTTATTCGACTAGTTCCAACACGTTACGGAATGAAGTTGCGCGCAAATGTGATTCCCAGTGATACCACAGATATAATCTATTTTCCACTAAAAGTAGTAGTGTTGCCATAATCATCTTGAAATGGTCTACAGTAACGTTTCTTTTTTTTAAGTAGAGTTTTGGGCAAAGTTCCCTGTGGAGGCCAATTTGGCGTATTTCACGGTACCTTTGGTTATTATAAAAACGTCTTAAGCGATGATGTACTTTTTAATCACTTGTGATATTATTGAACTGAGTATAGATCTCCTACATCTATAATATCATACCTTTTGATACAATAATGTCTTAAGTGAGTATGTGGCTTTTTAGTGACATTAATGAACTAAGTAAACTGGAAATGAAAAGTCTTGGATTTTGGACCTCTTTGCGCAACTGATGTTACTCTCTCACAACTGCGTCTATTATTACAATATCAATATTAAAATGTAGTATTGTAAACCTACACGAATATAAGACGTTGTTCCGGTATAGAGAATGTAGTTATCTTAGCCAAAACTGGCGTTCTTGGGTGTACAGAGATTTACAGTAGCGGAAAATAAAGCAAAATGGAAGTAAGTATAACCCTTCAGCGTCTGAGCCAGTGAATTCAATAAAAGCAAAGAGTCATAACTGACAAGTTTCGGCTACTAAAATAACTTATATTTTCGAAAAACTAATATGAAATATCTTCCTGAATGGAGTGAATACATATTTAATTGTAACCCTTTTTGGCTTTGCAGTAGCCGGTTAAAAAGGAATAACAACTAATGTCTCCTGAGGAAATTGTAACAATAGAGGAAAATGCGACTTTCGATGATACCAGGTACTATTAATATAGAAAAAAAGATACCAGTGGAAGTTATAAAGTATTGCGTTTGTACGATATTATCAAAAGACGCATTTGTGTCTATAGTCACAATTCCTGAGGGGCCTTAACTAATAATATTAATTGATTAAATTATTAGATCTGTTTGATAATACACAGAATAATCAGTAAGGCTATATCAGGGTAAGTCGAAGAAAAAGCCAAGGACATTAAGCGATTCAACTCCATCTAAGTAATTATCATTACCCACCAAACGTAAGTAAGTGATTCTTATGAAGCTCCTCTTTAAAACATTAGTATCTTAACGAACAAGCTATTAGTGCATAAATCCTTTACTGAGCAAAATCACTTCAAAAGCGAGACTGAATCAACTTCACTCAGCAATCATTTCAATTTGAAAAGAATGGCTCCATTGAGCGAACAACAACAGCGATGTGTTCACTGATTCAGTACTGCAACTGATAATTAAACTCACCAACCAATACTGAACCTTACCATGTTTCAGTAAAGTCACAATTTAATACATCGGAACGCATCGCAAGCGACAATTAAGCGATTCAAGCTACAAAAGACGTTATTATCGAATAATACGTAACAGTATTGCAGTAGCAGTGATATGCGCATGGAATTGACAATCTCATTGAGTTCGATAATATTCAATTATGTGGAGCACTAAATACAAATTGAGGTTTATAAACAGCTTGAAATGTTTCCGTAACTGGCTTCAGTTCTTCAGGATATACTATCTTAGTGGTAGAATAAAAAGTGGACTGTAGAACTTAACTGGTGTATAATTCGAAGTAAAAAAAGTACAAAGAAATCAAGTCCGTTACAAGAGTCGAGTAGTGAGTCAGTGGATTTTGAAAGCTCTGTTACACAGGTAAGACTGGATGAGCGAACAATTTTGTATGCATAATGTTGCCACATAAAACATAATGCATTTTGTAGTTACTGACTAAATTGAAGCTATACATTTCATTGAATATTTTTATTTACCTACAAAATATGCAATATGATTGAAAATTATTATGACATTATGATATTATAGAATTAATTAAAATATTTGAATTGGAATAAAAATTGAATGAAATTAAATTGTTAAAAATAATAAGGATTAAAATTTTATCATTTTTTAAACGTTCCTTAACACAGCTGTTTATCGTTGTGCTGATCGTACTCATCTTCCTATACTGTAACCTACTTAAGTAGTTCTCATGCAACATAATATAAGTGCTTGTTTTTATCGGAGAACCTATCACAAATCGACATATTCCAAATATCAGGGGGATCAATCCAAATGGATCAGTAGCGAGAAGTCACATACTATAAGAGATAGGGAAATCTGTTCTTAGGAACCATGGCGTCGATTTTAGATTTAATAAAAACTGCGTTATTATTTTTTTATAAATCTCATACATCATTTTATACTAACCCGATCAAAACAGCTGTTAAGAATGTTACAATACGACATGCGATTACTTACACAATTTTAACCAGCTTTAATTACCGGTTATGGATAAGATTCATAAAAAAAGATGAATGCAGATTCAAATTTCTATTAAATCTAAAATCGACTCCATGGTTCCTAAGAGCAGATTTCCCTATCTCTTATAGTTTTCGTTTTCTCCCTACTGACCCGTTTGGATTGATCACCTGTATATATAAAATGTATAAATAGATATATACACTTAAATACATAGAAACATTTATCTTAAGCGTGCTTCAGGTTCAAAAGGTTTATACTATCAAAGGTTTATCCTGGAGATCTGACGAACATCAAACACCGAAGGCATAATATTTACGTCACCCTAGGCCGTAAGCGAGATTGACTGTCTTTCACTTCCTGGCCTAGTCAAACCGTAAAATATTAGACAAACAACTAATTAACGTACTGTACTATTGTACGATGATAATGCATTCAGACTATAGTGGACAGTGCACACGAAATTAATAGTACGTAACACACAATAAAACTGGTTGGGTACCTACTTAAAAATCTGACCTGAAACACTGAATGAACAAGTATAACATACACGTGTAAGTGATAGGTATGTATATTGTCATTGTTACCTATATATAAGAATATAATTGATTATATATAGGTAACAATGACAATACATACCTATCAGTTATACTGGAATTGCGTTTGCTATGGCATCCGTAACACAAATGATAGGATGTGTAGGTGTGACACAATGGTATTGGAAAATTGCCACCAAGGCTTTGAGATGGGTGTGAGAACTTCCATGACATGCAGAATAAATTGGAAATTAATTTACGCTATAATAATATAGAATCCCAATGAGGCGGAAGTTAGCCCACGTATTCCATTTTTAGGCGCGTTCGTAATTGTTACGAACATTTCGTAAAATACCTACTCGAGTTTACTCCAAATACTGAGGAATTGTACGTCCTCTGTGATGATCCCAGTTACGTCATCGATTACCAGAGATGAGGCTGAACTCACAAACTTTACGGAGTTCTGGGAATATAAACAATAAGGCGATAAGACCGCCTCGCCCGTTGATTACCTCTAATTGTAATTTCTTGCGTTGTATTTCTTCTGTATGTTTTGTGAGGTGTGCAATAAATAATACTTGTATTGTATTGTATTGCATTGCACTGAATTGCATTGCATTGCTTTGCATTGTAGTGTATTGCATTGCATTACATTACATTGCAACAATATGTTGAAAAACATCAGCATTGCGGTTCAGCAAGAAAATGCTGCCAGCGTCTTCGAAACCATGCCGAGGGGGCATTTTTTTAGAGTTATTTTAACTGTATTTTATTTATCTTAGTTTTTTGTTCTTTAGTTTTATATGTTTATTTTTATTTACTCGTATATATACTACTATTTGATTGATTCTTAAAATAATATAATTCGATATTTAAATGTAAGTTTAATGCGTTTTTACCTATGAGAGACACACATAATGCTATGTTTAAAATACTTATGCGTAAGATAAAAATATATGCAAAAAACGTCTTTACGTTACAAATAACACATCGTAATGTATGACGGTGTGGGCGTAAGTAAAACGCATAATAAAAATAACCTCAAACAGTCGACAAAACATTAATCGTGCGAGATAGCAGAAGTTCACTGAAACCACTTAATTTATGGTAATTTAATCCTGTCTTTTTTAGATTGCGTTGTTTAGTAAAAAATATAGTTTAGCGTATGAATAATAATCGCCTGCTTAAGTGTTTACGTAGGTGGTTCAAATACGTTCCGCCTTCAGTTGTTTAAATGGAAAAGAGAACTCAAAATTGTGTAATTAATTATTTTTATCTCCGGTTACTGAAAGAATCGCTAGTGTGACTATGTGTGTGTGTGTCAAGAAGCGTGGCATAGACGGCATATACAAACTTACCTTGAAATGAAAGGTAGGTACATATAAGTGCAGAACTAGGTAGATTGTCTGAAATTATATCACATCTAAACAACACATTATTGTTTCCGTGCAGCACTGTATTTAATTTTTGTATGCAATGACCGCATATTTTTGTTCGATTTTTTTTATTTTAGGCTCCCAGCGGAAGTCGGGAATTTTTTTCTTGCGTGGGCCGGTTTATTCACGATCTCGAAAGTCGTATGTGTGTGTGTGTATGTGTTTGTGAATATAATTACAGATTAGAACCTTGCTACTTTAAATAATTGAATAGGGTCACTGCTACGAAACAGCTACCTTACAGTGATAAAGTTGATATCGTTTTGTGTCTGACCAATATTTATTAATATAGTTCTACTTATACAATTTATTACGATCAATATGCCTTTAAATTATGAATAGACTGAATATACGTACGTACACATTGTCGCTGATTCGAACAGATCATCTCTTGTCTCAGGGTTGGATTAAATTTGTCAATCAATCAAATCGGTCATTACAAATATGGTCGCATTACTAGAATGCGTCTCAACTTGGTCCACGAATTTCTCAAGAGATTACGCTGTTTAGCGTTTTGTCTACCCTTAATCTGACACGAATATGTGGAACTTATTAATTATTTTCTGACACGTAATTGTTCGCTGAATCCAGTCTCAATATATTTTAATATTCAAACTTACTTTAAGTCAGCCTTTTTATCGTTTTCCATTTAAAGAAAACGTGTTTAGATTTCTGTGTTAGTGGATACAGATGCACTGGATCGGGGTGCGAATAATGATCGCACGCGCACCTCTAAAGCACCGGCAAACGCCATTACAAACCCAGCACGGGCCCTTAACGTCATAAGTGCACTCATTTCAACTACACGCTTAAGACCTTTTGGTTCCTGTAGCCTTTACAGAAGCCTAACAAATTAAAAAGGTCGTATGTGCCCTTTGCATCTTTTGCACAGAAGCTGTTTTCAGTTAATGGCGTTATGGGCGTCGTGCGCGCAATAACGTACAATTGGAATACGAATGTTTGGAGTCATTGTGCCGCAAATAGAGGAAACGCTGGAGGACTTTATTATGCCCATTTCGCAGTATATTGGATGAGATTTTCTTTAGTAGTTAGTTTTCTTTCACGAAGATGTACAGTTCAGTTGACGATGTCTTTTACATTTGCCATCTTATTCTTTTAATTTCTGTGCATAGAAGACATCTTCTAAATATATAAAAGAAGAAACTGACTGACTGACTGACTGACTGACTGACATATCAACGCACAGCCCAAACCGCTGGTTCTAGAGAGTCCAAATTTGGCACGTAGGTTCCTTATAAGGTGTAGGGGTGCACTAAGAAAGGATTTTTCAAAATTCACCCCCTAAAGGGGTGAAAAGGGGGTCCAAAGTTTGTATGGGGAAACAAGATTAGTTAGACTATTTTATTTGAAACTTCACAGGAGTATTTCTAACGATAAATGAGTAAGCACATGTTTCAGGTTTTTTGAAAATTCAACCCCTAAAAGAGAGAAATGTGCTGACAAAGTCTGAAAATCAACATGGGTATTGTTTTTATGGTTTATCGGGTTGCTGATTACGAAAACCGCAACGATTTTAAAATCCAACGTGGCGGACGTGAATTATCATCTCCCCTGTAGGGGTGAAATGGGGTTGAAATGTCTAAATACTAAACCGCTGGTTCTAGAGAGTCCAAATTTGGCACGTAGGTTCCTTATAACGTGTAAGGGTGCACTAAGAAAGGATTTTAAAAAATTAACCCCCTAAAGGGGTAAAATGGGGGTCCAAAGTTTGTATGGGGAAACAAGATTAGTGAGACTATTTTATTCGAAACTTCACAGGAGTATTTCTAACGATAAATGAGTAAACACGTGTTTCAGGTTTTTTGAAAATTCAACCCCTAAAAGGGAGAAATGTGGTGATAAAGTCTGAAAATCAACATGGGTATTGTTTTTGTGGTTTATCGGGTCGCTGATTACGAAAACCGCAACGATTTTAAAACCCAACGTGGCGGACGTGAATTACCATCTCCCCTGTTGGGGTGAAATGGGGTTGAAATGTCTAAATACTAAACCGCTGGTTCTAGAGAGTCCAAATTTGGCACGTAGGTTCCTTATAAGGTGTAAGAGTGCACTAAGAAAGGATTTATCAAAATTCACCCCTTAAAGGGGAGAAATGTGGGTACAAAGTTTGTATGGGGAAACAAGATTAGTTAGACTATTTTATTCAAAACTTCACAGGAGTATTTCTTACAATAAATGAGAAAACACGTGTTTCCGGTTTTTTGAGAATTCAACTCCTAAAAGGGAGAAATGTGATGACAAAGTCTGAAAATCAACATGGGTATTTGTTATTATGGTTTATCGGGTCGCTGTATCCCGGAAGGAAGAGGGAAGAGGGATGAGGGAAGAGGGAAGAGGGAAGAGGGAAGAGGGAAGAGGGAAGAGGGAAGAGGGAAGAGGGAAGAGGGAAGAGGGAAGAGGGAAGAGGGAAGAGGGAAGAGGGAAGAGGGAAGAGGGAAGAGGGAAGAGGGAAGAGGGAAGAGGGAAGAGGGAAGAGGGAAGAGGGAAGAGGGAAGAGGGAAGAGGGAAGAGGGAAGGGGGAAGGGGGAAGGGGGAAGGGGGAAGGGGGAAGGGGGAACGGGAAGGGGGAAGGGGGAAGGGGGAAGAGGGAAGAGGGAATACATAGTTGGTTTCTATGGATTATCGGGTTGCTGATTACTAAAAAAAGAATGATTTTAAAATTCAACGTGGCGGACGTGTAAATACCATCTCTCATGTTAGGGCGCGATGGGGTAGAAATGTCTAAATAATGTCTAAAAATATGGGTGTCGTTTTTAAACACACAGCCCAAAACCGCTGATTCTAAAGAGTCCAAATTTGGAACGTAGGTTCCTTATTAGGTCTAGGGGCGCACTAATAAACGATTTTTCTGAAGGGGGTGAAATCGAGAGATCCAAAGTTTGTATAGGAAAACAAGATTAGACTATTTATATTTATTCGAAACTTCACAGGAGTATTTCTAACAATAAATGAGTAAACCTACAAGTACTCTTTATTGCACACCTCATAAAATATACAGGAGAAATACAATGCAAGACATTACAATTAGAGGTAAACAACAGGCGGTCTTATCGCTAACGAGCGATCTCTTCCAGACAACCTTTGGGTAGTGGAGAACTTGAAAAATAAGATTTTGTTATTAGGCGGTGCAAAAATCTGAGAGTAATAATAATAATATATACATAAAAAACAAATAAATACATAAATATAATAAAAAATAAATACATAAATACATACATTCAGCCAACAGATAATAGGACCATTTGAATAAAATACGAATTATGAAAGGGATAGATAGTGTTCTTTCAGTTGAGCTTTGAAAGAAACAAGAGATTTAGCGCGCCTTAAGCTAACATTCAAGGAGTTCCATAAACAGACAGCTTTAAAAGTAAACGAATTATTATCAAATTTTGAGACGGAAGAAGGTACGGCAAGGAGCAAATTTTGGGCAGATCGAGCAGAAGTGAGATAAGTGAAACGCTCTTTGGGATAGCGGGGAGTTGCAGGATGAAAAAGTATACTATAAAGAAGAGCAAGAATATGAGAGTTACGACCTAAACTTAACCCTAATAGATGTTTAAATTTGTATTTGGTGCCATCTCGATTGTCGTCAAGGCCAGTGCGGGCGGCGCGGCGGGACTGGAGGAGTAGTCATTGGGAAACTTCCTGCAGCCGTAATAAATGCATTCAAGCTTTTCAACAATAAAACGGCTAGACGGATATGCATGAGGGATAAGCAGGTAATACCCTAACTTTAACAAATAGCCTAATTTTTAACCTGAAAAAAAAGAGCATCGTTCCCATAGGATAATGTATATTGTATAGGAACGCGGGCGAAGCCGCGGGTTAATGCTAGTTTTGTATAAAAGTTGAGTTTTGAAAAGAGTTATGGTACAATTAGAAAGACTGCTCGCTTCTTTAATTTGTCTTTAGTCATATATAAGTCACCATTTTGAATTTTACGCTTAGAATACAACAATATTTAATATCTTATTGAGAAAGTAAATGTCCAATACTGGTCTATATTGACTCCCAGAATAATTTTTTGTCGTATTTCATGTATGTAGCCGAAAAATCATTCAGTAGAAAGCATTTTTCTTTGCAACCGTAAACTCTTGGAGATTGTTATAAAACAAACAAAGGGATATATTTAAATGCACATCTGTATAATTTTTCAGTACACTAGGTAACTCCACTAATTAACTGAATGCATACCAGAAAAACGAATGCAGTGCAAAAAAAACAATTGATTAAATGAACATGTCCTACAAAAAAAAACTTAAACATCATACAAAACGAGATGACCTTTTTAACCGAATTCACACCAAAAATATGGTTCGTACATCAGATATATTTGAAAGTTTCACCAAAAATACTGACTTGCACACTAATTATCCTCGCACTGCACACTAAGATCCGACTCGGCCGGGTTAGGTTAGGTTAGTTTTTTTTATATCCAGTAAAACAGTTTTGCAAATATCTTTAAATGGTATATTGAATTCGCATTATTTAGTGTGCATAATTAGTGTGCAAGTCAGTATTTTTGGTGAAACTTTCAAATATTTTGATCGAAAAAAGGGAATATACAGATATCGATTTGAATACACGCCTAAAACAAACCTAACCTAACCTACCTACTCAATAGGATGACATTTGCAAAAGTTATGAAAAATGTACTACAGAGGAATAAAAATTCTGCGAACTAAAACATTCGACGAAATATTTTTTTAGGAAACAAACGGCTCCCGTCCACTTACTCAAAACGGTCAAACTAGAAATATAGTAGAGATTTCGCAAAAATGTCAGTGTCAACGTCGAATTGATGCCCCGCATTAAATACTATTTTCAGTTTACACAACCCTATGCATTTCCGATGAAACGCAACATAGTATTAGAATATAAATTACCAGTAAAGTGTCTCTAAAATGATTTTTAAATCCATATACATGTCTTGCAGTCACGAACAACGTACGTTAGGCATAATGGCACTATAGCTTTTTCTCGGGCGGGCAACAATCGTGACTCTATTAAACTAAATGAGTTTTCAGAAATGGTAAAAGCCACCATTTTGCCTCTAAGAAGCCTCTTATTCTGCTATGAACATGTTCAAGGGAACTGACTGAAATCGCATATACACCCGCCATTTTCTTGTATTTTGTTTTTTTGTAGACGTCGAAAGTTAAACAAATATCCGTATTTTTAGGGTTCCTTACCCAAAGGGTAAAAACGGGACCCTATTACTGAGACTTCGCTGTCCGTCTGTCCATCCGTCCGTCCGTCTGTCACCAGGCTGTATCTCACGAACGGTGATAGCTAGACAGTTGAATTTTTCACAGATGATGTATTTCTATTGCCGCAATAACAACAAATACTTAAAAAAAAAATATTTAAGGGGGCTCCCATACAACAAACTTGTTATAAATTATGGTACCGTGAAACATGCCAACTTTGCCCGCTTTTTTCGTAAAAACCCGAATTTCTCTATTTTTTTCTATGACGGGATAAAGTTTTTTTTTGTCTAACGCATCCATCGTATTCATATGCATGCGTTTACTACGAGAAACAATTTTTAAATCTACATTTAATCATTTTTTTTATCAATTTTCACCTCGGGTAAAGTTATCTAAACTTTTTCAAACATTGCCCAAATCGATTATTTTCGTAACTATAGTCCCTACAACGTTAAGATAAGGATCAGTATAAAATCTGGGGTAATAATGGCGTTCCACGTAAATATCTTGGTCTTAACTGTACAAACACGTGTGCAATATGGGTGGGCAATGTTACATAGGTATTTTGTTTTACTCCATACAAGCCGAATCAAGCAGTTTGAAGTTGTCAGGGTTGTCACTTTTAGTTGAGTAAACCATCTTTACCAGTACCATTATCAAAATGAAAAATGTATGCTTAATATTGGATACTAATAGTTAGGCGGTTATTTTGTTACTTCGCGTTAGAATAATCTAAAAAACAATTGTCATAATTGAATATTCTATGTTTTTTTTGTTTTATAGACGTGACATGACATGACATGCAGCTACTGCTAACAGTACAACGGCTTAATAGAAATATAATTTACCTTACCTTAAATACATAACCCTCCTTTATTTACGCAGTCAGGTAAAATTACGACAAGGTGACAACCCTAACCCTTTTTTTAGTCTGGGCAATGTTGGCATTCATAGGTTAGCAAGTTACTAGATAACATTGCCCACCATCATAACTCCGGTTTTAATAAGTATTTTTAGTACAAACTACAATAAAAATGATCTACAGTTCTTATTTTATAACAAGCAATAAGATACATTCACCTGAGGCTTCCCCATTCTGTAAAAAATACACCAGAACTTCACCTAGAATTGGCCCGCCAAATCACGCACCTTATTCAACTAGTCCTAACACGTTACGGAATGAAGTTGCGCGCAAATGTGATTCCCAGTGATACCACAGATATAATCTATTTTCCACTAAAAATAGTAGTGTTGCCAGAATCATGTTGAAATTGTCTACAGTAACGTTTCTTTTTTTAAGTAGCGTTTTGGGCAAAGTTCCCTGTGGAGGCAAAGTTGGCGTATTTCACGGTACGGAACCCTTCATGCGCGTGTCGGACTCGCACTTGCCCATTTTTTTTTATTTCACTGCGTTAGATGTATAATAAAACATTAACTGACTGTACAATCGAATTGCACAATTTGAAGGCAAATTAATTGAAAATAAATTCAAACAAAGGTAAAATTAAATGCGTCGTATTATTTTC
Source organism: Apotomis capreana (assembly GCA_947623375.1). Classification (NCBI taxonomy): domain Eukaryota; kingdom Metazoa; phylum Arthropoda; class Insecta; order Lepidoptera; family Tortricidae; genus Apotomis; species Apotomis capreana. Next base: position 18,019,777 of record OX392506.1, on the reverse strand, counting down.
TCAGCTATGACGACTTTTAATATAATACAACCGGGTTTCCCTAGGTACATCCTAATTCTATTTTTAAAGCCAGCGAACCGTGGCTTCTTACGTATTCTTTATTATTTACATATTTACGGCAAAAGCGGAAACGTATTAATTAACCGCCAAGATAACTCATTGGCGTTTACAACCCATCCGCTTTTCAGCGTTGATGTTCAATCGTACTTTTAAAACAGCTTAAGTCACAAAGACGAAGACTGTATATACGTCGTTTTGTTAGTTCGTGTTTTATTGCATTGAATGCCTGCTTACACATGTTTTACACACACTAAGAGACACCAAATTTTACGCGCGGATGCGGGCGAACAATGTAATACGTACTATTGAATAAATCTGTATAAAATACGTATATTGGCTAGGACTGTACTAAACGGATTTGATAGCCGGTAAAATTTAAAATAATTTTAGAAGAAAAATTGTTTACCTACAAATAGGCCTGCCAATCTCCACAGATTTGCGGTACATTTGCGATCAAATTGCGGGACTTGGCTTTAGAATGTCGGACTCATTTAGACGGCCTAACTATTAAGGGGTAGGGTAGGTAAAGTGACTGTCAACATATTGAAAACCATGAAAGAAAAAGGAAAGAAGAGCTGAAAAGAAGACATAGGGTAGTGTTATGCGAGCAAGCCTTGAGCAAGCGCGTCGTGATATATTCAAATTAATATCATGCCCTCTCAAATTACTATTTTTTTTTATCTAGTCTATAAGCATTCTGAAAAAAAATTTAAGCTTATTTTTGTATTTAAAAAATAAGCAATAAATTTGTGTTCTTTTCAAGTCTCATATCACAAAGTCCCTTTATTTATTTATTTTCGAGTATTTGGGTCATTGTCAGATTTAGGTGCGAATCTTTCCGGTGGACATTTGCGAAATTAAGGATTCCAGGGCCTAATTTTCTGATAAAATGCCTGTGAGAATAACGAACGTTTCCTCTTCTATAATCAGATGTTATAGCAATATAACCTAAATTCATACAAACTTGACTTTTGACCACCGGAGGGACGAATTTTGTTTTTTGAACTGACAATGACCCTTTTCATGTTGGGCTATTTTTTTTTAATATACAGTATGTTGTAAAATTCAACAATAGTCATCAACCCTATTATCAACTATCATCAAGTGACGTCTACAATAATTCTTCTAATCCCTTGCTCTTCGGTTAAAGATACCTAAGACTTACAACAGGTCCTTCTCACCTTACGCATGTCAGTATCCCGGCCGGCGTATCTAGGTCACCCGGTCGCGACCTGGATGCGACCTGCCCCACGACCCACTTATGCCTTGGCCGAATTTCGGGATGCAACAATGGAATGAAGTGCGAATCTGAGGTTGCGTTGCATGCATAAGTGATTGAGGCTTTGACCACGTTCCGACGTAACCAAAAGGATACAAATAACAATTTTATGTAATACGCCAGAGGGCCTATGATGGTTGCTTTTATCGCGCGATAGATAAGTGATAAAAATGCGAGTGTGAGTGACAGATGCTTTATCATTTATTTATCAGGTGATAAACGCAACCATTATAGGCTCGCACATCATCAGAGGACGCAATGGAGCGTCGTCGCATCACGTTAGTTACGTGGCCTAAATCGAACTATTATGAACTAACAGTTTTAAGTTTTTCTATTTGTAGTTTTGTAGTTCACAATGCCCTGGTTGAATAACTTTAATGCTGTATTGGTAAAAATATACAAAATTGTACAGCCAATTAGCCAGATCCGCCTTTCTTGCCTGATTCGTCGATGACAACCCTAAAGCGACAGGGATGTGCGAATGCCATACAATGACCATACAATTAAAATAATCATCTTACTTCAACGAGATCCCTAAAACACATCAAAAGAGACGAAATACCATCAAAAATTTACTGAGTAGGTACCTACTTATTTTACAGTTCAACAAATACAATAATAATGATAACTAAAATAACCTTCAGCAAGAGATAAAACATCGAGTCAACATCAAAGTGCATCCCATCCAATAATAACATTATTATTTACCTCCAGCTTTTCAGTATTTTTTTATTCGATTTGTAGAATTTATTATTGCATCTGTTAATTTACGGCGATATTTTGAACGTATGAAATAAAAAAACTCTTTGTTCGCGTTATAGACGGACTTTAAATAACATTGTTATGTTTGATATTGTCGTAAATATTATCTTGGTTCATACTGGCATTACTTACGATGGCAGTTAATTATTTGCATGGTACAGTCAACATCATAAGATCATGATTACCTTTTCACTGGAGCTTGCAGAACCAGGAAATTCTATCATGGGAGTACCGGAAATTCCCAGGAAATTTTAGTATAAGCTGCCATACTAAACTTACTTTCCCGTCATCGCTAGCCTTACTTTTCACTGCAGTTGACTGCTTTCACACATTTAAAATGTCACACTAGTATGCTTTACTGCGAAAGTAGGTACCTAAACTATCACATCCGAACCTATCCCGCTAACATTTCACTATCCTTTAACTCAGTACATTATAATCCATAACTTCGGCCAATAGGTGTTTAATGTTCAGCTATTACAACGCTACGGTTATTTACCTACCGCGGGCGGAAAGTGAGCTATTTATAACTAGTTTGGTTATGTAAACAGCTATATGCGAGCTGATCAATAATTCCGTTTATTTTGCGTGGAGATGGGTCACTATGCCGTTGCTATGGCAATTATGTTGGCACTCTAGTGCACGTATTTTAATAAATTGCTTAGGATTATTTGAAAATGCCTATACCATTTTTGTTGACATTTCTCAATGATAAAAGAGGTGTTTGACATTTGTGCCATGTTCATCAGTCGCGCAGTCGAAGTCAAGTTTTCATTATACCTACAATATCCAACGTATAACACTAGTGTTGTATTAACCCATAACAGAACACGCCAACGCTTCACACACAGACACATAATCATAGTACACTAACGAACACATACCTATACGTTCTGGTTACCCATCTTTTTCACATTTCCGTTCACTGCACCTTCATTTCCTTGTACGAAGCTCTTCAAATGTTCAATACCGAAGAAAAGCTCATCGAAGCATCGTAAGATTGATATTCTAGAAATAATGGACATGAATTTCTCAAGAAAAATGGAAAATCTGATATTATAAAATGAATTTTAAAATGAAGAAGCTACTAACATGTGCACTTGAAGGATTTCTCTTGTAAAAATATAATGTTCTTTTGCTAACGAGTGTTCTTTTGTTTTCGATTCGCAAATCATCTTTCATTACTTCTATTATAATGAATTAGGAAATAAGGCAAAAGAATATAAAACGGACTAATCATTGCCTTAAAATTGTAAGCAGGTATTCAATTACACTGAGTAACGTTTATTCAAGACCTTAAGTGGTTTTGAAAACGGGAAAAAATTTAGTAATTTTTGTATTACTATAAATCAATTTCGATTGTCTTTTGTTTTCCTCAGGTTATTTAATCTTCGACTCTTGTTTGTTATTTTCTTTTTGATTTGCGTATCTTTAGTTTTTCTCTACTACTGCTTTCCTTCGATTTTCTCCTCTATGGGCGGTTTTGATGTAGGTAATTATAATACTTTTCTCATTCACTCTCTTTCTTAGTTGCCCTGGCTTCGGTTCTACTATCAAAGCCGTGTTATCCATGAGGTAACTGCTTACGGGCGCGAAGCTCATGATGGATCCCGTTAACTACCCAGAGAAGTGTAGGGGGTACCAAACTTTCATTGTCTATTGGTATGATTTCGTAGCCGACTCCACGCAGCAGCACCAGACAAGGTGTCGCGTTAATGTCGCAGCGACATAGGTTAGAAAAGAAAGAGGACAATGATGACTCGTTTTTATGCTACACTACAAATCAACATAAAAAGAAATACGTTCTATGCTCAATCCACGTGTTGTTGCTCCAGCGTCGGCGGTACTACTGATCTGCTGTCAGACGACAGTGTAGTCTGCCGCTCGCCAACATGTCGCTAACTTCGTGTCACTGTCTACGTGTAGTAATTCATAGAAATACATGGGAACCAGTAGTGTCGCTACGACAGGTCATCTGCTGCTGCTGCCTGCGGTCAGGTCGAACTTATACTTGACTTAATCACTCGTCCTGTTTTTTTTTTATGTCATAGGGGACAAATGAGCAATCGGGTCGCCTGATGGAAAGTGATTACCGTCGCTTATAGACACCAGCAACACAAGAGGAGTCACAAGTGCATTGCCGGCCTTTGAGGTGGGAGTACGCTATTTTCTTGAAAGTTTAAAGGTCGTGGACTGCCAACTATCTAAGTGGTGAGGATGAAAGGATTGTCTCTTAGATCGGCGGAAATATGCTATGAGTAGTGATATGTATTCTCAAAACTTGTGATTCGTAATCCAATATGTAACGTTTAAGGATATTTAAGAGGTGAGAGCTGGCTTGCAGCATGCATAACGCATGACGCCTCATCCGTATTCAAGGGTATGCGGCCCGGTTGCACGCTGGAACGTTCGAGAGTTTCGCAATGCATTCGATAATGTTTACCTGCACAATGTTTTCCCTTTCTTTAGAACAAAATGTTTTTTGAATTTATATGCAAACATACTGGCTGATTAAAATGTATTAGCAGTCTAGATTACAAGTTTTGAAGAGAGAATAATCGTTTGACAAGGTAGGTCATCTTAGTTTCGACACAATTTTGAAGAACATCATGTCCTGAGTGAGTTATTATCTTCTCAGGAGGTAATTTTTATCATCATACCTTTATCGTCTAACCTTTCCTAAGCACTGTTTAACTAAGCAACAGAAAACTGCCCCTGAATCCTTCATTTTTAATACGAGTACTTACAATATTATCTGAGATGGGATAACTTGTACTGTACCTTTGATATCAAAGATCAAAGAAAAAATGAAATGTGTAACCTGGCGGAAGAGACTGAGAATCGAACCCGGTACCTCTGGATTACAGGTCGAACTTGTCAGCCTCTCCACCATCCAAACACCAGAATGCCTCTGTAATATTTCCTTATGCTTTTGTGTTGTTGTTTTGTATTTTGATCGTTGCATTGTTTATTTGAAAGGCTTTTACACCTTAACTTGTGTCGTTATTTTCTGCGGTTACTGTATCGAACTAAGTACATCCTAAAAGTCGATCACTTCATTAAACATCTGTTAGCCGCCTAACAAATGTTGTTCACTTATGCGCTGAACGCTTAGACTTCTGCTATCTTGTAACCGCTAATTCTAACACATGTTGGGCATTAGAAAATCTTGTAACAAAAGGTGGCTATCTTTAAGGCAATTTGTAGGGTATTTTCTGCTCTGCGGTTGAGCAGTTGCTCAACCTTCCCTTAATTGAAACCCTCACAAAAGCAGTTGCTTTTGCAAGGGAAGCGTTTGGCCTTGCACCTTTGTTCGTTGCTATTTTTGTGATAACGTAGTGACAATACTGTGATACATTATCCTCATTTAGAATCGCCAGAATGAATTGAAATAACTCAATAAAAAGTATACTTGACTGAAGCGAATATTTAGGTGAAAATTGTATTTGTATGCGTACCAGTGGCGTGGCATCCATAGAACCCGTTTCCCACTGGCTTGAACACTTCCAAGCATTTAGGACTGTTCTCGATTCTTCTTAAAGAATAAACCTGCTCCATATTTCCCAGGGAAATCTTTGACGCAACGCTACTCTGATGTGTATGTGTACTACCCTATATGAATGCTGTATTATTATTGAATAGCTAGTTTTTTCGTGGTGGTATTCAGCTACGTATGCTTGATAAGCATCATATCAGACAGTTTTATTAGATCAAGATCTTTTTTTACAATTGATAGTTATGTTTAAATCTCTCGGCAGTCAGTACCGATGTTTCTAAATCCTTTCGTCCCCCGACAATGCTCCAGGAACGTGTCTGTTTGCGACTTTCTATTCTACTTTGAACTCAAGTACTGCGGTATATTTTAGGTTTACAAGTAATCCCCTTTGGAGCGTTGAGCTGCCCTGCACGAAGGTTGTTCATTTGTTACTGTTAGAATTAATAGAATTGTATTTCTATTAAGTTAAAACTGAACTGCTAGCGGTGTTATTGTTAACGTGGGCATCAGAGGGCCTGAGTGAGCGAGAAAACAATCTACCAATATCAATATCTCATTATCCATACACAGCTTTGGTCTGAATTAATTTATCGGTATGAAATTATTTACATAAGTATACAAAACGGTCGAAAAAGGCGTCCGACGGATGTACATATGCTAGGAATGTGTGTGTAAAAGAAATAAGTAAGTGCTTGGTAGAGAATGCCTCATGGCATTAAGTCCGCCTTTTGTACGATAAGTTTCCTTTTGTGCAATAAAGATTAAATAAATAAATAAATATTATCTAAGAATAGTCTGCTGAGCATCTTCGCATCCCGAGATGCCACGACTGCGCGACCAGCGACGCGGTGAGCGGCTGAGCGAGAGGTCCTAGCGCGGCGGTCATACGAGTGAACGAGACACGATACGTACCTACAGCGTTGCCGTTGCCGCTGTCGCGTAGTCATGGCATCTCCGTCAGATTCCTTGCACGCCGTGTAGGACAACTGGTATGCTTCGCTAACTCTTGTCGCGCGACTTGACGTCAAAGGCGTCATCCGTCACGCACTCACAGTACTGCATAGAAAGACTGTCACAGTTGTACTATTAGAAGTGTATGTATGTATGTAAACACATTATTGTACACAAAAACAATTCACAAAACTTCAAAACAATAAACATGTACAAAGTCCAAGTTATCCCTATAAGGGATCTCTTTCAGTTAACCTTTGAGCAAATGAGAAAATAATGGGAAGAAGAAGTGTTATTAGAAGGTCTGTGGTGGATCACACTATTTTAAAATGTTCTCTTCACTTTGTTGGATAATCCGCCTTATATTTATTTTCGCTCTTGGATTTTTTCACTCATACTAATGAATAATTTTTCTTTGTTTTAGGTAAGCGTCAATTAATCACTTCACAGAGGAAATGCAAGGAATACGAATCATGAATAGTAAGTTCAAATACAAAGTCAAAAAAGTATTAAGTAGCAAAACAGTTTCGCGCCAAATAAACGCAACGCGACCCACCGCAATGCAGAAAGAAGCCTGCAATCCATTAAAGTGGTCTGTTTACATGTAAACAATACTCGAGTAAACAAGAAACATGCCAACATCAGAGAAATCGGTAGAAAGCTGTGGGTAACCGCTATCCCGCCCTCTTATTTAAACTAGGCAACTGACTACTTATTTACGAATACTCTTACAGTTCTTAATCTAGACGCTGAAAGAGAACCTTGATGTGCCGAATTGAAGTTCAATTTGCAGTGCGTTTAGAACGCGAGTTGTGAGTTTGTGGAAGTAACTAAGAGAACTTATCTCGTTATGGCTTTCCAATCCCTTGCCGACGTAATTATGCATGTTGCAATCAATATTAAATCTTCTTAGTTTCGCCATGATTTATGAAAGATTAGCTGCGCCGTGCAGCTCATCCCACGGGAACACTTTTTTTTTCGAGATAAAAAGTAGCCTATGTTTTAATCCAGGATGCGAGCTACCTTCATACCAAAATTTGTCAAAATTAGTCATAATCCACAACGGGACTCGAACTCTGCCGTGCGTAACTTAAAGTATAGTAAGCGAATATACGGTCTCATTTAACTTCTGTAAGTTAGGTTCTGCACTAATTACAGAACTCAGACCTTCGGATTACGGTACAATGTCCACTTCTTAAAAAATATCGCGTAGTCGCGAGGTGAAGCTTCATATGTGCACCGTAATAAGTAAAAAGGTTCTACAATAAAAATGCAAAAGAACGTGTCAAACTACATACGTGGCCCCTTCCTTGGCTGAGGGGATAAAAGATGCAGTATGTCTTCTCTAGATGGCGCATTGTTGCATTTTTCGAATAAGTTAGGTACATTACATTGTAATTTTCGTACATATATCACATTGTATCGAAGGTTGACGCTAATTAAGCGTAAAATACGTTATTATCTGAAGACTAATTACCAGCCGACCATTGTGGATCGGTTGCGCTCCGTCGCGCCGACAGAGGGCGCGACCGGCGACACAATGGCGGCGGATGTGATGTTTATGTTGCTAAATAGGGTTGGCACTTGCACTCATGCTCTACGTATGTCAACGTGGGTACTAACACGGTTTGACGCCTTTATAATGCAACTACGTGTTTACAGACTGTGGTACAGAGATGACAAAATACAAGTACAATCCGCGATTTTTCTCGGTAGTGAAATTTACTCGTAGTTTCCTCGTAATTCTGAATGAACTTGGATGTTCTGTCCAATAGAACATTTGTGTTGCTTAATAGGGTTGTCACTTGCACTTCTGCTTTGCATATGTCAACGTGGATACTATACGGCAGGGTTTCTTAAAGTGTGGTCCACGGACCCCTTAGGGGTCCGTGGCATGTCTATCAGGGGTCCGCAGTAGGTCAGTTAAATGTTATCATATTTATTAGGAAATTGTGGGAAAGATTTTTTTAAATTTTTATAAGGTTTTTATTCTTTCCCTAAAATATTTTTTGAGAGGGGTCCGTGGAGTTGTTTAAATTGTGAAAGTGGTCCGTGACTGCAAAAAGTTTAAGAAACCCTGCTATACGGTTTGACGCCTTTGGAATATGCAATTCCGTTTAGACTGTGGTACAGATGACAACGTACGAGTACCTACTGTCAGCGGTTTTTCTCTGCAGCGGAATTAGCTCGTAGTATCGTCGTTGGGTGAATTTCAGGGCGTTTTAACCGCGCGGTTCTAGTTTCATTAGTGTCACATGCTTTTTACCAAAACGAAAGAGCAAGTCGCAATAACTGTGGTGAAACTGGGATCTGACTCGGGAGTCCTTTTCAGATTCATACAAATTCAACTTTAACCATCATCTATTTTGTCAATATTTGCTGTGACACTAATGAAAAAAAAACCGCCGTAAAAACGCTTGAAATTCACCCCGTTATTCTGAATGGATTTGTAGATTCTGTCCACTGGAATATTAAATTTGTGTTGCTTAATAGGGTTGTCACCTGCACTCCTGCACTTCTAGCATAACTGGCATACGCGATTTTTTCTCGCGCGAGATAATTACCCGTCTCTTTCTGTGCAGTGATGTGAAAAGTGATGGGTAGCGCTATTTCGCGCGACAAGAGTCGCGAAGCACAGAGTTGTGCTAGGCTAGACGGGCTGCTTTGCATACTCAACGTGGGTACTAAGTGGTTTAACGCGTATGGCATACAACCACCTATGACATCATTCAAGTGCTTTCAGCGATTTTTCTCGGCAGCGAAATTTGCTTGTAGGTCGTATTTCTGAATGGACTTGTAGGGTCTGTCCAGTAGACCATTTGTGTTGCTTAATAGGGTATTTACTCGCACTCCTGCTTTGCATACTTACTCAACGTAGGTACTAAATTGCTTGAGTCCTTTTATAGAACACAGCGGTGGCTGTGATGTCATTATTTGTGTCTACAATACAACTGAGTGAGCACCTAGTTTGTAGAGGAATAAAAGGACAGGAAGCAAGAAAGGAAGAACAGACGGTTAAGACGTGGTTAGGTAATTATTTTTAATATTATCCTAATCGACGGCCTCAACGTCTTTGCAATCCACAATCTCTTTCACTAGGTATTAAGACCTCCTTTGGTATCGGGCCTAGGATGGTTGCATTTATCACTTTTATCAGGTGGTAAATGAGTTAGAGCCTTATCACACTTGCGATTTGCGAGCGTTTTTTGTATGAAGGCGTACGCGCAGCGTGTTCGCCGCGGCGCTTATTTGTATAGAAAATACGCTCGCAAATCGCAAGTGTGATAAGGCCCTAACAAAACTTCTGACACATTTTCACAAGTAGTACATGAGTGCGCGAGAGACCGATGCTTCTGTCATTTATTTATCGAGTGCTATACACGAGCATCATATTATGCCCACTGGAGAGGACCTGTAAAGATTCCCAGGAACAGCCGTACAAAATTTTCGAAGCCGTGTAGAGTTTACATGCGAAGTGAACCACTGCAGCACCATACACTTTTTTCAATGGTTGTTCATGGACCATTTTGAATCATTAATTGACTAAGAATATTTTAAAGAATTACATACATAACCCCCTCCCTCTGACCGTGTTACATAGTATGGGTAATTACGTTCAATAAAGTATACCTAGACAAAATGTCCATTAGCCACATGGAATTTAGACCCAGCTCTATATGATTGTCAAACTGTCCACAGCGATTTTGCTATTGTCATTGCGTTTGCCCGCATTAGTATTATTTGTGTAATTTAGTCCACTAATAAGTGTAGCTATGCCACGCCGTCCGACAGTCGATGAGTAATGTCCCAATGAGATCACTTTCAAACGCTGCTAATTTCATACTGGCAACAATACAGGGTCGTTACTCTTTATGCCTGTGCTAGCGTCTTAATTGCCAGACAGAAAACAAACGGTTATGAAACTACAATTTCAAGGTAGGTACAATACATATTTACTATAGGTACCCAGAACTTTAATCCCAATATTCCACAACCGATTAAGAAGACGCACGGCTAAATAAAAAGTAAGTAAAAAAAATGTTGTATTTAAAACCTGTATGTCATTAAAAAGAACCGGTTAGGTTTATAAACAAAATCAAAACTGATTTCACTAAACAGCGTCCACGTGTTCGTTATCAGCACAACACACTACTAGCGCCATCTGTGTAGTTATCGTGGAACTCGCTATGGCGGCCGCGTCATCGTCGTGCCGACATTGACCGATAGATGGGGCCACTAGTACACGCAACGCGAGTGACGCGCGGTGTAAACGAACGTTCTTGACTGTGCATGTGCTACTTCGAGTTCATGACACAACAGACGAACTCACGCCTAGTAACGTAACACAACATCGAATGCCTAGGTAAACAAACCATTTTATACGATTTTCCTGAACGTCACGCTATATTCGTTAATGACATCATCATTCCCACAACAGTAGGTACATTAACCTTTACACATTTGAGGTGTTTAGTGTCATTATCGCTGACCTTGATTTATTACACTTGCAATTATTAATCGAACAATATTTACGTATACATTGAAAACAAGTGTTTCCATTTCACACGGCACTACTACAGTCGCGCCAAACTTTTCTTTCCAGCGTTCAAAACATTCGTTTGTTGATGTTGATGCCAGTATCGTGCAACAGATGGCGTTAACGACATCGTAAAATCAAATTAGATCGGAAACTCGGCTTTTGACTTTTACAAGATCAGCACACCATTCTGTCGTGATTAAGGATTGTTTTTGCTCTATGCAAATTTGTATTTCGCATCGTTTTTGTGCAAATTTTAATTGAAAACCTGCGTGATATTATTGCAAATAATAATAACACAAAACAATTTTTTTTGCGTCGATTAAACCGAATAAAACGTCAAATTATGTTGAACGCATTTTATTTCATTTCTGAACGTTTCGATTAAAAATCGAATACCTACTCGAATGCACTTGAAGTGTCCTCCGCTCGTAAAAAACAAACATCGTAATGTACCTACGACGTTTAGTTTGGAATGTTTATATATTCTTGGTCACTATAAACCAGTGGTACCCAACCTTTTCTTGACCATGAATGAATGAATAATGAATGAATGAATGAATGAATGAATAAGCTTTATTTACTCAAATATGGTATACGTACATAAACGGTCTTAAATATAGAAAAAAGTTGCACATATTTGGCCGCTGACGCGACGTGTAAATTTTATAAGTCCTTATACTAATAACAATGAAACATCAAAAAATCATTGATTTTTCTCTTAAATTCCCGTATGTCACACTGCTTTAGATATTCTGGCAATTTATTAAGTATAGATTTTAATCGCCGAGTGGAAAGCATTTCTTTTAAAAAGTGAGAGGCGGGCTTTAGGGAGATACAGATTTTGTGCCCCTCTAGTGCGTAAATTGAACACGTCAGCGTTTGTTTTGAATAATTTAAGATTTTCTTTAACAAATATACATAGTATACATATACTTCCTTTATATATAAACTCGGGAGCGGTAAAATGCGTAACTTTTTAAATAGGGGCTTACACGACTCCATATGTCCCACTCCACACAATGTGATACATTTCTTCTGAGCCTTAAACGCACGATCAGCGTCCACAGAATTACCCCAGAGTAGATGGACCATTTTTACTTCTTTGTAAACATATTCCTCTCCTCTAGCGGACTGGAAATCGTTTGCGGACCATATTCTGATCTGACCCCTGCGGACTACTAGTTGGAAACCACTGCTATAAACCGAGGGACAAAGGCCTAAACTCGACTTAGTACTGTATTTTATTTGGTGGATTTTTCGGCCTTTTTAGCCTAATGGCCGCACCGAGGTAAGGCTATCGGGCTTATGCAAATTAAATCTACGTTCCTAATAAATTGCTAAACGGGTTTTGTACAGTCAGGTCACACACGAATTAAGATGTTATTTAATAAAATGCTTTACTAACTAATTTGTAAGTTAAGGTCGGTGGGAAATTGGGAATAAATTTGAATAGCAAAAGCGATCTGTCCCACAGCTTAATCTATTTATGCTTAGAGGGAATGCAAACCCGGTTATTTTGTCATAGTAAAACCGGTTATAACCGGTTATTTGTATAGTAAAATAACGGGGTTTGCATTCCCTATGCTTAGGTAAGAGTGATGTATAATGATCAGGTGTTTATGAATGTTAAAGCACGTGTCGTGACGATAAATTTTATGTTATGTTATGTTATGTTATGTTATGTTATGTTATGTTAAGGCTTTGTTGAATGCTAGGGCTGCCAATACCGGGTTTTTTAACAAACACGACGCGGAACATAACTACAAAGATACAAAGACGACGCGGTTGGCGCAGTGGTTAAGCAACTGCCTACTGAGCCAACGGTCCTGGGTTCGAATCCCGGCAAGGGCAAATATTTGTGTGATGAACTCGAATTGTGCCTGGGTCGTAGATGTTATTTGTATTTTTCTATATATAAGTATGTTCATCGTCGTCTAGTGTCCATAATACAAGCCTATTAGAGCGTACTGTGGGACTAGATTTGTGTGAGGTTGTCCGATATTAATTTATTTTATTTATAAAGATCCAGGGATTGAAAGCCCTATTGAATACTTTTAGGTACATCAGTTGTAAAACGGAACATTTTCATGTATGTCTAAGACTACCTTTCCCACCTAGGATGCACTTTGGTCCTAAGAGCATGCATCTATACAATTAATACCCTATACTAACTTGAAAAAACTAGGACAAAACCTTCAAATCAAAAACTTTTCATTGTGACTGTCCATTAGCATAAAACGCATATATTATTTTAATCGGATGATAAAAAGATAAGATCCCTAATTGCCGTGATTTTTATTTACACGGAGACCGACACAATTAATTATTTCTGTCCGTTTGCCCATCAATTTGGTATTTGATTGGACACAGGACAGCGTGATCCTAATAAATAAGTATTGTTTTTATTCTTAAAGTTTAATTCGTTCGAGTCGTATCAGTAATGTACAATTGTACAATTGAATATAAAATATATTTTATAAAAAAAGTTAAAATCGCTAGTTAGGGGTCATAATTCAATATGTAACATTTAACTTTTGATATTGTATATTCATATCTGTCTTTCTTCTTGTCTTTAGTCGTATTTGTGTCGTCTTTGGACGGATACAGAGTGGTTAACGCTCTGGACCGGTAAACCAGAGGTACCGGGTTCGATTCCCGATCTCTTCCACCAGGTAGCTCCTTTGGAGCTAGGGTAGCGAAGTGGATACCGCGCTGGACCGGTAATCCAGAGGTCCGGGTTCGATTCCCGGTCTCTTCCTCTTTTTTTAATTTTTCTTTAAGCTTTGATCTTTGTATTAATGGTTTCGGATACAGATAGTTAAATGTAAGTAGCTTTTTATCCGACTGGGGCTTAGGGAAAGGCAAAAAAGAGGGTAAGTAAGTATTGAGTTTTCCTTCCTTGCGCGAACGAAGTTGAAGGCGCCCTTCAAGACTTGATAAGTTTGTTATTAAAATCCTAGGGTACAACTGCAATTTCACCTGTTTCCTATACCTATTGTATTACTTACTATGACCTAGAAATCTAACATTTAAATAACTTTTATTGCTTCATACAAACAAGATAATAAATATAATATAAAACGTCTCAAGAACCTAAAAACTTGTAAATTTCGAGCCGTTCCGCAAAAAACGGCTTTAGTCGAGTTATTTAGTATCAAGGCATTTGGTTCGTTTTATCGCTAAATTATCAAGGTGCAAGAAAATCTTGCTACACACCTGTCTATTGAATAAAGTTTGTTTTGTTTTTCTTTCATATAATAGTCGGTTTCCGTGCTAGGGACAGGATGGGATTAAAGGTGTGTTCTGCCATTTTAAGTAAAAACATATAATATATTTAACTATGAAACTCATATCTGTATGTTATTTATGCTACTATGAAATTTAATGTTTGCTAGAGCGGTAGCATTCAGAGAAAGTGTTTACGTTTGTGAGTAATTGTGAGGATATTTTGTGGTTTAGATGATTGTCTCTCAATAACGCGTAAACTGTCGAAGAGATTTAGAGGAAACTTGACACGCATACATATAAGATCATGAATCAAAACACAGCATACTTAATTTCCAATAACGTGCGCGAAATTGCGTATTAATACAATTACAGTTTATAATAATCACTACATAGTATAACACGAAGTCGCTTCCTGCTGTCTGACCCTATGTACATATATGCTTAGATCTTTAAAACTACGCAACGGATTTTGATGCGGTTTTTTAAATAGATAGAGTGATTCAAGAGGAAGGTTTAAATATAGCATTGCACCCAATCGAAGCCGGGGCGGGTCGTTAGTTAATAATATGATACAAATATAACGTCTCTAATGACTTTATTGTATGAGACAATCCCCAATAGCTTTGATACTTCACCACAATACGGTATCGTGGGCCTGTATGTACATATTTATGAGTATAATAAGCAAATACCTACAGAGATTTATGCAAATTGATGAATGCGATATTTAATGGACATGCGCCCCGTGGAGTCACATGAAGATTTTCGTTGCTGCCATAATGTGATTATCCTAAGTGTATGTTGAAGGTTGGAACACTCAATTAAACCAGAATTTTCCTTAATAATATAGAAAAAGCACACAATTTTTGTCTTGTTAGAGTTGTTAGTATGTAAACAGGCTTTATAATACGTCGGTTCTTATCCTACCAACTATCACGGGAGTACCTACGAAATATATTGAGTCTTTTTCTTTTTTATTATTTAGATTTTAGCTGTATGTGTTTCCCACTGTCGCGGACAGTCTTCTTTCTCGCCAGTCACCTCGGTGAAAAGCAAGTTCAAGGGTCTAGTTTTCCATTTTAATATAAGCATTTTCGGATTGATTCTGGAGTTATGAATGAATATTCTAATCTGGTAGTCTCGTTTTCGTCGTATATTTATCTAAAAAGAATACAGTAAATAATAACGACGAATGTGGTGTTCGTGGTCCAATGCTGGAATGGTTCCGCAGCTACTTGTCGAGACGTACACTGCGCGCCGTGGTCGACGGAGTCGGCGGCGGCGAGGCGGAGGTGCTGAGCGGTGTCCCCACCGGCTCCGTGTACGGTCCGGTCGGGTACATAATGCATGTAAACAGCGTGACCAATGTGGTGCGGAACTGTTCCACCTATATGTACGCTGATGACACTTGCCTACTATATGCCGACAAAGATATTGATAATATAGAAAAAAATATACAAGAAGATTTTGAAAACATAATTAAATGGTCGCATGATAATGGAATAATACTAAATATAGAAAAAACTAAATTCATGGTCATAAATTCCCCTTATTTGAAAAGATGTCAAAATAAATCAGTTAGTATAACGGGACATACATATGAATGTTTGCATAGTAATAAAATGAATTGTAAATGTAAAACGTTAGAAATGGTAGGTAAATATAAATATCTTGGGCTAATTATAGACAAAAATATAAACTGGAATTTGCATATAGACACACTGTGTAATAAATTAAGATCGATACTTTATAAAGTTATAAGTTTAAGACATATCGTTCACAATATACTTAATACTGTGTATGGTGTATCATGCACTGGCAGAAGCCGTGATTGGGTATGGAATGGTAGCTTACGGGCGCACTTTTAAAACATACTTAGATAAGATATTAGAACTTCAAATTAGAATATTAAAAAATGTTGTAGACAGTAAAACAAAAGAAACTTGTAACGGCGACTACATGGTCCTGTTTAAAATCCTGAATATTCTACCAGTGCATGAAAAAGTTAAGTATCTAGTAGCAACTGAACAATTTAAAAATCCTGAATTTAAAACTCCTAGAACATACAGCCGCGAGCTGAGGGCCTCGACGCGACGGCAGTACGTGGAGCCCGAAGCCAATAACTACTACGGACGGCGGACACGCAGTTATTTGGTACCTCGAATATTTAATAAGATTATTCTAGAAAATGAATGTAGCAGTCAAAATGTTTTTAAAGTTAAGTTAAAAAAGTTTATACTAGATCAGTTAATAATAAATACCCCATAACTATATAGTTATTTTAAAATCTGTATATAGTTTGACCTTTGTAATATTACTAAGATCAAACTATATATGAGAGAATACTCTAATTATTATATACTTAGTTAGGTACATTTGTAGACAAACGTAGTTATAAAAGTGAGCGCAGCATTCGCCAATAAACGTATGTTTGGCGATAGTAAGATATATGTACCAAATGTAAGCTATGCATGAGATAAATAAATAAAAAAAAAAAAAAAAAAATATGTCTAGACTCTTAAATTAGCACTACTATGGATAGGTTCGTTCCTAAGTATTCGGCAGTTCAAGGTCTTAGTAAAACAAAAAAGAAAAACGTGCTATTAAGACGCTTGTACATGACGATATATTTTTCATTCTAAATACCAACATATATTTTAATGTTATCATTTGAATCGGTTGTTCTATTGATTTGTTCTATTATGATGCTAATACGTGGTATTTTTTTATTATGCATTTTAATGACTTCCTCTTATTAAAACCTCTTAAAATGGTCGCGATTCTTCGCTAGATTTAAATTCGTTGTGATTTCGGGTAATGAATAACATATATCCCTGGTTTGTAATATTTTATCTGTCCCAGATAGTCCATGGAAATGGTACATTTTGCCTTGCATTAAATCGGGTAGTTCTGATTTTTTTATATGTTCTATATGATGAAGTGGTTATGGCAAATCCAAGTTTTCGACCTCGGGAACCCTCCGGATCATTGTGAAACTTGAAAAACCATGAATTTTTTGGTGTTTTTTCAGTTTCCACCAATTTTTACCATGAGGGACCTGTTTTACCGCAAATATTACTATGTAAACTTTAAAGAAGACTAAATTTTCAACAAATTATGTTAAAGTGAGAGAGCGATAAATCAAATAGTTTGTAAGATGCAAGCGTTCAAAAATTAGCCAAACTTCGAAAAATATATATTTTTAGAAGTTTTTTTAAGTTTTCGGCAACGAGGTCGACTAAGGACCCATTTTACGTTATAAGTCCATATATTTTATTAACATACACACCATCCGCAACTAAATGAGACCAATTTGGTCTATTAAGACTCGATAGTTCTTTAGATACAGCTGTGTGAAGTTGCTGAGGTGAGTTAACAAAATAATAGAAGGGTTTGTAAAATGAAATACGACGTATGAAATAAGCATTATAATTTACAGAAACACAGTAATAATAGCACACACAATTATTAGTATTTTTTGTACATCTTTGATGGACCAGGCTGATCTTCCAGATCTACAGCACTTCTTTTGTGGAGGGCTTACTCCGTTAGCATTTCTTCATCGACCGGCTCAGGCCGCTCGAAACCGCCATCCAATGATGGGTCGTCGATGAATTGTTCGTCAATGTCGTCACATATCAAGTCATGCTTGTTTTAGCAAGATTGATCGCTGCAGTGGTTGCAAACAGCCGAGCATTTGAGGCCAGATTTTCTGCAACTACAAGTTGTATTACCAACTTTTTTTGCAGTTGCAGGAAATCATTTTAAGCAGGGGTTGAGGAGCTGATGGCTTCGTCATCAGCTGAGGAATGAGGCCTCGAGTGCGAGGCCTCATTCCTCAGATATGAGTGAGAGGAATTAGGAAAACCGCAGCGTTTTGTTTAAGGCGCGGCTGTTTTTTCAGTGTCGACAGAAACTTCATTTTTCCTTGGCCAAAAAGTGCTGTAGTTGTATCACAACCACTGCAAGCGTGAAAGAACAGTGCCATTACGGGTTGTGCTTGGTGGATGAAGGAATCCGTCGAGTAGGTAAGAAGAAGATAACGTCAGATGAGGACTTTGTTCCAACTCTACGAAGACGTGCTCTTGGTGTTTTTTTCTAAAGCGTCAGATGGTTACCCATCGAAAACCACAGGTATATGGGAGCCGTAGCGACTTTGCAAGTATTGGACATGACTGGAACCGATTTCCTCAAAATACACCACTAATTTGAAAAACATTTTTAGGTAAATTTGTTAACATTTGAATAGCTGTATTTTAGAAACTATTGGGTCTAATGTAACCAAATTACTTTTATTTTGTTACAAATTTAGTGTACTCAAAAGTGTTCATAGTGATTTTTACTGTAACAAAAGCGTTTGGTGGAAATAACTAACAAAAAATGAAATAACACCGAAAAATTCATGGTTTTTCAAGAATTTCACAATGATCCGGCGGGTCTTCGAGGACGAAAAATTGGATTTATCATTACCATTTCACTGTAGGCAACATATACAAAAATCAGAACTACCCGATTTAATGCAAGGCAACCCCACTTTTAAAGCACGATTTTCATGTACTAAGATGGTTATTATCGAATCTCGGAATCATTTGTTTCAATTTATCAACCACTCCAAGTTCAAGAAAGCAATCAAAATAATAAATTGCCCCATTGCACCCTGTTATTTGAGAAAATTGCCATGGTACTAATTACTCAATTCATTGGCTTGAAAGACGTTTGCCACGAAGCAAAACTTAGTAAGTGCTGCACTGCTGCTACATTGCTTCTGGCAGTCGTCTATACTATTAAAAAGTTATAAAAATAAAATGTTCATTGTTACTAAATGTAATGAATAGGCCTTTTCATCTATAACAGATCATATAAGCAGCCTCGCAATACTTGCTAAATAGTCCTATTCGGGACTGAATCCTTTGGCCGCATTCGCGACAAGTGTATGCACCGCCAGGTGGGTTGGCGGTTAATAAATGTAGGTGTGGGATATTTGGTGGTTCTTGAAAGGGAAAATATTGTTTTTTGTTCATTCGTCATTATAATCATCCATTATAACTGGCTGGACCGATTTTGAGATCAAGATACTTTCCTTTTAAGCCATTTCGGCAGAAAAACGCCAGTTACTTTGAAAAACTAAAAATAACATTGAACGCAGCGGTTTTCATACTTAACGTAATGCAATCAGTCAGGTAAAAATTAGTCATATAAGATAAGCAGGGGTAACAATTTTCAGTCGAATCGGGACAAGTGGCATGCTCTCGTTTGGGGGGCTAAGATCCTGTCTGGGTCACTGAGCCAAAATAGTTAGTTACTTAGTGGCAGTCTTCGGACTGATAGTTTTACCCCACCTTAAACTTAAGTACGATATTATGTACGTAATAAACAGAAAATCGGGCACACAGCAGATTACAAATGTCATTTACTTGGTTCTGTTTGTCGCATTGAGTTCCTTATTGAAGCAATTCCTTCAATTAGAGATCGACGGATAGCGCCGTGTAATTTGTAAGCGAACGTTAATCACCATGTCCAGTGAGATCACTTGCGCACTCGCATCGAGACATACTCACAAGGGCGACGCCAAGGGGCGAGCCACGTCTGTGGACGACGACTTATTAACCGACTTCAAAAAAGATGTTCTCAATTCTATTGAATAATTTTTACGTGATTTTTACTTGTTTATTTTCTTTTTGTTTGAATGTTACGTGATTATTCCCCCAAATACGAGTATTAATCGATTTTTATGTTTTTTTTTGTTTGGTGTATCATACTGTAGAACTGTTCCCATGTAAATTTTATCGAAATAGATTTAGC
Organism: Apotomis capreana; assembly: GCA_947623375.1. Taxonomy (NCBI): domain Eukaryota; kingdom Metazoa; phylum Arthropoda; class Insecta; order Lepidoptera; family Tortricidae; genus Apotomis; species Apotomis capreana. Next base: position 17,999,659 of record OX392506.1, on the reverse strand, counting down.
GTTTTTTGAGAAAATTTACAAAATACAAAATATGTAACCATTTTGCTCATTGAAGTCGGTATTTTTGTGTAAATAGTGAGTCACGCGCCATTTTGAATTCAACCGAAAATTTCTCAGTTTTTTATTTTTTAAATAAAGGTCCAAGTGTCCTGTGCCCGTCAACGTGTACCTACCTAAATTCTGTTATTTACGAAATACCATTGATGACTATCGAAAATCGATTATGCAGACTTTATAGTATCATTTCGTGTCTTATTATTAAAAGTCTTAATAGATGTTAAACGATTCAAACTAAGATCCTATTTGGCAAAAAATATATAATGAATAGTATCAGTTACAAAATGATATTTTATTAATGAGGTTGCAACCACTGTTAAATAATAATATGTTTTATTCAACCTCATACACTTACGTGAACGTGACTGACCGACTGGCTGTATTTTAATTAGGTATGGTTTAATATTGCTGTTTGCGCATTTTTTCTTAATATATTTAGGTACTTTTGAGGCGATAATACCACCGATTTTGAATAATTATAACTGTCGTATTTTTTTCTTCTAGTAAAAATATTGCGCTATATTATGTATATATATATGAAATGAAATGAAATAATTGAAATAATTTATTCAGTAAGTAGGCCACGAGGGCACTTTTACAAGTCAGATTGTGAATCTACCGGCATTTCGCAAGAGGAGACCGCTGTTGAGAAGAGAATATTAACTATGATCAGCAATGCTAATAATGCAATGGGACATCCTAAATTAAATGAACTGCCAGACAAGATGTGTAAACTTATTGGAACCGCACGTACAAATTGGATTTACGAAATATTAGACTGAGCCAGAATACAGAAATCTAAGGCGTTTCTAGAACTTACGATTACATCTTAGAATGATATCATCGCAAGACATCATTAACTGTCGATGCCGCTAATGACCGAGACGCGAAACACCCACATTATAGAACCTCCTTCATATAACGTGTATCATACAATCAAGTAATCACTTGATTAGCAATTACTGGGCTTCATGACTATGACTAATTTGAACCCCTTCAGGACTCTGGGATTGATGTTTGAATAGCAAACAAGATGGGTGGCGACGTACAAGTACAGGCAGACCGTGACGTGACAGGAATGGCGGGACGATTTGGATGCATTCTTAGAAGACTGGTGGAAGAAATAGGAAGTTGTGGACATTTCACCGAGAGGCTTTTGCCTAGCAAAAAAAATAGCAGCAACTCGTCTGTGAACTAGTGGCGGAAATAGGGTGGTGCCAGTAGTGCAAAAATATGACAAGAGAAAAAAAACAAGGGTGCAGTCCAATCATGTAATGTCTGTAATGCGACACATTATGCTACCTATACGTCATGACTACATAGTATAAAACAAGGTCGCTTCCTGCTGTCTGTCTGTCTGTCTGTCTGTCCCTATGTATGATTAAATCTTTAAGACTACGCATCGAATTTTGATGCGGTTTAACACAAGCCTTCTTGAGCTTAATTTGGGACTAGGTTGATTTGTGTGAGGTTGTCTGATATTTACTATTTATTTATTATAATTATATAGATACACTAAATGTTACCATTGATATAGCTATGTTTGTTATACCTAATAAGATTTAAGAGTGAATCAGGACCAATGAATGCCGAATTTGCCTAATTCTTAAGATTCCTTTACAACTTATTTTTTTCTTCCAGACTACTTAAGACGATTAGATAAACTACTAAGTAAACACCTTAATACACTATTTACTGGTGCATTATACTTTCGAGTGACAGACAATATAATTCAGCAACCACCGACTTAAATAATATATGTATTTAAATTAATAGAATCAGGTGACTGTTCATTTATACTGGCAGTTGTTTCCGTCAAATTCTTAGCCGCCAAAGAAGCATTGTTTTGCCGCAATATGTCTGAACTCGTCCAAAGGGAATGAATAACTGGACTTATTTATGCAAAAGAGAACTAACCCACATTCAACGTTTGTACTCTATGCTATAGTTACTCGTACAGGGTTCAATGTAAACGGTTTTGATATGTGGACAGGTTCCCTTTTGCATAAATACGTCCAACTTAGAATCGAATAAAGTGGATAATGGTGGTGTTGCCGCCCAAATCAATAACTAGGTGCGGTTAGTAATATTCCGTGCAGGCGGAATACGCAGACTTTCGTGGTTTTCCACTTCGTTCATATCGTATCATATTCAAAAGTATAAGGATGTAAATAAATATGAATAAAAAAATATCTACAAAAAAATAAAAAAACCTCTATATGCTATGTCGCTCCGTTAAAAAAATACAATTATATAAGGACAGAAAGCGGCTCATAAAATTATTGTAGACCCGTGGGTATTTTGACAAACAAAAGAACGTTCAAGAATTCATTCAAGATTATTGAATTCAAAAATAGAACAACATTGGTGCTTCATTTGTTTTCATTTGTATTTAAAATTTTAAATACGTCGATGAATATTGATCGGTGGCGATCGGTCAGTGGCAAATTGAAATTAATTTTAAATGAAGTTGACGTTTCTTACTTGCCTATTGAAATTCGATACGTTTATAAGCAGGTCATAGACATTACATTGTTGAATGTTAATTGTATTAAATAAAATAAATTGATCAGAATGTATGTAGGTTAATTGACCGAATAAATGAAAGGAAAAAACGACTATCTGCGGACTTCAAAATCCACTTTTTCTATTTAAGCATAATCAATGCTTTTTACTATGGTTACTAAGTAGGTGATGATTAAGTACATATTTTTATATATATACAAGGTTTAAAGGACGTTTAAAGTAACAAATAAATAGCAAATCCTTCTCCAATACGCAACTGACCAACTGCAACATAACGATCAAGTGCGTCATAAATAAAAAATAATAAAACCGATATAACCCCTAACAATAGCCTTTTGTTGCGTTGATATTATGGCTTAAGCTATAATGGAATGGCATATCATATGCGTCGGACAGGTTGTATTTTGCAAGCTCTAGGTTTCGCAAACTCTTTCTTTTCAACTTATATTTTCTGCCAACAAAGTGCTTGCAGATTCTGTGAAAATATTTTTATATCAAGTTTTTTGTATCGGTTTATATCTCTAAAAATAAAGGTTACCATCTACAACAGAAGTACATTAACGATCGATAAACTTGTTCTTTTCAACCGACTTTAAAAAGCGGGAGGTTCTCGATTCTCTTGTATTTTTTTATGTTTGTTAGGTACATTAGATCCGTTTTTAGAAAAAAAATAAAATCTAACACTAGAGATTGGGCCCGAATACTGTCTATCATCCTATGCAGCAGACTTGATGTATTTATTATATATACATATATAATATAAGTCTTATATTACATACAATGTAAATATTTATATGTACCTACATCATTGTATTTATGGTTGGAAGCGGTGGTAGCCTAGTGGTTAGGGCATGCGACTTTCGATCCGGAGGTCGCGGGTTCGAACCCGGCCCGTACCAATGAGTTTTTCGGAACTTATGTACGGAATGTCATTTGATATTTACCACTCGATTTTCGGTGAAGGAAAACATCGTGAGGAAACCACCTAAGCCCAATAAGGCCTAGTTTCCCCTCTGGGTTGTGGAAGGTCAGATGGCAGTCGCTTGCGTAAAAACTAGTGCCTACGCCATATCTTGGGATTTAGGTAGCCGACCCCGATTGAGAATTCATTCTCAAAAAAATGGGACAACGGCTAGGAGGATGATGATGATCATTATATTTATGGTAGTTATTGTTACATATATATTATTGTATTCACTTGTATCTTAGACGCTCTCCGAACGATTAATTTTCTACTCTGCACCCGGCACCACCTCTCTGTTTGGCCCTATGGTTGACTGGTAGAGAATGCCATTAGACATTAAGTTCGTCATTTGCACTGACTTTTGTTTTGTGCAATAAAGTTTAAACAAATAAATAAATAATTATGTACTTACTTATATCAACCATTTTGAAAAATGTTCGCGAACCTCACGAGCCACACTTGTTATTCAATGAGATGTATCTAAATTTTTATGAATAAAACCGGAAGTACAAGCAAGCTCATCTGACCTCCAAGACTTCCGGTCTAGTCCAAACCGCTTTGATCTGCCTTACATGGGCACCATACCGTCACGTGAGACCAAAATAAAACATCCATAAAATGTAACATTAAATTTAATGTCGCATTAACTACAGAAACTACGAGGAACTGCGCAATGTAGAGACACGTAGGCTTGAGGACATTAGTCAAGTGTGACCACAAAATTAAACACTAGAAAAGATAATTTATGTTATTAAAACCATCTTAATAATAATAAAAACGGATAAAAATTGAATGTATGCATACCTACTTCCATGCACATAACTGATCCAATTTAAAACCCAACCCGCCGACAAGCGTAAAAAATATCAAGTGATCGTATGAATGTATCAGTAGGGCGCGACAGTATAGGTCACTGTTTTCTCACGTAGCAAAAACAGGAAAAGTTCAGAGAGCAAGTCATAACCATAATCATAACCTGACGGCAACTTTATCTTCGGCATCTAAGTTCTAACGCTTCAATGACAGTCAGCATCACATCATTAAGACTAAAATTACTTTGTGGATATACCATTTTGTTGGTATATTTCCAGGACAGTTCTACTTGCGGCAAGTGTTTGTTTCTAGAAGTTTGCATGGCTTTCAATTTTTTGTTAAAAAACTTGCATCTAATCTAATTGTGTGCATCATGCCTTGGCAATACTGTCTATTCAGGAAATATTGTAAACTCAAATATAAAGCATGAATTATTAATTTTTTTATAAAAAAAATGTGTTGAAATTAAAATTATATTACTTATGGTAGATTGTTTGTAATCAGGGAATACAAACCCGGCTATTTTACCATACCAATAACCGGTTATAACCGGGGTGACTATTAGAAAATAACCGGCTTTGCATTCCCTATTTGTAATTAAATTCAAACCAGAAATTGTCTGACTTTGAACCCAAATAAATTACGATATTTAATAATAACGAAACTCATGTTAAAGACAAGACAACATAATGTCATCAAAATGGCAGTGTTTTATCCTGTGAAACAGGCAATATTGAATTTGGGGTTTGAACATTTTTGTAATATGTAACACAGACACATCGAAACTATGTAACGGAATTTTAGTAAAAAAACAATTCATAGGCATGTTAACGCTATATCTGGTTTCATTGTATTTTTATTGCCTTGGAAGATTACATCGATGTGGGATGAACTCAAATGTCAAGGATTCCATACCAGTTCTGTACTACATGTTAAAGCTATGGTGTATACGACGTTAAATGATTATAATTTAACCTTTTGTGTACGTCGGATTGGTTAAAAGTTGCCATTATAATGAGATCATACCATACATCAATGCGTTAATGATGCGAACAACCTTCTTATTGAGTTGTGAATGTCGAAAAAAATGCGTTCGGAGTAAAGTCAGGCATACAAATGTCGATACGTATGTCACTTAATAAGTAACGAGCTGAAAAATATGTAAGGCCTCTGATTTGGAATAATAATGTTCAGATTTCCAATTGAAATTCATGTGCTTAAGGCTGTTTATTTCTTTTTTTCTGTCTGGTTTCTTTGCGGTAGTTTGTACACCATATTAAGTCAATTAAAAAATCTTAATTTGATCGAAGTTATAATACAGTTATTTAAGCAATATATTACGGTATGGCGACAATGTCGAGTAAGAATAAGTAAGTACAGTAAAAGAAAAAGTAAGGTAAGAGTGTAATCTATCTATATCTATTAGCCACTGATGAACTTAAGGCCTCCCCTATAACTCGCTACCAGATGCCATCCACTCCTTGCGACCTTCACAAAGGCATCCGTCCACCTAGTTGAAGGCCGTCCCACGGTACGTTTTCCTATACATGGTCGCTACTCCAGGACTTTGCTACCCCAACTACAGCACGTATTTGAATAGCTGTAGTTGGTGTAGGTAAGGCTACAAATTGATTTCTATAAATTTAACTTCAAGTTAAGTTATCCTCTCTCTGATGGAAAACCCTCTCCACAAGGCAAATATTTATTTATTGAATCAACAATTTGGTTGCCTTCTTTACCCTTTTAAGTATTTGCTGCTGGGTTTTTAAGCCCGTGGCTATCAAATAACGTAGTGAATATTTGCTATTAATTTAAATACAGAATCCAGTAAACAAATGCTTTAGAAATTAAATATCAGTTCATAAAATAGAAAGAAAAAGTTAGTAGAGATTCAGGCAGAAGCAAAAAATAGTTAAAACTGTTATTTAGAATTTAAATAACAAAACCAGACTAAGGGCACTCCTTAGGGCGTTATCGTGTTCTAAACAGATAGAGGGACCAAGGGAACATGTAATGCCTTACATAGCAAATATGCAGAGCGGTGATAACCCACGTGATAACGTTTAACCTTGTGGTGAGGAAGGCTGAAGTTTGTCCGAGATGTCCCTCGGTTGAAAAATGGAGTGGTTTATTTGTAAAATGTGTTTTTTCTATCCTATGAACGCAGTTAAGCAACTTTTAATCCAAACTAGTCCCTATACAATGGTCACTACTTCCAAACTGTGTATGCTACCCCAACGGCCATCCGCAGCAGAATCAGTCTGTCCCTATGTATGCTTAGATCTTTAAAACTAAGCAACGGATTTTGATGTGATTCTTTTTATTAAATAGAGTGATTCAAGAGGAAGGTTTTTATGTATAATACATGCATAATTTATCAGCATTGCACCCGGGCGAAGCCGGGGCGGGTTGCTAGTTAGTTATTAACTAAATTACCAATAAAAAGTGAGTTTCTATGTAGAAATAAGTATTTTACAACGACTACAATTTATATAAATGTATTTCACTTCAAACATAATACCATAACCATAACACACGTATGTTTTCACAACCTATTGCGTATATTCAAGTTCATTGACTCGATTTCCCGCCATTTCCACGAAAAAGTATACATACCTACAAGCAAAGCATATGTGAATAGGTACGAACAGTGTTTGCCGAATCAATTGCGTGAGCAAATATGCAGTACTTGTGGTCTTGAGATATATCGAGTGTTTGTTTGCACACTCGAACTAACTCCCAACTACACCCTATATCGATACCAAATTGTATACAGAATTATTCGATTATATAAGTGCTTTTTTAGGGTTTCGTACCCAAAGGATAAAAAATTAGACTCTAATACTAAGACTTCGCTGTCCGTCTGTCTGTCCGTCTATCTCATGAGCCGTGATAGTAAGACAGTTGACATGTTCACAGATGATGTATTTCTGTTGTCGCTATAGCAAGATAGCAACAAACACAAAAAAAAAACAGAATAAAATAAATATTTAAAGGGGCTCTTTAAACGTGATCGGTTGCGTTAAGTTTGCACGTCATTTGTATACGGCGCTATAGATACCAGGTGCAAACTTAACTTAACCCGGCCAGTTAAGATGGGATGAGTATTTGTACGGAACCCTCGGTGCGCGAGTCAGACTCACAGTCGGCCGGTTTTTTCAATCTCATATCCAACTATGGCATGGCTATTTAAAGTACTGACAGAGTCGTCTGCGAGCCGATCTTCTACGCGATTGGCGCAGTGGTACTCGTACCTATTGCAACTGCCTATTGAGCCGGCGGTACCGGATTCAATTCCAGGCCAAGCCAAATATTTGTATGATGAACTCGAATATTTGATCCAGGATCATGGATGTTTCTATGTATTTAAGTATTATATTTTCCTAAATACGTAAGTATGTATATCATCATCAAGTACCCATAACCCATAACACAAGCCTGCTAATAGCTTAATTTAAGTCGTTTTGTGTGAGGTTGTCCAATTTTTTTAAAACAAACAATAAAAATCGCATACCTAAGTAAGACAAGAAGCAATAACACTAGCACTGATGATCAAATGAAATTGATGAAACTGCTATTATGATCCTTTAAAGTTATTTCTTCTAGTTAATGGCCTAATAAAGATCTAGATCATTCTCAGCCTTTTACTTTTAAGTGTCTGTGACGCAATAGTACATTACATCAGAGGCCGGGAAAATGAGGATTTCCGGCCAAGTAGGTATAGTATACCGGATAGTGATACGAGGCCGGGAATCCGTTTTCACGACGAGGCATGTATAGTGCTTTTCTCAAACATACAATGAAATAAAAAAAAAAAACCTTCAAAGAACAACATTTTATTAATTGACAAATAGGACATTTTAGTCTAGCAACCAACCTTTAAAAACAAAACCTGCTTTTTGTCAAACCAGCCAGCTGTGTGAATGACCTTGTTGTTGAAACCAAAAAAAAGTTACTTTGCAGGCCTTAGGACTGAAAAGCAGTATGAAATCCCTTTACAGTTCTCCCGAGTTGTTGCGCCCAAAAAGCGATACTTCCGAGCCTATTATAAGGAACGTAAAGACACTATTTCATTGCATGTTTGAGAAAAAAATATTTATTTATTTATCCTCACTTACAGCTATTTTTACAGGACAAACCTAAGACAATAACGTTATTAAACTTATTCCTATTTATCTATGCTACTGCGTTTATAACTAATTACGAATATTGCAACCTTTGTCCATTCAGAGAACACGAAAATAAATCAAATACTACAAATACTAATATAAAACAAATACTTGTACACGCGCGACTGAGAAAGCAATGCAGCTATGCCGTTGACCCAGCTTAATTCGGCCAAGGTCTTCAGATGCGACATTCATCCTGTGTGTCCAGTAAAAGTAAACATACTAAGACACAAATCCAATAAATTTAAGCGAGAAAGGTCATCTGATCTTGCACTAAAAGCTGCGTTGCAAAAATCGAAATATATCGCATTTTTTCAAATTACATACATGTTTAACGTCTTGAATTGTTGCCGACATTAAAGCGAGCCGGTGAAATATTTTTACACCATTACACTGCACAGAACATCTGGCTGATGTATTTATATCTACTGATCATGAAGAAACAAAGTTCAGACTAAAACTTTATTGCCGGGGAAAGTTATAAAACGATGGTGAATCGGACATCGATCGTTGAACTTGCGTTTAAAATCGGCCAAGGTTCTTCGGTGGCTGACCTCCCGAGCAGGTTCCCGAATCCAAACAACAATCTCAAGCATGCCAAACCTGCTGAAATTTGAAAAATGCGTTCAAATCATGCGTTAACTCTTGTTTGAATAGATCGTTATCTATTATATATAAAAGGGTCTAGGGGGATCAGTATCAAAACAAATGACAAACGGCGAGTCCGTCGAACTCCGTTTAAATCCATCCAAGGTCTCATCGCTTGAAGGACGCGCCGACCGTCCGGAGTGGTCGTTTACACCGCGATAACAAAGGTTTGCTGCCTCAAATACCTACGACTGACTCACGAGCCGACTAAAAACGAAGCTGTAAAACTAAAACACATTCGAGAATTGGAAAAGCAAAGAGTATGTGATTCATAATACCAATTGCAGGGCTAAATAGTTTCCGATCGAACATCGATTTAGGGACCACCCGCCGCGCAACACGAAAGGTATGAAAGGAATTATGAACAAAAGCTTGCAGATCTATAGAATGTTTATTTATTCGATTATTAATAAAACGAAAGTAAGAATACGTATTCGGTTATAATGGAAGTGTTAAATTATACGGAACGGCGTCTAGACGTGGTTTTGCTCACAGTGAGATGCGCCATAATGCTTGCGGTGGGCTCCTGCTGCGTTCCCACCGATTCCAACCCGATGATTACAGAAAAAAAATCTGTAATCAAGATCCCAAGGCATTAGAAAAAGAAGCCGATTAAATAACATATCGCCCGTGTTTCAATATTTACGGATCGATCGTATTCGTATAAATTATATGCAAGTTTGTTCATTTATCGTTACGCAAAAAGACATTGAAATGTTATTAGCATTCTTATCAGCTGTACTGAACTGACCCCGCACAATATTTAAGCGCAATTTAAAAAGTAAAAAGAGAAATTGCTTTCCGGTCGGCGTCCGTTGTTCCCTTCATGACCTAAATACTCCCCTAGTGCTTTAGGGTTTACGGTGGAGTGCTTGCCCTGACCTGCCGCAACTGCAGTCTGGTTGCGGACAAAAATAAACGGGCTATCAGCTGTCCCCACGGGACCACATCCGCAATCATTTAAGTACGGCTTCAATTTTAATTAATTTAAACGGACTTCCTACGTTGTGTTGACTTGAAACTCCTTTACTTAAATGTTTCTTAGGTCAATAAAAGCGATATTTGTGTCGAATTCTGAGGTGACCCAGATACTTTATCTTTAGAACCCTTGTTGTATCTTCCACGCGTAAGCCCAAGGGAATAGAACTTTACAGAAAATAACGTAAAAAGAAAACTTAGTAAATGTTTTATGGATATACTTTTATCCTTGTCTTTACCTTTCGAAACAAAGTTATAAAACCGGATCTCTAGGTTGGTACCATAAATACGACACCAGATACTTTAATATTGACAGTATCTGATCCTATAAAAGAGTTATTTCGAAGACGATGACTATAATTTCACCTACGTCTGAGCTGTGTAAAGTTTATTCTTTGCAGAATCTTTTCTCTTTATAAACGACTTTGTAGCAACAAATAATTCACGGTAAACAAATACATACATACGTCAAAGGCCCCAGACGCAATCAATACACTGTTAATAATAAGTAATGTCGTGAGGCCGTAGCCGATTAAATACTTAAAACAATGTTGCAAGTAATAATACAATTTCACCATTTATGTCAGTTAGGATCAGCTATTATTATAATACAAGTTCAGTGGACTTAATATTGTGTCTGAAGCGCGAAACATAGGTATACCTAGATGATAAGATAAGACATCCTCACTTTTGCTACATTATAATATTAGTCAGGCAGTAGGGATGCTTCATCATTAATCTATTACTTATTAACGGTACCGCAAGTCCGCAGTATATACTAGTTCTGGAATTGATTCCTAATTGAAAAGTGAAATGGCGTGCCGTGCGGCATCCATTATTGATTGTCCGTCGTTGCAGTCGCGTCGCCAATCGATGGCGCGTCTGTCGTGTTGCCCCCGTCTATTTTTACCGCTTCATCACCTCCTCCCCTCGCTGCTGCTTCCTGCCTTTTATTAGACTGTCTGTATGTTAATTAACAACGGCCTCGACTGGCCTATGTTTATCTTCCTTACGATTGTTTTTCTACTTTCAAAGTGCAATGCACGCTCGTCATTGACACGACTTTATAATCTGAATCATAGTTAGATTTTAAAGATATCTACTTATACTTGTTAAAACTCTTTTATCTTGATAAACTCTATTAAGTCCTATTATTTCTCGACCTTCATTCGACAATGCTTAATTAATAGCTCCCTGCACGTTGTCAAACCGAACCGCAGTCTTTGGCTTGGTTGGCTTATCTTTTCTTTCACATTATTCGTCTATAACTACGTCCCTCTCTATAGGGGCATCTGGTACACATAACCTGCGCGTGTTTACGTTGGGCCTACGTTTATTTCCCTTTGTGCATGTGTGTGTCACAGGGGTGCACGCATGTGTTGCGCCCGTGCACAGCTGTTGTGGGTTTGTGAAGCTACGCTACTAGCGACTCTTCTAAATTTATTCTTCCTCATGGCCCACGCCCCTACTTTAACTATACATCACCAAGTTGCATTCAAAACGCGAGTTGAAACTGCTTAAAATTCTATTCAAACATTTAAATAAGAAATAACACATTAAAGCTACGTGTTTCTTTAAAAGCGTCCGTCGATCAGACAGGCCAGGCGGATCTGTAGGTATGAAGCATTTATTTGGCGACTGTGATGGATGTTCGATCTTGATTCAGCGGGTCCTGCGTCGACTTTTACAACTATCATTTGTTCTGTCGTCCTCATTATCGCGACTGCTTGTGTAGAAAATAATGATGTCATTATTCACGGCTCTTTTGTTACGGATCGAATAAAAGAGTGTACCGGTATGATTCCTTAGTAACTCGTCTTACCATGCGCTTGCGACTCACAATAGTAACCAGCTGGCGAGAGGTCAATGACTCCGAGCTATGTGCAAATTGTATAGTTACACTTAAAGGAAAGCAAAAAATAACATCAAATTTGGACGCGCATGCGTGCTCTCTCAGAAGGATTCTCGGAACGTAGCGGAAATGCAAAACCGCGAATGTGTTCAAGTTTGGATCTTATCCTTGTTTGTTTTATAACCCAAAAAACCGCCAAATAAACAGACGACTCACTGCTCAAGCTAGTGGATCTGATTTGGGGAAAACCTGTTTTGAAACCCACGTACTACGTACGTACAGAGATAAACATGTATCATCTACGTGCACATAGTTGATTTCGAATTCCCACAATGTAGGGACACCTTGTTTGATGACGTCACCATCCGAGCCCCTGGGGTCGTTGGTCGGGCCCCTACCTGCATTTTTTGTTGCATCCCTCTGTGACGCAAGCAGAATCCACAAGAAACTGTATTCATTCCATTTACGATCCTCTACATTCCAGAAATCAACCCTTTTTGGTGTAGTCCGTTAACGTCAACCCACAGACCAATTGGTCTGTGCGTCAACCTAATCGTATATTATAGTTAGTTTTAAAATAGCACTTTAGATAATGTTACCAGAATTTTTTTGAGGCGTTACTTAGACGTTTGTCATCTAGTTCATTGATTGACGAGACTGCACAACACAAATCTCATGAACTTTAACATTCATTCATTAACTACTTGCAGGAAGATGCAATACTCAAGAGTACGTCAGATAAACATTATAAGTATTAGGTATATCATGATCAATAAACTTATAATTATCAAACGCGGCATGTTCATACCTTATTAGCCAAACGAGCGGTCGGTTAAATACCTATGACCGACATTATTACTCGTATACAAGGGGGTCGGCGGGGCATTTAGTTTTAAGTTTAAGGCCCTCATTATCTAACAGTTGCATAAACTACTAAAGCAATATCTACAAACATACACAGATATACCAGATACCCAACATATAGGTACCTATCTACACAAAAAAGAACGAGAAAGATCGAAAAAGGAGTCGTTAACTAGTTTAGTTATTTTATTCAAACTGCATCTTTAAGCAATGATAGACAATGGGTATAGGCATAGCAACATCAAATTTTTAAATCTAAGTACCCTACGTTTACTTTAAGATCAGTTTTACCCTACTTTAAAATGTGTGTATGTATGTATTGTTCAGCACAGGGTCACTCGTGCGAGCGAAGCCGTACCCGGTCATAAAGAGGGCTTGGCATTTATTACTTTTAAAAAGTGAATTTAACGCGTAAGTCCTCCACAACCGTCTTCCCGTTGCGCAAGCCGCGACCATCCCGCACAATTGGGCCGCCCAGAAATGTGTCAAGTTGAACTCGGGTCGTTCACCTCTTGTGTTTACGTTTTCAACTCTTCGCGGCGCGGTTAGCAGGTAGGCAGGTTGGAAAAGTTGATATTTGAGCTCTTAACGGGTGATGACTCATGAAACAATTTACAATCGTTATGAAATGTGACGCGATGATAGTTTACCCAAGCTTTTCAACCTATACATGAATCAGCTGATCGAGGAACTCAGCAGCACATATGCCGGATGTCATATTGGCGGGGTCTGCGTTAATAATCTGAGTTACGCGGATGACATGGTGTTGCTGAGCCCCTCGGTAGGTGCTCTGCAGCGACTGGTGAAAACATGTGAAACATATGCAGGTTCCCATGGGCTGAAGTACAATACTTCAAAAAGTGAGCTACTTCAATTTAAAGCCGGTAAAAAATCGTATAAAATGACACCTGTAACGCTTTGTGGTACCGCTTTAAAGGTAGTGCAAAAGTTTAAGTACCTAGGCCACTGGGTAACGGAAAGTATGTCAGATAATGATGATATCGAGAGGGAGCGCAGGGCGTTGTGTGTTCGTTGTAACATGCTGGCTCGCAGATTTGCCCGTTGTAGTAATGAAGTGAAGCTAACGCTTTTCAAAGCATACTGCCAATCATTCTACACGTGCAGTCTGTGGGTCAGTTTTACGCAGAGGGCATACAACGCTCTGCGCGTGCAATATAACAATGCGTTTAGGGTGCTGTTTGGGCTGCCGCGTTTCTGTAGCGCGTCAGCAATGTTTGCCGAGGCGCATACTGATAGTTTTGATGCTATAATTAGGAAGCGGTGTGCATCGTTCGTTACTGAATCGCGCTCACTTCAGCTCAAACAGCATTGTAAACGCGTTGGCGCAGCGATGGGACTCGCCGCTGCTCGCGCGCTGGGTGCGGCTGCACGCACCGCCGGTCGCCGCACCACGCCGCCTTTAGTATTTTTATAAGTTATGGTTGTTATTGTCGTTAACATAGGTTTATAAGTTTGTGTGTTACTAACAATTATATGGATTGCAATAATTCGAAATAAAGATTTGAATTTGAATTTGAATTTGAATGAATAGTGAAGACAAGCGATCTGAGTCAATACTATTATAAAATACTTAATTGTATTAAAAATCAATATTCTATAATTTTAAGAAAAACCATAACAGCGCGATGCAGCAGTGAACAGTGCCATCTGTTGGCAAATTTTGTTTGTCATCTCATCACGCCGAAACGACTAGACGGATTTTGATAAATGTTGGTACGGGATAAGCTGAGCATCCATTGTAGGATATTTTTTACCCGACTATGGTCAAGAAGAAGAAAAAATACGCGAAATTGCACCTTCTAGGCAATTTGTATTTGCAAGTATTTTCTTTTTGATTAGATTAAGTAAAAAAAAGTTGATTTGTTGTTGCAAATTGCAATTAATTCTTCATCGGAACACCTGGCGTTCAACTGAAGTCAAATTAGACAAAGGAATTTTATGATTGAATATACCTACTTAAATTGACACTTAAATTTGCATTTTCAGTAGGAACATTTTTTGCCGTAGTTATATTTTTGCACTTTAACAACAAAAACCTTCTTGGTCAGGCTCCGCTGATCCCAAGTTTGCTCGATACTACGCTATAAAACGCCGAAGTTAAATTTTTCCGAATGCTTCCGTATTCCGAATTTTCGTTATTCGGAAAACCATGTTCAGTTTTCTGTCATGTTTTTTTAGGAAATTTATCATATAACCTTAACCTAACCTATTATATTGTATAGGGGATCCTGAATGCTTCATTACTTGGAGTTATTTTCAGTTTTGTTGTTCTGTATTGTTGGATGTTCCGGCTAGATTCAAGTATGATTCAAATAAGGAAAAGATAAAGATAAAGATAAAGATATTTATTGCAAGAACAGTGTAGCTACAATGGATGTTGATAACACACAGGAAGTTCATGTTCGACCTAAAATAGGCATGCAATATAATTAATTTTTGTTCGCTGTTTACAATATTATAAAGAACATAACTTAGACAGTAGGCACAATTCTATATTAAATGTCGACTTATTATTAATATGATTACAATAGATTACAATATGTCAAAATTAGGAAATATATTTGTTTTAAATGTTATTATCATTATTATTATTATATTGTTCATTCAGAAAGTCTTGGATGGAATAATAACATTTTTCAAGAAGCCAACTTGTTATGACTTTGTTAAACTGATTAAGGGGGCATTCCTGTACATACTTCGGTAAATTATTGAAAATTTTAATTGCCATACAATAAGAATTGTTGTCAAAAACATGCGTTTTGGATCGAGGCAAGTATAGTTTATCCTTATGTCTAGTTGATCTAGTGTAAATTTGATCATGTTTTATAAAATATTCAGGATGTCGTTTTACAAATAATGCAATCTGTTTAATATACATGCATGGTAAAGGTAAGATCCCCGTAGCTTGGAATAAAGGTTTACAATGTGCCAGGTAGTGGGTGTTACACACAGCCCTTATACACTTCTTTTGTGCTAAAAATACATTTTTCACATCTACTGAATTACCCCATATCATTAATCCGTAATTCAGCATAGAAGAAACATTTCCATGATATGCTGTAAGTGCTACCTCTCTAGAGCTGGTACAACTTAATCTTGTTAGAGCAAACACAAATTTATGTAGTTTAGAACAAATTTCAGAAATGTGGGTCTTCCAACTACAACATTGATCTAAATAAATTCCTAAAAATTTGGTCGTTTCTACTTCTTTTACTTTCTCGTTTTCATGGTGTATATTTAATTTACATGTACGACCTTTGTTGGTTCTGAATTGCACCAGTTGGGTTTTATTAACATTAACGTTTAACTTATTATTATTTAACCAGTCTATAACTTTTGAGAGTGCATCATTAATTTCATCATTATACTCATCAATATCATTGGATTTAATTACTAACGTAGTATCATCGGCAAACGGACAAGAAAGGACCGGATCGGAAAGAACTTATTTCACCGTTTCCGAGTGTTCCGAGTCTGCTGGCTTATTATTCATAAGTCGTTTCTCCTACAAAAAGAAATAATTGTAATGGTGTGTCTACGTGAGAAATAAATAATTCATAGATATCTTTTGAAAAATATCATGGTCTCCGCGGGGGCATTATACTTTTAGATATGATGTAAACGCAGTGTTACCACCATATTGTTGCGGTGAATTGTTGCCAGCTTCGAGTGTTGACTAAGTTGTAATTAAGACAGGTCATGGCTTACACCTGTTTTGGGTTTGAACTTGTGAAAGGGATTTTTATTACAAATTTTACTGATTGCATTCTAGTGGTAAGCAGCTTATTGCTTAAACCATTTAAGTATTCCTAAATACGTATATATACCAATGCTAAACATATGAAGAAGTTTGGTTTATACACCAAATAAAGATCGAGACAATAACTGAATCATCGTCAGGAGTCATGTTTTCAGGAGAAATCTTAATAGCGCGATGCGGGATCGTCTTTTGCGCCATGCCAGTACGTAGTTCTCTCATCACGCCGAAACGGCTTAACAAATTTTAATCAAATTCCTTGCAAGAATAGCTGGACATCCCAAGATGGTTATAGAATAGGTACTTTTTGACCCGACTACAGTAAATTACGCGTACGAAGTTCATTACTAAGGAACTGCCCTGAAACTGAAATAAACGACAAACTTACACAAATCATGTAGGTAGGTACTTATTATTATTACTTTACATGTAGCCACCACACTTTCCATACTTCGCCGTATTAATTCAATATTCTAAGTCTCTTTCGTTTGACATTGAAAACAAAGCAGATACAACATTAATATTTAACGAATACAGTAAAATCTTGTGCTAGTTTTACACTTTAGAAGATCTGCTACAAAACTTTACTCTAAAACAGTTGGCTTCCTTTGTCGCATCATCTTTGGCGGTTATTTTGAAATCCACGTGGCTGTTGAAAATATGGAGGGCGGACCCTCCCGGTTTGTATAAGGCTTGTTGCCACTGAGCCACTTGGAAGTAAAAAACTCGTGCCAAATAAGGAAACTCTTCCAGACTAGTTGTTTGACTCGTTCGTTACACATGATGTGGCCTTTAACAGGAGCAATTAATTAAAACATACATTATACCCTTCAAACTGAATAACATTTTTTTATGACATTTTAAAATAATGTTTATTCAAAAAAACAATTTATTGCCAAATATTTGCTATTTAGTAGAGTGACAGCATTGTCAATGCAAAGGAGATGTCAATGTTGGACGGCGTAAATTGAAAATAACGGTAATTTTTTTAAGCATCATAAATTGCTACGCATGCCGCGTACTTAAAAATCTTAATGTTATGTGCATAGGAATAGAGATATTAATTCTTGATTAAAAGTTGGAACACGCTCATTTGAACACGATACAAAAATGCAATTGGTCTGGTCATGTATACAAACACTTGAAAAGTCATTCTATTGTGTTGTGTGAAATAAACTTGTTCCAGTAATAAGTACAAGGTGGTTTTAGGGTTCCGTAGCCAAATGGCAAAAAACGGAACCCTTATAGATTCGTCATGTCTGTCTGTCTATCTGTCCGTCTGTCCGACCGTATGTCACAGCCATTTTTTTCCGAAACTATAAGAGCTATTACTGTTGAAACTTGGTAAGTAGATGTATTCTGTGAACCGCATTAAGATTTTGATGCAAAAATAAAAAAAATTATAATAAATATTGGGGGCTCCCCATACTTAGAACTGAAACTCAAAAAAAATTTTTTCATCAAACACATACGTGTGGGGTATCTATGGATAGGTCTTCAAAAATGATGACGTCTAAAATATTTTTTTTCTAAACCGAATAGTTTGCGTGACAGACGCTTCCAAAGTGGAAAAAAGTTGGTCCCCCCCCCCCTCTAACTTCTAAAATAAGAAAATGAAAAATCTAAAAAAAACATATGATGTACATTACTATAATAACTACCAACGAAAATTGTTTTGAACGAGATCTAGTAAGTATTTTTTTTTAATACCTATTAATACCTAACTTTGCACCTAATTTATATGGGGCGCTATACATACCAGGTGCAAACTTAACTTAACCACTTAGGGATGGAAAGTGTTTGTACGGAACCCTCGGTGCGCGAGTCCGACTCGCACTTGGCCGGTTTTTATATTTAGTTCAATACTTACTCTAGGGTTTTTTAGGTAAGGGCGAGACTTAAACTTACAAAAATATCTTATTTCTTCCAAGTATTAATCAAATTAATTAATCGATTTAAAATTTAATCGGTGCATATTAATCTACGATTAAGTTAATCGGAACTCGTACGATTCATATTAATTCATGGTCATTTTTAATCGTTCATTGCGAGTACGTAGCTCGTAGGTTAATCTTAATCTTTTGCCCATCTCTGCATACGAACTCTATTCTGAATATAATATAGTAAGGTTGTACAGATAATTGTGTGTTATTCTGCTTAGCTAGGTATTTCTGCTGCTGACTGTACCCTTGTTACCTCAGTTCATGTCGCATTTATAATTAATTTAATTGCATTAACATTTTCAAACAAAACGGTTGTTTTGATTACCACCTGCATTTGCGTCGCTTTGCGGTTGAAAAGAAAAACGCTGGAACTCGTATAAAGCCAGTAATTTGTTACGATCTTATTCTTTTAGATAGATAATTGCAGCCGCTATTTTTTCAGTTGGTTAAAGGTTAAGTTCTTTATCTGTATAATGTAACATTTATGCATTTACTTATACATTAGGCGTGGTATATAGGGAATTTATTATTGAGAATGTGTTTTGAATTGTTGATGTTGTTATAGGTGGTGACTCGGTATATTTATGTAGGTACCATATCGTACCCATATGCATTACAAAATTACAATCACGTTCGTCAAGCAATTAAAATACTTTAAACCGCTTAGCGCTAACTCACACATACATTAGTTTCCATAAAATCGCCTTTCATGTTTACGATGCCTTAAATAAACCAGGACATTAAAATCCGTCTCGTAAAAAACATTTGAATAAATAACTGGTCGTATGCAGCCATGTCTTATCCACGCTCCTTTTAGTTTTATTCCAACTTAATATGAAGGTAATGATGGATGTTTTATTTTTCATTCACATAAATCAGCCTCGGGCCGAATTCAAGCAGTGTCAACAGCTAGCACAATTAAAATGCAGTTATATATTGTCTATTCATGTCTGATTCTCTATTGTACCATATGCACAAAATAGGGCTGGTAGGGATACACGCGTTGCCAGGCAACGTGATTCAAAGCAGGGGATGGATGTGCCCTTTTAAGATCACCCACGAAATATCACGCGGTGGAATTCCCCCGGTGAACTTTTTTCTGCCGATCGTATCGGCTCATACGGCTGCATGGATAGTATTGTAATATTTTGCTGTTGAATGCGTTTTGAGATTTCATAATGAAGAATGCAATGGACCTAAAAATATACATTTATTAGGTACTACATTTTGTAGAGAAGCTCAAATTTTGAAACTAAAAATCGACGCTGCAAAACTTTTCTCGAGAACGGTGTAAGTAGCTAAAACTCGGGCTTGTTTGCTTAGAGTACCGTCGTCCGTCGGATACTCATCTTGCGCTGCCTCAATTTCATTCCAGACCATTTAGACTAAAAGTTTCCTTCCCCCGTGCTCCGAAATGCATGCTGAAAAGGGTAAAAATTCAAAATGACTCGCCGGGAATCGAGAAACTTAGGTGAAAAATGATTCGCTTCCACTTTTAAGACCGCCGTATATCGGAGGTGTGAAGCGACGTGGGAACGAGCATAGTTTGATGCTCTCAACAAACTTGGAGCGTCGCAAACAACTTCGATGTGAATATTTAAGTCATTCCTCCTATATATGAGCAACGTCCATGGAACATTCTACGTATTCATTATTAACGTTCAATTTCGAATGCCCTACATAAGAATAAGAAATAAAACGCGGTGAGTGCACAAAAAACTAATCTAAAATGCGACGCGGACTCTGCACGGAGGATAACAAAACAACAAAGCTTATGCAACATCCTGCTATAGGAGGGATAGTTAGATGTATGGGTTGAGCTCACATTTTGTGTGGCGTGACCTTGATTCCTCCAAATTGCTGCGCCTGAGTTGGCCTCGAGCCGGCAGGTGATTAGGTTACATAAACCAAGTCCGTCCCCACTTCCTGTTGCCCCGCTTCGCAGTTGTCGATGTCGGAGGCTTCTAAGAAAAAACCGAATTTGCAGCCCGTCCCTACTGTTTTGCTCTTGCTTTTCCACTTTTGCCGTCTAAAGCCACAGACAAATTGGCCGAACACAATTTCATCTAAGAAAATTCGTTGTTAAAAATATCTTAGCAATCACACGGTAGTCGGGCATTTTATCGTTCGTGTGCGGGTGTAATAAAATGAGATTAGATCAATTACAACAACGATAGTTCCATCAGAGCGAGGAAATAAAAACTTTGATTGTAATGGGCACACTGCTTTACGTGTGGAGTGGAGAATAGCTCTCAAACTGGTTTGGGCCGCACGCGAGGCGGCTCCAATCCAAGGGACATGCAACGAATAAAACGAAACCTAAATGCAGCGCTAGGAAACACTGGCCTTGGACGCAAGAGGCGAGGCACCTGGCGTTTTTATCTGACCTTCGAATAATCCGCCATATTTTCAAGTCTTCCACCCTTCATTCGGTGTTCCTTTGTGTGCTTTTTTGGTATGATGTAATAACATATTTTAGAAAGTTTGTGGGGAGACAACATTTGAAGACGGGTTAATGATGGTGCCGGACAACTTTGATGTTCTTGGAGTAAATAGTCGGACGTGCGAGCGATGCGATATGTCGGTCGTGTCGGTTGCGTAACCGGTGTGAGTCGTGAGGAAAGTGAATGCAGCATTTCGAGGTCACGTAGAAAGTTGCCGCCAGCGTCAGTTTATAGCTTCCTCCGTAGGAGACATCGCTACTCGAACCATTCAAGACTCACTAGACTACTATTTCTCCGTGGGCGAAGGCACAAGGCCACATATTTGTAAACCGATAATCACGCAATGTTTTTGCCAAAATCTAAGAATGGCGATACAAAACAAAACATGTGATCAAAATCGAACAAAAATTCAAATTGATTCAGATCCTATTAAAATGTTGCATAATAAACGGTCCGACGCGGCCGATTCCTCAGTATATATAAAAGAATTCCAAGGAATTTTGCAAAAAAAGTTATACACGTGCCAGCTCAATCGCTCAGAGCTATTGAAATTTTGACCATGGTCCGGCCGTCTGACTTGCATATAATGGGACCCCAATCCGACTCGACGATCTGAATTAAGGAGACAGGAACTCAGATTCGCGAGCAAATTTTAATAATGGCGTTTTGCGCCGAAATTGATGACTCTGAGCAAATTCGGGGCAGGCGTAGCAGACATCAGAGACTCGATTGAGACGCCGCTCGAGAATATAATAATGGCCACTTCTCGTGCGCTCGTTTCTTGAAATTTACCGACATACATTTAAGTATCTCGGTATAGTTTACGTGTCCACATTGTATCATTGCTCAGCTCCGCCGATGGACACGGCGCATACTAAGCAGCCTCACAATAGCTGCTATAAAAAGCAGTCGGTCCTGACGGGACGCACTCATAGGCAAAAAGAACAACGAACATATCCATAAAAGTACGAGGAATTGCAGCGGCTTTAAGATACCAGCGTCGTAGAACATTAAACCTGCTCTACCATAATTTAAAACTTGATCTTAAAGGAATCTGTTTCAACGTGTTGAGAATTAATTCTGGTAACATTTATAAGGAGGAGAAATCATGAATCAAATGAAGCTATACATTAAGTATGTTATTCATAACATAATTTAATTTATTATTGGCAATATTTACCTTTTGGGTTATAAAGAAGTATTACATGATATGTTAATGTTTATCTACATAAGATGAGAAACAAAATGTCAAATGAGAGCATTCAATTTAGAGATGTTTCGCCATTGCCACAATGTATGGCTTTGTTTTGAAGTCATCCGGGACAAACGCACCTGTATGGTAATACAGAAATATCGAAAAGTGCAGATGTTATACTGTGTACTAACTAAATCTTACAACCACTCAATATAATTAGTTAGCAAAAGTAAGATAGCGTTAGTAATATAACATTCTGTACTTTTCGACGTTTCGATATACGTTTGCCTCGCAGGTGCACTTGTCCCGACTGCCTTTAAACATCTTCTATTCGTATTGCGTGTGTGTATCACAAAGCGTTGTCCATTTGCATATGAAACGTAAGACGCTTCAATGTTTTGATTTTTACTCATGTCCACGATCTGGAAGCTGCTTTTCTTTGTGTTCCTTTGTGGGCTCCTTTAGTTCACGCAAAATGACTTGCTCAGGGTTTTCTTTTGCTTATTCTTATGTTAATTCCGCCTTGCTTTCCATTGCTTACGATGCTTCACTGGCATTATGGTATGTTAATTTTAATTTCAAGGAGCGGTATAGCCAGGAAGGCGGCGTTATCTGTTTAGTCTCACATCAAGTGTCCCTTATCGCCGCACATGTTTGATCAGGTGCTCTTAAAGGATGCCAGAACTAAAACTACATTAAACGCCCGAGACCTTCGTTCATTTGACCATGAAAACGCTATCCTATTTCATGTGTATCAAATTTAGTTTTTAAGGCTTCTGGTTTTTTCCATGGGAATACGAAATGGATGACCTCGATTCCTTGCATACATGGTTTTGGAATTTTATTGGTTTTGTGTAGTTTTTAAGATATGTCATGGTTATGAGCCTTTTAGTTTCGGTGTGGTGCCCAAGAGCGAAGGTTCCGGTAATAAACCGCGTAAGCCGCTTACGTCTCACACTCCATGTTAAATATTGAAGCACGAGTCAGTAACGTGCGAACCATGATCCGAAGATATTTTAATCCTTAAAGGCTGTTTTAACCTTTGTCTTTTTTTGTTTCAGGTATGATTTATACTCAATCGAGTAACTGAAGATGAGGTATGTGTGTGTGTAGAGGCCGTTTGTAGGCGTGCTAAACCTGCGCCACATATTGTAGTCATTAATCCGCAATGAGGCCAGTTTATTTACGTCTGGTTAACCTAATTAATTTTACAACATATTTCCTTTTGATAACCTTCAGCGCGAGAAGCAATGCATAATATAGGATGTTAATTTAAAAGACTCAAAGATTATCGTAGTAGCACATCTCGAGCCACTAGGCGTTTTAATTTCTTCACTTGACCTGAGTAAGACTTGGTGATTCATCGGAAATTCTCAGTTTTTACCGTTGCAGGAAAGGGACGCGTTCTGAGAACGGGGAAAGCTTTATCATTAAATGCAGCAAGAATTTACCTTTAGTTTTATTGTGAACTAGCTGTGCCCGCGGCTCCGCACGCGTGGAAATCGGTCTGTGTCAGTAAACGACTAATTCACCCCTAATTACTCTCCCTCTCTCCTTGAGGCGGAACTTGAAGTAAAGTAAAGTGAATACGATCGATGACTTTTGTCCAGATTAAATATTTTACAATTACCTACTACTAAAGAAAACTACACTCCAAAATCAATAGGTTTTATCGCACGAAATGCACGTTTGTTGATATCCGTACCCGTCTTCTAAACTTAGAGTTAGTTTGGCAAAATGCATGCACAACATATTAATTTCAGCGCCATGTGTTAGTATATCGGGGTACTCAATAGTCTTAGCACATGTTTGAAATAAGTTTGCACCTCCTTCCTAAATAGCGCCATAAGATTCAGGTGCAAAGTTAACTCAATCGAGTGCAGTGGCTACCTCCCTTTTATTGGTTAAGTTTTTATAGCCTACAAGCTGTGCCCCGCGGTGTTACCCGCTCATCCCACGGGAACACTAAATTTATTAGGGATGAAAAGTATCCTTTGTCCTTTCCCGGGTGTCAAACTATCTCCATACCACATCTAAGCCGGTTCAGCGGTTTAAGCGTGAAGAGGTAACAGACAGACAGACACACTTTCGCATTTATAATATTAGTATGGATAATATGGCCATCAAAATCACGTGATGCGCGGTCAAATAAACAGATAAACAGACCAAAATTCTAAACACTGTTCGAACGTGTTCTGTTATTGATTCTAAGTATCCCCCGCCAGCTTTTTTTCGAATATCTTCCATGAACAGACTTTCAACTCTCTTCGACTTTATTATATGTATTAATTAATAATTATACATATCTATGTACACCTAAAAGGCAATCGACATTCACAACAATCATCCCAAGTCTGATAAATAAAATAGCATTTATTGGACAGAATGCGTTATTAGGTAGAAGAAACACGATTCTGGATACTGATCTAGGATTCTTGAAGGCTTTAAAAGCAAGACAAGGTAACATACAATAGAAGGAAATACATTTGAATTCAGCCCATGCCAGTTATCGTTGTCTGGATCTTGTTTCATCTTGTCTGCGTCTAAATCTTCGTTCTCCTGTAGACACGAATATGTAGGTAGGCTAAAAATAAAATTTAGTCAAAATATTTCAGCAATGCGACTGCCCCGAGGTGTATACTAACGGTCTGAACCGATTCAAAGATAAGAGCTAACGGACCACAAGAGCAAAGGGCGCACCAAAAATATTATCGGCCACATCGCATCCAGAGGTTGTAATTATAAATCGTAACTTATGCATTGGTTGCGGTTAATTTCCAAAAGCAATTTCGAAATTCGAACGAGATTTAAACGGTATTTCAAATCGTTATGGTTTATGGTATTCGTTGCCGCGGTATTTTGTTTTCTTGTTCACAATTTAGACGACGCGTTTGGCTCGGTTGGTAGACACCTGCCTACTGAGTCGGCGGTCCTGGGTTCGAATCCCGGCCGGGGCAAATATCTATATATGTATTTATATATTATGTATATCGTCGTCTAGTACCCAATACCCATAGTACAAGCTTTGCTTAGTTTGGGACTAGGTCGATTTGTGTATGATTGTCCCTTAATATTTATTTATTTATTTATTTAATGATTGGTATTGTATTAAGTATTAATCAATGAGAAGTATAAGCTAAATCAAATCACTGATTATTATAACAAAACGGGACTTAATCGCGTTCTAAAAATGTTCATTTCATTACCTCGATGTTTCAAACGTGATGTTTCGTTTATGGTCTCAAAGTGAGTCCCTTTTTGTCATAATGTGTGAAAATCGTGTAAGTATTCGTTTAAGTTTATGGTAATACATAATAATATATACATTCTTATACAATATCCTTAGGTAATTGATTTGTGTTGTATTACTGTTTGTCTGTAACCTTTGATCCTGCACCGACTACATAATATTTCTGTTTAGGGGGCGTTCAAGTATTACGTAACGCAATTTAGGGGGGGAGGGGGGTCTCGTAAAACGTTACGATGCGTTACAGGGGCGGGAGGGGGTCTCTCTTACAACACGTTACGTAACATTGTTTCTCTTTTTTATAAAAAAAATAGGATTTAAAACGCCCAAGTTGGCAACCCTTGTCGTTTATTTCACGGTCTGGTCGTCATTTTAACATATCTTTTGTGACTTTTGGGTAAAAATGGTCACTTTTAGTGTCACTTATGGTGTTACGTAACGTTTAGAGAGCGGGAGGGGGGGGGTACAGAAAAACGTTACGGCGCGTTACAAGGGGGGGAGGGAGGGTCAAAAATCTTCAAAAATTGCGTTACGTAATACTTGAACGCCCCCTTAACCCAGTGGTTGACTGGTAGAGAATGCCTAAAGGCATTAATTCCGCCATTTGTACTCTTTTTGTATTGTGCAATAAAGTTTAAATAAATAAATAAATAAGTTTAAATCAAATCGCTGATACTGCAATCTGCAATTTATATTCGGTCGCAAAGAGCATGCTTTAATTGCATTGCTTTAAAGCTTGTCTTCTCTGATACTTACTTGAAACTGTTCTGTTATCTTGGTCGTAGATCCTCGGTCCATTTGATTTGGTGTTAATCCATCCTCCGATCAACCGATAGATGGCATTATGATGAACTCTCCTCAACATATCCCCAATCCCCATACATGTTTATATCCCGCTGCTAAGTTTTTTCTTGAAATCATGACAAAACGGTTTTTTTTTATAACAGAAGGTAAAGACGCGGGCATTAAACTAAAAGTATACACAAAAGTGACGGAAAATATACTTATTTGAAACATTTCATTGATACAACAATCATCCAGGAATTTTACAATACTTTAAGCTGAATCAAGAGTATTTGTTTTGTATTTTTTGGCAAGCTAGCAGACTCGTATTAAAAACAAAACGTCGGACACCACACCAGTAAAACCTGTTGCGATATATTCGCGACCTGGATTTAATATCCTCGTCGCGTTTCATGCCCGTTTTCAGAGAAAGAAAGAGATGCAAGACACAATTAAACACTTGAACAATGTCCCAGGAGTCTCTTTCCATCGAGTGATTGTGATTTGTGCGCTTATTTTATCCTTATTTTGTCTAATTAAAGTGTTTAAAGTCTGAATATTTCGTGAATATAACTACACTGCTCTAATTTAGCGATGTGCTCTTTTAGGTATGACTTGAACTGGAACAGCTGTAGTGGTGAGATTTCGGATATGTGTATTTGATATGGCGACCGTCTTATTAAGGTCCTGGGTGCTAATTCGAGTACCTACTTTGAAATATCAAATAGGCGATGTCTTAGGTAGGCATTTCTCAGACATATCGCCTTTAAATGTCAATAAAACAGGATGTTTGCGATTCGAGCTGCATAAAGTGACATTTTACGTTATTACCCGGTCAAGTTAAGTTTGCGCCTGATATCCATTTCTCGAGGTGATGTACTAGGTCACTGCGGAGATTTCTCCGATTAGAGAGATCTATTTGGAATTAAGGCCCTGGTTAGTAAGTTGGACTAAGTGTACAAACCCACTTACGGGAAGGTAATTCGGCAAAACGCACTTGCATTTTTTTTAATGCAATTCACTCGGATACCAATTCGCTAAATCGAGTCCAAAATATAAAAATAATGTTGGCTTTTCGCTTATTGGCCTGTATTTTTATCGAGTATCGGCGCTCTCGGCAAATAAAGACGATGCCGGCGTTTTCTTTTTAGTTTTAAAAAAGCGTAATTTTAAAAGAATTTACCTACCGGCCGCTCCTACAAATAATACGGCGCAGGCGCAGTTCCCTGCGCCGTAAAAAGTGTTAGCGCTGTAGTAATAAAACACTCGTAGGTATGCTAGTATACCTATGCATTATTTTATAGAAGTATTCGTGTACATATTTACAAAAGCAATTCAATTGGGTTTTTTATGAAAAATCTATTCGATCGACATTCACATGTATTCAATTATCACGGACATTCGGGCTCGCTTTGTCACTACTATCTGCGCCGCGCGTTGTTACCAGCTCATCCCACGGGAACACTACAATTTCGGGACAAAAAGTAGCCTATGTGAACAAACCAGGGTGTCTAGTGAGCTACCTTCATACCAAAATTTATCAAAATTGGTCCAGCCGTTTGAGCGAGAAGAAGTGATAAACATGTTACACGTAAACACACTCACAAACTTTCGCCTTTATAATATTAGTGTGATAAATAAAACACACCGTTAAACAAGATATACTTATAATACAGGGTGATCAATCCAAATAAGTCATACGGAGAAGTCAGAGATTATACGAGAAATAGTGAAATCTGTTCTTAGGAACCACGGCGTCGATTTTATATTTAATCAAAATGACATTCAACGTTCTTTTATTCCCATACATAGGAGTAACACTTCCGAGGAGTTTAAATCGTCTCATCTTTGCAATAATTTCACTCCAAATAAGGAGGCTGCGGGTGCGACCCTACCGGCCAGACACCGTGGGCGTAGAAGATAAGAAAAATACCTTTTCATTTTGCTCATTTTGTTAAATAATGCTCTCAACTTGAGCCTTTTTAAATTCACGATAACATCGGTAAAGTGTTTTAAAACGGGCCACACGACACTTTTGGTCTTCAAAAATTCGCCTAAAAAGTTTTTTATAAAACTATTTAACGAAGTCGCTTTTAAATTGTAACATTCCTTGAGATAAAAATACACCATCAGTCAAGATTGCGTGAGCGTTCAAGAACCTTTTAAAATGTCGTCATTAATAATCATAAGCACTAAAACTAATCTATGATTCCTGACTTTAGACTTGATACCTGTATCACTCAAGGTTACAGGTTGGAGGAGCTTTAGAGGAATTACATTGTATGTGTTGAGGTTTCGTAGGGGACTTATGTCATTATTAGTCTAAGTAAAGTGTGCGTGTGATGTCTCGTTAACATTAATATCATGCTTGAGAGTACATCCGCTCGGACGTGTTAATGTAATATAATCTTGTACTTGTGTAAGGATTCTGCAAATCATTTAACTGATTTTGACGGTTTTTATCATTGATATCAATATAGGTAATATATTTTCTTTTAATTAAGAGCCACGTTCTTGTTTGTGGCACCATTTTATGTCGGGCTAACTTCTTGTCTTACAGTATGTTGTTCTTTCATGACTAAGAATTTTGTATCGCCCATCGCACCCGCTTATGGGACAATGGTGTCCTAGATCTTAGCAAGACCTTGGGGGGTGTGTGCTAGGCGAAACCCAACACGTAAATGGTACCCAACCCACAAATGACGTCACATGTAGGTGGCCATTTGTATGGAACGTTTTTAGCGCTCCGTAAGTTGAGCTTTGACGGTCATTTCTGGCTTTTAGAGCAGTCTAAGTGTAGTTAGTCCCGCATAGACATTTGATCGCAGCAAAAAATAGAATCGATTGACATCTTCAAAAAATTTATAAACGCGAAATATGGTTCGTAGGTAGCCTACGAACCATATTTCGTTAGTAATTCAAATCGATTCTTGACAGCGTTTTCCCAATGCACAGCAGTGTCACCTCTCCAGAGATCTGCGAACAACGTTTCCCTAGAGTATTCATGCGTCGCAAATAAAAAATGTACATTCTGTCTTGACCACTAGACAAAGCCATACAGTGTTAATTGTTCATCGTTCCAGTGAAGAACTCTAAACAAAAAAGCCCCTAGTATTATTCCGCGACTATACAACACAAACCTATTTCCCATGACTGAATTAATTTCGAGTTATTATGATTTTATGGTTGCTAATTATCAATTAAAGTCATTTGCTCTATTTTATTGAATTAATTCAATGATTCAATTTTGATAACATATAGCTGTAAGATTTACATAAAATGTATCACCATTACTACGACATACTTTCATAATAGAAGACTAACATTGTATGTAGTTCCTTACGCTGCCTCAAAACGGGTTAAATTTAAATTCGAAATCTTTTAGGCTTTCTTCTCAACAGTGTTATCTTGTTAGGATATAAGGCATGGCATACTCAGACTTGTGAAAATGCTTACCTTTTAAATAATAGTACATTACTGCAGATGCCGGGAAAGAAGGGCTTTCCGGGTGAGTAGGTATAGACCGTGGGAGTAGGATAGTGATACGAAGCCGGCAAGCCCTTTTCACGGCTAAGGCATGTAAGTATATTGCTTTTCTCAAACATATGTTGTAGTGTTCTCTTACCTTGGTAATTCCTTTAAGCGATGAAATTCGGGGTTCCCGTATAATATCCAATACTCTGTTTATCTCTCTAGCACGTTGTTCGTTCGGTATATTCGCTTGCTTCGATGTATTGACTGAAACGATAAACAATATTAACTCTAACTCACTGAAAATCGATTTGACGCAGGCTGCTACTTACATTATTTTTCTCTCCTCCTTTTTCTTATTATTATAGTGGCGATTTGTTGTATAAAATTACTAATTCACAATTTAGCTTTGTTATGACATTTCTGTTAGAAAAAATGTCATAGCAACGTCTTGTCTTATAAATTCTTCATTTCACGTAATTTTACTTCCAAAGCGGTGAGGTTGGATATATTTGAGATAGGTCGTATTAACTTTATCGTTTGGCTGGTTCCCTAGTACTTCATAAAATTCAAAATTCATATTTTTATCTATTCTGGAACATTTTGTCAGCGAGCCTAATATAAAAGCGCTGCCATCAGCTGAAAATTCAGTCTTCTCGTGCCTCTCAACTAAGGAGGAACTCGAAATTGGTCTGTGCAGGGCCAAAGCTTGGCCCTGCACTCAAGAGAGACCCTTTTCCCCTTTGGCTATCCCCAAACAAGACTACTGACTCGCTCGGACGCTGAAAGGCCTTGCCTGCTAGAACTGCATTTTCGTCCATCTGCTGACACCACGAATACGCCCACCTGCTGCCACTGCGTATCTGCTACCGCTGTGTATGCGACTGACTATACGCCCTCCTGCTGCTGTTGCGTATACGCCCTCCAGTGCTGCCACTGCGTAAACGCCCCCTGCTGTCACTGCACATACGCCTTCCTACGACCACCTGTGTGACCACCTGCTACGGACTGATACCAGGCTATACGGACATCGCCTCATCTGCAACCCACCTGCTACGGACTGATATCAGGCTGCACGGACATCGCCTCATCAGCAACCGCTTGGACCTAGGACTAACAACCTCCCCTTTACTCCGTTATCACACTGCCTTGGTGACTGAGTGAAAATAAAGAACCCTAACCCTGAATTTACTGTTTTTCTCTTTCTTCTTCTTTTCTACCTTATCTTTCTGTCTCTTTCACGTCTGTTATCCTGTCCTTCGACTCCTCGGAGGACCGGGTAACACGACAATGTAATGAAATAAAAAAAATATATAATTCGGCTGTTTAGCCTGTTCATGTATTCAAGGACACAGACGCCATGTTTAAAAAAGAAATACTTCCCGGCCTAGGCCTTCAATTTTGTATGAAATTCCTTTACAGTTCTCTCGAGTAGTTCCGCCTGAACCGACATTTCATTGCATGTTTGAGAAAAGTTGTTTTTTACGACACATTTCATAAAGAATTTCATAAATAAGGCCTTCCCGCTTAGAGCGTTTAATTTGAATCCCTTTTTACCAAATTACCGTACCGATATCTATTTCATGACAAGATTGAGTCCTAAAATCCGACTTTGATCGAGAGATAGGACGCAATCAAATCAACGTCCCTGTTAATCGAACCATTCTCGCATGTAATTGATGTCTCAGCCCACTGAATTTCAGCTTTTAATTAAACTATTGTGGCCAGAAACCAATTACAAACACACTTTTTTCCATTCATTCGAAGTCAAAGTACGGGTAAACAACATTCCACAGTTTTGGCAACTCATTTGAATAAATATTTTTTCCGCTCACTGGATCTTTTAGAATCTGCATGTTGACGCAATGCAACGTGAGACGAAAGACAAGAAGGCTTGTCGTTTATTGCGTGCTCGAATTGATTGATTTTCAAGTTTTAACAGAATAGATACGTAATGTCTTTTCTTAAAGCAATACACATCTGTCTGATACCTCGGGGAGATCTCTGAAGTGGCGCTATCGCTAAACCCAGTAGGTATAATATCACCACTTTGCCAACCCATTCAAGTTAAGTTTCCGCCTGATGGATATGATGCTACGATGCAGCTTGAATCGCAAACGTTGCGTTTTATTTAAAAGTGATATACCCCAGACTTCGCATATTTGGCGACATCTCAAAACACACTCGAATTAGCGTCCTACTTTATTACTTCTGTATCTCCTTATTATTCGTTTTCCCACAGATTTTGCACAAATACGTTAGTATTTTTTGTAATACCAACTCGGCAACCGGTTTTAAGTGTCGGTGGTCTTAAGTAAAAATCACATAGAATTGAAATAAATCACGTAGCAATAATCATGGATCTGCAGGTGATATTTCCTCACGTGGTTATAGCAATACGAATGTTGACCAGACCAATCTAAAGCTGTCTTTTCTTTCTCTATTCTGTGTATTTGAAGACCGAAAACTCAATTTGGATCCATTTTCATCATGCTCTGTACGTCAGTCATTAACACCCCTGTGTGAGAGTTATGATTCCAAGGAAAAATGTAGCTCACGATTTCCGTATTAGGAAACAGCGTCATCTGCCGAGCAAAGTTACAGAAAGTTTCTGATAATTGATATTTCTTTAAGTAAAACTTATTTCAACTTCAATACTAGAATTTGCCGGCAACTTCGGCTGCGTTTCTTTTTACTTTAGGGGGTGGCTCTTTACGGGGCTTTAGTTACTATAGTGGGGTAAAAAGTATCCTATAACCATCTTTAGTTGTCAGCTATCCCTGTATTAAAATTGCCATCCAGCTATTTAGGCGTGTTAAGATTTTTCTTGAAATAATGACATCTCTCTTTACAAAACTAATTTTGAATACATCAGTTGTGTAGAATTTTATAATAGAACATTAAGGGCGAAAACAGGAACTGATTCGTTTGCAAAGCGAATCCATCGGTCATTGATTTAGAATGAAGCAACAAGCGAATTATAAAAAGCGCGAGGCAAATAAACTATACAAACTTAGTCCATGACTTCCCGGCTGCCGTGGCCTTGGTCGCCGGACCTTGAGATGCTCAAGTAAAGCTACGTCTTGTATTCGACGCAGCGGCTAGCGGAGCGACAGCAGGTTGAAGCAAAATCATATCCGTTGCAAAGAAATAAATCATATAATTAATGGTCATATCATGAATTCTGCTAATAAGAATGTTATATCGTAAATGTCAAAGTTTGTGGTTTCCTAGTATCAAAAACTTAAAAGATAACGTTGTTTGGTGAATATTTACACGGTTTTGACTTACTGGCAATGGCCATGGCGGGTCGATAGAGTATTCATTAAGTGATTTTTCGCAGCATTCCACATCAGGTTAATATTCAGGGCTGCTTACAGATCAGGACGATTGAACAGGTATTTGGAAATGTCTCATTCTAAATTTCACTTCAAGTCATGTTGTGTCAAACATTGGTCGCTCAATCTTCGTCTTAGACATGTCCTTATCCGGCGTCGCTCTGCGCTCGCGCACTTTACGGTGGCGTGCGTTCACTAAACTTTGTGATTACGTCATCTTTGTATTTTGGAACTTAGATGAATAGCCTCCAACCGATCTATGACCGTAATATACCTTGTTTATCGTCAAACAGACGATTTCGATCAAATTAAACGATCCAATCAACAAATCCTAATAGAATTCGAAGTTTAGAATACGTAGTCTTTTAAATGAATGTATGTTTTGGTGGATGCTTTGAAATTATTATTTTTTACTTTAACAAAGTCTGATAACATTAGCGATAAAAATGTAAAAGAATAAAAGAAAATTGTTGCCAGAGACCGTGAAACGGGCTAAAAATGAGAGACAATTGTAGACAAAACAAGGGACAATTTAACGTGTTAACGTTCGTTGCCTAAAACGTAATGATGATGGTTGTGATTCGACGTACCGTGAGATCATTGCACCGCCATGGCGAAATACATTAGTCATGAGCCGATCACGATCTTTCCTGTTCAGGTGATTGTATAAAAATGAACGAGACAAAAGTCACATCTCGAGTTTGTTGATTTTGATTGTGATGGTGAGTTTGGGCGCTGAATGTAACCCGTTAACGTTAAAAACCATGAAATAAACAACTACAGTTTGGTTTAAAAGAATCTGCGCTCTTTTTCGATTGATGTTGAGAAAGAAAATGTAGGTTGTTTGGAGTAGTAGGGCCTCGTGCAGGGTCCGTCCGGATTGTTACTACCGTCTTGCCTGCTAACCCACCGCCAAACAGCAATGTTCGCATTGTTGTGTTCCGGTGTGGGGGTAAGATAGCCGGTGAAATTACTAACATAGAGGCATTCTATCTTTGTCCTCCGGGTAGGCAAGCACTTGTGACTCCTCTGGTGTTGCAGGTACCGATACGTTTGCCCCCTGATATAAAAAAAAAAATGTACAATTTGAGGATGACGTATCTTTTTCGTTGAAAGGAAAATGGCTCATCAATGGTTAAACTAATTGCGAAATAACCTTTCACTAAACGACTGTATTTTCATTCAGCAAAAATTTGCATTATGTTTTTATTGTTGCGATTTCCTTTGACTTTTTGAGTTTATTACTCCTTGTGAAACTAAATTTCTTCATCGCAATTGTATTGTTCCGTTTATGTGCCAATGCATTCGCAACTTCCGTTAAAAAATTACAATCTCTGTCGTTTACGATAAGATACGAAGAAAGAAAAGCAAATACACGTAGCATCATAACAGACACACCTCAACTAGGAGATTCAACAGTACTGGCGTCGCATTTAATCATTGGCACACATAATGCGTGTATATTGTATACGTAAACTATTTATATCGGTATCTCTGTATTTGTTCCGTCAATGTCACCGAGTTGTCGAGAGGGCAACGGTCGTGATATATGAAAACATACATTCTCATACACTCACACATACAAGCGAT
Organism: Apotomis capreana; assembly: GCA_947623375.1. Taxonomy (NCBI): domain Eukaryota; kingdom Metazoa; phylum Arthropoda; class Insecta; order Lepidoptera; family Tortricidae; genus Apotomis; species Apotomis capreana. The sequence goes on along the minus strand of OX392506.1, from coordinate 17,964,999 downwards.
ACTTAAGCGATATTTTTAATTCACATTGGACTATGGATTTTTTTTTTTATTGATAGTACCTTCTACCTAAAAATTATGGTATCCTTAGTTCCAACTTATTTTCTGCTAAAATTTGATTTGAACCCATTATCTGCCTTATATTTTAGACTACTTCTTATCTTTTTACTATTTATTGCGAACTTAATATAGTACGATTTAAAATTAATTTAAAAATCTTAGATTGTTCAACCTTGGAAAACCCGAAAATAGACTTACAAAGACTTTTCAATTGTTAATCTAACTACATTTAAATATGTCTATGTATGAAATCCTTTAGTTATAAATAGTATACCTACTATTTAGATAGCTTTATTGATCAAGCCTTTTACTCTGTCCTACAGGATATCAGAGGAGAGTCCTATTTATAGCGTAATGACTTTCGAGAAATTATTTTATCGTCTGTTATGTTATTGATTAATTCTACTGTAATATTTTGTAAAAGGTTTATGCCACGGTTGCTTATCTCATAAAATTTCCTTTGCGCAAATATTTATCCTGTAGGTATATGTGTATCTTGGAAATCGAGAGCGAGTAGGCAATAGCGAAGAAGGCTTCTTGATCTTCTTTAACGGCGTCTAAAATTATAAGGATTCCTCAGCCTGACCGATTTCAATTACTCCAACCATTAGGCTCGGCACTTCCGGTTACTTTACTTGCAAGATTAAAAAACGACTTAGTATTAGCATCAGCCGTCTTTTTCGCATGAAGGGAATAAAAAAAAAACTACGCTGTGGCGACAGATTCATGATCTTCTGCATTAAGGGTCTGGCTGAGGCAGATACTTACACCTGATCTCCCATTAACTTCTATTAGCCTACTAGCGCTTGAACATTTAAAAATTTAAACTCATACGCAGCCTGAGCCTCTAATTACTAACCAACCAGTGTGTGAACCTGTCTTTTGTTGCGCTTATACGGCGTGTCTCCATAAATCATTTTTGGGAATCAGAGCCAAGAAGATCTAGCCACGTGCCGCGCCAGAGCGTGACGGCGCTCACGCCGCGTTATTGGGTCAGCTGCGTTTGCGCAACTGTATGCGTGAACTTGTAATAGTAACTTCCCATCTCGAGGTACCTCTGCTTGGGATCTTTGATAATGTTGGGTAAAAGTATCTGACCCCGGAATCTGTAATTCTGTACATTAACCCTTTGATATTTTATACAGGAACTTGTAATATATCTGTAGTAGTAACTAGTAAATTGCTTCTAAAATCTCGACGGCTACCTCTGGGAACTTTGATAAATTGGATGGAAAAATCTGCCCTAGGAATATGTAGTGTGATGAATTTGTAAAAGGTTGTAAAGGATCCAGATAGTAAACTTTAGAAGGAAGAAGTTGATAAAGTGATATTTCTCGTTTCTCGTGGGTTACCTCTACTTGGTGCATCTTAGACTTAATAAATAAAACAGGTTCTATGCGTCTTTTGCGGTTATTCCAAATGGTTTTCCTAAAATAATTATGTCTTTTTAAAAATGCTTAACTTCATTATAAGAGTAAACATACAGTTTTATAAATGGAATTGCACACAATTCGTGTGACACTTTCAGGGTTTTGAGTATTCGTGACTAAGTGCCAAAGTCACTGAGCAAGATGTTAATAGGTTGAGACTTGATAGAAACATTTGATTAAGCTATTTGCCAAAAAACGAAAATAAGGAAAGATAACTTTAGACAATTTTAGACAAACTTAACATACTAAGTTGAGTTTTGATGATTGAAACAAATAAATTGATTATTTTTTAACAGAAGTTTATCACCTATTATTAACAAGATGAGCTATCAATTTGTTCCGATTCCGAAATGTATGCCGTACAATTTTGGATGTATCATACCCCAGTTATTAGAAGTGCTACCGTTATTTCATCAATCTCAACCGTTATCTGATGAAACTTCACATATTCGGTACATATACGCGTGTTGTAATTTTACCGTAAATCTTTTGAAATATACGACGTTAATGGACACGCAGTAAAACAGTTTTGTAAATATTTAGTGAGTTCTTGTGACACATTGCCCTATTGGTGCATGACTTTAACATTCCCAACATGGCCAGCTAAGTACATGCACGGAATACCACTTATGGTGGATAAATAAGCCTAGAAACCGCCACATTTTAAAAGGCATGTTACTTTATAAATTATGTATAGGTATTGAGATAAAGTTGCAAGTTGCTCAAAAAGTAGTAGTGCGGTAGGTATAGAATTTGAGGTTCTTGGGATAGTCATCATTCAAATCAGAATTTGGCAGCATCATGATCGGCGATATACAGTAGACGTGATGTAGATTATAATGGGAATCAATGATTTTAACTGCTGTTTTGATATTGCTTTTGAAGGATTGATATTATCTATTTTTCTGAATATATGTTACACATACATAGAGCGAATCCCTACCAGAAATTATCTCGACGAGTCTAACGACATATCACTAGTACTAAACTATAGTGATTCTAAAACGGACAACTTCTAAACTCACTCTAAACAATTTAAACTTTGCATTATCCATGAGCTTTCATTTAAATAGGTTAGGTTATTCAATTGTTTGCTGTCTCATTAGTAGAAAATACGGACTCCTAAAAGTACCTACCTATTAAAACATACCTATTGAATTACGCATTACTGCAACGCACGCAAATGGTTTGATCTACTTCTGTTTACTAGTTTCTTTTATGTTTTCATTTTATAGTTAAATTTAGTTAGCCATTATTCTGTTTTACTGTATTAAGCTGTAACTGTGCGTATTATAGCCAGAGAAACAAATGTATTATCTACCTTTCTATTTGAAATTTAACCTACACGAGCGTCTGATGAAAAGTGATTTCAAAACATTGAAAAACTGCATCGGAAATTGGATCGTTAAGTTAATTTTAGTCCCACGGGAACCGAGTCGGGCCGGGCCGGGGCTGTTGGGATGCGAGTCACTCGCACGATACTAGGTCAATAGCAACTCGCATTACAGTGATTCCAATATAGACCACTATCTACAGAATGTAAACGCAAGCAACCAATTTACACAAACAACCTACATTTCACTTTTGTGGCCTTTTATATTCTATGTAATTATTATTATTAAATTCAATTAGTTATAACATAAATGTACTTAACTGATTGTTCTAAGTATTATTTACGAAAAAATACTTAGGTACTGTTGAGTTTCTTTCGGCTTTCCTCTCAACAGCGGTCTTTTGGGAAATGCCGGTAGATTTACAATCTGACTTGCAAAACTGCCCTTGTTACTAAATAAATTATTTATTTTCATTTCATTTCATTCACTGGTACCGGCTAGTAAGTAAGTGGCTACTTGCGTACAGCCCGGTGGCATTTTTGACAAGAATCGCCTTCGTATATCCTATGTTGACACATATATGATAAGTATATCAACGCGTAATGTTACATCAGAATAAAATCGGATAATAGCCGAGATATTGCTTATTTAGCCTATCACAAAGGAGACTCGAATTAGCACCCTACATGTTACTTCGTGGCCTGTATCGGCATGCAGCTATTGACAGCCAGCAAAGAGCCGCTAATGACAAAGACTGGAAACAATTTCATATATGTCACTTAAACGCACAAAGCATCCCCAGCCACTATAATGACCTCTATGATGCATTTTCTTCCGGCAGTGTACACGCTATTCTTGTTTCTGAAACCTGGTTTAAACCTAACCTCGCCTCAACTTCCTACGGCCTTCCGGGTTACGTATTGCTGCGGAATGATCGCACAGGGAAGGGGGGAGGTGGTGTTGCCATTTATCTCCGCAGTGATATCCCTTATAAAATTATTTCTTCCTCCCCATCAAGCTATTCGGGCTCCCTGGAGCACTTGTTTCTGGAAGTTTCTTTCAAGAGTACGTTAGCAGTCCTAGGAGTAGTTTATTGTCCTCCTACCACAGATTACTTCTCTGATTTAGATATTCTTCTCACTTCTTTCAGTACTGAATACACACATCAGCTAATCTTAGGTGATTTCAACACAGACCTGTTAAAAGATAATCCCAGGACGGAACGATTGAAGCAAATTTTTGACTCAGCAGATCTTACTGTTTTGCCGCTAAGGCCAACCCATCATAATGTAGGCGCGCCGGATACCTGGTTGGATCTCATTATTACTTGTTCTGCAGACCACGTTACAAATTCCGGCCAACTATCAGCGCCAGGTTTTTCACATCATGATTTAATCTTTCTTAGTTACCGGATTCAGCCTCCCAAACCGCAGCCAGTCTATGTGAAACTCCGTAGCTTCGCAAGATTGGACACAGAAGCTTTAAAGCGAGACGCTCTAAGCGAAGATTGGTCAGGTACTTTGCTGGCGCCGACTGTAGACGAGGCAGTAGTGGCCCTTAACTCGACAGTATTAAAATTGTACGATACACATGCGCCAATGCGTACGGTTAGGCTTAAGCGTCCTCCAGCGCCCTGGATTACCACAGGAGTTCGTATGGCCATGACCAGACGGGACAGGGCGTTCCGAAAATTTAAGCGTGACCGCTGTGATGAAAACTGGTGTCTTTTTAAAGTTGCAAGGAATCGGTGCAATCAAATGGTGAGAGCAGCTAAACGGAAATATATTTTCGACAATATTGTCTCTTCCTCGCCTGCTGATATATGGAAATTTTTAAAAACTTTGGGAGTGGGTAAGCCACAAAATGAATGTTCCCTTTCATCTTTTTCTCTAGACGACCTAAACTCTCATTTTGCCAAATCTTCCTCCTTAGACCGTCTTGAAAAAGCACGAAGTATTTCTCACATTAGTGCCTTGCCCTACTCTTCTGAATCACCTTTTTCTTTCACCCTCGTCACTGATGATGAGATATTCAAAGTGATAAAGTCTGTCAAGTCCAACGCTGTTGGTCATGACGAACTGAGCAGATTAATGATTATTTGCATCTTGGAATGCATTCTCCCTGTTTTAACTCATGTTATCAACTTTTCTCTGTCGACTGGGGTTTTTCCTTCCTTGTGGCGTAATGCCTACGTACTCCCTCTTCCAAAAGTCTCTAACCCCAGCGCACTTAAAGATTTTCGCCCCATTTCCATTCTCCCTTTTATGTCCAAGGTCTTGGAAGCCATTGTTCATAAACAACTGGCTTCCCACATCCACTCCAATCATGTACTTTCTCCTTATCAGTCGGGTTTTCGGCCTGGGCATAGCACAAGTACTGCACTTCTTAAAGTAACGGAAGATGTAAGACAGAACATGGAATCCACTCAGCTAACTGTATTGGTCTTGATAGATTTCTCGAATGCCTTCAATGCTGTCGATCATGATCTCCTACTGGCTGCACTTGATCGGTTGAATGTCTCGCCATCAGTGGCTAAATGGTTTGCCTCTTACCTTCAAGGTCGCCGTCAGAGGATACACGCTAATCGGACCTTCTCCGATTGGTGTGATCTTACGTCTGGCGTTCCCCAGGGTGGCGTTTTATCTCCATTGCTATTCTCTCTATTCATCAATTTAGTTGCGTCTAACTTAGTGTGCTCTTACCATTTGTATGCTGATGATTTGCAGCTATACACCAAAGGGAGTTCCAATGACTTGGATCGCGCTGTAACCGACATCAATGACGACTTGAAGCGCATCTCAGCTTGGTCACGCAGTTTTGGGATCGCCGTGAACCCGTCTAAATGCCAGGCCATTATACTCGGGAGCCCCCGCATGCTTGCCATTACAGACATGACGAACATAGCCTCTGTAGAATTTGAGAACAAAGCTATTCAGCTGGCATCGGAAGTGAAGAACCTGGGGCTGATCCTCGATTCTGGCCTAACGTGGGAGCCACAGGTATCTGATGTGTGTCGCAGAGTGACTAACACATTGCGTTCGCTTTACCGGCTGAAACACTTTCTTCCTGTCGGCACCAAGACTCTCCTCATTCAAACTCTCATTCTACCTGTCGTCGACTATGCTGATGTGTGTTATTCAAATATCTCGCAAGCCTCCTTGAACCGCTTGGATCGTCTTCTGAACAATTGCATCAGATTCATCTTTGGACTGCGTAAATACGACCATATTTCTGATTTTCGCCGTCAACTTAATTGGCTCCCGATTCGAGAACGTAGGTCGTTACGAGTCCTATGCACGCTTTATTCCATCTTATTCGATCCAGCCGCTCCTGATTATCTCAGAACCAGATTTCACTTTGTTACTGCTCGACCAGGCTGTACTCTCCGCACTTCTCGTACCCTCACGCTCATCGTCCCTCCCCATCGCACCGGGTTTTTGTCAAATTCTTTTACCGTCCAGGCAATACGACTCTGGAATGATCTTCCACTCCCCATCAGGCAAGCACAAAGCAAACCTATTTTTAAGCGCATGCTACGCAAGCATTTTTCTGATATATCTGTCTAAAACAATTGTTTCAAGATGAATTATTATTGGTTTGATGTTATCACAGGGTACATGAATCTATATGTATGTAGTATATTATAATTATGTATTTGTGTAAGTTTAAGTATGTATATTATATTTTATTTAAATTTGTTTTTTTTTATAGTCTCAGAACGTTATACTCGTAGACCCTGCACCAACTCAATGTTTCTGTTTAGCCCTATGGTTGACTGGTAGAGAATGCCTTATGGCATTAAGTCCGCCATTTGTACTAGCTTGATCTGTGCAATAAAGTTTAAATAAATAAATAAATAAATAAAGACAACTAGGAAACGTGTTGTTACATGGGTCAAAGCGTAATGTAATCAAAATTAATTTATCAGATATATAACCCAGATATTGCTTATTTAGCCATATCTCAAAGGACACGGATAAGCGCCCTCCATGTTACTATGCGGCCTGTAATCGGCATGCACCTAATGACAGCCTGCAAGGAGCCGCTAACGAATAAACACCGGAAAAAGTGTTATTACATGGATCAAAGCATAATGTAATCACGATTAATTTGCTCGCTGATGAATTTATACATCTTATCAGAGGTTCTTTTTTAATTGATATATACTAACTAACTCAATAGTTAATAGATAGACAATTGTAAATATGTATATGTTATAGTTAATAGACTCCAGTATTTCTGGTCACGGTAAGCTTAGTCTTTGATTTCTAAAACGTATGGTTTTCTATATGTAGTACCTATATGTATTTTTATTTATTTTTTTAAACTGGATTGCCCATTTCAAATTACAAGTCAATCTCTACGCGGCAACCTTAAGGCTAAACAGAGACAAATCATTTTTAATTACTGAAGTAGATTTTTTTATATTTTTAAGTAGACGACAATCACTAAGCATAGTCCGGGTGTTATTTATTATTAGGATGAAGAATATAGAAAGAATGTAACATAAAATATAACGACATCTGGTTTAGCGAATACATTTTACATCTGAAATTCATCATCATAACTATTGTATGACTTATCACAACACATATTTCAAAATGATGGGACAGTCTCACAGGTCACAGTTCAAATGATAATCAATTTGAAAACAGGTTTACGACTGTACACAGTGATAAAACGAGTGGATTCCAAGCAAAATACTTCATTAATTATGATTTATGGAAATCTTATCAAAGAACAATATTCTGGTAAATACTATGCTTATATTTACAATGAAGCGAAAAGTTGAAAGATTTATCGGGTCAGGCAGGGTTCGAACCTACGTCTCCAACGGCTTTCCGGGCCAACACGGGCATCCTACCTATTGGACCACCGAACCTGATGCGAGAGCCATTGTATTTTTCAACCAGTTGCTTCTACATGCCTTAGGGTGGCATCGTAGCACGTTTACGTTACGTTAGCAGCCGTTACTGCTTTAATAATAATAAAAAAATAATTTAATTATGCTTGTTAATACCGGTTGCTTTTTAGGGTTCCGTACCCAAAGTCCCTGTCCGTCCGTCCGTCCGTCCGTCTGTCACCAGGCTGTATCTCAAGAACGGCGATAGCAAGACAATTGAAATTTTCACAGATGATGTATTTCTATTGCCGCTATAACAAGAAATACTAGAAATAAAATAAAATAAATATTTAAGGGGGCTCCCATACAACAAACTTGTTATAGATTATGGTACGGAACCCTTCATGCGCGAGTCGGACTCGCACTTGCCCAATTTTTAACATTGTCAAGAAAGTTTGGACATTGAAAATAGCTAGATTTTTCAGTCGAATGACTGTTAGATGTGAGTTTTCCAACATTTGATAGCCTATCAAGTTATCGCGGCGCTACAAACAGCTTTCATATGGCAATAATGAGCATACGTCATATATTTGCATTATTAAATGTTATAACGAATTGTCAAGGATTTATCATTAACCAAATTCAAACTATTGTTTACCAGAACGCTGCTCGACATTCGTTCTTCTTGTGAAATAAATACTGAATCCTATTGAGAAAAACTTGACTTTCATCACTGTGGATAGTTTTGGATTTATTATGCAAAAAATACTTGAAATTTGCGGAATAGTTACTCCTGTTACTCTTGTTTACATCGGTGACATTCATCGATTTTCAACCTCAGTTAGCAAAAATTTGTCATCATATTAAATATTAGGCAACGCGCACAACAAAGGTGCTGCTAACTGGTGCTGCCAATCCGAAACTATACCCTTGACATTGATTTCCAAGCTATTCTTCAGTGGAATTCTTTACCTGTTTAAATCACACCTTAAACGTCATTATTTAATTACATTTAAAATCGCTCCTCTTGCTTTACGACTGACTCTGGTTTGCTATCTATTTTACTCTGCCATATATGTATTTATTATGTCCAAGCATTATATGTAGGTATATCTGCTTGTTATTATGTATGCATGTTTAATGCTTTTTTATTGTTTGTCTTAAATTTTTCAGGCATAAAATTATTTTGCGTCACCCACTCAATCTCAATTTTTGTTAGGTCTACTCCGCTACCTAAAGGTTATTCAGCGATTACACTGCCTCTTGTTTACCTCTGTTTTTTTTAATGTACCTATATCTCTCATATTTTGTATCCCTGTGTATATGAGGTGCGCAATAAAGTGGTTTTCTATTGTATTGATTTTGATAGTGCTTCCTATAGTCATTGCACATTATTTTGCTCCGCAAAGGTTCTGCCAACTGATGCCACGAATCTGTAAATAAATATCTAAAGTGACATTACGGTCACCCGGAATATTAATAATTGTTGACAATTCTTGCCAAAGATAGTGGACAATAGCAGTATATCAGATATATATCGACAACATGTTATTATAAGTCACCCCGAAGTAATCCCTAGGATTCTGAACTTTATTTGCGAGTTATTGGAGAGCTAAATAATAATTTTTGCATTTACTGAACTCTTAATCAATAATGGAAAAGTCTGGCCGACGGCGGCAACCCCTAGTTGACCGTTATTCAATAATAAACCCAGCCAAATAACGACGTATCTCACATTGATGTCCATAGTAAGTTACGTCTTTTTAACGGTTTTAAGGCCCGTGGGCGTAGTAAACAGCTTGTAATCATTAAACTCAGTCAAACAACAACGTATCTGACAATGATGTTCATAGAAAGATACGTCTTTGTTTAACTAAATGTCAAGGGCCGTGCGTCTGGTAGGTATACAGCTTGCAAACACACAAGCACAAGTGAGTAATTATACCGTTTGTATATTAGCCCGACAAATTTCTTCTCGGCCTACGCCATATTGCGTATTTTTGTGGTATTTATTTTACTGGCAACGACTATTTTTAACTGATGTTGAACGTCATCGAATTTCGCTGATGTAAACAAAAAGGAAACGGCTAAATATTCCGCAAATTTCAAGTAATACATATATAAATTGGTTATTGACATATCGCTACTGAAATTTTATAATGCATGCACATTATGTGACAAAACGCTTAGGGTTAGGGTATAAACAGTTTTCAAGATAGCCTAACAATTCTGTCGGTCCGGCCCAGGGATAATGGCGCTAGAAACAGCTTTCATATGGCACTAATGAGCATAAACGTCAAGGTTGATTTTTCAAGGATTTATCATTAACCAAATTCAAAACATTACTTATTTACCGGAATGCTGCTCAATCCATCGCTTTTCTTGCGAGCTACATACTGAATCCTATCGAAAAAACTTAATGTCATCACTGTAGATAGTTTTGGTTTTATTATGTAAAAAATACTGTTTCCTCTTTGTTTACATCAGTGACATTCACGGACCTTCAACGTCAGTTACCAAAAAAATGTCGTTACCAGTTAATTAAATTAGTATGTACCACTAAAAATTCGCAATATGACTTAGGTTGAAAAACACCCTCTAGTTTCGGTTCATAATTTTTTATGTATGTACTCGTAAATGTTACTAGTAGTTGGCAGCTGGACGTATACTTTGAATTTTTCTCGCATTGATACAAACCGGATAGGTGTCTATGTCTGAAGGCTGTTTAAGAATGCTGGGCAGGTGTAGAGTCTCGCAGGTGTCACATTGTCCGTATGAACTTTGCATAACAACACAGTTTTGCGCTTCTGACCGTTCAGTTATAACATTACTAGCTTTTGCCTGCGACTACGTCCGCGTGGAACTTGGAAGTATGGAAGCAAACTCGCACAACACGATAGATATCCACCTAATCACCTTAATTAATAAAAGGGATTATTAAAAGCGCCTAAGCAAACGTAAGAGCAATTGTGCTTTTGGTCTAATCATTACATTTTCTACAGGGTCATCAATGTCATCATGAATTACTTACTCACTTTTCAATCTTTTTAGGGATAATTTCCAGGATGAAAACTATCCTATGTCCTTCCTCGGATCTTAAACTATCTCCATGCCAAATTTCATCAAAATCGATTCAGCGGTTTAAGCGTGAAGAGGTAACAGACAGACAGACACACTTTCGCATTTATAATATTAGTATGGATTTGTCTATGACTTAAGTTGTAGTATTTACTATGTTGTATGTTTAACCTATTTACATTTTAGCACGTTCACTGACACGGGATCGTTTTGAAAATTGAATGCGGTGGCTGGCAAAACTCGTACAAAAAACTAGCCTAAAACGGCACAAGGTCTTAATATAAAAACTATATGAGATTGTATATTGCGAAGGCAGGTAATTTGCAAATACCCGTCCATAGGCGTGGTGCCGTGTATCATTGGGCTCCTAATTTACGTTTTTCGAAGTACCTACCGTCTGTGAAAGTGTAAAACATAAATTTCCAATAGCTTTCTAAAAATATTTCTAGGGCAAATCGTGGCTTTTACAAACTGGGTCTGCGTAAAAAATAGCTCAATACCAAAAGGAAATATTATTTTAAATGAAGGTAAATTACCTCCTCTTTATTCTCTTTTCGTTCATTAATTGCTCTATTTTCGACGATTATAATATGAATGTCATTCTTAATCGAATGCCCATAATCGCCTCGAATAGGTCATGGCCATCACCCACATTTGCCATATCATGCCTGGAAGTGGTACAAAAACATCCGTGGTCATCACGTGAACTAATATTATTGGCGGAGCGAGCGATCCCAAATAGCACACAAGTTGCGTAAGCACTTATGCAGCCTTTATACAGCTTAAATTAGAGTTATAATGGCTGTAGAACTTCTTACACAGCCTGTTTGCTACCTGGGAATCGTCTCCGTTTCAACTTGGCCAAATATTCTTTTAGTATGTCCGGATTTTCAAATGTTCGGATGTCCAGTTGGATGTCCAGTTACAGATCGGGTTTGGCATCCGATCCTCATGAAGACTTAGATTCCATTCGTATATATTTTTTGTCCATACAGTTCTTCGTTTTTAGGGTTCCGTACCCAAAGGGTAAAAACGGGACCCTATTACTGAGACTTCGCTGTCCGTCCGTCCGTCCGTCCGTCTGTCGCCAGGCTGTATCTCAAGATCGGTGATAGCTAGACAGTTGAAATTTTCACAAATGATGTATTTCTATTGCCGCTATAACAACAAATACTACAAATAAAATAAAATAAATATTTAAGGGGGGCTCCCATACAACAAACTTACAGATAATGGTATGGAACCCTTTTCGTGCGTGAGTCCCACTCGCAGTAAGCCGGTATTTTTTTTTAACAGTAGAAGCCCGTATCACCGCCATTTGTACAAAAATTACAAATTTCAGCCTATTTAGTCACTTTGTTACGATCCTTGAAAAAAAATTAGATACCATTTTAAGACGTCGTCTGTATCGATTGTCGATAAAACAACATCCTAATGGTATTGTAATCAGTCTGCGGCGAGACTATTAAATGCAAGTTTTTGCGATACTAATATTCGACAATGACGAATTGAACCAGAAGTATCACGGAAAAAACGACAGCAAGAAACAAAATCGAATCACGTATCGTAGCTATCGGTTTTGTAATCATAAAAGCTTGTGGGTACAATTTCTTTTATTACCCAAAACAATTTGTATTGTTCGGAACAGAAATCATGAGACTCGAAATAAAATGGTCTGGTATGAAATAAATTACCTATACTTAGATAGAATATTCGTTATTGGATACCTCAAAAAGAAAAAAATACAAGCCCAAATAACATGTAGCAATACAATTGAGGTAAACAACAGCGATCGTATCGCTGAAGAAGGATATCTTCCAGACAACCGTTAGCGGTATACTTAAATGCAAAAAGAAATCATGAAATCTACTAAAAATTATTAAAATCTACTTAAAGAGATAATAATAATAAAAATATAGGTTTTTATAGTGTATATATATTTTGTAATTACTTTATTGTATTTTACTTTTTATATAAATTTATTGTTAAAAAACCTAGCCTAAGAGGAAAGATAAATAAAGGGAATAAAAATATCAGTCGTTCACTGTTGGCAGAGCGGTCGTGGTTACGGCAATGGTCTTCACATTTGGGTCCTCGTCTTCGTCCTTCCTCTGTCTGGCAGACAGCAGCTCTCGCAATGCATCTCCGTTTCTCTCGGTTGTCTACGGAGCGAGAGCACTGCACCATGGAGCTCCTTGTGGTCTTTTTAATAAGGTCGGTCCAGCGATTCGTTGATCGGCCTCATGCTCTCTTGCCCTTATATAGTAGAGTTGCTAAGCCGCAAAATTGTGCGCATCGGGTTACAAGCATGAAATTTCTACCACACATAGAGCGTTCCACGGTGATTATTTTCAGATGTGGAGGGAAGTCAGATTCATCCCCTGTGTGGTGGGAGAGCGGGGTGAAGAGGACCAAGTACTGTTCTTTTTCTTTTTTTATTACTGATCAGTTAAGGCTATTAGGGCTTGCGCGACATTGTTTTCGTGTAAAATAGATATCAGCTATTAATATTTCATGTTATTTAAGAATAGTTTCATATAAAAATTTGGGTTTATTGCCGAAAAGGTAAAAATCACAACAAGTTTTTTTATTCAGAACGATAAATTAGTTATCTATCCTGAATATTTACAATTTAAAAAGATATAAAATAAACAGCAAATTTAATCTTGTTTTTAAAAATGTATAAGTACATCTTGGGCTCATCTGATATAAAAAGTACCTTGAAAAAAATGTTGATGTTAAGCTAAGCCTGCGTGTTCTAGTACATTTTGCTAAGTCGCGAAATTGTGTACATCGAGATACAACCACGAAATTTCTACCACAAATAGAGTATTATGCGGTGATTATTTTCAGATGTGGAGGGAAGTCAGATTCGTCCCCTGTGCGGCGGGAAAGTGGGGTGAATAGGACAAAGGAGTCCTCTTTTTCTTTTTATATTACTGATCAGGTAACGCTAGTAGGACTTGTGTCGTGTTCGTGTCGTTTTCGTGTAAAACAGATATCAGGAATTCATTTTTCATGTTATTTATTCATATTACCATATAAAAATATGGTTGTATATCCGAAATTATAAAAATCACAACAAGTTTTTTTTATTGAGGGAGATAAATTAGTTATATTTTCTGAATATTTACAACTAAGAAAAATATTGCAAAATAGCGAATTTAATCTAGTTTCTAAAAATATATACATATTGCGCACTCTTCATACAAACAGTAACTTAAATAAATTGTTGATGTTGAGATTAGCCCGTGTGCTCGTGATACATTAGCAAAAAAATATTTTGTTTTAATTACATTAATTTGTTTTTCTAGGACGTATATAGTAAACATTATATGTAAAAGCATGTTAACAATCATTATTTAATGTATTTTAATGAAGTGAAATAGGATGCGTTCGGAGATTTACGTTGGTTACGCCGACGTAAAGATATATTTTAAGCTACTGTTTGTATGAGAAGTGCCCAACATACATACATTTTTAGAAACCAGATTAAATGGACTTTTGAAATAATAATAATAATTTGAAAATGTTCACGAAATTGAACTAATTTACCGTACTGAATAAAAAAACTTGTTGTGATTTTTACCTTTTCGGCCATTACACCCATATTTTTATATACTATACAAAAATAACATAAAAAATGAATTTCTGATATTTGATTCATACGGAAACGGTACCAAACACGTCCTGGTAGACTTAACTGACCAGCAATAAAGAAAGAAAAGAGGGATACTTGGCCGTATTCACTCCGCTCTCCCGCCTGACAGGGGACGAATCTGACTTCCCTCCACATCTGAAAATAATCACCGTGGAACACTCTATCTGTGGTAGAAATTTCATGCTTGTAACCCGATGCGCACAATTATGTTAGAAAACAGCGGACTAACAACTCTACTAAATATACTTAAATAGGTATATACGTCCAAATAAACGTACTTAAACCTAATAAATAGTATTTTGTGTAACGAAGCACATGCCAGCATACGTCTGCTAACATCAACTGAACGAGGATCTTATAGTCGCTTCTCGAAATTGTACCATATGTTACAGTATTAAGGTAGATGAGAAACCGTGTCGCAGCTCTTTATCAGATGCCTGCGATGTACCCGAGATAGCCGGTAAGTGGACCAAGGGCAGACCGCCGATAAGGCAAGGTTGTCGTACTATACTGCCATTATGACGAGAACGGTTGTATTCGTTACGTGAACTCGTGTATGGTGAATACTGCAGCGATTACGTGCAGAAAGCTGTATAGACATAAAGCTGGTGCTGATATAACACTCGACTACCAAGAAGACGATCATATTTATTCTAAAATAAAGAATAATGTAGGTAATAACTAATTATAGAATAGCATAGGTAGTGGGCGTTTTACAGAAGCCACAACTTGTACTATAATTTATTTCGGTTAATGAGCGATTTCAATCTTTAAGCGTAACATAAATTACAAATTATGACTAAAATAAGATAAAAATCTGTAACCCAGCGTTATGGCCTTAAGAACGCTGGTAGTATTTCCTCGCAGTACACTAAACATAAAAAGATGGGAACCAACCTTAAATTTGGAATTCATTCATTAGTGGATGGACTTTTGCAAATTATTGACGGTCAAACAGGGGATGAAAGTTTCTGCAAAAAAGTTGGAGAATTCACGCAGACGAAAACTTTTCTTTTCATAAATAATTTTTTTGTGACGAAAAGATGCTGTTTCTTGCAATAAACATTTATTTACTAATCGTTATAATCTACAGGTAACACAATGTTAATGAGAAAAAAATAATATGATCGAAAGCAATGCAGGAACAAAATGCTCAAGTAGAACAACAAGGTGCATTCGTTCTTGAAGTTTATTACGAATATTTAAAACCAAGACCTACAATAAAGTTCCAACCGACTCTTAATGCCAACACTCTCATTAAAATTGCAGCAGATTCAATTACTGGTTTTTGTAACGTAATGAACTCAGTCCACGTGTATTCAGCACTAAAACATGGTTACAGCAATGTAAACTGTGTTACCAATTGTATGGTTCTATTGTATTTCTGAGGCATTCTGCGTTAGATAACAAAGGACCCTCAACTCACTACATATCAACGTGATTATCGGATGATAGTTATGACGGTGCTTGGTTCAGTTTGTTGATTGACAATTGACAGAAACGACATCAAAGCAACTCTGAATCAACCACGGCCAACGTTTGCAGGTTTGCAATCGGATATGACGAACTCGTAACTGTTTTTTCCCACTAAATACGTGTGTGCAGCAACGTCTTTAGAGGCTGCTGAAGACCACAAGTAACTCGTAATGGACCCAAGGATTCATAGGCTCTTTATGACTGGATGATTGATAGTCCGTAACAGGAAGGTCGCGTGATAACAAAATGCATCTGTTTTGATTATAAGCCACTGATAACCATTATCGTGACCTCGCGAACACGGAAGCAATGGTTAAAAAATGTTATATTACACCAAATTAAAGAAGTAGCTTACCATGCCAGAGTTGTTAGCGTCGTCTGACTCACATTTTTTGTCAGTTTAACGATACTGGAAATATGTATGTCGTCTGCGAGGGAACTCAAGGTTGGACTTAGATAAGCTGCGATAATTTGGGACGACCTCACATTTTTTTCGTTAAGGTTTAACGGAACGTTTATTAGGTAGCTCAAGTATTTAATGACACTACTATGACATTGAACCTGATTTGCACTCGTAAGGAATATTAATAGATATGACGCAGAATGCATTCATTAATTTTATTAGACAAGTAACTTCAAGAAAACGCAACTCGTATGTTGGATGTAAATTGTGTTTCTGAATAACCTAAATTAAAAATCTAAAACACCCCCGCCACAAGTAGCTGGTCATCATGAGACCCTTATTCATGCAATGCAACAGCATTTTCTTAGTCAATTTTAGTACAAACTGACCATAACTGCAAAATTTGGAATTCTTAGCTTCAATATTGGCTGAGATCTTGTCACTTGTTCCAATGAAAGCTGAATATCTTGGAAACTAGTGATCCTATTTCCACCAAACATAATCTCGACGGACAAGTCTTTCGATTAGAACTGCACTCAAATTAGTCCATCCGATTGGGAGCAGATAGACTGACACAGATAGACATGTTAAACTTATACCACCCCTCTTTCTACGAACCGTTTAAAAATTCCACCTACTGCTTTACTTACCTAGATTTTTTCTGACATTTCACTGACGCATCTTTATATCACCTCTTTTACCTAACTGATATTTGCAAATTGATATCATAGAATGCAACAGAATAGAGGTAAAAATACACCCAGTGGATTCCAGTTTCCTCCTCCTCTTTAGTCTAACTTTGTTATTATAAACAGTTTTAAAACCTCATCCATTATTCCATTGTGATTGTGACCCTGCTAGCCCTTGAGTGCAGCACGGGACAAAAATAGGCCTAATGGATAAACTAGTATTTATGGCCTTGCGTTTGTACCGCTTTTGACTAAGCTACAATGTTATGTTTATGGAGTTTAAATAGTTAGCTTTTAAGCGAGATATTTCTGCACCGCCTACACAATGTCATAACGATTTTACTAATCGTCTTGTAACTCTATCCTTTTCTTCTCTTTTCTCTTATTCTTGACTCTGGAAACATGAGGATTAATTTTGCAACTTTCACCTTAATAAGCCTAGTAAGGTGAAACTAAAAATTATGATTTAATCTTATGTGGACAGCTACCCGTGAACGAATGTGGTAAAGTTGTGTTTAGACACAACTTTAACGTTAGAGTTAGCTCTAACTGAATAGGTTCATATATAAAGGAAAATAGTCAGTTGGTAACAGCAAAGTAACTCATGTCTCTAAGAGGATAACGTCTCTAAACTTGTTTGAAGTTTATCTCTTGTGGTTGACAACTCTACGCTATTATTATAATTGCGAGTGAATCTACATATATGTACCTACTTATAAATTTGACGACGCGGTTGGCGCAGTGGTTAAGCAACTGCCTACTGAGCCGACGGTCCCGGGTTCGAATCCCGGCAAGGGCAAATATTTGTGTGATGAACACGAATATTTGTGCCTGGGTCATGGATGTTCTATGTATTTAAGTATTTATTTATCTATATAAGTATGTATATCGTCGCGGTACTAACCCATAACACAAGCCTTCTTGAGCTTAATTTGGGACTAGGTTGATTTGTGTGAGGTTGTCTGATATTTATTTATTATTTATAAATCAAATAGGTATAATAGAGCCGCAACTGTATCCAACAGCAAAACGACATGATCGTTTGTATACTTCTCATGTATATAAAATTGTGACGACCAATCTGACAGATGATTTTCTTCCTGGCATTCAATATTCTTGCTTATATTGCTTCCAGTTTTGACTGTGCTTTTTTAATTGCATGTCTTCGTTCAAGGGAACAAGTGATTTGTCCTTACTGTTATATTAATTCTATTTTTCCCATGATGAGTTGTATCTGGAATGTATTGAAATTTAATTTAAAAAATCAAACTAGATCATCACTCTGAGAACCCCTGATATACAGCTATGTTTAGTTTAGAACATCCTGCGGCTAACTGGGAAGCCGAAGTGGGACAAGGTTTGGACATTATTCTATTACGCGGGACCAGCTATTTCTGTTGCAGCTACGCGGGGCAAAGGCAAAATTAAGCCTTTCATCGAAGTAACCTATCTATACACCAGGAATAACTCGCTTACGACAAATAAATGACAAAGACACAATGATCTCGTATTGAGTTGTAAGCTAAGTTGTGAGAGCGACAGGATTGATTATCATTTATTTACACCTATGATGGTTGCGTATGGATAAAGCATCTGACACTCACACTCGCATTTTGTCAAAACGTGACGGATGCTTTGTCACTTATTTATCGCGTGATACAAGCAACAATCATAGGCCCGCTGGTATGGGTATACAGATTTTAAATTTGGAGGAAATACAGTAGTTTTGAAACACCGTTACGGGCCATTCCATATGAAATCAACAAATGGGAATTATAGGTAAACTATATTGATTCGAACACCTGTTCAAAATAAAAAGTAAGAGCTTATCAAATGGAAGTATGAATTTTACTAAGTGTTCAACTTTACATGGGCACTTCTTGAATGATATGCAGTAAAAAAAATCAGCACTCCTGGCATCTCAAAGGATATCCTCAATTTTTTTTATTAAAATCGAAGCTCATGCAGCACACTTTTAAATTCTCATTTGTTGATTTCATATGGAATGTCCTCTACCTGACAATTTTTTTATTGTAGCAACATATTAAGTACATAGTATTTATTAGGTAAGGTTACAAATTATTGTTGTTTAAAATAACAGCAACACGGTTTTATAAGCATTTATTACAATTACCCGTTTTTCTCTTCATGTAAACATGTCAAGGCTTTTAACTTGGTTTTCGCTTGTTCTGAGTATATTTCATTAACTCAAGACTTCTTTGGCCTACTTCTTACCGTTTTATATAGAGTTGATGGAAAAGACAATTAGAAATGTTATAATAATTTACATTTACTTACCTAATAAATCTTTGATTCATGACTGTCGAATTTTGCCAGTATGTAATTAAACATCTTTTTTTTGTTCCAGGTACGTACATACACATACTTATATGGAAATCGATGTTCTACAACGCCAAAAGTAAAGTATAAGTACCTATAAACTGAGTCAGAACCGTGTGAAGCGTATTTTTTTCACTCGAAAACCGTCTAAGCCCGTCATTATTTGCGACTAATCACGTCAGGCATTTCACAACTCTTCGTAATACAGAAATAACTTTTCCTGTTCGAACAAGTTTCAAGGATAATATTGGTGATAAAAAACGAGACGGTATGACGCAGTGTTAGTGCATTTCCACACAAATGTCGATGCAATAGTGATCTTTCAAGCGCAGCTTCAGGCAATATTTATTAAATTGTCTGACATTGGGCTTAGTTTGATCTATGATAAATTCTTGGTTTCTGAAAAAGTACTTATTTCACTTTTTTCACCCACTATTGAATAATTTGGCTAACTAACTAACTAACTTTGGCGCAGCATCCAAAAAACCGGCCAAGTGCGAGTCGGACTCGCGCACCGAGGGTTCCGTACAAACACTTTCCATCCCTGAGTGGTTAAGTTAAGTTTGCACCTGGTATGTATAGCGCCCCATATAAATTAGGTGCAAAGTTAGGTATTAAAATATAAAAAAAAAACTACTTACTAGATCTCGTTCAAAACAATTTTCGTTGGTAGTTTTTATAGTTAATGTACATCATATGTTTTTTTTAGATTTTTCATTTTCTTATTTTAGAAGTTAGAGGGGGGGGACCAACTTTTTTCCACTCTGGAAGCGTCTGTCACGCAAACTATTCGGTTTAGAAAAAAAATATTTTAGAAAACTCGATATCATTTTTGAAGACCTATCCATAGATACCCAACACGTATGTGTTTGATGAAAAAAAAATTTTTTAGTTTCAGTTCTAAGTATGGGGAGCCCCCAATATTTATTATTATTTTTTTATTTTTGCATCAAAATCTTAATGCGGTTTACAGAATACATCTACCTACCAAGTTTCAACAGTATAGCTCTTATGGTTTCGGAAAAAAATGGCTGTGACATACGGACGGACAGACGGACAGACAGACAGACAGACAGACATGACGAATCTATAAGGGTTCCGTTTTTTGCCATTTGGCTATGGAACCCTAAAAATGAGTTTTGACCTCCAACACAAGAGCACGCCATCTTGCCCGATCCTGCGCCACTTCGTGCCAGCTGTCACTGACTCCTAGCTCACGCAGATCCGCCTCCACCATGTCTTTCCAGCGATACTTGGGGCGACCAATAGGACGTCGTCCAATTGGTCGGCCCAAGTATGCTCTCTTGACATTTCGATCGTCCCCCATTCTCTCGACGTGGCCAATCCAGCGAAGACGATGTGCCTTGGTTTCGCCAATGATGTTAGGTTCGGCCACTAGTTCGGCGATCTCTGTGTTTTTGCGGATCCTCCAGCTTCCATCTTCTCTTTGAGTAGGTCCCAGAATTTTTCTGAACACCTTTCTTTCTGCAACTAACAAACTTTTCTCCTCCCTAAGGGTCAGCGTCCAAGCCTCACAGCCATACATTAATATGGGTCTGATGACGGTTTTGTATATCCGCAGTTTTGTAGATCTGCTGAGGAGCTTGGACACCAACACCCTATGAAGTGCCGCGCTGCAGCGTAAGGTGTTCTGGATGCGGATGTTGATCTCGGCCTCTCTTGTATGCGAGTCGGTAACCGTGCAACCGAGATATTTAAATTTCGCCACACCCTTGTAGGAGGATTCTCCTACAAGCAGGTCATCTCTTTTGGCACGGTTATTCCTGAAACGCTTCATATGGAGGTATTCCGACTTAGCGTGATTGATCCTGAGACCTACTTTTGCTGCGTCCTGCTCCAAAACTCATGTCGATATTTCTACCTCTTCACGGTTTTCCCCTAATAAAGCCAAGTCGTCTGCATACGCTATCAGTCTATGCCTTCCATTTAGGTCCACTCCAGAATCAAGTGCAACCACACTTTTAAGAACGTGTTCCAGAACCAAATTAAAAAGCATAGGTGAAAGGGCGTCATTTGGCTAACAAATTAATTTAATAATCATTGTTTCAATTGAAAACTCCAAGAACAATAATTTCTTTTACTACTACCCGTAGTTAAAAATACTGTCACGGTTAAGCGGTGAAGTAAGATTCGTCATCGCGTCATATGAACGGAATAATCCCAATAGAGGAACTAAAAGACAAGTTCAATTTTCCGTTATTTTATCCACTTAATTTCCTTCCAGTGGTTACGATACCTAATACTTTCGGTAAACCCATAAGTCTTCACCACAGTAGGTAGAACACTTAACAGTACTGATGTAGGTAGTGAATAATAGTTTTCCACTGGATTATGTCCGAAAAGTTCGTTTCGGCATGTTTTCTCTATCAATTTCGGTGAAAAAGTTGAGATGGACATATTAAAACGAGCTTACCCGACAAGATACGATGGAAAACTATTATGCACTACATCTGTAGGTATATATTATGTATACGTTAACAATGGATGACTTAACCGGACTGTCAATACTCAATACTTTATTGCACATAATGGTTTTACAGGTGGTAATGCTACAAATTTGAGAACTCATCATGTGTAAGTAGGGCGCAGTAATATGTGAGATACATTTATTTACTTAAGGTAACATACAATTTAACAATAAAAAAAAAGCTTAATCTAGGGAGGGACATGGTATACAAATTAATAAAATGTAATATGAAAATGTATGTACAAAAAATTATTACTTTGAAATTATACGTAAATATTATGTTGACTGCGTATACTTTAAAACAATTTACAATATAAATTGAATAAAAACACTGCATGTTAAATTTCAATCACAAATCTTGAATTAATTCGATATGAGCATAATTATTATTCAAGTTTATGTTCGTGTATATGTATGTAACTTGGGTCAGTGACGCGCTCCGAATCAAACTGTGGTACCGGCGTCACTGGCAGACACGTCGGTCGCTGAGTCGACTGAGTCAGGCGGGTCAAGGCTGCGAGCTGCGCTTGCGCGGGACACGGCCACGCCGGGGTGACCTGGTTCACTAAATTCATAATAGCTACCAATTGCACTTTGTTGGTTGACATGTTGTTTAAAAGAGAT
Source organism: Apotomis capreana (assembly GCA_947623375.1). Lineage (NCBI taxonomy): Eukaryota > Metazoa > Arthropoda > Insecta > Lepidoptera > Tortricidae > Apotomis > Apotomis capreana. The sequence continues at coordinate 17,942,576 of OX392506.1, read as the reverse complement.
CATGTTTGTTCTGTGTTCTCAGATTTAAACTAAGTGTTCTACATATCGTCTGTTGCCAACTAAAACTCAGTAAGTGATAAATACCCACATAAAGCAAAGCTTTTGAAGCAAAGGTTTTGAAGAGTAGAAAGAAATGTTAGTGAGTTTGGTTGTCACCGGGCGATATACCTACAGACAAATGAAACAGAGGGTATCTAACGTTCAGGATCTGAAACAAAACGCTTTGTGATCATCACTCTTAATAAAATTGCTAGTCTTTGTCAATCAACGCCCAAAGAAAAATTGCATTACCGGTCCAGCGTGTTGATACTGAGGTACCGGGTTCAATTCCCGGTCTCATCGGCCAGGTTACGCATTTCAATTTTGCTTTGTGCTTTCATTTTTATTTCAATGGTTTAATATAAAAATGTTGGTGTGTGGGTACACTTAAAAAAATAATGAGACATTGCATGTTTTATAAATTTGCTAGGTTTTGTATTTGGGTCATTGTCAGATATAGGTGCGCGTCTTTCCGGTGGACATTTGCTAAATTAAGGATTCCAGGGCCTATTCCATAATCCGATGTAATAGCAACATAACCTAGATTCATACGAGCTCTTAACTTTTGACCACCGAAGGGACAAATTTTGTTTTTTGAACTGACAATGACCCATTTAAGCATGACTTGAACTGTATCATGGCTGTTTAGCTCTCACTACCAGTGAGTCGGACTTTGTGTGGGAATACAAAAACACTAACAGGAGACTACGCGATTGTATAAAATTGTATTTCATAACGAACAATCATGCAAACTTATTTTTTAACAACGTCTATGTTCGATAAAAATGTATGGAATCGCGCTTTACAATATGGAAGGTTTACAGATTACAGATTATATATTATACGTACCGGTACATATTTGTTATGATTTACGAAGCCCATTCTAACCTCTCCGGTACGTTCCTATTTACTACCTCATTGGAGGTTACAAAGTAGATACAAAGTATGTTTTAACAATACAAAGTCCTTATAATCCAACACAATAACCACAAAATGAATAAAAATGCAGACAATACGCATAACAAAGCCGCGAACGCAAATGTTGTATACACCGTGATGAGTTGTGGGCGTCGAACAAATGGTAAATATAATAAATAACGTCCACCTTAGCGTAGGCGACGACCGACGACCTTCCGTTTGGTTTTCATTTGATTTCAATAAGTAACTGACGGTGATGTCACGAACGATTCCCTTCATAATAATATGTTGTCAGTTGTCGCATTATCGTTGCGGTTTATGTCGTAAAGACAAGATGTAATTTTTTTGGAGGATGTCAATCGATCCTTTGTTTATTGTGATCAAATTCCTATTTGGGACTAACTACACTTAGTCAACTCAAAAAATTGGGCAAGTGCGAGTCCGACTCGCGCATGAAAGGTTCCGTACCATAATCTATGACAAGTTTGTTGTATGGGAGCCCCCCTTAAATATTTATTTTATTTTATTTTTAGTATTTGTTGTAATAGCAGCAATAGAAATACATCATCTGTGAAAATTTCAACTGTCTAGCTATCACCATTCTTGAGATACAGCCTGGTGACAGACGGACAGGCGGACGGACGGCCGGACGGACGGACAGACAGCGAAGTCTCAGTAATTGGGTCCCGTTTTTACCCTTTGGGTACGGAACCCTAAAAATCAATGAACGTTAAAATACGACATTCCTTTGGGGCGCTGAGAACACGCCATACAAATGGTAATCATACCGTGACGATTTTTGCCAGCGCCATCCTTTGTGATTTTAGATGACATTTACAAACTGACAAGACAAGAGACCAGTTGCTCCAGCTAGGTACGAATCCGCTGTTCCAAGCGCCCGCGCGTGACAGCAACCCACACGTGGTACTGAGGTTTAGGGTGCGTCTCCAACTCTCCACTGGAGCGGAACGGAGCGGAGACTTCGATCAATCACCTGAGTTGAAATCCGTATCTCAGCTTTTCACTTTTGCGATTGGTCGATTCCGAACGTCTCCGCTCCTCTCCGCCTCAGTGGAGACGCACCCTTATGCTGCGGTAAGCCTACCACCACAACACAGTGTTTAACGATCACAGCCCAAGTCCATTTGAAAAAAAAAAATGTTTTTTTTTTTTTTTCCTGTGAAGCTTCTTACACCTCGGCACTATTTCATTACCTATGTCATGTCATCGTGTTGTTATCTGCGTGACATAATTGCATAGTCGGATCGTCCTATTAATTTTCATTTAATTTCAATGTAAGCTTCTATGATGTCACTGTAAATTTCCTTGATCACCTGTCTGACACTTGTTACAATGTCAGCATTATCTGGATGTTGCATAGTCGGCTTAGGACGTTAATGCGGTTTGAGCACAAGTCATTACGAAAACCAGTACCTGCACCATGAGTTAACGTGACTGTACTCGCTAGTTATACCATAATAGTACATTACTGCAGACGCCGGGAAATAAGGGCTTGCCGGGTGAGTAGGTATAGACGGCCGACCGTAAGGGAGGCCGTCTAGTGATACGAAGCCGGCAAGCCCTTTTCACGGCTAAGGCATGTATAGTGCTTTTCTCAAACATATGCAATGAAATAAAAAAATACACCACTCAAAAAAACATAATTCAGCTGTTCAGCCAGTTCATGAACACAGACGCCATGTTTAAAAAAAGTATTTTTAATTTTCCCTCCAATCCCTCTATATTTTTTTTCTTTAATAAGTCCACGTGTGTAGTGTGCGAATATTAGGGCCATTATACAAGACCTGATAATAAGAATCTTAGTTTCTAATAATAAGTAAAATAAAGGCAGAGGATTTTTAATATTGTCTATGGTCTCTGGTGACTTACGTATAGACGGTATTTTCATTTCGTGTGTACTAAGTATTAACACGGATATTGTTGGTCCGATGGCTGAATGGGTAGCTACTAGAAAAAAAAAAATATCAGCTGTTCATACACACAGACGCCATGTTTACATTAAAATTAAAAACAAATTACTTCCCGGCTTAGGCCTTCAATTTTGTATGAAATTCCTTTACAGTTCTCTCGAATTGTTCCGCCCGAAACTTGACACTTCGAAGCCTGTTCTAAGGCACGTTACGACGATATTTCATTGCATGTTTGAGAAAAAACTATTTGTATGAAGAATATAGTACATTATGTAGAACTACAATTCTCAATACAAGTCTCTAGCCAGTACGGTCACTGTAAACCCTTAGTAAGGTTCCTGTATAGATATTTGCGTTTTCCGTGCGATTTTCAAAGTGACCACGAAAGGCTTACCTTTTTGTGGGCAAGCGCAATGGAACCTGCTTGGAGTGTTCGTGCTCGAGCGAATCCGAAATGAAGAGATCCGCAGGAGAATAAATAGGTAGAAGAATGTATGTATGTGGTTTGGAATAATGTGATTGTCAGAATTAAGTGACAGAAGGTGGGCCACGTTGATTTTAAAACAGCACAAAGGTTCTTAAGTGGCGACGAACGAGGTGAACCCAACGGAACGCATAGATGAATAAAGTCGAAGCCGTATGACGCTAGGACGAGAGAATAGAATAGAATGTTTTTATTTGCCAGAATACGTAAGGTACAAGACGACACAGGATGTTTGAATGTATCAGTATTCAGTCGAAAACACGACATGCAAATCATTCGGAAATTAAAAAATTCACAAAATTTCAGCGGTGCAATTCCTATTTTTTGTGGCAGGTCTTTATCCAGCAGTGGGCTTCTTTCGTCTGATGATGAGTGAAGAAATTCACGATAAAAAAAAATTAAGTTTAGTGAAACAATGTTTAAAAAGTGAAACTATTAATTGCCTTAATTGTTGCCTCTCACCTCACCTGTTACATTATTGTCAGTCTTATCTATAGGTACTATCGCATTGTCAGTCGAACGTTAGTTCGTTTCATGAACAAGTCATTACCAAGTTCTATTACTTGCCCTTGAAACGCGATAACTGGCCGAGGAGACGTTACGCAAACATTATGCAACATTCCACACCACAATTTTTAAATTAAATCATTGAACAAAGCTCGAAAAATTGAAATGAGAACTTAAAACTAGAAATAAAAAAATAATGCAATGGAAAGAAAATTGTGTTAATGCCATGCGCCGCCGTTTCCCAATTATCTTCTTAAATACTCAAGAAACAAGCAAAAACTACAAGGACGTAGAAATAGCATATTCCCCGTTTAGACACTCTGGCAATTAATAGCCGTCTACTTCGTCGCCTTCCCAAGCCTCCAGCAAATACTTAACCCTATTGTTGTATTGTTCTTGGGGCCAAGGGATCGAAATATGGGATTATTTGCGCGTCGCCGAATTTGAGATGAAATATCTCGAAAATAGTACGTACCTATTAGGTTAGTTGTTCAACGAAGACATTACAACGCAACTATCATCATCATCATCATCATTTCAGCCACAGGACGTCCACTGCTGAACATAGACCTCTTCCAGTTACTTTCAGATCGGCCGGTTGGAAGCGACCTGCATCCAGCGGCTTCCTGCAACCTTTACCAGGTCGTCACCGCTTGCCGGTGCGTGGCCTCCATTCGAGAACCTTACTGCCCCATCGGTCTTCAGTTCTACGTGCTATGTGCCCCGCCCACTGCCACTTCAGCTTGCTAATCCGTCGGGCTATATCAGCAACTTTTGTTCGTTCACGGTCTTCACGGATCTCCTTCTGAAGATGATGATGAAGTTTGCACCTGGTAACTATGGCGTCGGATAAAAATGAGGTCCAACCCGTTTAACAGTTTTGTTATTTGTTTGTATAAATAACCGGGTTAGACAATTCGAGGTTTTGATCTCGACTTTTCCTCCTCCAAAACTTAACACATAATTTTAACATAATTTAGAAAACCTAATAGTAATAGTATATTCTGTGTCGGACCATTTCGATTTCTGCGCAAATTATTATATAATTTGTGCTAGGCGTCCGTTTGCAGCGGAATTTTGGCCAAAAACAAGTCTATTATACAATTTTTATGAGTATTAATAAGCGCTAAAAACGAAATCGATACACAGTCGATTCCATTCAATTCAGGTCCTAAAATTGCGTAACGAATGGTTAAGAGTTTTTTGTGGAGGAAAAAGATGAGTACGAAACCTCGATTTGTATTTAAAAATAAGTCCGTGAAACAGTGTGAAAAGTTGTGAATACATTTTTTGTGAAGGATCGGAATGTAGCCAAAAGCATATCAGAATAAATACAATTTCAAGAAAATTATAAATGGTAAAGGCTTCACGAGCGTTTCAGCCGCCTTGTGTTATTAATTTCATGGATAAAGCATTTTGAAGTAAGATGACGTTTATTAATGAGCTCACAATACGCCGATAATACGACACTCCTGAGCCGTATTGAAATTTAACCGTTCGTGGTAATGAAAAGCGTCAGAATGTAATCATAGGTATTCCTCTAGGAAGCGTACACAAATAAGCACAGAAATAAATCTTCATCAGATAAAATTACGCCCTATACATTTACAAGTAAAGCTGAGGTATAATGAAAACAATTTCCTGGATAGTAAACCGAACATTTATAACTTAATACGTATCCAAGTCGCGTTTAAGGCGCTGTAACGACTGTAAGATATAATAACTTAGTACTTAAACACACTTCTGTTATTATTTATCATCAGGAGGTTCCTTAGTGCCCGAGCGATAGAGACATAATTATACATAAGTAACAACAGGAGGGATAAGGACACAGGAGTAAGGCTGTAATTAAGCAGATGGTGACCGTTGAAATGTCAGACTTAATACGTAGTATAAAATGTCTTGTAAAAAGTCGACGCATGCGCCTGTACGTGATCGGTTACACTGTGAAGATGGAAAAGACCGCTTTATCGCGACGGTGTTACCATTAATCTGAGTAAAAAAAATATTGCTCGCTATTTCATGTTTTTTTTTAGGTATGCAAAATTAGTGATGGCATCGAAATATACTCTGCGGGGTACAAGGCTGTTATAAACTATTTTACAACATTTAAAACGTATTCATCTACCTACACACTCACTAACGAACACCGTGTAGGTACTATGCATTAACTGTACTTACTATATGGTTGGCTGTAATAGTACATTACATAATACCTAGGGTGTGGTGAATTAATGAATGTCCCATATCGCTGGTGTTTGTAGCCCGAACCGATGGTGAGGGACATAGATACAAGATCTGGGGTTTTACTAATTACCGCCCGTGGTTTATCTAAGGTTTTACGTCTTGCCTTAGCCAAGAAGTGGCCTGTAAATCCCACTTACGGCCTAGGGTGACGTTAAGTACCTACACTTCATACTGCTTAAATAAAGGACACTCCACTTTCCAAATAAATAATTCGTCTTCGACAATGTACCTAATAATTGGTAGAAGAGCAGATAAGAGATCTAATGATATCCCTTTCAACCATAGAAACACCAAACGATCTAAGTTTATTTTTTTCAATCTCTTATTCCAGTTTACGCATTTTTTCCCTGTAGACCCAGAACTTGCGTTTGAAACCTATTATAAGTTAGCTACATTCTGTAATAGACACTTCAGAGTCTAGCGTGTCTGTGGACGAACTCACTAACCGCAAAAAAATGTTAATTCGACTTCGCAAGCACGAGCATGATTCGAGTTATCGAAGTACCGATGCAAGCTGAACGTGTTCGCTTGCTTAATATTATTATGGTTTTATGGATGGATGACCTGTCCAGGCTAGCCGCTTACGACGTCTACATGATGTATGTCTGCGTAGAATACTCTAAGTACATAATTTTCCTCCACTACAGGCAGATGTATCGTAATCCTTGAACTTAACAGTCTGTAAATTTAAATGAATATAGTAGATAATTAAAGAATGTTCTAGCATGGATAATTTTCTGTTCCAATACTTATCTCTGTTTGACCCTATGGTTGCTGGTAGAGAATGCCATTTGACATTAGGTATGTCCGCCATTTGTAGGTACTGACTTTTTGTTTTGTTAGATAAAATCTTAATTAATAAGTAAGTAATTTCCGTCACAGCACAAATCAACTGAAACTGATTACTGTAAATATGTTTTATATGTTTCATTTTTGAACGTGACGGACTGGAAAAATAGTGTTTCAAACCAAATTTTCGGACACTTTCATCACACGATTCTTAGTAAGATGAAAACATCAATTTTCTGGAATATAAAAGTTCATGTACCTACACTTTTTTTTTAAATTTTACTGTAAAAATAATATTTTCATTAATACAGATTTTTTACACCTTCAATCATTATTTTTATCTACGTGCACTTATTTTTTTATTTAATATTCCATACTAGCGACCCTCCCCGGGTGAGGTGCTGGTAAATTGTGCATGTATTATACATATAAACTTTCCTCTTGAATCACGCTATCCATTCAAAACCGCATCAAAAACGCTACGCAACGGATTGCGTTTTAAAGATTTAAGCATACTTAGGGACAGACAGATAGACAGCAGGAAGCTTTGTTTTATACTGTAGTGTAGTGATAAAGAGTTATTTCTGTGAGCACAATAAGATACTCGAAATATTCCATTCCATGCAGTACTGATCCAATCATGCTATATATATTAATTAAGTTCGTTTTTAATGTCTGTGTGATTCTCTGAAATTACTTAAAGGTCTTATTAAAGGGCATGCAGCGCCCTAGCTATTGTGCCAAGTTTTACATAAAAGGTCATATATTTGTCTGAAAATAAGGTCGTCTAAGCCCTTTTACTTACGTCGGATTTAATGTATCCTGCGTTCAATAAAATTACAAGTTGGAGGTCCTTCTTTATGGTCCAATTTGATTATAAGCTTGTGGTTTCAGAAAGGTACTTGTTTCAATTCCTTATACTGTTATTTTAATTTATTTCCGTGAGATTTTAACAGAATGAATAAATCGATATGAATTTTTCCATCAAAAAGTCATAACATGTTAAATACTTAGGTCAAAACTTTAAGTCCTTCGGTTGTACGGTAAGATCAAAAGAAGCTGGCAATTTTACTACAGGCGTATGTCAAATTTCATACTAAAATTGGCAGACATTATATTTCAATATAATATAATGTGTAAAGAACGCCTTAAGACGATATACATTGCTCTTGCGCAATCTATACTAACGTATTGCATATCGATATGGGGCGGTGCCGCCGGCACTCATATGATACTCCTAGAGAGAGCCCAACGAAGCCTTTTGAAGGTAATGCATTCAAGGCACCGTAGGTACGCTACGCATGCCTTGTTTACGGAGAGTGAAGTATTCAGCGTCCGCAAGCTATATATACTGAGATGCACCGCCTTAGCTCATGTGCAAATCGTTAATTTGCCAAATTACCGAAACCTAATACAAAAACGCACTTTCAATTTTCCTTTGCCATCAGTAAGATCCCATTTCGCTAAAAGATTCGGTTCTTATCGTTATCTGTACATATATAAAAAAGTCAACCACATTTGTAACATAAAAACCTGCTCACTGAGAGAAACTAAAATTAAAGTAACCAATTGGCTAAGCACTTTGAATTATAATGACACGGAAAAAATACTATCATAATATTGAATGCAGCACGCTCACACATACACACACACACACGCACTCACTCACTCACTCACACACACACACACACACACACACACACACACACACACACACACACACACACACACACACACACACACACACACACACACACACACACACTTACCTATATCTTCGCATTCCCTTCCCTAGCACATAATTAATTTCTCACGTGTAATCTTTATTTATTTTTTTGTTTTGTTCTACTTTTTCACTTTTTTTTTTCTGCTTTATGTGTATTGTTTTCTTTGACGCAAAACTCAATGTATTATGCAATATTATAATGCGGTAATTGTATTAATGTGTTGTCCTACAAGACAGGCATTGCCTAGTGTAGGTAATACAGGTAGTCGACCCATTTAACAAAGCTGAACAGTGTCCACTAATTGTATAAATGCAAATTATATATTTTATGTATTTGGAACACTGTATAAATAAACATTTTTTACTTTTTTACTTTACTTTTACAATCTTAATTAATTTCTAGCAATTTATTTATTTAAAACCATTGTGAAATGGAGACTGTCCTGCGGAAATCACAATTTACCGTCAGAAAAAAAATCCGAGTCGGTTAAATTGCTTAGGTTGAATCCGATTTCAATGATCAATGGAATTTTAAGATACGGCAAATACACTGCAAAAAATAAAAAAAATACTAGAATATGATTCAATAACTTAAATAAATACAATAATGATTGATAGGTTTTATATTTAACAAGCTTCAATTTGTCTACGTGTTTGTGCTCATTTGATTCATTTCGACAAAACCAGTTGGAAATAAAAGAACGCGTAAAATACTCTTTTAATAGAAACTTGTATCAATATAAATTATTAATTAGACGAATTACTATGCTATGGCGACCTGTATCTTGCAATGGCGACCTGTATCGAAGTATGTATGTTGAACAAAATTGTGTAACTTTGCTGTAAGTATAAACGTTCACTGTGAACGGTCCGCATGTCACGTTGCTGCAGTTACATTAAAAATACATGAAACTCGCGTTACCGTCCACAATTCCTTTGTATGAAATCCCGAATCTACCCCATTGGCGGGAAACAAAGGAGTTAAAACAAGTGCATATCGACTCGCCATTTATTCCTAGCCTAGCCGAACAATAGGCGGTATTACCGCGTTCATTCCATCATTCCTGAGTTACGGGGCTATAAATACTCGAGACGTGCCCATGACCTGTGCGACACGTATTCTACAATAGTGGGTAAGGTATACACTTAAGTGTAAACCAATATTGTGTAGCTACGCTAAAAGAGCGCAAGTTTATTACGCTTTCAATGGCACATACGTCATTTTGTGAGCCGAGGACTGGTTTACGGGCAAGTCGAAACTGCGGACCGATAATTCGCGCCCTTTGGTAACACAAAGAGGTCTCTTATAAGAAGCCTTTTATTATAAGATACGTCGTTATTCCACTAAGATCCTATTGTATTGTTATATAAAGTTCTAAATTCAAATAATCGTTTTATTGCAGAGCAGTTTTTTTTTTATTCCAAAAAGCTAATATTCCAGCGTTGTACGACACAATACTGAAGCTACTCAACAAACAACATTCAAACGGACGCGTATGAATGCTAATAATAATAATGTTCAGTCAGTGAAACACATTGAATTCATGTCTCAATGGAAAATGAGTAAAGTTCATACTTTTACAACCTTTAATATAGTATTCCAGTGCGAACTCATTCTAGAATGTTCTAAAGAGCGTCATTTATGTAATGCAGTCTTCGAGATATGAAACCAGAGCTCAAAATGCTTCTTATTTTTTCAAATTCAAATTCAAATCTTTATTTCGAATTATTGCAATCCATATAATTGTTATTTTACACGAAATTGTTATTTTTCGTGACGTATTTCAGACAGATACGATGTTACCAAGTGAGTTCATATGATTGGTATGTAATTGTGAATTGATTATATTGTTATCAATGTTTGTGTAACAAACATATACCTACATACGTAGGCAAGACGTCAGTGAAAGTTGGGATTGTCATCTTGTGACCGTGGAAGGAATACCTATTAATATTTATGTACATTTATATTTTCTTTCTTCATACATGGCAATAACATTACGGAAGGAATTTCTATTAATTACATGTACTTGATACATCAGTTTTTCTGATACTTAGTTCATAGTCATAGTACTAAAATCTTATGAGCCTTAAAAGTCAGATATTTTACGTATTTTGATGGTATTTTATCGACGATGTTTAATTATATAGCCAGTTCATATTAATTGCACACTTTATAAATTGTGTTTGATGGACACACTACGCATAGCCAGGTTCTATACTTATTTCTCCAATTCGCAACTATATTCAAGAAAATTGCGAGTAAATTGCCTAAATTCTAACAACAATTCAATCGGAAGTTCGGCCGGCTCGCAACAGACATTTATATTCAGAGGGCAGATCCCCCATCTCTGAGCATTAAAGGATCAGCTCTAACAAATCGAGATAGATATCTGGAAATACCTAATGCCGTTGGCGTCAGGCCAGTGGAAGTAGGGCAGGCGTCCGTAGGTGTCTATCGACGGACCGTTGTTGGCAATCGCCTTAATAGGTTACGTGGAATTTCTACTAAACCTACATGCTGGAATACGTGCAAACACTTATGCAAACGTTTAGCTACAACCTACAACGATTTATGACCACGGGAAGGGTCTCATTGTACCGCACTTATCTGTCGTATAAATTACATGTGGTGGTACAATAACTAGTCGTCTGTGGACCTTCGGTCCTTAGTTCCCATGTTATCGCTTATTGGTGCTTATTGGCCATGACCGTGACTTGCAATTAGTTGTAATTACCTTCAATTTGCGGCGCTACCAATGTTATTCGCAAAGGTCTAGCCTAACTCGTAACTCTTCGAGCGTACTCAATTATTCTGTCTTTCGACTGCACTGCCTATACCTCATTATCGTTTATGAACTGATGATGTTTGTTCTGGATTCGTATTCTCGGCAAACATATTCTCAACATACATTCCGAACTTAATTGCTGTCGTAAAACAAAATATGACACGAACAAAATTGCGACTTCCTTATGGTCCAGTACTTAAATCGCATCTGGCTCGCGGAATAACGTGGATCTTAAAATAATCGGAGCAAAAAACTAACGAGGTAACTCAGCACATGTGGTTGTTTTTTAATAAAATAAGAAACGTATTATTCTGTCTAATTGCAAACTTGGCAAGGAAACGGGCGACTTAGACTGTCAGTCCAGTCCTATTTTAATTTTCCATGTTTTTAGAGTTCCGTATTACCCAAAGGGTGCTAACGGGACCCTATTACTAAGCCTCCACTGTCTGTCTGTCTGTCCGTCGATCGCAGGGCTCTGTGTCTTTCCAACCGTAATTAGTACGTAGATAGTATCTACATACTAATTACGGTTGGTATCTACTAGATACCTACTGTGTTTTTCTTCGGTCTTCTACGTTTTTTTTCCAACGGTTACATAGATTTTTGAAATTTGCATAGAGCCATGTTTTATCTACTATGGCCACTATAACAACATTTAATAAAAATATATATTATAGAGACGCGCGGCTGTGAGAGAAGAATGTCGCTGTGTGGTTAGGCTTGCCACACAAGGAATTACATCCACGACCACTCTGCCAAGAGTGTAACGATAAGGAAGACGATAATTATGTTATAGATGGCACGGAACGCTTCGTACGCGAGTCCGACTCGTGCTTGTCCAGTTTTTCATTTGGCAAATCCCCTTGCGCTAGCCGAAGTCAACGTTTCCTTTGACATCCGACACGGCACACGTCAAAGAAATGAATCGCCTCTGTAAAAGTGTACGAAAATAAAAAAAATGTTTGTCGACGTATTGTTCCACGGCTGGCTGATCGTGAGAAATTGCTTCACGAGTCAGAAGATGCCATCTTGAGCTATTTAATAATAAAGCTAGAAAGCGTTGCTTTCGAATACCTATGTAATGACGGATCAGAAGCGTTTAGCTCAAAATTTCAGCCGCTCTTTCCCGCATGTTCATTAAAGAATGGAGCTCAAATTCGGAGTCTAAATTTTTGGTGCAATTTACCATCTCTTTATTTTTTGTAACGCACGGAAAGGGAATTTGAAACGCCTTGCGACTTAACCAAATAGTTACTCTCTTGTAACTTCCTACCTAAACCCAGCGCAACCCCACGCGCATAAAATGACTGTTCTATTTTAAACCCGGCCATTATTTAACCGTATCTTAAGTTTCTAATGACGACGCCGTAAAAACTGGTGATGACATCAGTTATGTTAACAAAAACTAAGTGGTATATAGTTAAAACTTAAGGCTCCTTATCCGTTCAAAAAGGCTTATTGGTTTAGACATTTTTCTCTAGAATCGAGATTTTTAATGTTACTACTTAGAACAGGGCTATTGAGATTTATTGGTATATATTTGGAACCTACAATTTGAATTTTTCATTGATGATATTTTGTTTCAAAAACTACTCGAAATTGACAAAATTCACGCAGAAAACGCTTTTTTTAGGGTTCCGTACCCAAAGGGTAAAAACGGGACCCTATTACTGAGACTTCGCTGTCCGTCCGTCCGACCGTCCGTCTGTCACCAGGCTGTATCTCAAGAACGGTGATAGCTAGACAGTTGAAATTTTCACAGATGATGTATTTCTATTGCCGCTATAACAACAAAATACTAAAAATAAAATAAAATAAAAATTTAAGTTTGCCCAATTTTTTAACTTATTTTCGACTGCACGCAAGAAAAGTATGAACTAGCTATGTTACTTCTATAGAACTCAGAAAAAAAAAGGAATACCTAAGGCCTCTTAATGCATTAGGCTCCTGGCAACAGTCGCCCCAATTGCATCGCTGTGTTATCGCACTTAGAAGGTAGTGAGGACAATCATGTTACGCAACGTATGAAATGCATTCGGTAAAACACTCACGCGCAGGCAACGGTCGTGATGGACGCAGCGTGTCCGGTGCTGACCTATTTGCACTATAAGTCTGGTGCATTCTAGGTATTGAAAGGATGTTTAGGATTGGTAATAGTGTTATAAAAGGAACGGTAGATATTCTAATCCTTTCGGCTTAGCTTGGAAGGTAAGGTAAGGGTGGGGTGAGACTATCACCGCGAGAAGTTTGCCACAGTTCAATATCTAACTGTTCATTTTACCCCATTAGAGTCTATTGTCTAATGATTAGACAATAAACTATGTTAGTCTTACTTGCCTTACATATGTAGAACTGAATGATGTTATGCTACCGCTGAAACGTGTATGAAGAGCATGCAAGCGAAGCTAAAGAAGTAAGCACCGTAGAATCAGACATTCGGTGGACTCTGCCTTCTCAACCAGGATACAAGCGTGAGTGTCTGTACGTATGTATGTATCTGAAAACATGTTAAACTGGGCTGGAGTTATAAATTACTAATCTAAAGCTACATTAAACGTGATTAAACTTAATCAAATCATTCACATAGTTATTAGATTTTTACATTCAAATAAAAAATGGAAATACAGTTTAGATTAGGGCCGTAGAGTAAACCTACTAATAAGTAACAAGGGTTTCTGTAGATATAATCGTCACAAAAAATAAGTTCATAATTATACTTGCACGCAAAATTTATAATTAGCAAAGCCAACACTTATTCTCTCGATTTTGCTCGTCGCGTACATATCAACACTCGGATCTCTGTCATTGTCACTGTAGGAGGCAAATATTTTTTATCACGTGGCATGACCAGGGGATCCATAACCGGCTTTTAAACCAACCGGTTTTACTATTTCAAAATATCGGTTATGGATCCCCTAAACATGAACATGACCCGAAGCAGACTACGATTGGCTTTAGTTAGTTTTTTCTGGACCTAGATTTGAATTGTGAGGACCTAATGTGACCACTTTAAACCCTGAGTAAAATGAGTAATGCACTTTCTAGATAAAAAAAATTATGTATGATAATAAACCCTAGAAGTTTTAGAAAATCCAATGGCATACTGTCAACTTGAGGTATTAATATATGCCTGACTGTATTGTAAGTAATTCTTCATCAGCACCTACCGAACTCATTTCACGCCCTGTTTGCAAAGATTTGTAATAAAACCCTAAATAAACAAGTCAAATTTTAACTAAGTTTGTTTTCTACAAAAAAACTTGCGAGAAAACTCGTAAATAAGCTCATAAAACAGCGCCGGTCCAATTATTACATTTCGCTGACTTTAATCATGATTAATATCCGCTTCGGCATGCTGCGGTCTTGAAGAAAAACATCCTTCCTAATTTAATTTCGATCCAGAAAGTTCCCTTCGAAACACCTAAACAATGTACCGTTATCCAATGGTAAATCTTGAAGAACAGTTAAGTTTATTTCTATGATTAGAGCATCACTAGAGGGTAATTGGTGCGAAGCACGCACCAGCTCACGGGTTTCGTTCCCAGGGACCTGAATACAATACCGACCCATGGTAGCCCTCCACGCTCGCTATTTCATATCACTCGGACTCGATAGTTACATCACGTAAATGATACTATTGGCAACCATTTCGAAACGACTTAAAACGATCAATCTCAACTTGAACCGTACACAATAAAACTAAAGTTCAATATGGGCACGTTAAGCCAGAGATATAGAGATTGCGAATGATTGAAGAGTGGCAGTGTCCAAGCGAAAGTGCAACCAAAGCGCAGTGCAGTGGGGCTACGTTCACTCGGCAGCAAATTACATTGTCTAGGCGTTATGTAAGAGCTCATGTGACTGGAACGGTAACGTGTTCCTTAGCAGGTCACATTGCATCGGTGCGAATGACATCAGTGTCTGTCAAGTGCATAAGAGTCAACGAACAGGATTTTGTTGCGTATGCAATAGATGCTCCCTAGCCTTGACTCATGGCTGTTAGCCAGAACCATTCACTGACCCACTCCACGCTAGATTCCTCATGTGATTTTGAAATAGTCGTTCGTCTTGTTTTTTGTGATGTGAGCCTAAAATATCTAGGGCAAAGATTATATTTATTGTTGTTTCGCCGACCGCCGCGTGAAGGCCGCGAGATTGGGCTTTATCTTAATTTTACGAGAAATAAGTTTTTATTAGGGTTAACCCTCACTTCGGGATTGTAAACAACATTCTTAAACTGACAATCTATACCGTGTACATTTGCGACATACGCGGTATATTGCGATATTATTAGAAGCGGAGCAGGCTCTAATTTTGGCTAAGTGATTACACGAGCAGTTATACCAATATTAAAAGTATGGTTCTTCGAGAGCTTTCGGTCTGATGTAAATTTTAAACGCGTTAACACATCTTTGAGTTCCCACCTGCGAGTGCGGAATTCTTGTAAAAACATGCCGTTTTCCGGCTTGGTAGGACATCTGCGTCACACTACATGCAAAGCGCAGGAACGATCGGTTCCCATAGGCGTCAGGGCCTAGTCCTAGCTCGTTTGTGGACCGGTGCTACCGGTAAGGACACACCCGGCGTGTTAGCCCGGCTATTATCTTTTAATACCATCGACTTCATTATTCGCTACATTTTTTTGCGACGGCGGCGAGGCGCGGCACCGTCGACTCGGGTTTGATAACCCGAAGACCTTGGTCTTAATTGCGCCCGCGCAGACCACTCCGCCGCGTCCACTTTTTATGCGCCTGCACATCGCTAGTAAAAACACGACAACCACGCATAACCAGCCGACTGAAAAGGACTACGAAACAGCATAAACTCTAGGTAATCCATAACCACCATAAACCGACGGCTTAAACCGAGTGCGCTCTACCGAGAAAGCTCCGTGAGCGTCGTCCTACACTTCGTCATGCTTTTGCGGATAGCGTTCGATAATATAGATTTTCTTGTTTTTATCGTCCCATAATGGTATAAGTTACAAATAACAATGTAAACATGAAAAACTTGATAGTTCTGCAGTAATGACAGTGAGCGTGCGTTTTGTTATGATTAACGTTTTAACTGCTATAGATCGCTCGATCAACTTTTCTCATACGTTTTTGTTTTTGTTACAGGTAAGTCGCTGACGACCCGGAACTGGTAATTTATCGAGGATGCAGCCATTGCAGCGGGATGTTTTAAATCTCCTTGTTTACTTACATGTTCCCTAAAAGCCGCAACAAAGGCTAGATGGCTTCCAGCCAAGATTCGATTACATTAATCATTCTACGGTATGTAGAATTCGTCGTTCATAAATCTTCGCGCGGCTACCAACCGCCATCGTCATGACAAGTTGTTTCCTTTCCGCGGTGATTAATAAAGAAAACAATAAACTCAAAAACGCCGATTCGCGATTTAATGAAATGCTTTTAGAGGCTATTAGAGGCAAGGCATTAAATCATAAAAGCACTTCACGAGATAATAGCCATCACGAGTTGTCAGCCAATCCACAACAATAAACAAACTTTGATTATCCAGGTAGCTTTACTTGTAATGAAATGACATCCAACTAAGGAATAATGTAGCTCCGACTGGACGATTAATTTTATCTCTAATTTACATTTAATGGAAACCATTCGAGCAAAAAGCTGAGTTAATTCTTCGATCTGTTAATAGACATCGGGAACGACTCAAGGCTGTGGTGAATCGGTGCAGGAAAGACTGTTTAGACCCAGCAGTTTATCAGCGACACTCATAACGATCATTTAAAATATCGTGGTCGAATCGGTTACAGGTCCTCAGGAAACTTCATTCGTTTAAAGTTCATCTGTCTCTCCTTGTATTATACGACTTATACGAGTGTTGTCGTGACTGGCCTACAAATTGGCTCATAAATTATCGCACGGTTGACATTCCTAATTAGGTGTAGCAATTGTCATTTCCCCATTGGACCGAATTTAGTCAATTGCGGAACTAATTCAAACGCTAGCTTCATAATCTAGACTCAAGTTTGAAAATAGAACGGGCGGTTCGGTGGCCGTTAAGGGTGGGTTTCCATCGACGCAGAGTTGAGCTAAACGGTTTTTTTAGACTTGACCTGTATCATGGCTGAGTCTAAATTTTGTTGGATTACAAACCTACTGGCGGGAATGTCAATGGGCGGAACAGAGTGGAAAAGTGACAACTGTTTCCACTGACGTGTGGAGTTTGGAGTGGAGATTTCGATCACTATGATTAGTCAACTCACGATCCGTACCGCCGCTCTGCCCAGCTCCGTATTAGTGGAAACACATCCTAAATCTGATCGGATCGGAACGTGTAAACACCGTAGCAGATAAATGCTAAGTAATTCGGCAAAGAGAGGCGCGGGCGGGTGGAACAGCTAATGCCCTGCGCGCACGAACGCCCAAACTAACAGAATCCGAAAACATAATAACTTTTTAAACTTTTTGTGGAGATTTGATGTACGAAATTCTTTTCAGACAATGCTTGATTGATTTAAGTTTTTCTCTGGTTTCCTTTATGATGCTTGTAATTAGTTTGTTTTTTTTTTTTCAGTCAAATTATACGGTACCTAACTAGCTATAAAGCTGGTAGTCAACGGATAGTCTAAACCGAACAAAACATATACCAGATACCTAGTGTATTTTTCCTACACACTAAAAACTCGAAAAGTATATGACATTAAGCTACATAGGTATCTTGCTACACTGTTAAATTTGTCCCTCGAATTATGGATTCTGCTTTAAATCGCGCCTGTCTGTGATTTCCACATGATTGCTGCGATGTATGTAATTATTCAAGTTGACTCGATCTCAAGCGACTCTCTAAATAAGTTCACATGCCACTAGACACTATTTAATCGATGTTAGCAATGTGTCACTATTCAGACAATGTATTAATAGGTATTAGTACATAGGTATTTTCGTGACTGCAATAGCAATATCCACAAAAAATTACATGTGTTTTATGTGTTATGAATGTATTTATAACCATGTTGTTGTGTACAACAGTGTTTACATATTTAAGAATAAAATTGAGGAAATTTGTTAGTCTTCGACAGTGGAAATGTCAAAAGTCGTGGATATTACGTCGCAATTTCATAAAACTTAACAACTCTATATTCGAAATTTCATTAGTAGGTATACCTAGTTATGTATTTGAGGAGTGTTTGTTCAAAAGGCCTTATTTTTGTACGATTTCTCAATGAAAAATAAGCCCTTTTGAAAAGACACTCCTCACTTAATGAAATGAATGAGAAGCTCTCCCTGGAGTAGAGTACACACCACATGATGCAATGCTTTTACCCAAGTTAGTATGTGTTCGCTGATAGATATAAAAAAAGCAACTAGACTGTTGTTACATTAGCGTCAGGTAGGAAGTACACTGTATTTTCAAAACACTGGCGGTCAACGCTCCTACGAACACGTGATCTGATGACGCTAGACTCCAATGATGGCTGCCGCGTCATTCCGCGCTATCTTGATCTAGCCATAGCTACCATATCTCCGCATTCGTTATACATTAATGAGCGAAAACCATGCTGTTAGAAAATGCGTCATTCTAAACCCGAAATGAATTTGGAACAACATGTTTTGTTCGCAGGTCTGACGGGTTATGCTACCACGTTATCTAGCTACAAATATCGCGATCGTCTCGCAATATACATGACTTTGCGTATAGGAAGTTGTTATGAGACGCGCCGTGCTAGTGCTGAAATGGATTTAGGGCATTGCGATTTTATCGCTGATAATATTTGGTATTTTGCTGCGATAACTAAGTACCTGAAATTCAGGTCGTCGCTCCAAATATCGAGGGCATCGCGGATTTGTCCTGTATCATTGACACTGTTGACTGAAATGTGTCAGGTTAGAACGAACTGGTTGATAAACTGTGTCGATAGGTGTAACTGGGTCGGAGGGTCGATAGGCCTCTTAACATTGACCTTTTGCTGAATCCCGCAGTGACCTAGTTGACTGTCCCGGGTTTCCTATTTTCGTTGTGCCTGTGTGCGGGGCTGCATGGATTTAAGGATCAAATTAATAAACTGAATAAGCGGCTGTTTCACGTTTCTTGTAAAATATATTGCAAAATTAAAAAAGATATATAAAACAGCAATAGTATGCAATGGAATGTTGCTTTTCCTTCAGTATTTACATTTAGGTACCTACCTAGTTGAACCTACCACAGATTATACATAAGTATACAAGTTACTACGTGCCTAGACGCAACTCTTAAAAGAAAACTGCAGTCTGATTATTTTTTAAACACACATTTGACAGACGTCTTAATAAAGAAAGTTTTCTGTTGATGTTTGTAGTGATGTAGCAAAGACATATTGTTTGCCAAATCTAACGATTATGAATGGTTGATCGAATCGATGTTACCTACTATTTTTTTCAAACCTGCATATATTTTTCTTTATTTTGTGTAAATCAATATTTTTATGAGCTACGAGCCGTCGGACTCACTGGAGACTAGAGAGTTTTATGTAAATAGTAATTTGTTTTATTGTTCTTTCATCAGGTTATCAATTTATCGATTTAATCGATTTCTACCAATTTACAAGAGTGTAAGTATATTACATGAATCGAACCGCACGATTTGGTCACAACACAGCTGTAAAAAAATACAGGTGTACGTAACTGTTTATGTAATGATTTATTATCGTTAAATACTTAACACCATGATAAGAAAAATATAACATGAACTCAATTGTATCAAATAGAAAGTAAAAAACCTTTAGGTACAGATATCTACTTTGGTACTAGAAAAATTGGGCAAGTGCGAGTCCGACTCGCGCATGAAGGGTTCCGTACCATAATCTATAACAATAGAAATACATCATCTGTGAAAATTTCAACTGTCTAGCTATCACCGTTCTTGAGATACAACCTGGTGACAGACGGACGGACGGACGGACGGACGGACGGACGGACAGCGAAGTCTCAGTAATAGGGTCCCGTTTTTACCCTTTGGAACCCTAAAAACCACTATGACATTGCTTGTTTTTTATGAAATTCAATAAATCGTGCAGATTTACGTTATAAGGATGGGTCCTGTGATGTGTCAAATGTGTGTATAAAAAATAATCATACTTACTACAAAGAATATCTTCTTACAATTATCCTATTTTGCCAGGGAGCTCGAAAGTATTATCCTAAAAAACAATGTACACTGTACAGTTTAAATTAACTTTTTCCCATAAAAGTAGCTTTCTCGAACTTACATAACAAGCCAAGTTGATAGAGTTACTTAAAAATTGAGGGTGTTTTATCGCGCGCTACATAATGTCGCCGTGAGTCGACTTTCTGTGCCACGACGCGGGGCGAGGGGCGGCGCGGGACGCGGCGCGCGGGGACCGTGACGTGACGTCACGGTCGACCGTGGCAGTGAGAGCTCGGCCGCGTCGCGCTCGCTCGCTCTACGTACTCCGCCGACGACGGTCGCGCGAGCGAACACTCCTCTCGTTTTTATACAAACTTCGTACCGCATCAAAATAATTTCGTGAGATCGCTAGTTTATCTACGTTGCATTGGATTGTGTAGTGACGAGAAAGTTATTAATTTATAAAAAACGTTTCAGTGAACGTTGGTGTTTTTAAAAGTTAGTGCGAGAAAAAGTGAAGTGAAAGCCCGCGTAGGATGTCCATCGGCGATCGTGGATTTCGGAGCGTGTGACGCGCTCGTCGACATGAGACGCCGCTGGTCGAACAACGGAGGGTTCCAGACGCTGCGAATGCTGGAAGAGAGCTCGTCCGAAGTGACGTCTTCATCCGCGCTAGGTCTGCCGCCGGCTATGGTGATGTCTCCAGAGTCGCTCGCCTCCCCCGAATACGGCGGGCTCGAGCTATGGGGATACGATGACGGCATAACATACAACACTGCCCAATCGCTGCTAGGGAACACATGCACGATACAGCAGCAGCAACAGACTCAGCCTCTCCCGTCGATGCCGCTACCTATGCCGCCTACGACGCCGAAGTCGGAGAATGAATCTATTTCTTCAGGTTAGAATTTCGTATTCTAGTTAGAATTGCGCGGCAAAGTTAGTGTTGGCATGGTTTTTTGGCGGTGCGCGCGGTCGCGCTGTCATCGACCTTTGGCCCGGATACCTTGACCGGCCGTGCCGATGTCTCCGTGGCCCGACTGTCACAGAATGTCACAATCGTTTTGTTTACCCACATCGGATGCGAACATGTGTTTCATCGGGAGTTTGCATGCGCCCGGTCGTTCAGTGACATTGTGATATGACGCGACCACGAAATGTTACGCGTGACCTAATACAGTATTATGAATGAGTAACGATAATGACTATGACATTAAATACCTACGGAGTGGCCTAGGCACTAGGCACCTGTTTATTATATTCTGAGGTAATCGTAGCCGCTCCCATTTCGCGCTATCGTAATTTCTATAATCTATTTCGTTAGTAACTTTCACACTATTGCTATGATACATACCTACGCGTTGATGATCCACAGAACGGTACATTTGTAGAATCAATAATGAATTGGTGCTTATACATATAGTAACTGCTTAACAATCATCAATTTCATATTTCAGTTCATCAAATATTAAGAAACTATAAGTAGGTAGGTACCTATCTAGCTAAGCTGACGTGATGTATAATCATAGCTCATGACAGATTGTATGTGGGCGAAACATTTAAAAATAGGTAGCTTCTAGATGTAAGAACTATGAAGAGTTAGTCTGTAGGTGTTGACATCGTACCATAATACTGGTACTTAGTACGTGCGATTCTATCGAAAAGTTTATTCCACTTGGTACTCGTTTTGTACCGGAATTAGCTGTAATTTAGATACTAATTCCGGTACAATTCCTATTAGTAGGTCTGTACTATTTTTTCTTAATCTTATTCTTATTCTTAAAATATTTTTAATAATTTAATTTATTCATATTTATTACAACATACGAGTAACCTAACACGACCACGAGTAAATAATGTGGACAAAGTAAAATTACATTAAAATATGAAACTGGTAAATTAGACATGATGTTGATATTTATTAAATCTACTTCTAAAATACAATTCAGTCTAAATACCTATTGACGTAAGATTCTGTAGTGCTGGATAAACAAACGGATACCTTTATAAGAGGTCAGGTTAATAATAGCATCCTTTGAATTGAACGGAACAAGACCGGCCCGTCCCACCAGCTTCCTAGTCTCCTCGCACGTATTTGTCTATGTACTATACCGCATGTTTGATTAGCGTCCACCCGGTAAGTGCGGTGTGGGAGGCTCACCACGGATGGAATGACTAATTCTTATCGCTGTATAGATGTAACGCAGCAAGGTTATTGTGGAAAATTTATTATAGCCTTATTGTTATTTCAAGACGTAACAACAACAACAACGCCTTCAAATTTGCGACAAATAAGCAAATCACCAACCATTCGTAAAAGTAGCTGCTTCAGAGAAATAATGTTCTTATAGGTCTAGTCGAAAAGACAGCCGTTAAGCTAGTTTACAGGAAAGTGCTGATAGATCGATTTTTGTGGCAACGGAACATTTAATCTAATCATCAGTAGGAAGCTTTATAGGGGATAGGGGATAGTGAGGCAATTTGAAGGGCTGCGTGCGTCCCCTTAGATTATTATATGAGCTGTTTATAAACGAAGTCTATTTGGGTATCCCCATATGGATACAATATTAAACTACTACCTACTCGAACAAATGCAGTTTAATTAATTTGTTCTAGTGCTATAGAAGTAGTATGATTCATTTAATATAAAATACGTGCACCATTTTATGGTTTCTTTGCTTGCATTGGAATGCAAGTTTAAAATACGGCACCTAATTTGCCGCGGCAAAAAACATTTTATTTTATGCTAAAGCCATTATTTCAACTTATCTCTGCCATTGCTGACGTGAGATTAACCACACCGGTACTTAAAGCCATGAAACAGTTTCAAGTCATTTCCTTCCATTTGAGACACATTCAATTTGCCAGGTAATACAGTATAAACAATTTAAGTAAGTGAGTTGGATGGTGGTGTTTCGACGAAGCGACTGCGGCCGGTCCGACCGGTTTAGAGACCACTCCTGACTCCTGATGGTAAATCGCATCGCCTGACAAAGCACGCATGTGCATTTATATACGATATGCTCACACTTATAATTATTTTAAAGTATTACAAGTAGAACTTGTTAAATAAAATATGAAGCGCATTCTAGCTTGAGAAATTTCAAATATTAAAGATATTTTTACTTCCTGCCAACGTTAAGGCCCTTATCTTGAGTACGAGCTTTCCTAATTCACAACTTAGAAGTTTTTTCTCTTTCATTTTATATCATACCTACCTTATTTTTATAAGAACCGGCGACATGATAGAAATCGAGCCATCCTGTCCGCAAATAAGAAATCATTACCATGGCATGTTGCAGATTTCTATGTGCGCTGATGCGGTACGTTTTCGTTTCGCTCATGCAGTTACTGCTTATAGTGATCGAGAATGTAGCCATCGCTTTAATTAAATGCGACAGTGAAAACTTAAATTAAACCATTGGCTATCTGGTAGTATAGAAAAAACATTATCATTAAAAAGCAATTGAAATCAGCGCGAACTGGAAGTTAACAGTGTTTATTGAGGCAATTTCAGCACAAGTTGAAGGGTTTATCCATTTAATTAAATAGTTTAATTACTAACTTGTAATGTCTAAAGCGGTATAAGCGTTTACGATGAGCAACGCACATAAAACCTACATATGCACATACTTTATATATATAACATCTGCCAGTAAAGCAACCTTTTGATGAATTGTGACTTGTATGTAGCTAGTACAAAAGATGTATGCTTTAGTGTTTTAATTTAACCATTTCAGGGTTGCTTCCGAGTTCGTATTTCAATGCCGAACATTAGCTTCCTTGTCAAACTGCGATTTGGAGTGCTTGTTTCGCGTTAAATAAAGCGACCTTACTTTTGTTTGATGCTTTAATTTGAAGAGCGTTAAGTTGTACTATCGTGTAGCAACACGGTAGTTAGTTAGTTGCGCTGGGCATTTTCCGCAAGTCGACATCCAACGTGCCTATTTTGCGTGAAAAGGGGGTAGCGCTACTCCAACCACCCCAACTCCTCGACAAACCTTATCAAAGCTTTAATGTTGCTTGTGGCGTCGTGTACGGTACTTGGGGATCCTAGGTAAGTACCTAGGATCCCCAAGGACGAAGTCGTCCTGTATACTTCTACCTGTTTGCAATCTAGTAGAATATGTTTGGTGGTTTCTTCTGCTTCCATGAATGCCCTGCATAGAGGGCTATCTGTTATCCCTAAATTGAAAAGGTGTTTGTTCAGAGTATTATGTCCCGTTATTATTCCTACTATTTTGCGTAGTTGGTTCCTGTGGATTCTCAGTAAGATTGTGGTGAGTTTGTGGTTCCTATTCGGAAGAATTTCTTTCGTCTGTCTACACGTTCCTAATGTCTTCCCAGTATTTTTGGTGTTGGTATTGTATATTGGTTTATTGTATTGTATATGTAAGATTGTGGTAGGGGTATTATTGGCTCTGGTTCGCATGTTGGTGTCTCTGATCCTTTACGGGCCAGTTCGTCCGCTGCATCATAGCCTCTCAAGCCACTGTGTCCCTTTATCCACTGTAATGTTACCTTATTTTTGTCATTGCACACCTCTGTGATGCTGCGATGACATTCGTCTATTAGAGCAGAGGTACATATATCACTGTCTAGTGCTTGTAGTACGGATTTGCTGTCTGATAGTATACGTAAGTTTGTGTTTTGAACCTGGCGTCTTTTTATAGCGTTGCAGGCTTCTATTATTCCTACGCATTCTGCCTGGAATACCGTGTTGTGTATACCTAGGGGTTTAGAGTAGAGAGTTTAGGTAGTAGCTATATTACTATCGTGTAGCAACACGGTAGTAGCTATATTATATTGTATTATTATTATTATTCCTGTATGTCGACGCGGTTGGCGCAGTGGTTAAGCAACCGCCTACTGAGCCGACGGTCCCGGGTTCGAATCCCGGCAAGGGCAAATATTTGTGCGATGAACACGAATATTTGTGCCTGGGTCATGGATGTTCTATGTATTTAAGTATTTATTTATCTATATAAGTATGTATATCGTCGCCTGGTACCCATAACACAAGCCTTCTTGAGCTTAATTTGGGATTAGGTTGATTTGTGTGAGGTTGTCTGATATTTATTTATTTATTATTTATTATTTATTTATTTATGTCGCACCCGCTCACGGGACAATAGTGTCCCGGACCTTTGGGAGGCGTCAGGCGTGGGAAGTCAACGCGTAGAGGCCCTTTCGACAATTTAATGAAATGTAATGTGTACATCGAGCGGATGTACACATTACATCTTATCTTATTATTCTTTTTTTTATGTCAAATTAAAATTATTAATTAATTAATTACTGAAATTGTGTTACATTTAATTTGCCCGCATACGTTTCCCTCTATGCGATGGCTTACCATGACTGAGAAAACGTTCTATTGACGTTTGAATGACTCTCTATGCGGGCTACTGTATGACAGAATTAAGTTGATACACTCGGTCTCAAATTTACGACATTCGGTGAATAGGAACCTATATTTTAATATTATTTGTCACAAACGTTAATACATTTACTCGTAGGTACAAAATGTGAATATATTGATTCTTATTTCATATTATTTCATCATTGGTTCTACTTGGGTGAATAAACAAGTGGGTACCCATTCCAGGAAACGTGATATTTGATCTTATTGAAAACAGCACTTCAAAAAGAATTTAAAAGGCTTCTACCTCAAAGTCAAACGAACCAAAGAAAATAATGTATAAATAAGCGTCAGCACAATTTTCACGATCAATCAAACTCACAGTCGTATTTTATAAAAGCAACACTGTTTTTCGGTAATTTACTTTATTAATTGGCAAAATGTGTTTGCGTGTTTGGTAAGATAATCTTGAAAGCTGTCAGACTTAGGTACAGTCAACGTGAGAAATGGCCGGTCATTTTGTTATATTGCGATACCGTAATTATAAAATTTGTTAAAATCATACCTTTTTTAACGTATGATACGATTTAACTAGGAACCTAGTGTTACTTTATCGAAAACCAATACATTGTGGCACAAAATAATAAAAAAAATGATGTAAAAAACAGATCTTTTCATGATCAACCTCTACCATTAGAAAAAAACGACAGGTAGAGCATTCTCTATCAAAACACGACACTAATGCGGTAATCAATAACCGTGCATGTCAACAAAATACCAAGCAATTAATGTTACTAATCTGTATATTCATGTGTGTCTAAGTATTTGTTTTCAAAATAACTGCAAGATCAATTGGTTTGCACAAAGCACTCAATGGCACAGGTAGGCCAGATAATAAACATATTTTGTTGCCGTAATGGCGCTGCGAGAATTCCGCCGTCATTCTCGTTCTATTTAGCTTCAAGGTACGTGTACAAGTGTAAAATAGACCATATGTGAGTAATGGTATAACTCGTTCCACGGGCCCCACCTGAGGTGAACGTATCGACGAGTCCGCGCGGGGGCACCAAGGTCGTCGCAGTTTTTTGACACTTCGGCTTTATAAATAACCGACTGTAGCCGTCATGTTGGCTACTGCTAATTACTTCATGGTGTGCTGCCGGTTAAGTTAGCCGGAAATTATTTGTTTCTCGCTATGAATAGCTAATCAGCTTATTCATTTATTCATTTATTAAATGATTGCATCCATGGTAAATAGGTCTTAATTAGTTAGATATACAGTTTCTCATGGGCCCTGATAGGGCGTAGCAACATACAGTATATTAGAACACATAATTCTGTATTAGTATTAGTAAAATTTAAACAAGTAATTACATATTAAATTGGAAAAACACATAAATTATAATATTTGAGATTTTTGTTATATTCAAATAGATTTGTGCATGCATTACGACTTGTTTTTTATATTATTTCCACATCGTCAAAAAAATCTTTTAAAGTGTAATAACATTTTTTTATGAGGAAAACCGTCTATTGAACTGCTTTTCTGTTGTTTCTTGTTTGATTTCGTCGGTTATTTTATTATAAATTTTTACTGCCATTTCATTTGGACTTGTTTGGTGTAGTTTTAGTCTGGACCTGGTGGTTGATATCAAATTGTACTTATACCTGGTTTCGAAGCGTCGTGGCAGATCTTTCAAATTTGTAAAAAATTGCGGGTAATTTCTGACAAACTTACAGATTTCGAAGATGTAGATGGAAGTCAGTGTTAGAATTTCGTATTTGATGAAATATGGTCTACAACTGTCCATATTTTTAATGTTAGCCAGTATACGTATGCATTTCTTCTGTAGAACAAATAAGTCATTAATATCAGTGCTATTACCCCAAAGAATAATACCATACTTAAGCCACGAAAAAGGGTAAGCGTAATAAGCGGTTAAGGCACACTTGAAATTCGTAGACTTTTTTAACTCTTAACGCATACAAGAATTTTGAGAGTTTACTTTTTATTCTTTGAATGTGTGATTTCCAGTTGATCAGACAGGGTTATGAACCTCGTTTTACCATTGGTATCTAATCTCTTGACAACTATAGAGATACATTGATGTGAGATGGCGGAGGGCTGCAATGACATACCACTTTCGTTTGATTAATGATTCAAACTTGTAATGAAACTCTACTATACGCATAGTTGTATCAAATATTCCTTCTAATTTTAAACTCCACCGTAGTGAACTGGTAAAATTCTACCTAACACGTGATAATGATTGCCTACCAGAATGTTCTATATCATTTTCAATGGTGAAATATGATCTACCCTCCATGCCTACCGATGTCGCGATTCATCATGATTGATGATTCTTGATCAACGGGGTCGCTTACCTCTGTCAGTCCCTATGTTGTTTGTTACATCTTTCATGTTTCCCTTTTAGTTACCACATCACATATCACTATCTTATATCAATTACGTTATTTATGAAACCCTTATTATGTGTCCAACAATCACTACCACCGGTTACAAAATTACCCAATGAAGCATTTTACTTTTGAAACGAATACAATTACAACTGTAGAATTAGTAAGTAACAAGATTATCTTGTTATTGCTCGTACTCAGGCCATTAGTGTGGCTATTTAAGGATCGTTTCAGTTAAACTTGGAGGCTCGCAATTAGCATACAAATCGGATCAGCTTCGCAACTATTAAACGACAACTTTGTGCCTAAGCTGGCTATGGTGTTAAAATAATAATCTGCATTGAACAAGCAGCTGCCACGCGAAGTCGAAAGGGTCCAAAGCGTTTAGATTTGGCAACCCATTTGAGTAATCTAATGGTCGGTATGACCCCCTCGTTTCATAACTAAGTTGTATAGAAGCTATTCTATTTCATTGTCTGCTACGATCTATTGAATTAAAATATTGCTTTGAAATTACTAATCACGGTATGCTAATTATTTATTAGATCAAGGTCTGGTTATGCTAGTACCTATTTGTATCAAGTATAAGCGGCATTAATTAGGCGAGCTCGTAAAGCAATTCAATTGGATGTGAAATAAAATATTAATGCTATACCTGTTATGTAACATAAAAACAAATGACGTCGTTGTTCACATTCAAAGTTCATCGACACACCTTATAGCACTAAAATCACACGGAAAAATAGCACGGAAGATGTGGATAAATAGTTATTTTATGGAAGTCATCAAGTTTTAATCATGTCAATTTAGGTTCGGTGTTAATTTGGTTCATCAGGAGTGTGTTATGATCTTGAGAGAGTCTTCACCTTCACATTCACATTGCAGTGAATTACTCTAGGATCTCTAGGAAGACGAATCGCGGCGGATATGCGGTCGAGCGCGCGTCGCGCTCGGCTGCTTGCGCTGCCATCGCGTCGCTTGTTAGTTCTATTATCTGAGCCGAGTCGCTCGCTGTAACCACCTTGAGATCGAATATCTTGAGACAAATCATGGGGTCTCAATTCCTTGCGAAGCAATCTGGTTAGATAATCTTCCGTGGATCACGACTGTCGATATTGAAGTGGTACAGGTTTTTAGCCGAGACACGCTCGCCGCTTTTTATTTAAATGTAAAACAAAGGCAGTTACGCCATCCAATAAACTTTTATAACCGGTACAAAAAATCGGTACAACAGACCGTAGGTACCAAGAGGAATAAACATATCTTTACCAAAAATCTTGGCAATTTTGTAAATACTGAAAAGCCATGCATAAACTCCTTTTAACAAATAAATTCCAAAACTATATAGGTAAATGATGAAATGTTAATATACCAGGAAAGTTTTTCGAACAAGTTTTGAATTGGTGATAATGACAGTTCCACAAAACATTTAATTTAATTCACGCTGAATAATTTAGTCTATTTAAATATTTAAGAGACTCGAGTCTTTGTAGGTATTAGGTACCAATGTAGGTATTAGGTACCAAAATTAACTTGCTAATACCTTTTTATACCCCTTCAACTAGGTAGGTTTTCATTCCCTGGCTAAACACAATTGAAATTGTACAATAATTGAAGAGATAAATCATAATTTGTTCGTTAGTATCGCAAAATAACATCAATAAACTCAAATATTATCTTTGTAACAGATCTGCTTTAGGCACGACTAAACAAACTTAGCACTGTGCTACATCCTGCTTTGAGCAATCTATACGATCGTAAATGCCATAACGGACCTAACAAATAACCTCCTTGATCCAAAGAAAAAAACATTGTCTTTGACTGTAAAGAGCTTTGTGATAGATGACAATGACAATTTCTTGATGAAAAAGATTTTATTGTTATTATTAAACTAGTTCGTGTTTAAGACGTTATCACACTACTTATATATGAAATCTCAATCTTAAGCAATAAATTTTAAAACCCACAAGAATTTGCTACAGTTTTTCATGCAGCTACAGCCCAAAACTGTGTTCTATTTTTAAAGTTTCATATCGTATTTTATTATTGCTGCACAATGAAAACAAATTAAGTTTTCTTGCTGATGACGCAATATCTTAGGCAAAGGTTGTACCTATATAGTTTTCAGATTGGCCACATACCTATAACGATTTAACTGGTCCGTCGGATTTAAAACTAAACTTGCCTGCATCCAGTTTTAGATGTATTTTCACTTCGCCGACGAAGGAACCCAAAAAGGGGTGATCTCAAGTTATTAAACCGGTCCATATTCAAATCAAAGTTGGATGAGAAAAAACCTGTCGGACATAAAATTAACTGTACTGCAATTTGTACGTTAACTGGGTCAGCTTTAAATCATTAAATTACACCTTAAGTGTTGCTTAGATCCAAACGATTTCTCATGCAGATTAGAATTGGATTTAGACATTCTTTCTAAAACCATGGACCATAAAGGTTTTTTTATAGAATCCGCTATTTTAGTGTGATTTCTGCACTTGATACTGTTGATAAAAGCAATAATTTACGCTTTTAAATTCGCTCAAGTCCAGCCCACTCGAAATTAAAGATTACATATTCGCAACTGATATCAAAACGTTGCAACTGGCTGGAAATAATTTTATGGCTGTCTGCCGCGGATCATAACCACACTTTTTTTAAATTTCAAACTCGTTCCATTTCACTTGACGCACAAAATGGCGTTGAACGCGGAACTCGCATTCGCATGTCGTACGTGACTCTACGAACTGTAATGCTGGCGTAACAATTGCGTCGTTTGTCTTGCAAGTTCTTGGACGGTGTTATGCTGTGTCCACACGTAGGTGACAATTGGAGCGAAAGACGTTCCCTAAATGACGCTTCGTTGGGCTGACATGTGTCATTTCACATCTGTCAGTGTCGCAATTTTTTTATCCAGGAAACTGCCTTGGTAATATGTAGACGCGACGACAAAAGTCATATCTATGAAATATATTTATAGTAGCCCACCACGTTTTCGGATATCCAAATTATCGTTGTCCCCTGCTTAGTCAAACCTCATCTCAAAATTCTTGAATGCTCGTACAAAGATAGAAGTTTTTATTTTTAATATATCATCTAGACTTAAGTACCGAGTCATAAAAGAAAATTATCATGCTCACAGGTGATGGTGATCGTGTAATTATTATACGCGGCAGAAACAGTTAGATGCTTTTGCGTGGGAATTTTAACCGATAAGCACTTTAATGATGTGTTAGACAGAAGAAAGAGTTCTTGAAATTGTATTGTTGTGCTAGAGCAAAAATATGAGCCATTAGCGCATTAGATAAGATTTTTTCTTATTCAAAATTGGCTATAAGAGCGATCTTGTTTTACATAATTAACCTCACAAATAATATCTTCCTATTTTTTGATGTATTAGGACCTAAGCAATATTTTATAAAATTCTACATCTTTTATTATGTGTACCTAATTTAAACTTCTGTATAATATGAAAAAAGTTATTGATGAAGCTGTAATTAAATAAATCTTAAGCAAACTTAACTGACGCAAAATCATTACGAATTTAAACAAAACAATGGTTCCACCATTTGTTTACTCGTAATGAGTTGAACAACCTCTCGCCAATTCTTAGCATTCTTATAAAAAGCGTTACAATTAATTGACACCTGTCATATGTTCTGCGGAGCGTTTATATTAATTTATCAAAACGATACGAATAATTCCTCATGCGTTAAACGCTCAAAGACCAAAATGTTTGACTACTCTACTTTTAAGATCAAAGCTGTCTGCGAAACGTGAATTAATTGCAAAATGTAAAAATATTTGTAAGTTGTTTAGCTACATTTTGTCTGACGAAGCAATGTTTGAATGGGACTAAATTATATTCAGAAAATATGATCCATTATCCAGTAAAGAGAAGATTATGTTTTCAGATCAAATAATGGGCTTACAAATTGCTTTAACATTTTATCTCAGTATATCATAATGCTGCTAAATTTTAGTCCCGTAATACAACCAGAATATGGTAGGAACCATTATTTTAATATACTTAAACTAATATACTATACATATGCTCGTGCACTCATGCTCTATGTTTTATCTTAACATCTGTCTAGTTCGCCTAGGGTTACCAGGTGTCCGGCTGAGGCCATGTTTGGCTTTTTACGGACGTCCCGTCCAAATACCAATTTACTCGTCCGGCCGGGCCGTCCGGCTTTTTGTCTGGCTGCCGCGCGTCGAAAGCCGAGCGCAGGTTAACCCGCGTCTGTCACGAAAAAAACTTATGTCCGGCTTATGCACAAAGTCCGTATTTGTGTTTTTTGGACCAGGCAACCCTAAGTTCGCTGGCAAGATATCGCATGATGCTTAAGTGCAAAAAACGGAAAATCAACATTGTTTCTTTAAATGGTAGTTCGCTTTGTTTCATATGCGTTTTAACGCCGATGATAACAGTTCTTGGCCTTGGTGCAATCTGTTCGGCGCGTTGCCGCCGCCCTTATCGTGTGTTGAACTGCTCTATAACACTAGGTATAACCGACCACCACAAATAACATTCCAGATATACCTATGCAGGAGAACCTAAGCCCCATCTGATTTCAGACGAATTATATTCGCTTCTGAATGCTACATGACGCACACATTCCTACGCCAACGGGTATATTCGTGTGCCTGATGTACGAGCCAGTAGTCAAGGTCGATAATGTCATTGTACCTACGACTCGATGTAAATACGGGTCGCGCGTCTGTGTGAGTGTCGACAGTTGTGTGTAGCTGCAGCTATTGAAGTAATCTTATCATATAGGTCACCTTACTTTGTAGATAATGCGCTGCATAGGCGACGTTGCACTCGACTTTCAAAGCAGTTTCGAAGTAAATTATCTTGTACGGAGTGTTTTAAGGCAGAGACTCCGTGTTTGCAGGTTCCTTGTTCGTTTGCGAGCTAAAATAGCCTCATGTGCGCTAATTTTAGACATACTTCAGTTCGAATGTGTCCGGCATTCGCTAAGTGCGATCACCAATTATATCCACAACGATCTGAATGGACACTAACGACACTACAGTGTGTCTGCTTCCACTATCCATTAGAACAAATTCTCTCGTCCAATCTTATACCCAGCGTTGACCGGCACGTTATCTAAACACGACTCAAACGCCTGCCCATTAAATAACTATCTGCTGAATACTTGGCACTTTCATCGTAGAATTTACACGAACGTTTATTTCATAGCGTAGATAATTTTCTTGGCAACTTTCGCTTAGGCCATCTTATAATTTGTCCGGCCTTCACGTTTCGTCGTTTAATTACGTCATTTATATAAATGCCATCTTATTTAACATTACATTACACGCTCGAATGAAAAGTTCAAAGATGCTTTGATTAAATTAGAAATCCACAACACTAATGAGTAAGTCATCTATTTTGCGGTCCAAATCATAATTCAACGCTTTGGATAGCGATATTATCTGTAGACGTAAATAAATGAACTATTCCCAGATGGAATTTTCTGTCGCCGTTATAGTTGGACCATGATTAACATCAGGCGTGGCCCTAAAATAGAAGAAAACTGTCGGCTAGTCAAAGATCACATCAATTGCGGGGCGAGGCCGTGCAAGCATTGACGCAAGCGGCGTCAGTTGTTTACTGGCTCAGGTTATTTACATCGGGGTCACAGACACGCCGAAGGAGACCAGGGTTCAATCGATGTAATTATCTAAACCGTAGCTAGCGTACCTGCGACCTACCGAGTACCGGCCGCGCCAATGACCCCGTTTGACATTACGAGGTCGTTTATGCAACATATTGCAACACTTAAATGGGTGACTGCTGCCCCAGCATAAAAAGCAGTTGCGTAATTAGGATAGTTACATGCACACATGCACAGAGCCTCTTCGATCGTCTAGTGATAGCTGTTTTGTAGCGAATTAACGTTATCGTTCACCGAAACGCGTTATCTTCGCCAAAAGTGCGTGATAGTAGCACTATCAACTTGACATTTCCCGGTGTCATTGCCCCTAATGCCACGTGGCGGTTACACAACGCTCATACGCCTCGGCTTTGTCAATGAGAATTTTCAGAGTGCCACTGGGTCACGGAGACTGAATGTTTTGTATTTGAAGAGAAAGTGGATGAATACCTAGCTTCGTGAGTTGAGTTGCGGCCGTGTCTAACTTAAGAATTTGCTGATGCTATCTCCATTATTTCTAACTTCTGTTGGCAATGAACAACTCACACGCGAGTAATGTACAGTGATACGAATCTGATGCTAACCGCCTCCATTTGTTTCTTGCATAGTTCGCCCCGCGGCGATCCTTGAGTCTGAGTTGTATTGATTAGATTGTTTTATGGCTCTGTCTATGCTGCTCTAATGAGAACTATTGTCTGAATCGCCTATGGACATATAAATTGAAGACATCACAATCTATCACTATACGACACGACAATTTGCACAAATTGCGTCCTGTGTAACGGGTAACAAGATTATGAGTCGTGTCACATTCGGTCATAAATATGGGACCAAGCTAAGGTTGCTAGAGTCAAATATGGTACATATCTTTATGGACCTTTCCTATTTCGATGTGCGTATACAAATTTCATAGAATAACCTATCAAAATCTGTTACTAGATTCAATCATGTTGAAGACTCGCAATTCCAGACGGCGGCGGGGATTTACGAAGAACAATTGCAAGCATCTGTGTATAAACTGCAGTCACAGATGTATTTAAATGATTATTAACAAGAGTCCGCCTAGAACTAAATTCAACCAAAATTACATTAGTTTATTTTGTTTATTCTACACATTCTGTTAGCTTATACGCTATAGATCGTTACCTATACGTATAAACTCTTATGTTAAGTCACACTGCTTCCACATGTAACTAAAATCTTTACATAAAACCGAACAAATACCGTTTTCATACTGAAACAGTGTTAGAAGTAAAGCATCACGAAGACGGATGGTTGGAGCGCAAGCGCATCTATTTATATTTGCGCAGGCGGCCATAAACGGCCGGCGTCCGGAACCGGTCGTGGAATGCTCTGCTCTCGCTAACTACGGAACCCGCGGATGCTATGATGCTAACAACCACCATATTTTCAGCCGCATATGTAAAGTTACAGTAGGAAGTTCTACGAGACACGGCCGACTTGTTGTCTTGCGTGCAATCGATTGAAGTCGCCGCATGCCGTCTACTATTCGTCAGAAATCTGTCACATCAGACAACGGTGTTCTATTTCTGATTGCATGCAATTTCGTAACGAATTTGCACATCGACATTTTGAATTTTTAACTAGCTTCTTGATTTAACATTTCCATTAAGCCTTGTGTGCATATTCGCTCTGTATTTTTGTAACGTGGTTCGGTAAATAACATAAACACGACGACAGAAATATCCTGTGTTTCCGCATCCCGGTGTACTTGTCACATAGGTGTCAACACGATTTGCCCACCTCGTCGGCTCGGTCTAGACCTTTAATCTAAAATAGCGTATATATACTAGACTCCCATTACACTTACGTCTTTTTAGATTGGAGTTAGTCTAGGTGTGATATCGCCTGCACGTCCTCGTGTTATGTCTCACTCCCACACGCATCTGATCGTTAAATTTCACGATTCAGTAAATCTCACTCCACCAACTGAAGTGGAAATCCAAGGTATAATTTTTGCATAACTGATACTGCATAAACAGCGTTGAATATTCTATTGTTTAAACGCCTTGTCATCGATTAAGTACTCAATACAGTTGTTTTTTAGGTAGGTCGAGTAATTTACTATTCATGACCTCCAGCTAAGTTACAGTCATTTTCCTTTTAGCATTAAGTATCATTTGCTTCTATCTGCTTATTATACTGCTACAATTAGAGGCGTATTCTATAAACTATACCTACTGCATAATTGACTATTATCTTTATTTTTCACAAAACGAATATTATTCGTCGTATAAACCCCAGCGACCTAACTTAAGTTAGTGAGGGAAATATTCGTTAAATATTACATCAAAGAACGCGCCAGCTGAAGCAAATTACCTAAGGAAAGGAACATTCGTTTTAAATTGTGAAACGTGACGGTACCGAGTGAGTGGACCGAATGTGAAGCGAGAATTGAATTGCTGTCTCCAATTGGTTTTGTTCAGTTCAAGATTTCTCCATTCGAACGAATTCAGTTAAAGAAACGTGTTGA
This sequence comes from Apotomis capreana, assembly GCA_947623375.1. Taxonomy (NCBI): domain Eukaryota; kingdom Metazoa; phylum Arthropoda; class Insecta; order Lepidoptera; family Tortricidae; genus Apotomis; species Apotomis capreana. The sequence continues at coordinate 17,906,116 of OX392506.1, read as the reverse complement.
CAATACAATGGCTAAAACTACCATCTGAAACTTTGATATTAGGTATTAAACATCTGCGGTTGTACCTAGACTACCATAGTCATCCACGGAACTTGAATTAGCAGAAGTTATAATGACCCCATGTTCTTAAATCTAAAGTTTATCGGGTTTTGATATCCTATTCGATAACCAAGTTTGATTTGAGTTCAGTGCCAACGTTTTCTATCATAAGGGTCCACCTTGTCCTTATCCTAAGGACACATTGACAGGGCAATGCCTTATTGTATTGCTATAAAGTTGCATAAAAAAAATACTAATAACAAGCGACACAGTGGACCCTTTTACACTTCTAAGCTAAACTTAATTTCCTCAAATATCTTCAACAAACTGAATGAAAAATCCTGAATGAGCGCAGGTTTCTATAGAGTCGCTTAGCTCGGCTGAACCTCATTTATGACCACTGTATATCTTTATCGCCGTATGTACTATCTTTAGGCTGCTCAAAGCATATGATAGGCAGATCTATGTTTGCTTTAGGGTCCTCGTTAGAGCACTAATGGGCCCGAACGGATGGGCGGGAAGCCGCTTCGTCACCGGCAGGCCATTCATCACGCTGACAGTACCGATTATTACCAGTCCTGTGGCCTTTCACCGACATTTGTAGGGTTAAAACGGGGTTGTTAAACCCATATCGTACTTAGGCTTGATCGATCGAAACGTGATTTGGAGTTAGAAAGGTTACATTGCTAAAGCACGCTTTTCCCATTTATTGGTTATTTTAATAACTAGTAATTAATAAAATAATAGCTTAGCAGCTATTACCTACCTAAAGGATAATTTCGTTGGAAAAGGTCTGTTACGTCAATACCCTAATAACAAAAACCGAATAAATCTTGCCAGTTTCTCAGGGTCATCGCCGCGACTAACAGCTTGTTAACAGAAATTCTTTGAACGTATAACCGAAAGTTCATGAATCAAAATCAAATACAATGGTCATTAAAAAAGGATGAAATGAAAACGCAACGTCCATGAATATAATGTCTGACTTTCAACCCATCATTTTAAAATTGGCCAGTCAACTGAATTCCAACAACAATACAAAACAAAAAGCTCGTGTTTTTTGCCATCAATTTCAAACATTTTGACGCAGCAATCCCCGTTACAAAAGCTCTCATTTAGCTCTCCTATACAACTGTTCCCCACATGTTTATGACCTATCTTGCGCAGTCTTGAGGTACTACAGGGTTGCCAGACGAGTGTATCCGAAACATCGTTCCGGCTGACTTTACGCAATAAAATAATCGAATACCGGTCAAAGCGGCTGCAAATCAGCTCCAGACTTACACATATCTGAAGCTTTTTACACAGTCATGAACAATTTTCTGGAAATTAACTTGACATTAATATCCCTGTTAGTTAATAGGGACAAGGTTTTCATAAAGCGACAGCCAGACAGTCGAAAATATTGACGATGTATACTTGTATACATGAAATAGTAACGATGGTTGGCTGTCATTTCTGATCATGTGTACGCTAAATAACACCATCCAAGATCACTCTAGAGTGAACACGTTTTTCATAGAAAGTTATTAAAATCCAAGAATCTACCCAACCCCCTGCAACCTGAAAATTAATGAGTTTTTGCGTAAGATATAATCATTGTGTCGTATCGTGCCCAAGTCAAAACTATCATACATTTACGATAATTATCTTACGTCTGGCAACCCTAGGTACTAAATTAGCCCCTCCAACGACGCTACGCCACAGCGCAGACCATGATCTTCCACAAATCAGTTTATATTCCATTCACTCCCTTTGTGTGGGTCGCTTATCATCATAAAGTCCACTTGCCTGGACACCTTTTATAATAAAGCTGCAATAAATGCCACGCAGTGTGAGACTTTTATAACGCTATTTACTAGGTGTATGTGATGTTAAAGAAACTGGGACAGCTTGCGCTGGCTTCGAATACTTACACACTGATCTGTTTCAAAATTCTGTGTATTTAATTATATATTTATCTCTGTGAGTATGCATATCGTCGCCTAGTGCCCACAACACAAGCCTGCTAAAGCTTAAAGTGGGACTAGATCGATTTGTGTAAGATTATCTGGTAGTTATTTAGTTATTATTTTTTTATTCCAAATCCATTCACCCGAAATGGAATAAGGCTTGCTTTAAGATTATAGGGGGACAAAATGACATAGGAATTTAACATTTATTTTAGGTATAAATCTTATTCTGTGTTGATCGAATCGAACGTAGTTATAAAAGTACAAAGGGCCGAACGGTTTTTAATTAATCAAAAGTTTCAAAGAAAAGGATCATGCCTCGGGATATCTTCCTTAAATTAATTAATTTAATTGTTAAAGAACCTGCTGAATATCTTTATACTTAATTGTAACACATGATTTTACCCGCGGTTTCGGTTGCGTTCATAATGTGGTCCACTTGCTCGTAAATCCGTTCTTAGCGTTTAAATATTATTCAACAATTATTCAAACATCTAAACAATTTAAAAACTATCACATTAATAGATATTAATACTCGTAGGTTTGTTGTTGATCTGCTTTTACGATCGCGCGAAACGCAGCTGTCTAAGAATAATTTAAAATTCTGCGTATAATTTTAGCATCTGTATTAATTGAGTTTTAAGGAAAACATTAATAACCTTTCCGACATATACAATTACAACTGCCGTCGTCAAGTCTACTTATAAGTAGGTATTTCTTAGATATCACGTGTCCCACCTGAATTAAAAGCGTGAACGCTTGAATTAGCACTTTCATGTTCTTATTTCAAACAATAAAATATATAACTGTTTACTTCGACATTTAATTGGTACTTACTGAGAGATATTATTGTAATGGGGTCGCGAGAAATGACTCAATGAGCGAAGAAATGCGCAACAACATATAATTGCGCGTACGTCATCATTTTATAAACGGCAGTTTAAATACAGCGAGAGACTGTTATTTATTATTTCTCTTGATAAAACTCAAAGACGCATTGCTTGTATTACACAAGTGAAGGGATAAGGAGGGACCTGGCTAAGTTACATTAGCAAAATTTTATCAGTATAAGCCATAAGCAATTGAAGTTATGAAATTACTAAACTTATACAATATTTGAAAAAAACGGGATTCAGCGAGTTTTACTCTACTTTTACATAATCATATGATGATCTAGGCAATTTTGTAGCCGTAGACATAATAATTGCTTATTCTCTTATTAATATATAATAAGATTATACAATTGATAGAAAGTCGCGAGCTATGATAAAGCACCTATCCATTCCCTTTATGAAATCTGCCGGCACAAATATATCATATTTTCATCGCGATTACGGATAACAAATTGTGTTTTCGTTGCTGACAATGTAATTGAGTTTATCAAAACAAAAACAAAAAACAATGGGTTTCATAACAAATCCAAACATTGATATGAGGAAAAATCTTAGATGACTAATCAATATGAAAAAAAAAGACGTTCCATTTTTTGTTTTTGCTCACTGCCATTTACACCACCGTCCCTCTGATCTGACAACCCTAACTTACGAAAAAGTATTGCCATAATTTTATATTTTTTGTTAGTACAATCGTTAAGTAGTATTTTCTTTTCTCGGAAAGAAAAACCCGTATAGCGCCTGACTAAAGAGGTTTCGTAGTCTCATTGCGGCGAGCCTCATAATATTGTCCCAGACGGTTGAGTAACGTCCGGACGCAGGGCCGACCTTCCGCCGCGTGGGTGAGCCCATGACACAGTTCGGGATGAGACGATTATTTCGGTCGTTCCACGTGCGAATCGCTACAAAGTTGCCGTAGGGATGCCAGCTATGGCCTGCTCGGAGTGCCGGTTGAATACATTCACGTAAACAAGCGTGCGTTGTTTGACTGTTTTAGCAGCCCTACGGAACAGAGTTTTTTTTTCTATTGATATGGTTGTTGCTATCGCAGGGATGCCAAATATCCTGATGAGAATGATTGATTGAGATCGCGTTTGTGTGTAGCCCTACAGTTCGGTGTTTTTTTCTATTTCTATAGTCTTGTAGGGATGCCAATTATCATGGTCTGATGGGAGTGCCGGTTGGTTAAGTTTGCGTAAACATGCTGCGTAATTAGCCGGACAGTTCAGTACAGTTCGGAGTTCTTTTTTCTGTTTGAATGGTACAATATTGCCAAGGGCGTCAGATTCAAGCCTGTTTTTATTGTGAGCGCTATTATTTTAATAGGTATTATGTCACATTTAAAATCAAACCAAATATTTTGACAACAGCTTAAGAGTCGTTTCTTCAATCACATTCGAAGCCATATTTTGCATGGTACAATCTTACAATGTTGCTTACTTAAAATGCATAAAGTAATTTTATTTTGAAGTACATAATTTCGGGTTTAGCTTGAATGGTCCATTTACAGGGACACCATTATTACTCGCTTCCATTTAAGACTTGTTTCAGTCCGACAAAATTAACTTAATAACACACAATTTCGAGACTTTGTCTGGAACTTATTCTTTACTTTGGAATGCTTAAGCGATTCCCTAAATAATTATTTTGAGAGGATTTTAAATTTCGCCATTAAAGTGCGTATAAATAAGAGCAAAGTGAGGCCCGCTTCTTTAAAGTTGCTGTGCGTTCTATGTACATACCTTTGGGTTTGGTACTACTACCTATGTGTTGATGCTTCAAAGCTAAAAAGACTTGTCTATAATATGAGTTTCCTAGAGGGATATGACTTTTTAGAAGTGAACGACATAGAGCAGGTTTTTTCGCACCGTCGGATGTATATTTTTTGCTCGTTACAAAGATCTGGTCACGTAGAGGCCCTCGCGGTGTGACCACTTTGTCGACGTATCTTACTTCACTAAGCAGAAAAATGTAGACGCAATGAGAGGCTCTAGTGTAGGTTTGAGTTAAACGCAAAAACGTCTCGAACGCATTTGGACAATGCTCAAACGGGAAACGTTAAACGATCTAGACTTTGTTGCGATGGAAATTTGCACTTGCAACAGATGAAACAGTTTTGTCTCTAGAGATTAACTATGACTTGGTCGTCATTTAATTTTGTGTATGTTTCATCATACTGCTAAAAGTAATTTTATTGATAGACAAGGAGATTAATAAATATAAAACGCTTTAAACTCACGACAAATTGTCGGGAACGGCCCAACATGTTTCGAATTCATATGGACTCTCAGACAAGGAGATTCGTGTATATATTGAGTAATACCTATATTTTACAGCTATGTTCGAAGAAGGAGTTTTAGAAAACGTGATTGAATCATACATGTCAATCAAAAGTATAAAATTTTATAAGACAGTTGTTCTAGCAGCGATAATTCGATTCCAACAATAAATCTAATCACAGTTTGACGCCGAATCAGTCGAAAACAAAAGCATTCTTCGAACGATAACAGTTTCGTCGGCGGCTTATCTATTCTGATACCCGGTCACCGACCCCCGTTCCCAGCGTTGTCAGTGCACTACAGACCTAAAAACAAATAAAATAATTAACCCTTTGCTACTGATAGGCAATCGTGACTTTGTTGGACGTGGAATAAATATTTAGTATGAGTTCGAAAGCGATAATGATAACTAGTTACTGACGCTTAATTTTCTCTTAACCGACCGTAATGACGTAAATATAAATATTCATTTGTTTCGTGTCAAATAGATCAATCGATCGAAGTCCCGGCCAATTTTTCTGATCTAATTTTATAGTGATGTAGCGTCTATAGAAGCCGAATTCTCACCGCCTTTCCCATTTTAATAAAATAATATGGTATTCAAGAATCTTCGTTTCTGTTCTACATGAAATAAACCCGTACTCCCACATAATAATATGTTTGACGCCACGGCAATGCTAGATTGTAGGATTGATCGGATGGGCACCGGAATCTAATACACCGTACTAAACACAGATAACTTTTAGAAAGGAAATGAATGCGAAGGAACAGGAACTATTGTTTCATTATATTATGAAAAACAATAAAAAAAATAAGAGGACATCACTGATTCATATCCTATACAATCAGTTTACGTTAAGTTTGCCCCTGCTAACCTATATACTCAAAATTTCTTCCCATTCAGTTTCAAACATTTTGTAAAGATTGGTCATGTTTTGGAGGACGGAACAGACGAGAACGGAACCTCGACTTGTATGGAATGGTATTTCCTCTTAAAACAAGTCTCAGTTGAAGCCATTAACGATCCATTTAGTAAACAAACTTTATACACCGTAAAATCCATAACCAAGGCAATTGTCACGTAACGCTTCAAAGTAAAATGTAAACTGTATGAAGGCCAAGATAAACAGCGAGAAGCGTGCATGAATGAAATCGATGTTATGGTTATGAAATGTCTCGACATAGCGACAGTGAACACATACCTAAATGTTAAAGGCTTTTGTAGAATATCAATACGGTCGTTCGGGTTTGGGGACGGGGAATTCTCCTATGGTAATTACCGGTAACTTACCGGTAATCCGGTAATTTCCATACAAAAAAATACCGGTTTGCATTCCCTAGTCGGGAAAAGCGCGCCACACGACATAAGTGCACCTACCATAATTGACAACATTTCATATTTATAACAGGTGGAAATTAATATACAGATCGACAGGGCTTTATGTCGTGTACCTTAAAAAAAAATCTTTGAATTTATTCTTCTGTATTTAAAGAAATATAAGAAAATACATCAAATAACTGCAATCTAAGACAATACGGGCTGAATAGGGTTATTGTCTAAACCAAAGAGCGAAAACATGTATATTTTTTTTATTTGACGTTGACAGATGACAGATACAGTATACCGAGTTTTATTAAGTTTTTTTTTTTAATAAGAAAATCGACTACAGTAACCGTTCCATTAAGTTCTGGTTTTGGTGTTGCCACATTTTAAAATGAGTATGTTTTTATAAATTAATAATAAAATAAATAATCATCGCAGAAAATAAGTAAAAACAGAGATTACTTCATCTTTTTAAGCAGAATTCAGAAAAGTAATAAAATGATAGTCTTAAAAATATGAAATGTTGTCAATTATGCCGAGTCCACTTGGCAAGCCTTGGCAAGCCTGCAGGACGCCGTTATATGTTAGAGTGAGACGGAACTATATTGTGCTCACTCTGACATATAACTGCGTCCTGTGGGCTTGCTGAGGCTTGGCAAGCGTGTGGTATCCGCATAAGAATATCGAAATGTACAGATGTTATACAACGAACTTAGTTGCGTGGTTGTAAGATGGTGATAAACTGATAATAGTATAACATCTGTACTTATCGATATTTTTATGGTAGATGCGCTTAATATCTGTTCTACTGCTTTGTGCATTATCTGAAGTTGAATCCAAAAACATTAATGTTTTCTGTAGTTTACGTCATAGACAAACATAACGTTATTTTTTTAATGATATATGTGGCCTCCGGATGAGAATAGAAAGAAGGTTTCATAACGTTTTATGTCGTAACCGACTGTCATTGTTATTTCAGCCTCCGCGAGTTCTCGACCTACATTACGGGTTGTACCAAATTATCCTTGTTTACTTCAACCATTTTCCTGGAAACATGATGTTAATGACCCTAATACGATATGTTTATGACCTGACCTGTTTACATTATTTCAGGTTACGATTTTTCCTTTGGTTTTGCCACAGATAGACAATTGGATTTCGCTTACTCACTTCATTAAGCGAGTTCAGTTCTTATGTTAGAAAATTATAAGCTTTTTACGTTTGTATAACTGTAATATACTCGTACATATACTATACTAGATAAATACGGATCTGTCCGCTTTTACCTCCTTTTTTAGGGTTCCGTACCCAAAGGGTGAAACACGGGACCCTATTACTAAGACCGCTGTCCGTCATGTTTTTTTTTTCTTTACCGTAGTCGAGTTAGTTGTATTCATATGGCCCGGCCCCGTAAATAATTGGTTCCCAATACAAAATTTATAGCAAATAGCGTCGGTAATCTAAGTCTCAACAGAATCCTTTTCCGTTCAGCGACGTTTTATTTTAATAGCTTACACGTAATAGGCTCGCGATAGGAATTAAAGACCTAGCAACGATGGGCAATTGTGTCTTGATCTGTCTTGCTATGCTATACGTATTATACAATATGCTGCAGAAATTAAATGAAATTGAAATAATTTATTCAGTAAGTAGGCCACAAGGGCACTTTAACAAGTCAGATTGAGAATCTACCGGCATTTCGCAAGAGGAGACCGCTGTTGGGAAGAAAGCCTAAAGAAACTCAACAGTAAGTATTTTTTTAGTAAATACCTAATACTTATAACAATTACATCACATTATAGTCCATTGAATGAGTCCCTCCAAGGGGGGTCTAGAGTGCGTGAGTTAGTAACGTAAGATGTTTCTTCGGAAACATGTCAAGAGTCCCTAGGTAATAAACATACTAAAACCCCGGGACACTAGGAGGCGCCCCGGAGTGGGGGGCGGGGGGGAAAAGGTCCATTTTTTCATTTTTCGCTTAAATCTCAAAAACGGTACATGTTAGAGAAAAACTTTCAAGGAAAAGTTGAAAGGCCATAAAATTATTTACAAGTTGTACCTAAATATTTTTTTTCTATTCGCAGCCGTTTTCGAGCTACATCCCAAATAAAAAGGTCAAGTTGCGTAACTACCCTAATATAATATTTTGACAATCAATTCCTCCTAAAGGCTTCCATGGAGGAATGTGTTTTTTTTACCAATGATAGACCTAATTAAGAGCAATCTATCAGTACCGGTCACAAGTTGCACTTTTGAGCTTTTTGGAAGAAAAAAAATAAAAAGTTCAATTATCGTAACTACCCTAATAAAATTCAATTCCCCGTAAACGCCTCCGTGGTGGAATCTGGTATTTTTATCAATGATAGACCTAATTATGAGCAATCTATCTGTACCGGTCACAAGTTGCACTTTTGAGTTTTTTTGGAAGAAATAATAAAAAGATCAAGTTCAGTAACTCAAACTACCCTAATATAATATTTTGACAATCGATTCCTCCTAAAGGCTTCCATGGAGGAATGTGTTTACTTTACCAATTATAGACCTAATTAAGAGCAATCTATCAGTACCGGTCACAAGTTGCACATTTGAGTTTTTTGGAAGAAAGAAATATTTTTTGATCGATTGATGTGATAAACATGGGTATGTTAGTATGGGGAAATTGTTTGAGCCAAAATCATTTTTTACTGCGTGTAACTCAGAAACGGTAGGATATAGGAAAAAAATATTTGCGTACAACTTGTAGATAATTTTATGGCCTTTCAACTTTTCCTTGAAAGTTTTTCTCTAACATGTACCGTTTTTGAGATTTAAGCGAAAAATGAAAAAATGGACCCTTTCCCCTCCTCCCCCCACTCCGGGGCTCCTCCTAGTGTCCCGGGGTTTTAGTATGTTTATTACCTAGGGACTCTTGACATGTTTCCGAAGAAACATCTTACGTTACTAACTCACGCACTCTAGAACTTTTTATTCAATGGACTATTAGTGTTATAACTAATTATTACATGCGTAAAGGAGATATACAGATACTCCAAATCAATGTTAGGTAGAAATAACCCGCTTAACGGTCCTGTCGCTCGAACTATCCTATGGCAGGACGATTTTGCAACGAAGAGTGAACGCTTTTTCGGCCGAGCCGTGGGACACTTCAACAACAGGGTTATATTAAAAATATAGGTATATGTTTGGGGAAGTAGGTAACTAAAGCGTATTTAACAGACTATGTCTGCGTGGCTAAACTTATGTTTCCGACCAAAGCAGGAAAAATCGTATGATAAATTTTACCGCCATTGTGCGAGCATTTGAGCATAATTACATGCAAATTTACAGTATAAAAGACTAATAAAGCAATTGCATGGTATAGATGCACGCGGAAACAAAAAAACAATTAAGTAGACAGTATATAAGGTTCATATTCAGTATCGTATAACGGCACGTGATTTAGCCCGTTGTCTAGTCGACCTAGTGTCATAATTCGCTTTTAATGTGTTATCTGTGGTGTCGTTGACCCAGGTAGTCGAATTAGTTTCATAGTAGCCGTAGTACGGCCTCGAGAGTTAATATAACGTCAACGAGTCACCGCCTTGGCCTACTTGTGGTATATTTTTCGTAGAATCGGGCCAATGAATCGCTCGCTTAAACTGAATCAGTGTGATATAAAATAAATCTGTTTAGAATAGGTATAATTCCATTATAACTAGGTCAATGAGACACTGGCGAAATGTATTGCGTTTCTGACATTGTCTTTTAGTTATGCGTCTTTTTTTTTTGTTCATGTAGTTGACGAGTACCTAGCGATAATCGGCGTAAATTTTAACCTAACTGGAATTAGCGACTTACTCTTGTACTATTATCTATTCTGTGCTTAGTGCTTACTCGGAGATTAAGAGACAAAGTTCCATATAAAATTGTCAAATTATGCCTGAGAACATTTTAAACTTTTTCCACATACCCTACCTATCGTAGATATAAACTAGAAACTCTTTCAATATTCGTGTGAGTAGATGCTTCTAGGTATAAGGCAATTACAAGCTGCATATTGATCTAAATAAATAAATAAAGAAATACGTTTATCTACTCATTGCGACACGACCCAGGTTATACACTACACACATGCTGATGTATAAGAGCTATACAGCCTTTATTCGACTTATTACAGCTGTGTAAGGGTTGTATAAGCGCCTGCGTGCTACTTGGGAAAACTAAATTCAATACATTGTCTGAAATACGCCACAGCTACAAAATTCCGTTTCACCAAAAGATTTTCCAAACCATATCTGAGAAACAGGGCTTTATGTCTCTCCTGCGACCATTTCCAACAACAAGGTCACCAGTGAAACTAAACTAGTTCTATTTTCATTTAGTGCGTGCTACTTTCCAATTCACCTTTATTTCGCAGTAAATGCACTGAAGGTCGGTGCAATCCGGAGCAGGGTAAGGTCACTGATAGCTTCGCTTGAGTCTAGGACAACCAGTAGCGCTAGAACAGCTAAATTGATTGTGCAGTTGTAAATAGGTCTTAATTGAGATTCATGTTGATACAATGGACTGTATTAACTGGGTATCATACTCTGAATGCACGAACGTTGCGATTACGCAATAGCTAACTATTCATTTCGCATTCAGACACGTCAAAACCACGGTTCTGTAGAACAAGAGTCATAATTCGTCTAAACATTGCGATCTACAATTGAGCATCCGTATACCTAGCTTATGTTATGATACTGGTTTCTGCCAGGGGTGGTCTGCGCTGTCACATTGATAAGCTGAGGGGCAAGCCAAACAGAAGAGACGCAGGACGAGGACGCCTCGCAGACGTCGCGATGAATAACAGAAAAGAAGAGAAAATGCAAGAGAAGAGACAGCGGCGACGGGTCCTCCTACATGTCTTCTGGTTGCGCCTGACATTTTATTTTAAGTGTTTTCGAATAGATGTCATTAAAAAATACGGCCAAGTGCGAGTGGGAGTCGCGCACGAAGGGTTCCGTACCATTATCTGTAAGTTTGTTGTATGGGAGCCCCCCTTAAATGTTTATTTTATTTTATTTTTAGTATTTGTTGTTATAGCGGCAATAGAAATACATCATCTGTGAAAATTTCAACTGTCTAGCTATCACCGTTCTTGAGATTCAGCCTGGTGACAGACGGACGGACGGACAGCGAAGTCTCAGTAATAGGGTCCCGTTTTTACCCTTTGGGTACGGAACACTAAAAACGAATTCATGTCCATCTAAAACAAGTATTGCAATTTTCCTATAAGTACCAATGCTGGTATCTTTTCTCATGAACGTACGTAATGTAAAGGTATTGCCTGTACCCTTTATGTATAATGTCGCTTAATTAAATCAGACTAAAGTTTAGTAACAGCAGTTTCAAAGAATATCCCGTCACTGAATTAAAAACTTTTAACTCCAGTTACAATTTCTAACTTTCTATCCTATCAAAATGACATGGAACAGAACTTAACGTTCTCTTAAGAATATCCCCAAGATAATAAATTAAAAGCATCTGTTAAGTTTTAAGTTATCTTTTCGTTCAAAGCCTAAAGTAACTTGCAGTAAGGGAACCGTGCAGTACTTATTCTAATTATATCTCCCCCGGTTTTCTATTTACCTAAACATACCCATGTTTACTCGAAAAGGCGCGCCAGAGCGTGGGCACACCACGACTGCTCACTAAATTAGGGGGCAGAGAGAGACAAAACACAGTATCATCTATTAGAACACCATGGGTAAAAGGGAGGGTAAGAATGCAAGTATTGACCAATAAAAAAATCTGTTGGGGTTCGTATCTATTACGTTTGTATGAAGCACCATGTGTTTGCGTTTTACGTTTGTAAAGATCGAACAGCTTTCTATTTTACTTGGGCGAAGAATCTCAAGAATTCTCCGGGCATTTGATAGTCCCGTCACGAGTCACAGTTTATACTCTCCAGAGGTTTAATGAAGACACGTTGCTAACTGCTTCACGCTATCTCTTAATTCGTTCATTAAAATGGGAGAAAACCTGAAGTTTAAACATAAAAACGCTTCACGTCCACGACTTTATAGTTAAATCATTTATTCGTCTAAACACTCGAGACTATGACAGGAATATTAGTGGCGTAGCTTAATTTAAATTTACGACGCGGAGTAATCAAATGATAAATTCGACTGTTTAGGCGCGGAACGTCAATTGTAGAGCCGTTTATGTTCTTGATGTTCTAATGTATGTATGTGTAATGTTAACCCACAAATGATGCCGCCTTTAATGTACTGGATTGCAGTTAGGGAATAGGCCGCCCACTTCGACCGGATACGGAGCGCTCCCTGGCGGATGTAAACACTTTCACGTGCGTCCGTCCTAAAAGATTCCTCTGAACCGCGCGCGCTTGTCTACCATATGAAAACAGTTTCCACGATAGCGTGCGAGAAAATGGCCATTTTCACCTCGCGATTTCTATTTCAATCTAATTTTCCCGGCGTAGAGAAACCGATCGCTCCAGTTGCGCCGGCTCCGGCCCACATCTCTTGCTAGAAAGTATCGTAGAAAGTAAGATTGCGAGTCGAACTCCGCCCAGCCGATGCATCGCTTACGTGCAATTTTTTCTGCACTTTTTTCCCCGTCCATTGTGCATCAGATCAGCGGATGGACAGCTATCGGAATGCTGCTCGATTTTCACAATCATTATGATTAATTAGAGATCTCGTTGTCATTTTGTGTAAAAACGTTTCGCGAATTTCTAACGAGACTAATCATAATCAATTCTCGTGGCACGCAAGGAAAGTTTTACTTTTACAATCAATGTCCCCGATTACTTTTCACGTGGTCGCTAGGCTTACTTTCGCCACACCCGAATTTCAATTACGTGTGCTATGTGCAGGCAGGTTGTGCAATATTTTGGGCAACTTTCACTATTCGCTGACGCGGCCCGCCTGCGGAATGGTTGCGTTGTCGGTCACAGTAGAAAGTTTCGCGTATTGTTTAATCGAATTCTGCCTACGTGCCTCGCTGACGTTCCCATTGTAAAACATGGCGTCTACCGATGGCTACTTAATTCCACTAGAATTGTGGTTTAAAGAAGTAAGTAAATCGAGCAAAAAGGCGAGTCGCGTGAGAGGAAAAACGAGTTATTATTAGTATATAGTTGGTAGAGAATCGCGAGGTTGCTTCGAGCTCTGATGCTATCATAAATAATGTGGCTGCGCGGTGAGCGAGGTTGTGAAGCGTGCGGGGGAGGAGGGGCTTAAGAGTCAAGGCCGCACGCTGCCCCCGGTCGACGCTCGCGCCCCACTTGTCGCTCTCGGCGGCTCTCGCTCGAGGACCCGACCGTGGCCGAACAGCGCCGACGCGCCACGAACTAGACCTTCCATCCGATGCGCGAGCGCACACAGCGAACAGCTGAGGCATAACATAACACACTGACTCGGTCATCCGTGCATTCAACTTTTGATTAGCTTTCTTTTTCACGAACACCGATTTGATAATACATTGTTGTTATCTCGTTAGCAGTTTTTAATTAAGTATACCTACTAAGTAGATCAAATGATTATAGCTATTTTTATTCAGTAATACATTTTTTATTTACCGCGAACTGCATCATCCGGTCATTCGAACATAATGTGCTTCACTTCCTTTAATTAGGTAGTAGCGGTGCATTTATATTAAAATCTTAATTACTTTACTAATTGGACTCTGCAGTTAATCCTCTTTTATTGCGTTCTTTTAATCGCGTAAATCGTCCAAATCCGTGTTTGCTTATTAAAATGTATGGCTCTCAGAATCTAATTAGCATTTGGACTGGTCGGCTATAGTCCAAACCAGTCAGGCTTGTCTCCAATACTTTCACCCGACTTGTCCATTGCGTCATTGTTATCCACAAAAATATTATTTAAAGTTCGTAAGCTGTAATCGGTTTTTGAAGGAGGACGACGACCGGTCTTATCTGTACAATTTATATTAGTACTTAAACAATAAAAACCTACGAACTCGCAATAACGGTTGATCTCCTGACTCCGCGGTGATAGCTATAGATAAACCAAATCATGTAATTCAACCTGACCTCGATAGTTACTAGAATCTGAACTGAGATTGCGTTAACGGACGTGACTTGAGTTTTCCTTGTAGTTTTTAAACGAAACATTCTGCGAAGTTATCAGAGAAAGATATTGCGTTGCGACTGTTGTGAGACTTGTGAGCAGGTCAGTGTGAGGTAGGCAACAGCATTCAAATAGCGATAAAGCGCCGCACTTGACCTCTTTATTGAGGTATTTTTATCGCTGAACAAACAACTGGTTGACTTCCATTTAAATAATCTAAAGACGCATTCATAAAAAAGCAATTCCATTAGCGCTAGACTACATTCGTCGGTGATATCTCAAGCGAAGCAGCTCAAATGATTCGACTCTATTACGAAAAGCGTTAGTGCGTTACAGATACCCATTTGGAGGCACCTTGTTCGCTCGGATGTTGTAGTCGGCGACTGTAGGAGTGAATGTGTTATGAGACCGGGTATGACGAACTGAGACAGCCATGGCCTCGCTTATCCCACGTGGAACTAGTTTTTTGGCGGCAGCCATTTCTGTCCGTTGCGCAACCAGGTACAGCAGCGGCGGCCACCGACCCGCGCCCGCGCCGTCTAATGGATACAATAAAAAAGCAAATAAAATTAATGGGACAACGGGCTTAAATTGACCCCTCCCTCTTAAATGTGCTTATTGTCCCTCCGGGTGTTTGATCATCTCCGTTTTTCCTTTTGTTTACGTTACGAAATTACAAGGGACACCCACGCTGCTTTCAAGACGATTTTTATGCTTTCCCTTTTACCTTCCTTGATCTGTTTGTGGTCGTTAACCGAGTTTAATTTACGGAGTACGTAGACCCGAAAGCGAGGCTTAAAAATCTCGTTATATTGGCTTTGCTTACTTTATAAGGAGTTCCGACTGTTGAGTGACAATTGCCATTACATTTCCATCACTCGACGCGCATATGTCTTGAATACATAAATGGTTGTAATTCCTTATTACTATGCGCCGCGTAGCCCAGCCAGCTTTTGTTTGGACAGGAAACGCCCATGTGACTGCCGAAAATCACTTGCGTGCAAACTTCACAAACATCTTCGTCGAAGGAGCATCGCTCCGCATCTAAAAATGAGAAAATAAACGATCTTCACTCGCCCGACTCGACAAATGGTTTATGAAATGTATGCAAATTTTATAGCGTCCGATTTTAGACGCGGCCGCTGGGCCACCGGACTCGTTCGTGATTTTTCCGCGCAGTTGCAACGTAAACAACATTAACATTCATCTTACTTTGTTACAGGTCGCGAGGAGTTGTCGCCAGCGTCAAGTATAAACGGGTGCAGTACAGATGGGGACGCGCGACGGCAAAAGAAGGGTCCGGCGCCACGGCAGCAGGAGGAGCTCTGCCTGGTCTGCGGAGACCGGGCGTCCGGATACCACTATAACGCGCTCACGTGTGAAGGGTGTAAAGGTAAGACAAACAAGCGTACGTAACCCAAAACGGCATGCCAAGTACTTATTCTTGCAAGCGTAGGCGCGACCTTCATTGTAGCATTCCTGTTGCAAAGCTAGACGCCGTCCTTGCCCTCTTCGCCCACGAACGCGCCAATTCAGTGGTGAATTGGCGCATTGTGCCGAGGTGGATGCGCGTGCATTTTGTATTCATATAATCGAGACGAGACGTCACAATGGCTGTCTGCACAGCGTCTGCCCCCTGATTCACTGATGCTATCGGGCATCGGCGCCAGCGTACAGCCAACCCTCGTCAGCTTCTGATACTTTATGAAAGGCAATTATATCATGAAATATGACGACTGCGTCCATTATAATTATGAACAATTGACATCAATAAACTTTATTTTGACCATAAAACTCAATAGGCAGATAGAGATACCCAAATTATAGTTTAATACCGGATCAAATTGGTTTGAAATCGTTTTGGATTCTAATTTCCTTGCACGTAGCATTAAGATCGTTTCCAAAGCCAGCACGCTGTCAATGACCCTTGCCTTTCAGTCAACCTTGCGTATTTGTGTTCAAGCACCAATAGCATTAGGTATCTTATCTCCAACACAGTACGTTTCGCAAAAAAAACTGTCATGTCATATCAATTAACCGTTATCCTAGACAAAGAGAATGAGGCCATATTAACTATATCGGTTTTAAAACGATATTTATTCAGCTATACCATAGAATAACGTTAGAAAGTTCAAGAACATTTTATTGAAGTGAAAATAACCAGAACGTTCTCAATATTTCAGGTTTCTTCAGACGGAGTGTTACCAAAAACGCAGTTTACATTTGCAAATTCGGCCACGCATGCGAAATGGACATGTACATGCGACGGAAGTGCCAAGAATGTCGTCTGAAGAAATGCCTAGCGGTCGGCATGAGGCCCGAGTGCGTGGTCCCCGAGAACCAATGCGCGATAAAGAGGAAAGAGAAGAAAGCACAGAGGGAGAAGGACAAACTGCCAGTTAGTACGACGACCGTCGATGATCATATGCCCCCAATCATGCAGTGTGACCCTCCTCCGCCCGAAGCGGCCAGAATTGTAAGTATCCTGTATCTTATGAATTATTAAAGCAAATGTCTGCTAACCAAATCTAAGCAGTGATCGGGGCGTGATAAACTTTGTCCTTATCTGATTTAGGTATCATTGTTGTATGTCTCCTCTCAATGTGCGATTGTTTAACTCGATTTGATGACTGCTATATTTATATAGTTGATAATACTAAAGCGAAACCTCTGTCAAACTGAATTCGATCAACCTTTTATTCCATGAATAAGGGTACCCTTGGATACTAACAAAACCCCATAATAGTTTGACATTATTATCCGAGAGTAAACGGTATTCTCGGAATAAAAGTTTGGTCGAATCCATCCTAAAACGTTGGTTCAGTATCCTAGACTTTAAGAACATAAGAAATCCTCCTGAAATATGGATTCGAATGCCACCAGAAGTTTACTTTTTTAATTCTTCTGTCGTAAAAACGTTAGGTATGTATGTATCTTAAATGCAACGCTAAATTAAACCAGACATAAGATTATTTGATCTCCGAGAAAGATAAAGCAACACATACAAGGCCTCACCAAAATGGACGATCATATTTCTCGCTCTGAGCATTCTGAGATCGTATTACATTTGGATATCGAACGAGGCAATCTTCTCTATAAAACTGTTTAATTTTAATCTTTATTTTCGATTCAACATTTACACATATTCGTTTAGTTACCTACGTTTGAAATTTCACAAAATGCAATATACATTTATACCTACCTTATTTAATTTTATATTACACTACCTGTGCCCCGCGGTGTTACGCGCTCATCCCACGGGAACACTAAATTTATTCGGGATGAAAAGTATCCTATGACCTTTCCCGGGTCTCAAACTATCTCCATACCAAATTTCATCTAAGTCGGCTCAGCGGTTTAAGCGTGAAGAGGTAACAGACAGACAGACACACTTTCGCATTTATAATATTAGTATGGATTAAATCTAGTTCCGTTTGTGCATAAGAGTCGAATCACTGTCAAAGATAATTAGTTACTTGAGAGTTTTTATGTTTACATTGTTTTAAATTTGACATTAGGATCTTCAATGATTTCGTACTTAATATGCGATTCCAGAACCATCTTTGTCTTTCCTTCTATTTGAAGTAAGTTGAAACTGAAACGATTTGAAAGTAAATCCCCCTAAAAACGTTTCCATCAGAAGCGCTAACCCCGATTGTTTCCTACGTGAAGCTGGAATGTTTGCAGCACGAAGTCGTGCCGAGGTTCCTGTCGGACAAGCTCCTGGAGCAAAACCGGCTGAAGAACATCCCTGCGCTCACCTCCAACCAGCAGTTCCTCATCGCCAGGCTGGTCTGGTACCAGGACGGATATGAACAGCCCTCGGAAGAAGACCTGAAGAGGGTTACACAGGTAAGAAACGATTCTTCTTTATTTCGTGGAAACATACCGATCCTTTAACCTCCTGAGTGCCAATATCCTACAGACGTAGTACAGTCCGTGATCTCTCAGATTAGGATTCGAGAGTGGAAAACGGAAAGCCCTCGATCTTCGTCGTCCTCGATCGCGTAAGTGAGCGAGGCAGGTATAAAACTGGAATCAAATTCTGACAGCTCATGCACTGTACATCACAAATTCACACTATTTGACAAGGCTTAAATCAAACGTACGAATAATGACTGTTGGTAGGTTCGTAGTTCATAGTTGTAATTATTCGGTCTTTTACAGGCTACAAACATTATTTTTTCGTAGTTTGATGACCAAAGAAACTGGCCATGGCCTATGAGAACCATGAATTTCTATCGGCAACCCAAAATCCTGGGGTGGGCACTAGACCATACTGAGGTGGGCACGTCCCACCCGGCCACCCCCCTATATACGCCAATGGAGTTAACTAAATATAGCTTATTATATATAGGCTTATTTTTGTGTATAAAATACAGATATATTTCATATAATTATTTTACGTTAATTACAAGTGCCACACACAGTCTGCGTAATATCCGGACGTGTCGAATTCGCGGAACAATCTAATTATTTCATTTCAAAGGAAAGTACGAAATCGGATATTAGATTAGAGATATATTTTTGGCTAATTAGAACTTTACCTGTGATTGGTTATTTTGGTTTCTCTCTGATATTCAAAATAAGAGTTTTCCCTTATATTTTATATGATTTTTTCGGTACCCTCAAGGAAACGTAACCGAACTGCCAATACTGCCATACATGATACATGTTTGTATCGCACGGTGTCTTGTCTCTATGGCTCACGATACATATGTAATCAGTAGAATAACGCTGTATAAAATGAACTGATTTTTATATTATTCAATATAAAATCGTATTCAGAAATATTGGGACAGAATTTTACTCCTATAATTATTTTGTATACCTACCTAAAGTATAATAGAGCGAAAAGTAATTGTACTGATGAAAAAACCTTGTAAGTGATAAAAGGTTGGAAAGGTTGTTGCCAATTGTATTTTTTCAAATGCTTTATTTTTCTTACCTTCATGAGGAACATGTAGGGATGAATTATTATTTATAACACTATCTTTCACAGACGTGGCAGCAAGCAGACGAGGAAGACGAAGAGTCAGACACCCCGTTCAGGCAGATCACAGAGATGACCATCCTTACGGTGCAGCTCATCGTCGAGTTCGCTAAGGGGCTACCCGGCTTCGCCAAGATCTCGCAGCCTGATCAAATCACGCTGCTAAAGGTGAGAAATGAGAGAGTTTACCAATACTTTAGGGGCACACACCCTCACGCCTACCTAGGGGCCAACCACACTTAAAAGACTTAGGGCGAGGACGCGTCGTAGACACTGATTTTAATGAAATTTCTTTTTTTTTTATTAACCAACAAAACGTACATAAAATACAAATTTAAGTAATTCTCGCCAAACTAACGTTTATTGGCGAGACGTGCTCAATTTTAACAAAACAACAGCGTATCTTATCAACAGAATAAGCAATGAATAGGTATTTCCTTCTCGACAACAACCTCCACAGGTGTCCGATTGTATTATGCCGTGTTACGGTAAAAGGTCGTATCTTTATACGGGTGTCATAGTAAGATACGTCCTTTTACCGTAGCATGGCAGTATTATAGAGTGGAATACTTCCAACCTGCTGACAGCCTGTTATTGAGAAGGAAATCCCTAAGCTTTGATTTTAACAGTGTTTTTCTTAATTTTGGTTCTTGTCTTAGCAAGTCTATATATTATTATTATTAAATATTTTTGGGACTAGGTATTTGGGCATTCTTTCACCATAATAGTTTTTTACTTTTGGTTGAACATATTTTTTTTTGTTTTACACTTCTAGTTTGATACCTAATATTCTTATTAACTTTGTACTCTTCGCTGTAGTAGTGTTCTAAACCTATCAAATATTTAACTTTTTATCAACTGACAAGATTTTACATAACGAGAATAATGCATCATACTCTTTATTACAGTTTTCTTTCACTTTTTTGTTTACAAGGAATTTAATTAATCTTATTTGCAAAGTTTTATATCTCTAATGTAGGTCGTAAATGTTCGTCGGTATACAATGATTTTCATTTTGTCGAATATGTATCAATAACCTAGTTATTTCTTCTCCAGGCCTGTTCAAGCGAAGTGATGATGCTCCGAGTGGCGCGGCGGTACGATGCGGCGACCGACAGCGTACTATTCGCCAACAACCAGGCGTACACTCGTGACAACTACCGCAAGGCCGGCATGGCCTACGTCATAGAAGACTTACTGCATTTCTGCCGGTGCATGTACTCGATGTCCATGGACAACGTGCATTACGCGCTGCTCACTGCAGTCGTCATCTTCTCAGGTAATTATAACAGCAATGGATGTCACAAAATAGTGATAAGTCGCAAAAACCAGGCGTACACTCGTTACAACTACCGCAAGGCCGGCATGGCCTACGTCATCGAAGACCTGTTTCTGCCGGTGCATGTACTCCATGTCCATGGACAACGTGCATTACGCGCTGCTCACTGCATTCGTCATCTTCTCAGGTAATTATAACAGCAATGAATGTCAAACAATAGTGATAAGTCGCTAAAACCAGGCGTACACTCGTTACAACTACCGCAAGGCCGGCATGGCCTACGTCATAGAAGACTTACTGCATTTCTGCCGGTGCATGTACTCCATGTCCATGGACAACGTGCATTACGCGCTTCTCACTGCAGTCGTCATCTTCTCAGGTAATTATAATAGCAATGGATGTCACACAATAGTGATAAGTCGCTAAAACCAGGCGTACACTCGTGACAACTACCACAAGGCCGGCATGGCCTACGTCATAGAAGATTTACTGCATTTCTGCCGGTGCATGTACTCCATGTCCATGGACAACGTGCATTACGCGCTGCTCACTGCAGTCGTCATCTTCTCAGGTAATTCAATCAGCAATGAATGTCTAACAATAGTGATAAGTCGCAAAAACCAGGCGTTCACTTGTGACAACTACCACAAGGATGATGATGGATAACGACATCAGACTTGCACTTCTACTGCTGCTTGACTTGCTGTACTATGGGTGCATGTACTCTATCCATCGACAATTAACATTACATGCTTACTTTACTCGTTATCTTCTCAGATAATCGAGCCAGTATTAGATGTCAAGCGCATGTCTTATTTAAGACTGTATATACTTACTGTGAAATTAATATTTGATGTGCTGTGGCCCTGTTTATTCTTTAACAGTTCTACAAAGTCTCAACTATTTTGTTTGTACGTTTCAGACCGGCCGGGGCTGGAGCAACCGCAGCTAGTAGAAGAAATCCAGCGATATTACCTGAACACGCTCCGCATGTACATCCTCAACCAGCTGAGCGGCTCCCCTCGCTGCTCGGTCGTCTACGGTAAGATCCTGTCCATCCTCTCCGAGCTGCGCACGCTCGGCACGCAGAACTCTAACATGTGCATCTCCCTCAAGCTCAAGAACCGCAAGCTGCCCCCGTTCCTCGAAGAGATATGGGACGTGGCCGACGTGTCCACGACGCAGGCCTCCGCCATCATGGAGTCGCCGACGAGCCTCTAGCCCCTACGCGGTACCAGCGCGCCGTCCGGCCGCGGCCTGCTCTAAGCTCTACTTATAGTACTAATTATCTAAGCTAAGCTGATCCACTTACCTGCATTCACAATAGCATTGTGTCTAATATAATCATATCTGCTTTTGTTCTCTTAAGCGCCAACCAGTTACTTACAAAAAAAGGTTAGAACTACATTGCGTGGATATTGAATTTTAAAATGTTTGTTGACGAGAGATCATAGTCCTTTTTCAAGAGAATACGTTCTTGTGGAGGGTCGGACGGTTGTAAAGTTCCAAAAAGTTATGATCACCATTATTCTGTTAGTGCATTTTGTAGTGTAATGTCCAAGGAAATAGAGTCGATAATCTATATTAACCTTCCAAGGTGGTTACAATCTGCTTTTACTACTATCTTAATTTGTGGTTTACCAGTTGTGGTTTGGTCAATGGTATTCAGTTCTTAAGTGGATTAGCTTAGCTTAGATAATTAGTACTATACCGCGTCGAACGCCCCGAGGAGAGAACGCTATAGACTGGCTAGTTTTAGTGAAGTGCACGGACACTTAAGTCGGAAGTGATGAATGTATTTATAAGGATTGTGCAAATTTTAACACTTAAGAAGGGCGCTCGCGTCCCATTTCGTACGTATTCGGTGACCGACGACGAAAATGTGCGGGAGATTAGTGAATATATGTGTTGTTGAACGTTTGGAGAATATATATTTAGTGTTGATCGTTGGGCGGCGGCGGCCTAGGCCCCGGCGGCCCGCGCCGCCGACGCGGTTATTTCATTGACGACTGGATACTGAGTTGGTCACTCGGATACGACTGTATAATAAGACTTCGTCAATAAGTACACCTCCTAAAATAATCATACGTACACTACGAGAGTTTATAGAGAAAAAAAAGTAATATATGAAGAATGTTTCTATTGGATGAAAAGTTAAATAATTATGTTTATTTACCAAAATTAACGATGCGTTTAACCTTTTCGATCTATATATATCGTGAGGCCCTCAGCGTCTATTGTACATAGTATACGTTCGGGCACGCTACGTGTCCGCTCCGATTTCGTTCCGATTCAAGTTCCGTTGTCCTGTCCCGCGTCCCTTACACGAGTAATTATAATTTATTGCTGTGATTACATTTATAACATGTTAAACTTACTTAGGCGGAAATAAGTGTGTCTTATTACATATAAAAATTCTACTGCCGTCGGTTGCTTTCTTAAAAAGCGTTAAGAGTCTCGTCTCTGTTTAGGTACTTTTGTAATAATAACGATATACACTCGATTCATGTTAAAGTTCGCAGCGTGCACCGGCTGCACTAGCTAGTCGCTTGTTTTCAGACCTTGGTACATAGCCTCAGTACAACGTTCTCACTATGCGTAACACCTCAATAACTAGTAATAACATCATTGTTAAGTAGTATTTTCACTGCGATGAGCATTTTACTATTATTTTGCAACACAAAACTATACATATAGGATCTAAAAACGAAATGTGTCGTATTTATTTTAAATTTAGGACTATAGAGGCAGGTTTGGCTATAAATACCCAGTTTTTTTTTAACTTTTGAGTTTTTTTTAACTTTCGAGTTTTTATTAACATAAATAATGCAATATTGTTGTCTACTTATGTATTAGTCTACAGCGTTGCGTGCATGGGTGGAGGCAGCTGTTATGTAGGTTCGAAATTGTATAGAAAGCCTAGAATGATAGAGCCCGTATGTTCTCCCGATGATTTGTTCACTTGGCTACGTTCCTTCGTAATCCTAATACTGTAAAAAGTACAAAATGGCAGCTTATTTAACCTTAGTTTGAAAATATAAGTGGACTTTTGGCCGAGCTTACTACATGGGAACAATATAAGGTAGAGATGTTATGTCATGCACGCATCGCAGCACAAGCCATAACCAAATCTGTCTCCTGCTTTAATGTTACACCTGTACAGTAACGAAACATGTTCTAAGTAATCGATCAACAATTAAAACGATACTGCCCGTATTTTAGCGATCACTCAAACAAAATGCCTTATTTCGCGGTACCTGTATTGCGTACCTACATTGTTGATGAATGGAAAAATCATAGTATATAGAAAATAAAAATTAATAGATCTCAATTACCCACAAGCGTTGTTGATACGTTAGGCATTTTTTCATCGTTTGCTGGGCATTACCTTCTAACAAATTTCATGTTCAATGCAGGTTTTTGGCAGCTGAATGTATCCATGTTTTGTGAATACAGTGTCCGTCTCTGTACGCGAGTGTTAGATATAGGTGCCACAGTTTCATTCATCGAGTTCATGTAACGTTCATATCATCGAACACCAAACATCTACAATACGAGTACGTGTGAGTTATAATAATGTTAGTGTCTCTAGGTGCGTGTTGAATGTGTCTTCTTTACTGTAAGGAGTATGCCACTGTGTCGTAATCTACATTACACGTATGCCTGGGATTTGGAAACGCATTTCTAATATACGTATGACGTCAGCGTGACGATCAGGCTTGCACCGCGGGCCATGCGCTAGTCGCTTCCAAAACTATTCGTTATGTTCTAGTAGTAGGCGATTTAATAAAAACGAAGCACAAATGTCATCGGAGTGTCTTAGGTGTCTCTAATAAGGGGCGTATTGATAACGAACACACTGCCATTATAATCGTATGTTCATGGTGTGATATTGTATGCGTGCGATCATTAACAGGTTTTTCTATTGGATTTTCGTTGTGAAGTGTTATATAAAAGACAGTGTTTGATAACTTTATGCTGTACGATGCCTTACCAGGGCGCGGGCGATCGCCCAGCGTTGCGACAAATAACTGCCATTGGTTAAGTAATAGGTATACATACATTTCGGGCGACGCGACACATACTGATAGCTTCGTAGTCTTCGGTACCCGACGGTGCACAGCCGGTCGTATTTGATACATATTATTCAATTTCTAAATTGTAATAGATTTATTAAGTATGTAATAATGTTACATGAAAAGTAATAAGTAAAAATACCCTAATATAATTTGTGTCTTAGCTGGTAATGAAATTAGTATGATAATAAGTTTGTATCGCTTATTGGGATAATAATGTAACGTGAGACGGCACACGAGCAGACATGTGGAGCGACAGAGTCGCGGCTATACCGTGCGAGCGGGACGGCAGGATTCGATAAGACTGGCGAGACGCAGGATGGACTGTTCAACCTGTTACACTTCATTGCCTTTCTAAACTATTTAATTTTACACTACGACTAGTAGATATCGGTGATCAAGCGAGGCGCATCCAGTCTATTACAAAGTGAGGACTATACTATTGGGGAGTCTACTCGTTTCCAATCAAATGTTGTACATAGGTACCTTTAGATTCTATCGTCATATGTTTGACATATGTTTAATTTTATTCATCTAAGAAAGTACAGATGGCTGTTGTTATTTTTATATTATTTGGGTAGAAGTATATTTTTTGTAAATGACCTCTGTATTTATCTTTTGTAAGCTTTGTAAGCCATAGGGACTTAGATAAGTAACGAGCTACGAACATTGTGATTGCAAATTTCTTTTAATTTGTGTTTACGGCGATATTTTTGTTCTACGAGAATAATTATAATTTTCAATTCGACGGATTTTTTCTTAATAATTTTTGTTACTTCAGAGTGCAATATGTACAAATATTTACATATTAAATAATGTACAGTCAATTTTTAGTTTTAATGTGTCAACGCAATATCTTCGCTGAGCATTCGTTGAATGTACACCGGCAGGCATAATACAATATCACAAGTGGTCATCCACTGTTGTGTTTGTCTAATACTTAAGTGATTAATTTTATATAGATGGACTAGGTGATCATTGTATTTAAATTTGCTAATTTTTGGTAGCAGATTAGATTTGTTTACTTGTATAAGATGAATAATGTACATTTTGAATTGATTTTAAAGTGATTTAGTTGTTATTTAGTAACGAATTGTCTTATTAGGTGTAACTGGCAGCCTCGTGGACGGGCTCTAAGTCCACTGATACCAGTGTGATTGTGCAATGTCGTTTAGAACAATTGGGTACCGCGTTGATGGCATCGCTTGGCGCAAGTATGCTCTATTCAGCCGAGCGCAGCCCTACAGGGCCTCGCCTCAGGCTCGGGCTCCAAGCCGTGCCGCTAACGCCACCAAACAAGGCCACTCTCCGACACACTTCTAGTGCCACGTGGAACGATATGTCAAGGCTGATAAGCTATAAGGGCCCATTCCGTGTTCATCGAAACACAATTTCGTATTTTATTTCGTATCTTACTGTCCGCAATAATTACTCTTTTCCTCGTTATATTTCGCCTTAGTAATTGTTTACCCTGTTTTGTATGGTTTAATTGAAGTGGTGGAGCGAACTAGATATAGGGAACAGACATGACGATATGTTAAATTTTAGAGAGTCAACTTTTATAAAAGATAATAACTACAAAACAAACCAAGAAAAGGTGTGTACAAAATGAGGAAATTTGTATGAAACATTGTTATGCGAATAAACTTACACCTCAAGATAAATATATTAAAAATTATAAAAAATAATTTTGTCTTTTATTTATTCCTTTTCGTGTCATAAACAGTAAGTATACACATTTCATCTGACGAAATAGTAGATTGTATAAACTGTACCTGTAACCCTACTTTTTTACCCAACTTGGTACGTCAAAGGAAGGGTTATTTTTTAGAGTATCTATGTTAAAAGTCTAGATAAAGCCTGACCAGAAATATATGAGGATTGTCAACCAATCGCAACTAGGGTTACCATACGTCCGGATTTGTCCGGACATGTCCGGACTTTTCGACTCTTGTCCGGACTTTGTCCGGCCCTTTAATTTGTCCGGCTTTTTTCAAATAAGTTGGAATAATGAGAAAACCCCGCACCTACCCCCTCGCAAATCTCGCAATGCGAGCGTCTACCTACTACCATGCCTACCTATTTTGGTGACTAAAAAGTCCGGACTTTTTTCGATTTGTCCGGCTTTTTGCCAGGACTTTTCAAATTCCTAAATGGTAACCCTAATCGCAACCCACTATTATGACATTACTTTTAAATACCTGTCAGTTCCACTATGTTAACCCGTAATGTCATTTAATGGAATACACTCTTATCCTGACTGTTTTTCGAGTAGTAAACACATGTCAATTTTATTTATAATCTTACGTTCATGACTGTGAATGGTTTTTGCCATTTCGTTGGATAATTTTAAATATTTGTCTGTTAAAGAAATCTCGAATGACATACACATTGTTGACAAACCATCATAAAAATCATTGCCAGTGTACAGTGACGGATTAAGGGTAGAGAGCGCCCTAGGCAAAACCCTTACCGGCGCCCCTTTGCGGCCCTTTCCGCTCCTTTGCGGCCCTTTGCGGCCCTTTGCGGCCTTGCGCCCTTAGGCACGTGCCTACTTTGCCTTAGGGATAATCCGCCACTGCCAGTGTAAGAAATTAGTTCCAGTAAAATTCCGCAATATGGCGCATCCTCATATATTTCCTCAGACCAATCATCTATAGACTTGACAACCAAATAATAATACCACTACAGAAGGAAATGATCATATACAAATTATAACAAGAGTGACAGAGAGAAGTATATTATTTTTTGTCTTTTTCATAGTTTCACTTTTCCACCGCTGCCACAATCGAGTTTGTGGCAAACAAATAAGTACGTGACATGTCCGCCCAAATTACGTAGGTTGTTTATGATAAGCTGTCAGTCATATTTAAATGTGTTCTTAATTTAGCTGCATAACAATCATGTTAGGGATACCAGATGAAAACATCATAAATTTAGGGGTATTAAATCATACTTCTATTCTAATAACAAAAAACAAACAAATATTGTGAAGATTAAATGAGGATGTCGGTTCCACGGCTTAGAATCGCCAACGGAAATAATTTAATCTAATATTGTAATCTACATAGTATAAAACAAAGTCGCTTTCTCTGTCCCTATGTCCCTTTGTATGCTTAAATCTTTAAAACTACGCAACGGATTTTGGGTTTTTTTTTTATAGATAGAGTGATTCAAGAGGAATGTTTATATGTATAATACATGCATAATTTATCAGCATTGCACCCGTGCGAAGCCGGGGCGGGTCGCTAGTTAATAAATAAACATTAAGGTATGTTACACAAATCAAGCTTTTACTATGGGTACTAGATGACATAATATATATGTACATAATATATATAAATACATATATCGATAGCATCCATGACGACCCAGGAACATATACTTATTCGAGTTTGTCGCACAAATATTTGCCCTGGCCGGGATTTCAACCCAGGACCGCCCGCTCAGTAGTATTATTTGTATATAAAAATTAAAATATCGGTAACATTATCTGAATGTGTTTCATTTCTGATTTCTCATCTAACCTTAAACCCCATCCTCATTTTTAGTAATAAGATGTTCCAAAAGCTAAGTATTATATGGAGCCACCATGATTGAAAAATGGCATGTCAGTAATATAAAATTATGGGGAAAGTTGAATCAACATGGCCACCCCGAATATATGACGTATTCTATGTCTGTCCCTTACGGGTGTGCGCTGACGTCAAGTCTATGGATGATTGGTCTGAGTATATTTCTGGTCAGGCTTTACTATTTAAGCTTACTTTGGCACCCTTATCAACCTACATGGCTTCGCCTACATGACAAAGTCTGATAAATAGATTCGTCTGTCTGTAACATAAGTTTACAACTGAAACGGTAACAATAATTAAACTATATATTATTTCAAAAACAGTTCTAGCTCGCAATAGAATGGGTAAAGCTGAAAAAAAAGGATGATATTTAGCTAGAAGAGCGTCAGAGATTAGTTGATACAGTCTTAGACGTATGTATCAGTAGGAGTATTTAAGATGAATAATAAATCCTCTGATTGCAATTGCATTGTAACATTTTCTCTTCGTCTACATACTGATCACAATTAAACAGACACAGAATTTTACAAAGTTCTCATTATAATGTCGAAAAGCACATAGCGTAAGTATATCAGAGAACAGAGGCCTGATGCAAGAGTGACAATCATTCTGTGTGCAAAAGGCTTATAGTTTAAAAAATAGCTTTAAAATTATTAAGGGTACAACCTCAGAAATATAAATGATAAGTCTTTGAGTCAAAGACATTGGTAGTCAAAGACTTTGACTACCAAAAACTGCCAGTCATGTCACATCAGAGCCCGCTAGATGGGCAAAACCCCACCCCGGACATAGAGCCCGCCAGGTGGGCGCTTTTATAGTACAAAGTACAACCCGCCTGATGAGCTGGGCCAGGAGCTGAGTAAAATTTACGAGCGCCCGGCAGGCGGGTTCATCGTGAAAGTGTTAACTTTTTAAAATTATGGATGTATGTTATGCTTACTGTATCTTTACAAAAGCAAATAATGAAACTATTAACTTATTTAGTCTATAAAATTCAATAAACAACACTGTATTTTGTATACTTTTGTATATCATCAACTTATCTTTGAAAAGGATTCGAAAGAGAAAATAAGGAGCTATGATATAATAATAGAGATCACATTTTTGGTGCAGGCAACTTAATAATGACACAATTACATGAGTAAACTTCGTTAACCGAATACATGATTTGATTTTACATCATTATGGTTTAACAATTTAATATATTATATATTTTTTCCATTTTCTATTTATTTTCCATAAACCCAAATCTTGTATTGTTACGTAAGTATTCAATTAAATAAAAACATCAGTCTTTAACATAATTATATTAGTCACTAACTTTATAATTTTATTGTGATAAACTTAATTGCAATTCTTAAGTTGTAGTTTTGAGTTTTTCCTGCTTTTATTTTTCTTCCAGTAATGGTTTTTTTTTATGCCTCTGATTCTGCATTTTTTCATAAGTTCAACCAATTCCCATTTTTCTGCTCATAAATTAAATTTGTCATATAAAGACGCTATTAGCCTTCTTCTTTTCAACCATGATGGACTTGTTTTTCTTCATAGCCAACAAATTAACAGACGCATTTGTCTTTAAGGCTGCTGGTGACTCATTCACCATTGTCTTAACCTTCTCCTGCAAAATAATAAAATACGTTAAAACAATGTCCATTTACTCCCTTAGATTATGGGTATTGCTACCTTGACTGCCTATCTATACGAAACAATGTTAAAGAAAAAATAATAATCTGCAGCGATCTACAGGGATCAACGAAAAAAAAAACATGGTCTTCCTAAAATTGTACCAAACCTATTGTCGTGGCTCATAGTCATGAGTGAATGAAGCCCAGACTCCGCCTCCCGGAGCTGGCACCATAGTGCGTTTTGGTGCTTGGTGCTTACCGCCCAGTATGCCCGTGAACGTGACCTAAGAACTCGTAATTAGAACGAAAGCAAGTTTAAAAAACCGGCCACGTGCGAGTCGGACTCGCACACCGAGGGATCCGTACAAACACCATCTTAACTTGCTGAGTTAAGTTAAGTTTGCACCTGGTGTCTATGGCGCCGCATACAAATGAGGTGCAAAGTTATTGCAACCGATCACGTTTGTTGTATGGGAGCCCCACTTAAATATTTATTTTATTCTGTTTTTAGTATTTGTTGTTCAAAATTTCCAGATGATGTATTCCTGTTGCCGCTGTGCAACAGGAATACATCATCTGGAAATTTTGAACTGTCTAGCTATCACGGTTCATGAGATACAGCCTGGTGACAGACAGACAGACAGACAGAGAGACAGACACACAGACGGACAGCGGAGTCTTAGTACTAGGGTCCCGTTTTTTACCCTTTGGGTATGGAACCCTAAAAAGAACAAAATTCATTGTTTTGATATACCTAAACTTACACAATTTTCACACATTTATTAAAACGGGACTAATCGCGTTCATAAAGTGTCTATTAAATTACCTCGACGTTTCGAACGTGATGTGACGTTCCCTTAACCGCGCTTAAAAATTACATGCCGCTTTCGTCGGTTAAAAGGAAATCTACCTGTGTATATGGAACGCTCAGTGCGCGAGGTTTTCTTATTCTTATTGCTTATTTTGGTAATTCCAATGCGTACAACCTCGATATAATAAAAACAATCCACAAGAGCAGTTACTCATTATATTACGGAAACCGGTTCTCTAAGGGGAAAACCACCAGTGGAGAATTTCGCAATCTAGTTGATCAAAATATTACAAATATGTTCTTAACACAGACAAACGTCTGTCTACGCACAAATTAAGGGTCCCTATTGGCTGGTATTTGGCTGTTTAGGGTTCCGTACCCAAAGGGTAAATAACGGGACTCTATTACTAAGACTCCACTGTCCGTTCGTCCGTCTGATAATTAGACAGTTGAATTTGTTACAGATGATGTATTTCTGTTGCCGCTATAACAACAAATACTAAAAAACAGAATAAATTAAGTATTTGAGGGGCCTCTCATACAACAAACGTGGTCGGTTACGTTAACTTTGCACCTCACTTGTAAGTTTGCACCTCAGAGGTGCAAACTCCACTTAACCCGGCTAGTTAAATAAGATGGGTTATTGTTTGTACGTAACCCGCGGTGCGCGAGTCCGAGTCGCAGTTGGCCGGTTTTTTTTTTTGTCTGAGTCAGATAACTCGGAGGCGGAGGCATTGTCACTAACTGTCAGGCTCCAGTGGATCTTATCCCACATTGGTATCAGTGGTCATGTAAAAATGTATAAAATAGTTAAGGATGCTTGTAGTGATGAAGTTTTTTCTCATTATTATACTTATCTACTTATTCTGACTGACCACCTCAGCTTGGCGACAATTCACTGTCACTGTCATGACATGAACTATGGAACGTATTCTTAGAGATCAATAGTGGGCGGCGTTTGCTTAAATATACGGCATTATTCTTTTATAATTTTTTCCTTTGGCAAGAATAACCTTTTGAAGCCTAGAAACATTTTAAGAAGGAGAGCCATTTTGAATTTTAGTAAAGGACGGAGTTATGACGTCATAGGTATATTTTTTGTACGGGATTTTGTCATTTTTATACCTGAATCCCATTGGGTATCTTAGTATCTAATGAAAGGACTTCATAAGCTGAATCCCATGTATTGTTACATTGCTGCTACTTATTTGGAAAATCTGAAACATAGATATCAAGTTTGGGCTCTTGCACTTAGGAAGAGGCTGAATTATATTTAAAAAAAACACCAAATAACCCGTAATATACTCATCGTCTTCGATTCTTCGCTTCCTGATTAGTTTTTTTTGTTTAGGTTTTTTTTGTTGCCTCTTACAACGTAAATTAATAATAATAAATAACGGATAACCCGCAGTGAACGCATATAACCTCACACAAATCGATCTAGTCATAAACTCAAGCATCTTTCTGATATACCTGTCTAAAACAATTGTTTCAAGATGAATTATTATTGGTATGATGTTATCACTGGGTACATGAATCTATATGTATGTAGTATATTATAATTATGTATTTGTGTAAGTTTAAGTATGTAAGTATGTATAATATATTTTATTTAATTTTTTTTTTTTTATAGTCTCCGAACGTTATACTCATAGACCCTGCACCAACTCAATGTTTCTGTTTAGCCTTATGGTTGACTGGTAGAGAATGCCTTGTGGCATTAAGTCCGCCATTTGTACTAGCTTGATCTGTGCAATAAAGTTTAAATAAAAATAAATAAACTGTTATGGGCGCTAGATAACGATAGCCATAGTTTATATAGATTCATATTAATATTTAAATAAATAAAACATCTATAATAAACAATGCAAAGATGGACACACAAAGCATAAGGAAAAATACGAAAGGTTGCTTGGGAGTTAGGGTGGCGGAAAGGTTAACGCGCTGGACCGGCAATCCAGAGGGTTCGACCCCGGTCTCTACCACCAGGTAACTCATTTCAATTTTTCTTTGAGCTTTGTATCAATGGTTTAATAGAAAAGTTGTGGTGTGTATCCACATTAAAAAATATGAGACATTACATCCATACTAATATCCATACTAGTAATACTAGTACTAGTAATACTAGTACTAATACTAGTACTAGTAATACTAGTACTAGTAATATTATAAATGCGAAATTGTGTCTGTCTGTCTGTCTGTTACCTCTTCACGCTTAAACCGCTGAACCGACTTAGATGAAATTTGGTATGGAGATAGTTTGAGACCCGGGAAAGGACATATGATACTTTTCATCCCGGATTAATTTCGTGTTCCCGTGGGATGAGCGGGTAACACCGCAGGCACAGCTAGTGTTTCATAAATCAACATCTATAACCCAGGAACAACTATTTGAGTTCATCAGTCATCGCCGCCGCCGCCGGCTCCGTAGGTGCTGTACCCTTACCATGAGTTGACGTGATCGTACTCGCTAGTGATAGCGTAAACAATTTATATGGAGAATAGTAGCGGTTACTTTGTAGAACTACAATTCTCCATACAAATCGTTTATGCTGTCGCCCTGTCTAGCGAGTACGGTCACTGTAAACTCGTGGTAGTGTACGGTACAACGGGGTTACTTTCCAATGCAGGAGCTACTTTGGAAAAGTGTTTTTACGCCATATTCTTATTTTTTTTATTATCTGTGACAATGCAATACATACCTTCAACAATGACCTAACCTTTTACTTCATTTGCTCAATCGCACTATGAATATTTGCGTTTTTATAACCATTTTCAAAGTAGCCCCAAATTTTCCTAAAGTAACCCCGTTTTACGGTATTTGTATTTGTGTTTGAGATCTCTTTACTTTACATGGACTACAGTTTGAGATTTAGAGTTTTGACCAGTTATAACGGCAATATACTCCACTGGGGACCTGGGTGGGTGATGGGGTTTTCCTGCACGCTTATATGCTGGTCGACGTCTGAGCCCCTTCATTACTAAACCAGTCGTCGTACACACATGATATCGCTAAGAAATACCTCAATGTGCTCGAATTGTTGTTGTTTTTAAGCATGGCGTTGTTTAACACGCTATTAGTGGTGTTAATAGTGCAGATATTTTCCGAGTTTTCACGTAAGTTTATACGGTGATAAGATAACATATTACTATCCTGTTTCTGACCTATATTGTTATGGATAAAGTTGGATATTTTGTATGGATGGATTCTTAGTTTGACCCACAAATCCTAAAACTAAGAATGTCAAGTTGAAAGTTGATTGCATGTTTTATTTTAAGTTGTTCCCTCAAGACTCCGTCGGTTATCAAAAAATCAAAATTTATTTATTTCGGACAAGCAAAGTATCTAAAGTGTTAGTATAGAAGCAAACATCATAATCTAGTGTTAGTAGGTATTTATAATTTTCTTACTATTTTACACTATACACAAAATAAAATGCTAATTTATACTAACATTCTAATTATGGTGTAATGTGTTTTTCCAAATGCTCCCATTTAAATGCCAAAATTGTGTAAGCGATTGTGTGGTGTCACAGGACAGGCCTAGTGTGAGCCACAAAACTGAATACCGCGCAAAAAACAACTGTCGATAAAGTTCTCATCTCAATAAAATACTTAGCATTTGTTTGAATATTGATTCGTATCTACACTTATTACTTACGCGGTATTGCACTATCCCCGACGATATGTAAAAATTTATTGTGTTCATAAAATAAAAAAATAAATTAAATAATTTAAATTATAAATTAAAATATATATCTATCTTATCTTAAATATCTTAATAAATAATGTATTGATCCGTAAATTATTAAAAAAATCTATATATTTTGTTCCATATAAAATAATTCAGCACGCATTGTGTTTGTTTGTTGTAGTTTGTACGCTACTTATTCCAGCATAGTATCTTCTCTACATTATATATTGCGCTACGCTAGAAATCTAAAAAATAGCGTCCCCCCCCCCTCTAACTTTTCGACCACGGGTAAAAAAATTAATTCTTAAAAATGAGGCCTTATTTAATTATTAATTTATAAAGCACTTTCAATAAAAACTATACTGAATAAAATCGGTCAAGCCGTTAAATGCCGCGCTTTTTCCTTATACTTCGAACGTTACACATATTAGTTAAGTGCCATACTGCATTAAAACATTCCATTAAATCTGGGGCGTATAATTGATAACTTCCAGAAGGTAATAAGTAATTACAGTTACTTTGGCGTTTACGACCTTTTTATAGAGCTTGAAATCTTTCTCGTAATTTAAGCCCATCTATTGTGAAGGATGGGCAACTACGGAACCCTACACTGAGCGTGGCCCGACATGCTCTTGGCCGGTTTTTTTTTGGATTGAGATCTGATAATAGGAGGGTCTACAGTATATTTACTAGCAATAAATATGTATTGTGTATACCTACGTTGTTCATATAAACACATGCGTGAGAGTAAGACAGCTTTCCGATGAAAATGTAGTTTTTGATTAAAAAAAACGAAATACCGATTTTTCTAGATGGACATCCGAAACCATTCTTCCGTAAGGACTACACCTTCCTCGAAGAATCCCAGGCGTTTTATAAAGTACACACGACGCGCCGGCCGTGGAAGGACGCCAAGAAACAATGTCAATCAGAGGGGGCCAGTTTGTTCTACCCAGATGACGACCACGAGGCCAAGGTTGTGATGGAGCTGTGGAAGAAATCTGAGCCGTATGGATGGATATATCTCGGCATTTCGGATTTATTGGCTAAGGGAGTTTGGGAGACAGTTGACGGTAAGTTATTGTACAAAATGCACTGGTCTCGAGGGGATTAAATCAAACACTTATATTGACAACCATGCAACTTATGTTTATTCTTTGAACTCCCACATATCGACAAAATAACAGTAATCATTTGCATTGCAGTACTTATGCATTTTACATAAAACAAACGTTGGCGCGATTTACAATTCACGCTCTACGGTACAGCGCCATCTACCAGACAATTGAGACAGTTAACTACTTAACAACAACAGTTATGAAATATTAATTTATGAAAGATAGTGGGTCTGTGAGCTGTAGTAGACCTCGCTTTTTTTTAATGGTTGAAATATTTTTATTTTTTTTGGAATTCGGACATACGAAAGAGTTTTGACAAACTGAAATTTTTCTCGCTCGTTCGGTAAATTATAAGAAACAGTAACGCTAGTTTAATATCGTTGCGTTTCTACAATATCGTCAAAAAACGCACTTGTCCCCATTCCATAGACGCTTATAGTTATAACCAGTGCACGTGTCCAAGCCTGCTACAAACTATGTCACTGGTATGTTTACAATAATAAAGGTTATCAGAATACAAGTAGCTCGTACATTCGTCTGTTTCCTCAATTTCCTCACTGCTTTTGACTTATCGGAATACCGGAAAATGCACGCTGTAATATACTTGATGACTGTTGAGACAGCACATAAATAGGTACATTGTGCTGCCTCATCAAGTATTTTCTAGTGACGACCTAGACCTGACTTGGTTTATTGCATAAAAACACGTGTTTTTATTTTTTCAAGTACTTTCCTTTTTAATTTAGCTGGAGGATAACGAGACACACGGTTTTCGAAAATACTAGAGTATTTGAGCAGGTATTTATTTACAGTCTGACACAAAAGAGTAGAAATTTAAAAGTGGCAATACTGTAAGGACGTCCCCGTTTTCTTAGATTAATTACAAAGGGACGACACGACAGTATTGCCACTTTTTAATGTATACTCTTTTGTGTCAGACTGTAGATTAATTAATTAAGTTACACTAGAAAATAGGGTTAAGGGAGCTAAACATCAATGTTAATAACATTTTTCCTAACGAGCATTATTTCTACCCACAGGTCGTCCATTACTAGACGTGTACAGCAACTGGGGCTCCGGCCAGCCCGACGACAGCGGCGGCATCGAAGACTGCGTGCTCTGGCGTCGTGACAAAACGCTCAACGACTACAGTTGTCATGAGTCATACCCCTTCATCTGCAAAAAGAGCCTGCTCAGTTTGGAGTCTGGCAAAATTTCTGAATCAAAACCAAGTAAGATAAAAAGTTAAATATTCTTATTAGTAAGTCGCTACAGATTGCTACAGTTATCACAACTTACAGAAAGGTTGGCAGTGTTTAATGCGTCTTTCATTGAGATGGCTCAAATACAAGTTTTTCTTCAAATCCCTTCATTTTCTTTTGAAGTAGAGCGTTCGTTCAAGTCAGTTACTATTACTAAAACCCCATTGTCGTCAGTTT
Organism: Apotomis capreana; assembly: GCA_947623375.1. Classification (NCBI taxonomy): domain Eukaryota; kingdom Metazoa; phylum Arthropoda; class Insecta; order Lepidoptera; family Tortricidae; genus Apotomis; species Apotomis capreana. The sequence goes on along the minus strand of OX392506.1, from coordinate 17,868,944 downwards.
GACTTATTATTCGCAATACAACACTAACTTTAATTTCAGGTAAAAAACCGAAACCAAGCTTTGACCGTAAAGACTACACTTTCATAAAAGAATCCAAGGCATTCTACAAAGTACATACGACACGCAAAGCATTCCATGACGCCAGAATGCAATGTCAGAAGGAGGGCGCCATTTTGTTCTACCCAGAGGACAAGGCTGAAGCTGAGACTGTGATGGGGCTGTGGAACAGGACTGAGCCGTATGGGTGGATATATCTCGGTATCACGGATTTGCTAGTGAAGGGAACTTTTGAAACAGTTGATGGTATGTATCGTAAAGGCAAGAAAAGTTTTTGGAAGTTTTATGATGGCTGCTGCTTACGATATAGTTTCTTAATGTAAATGCCTAAAATTTGACAGGTTAAGCCGTGACAATGTATCTCTATCTACAGGTCGTCCATTACTAGATGTGTACAAAAATTGGGGCACCGGCCAGCCTGACAACACAGGCGGCATTGAGGACTGCGTGCTCTGGCGTCGTGATAAGACGCTCAACGACTATAGTTGTCATGAAGAGTATCCTTTCATCTGCAAAAAGAGCATGCGTAGTCTGGGCTTGGACCCAATACCGGGAACTAAACCAAGTAATTCAAAATTAAATAAAAGCTAAAAATAACAAATTAGTACTGTAACTTTGAAGGGCCTCTAAAAATAGGAATATAAGTAACTTGGGTGCAACTACATTACTAGTACGACTACTACATATACTATCATAAGTTCATAATCTTAACACGTCAGCAACTGCATTGGTTTTAGCGTCGTTTTTCTTTAAGAGGTTTGGTAAACACGTTTGTGTACGAATCAACTAAATACATTTGTATGGATCCAGTACCTAGGTGAAATTAACGACATTTCAGATTCCAGTTTTGTGTTTCTTTCCACAACCAAGAAATTGACAGATTGTTCCCTTTTGAACGCTGACTTCGTTTTCAGGTAAACAGCCGAAACCATGCTTTGATCGTAAAGACTACACTTTCATAGAAGAATCCAAGGCATTCTACAAAGTACATACGACACGCAAAGCATTCCATGACGCCAGAATGCAATGTCAGAAGGAGGGCGCCATTTTGTTCTACCCAGAGGACAAGGCCGAAGCTGAGACTGTGATGGAGCTGTGGAACAGGACTGAGCCGTATGGGTGGATATATCTCGGTATCACGGATTTACTAGTGAAGGGAACGTTTGAAACAGTTGATGGTAAGTATCGTAAAGGCAAGAAAAGTTTTTGGAAGTTTTATGATGGCTGCTGCTTACGATATAGTTTTTTAATGTAAATGCCTAAAATTTGACAGGTTAAGCCGTGACAATGTATCTCTATCTACAGGTCGTCCATTACTAGATGTGTACAAAAATTGGGGCACCGGCCAGCCTGACAACACAGGCGGCATTGAGGACTGCGTGCTCTGGCGTCGTGACAAGACGCTCAATGACTACAGTTGTCATGAAGAGTATCCTTTCATCTGCAAAAAGAGCTTGCGTAATCTGGGCTTGGACGCAATACCAGAAACTAAACCAAGTAATTCAAAACTAAATAAAACCTACAAATAACAAATTAGTACTGTAACTTTAAAGGGCCTCTAAAAATGGGAATATAAAGTAACTTCGGTGCAGTTAAATAACTAGTATGTACGACTATTACGGATGCTATTATAAGTTCATAATACGTGAACAATTGCATTGGTTTTAGCATAAATTTTTTCAAGAGGTTTGCTAAGCACGTTTGTGTATGAATCAACTAAATACATTGTATTTGTATGATTTTAAATATGCGTTGAATCCAGTACCTTGGTAAAATTAATGACATTTCAGATTCCAGTTTTGTGTTTCTTTCCACAACGAAGAAATTGACAGATTGTTCCCTTTTGAATGCTGACTTCGTTTTCAGGTAAACAGCCGAAACCATGCTTTGATCGTAAAGACTACACTTTCATAGAAGAATCCAAGGCATTCTACAAAGTACATACGACACGCAAAGCATTCCATGACGCCAGAATGCAATGTCAGAAGGAGGGCGCAATTTTGTTCTACCCAGAGGACAAGGCTGAAGCTGAGACTGTGATGGGGCTGTGGAACAGGACTGAGCCGTATGGGTGGATATATCTCGGTATCACGGATTTGCTAGTGAAGGGAACTTTTGAAACAGTTGATGGTATGTATCGTAAAGGCAAGAAAAGTTTTTGGAAGTTTTATGATGGCTGCTGCTTACAAAATTTATGATATAGCTTCTTAATGTAAATGCCTAAAATTTGACAGGTTAAGCCGTGACAATGTATCTATCTACAGGTCGTCCATTACTAGATGTGTACAAAAATTGGGGCACCGGCCAGCCTGACAACACTGGCGGCATTGAAGACTGCGTGCTCTGGCGTCGTGACAAGACGCTCAACGACTATAGTTGTCATGAGGAGTATCCTTTCATCTGCAAGAAGAGCTTGCTCACTCTGGGCTTGGACGCAATACCAGAAGCTAAACCAAGTAATTTAAAACAAAATAAAATAAAATTAATGACATTTCAGATTCCAGTTTTGTGTTTCTTTCCACAACAAAGAAATTGACTGATTGTTCCCTTTCGAACGCTGACTTCGTTTTCAGATAAACAGCCGAAACCATGCTTTGATCGTAAAGACTACACTTTCATAGAAGAATCCAAGGCATTCTACAAAGTACATACGACACGCAAAGCATTCCATGATGCCAGAATGCAATGTCAGAAGGAGGGCGCCATTTTGTTCTACCCAGAGAACGACGCCGAAGCTGAGACTGTGATGGGGCTGTGGAACAGGACTGAGACGTATGGGTGGATATATCTCGGTATCACGGATTTACTAGTGAAGGGAACGTTTGAAACAGTTGATGGTAAGTATCGTAAAGGCAAGCAAAGTTTTTGGAAGTTTTCTGATTGCTGCTGTTTGCAAAATTTATGTTATAGCTTCTTAATATAAATACCTAATATCTATCAGGTTAAGGCTTGACAATGTATCTCTATCTACAGGTCGTCCATTACTAGACGTGTACAAAAACTGGGGCACCGGCCAGCCGGACAACACCGGCGGCATTGAAGACTGCGTTCTCTGGCGTCGTGACAAGACGCTCAATGACTACAGTTGTCATGAGGAGTACCCTTTCATCTGCAAAAAGAGCCTTCTCAGTGTAGGGTCTGACGTTATATCTGAAAACAAACCAAGTAAGATAAACCTAAATAATAACATAAAATAACAAAGCGTTAAAGTCTAGAAAGAGGAGTAGAAGTAACTTTGGTGAAACTGCAAAGCTAGTACGAGTATGACTATATTGCTAATGCTCGCATCCTGTTCCTTAAGTTGTTATCTATGCACGTGTAATTCCCTAATTCTCCTATCTTCTCAATACTTTGGATCGTGTAATATTAATCACGTTTCAGTGTTAATTCTATGTTATATTTCTACAAAGAGGGATTTCATAGATGTTTCCCTATTGAACACTGGCTTTGTTTTCAGATAAACAGCCGAACCCAAGCTTCGACCGTAAAGACTACACTTTCATAGAAGAAACCAAGGCATTTTACAAAGTACATACGACACGCAAAGCATTCCATGACGCCAGAATGGAATGTCAGAAAGAGGGCACCGTTTTGTTCTACCCAGAAGACGAGGCCGAAGCTGAAGCTGTGATGGGGCTTTGGAATAGGACTGAGCCGTATGGGTGGATATATCTCGGTATCACGGATTTATTAGTAAAGGGAACGTTTGAAACAGTTGATGGTAAGTATCGTAAACGCAAGCAAAGTTTTTGGAGTTTTCTGATGGCTGCTGCTTGTAAAATGTATGATATAGTTTCCTAATGTAAATACCTAGCATTTGTCAGGTTAAAGCGTGACAATATATCTCTACCTACAGGCCGTCCATTACTAGATGTGTACAGAAACTGGGGCTCCGGACAGCCCGACGACACTGGTGGCGTGGAAGATTGCGTGCTCTGGCGTCGTGACAAGACGCTCAACGACTACACCTGTCACGAGAAGTATCCTTTCATCTGTAAAAAGAGCCTACTTGGTCTGGGCTTCGACGCAATACCAGAAACAAAACCAAGTAAGACAAAACTAAATAAAATCTATAAATAACAAAGTATTATTGTAACAAAGAAGAATTTGACTGATGTTTCTCTATTGAACACTGACTTCGTTTTCAGATAAACAGCCGAAACCAAGCTTTGGCCGTAAAGACTACACTTTCATAGAAGAATCTAAGGCATTTTACAAAGTACATACGACACGCAAAGCCTACCATGACGCCAGAATGCAATGTCAGAAAGAGGGCACCATTTTGTTCTATCCAGAGGACGACTTTGAGGCTGAGGCTGTGATGGGGCTGTGGAACAGGACTGAGCCGTATGGGTGGATATATCTCGGTATTACGGATTTGCTAGTGAAGGGAACTTTTGAAACAGTTGATGGTAAGTAACGTCAAAAGAAACTACAGTTTTTTCAACACTCTACCTTGATTCCTACTACTTGCGGAAATTATGATATATCTAGTTTCTTAATATCAGGTTAAAGCGTAAAAATATATTTTTACCCACAGGTCGTCCATTACTAGACGTGTACAAAAACTGGGGCTCCGGGCAGCCCGATGACACTGGTGGCGTGGAAGACTGCGTGCTCTGGCGTCGTGACAAGACGCTCAATGACTACACCTGTCACGAGAAGTATCCTTTCATCTGTAAAAAGAGCCTGTTTAGTCTGGGTTTGGATGCAATACCAGAAACTAAACCAAGTAAAACAAATCTAAAGAAATCTACAAATAATAAAGTACAACTTTAAATTTGATAGACCTCTAGAAATAGGAATATAAGTAACTTCGGTGCAACTACATAGCTAGTACGACTATTACTGGTGCTATTATAAATTTATAACGCGTCAGTAACTGCATTGGTTTTAGCATCAATTTTCTTTAAGAGGTTTGCTAAACACGTGTGTGTACGAATAAACATTAAACTCAATACATTTGTATGATTTTAAATATGATTTGGATCAATTCTGTAAAATTAATGACATTTCAGAATTCAGTTTTGTGTTTCTTTCCACAACAAAGAAATTGACAGATTGTTCCCTTTTTAACGCTGAATTCGTTTTCAGATAAACAGCCGAAACCATGCTTTAATCGTAAAGACTACACTTTCATAAAAGAATCCAAGGCATTCTACAAAGTACATACGTCACGCAAAGCATTCCATGATGCCAGAATGCAATGTCAGAAGGAGGGTGCCATTTTGTTCTACCCAGAGGATGAGGCAGAAGCTGAGACTGTGATGGGGCTGTGGAACAGGACTGAGCCGTATGGGTGGATATATCTCGGTATCACGGATTTGCTAGTAAAGGGAACGTTTGAAACAGTTGATGGTAAGTAACGTTAAAGGAAACTACTTTTTTAATGTTTTCTGATACCTGCCTTTTGCTTGTCCCTTAATCTAGATAGAAAGTGATGCATGTCAGGTTTGGACTTAACCATATATTTTTACCCACAGGTCGTCCATTACTAGACGTGTACAGCAACTGGGGCTCCGGCCAGCCCGATGACACCGGCGGCATCGAAGACTGCGTGCTCTGGCGTCGTGACAAAACGCTCAATGACTACAGTTGTCACGAGGAGTACCCTTTCATCTGCAAAAAGAGCCTTCTCAGTGTTAGCTCTGATGTTATATCTGAAACTAAACCAAGTAAGATAAAAATTAATAAAACATTAAAATAAAAAAAAATTAAAGTCTAAAAATAGGAATAGAAGTAACTTTGGTGAAGCTACAAAACTAGTACGAGTACGACTAAGTATATTGTTGATACTCGCATCGTTTTCCTTAAGTTGTTTACTATGCACGTGTGAGTCTCTAACGCCCCTATCTTCTAAATACTTTGGATCGTGTAATATTGAGGAAATTTCAGTTTTACCTCTATCTTTTTTTCTACAAAGAGGATTTTCATAGATGTTTCCCTATTGAACACTGACTTCGTTTTCAGATAAACAGCCGAAACCAAGCTTTGACCGTGAAGACTACAGTTTCATAGAAGAATCCCAGTCGTTCTATAAAGTTCATTCGACACGCAAAGCCTTCCATGACGCCAGAATGGAATGCCAGAAGGAGGGAGCCATTTTGTTCTACCCAGAGGACGACGTCGAGGCTGAGGCTGTGATGGGGCTGTGGAACAGGACTGAGCCGTATGGATGGATGTATCTCGGTATTACGGATTTGCTAGTGAAGGGAACTTTTGAAACAGTTGATGGTAAGTAACGTCAACGTAAACTACAATTATTTGTAGTTCTTGATGCCTGCCACCTGCCATTTGTGAAAATTACTATATAGTTTCTTAATTTAAATAGTGCTGATCAGGTTACAGCGTGAAAATATATTTTTACCCACAGGCCGTCCATTACTAGACGTGTACAAAAACTGGGGCTCCGGGCAGCCCGATGACACTGGTGGCGTGGAAGACTGCGTGCTCTGGCGTCGTGACAAGACGCTCAACGACTACACCTGTCACGAGAAGTATCCTTTCATCTGTAAACAGAGCCTGCTTAGTCTAGGCTTGGGCGCAATACAAGAAACTAAACCAAGTAAGACAAAATTAATTGAAATCTACAAATAATAAAGTATTACTGTAACTGATGGAACTCTAGAATTAGGAATATAGAGTAACTTCGGTGCAATTACATAGCTAGTACGAGTATTGCTGATGCTATCATAAGTTTATAATACGTCAGCAACTGGCACTGGTTTTAGCATCTATTTTGTAAGAGGTTTGCTAAGCACATGTGTGTAGTAATCAACTAAACACCTTTGTAGGATTTTAAATATGACTAGGATCAACTATGTAAATTAAATGATATTTCAGTTTCCAGTTTAGTGTTTCTTTCCACAACAAAGAAATTGACAGATTGTTCCCTATTGAACACTAACTTCGTTTTCAGATAAACAGCCGAAACCAAGCTTTAACCGTAAAGACTACACTTTCATAGAAGAATCCCAGTCATTCTATAAAGTACATACGACACGCAAAGCATTCCATGATGCCAGAATGGAATGCCAGGAGGAGGGGGCTATTTTATTCTACCCAGAGGACGACGTCGAGGCTGAGGCTGTGATGGGGCTGTGGAACAGGACTGAGCCGTATGGATGGATATATCTCGGTATAACGGATTTGCTAGTGAAGGGAACTTTTGAAACAGTTGATGGTAAGTATCGTCAATGGACACTAAAATTTTTTGTAGTTTGTTGATGTCTGCCACTTGCGAAAATTACGATATAGTTTCTTGATCTAACTATTGATGATCAGGTTCAGGTTACAGCGTGAAAATATATTTTTACCCACAGGCCGTCCATTACTAGACGTGTACAGAAACTGGGGCACCGGCCAGCCCGACGACAATGGTGGCGTCGAAGACTGCGTGCTCTGGCGTCGTGACAAGACGCTCAACGACTACACCTGTCACGAGAAATATCCTTTCATCTGTAAAAAGAGTCGGCGGTCTCTGGACTTGACCACGATATCCGATCCGCCTGATCCATGTAAGACAAATCCTTGAGTAAAGCCACGCAAGAATCTTCCAGACCATATGGTCCATCCAGGTTAATTGTCGTTGAGATATTTTATGTTAGGTAGATATCATATAATTTGCACGTAAGTGTATTAAATAATGTACTATATGTAAGTATATTATATGAAGTAAGTAGGTATGTATTCATGTAAGTTTAAGTAAATTATATACATTTATTAACTGATTTGTGGTTCCATTAGTATTTCAGTCTGTAGTTTACCCTTTCCATATTATTATACACCAAAAACATGTTTCTGTTTCACTGTGCTACACTGGTAGAGAATGCATTGAGAAATTAAGTCCAAATATATAAAGTAAGCCACTTGACTAACAAACAGGAATTCTGGACTCGAGTGTATTAACATCATTCATTTAGTGAATTTCGCGTATTATACTTAGCTATTTTTACTTCTCCCCGGCTTTAGGTAATGAACAACATAAAAATAAAGAACAATTTAAATAATTTTACCTAAAAATTTAATGAGCAAACATGGCTGCCTGGTAAATTCTGTTTTTAGGGTTCCGTACCTCAAAAGGAAAAAACGGAACCCTTATAGGATCACTTTGTTGTCCGTCTGTCCGTCTGTCAAGACCCTTTTTCTCAGGAACGCGTGGACGTATGAAGCTGAAATTTATATCAATTACTCAAGTCTACTGTCCCTTGAAGCTGTGAAAAAATCAAACTTCTAAGCCAACGCAATCAAAAGATACAGCCGTTTATGCCGCAAATTTTCGACACTTGCAAGGGAATCAAAACCTACAGGGTGCTTCCCGTGAACTCAGAATCTTGAAATTTGGTACGAAGCAACGTCTTATAGCATAGATAAAGGAATAATTACGAAAACCATAATTTTTTTTTTAATACCTAACTTTGCACCTAATTTGCAAATTTTCGACACTTGCAAGGGAATCAAAACCTACAGGGTGCTTCCCGTGAACTCAGAATCTTGAAATTTGGTACGAAGCAACGTCTTATAGCATAGATAAAGGAATAATTACGAAAACCATAATTTTTTTTTTTAATACCTAACTTTGCACCTAATTTATATGGGGCGCTATACATACCAGGTGCAAACTTAACTTAACCACTTAGGGATGGAAAGTGTTTGTACGGAACCCTCGGTGCGCGAGTCCGACTCGCACTTGGCCGGTTTTTTTTTATTGTATATTATAGTTTGTCATCTCAAACTATTTGATTCGTGGTGGATTTCAGGGATTACCACGCGTCTAGACTAGGTAGTTACAACACTAGAATTTGCCGGAAATTGCACAATAGTTACCAATGTTTACTCATGACATGAGTTCATAAAATGTACGGGTAAATAGTAACTGAAGGGAAGTAGAGAGTTTTCCTGTCCTATTTCCTCGCATTTTGCATATGCAATTACTCATGCTCAATAGTAGTTGCACTGTCATGGCTCTGGCCAATATTTTAGCATCCTTAACGATGATCGTCATTAAAAAAAACCCAGTAGGTATTTTCCAAAAATCAGTTTTAATTTAACTTCGATCAATAATCTGTACTTACAAAGTTTTTTTATTTCCGTCTTGTAGCGCTGAATTCAATAACACAGTCAACATCATCATTTTTTCGGAAGGACTACACTTTTTTAGAAGAATCACAGGCGTTCTATAAAATTCACACGATACATAGGACGTGGCAGGATGCAAGGAAGCGATGTCAGATGGAGGGGGCCAGTTTGTTCTACCCAGAGGATGAGGTTGAGGCGGAGGCTGTGATGGGATTATGGGAGAGGACTCAGCCGTTTAAGTGGGTATATCTCGGCATTTCCGATTTGCTGACAAGGCGAAAATGGGAAACCGTTGATGGTAAGTCACAAAAGAAATTAATTATACTATTACTATCATCTACTCAAAGACAATTTAGTCACAATTAATACGATAATAGAAGCGATTACATAATAATTTTAATTGAGGCTTTTGTAGGCGGCACTATAGGTATTTGTTCTAAGTATTAACTAATGAGTTTTTAGCATAAAATACAATATCATCTAGTAAAACACAGCAGAGCTAGTCAGCACATCTTACCGCCACTTATTTTGCCGCGCAACTCAGCATCACTGTTCTTGTTCGCACGGTAGTATAAAGAAAGAGATAGGCAAGGGTCAAAATTATGCTGGTGCTATTCTCGGGCAGCTATTACAAAGACCAAAAGATAAAATCTATGTGTTTTCTTTTGCGGTACATTATCGCCTGTGTAACTCTTAACTAAACTGTATATCTTACACAGGTCGACCATTATCGGAAGTGTACAACAACTGGGGCACAGGCCAGCCCGACGACGTCGATGGGATCGAGGACTGCATGCTCTGGCGTCGTGACAAGACGCTCAACGACTACAGTTGCTATGAAAAAAACTCATTCATATGCAAAAAGAGCCAGCGAGATGTGAACTGGAACACGCTATGTGATATACCTGATCCAAGTAAGATAAACTATAACTGTTTAATTATGTAATACTTTTACAAGAGTCAAAGGACTTGTATTCTTATCAATTAATTACTTAATTGGCAGGAAATTACCAATGTTGCCTATTTAACAAATTGCGCTGTTTTTTAGCGTGGGGTTTAATTGGATTGAAATTGACATGATTGTTACCATGATTTTCGCAATTTTTAAAGTTAAATTACTTACTATTTCTTGTTATATTTGTAATATGCATAATAGTCATTTGAGCGATGCACGTAGGTAATTAACAATATGATAAATTGGGCCGTGATATCGTAAATTTTTGGTATTCGAGCTGCATTTTAAGACAAATTGTCATTCTAAATAGAACTCATCGCTATAATTGCGTCGTCATTAGTCATTAGTTTAATTGCGTCGAATTAGATGCTAGTCAATCTGACGACGCGTTTGGCGCATTTTGTAGGCACATATGCCTACTGAGCCGACGGTCCCGGGTTCGAATCCCGGCCAGGGCAAATATTTGTGTGATGAACTTGAATATTTGTACTTGGGTCATGGTTGTTCTATGTATTTAACTATATATTCATCTATAAATATTCATAAGTACGTATATCGTCGTCTAGTACCCATAACACAAGCCTTCTTGAGCGTAATTTGAGACTAGATCGATTTGCGTGAGGTTGTCCTATATATTTATAAAAAAAAAATTAGACCTCTGCGTACCAAAACAAACTTTAACCTATTATGATTGCATGTGCTTCCAGGTTACCATTACAATAAAGATTTAGGCAAATGCTACAAATTCCACCTCACTCCCAAGAATTGGACAGATGCCCATGCTGCCTGCAGCACGGAACAATCGTATCTAGCCATCATCAACAGCCAATCCGAAGCCGAATACCTGGCTAAAATCACTGAGGAAGCCACTAAGAACAAAATCAGAGGGAACTTCTTAAGCGGGGCGGTTTACCTCGGCTTTCATAATAAGGATAATGATGGATGGAAGACTATTAAAGGTAAAATTTATTACTGGTTAAGGTTTTTCTCGATTGATTGTGATTGTGATGTCCCGTCTTGTTTCGTTGTCTCAGTGGCAAAGTTATTTCAGTTCTAAGTATCTTCAGAACAGATGTACGGGATAGCTCAAGAATTGAGTAAATACAGATAACGTTTAAGATATTAGAATTAGAAATATGTTCTTGACCCATAACCCGGGTGGAATTGCGTAACATTTAACCAACCCAAATACCATTCAGTTTTAACACTCCCAGGCAACGGTCGTCACACCTTTAGTTAGGGACATACAATTTAATATGAGGTCGCTCATCATCATGATTATTGTTCCAGGAACATCTCTAGAAGACAGTGGCTACACAGGCTGGGGCAACCAGCAGCCTGATGGTGGAGACAAGGAAAACTGTGGCTCCATGTTCTACAACGGCCGACTCAACGATTTGGGCTGCTCCCAGCGTTGCTTCTTCATATGCGAACACGATATAGCCTTACTTAGCAATGCGATTGACGAAAGATTTGGGCACGTTTAGTGTAGAAAAATAAATTTAATGAAGAGGCTGAACGTGTTTTGTTTATGGGGATAGATAGCGTGAACGTCATACGGTTTTAAAAAAGACCCACTACGGCCACTACTACTACTGACCGACTACTACGTTCCTGTTGCACTACACATTGATATATAAAATAGCATTATAATCATAAAATTAAAAATAAATCATAAAGCTAGTTTTCATACTGTGCTAGTGGAATCATAGTGCCAGACCGTTTTTTTAATATATCGTGGTAAAGGTTGAAGATGTGAATTACGGCGCTGTATTTGATTGACTATATGTTTGAATTATTGTATTCATTTATGTTGAGAGGCTTTTTACAATTTATATACCTATATACAGCGTGTATATTTGATACAACCGCATATTGAAGCCAGACAGAGATTTTAGTGTTATAATCTGATATTTATAACAATTATTAATTTAGCGTTAACGTAATTAATTTTTGAAAATTTTCTGAGCAGCAATGAATGGCGTAGTTATTACTAGTGACAGTTGTCACATCACGATGTTAAGTGTCAACAAACAACAAGAAACAAATACATTGCGTGCTGAATTATTTTATATGGAAAAAATATATATATTTTTTAAATAAATTACGGTGCAATATATTAGTAAATGCCTATACTCACACCCCGTAAAGTTTGCGGTAATATGAAATATAATTAAACGCTGTATAAGGAATAAAGTACAAAAATGTAAGTAATGATGTATATCTAATGTAAACAATAATAAAAACCCCGAATCCCGAATGTCGCTTTGACGAAGGCATCGGACGAGGCTAAAACTACCTACAGGGGCTACTTTATTTCATAAGTATGTATATTTTTGAATAAAGATATAAAATTATCAATAGTTTTTTTTACTAAACTGTCTACTTGTGCTTAATCAGCTCTATAATAAAGCAGGTAAGTAAGCTCTGATTTAAATACACTGAAAGTGTAATTCGTTGACGAGATTATCCATATCCATAACCTAATGACAAGATTCAATTGCCAGCCGCGCACTATACCATACCATAATACCATAGTTTGATGATTTCAACGAAAATCTCAGTGATGCCTAAGGTTATATAAAAATAGGGCTAAGGCAACGCTGCTGGGTCATTAGGCCTGGCCTTTGCTTTGGTCTGAAAAGTGACGTGGCTGTGCACTGAAAAGTGAGATGTGCAGGTTGACCAATCACCCGAGCTCAAATCTGTATCTCAGCTCCGCTACACTTTTGTGATTGGTTGCTTCTGCATGTCTCCTCTCTCTCCCCTTCGGTGGAGTCCGTTTCTTGGTCATTATCGCAATAATCTGACCCTTAGACCTGCAACGTATTGACAATCCTTCAATCAAAAGATACATACTTGTGTTAGGTACGTTTTATCTTATGCGTTAATTACGCCTAAAGTAGGAAACAACATTTTTAGATGTGTGTTAGAAACTTGAAAACAAGTTTTTTACGGTCCGTTATCAATTTCGAGAGCACCTTAATAACAGTGTACACCAGTATCACAACCGGTTCACTGAGGCATCGCGATTTTCCTGCTATTTGTAGTTATGTTAATTCGCAGTGCGTCGACTTATCACTGGCCTCTTCATTACTAAATAAGTTCGCGTATTGCCTACATGTCTGCAACTAAAGTTCTCTTTGTGCATTGATTGATGTGATATTTGTGATTTGTAAATATGAACTCGATAAAAACTCTCTCAGTGTTGTTACTAATACAATTACTATCTCAGTGTTCACGTAAGTTTAAACAACCATGGATAAATGAATTCACAATCGTAGTCGTAACAATGGAATAAAAGATAACAGTGAAGATAAGAATAATAACTATAATGTTTAGTAATAACGACACGTGCCATTTAAAAAAATTAGATCATATGGCAATTTGTCAAAAAAAGAAAAACATTATGGATCTCATAGTGTTGTCTTAAGTGGAGTCGGGCCTTGGTACATGAAATGAACTATACTTACTTTTGGTAAAGCTATTTATCCCAACTGATACAATATGCATCTACGTAATTTTCTAATTGTCTGAAACCATTATTCTTCTAAAAAGACGGTTTTTTGTTCGCTGTGTAGAACTTATTCGATTCGGTTTGTTTTATGGAAATAAAATTAAATAATTTATTCCGTTAGTAGGCCACAACGGCACTTTTACAAGTCAGACTGTGAATCCATCAGGTTGTGGAAGATTTGAAAAGATTTTAGAGGAAAACTTAGTTGACTAAATTAAACTGTGGCGAAAAAAACTATTTGGGAAACCAATTATTAATTGCCCATTCGTCAGTATATCTTATGTAACAAATATGAAGACAGAGTATGAATATAAATGTTTTTAGATGGGCAGCGAAAACCGGCATTCTTTCGTAAGGACTACACTTTCATAGAAGAAACCCAGACGTTTTATAAAGTACATACAAATCGGAGGAATTGGTTGGATGCCAAAAATCGATGTGAGTTAGAGGGGGCTACCTTGTTATACCCAAATGACGATGTTGAAGCTGAGGTTGCTTCGGGGCTGTGGAACAAGACCGAGCCATATGATTGGATTTACCTCGGGATGTCCGATTTGCTAGCCGAGGGAGTTTGGGAAACAGTTGAAGGTAAGTAAAATCAAAGTTATGAAGAATGTTTTAATGTTTATGTTTTAATCCTTCGACCTAAAAAGCTGAATTTTTAAGTACTTAACGAGTTAACATATTTTTATTCACGTGCAAGTGCATCAAAACAAAAACATTGTTTTGCAAATCCGCGATACAATATCATGCCAAACAATAAGTTATATTTACATGCGTATTTTTTTCATGCATTTTTTTTTATTTTATTTATGTGCATTTCGTTGTACAGTTACGGATTTGAACTTGGTTCATTAGTTTTTGACTTATTTCTACATGATGAAGTTATTCGTACCTACTATGAAATAAGTGTTTGCAAAAATAGCGTATATAATAATCTTCCCATTAGTTATCATCTACGTTTGATTAATATTCGCTACATAAACACGTATGCTTATAACATAATGTTCTTAAAGGTCGGCCAGAACTGGAAGTATACAGCAATTGGCGATCGGGTGAGCCCAACAACGCAAACAACATGGAACATTGCGCGCTCTGGCGTCGCGACAAAACGCTCAGTGACTACCTCTGTACCGACAGATACCCCTTCATCTGCAAAAAGAGTCTGCTCAGTTTGGAATCGAACAGGGCCTGCGATTTAACTGATCCAAGTAAGATGTGACATAACGTAAGCCCAAATAAATACACAAACGACATCGGACACTGCGCGCTCTGACGGCGTGACAAGACTCTCAACGATTACCGTTGTGACAACTGATACCCCTTCATCTGCAAATAGAGTCTGTTCAGTTCGGACTCGAACTCAGCCTGCCATATGACTAATCCAAGTAAGATGTTACATAATTAACAGTAAGTCTAACAACACAGCATCGAACACTGCGCGCTCTGGGGTCGTGACAATACGCTCAACAAGCCCAAATATGGGTCACATCCATCCATGTCGAAGTTAAAGAAAAATTTATTTTTATTTCCCGGTCTAATCTTAAGCACGTCTAAACTTAATTTGTTTACCATGTGTTTAGTAATTTTAACTTGATATATTAAAATTTTAGATAAACCGAAGCCGACATTCTTTCGCAACGACTACACTTTCATAAAAGAATCCGAGGCGTTTTACAAAGTTCACACGACACGCAGGAACTTCCACGACGCCAGGAGGCGATGTCAGATGGAGGGAGCCATTTTATTTTACCCAGAAAATGACGCTGACGCTGAAACTGTGATGGGATTGTGGAACAGGTCGGAGCCCTATGGTTGGATTTACCTCGGTATTACGGATTTGCTGAAGAAAGGAGTTTGGGAAACAGTTGACGGTGAGTATCCCGTACAACGCATTTATGAACGATCAGTCAGGGCAACTAATGGATTAGGTACTTTGTCATATACTTCGTGTACTAAATAATAAATGAAAACGTGAAAATAATGCTGTTGTCAAACTCATCTTGACTGTTAGATAGACTCGCGTAGGTACTGTACGTACTTAATTGCCTACCTAATACTTATCTATAAGATTGCAAGGATCATTCTACGATTTGTGAACTCGTTCTTTTTAAATTAATATTCAAACAAATTAACGAATGAATGAATGCAAGGCAATACATATCACTTATGTGCATAGTGAAATTAGCTTGATGTTCCAATTTACGATTCGATGATAGTTTTCAAGTAAGGCAATCTGATATTGATCCTATTCATTATATT
Organism: Apotomis capreana; assembly: GCA_947623375.1. Classification (NCBI taxonomy): domain Eukaryota; kingdom Metazoa; phylum Arthropoda; class Insecta; order Lepidoptera; family Tortricidae; genus Apotomis; species Apotomis capreana. The sequence goes on along the minus strand of OX392506.1, from coordinate 17,853,075 downwards.
TTAAACGGCTTTAAGTAACGATCATTCGCTACTTAAAGTATCTTATTCTACATCGTGCCATTGATATCCTTACAGGTCGTCCATTTCTAGACGTGTACACCAACTGGGGCATCGGCCAGCCTGATGATACCGGCGGCATCGAAGACTGCGTGCTCTGGCGTCGTGACAAGACGCTCAATGACTATACGTGTCACGAGAAATATCCCTTCATCTGCAAAAGAAGTCAGCTTAGTCTGGACTCAAACATACTTTGTGATATACCTGATCGAAGTAAGACTTTTGTGCAAAAAAATTCTTTTTTAGAGTATTTACCAGTGAATCCTGCCTTAAAAGAGCGATTACTATCAATAATAGCTATATCTCTGGTAGCATGAAATAAGGGATAACGTTATACCCGAGGTGAAGCTCAAATTATTGCCGCACAACTCGTTGGTCAGACTCTATATAGCTTTTATAAACTTTTGTACTTGTCAACGTTGTTGAGATGTTTTTTGTTGGGATGTTTCAATAGATACATATTCATTACAAAACAATTTGTTAAACTAAAACACTTGTCTTATCTATAATCTTATTTCAGACAGACAGTCGAACGCAGTATTCTTCCGCAAAGACTACACTTACAAAGACGAAACCCAGGCATTCTATAAAGTACACACGGCGCGCAGGAATTGGTGGGAAGCCAGAAAACAATGCCAGATAGAAGGGGCAACTTTGTTTTACCCAGATGACAAAATTGAATCTGAGGTGGTCTTAAAACTGTGGAGAAATAGTGAGCCGTATGACTGGATATTTTTAGGATTGTCGGATTTGCTGAGTGAAGGAGTATTTGAAACAGTAGACGGTAAGTACCTATAACATCAAATAAATTAAGAGATCACTCAAGAATTCCGAAGTTTCATTTGTCCAAAGCCATCAATATTCCAAAAGTGAAATAACGCGGAACGATCGTTTTCGCCATGGATCATATGTTACATACAGACTATAATTAGGTTAGGTGAGGGTTATATATTATATTATTATGATATCCCAAAAAAAACTTAATATTTTATCAGAGCATGGCTTCCGGAATGATGATGCACGGACACATGAAACTTCAAAGTATTGTAGTGTAACCATAAATTAAATGTAATGTAATTAATATCTTAGTATACCAGTGATGCCAGAATTTTTAAGTGACAGTGGGCGGACAGTAAGCTTTTTGAGTGGCGAATGCGTACCGGAAGACAAGGTGAACCGACGGCTGAGTGAGGATTGTGGAAAGCCGTTGGATGAGGGCAGTTTGCTGTGGGAAATTGATGCAGACCTTCATTCAGCAGTGATGATGGCACGAAACGTCTGAGATAAAGCTTTATGTGTTTTTATAGAATCTTTTTTTATCGATTCTATGTTTATATGTGGAAATGCCACATTTTTATTTTTATAAATAATAACACAAAGGTAAATTAAGAAAGAAAAATTGAATGCGATCCACTACAATCTAAGCAGGACACGAATTTGCGACCTCTGCGTTTCCGGCGCATTGCTCTCCCAACTGAGCTATAAGATCGCTAAGTCAATCACACCAAATCTTTCATTCCATAATTCTTTACGCTACTGGAGCGCCCTCTGAGTCATATCAGTTTGAAATGCTTAATGCGCATTAGCCATACCCTAGGATGTACGCTTTACACGCACGATCCCCTGACCCCATTGCTTTACAGCAAGTGTGAAGGCTGCGAGAGAGATGGCGCTGTTCTTAATATTTTTATAGAATCTTTTTTTATCGATTCTATTTTTTTATGTGGAAAAACCACATTTTTATTTTTATTAATAATGACCCAAAGGTAAATTAAGACAGAAAAATTGAATGCGATCCACTACAATCTCAGCAGGTCAGGATTAAATTTATAGGTCGTGCACATGTAGCCGTGTACAATATGTGGCGAACGAACGAGGGGGAGCCCAACAACGGGGGTGGCAACGAAGACTGCTCACTGTGGCGTAGCGACAACACCAACAGCGACTATCTTTGCAACGATGTATATCCCTTCATCTGCAAAAAGCGTCTACGCGATCTGGACTGGAACGCACCATGCGATATGCCTGATCCAAGTAAGAGAAAGTTAAAGAGAAAGTTATGGTGGAGATGCTCTAGGTATTACACGACATTATGTACGAGTAGTGTACGGATATCATATGTCATAAGTACAAAATTTGTGGAGGCAGTCTAGAATATCAAAATTATCATTGTCGCAATGACAATTGATATCAGTTGTAAAATTTAAATCTGGCTTTATTTTCTATCCCACAAGCTCATCATAGGTGGGTGATGTGCAGTACTCAGTGCAGTTATATTGCACAGTGCAGTGCACTATGCAATATAATATGTGCCAAAAAAATATATTTGCGAATTTTATTATGATTGACTGTTTACTACATCTTCTTTATAGGGCACATTAATGTAATCTTATTGTGTGTATATGTATGCATTTATCTATACTTTTACAATATTGTATTAAATTTTCAGTACCTATTTTCCGGCAAGAGGGCTAAAAGTGTTCCTATTAGGAAGTAACGTCGACCTCTACGCATACTCTTTATCATCGCCTTCACTTGCAGAGTACCAATACAACAAGGGTCTTGGAAGATGTTACAAGTTCCACCTCACGCCGAAGAGCTGGCCTGATGCCCATGCCATCTGCAGCGCAGAACAGTCGTATCTAGCCATCATTAATAGCCAATCTGAAGCTGACTATCTAGCTAAAATCACGGAGGAAGCCCCTAAGAGTAAGGTTAAGGGGAACTTCGTTAGCGGACGCGTGCACCTCGGATTTCATAATAAGCTCAATGACGGGTGGAAGACGATTAGAGGTGAGTTCTGGTAATGGTTCATTTAGTATTATAATTTATTATATTATTATATTATTGCGTGCTCATACAGACATAATTACTATGATGGGATCAGCGTACATTTTGTTATTGTTGTTTTAGCATAAGAATCCATCAGTTTGTAAAGAATGTTGTTAATATTTGATCAGTTTCGTTGTTTGTCGTGTATTTTATCAGTGATTTATAAAGGAAGAAAATATTTCAGTAGGTCTGTTAAAAATGGGTATAAATCATTTATAAACTAGATACAAAAGGTGACCACTTTAATATATGACTTGAGCTCCTTTGTAGTTAGGTTATATCATATATGTGACTCGTATCCCTTGTCACTAAGATCCACATAATTGTTTCCTTCTACTTTTACTGGCTCGTAGCTTCTAGGCTTTTAACATGCTAACGGGTAATGTTGCTGCTCGGCTCAAATCACCGAGGCCACTCCCAGAAACCGGTGCCTCGTTGGCAACATCCAGGGGCCTGCTAGGCTTTCTGGTAAAGTTGGGTTGATAAGAGTATTACACAAGCCCTCACGTATAGGCGCATTGCAAGACGTCGAGTTGCCGAAAACCAGCCTCTGACAGAGATGCCACGACTTTGCGCGACAGCAGCTGCGACAGCGATGTAGGTACGTGTGTCTCGCTCACTCGTTACGCCACCGCGCTTGGATCTCTCGCTCTACCGCTTGCCGTGCCGCTGGTCGCACATAGTCATGGCATCTACGTGAGGGTTAGCCTGGCTATTGGCGTGGGAAGTGGAGTGGTGGTGGTGAGAAGGGCGCCAAAGTTGCGAACACCTCGTATTGTATGTATGTATGTACACTTTGTTGTACACAACAACTGGTTATAAATACATTGATAACAAATGAAACATGTACAAAGGCGAACTTATCCCTATTAGGGATCTCTGCCAGTTAACCTTTGAGCAATTGGTATTTGAAGAGAATAGGCAAACTACACTGCGTACAAACGAGATATCTATATTATACTTAATAAAACTATGAGTACATAAACTAAGTAAAATACACATATATTCATACTATTTATAAGATATATATATATATATATATATCTACATATAATACATATAAATGCGTAATGAAATATAGTATTCAATGAATTCACACGTCATCGGACAGCCACAATTTCTTTAAGTTGTGATTGAAGTGATGCAACAAATGGAGACTTCCTATGGGACAAAGGCAACTCATTCCACAACTTCACTGTGCTTACCGTGAAAGACTTGCTATATATATATATATATAGGTACGCGTCTTATAAGACGGTACAGCCAGAGTGAGATTGGCGCGAAATACTTTATTGTTACAAAATACTGTATTATCATACCTTGTTGCTCCAGGTACGTCCCTAGCAGACAGCGGCTACACAGCCTGGGCTGACCTGCAGCCTGATGGCAATGAGAATTGGACCTGTGGTGGTATGTTCTACAACGGCCATCTTATTAACCTGGATTGCTCCGGGCGGAGCTTCTTCATCTGTGAGCACGACATAGGCCTCAGTGATGACATGGATGACAAATTCGCTTTATTGCATAGCAGTGTTGGGCAAAAGAATTAAATTACTAATAACAATTAAAATTTTAATGCAATAGTCCAGTTTGCATTTAAGGAAGTCGCGTCACTAACATTTTAGTGCTGGCATATTCTGCCGACGACTGATGCTATTACTATATTATACAGGGTGGAACGAAACGACGTTATTTCCTTTAACTGTGGCATTATACAGGCTTAGAATATTATTTTCTCCAAATAAACTTTATTAATATCTCTCACCGTTTTCCAGTTATAGCATGTTAAACTTTCATACGAAAAAGTGTGTGTGTACAACCCTATTTTAGAGTGCAATGACCTCTTCATAACACAGTTAACTTTTGTAAACAAACTTTTTACAAATTGCCTAGCCATTTCTTATCGGTTTAAAAACCTTTGAAAATACCCTTAAGATTGTTTTTAGACTTTTTAGTTGACATGATTGATAGACGTTACATTGACTTTTTGTATCGTATGCTGTGTGCAAAAATGCCGGAATTAAACGCTAGAGGCTATTTGAATTTGCTTCTTTTGTACGCGGAGTGCGATTACAATACTGGAGAGACTTTGCGCCAATACCGGAACAGGTATCCTCCTCCTCACCCAACACACTCTAGTACGATATTACGCGCTCTTGACCGTGTTGGTAACAATCGTCCTATTGTGCCACGAACGGGTCAGGATGACCAGCGCGGAGGACGCGTTATTCAACATGATGTCAGATTGGAAGAGAGAGTGCTGCAGTACTTCGAAGATTATCCGAGGTCAAGTTCAAGACAAGCGGGCCGACATTTTCGTATGACTCATACGAAAATACTCAGAATACTAAAACGTGAGGGCCGTCACCCTTACAAAATACAAAGAGTCCAGGCATTACTGGGTCGTTCTCAAAAAATTTGCACCGCTGCGTTAATTGTGCATTATTTTTTTAAGTTGTGATTTCTTCTTTTATTTTTCATAGGATCGCTAGAAATATATTCAGACAATTGATATCACGTCGAGGGAAGTAGTTCAATTGGATATCTTAGAAGATATAGGTGTTTGAAATTTTAGGTCGACAGGTGAAAGACATCGATGTCAGGTAAACGACATTTGTTACCAAGTTATCGACAATGGGTGCAGGTTTGCGACAAACATGTTCCAACTTCACTGAATTTGTTAGCAGGTTAACGACGACGGTTGCAGGTAAGTGACATTTTAAATAAAACCTACGTTGAACTGTCAAATAGTGCTTTTTTGATTGTTTTTGTTTTTCTTTTTTCCTTATGTTAGTAATTTGCATAAAAAAACAAGCATTTAATTCTCATATCATAGGACATTTCTCAGGAGGTTTTTTAAAGCCTGTACAATCCTGAAAGGTCATAACCGGCAAAAAGATGCAAAACTCAAGCATACCCGCGTAATTTTACAAATTTCTTATGAAGGTTCAACAGCGAATCATTTAAATAACGTTTCTGCATCCTAATACTGCCTCTTTTGACATATTCTTTCCTACCCGCTGAGTAACCTACTGCTGTTTTCGTCATCTTCAAGGAATTCCTTCACATCTGATAACCAGAAAGCCTTCGGCTGCGTTAGGTGGGATAAGCTATGGGAGGTATTGTCTGAAGCTGCCAGCACATCTGGTAACACTTTATAAAGCCTTTACGAGTCTGGATACAGAATGGTGTCAGTAGGAGATGTCACATACAAGAACTTTAAGTTCCGGAAAGGCCTACGACATGGATGCATAATATCCCCAATACTATTTAACAGATATGGAGCCCTTGAAGGTAGACATCGCCTATTTTGCATCACCCGAAGTCTGCTTCGGGTGGCCCGACATTTGGAATGACTCAAAACAACCAGCCTCAAAATGGGTCTCGATATTAATAAATATAAGACCGAGCTGATGATAGTCGACCATTACTAGTCGACTAAGTACTAACCTGCTTCAAGAGTTCGAAACTGTTGATCAGTTCCAGTACCTTGGCTCCATTGTCACAAATTGAGGCACATGGAAACCAGAGATGCGCAGGCGAATCGGAATGGCCAAAACAGCGATGACCCAACGCGGCAAAATATGGAAAGATAGACACATCCCTAACTGAACTAACATGCACCTCGTCTGTGCACTTGTCTTCTCCATATCTCTTTATAGGGCAGATACCTGGACGCTCAAAGCCGCTGACAGGCAGAGGATTGATGCTTTAAAAATCTGGTGCGGGCGCCGCCTGCTAATGATTCTTAAGACAGCTTCAAAGTAAAGTGGAATACTCAAACTAAGCTACTTCGGTAAAATATATGTTTTTATAACAACGAAACATGAGTTGAGACACGGCGAGTGACCGATAAAACCTGGTTTTTAAATAATTTTGTATAAGTGTTTAAATAATTGTCGTTCACCTGCCGTATGTGTCGTTCACCTGTTTTTATATAGACAAGTGAACGACATACAGGTGATGGACAAAATGACAGTTATGTCATCAAAACAAATAAAGTATTTCGTTGATGAACTGCATATTTATACACATAAAAGTAGACCATACTTTACGCGTTATAAATTAAAATCAATGCAATAGTACACACGTCAACCAAAATATGGAAGGCAGAATATAGACTACATACCCATTACAAACTCCCGCTCGCGTAAGTGTAAGTATCATATTTTTTTAGTGCAGCACACTGACGACGTGTCACTCGGAACAGTGTTAGGTGGCAACTGAAGGTCTCGATTTATGCAGGGTGAGGCAGGGGAAACGAAATAGTAGTCACACAATTGTAATGTTTGTCTCATGACAAGTGAACGACAAAAAATGGCGTGGACAAACTTAAATTGAAAATAATTCGCAAAATAAGCATAGTATTATTATTCGATATGGTAGTATTCAATCTTCATCATATATGAAAATAAACTGGAGTACTGAACTTAAGCTAAGTCGGTAATGTATATGTTTTTATTACAACGAAACATGAGTACCTCGCGTTGGGACACGGCAAGTGACCGACAAAACCTAGTTTTAAATCGTTTTTTTGTCTATTAATATACTTTACTTTTAATTGAAAGCATTTGGCCTCTATGTAAAAAGTGTCTTTAGATATGTGATGATAATTGAATATTTAAAATAATGCGGTGTAAAAAACTTCTTCTAAGACAAACCTGTTGACAGGTGGCGGTGCAAATATTTTGAGAACGACCCTACTACCAAGAGATTGCCCCGTTCGCGAAGCCTATTGCCGGTGGCTACTGCAAAAGGTGTTAGAAGACCGAGACTTCATCAAACACGTAATATGGAGTGATGAAAGCTTGTTCACACGGAACGGTATGTGGAACAGGCATAACGAACACGTGTATGCCGAAGAAAATCCGTTTGCCTACCGTTATACGGGACACCAGTATCGTTGGTCTGTTAATGTTTGGGCGGCGATACACGGGGATACAATAATAGGCCCTGTATTTCTGCCTCAGACTTTAAACAGACACGGATACATGGCTCTGTTGAGGATAGAGCTCGACGACTATCTGGATGAGTTGACGCTGGCAGAAAGAAGACGCACTTGGTTCCAACAAGATGGAGCACCAGCTCATTCAGTAGTCGAAGTACGTGAAACACTGAATAATGTGTTTGAGGATCGCTGGATCGGCCGATATGGGCCGCACCGTTGGCCTCCTAGGTCTCCAGATCTCACACCCTTGGATTTTTTTCTGTGGGGCACCGTAAAGGACATCGTTTACAAGACTGAGTGTGAGACGGCTGAAGAGATGAGGGAAAGGCTAAGGGTGGCCTTTGAAAGTCTTCGCAGAAGAAATAACCGACACAACATCTTGTCGAGGGTGCATCGCCACACGCGGGCACGAGCAGCGGCGTGTATCGTACGCCACGGCGGTACTTTCGAACACCGGATGTAAATGTAGGTAATTGTAAATACTCCCAAACGTCAAATAATAGTTTAAAAAAACTAGGGTTGTACATACATTAAAAAATACAATTTTAATCGATTTTCGTTTTTTTATTATTAAAAGAATTTAACTATTGCAGGTCGATTCTACATGAAATACATAGCATTATAGTTTCAGGAATGAACATCGCTTCGTTCCACCCGGTATACTTTAATCTATATTCTATACATCTAATTATATTGATTCAATCAAGCATAAGCGTAAGGTTAATCAGAGTAACGACTAAATGATGATGTTCCTCATACTTATTGTATCTTTATTTTATCTTTAACCGACCTCCAAAAAGGAGGAGGTTCTATGTTCGACTGTATGTATTATTGTATGTATGTCCACCGATTACTCCGCCAATTGAGAACCGATTTTAGAAATTCTTTTTTATTTGAAGGAGTGTACTCCTGAGGTGGTCTCATTATAACCGAGTTGGGATCTAATGATGGGATCCCAGGGAAATCGAGGGCAACCCTCAAATTTCATAGGCACTTATTATGTGTTTCATATATTTTCTAAAGCTATTTAAGTATTTGCATATGGGAGACATCATCTCATCATGCTGAGCTGATGATGGAAGGTACAACTCCCTAACGGATGGGAGAAAAAAAAAACCGACTTCAAAAACTGAAAAGCCAAAAATAACCCGTTCATGTATGTACACATTACATTTGAATTACTTTTTGAAGTCGGTGCCAAACCTCACGTAAACTATAGTATTATACATAAATATCGAACAAAAATACTCGTAAATACCAAATGGTAATCATTAAAAGCTTTATGCGTGGCATCTTTTTTCATAGTAATAATTGAGTGGTTTCTTTTAATGAATAAACTGCCCCAGTGCCGTGATAGATCGGCTCTCCTGATGATGAATCGCGTACCGATTCGAAACATGTCGAGCGATATTCGACTTCTATGACGTGAGTAAACCCGTTTGTGTATTTTGTGTCTGAGAATCACGGTAGTTTTCGATGTAAAATATTTTCTGTACAATACAAATTTTTAGAATAAAATTATTGACTGACAATTCACCATGAGTATTATTTATTTAAGATCACAATTCAACTCATACTTATTTTACTAGTGTCTAGGGATAGGAATGCAAACCGGTAATTTTGGATGGAAATTACCGGTAATCCGGTAATTAAAAAAATGCATTTATTTCGGACAACAGAATCCATATTTTAATATATATTCCATATATATTTTATTATTTTGTATTATGGATACAAAAAAAATACAGGTTTGCATTCCCTTCTCTCCAGCTCCACGTAGCACACAGCAAAGCTGCATAAGAGCATACATCCCTTATTCGGCTTTTTAAAGTCTGACCTATAGAAATTAAAAAGAGGCAATACTGTAGTGCCGTCCCCGTTTTCTTACATTGATTAGAAAGGGCACAGTATTGGCACTTTTTAAGAGGGCGTCAACGCGTTGGCTAGCTCACTGAGCGTAAGCGTGAGCGAGATGGAAGTGCGAGCTCGGAAGCGCGGAAATCTTGTTTTTTGGGTTGTGTCATAAACGTCTGCATTTAATATTGAAAATAGTTTTACAGTTTTTGAAAACTTGTAATTGTGCATCTATAAAGCTAAAAACATTGTTAATAATGTAAGGGTTTTGAAGATCCAACCGAAAATATCTAAAAAAGGGGTTATGTTTGAAAGATAATAGTATCGTGTTTTCACGTTGACAAGATTGAAAAAAAACTGTTAAAGTTTCTTTTTTCCAAGGGACATATTTTTAATCACTATGGATGTTGAGATCTAGGATCATTCACCTGACGAATTTTGCATGGGTGGGCTCTTAATTTCTACTCTTTTTGGTCAGATTGTACAGCTGTGTAAAGGCTTGGGTAGTCCCCTGTGAGCGGTAGACCTAGCTGGTTGTTTTAGAAATGGTTGTATTTTTTTATCTTTAAACGAGAACAGCCGCACACTGGATATCCATACCTAAATCTAAACAACCAGACATACGAAAGAATTATTGGCCAAGCTGATACGAAGACGTGTTGCTCACTCGGTGAAGTAAGTGTTTCGTTTAAGCAGAATTCCAGACCTGGATGTATTTATTTATTTAGAAAAGGCATAGTTATAAGTCACAAACTTAAGAACTTAACTAAGGCTTACACTATTGAGACATATATGTGTCTCTTACTCAATTACAACTACGCACAACATTTTAGTGTGTTTGTAAAGTGCATGCAACTATGAGCCAGCATGCATTAACTAAATACATTAGTAATGGATGGGGCGCGTAGTTTAATACAATAGCCGAAAATTTAAATGTGGCTATTTCTGAAAAAAAAAAGATATGCAAAGAGTTTAAACTTAAACGTCCAGTTTCCAATGACATGTGTCCGAGATCTCGACACTGTAATTAAGGATATTGCAAAGCTTTTTTTTGTTTTAACATGACTTGAGCTGTAGTATCAGGACTGGTTCGGTTAGTTAGTGAGTCGGGGGTGGGAGTACCAAGCCACGAACGGGAATGTCTCCGCGGCACAGCGGGGCCAGTATATGTATACCGGGTGTTGCCTTGCCTGTAATAGGAGCAATAAATTAAAACATAGACTCTACCCTTCAAACTGAATAACATTTGTGTAGAATAATGTTTAGACAAAAAAACAATGTATTGCGAAATGTGCGTTATTAGTACAGTGACAGCTATGTCAATTCTCAGGGAATGTCAATGTTGGACGGCGTATACATTGAAAATACTATTTAATTGTTTAAAATAATGTCTGAAAACTTTTTTTTAAAGCTGCTGAACAAATGTTGTTCAGTTTGAAGAGAAGAATCTATGTCTTAATTTATTGCTCCTATTACAGGCAACACCCTGCCTTGCTCGCACGGTATTGAAAGAAAAGTGACAGGCAGTGTTTGTCGTTTTTGTTGAGTTACGTTAGAGATTACAAAATATAAGTATCACAGTTCGATTTTGTACGCAATTAAAGCTTTGAATACTACAGTAGAAGGGCTCTTGTCAAGTTTTAGCTATTTTTATTCAGCTGTAGGAATTATATGATCAAAAAAAAATATCTATATTAATTGCTTTATATCCCAATTGAGTGAGTTGCTGTTGATTTTTTAACGTGTGACAACCGTTGAAAGAGTAGATTGATGTAGGCTCTGCCTATTTAACTAAAAAAAAATTAAAATTCCGCGCATCGTTTCAAAATCAGCTCTTCAAAGCAACTTAATAAGTACAATATTATCAGAACCGGTTCACTGAGGTGAATCTCGAGCCGTTTTCCTGTTATGCTCATTTGTGGTCCGGTCGTATCACTGCCTACTGTCTTGACCTAATCATTATAACACGAATCATCGTACTGCATACATGTCAACAGAAAGTAGCTCTTTGCTTTGTTTGTTGTGAGTTTCTTCAATATGAGCTCGATAAAGACTATATCAGTGTTGTTATTAGTGCAGCTAATATCTCAGTGTTCACGTAAGTTTATACAACAATAAATCAATCGACAGATGAGTGTACTTTTCATTTTTTAAAGCGCCGCATTCAATTTTAGATGGGAAGCCGAAGCCTGCATTCTTTCGGAAAGACTACACATTTATAGAAGAATCACAGGCGTTCTATAAAATACATACGATACATAGGACTTGGCAGGATGCAAGGAAGCGATGTCAGATGGAGGGGGCTAGTTTGTTTTACGCAGAGGATGAGGTAGAGGCCGAGGCTGTGTTGGGATTGTGGAACAGGACACAGCCATTTTCGTGGGTGTACGTCGGTATTTCGGACTTACTGGCTAAGGGAGTCTGGGAAACAATTGACGGTGAGTATATGTATTAGAAAATAAATACTTAAATTGTCAGCTAGTTTTTTTAATGCTGACTGTACGATAAAAGATACGCTTGATTAAATAGAAGTGAAAGCCATAAAAAAGGTAGAAGTGTTAAAGGGCTACAATTTTGCTCGTATAAAAAAGGCGACTAAGTTCACAATGATTGTTAAGTTACTAATTATTAAATCTTAATTATAAGTCAAGTTTTCATATGAGTGAGTCACAAATAGGTACGTAAATAAACGTAAACATCGGCAACATCTACCTACCAATCGTCTCAGGATTTATTTACCTCATCAATTTATTCATCTCATTATTTTAATATGTATTCTAGTTTGTGATGTAAACATACCTATGTATTTTATAAGTTTAGTCAACATTAACAAATGTTTTGATATCCAAATTGCTAATCAAGTAAGTATTTACTTATTTCGCGTATTGAGCAGAATAGCAAATGAATTCGTTAGTTACTTAGTAAGGTACTTCGTTTTCATTTCTATTTACTAGGTTACCTAATCATTCATTCACTATGATAAAATAAATCTAAAATCTGTTTTATATGGAAAGCGGTAATAATTTCGGGAAAAATCTTAACAACGTGATGCAGTACTTATATAATCGCGCGACGCCCGACACTTCTTTTCTCCTAATTAGATCGAAAGAGCTCATGATTCTCAGTAGAAAATACCTAAAATATCCAATTTTCAAAAAGAAGTGGGGGAACAACTGAAGAAAAAAAAATGATGCATGAAAAGACGAATTAACATACTTTAAGTGTCGCAAAATGACAACAACCTACAATTATCTAGTGTTTTAGAAGATGTCTTAAATGTTTACTTTTACAGGGCGCCCAGTGCTAGACGTGTACAGCAACTGGGGACCCGGCGAGCCCAACGACGCGAACAACGTCGAAGACTGCGTGATCTGGAGACGGGACAGCACGCTCAACGACGACCGTTGTGACCAGAAGTTCCCCTTCATCTGCAAGAAGAGCCTCCTCAGTCTGGACTGGAATACGCTTTGCGATATACCTGATCCAAGTACGGTAGCTTAGCAGGCTTCTACGAATTTTGTAATTCTAATAATTAAAATTACATTGGGTCCCGTCCATACCACCCAACATTGATACCGACGCCCGAAGTGTAGGTATAAAAGCATCCAAATATTCGATCCCTGTTTATAATCGTTCGTTAATACTTGGACGAAATATGGACAACCATTGCACCTAAGCCAGAGGTTATAAAACTAGCTTCCTACCGCCTCCAGTTAGACCGTAGTTAGAGTTTGTAAGACCAGCGTCCAGGGGTTATCGCGACCCATGCTCGTGTTTCCAATTCGATTGGTTTGTTTTATTGAAAAAGGACTAACCGTAAAGACACTTACGTCTAATAAATATTGATAACAGTAATAATGCTACCACCGGAAACGAGATTAAAAAATGCTTCTTGTGTGATGTGCTGATCGCTCACAGGATTCCAAGATAGAAAAACTGTTATGGGAAAACCAAATTGTAAATGGTACCTACATATTGTACTTATATGTTTCAATTCAATTTATTTCATAATGAATATTAATGTTCATGCATTCATTAATAAAATAGATACTGGTCAAAAATATACCAGAGCAAGGTATTAGCTCAATATACTTACATATTATCATAATTTCCAGGCTACCATTACAACAAAGACTTCGGAAAATGCTACAAGTTCCACCTCGCCCCAATGAACTGGACCGAAGCTCACGCTATGTGCAGTGCAGAACAGTCATATCTGGCTATCATCAACAGCCAGTCTGAAGCCGACTACCTGGTCAAAATCACCGAGGAAGCCCCGAAGAGCAAGGTCAAGGGGAACTTCCTGAGCGGAGCGGTGTACCTCGGCTATCATAATTTAGATAATGATGGATGGAAGACTATTAAAGGTAAGTTCACACGTAGCACAAATGGTGCATAAGAGCTAATTTCATCCCCATAGCCCGATTTGTATTTAGATTCCATATATTCATAAATAGTTCTTGCACCAAGCGGGTGCTGTCTCTGTGTGCGTCCCATGACACGGATAGGGACAACATCTGCTCGATGTACACATTACATTTCATTAAATTGTCGAAAGGGGCTCTACGCGTTGGCTTCGGCTCCGCGCACGCCTCCCAAAGGTCCGGGACACTATTGTGCCGTGAGCGGGAGCGACATACATGAAGAATAATAAGAATAAGAATTCAAATTAATAAAGGAATTAATAATAATAATACAATATTTATTGTACAAAAGAAATAAATAATACAACCCTTATTACGCTTATTACAGCTGTGTAAGGGCTATATAAGCGTTAATACAGCTGGTGTGCTATATCTTGGGTTGATATGATTTATCCACGACCCAAAAGCGTTTTTTTTTGTTTAATAGAATTTTCGGGACACATGAAGGAATAAGAGGGTCCTTTGCCCTCATTCTTTCATGTGTCCTGGTCCTGTGCAATCTCACACCAATATTTGAGGAGGGTGTCAAGTTCATCTTGCCAGGGCAACGAACACTGGCATTACTGGTATACCATGGCGATGGTAGTAGTTGCCAGTTACCAAAATAGATTAATTGTTCACTACTTATGTAGAGTAAAATTGGGTCATAAAACTGTATGCGTACTATGTTGTGTAAGATAATATTATTGTTATGCAGCAGAAGTGTGATTTGCTCCTAAAGTATTAATTAAATGTATTCCTACTAATAAATTATTTCATTGACGAGGTATGTGTGTCATGTAAACAAAGAAAAACAAAACACTGGGTTATGCTTTGATTTGAGTCATAAATACAATACAAGTACTCCTTATTGCACATCATATAGGAGAAATAAAATGCAAGAAATTACAATTAGAGGTAAACAACAGGCGGTCTTATCGCTAAAAAGCGATCTCTTCCAGATTATCTTCCTTTGAATACATTGTGTAATTATTGCATCCTTGCAAATTATGCTACGAAAGCTTAAGGAGTCAGTAGTAACTCGTCTATACGACCAACAATTTTGTCTTTCTTGTTCTTCATCACTGAGTAGACCACGTTAGTCTTAATTCTATATTACCTTCATCTCGTAGAGCGGGAGATATGCGCGAGAAATGATCAACTTTATCTGTCCCCCAGTATCGTATTACCTTATATCGTTTGCTGTAGGAACATTGCTTATAATACATTTTAATCCTTCCAGGCACATCCCTAGAGGACAGCGGCTACACAGGCTGGGGCAACCAGCAGCCCGATGGTGGGGAGAAAGAAGCCTGTGGCTCCATGTTCTATAACGGTCGTCTCAATGATCTGGGCTGCTTTCAACGCTGCTTCTTCATCTGTGAACACGATATTGGCATACTTGGGGGCTCTATTGAAGAACGATTCGGTGCCTGATAGTGAGCTTGTTGAATTTGAAAGAGAGATGGTGGCTGAGAGGAATATCGAAGAAGCGCGGGCAATTTATTCCAATCTAGTCCTAACTTAGCCGAGATTATGGGCACGAGACGACGACATGCCTATTTAAATAAATAAATAGTAAGTACATACTTATGTAGATCAATGAAGCTTTATATATATTATTTGTTATGTCACCCTAGGCCGTTCCTGGTAGTTTCTGGTCAAGGAAAGACGTAAAACATATAGACATACCGCAGGCGGTAATTACGCCAGCGCTCGCATATTTATGGCCCTTACCTTCGGTTCGTACCACAAATACCTCGACCTGGGACATTCACGATTTCACCGCCCTGAGGTGTGTAATGTCGACCTATGGACATATATCTAGATTGTAGTTTTCATCAGACGAAGGTTTTACCTTTGTATGCAATGCAAGAGTTTCTGCCAATGACTAGTGACGCTTATTGTGCCATTTGGGTTTGTGGAGTATATTGGAGTTGGAGTATATTTAACTACACAATTGTGTAATTACGAATTAAATTAAAATGCACGTAAACTGCTGTAAATATTTTATTAAAAAAATATAAACGTAACGTTAAATATATGTGCTTACCCGAAATTAAAGACGGATATAAATGTACGGATTGTCCGCAGTATGCATATTTTATAAGTACTTACAATAATAGCACACATTACGTAACATTAGAGGTACAAAATGGTTCAAGATATTAATCGGCAAGGATAAATAATGGCTAAAACTGATGAAGAACAACTTCGAACCTTTAAAAATCCCCAAAAAGTTTGTATTTTGAGGAAGATCGAGTTAACGCGAAAATTAACTTAATTTTATAATTATGTAAGATTATACAACTTAAGTATATTTACATTACATTATTGATGGTAATTAGGTTAATGAAGATACTAGGTTACTTAATTACTAACACAACACTTTTGAAATCTTATATAATTCACTTTTCGTGAAGACGTTATATTTGTTGTTTATACTCCTGTATTTGTCATCAACACTACACTATTAACCAAACCGTTGATACAAAGATCAAAGCTCAAAGAAAAATTTAAATGAGGTACCTGGTGGAAGAGACCGGGAATTGAACCCGGGACCTCTGGATTGCCGGCCCAGCGCGTGAACTACATAGGTATTTCACCACCCTAACTAAAGCAACCTATCGATTTTTTCCTTATGCTTTGTGTCTCGATCTTTGCATTGTTTATTTGAAAGGCTTTTCACCTTACTATTAACCTTTACTATTAACCAAATCAAGCGATAAGATGAAACTCTATCACAAAGACTTTTTAGAAAACTGAGGCACGTTTTTTATAGAGATGTCAATGACATTACATAAGAGACAGACTTTAATGCACATTCAAACTGCAGATAAAAGTAAAGTACCTCCCTGCTATAGTCAGAGAATATCCGTTAATTTGTGTCGATGTGACGTAGTTCAAAGCCCTGTTTTTACTTCGTCTTTATTGAGCTGAATGGCTTATTATCGTACACTCAATAGCCCAATACTAACATTTATAGAATTCAGTGTTCAAACCATTAGCAATCTGAGCAGGGACAGGCGTGTCATGGAAGTTATGAGCTCTAGGGATAACTGATCATTCTTAGATGACCCCCTTTTGGCTCAAGGGCTGGACATTTGGCCGACCTTATCTACTGTGGAGGAAATACAACTTTTCCAACGAGAGGCAGATAACGGACGAACGGGAAGTACGAGAGCAGGTCCCTCACAGGCTCAATGTAGGACGCGATCCAGTACAAGATGACCAGGTAGAAGAACACCGATACCAGCTTGTCCAATGCCCAGAGACTGAAAGGAAATATAAGCATTTGAGAAAAATAGATTCGTGATTATGTGACAGGTCTTTATTAACTCCTAGAAAGCTAATTTGTAGATTTTAAAAGCCCATAACGTTTTTTATCATAACTATTGTTAATATTGTCAAAATTAATTTCAAGCAAGAACCAGCAAGAATCTTTGTTGTATAATTCAACATCAGTTTACACTCCTATTAATAGTGTTGCATTAACTTATTAGTTATTACTATAATTTTACCTAGTTAATAATATAAGTATCTTGAGTAAATATAAAGAGCGTTGTTTAAGGATATCGGTTATTGCAATCGGTAATGATAGTTCTGTTTGCTTTATTAATGAGGGGAAATCCCGTAGTTAATGATCCTGATACGTTCACGATTGTGACATGTGGGTAGGTGTTAATGTTAACTGATATGTTATGAATAGATAAGTATTTTATACCAAAATAATTTAACTAAGCTGAGAAATATCAAAAATATGAGTAGACATAAGTCCCTAAAATCTTAGGTACCAGTAAAGGTCCATACTAATTCAATATTAACTTTCATTACAAAAAATATCTTAGTACTTGGGAATTAGTCAAACTTTTCATATAGAGACATAGTATTGACTGATATACTTACATATTTAAATAAAACAATTTTAACGGATTATATCGCGTATATTAATTATTTCAGCCTCCATGACGTTTCGGTACCTTTACAGATACCGTTGACAAAGGTTGACTGAGAAAAACACAATTTTTCTCTGTCGAAGTTACATTTGTTTAAATTGTTTTATTTAAATGTGTGACAGTCGCGGAAACCGAAGACAATATGATATACTTACATGTTATTCTGCAGCCTGGCTTTCGGTAAATTCTCCATCTTCTCCTTCAGGCAATACAGTTTCCCTCCAATCATGCAGCTCTCGATGTACGGCTCATCTTGGATGATGCTCAGGTCCATGGGGAACAGTTTGAAGTCCTCAGCGTTCAGGGAACCTGGTAGGGCCTTGAAGTTGTTTGTGTCGAACCACCACTCCCGCGTCGTGAAGTACTGGAGAACTTCTAGGCCGACGGATATTCTGTTCTGGATTCTTACCATGCTGGAAAAGGGAAGTAAAATCTGTGACTTTGTCTCTAACTTTAAGAATTAAAAAGCAAGTGTGAAATATTTTGTTGGGCTTTGTATATGCAGAAATATTCTTTGGTACGTACTAAACGGATATGTTCTAGCATTAAAATATCTTATTGCCTTTACCTGTTCGCTAACTGAAACAGTGGCTAGTAAATGATTTTAAAGTGTCACGATACATAGTAGTACTTGTGCGAATTTCTTTAAAAAAACCACGTGATGTTGATACGAGTATACCTACAGCAGAAGAGTTTCTGTCTAACATGTCATAGCATGTATCTTATATTTTTGAGTGCAGTACGATATAAAAGAGTAGAAACTAAAAAGTGTCAATACTGTAGTGTCGTTCCTTTTTAATCAATCTAAGAAAACGAGGATGACACTACAATATTGTCACTTTTTAATTTCTACACTTTCTTAGATTGTCGGAACGGAGTCGAAACTTTCATGTGTGTAAATGACTTGTAAATTTTTAAAGATAATTATGTACTTACAATCGCTTCTGTCCAAATATAAGCATCAAGAAATCAATCAGGTAAGCTGGCACCAGGTGGTAGAAGAACACGCAAAGCATGTGTATAAACTTGTTGTGCCGAATGTTTCCGTCGGGGTACCACAGGGGCCCTTCGAAGGGATACTTTCTTATCGTCGCCTTCCCGTTGTCCAGTACTTGCTTCCAGGTCGTATCTCTGTCATCACCGGTTGTAATGTTGTAGACAGGGAGTTCTGAAGGCCTGTAATGAGAAAATAACCGTTTTTACCCACATTATCCCTTTCATCATCATCATCATCATCATCAACATCATCGTCATCATTATCATCCTCATCATAATCATGTGTCATCTATGTCAGCCGCAAATCAGCCCTAACGTCCAGTTGTGCACCACCCTTATCCAACACCTTTCATTTATCCTGACTACCAGAATAATGGTTGAGGTTATCACGCGATAAATAAATTATATAACCTGCAACTCTAGCATAACTGTGACTCGCGCGACTCTTTCTCGCGCGAAATATACTAACCTATCTCTTTCTGTATAGCACTGTCAGAGAGTGACGAGTGATGATATGTCACGCGACATGAGTAGCGAACCATAGTTGTGCTAGAGGGGCAGGTGTCACTGGCACAACCATATCTGAAGACTTCTATAGGTCGAATTGCGACATTTGTATTCCGTGCTTGCGTCTGAATGCCTGTTACTGTAACGGGGATGGCGGAACGTATCGTAAAGAGGTAAAGTTGACTTTGCTTTGTAGACGAAGTAAAAGTTGAGTCGACAAGTTTCGTAACGCTGATTCATCTTTAACTTAAGGTTTTGTCTTTCATGATTTAACTTGAGAGCTTAAGTGGACGGAGCTTGTCGTGAGTCGAATTCTCAATTGATTTTTCTCTAAAATTCAGATTATATTTGACCTTTTGAATACAATTATAGTCTTTATGAGTTATCTTTCTCTATTGAAATAACCTTAATTTTAAATTTTACGCTCGCACTAGGTAATTCTACTGTTAAGCAACACAAAACACATAGTTAAAAGGTTTCGAATTGATTAATACATTCAAGTTACGTGAAGATCATTGAGTCCATTCTGCCTCTACAAAAAAAGAAAGGTAAATTACAAAATCGTGCTTATCGCATTATACGTGTGTTACGTCTAATTTATGTTTCGTATTGTGTATATGTATATATGTAAACATCTATTGTACACAAAAAGAGTTAAAAAAATACATCTATAATAAATAAAATAGGGTACACCGGTGACTTTTATTACTACATTTGTGTTATCAACGAATCAAAGCATGAGTTAAAATTTACAATTGAAATTACTAAGTGATCGCGCATCATAATTTTTTTTTTATATTCTTAGATTAATGCGAACTATATCATTTCCTTTGCGTTTCCTTTTGCAAATCATATTTGATTCGCAGGCAAATCCAAAAAGGGAAAATTCAAGATTTTGTGTCTCCCCGTTACAAATTTTACGACCCTGAACCCCCCTCCAAGCAAGATAATTATCAGGATCCGCTATTGGGCTGTTGAGATTTTCCACCCAACACGGATCTTAGTATCATGAAGTCACTTGCAGACTTTGCAGTGCCAACGGCGATGGTTTTTACAAGAGATACTAACCGTTCCGTCTGCGTGCCGATCTTGTAAGCTATGACGATGATGGCGTTGATGGCGATGTCCACAGGGATGACTTCACAGTGGTAGTGCCCGTAGCAGTGCATGGAACGGATGACTCCTTTACCGGCACCCACCATCAGCCCAATGGGACCGTTGAGGTTGTCCACCCAGCCAGGGATAGGGTCCTTGTAGGAAGGAGTCACTGTAAATATCAAACACATTTTGACAAGCTACTCTAATGATCAAATCAGTTTTTTTTGTCTAAATGTTCGACTAGTGCACAGATAATTTACTAAAACGAAGGGTTTTGCTATGATAAATAGTATTTGCTTTGTATTTAATGGTTATTTCGACGAGAAGATATGACGCAGCTTCCCTAACGCTGCCCAGCCGAGTTGAAATCGTCGATTAACCTTCTCGAAGTTAGACTAACCTAGCTGAACAATTTGTCCCCGTACACATACTCGTCGCCAACTTCGAGGGCAGAGTTCCCAACCACTATTGGGTAAGGTGCAACATGGTCATTCTACATGATTTTAGTCTTGTCCATATAATGGTAATTGTCAATTTACATGTAGAAGAGGCTCGGTGCTCTGATAGCAGTAAAGTAAGGTAGTGATGATGCTACCGCAGGGCAAGGGAGACGACACGTGACAATGGGGCGAGCGGCGACCTCTCGCTCTCACCCAATAGCCGCCGCTGCCGCTCATCACTTCTCTGGAGTGCTCAATATATCTTACCAATGCTGGGTCGAACGACACAAGCAGGGAGCTCCGGATGGCTCTCCCTAACTAAGGTCTCAGCCAGCCGCTTGGAGTAAAGGTACGAGTTGGGATGCATCTTCATGATGGACGGTGCCAGCATGTTGAGCTGGTCATCGGTCAGCCAGTTCGCGGCGCGTAGGACCTCGTGAGGGTCGTGAGGTGGGTCGTGCACCTGGAATTGAAGACAAACAGTTTATAATCAACTAGCGACCCGCCCCGGCTTCGCACGGGTGCATGTATTATACATATAAACCTTCCTCTTGAATCATTCTATCTATTAAAAAAACCGCATCAAAATCCGTTGCGTAGTTTTAAAGATTTAAGCATACAAAGGGACATAGGGACAGAGAAAGCGACTTTGTTTTATACTATGTAGTGAAATGCAATCAGTAAATCAAATTCAAGTACCTAACTTAACTTATTTCTTTATAGATTTCATTATAAGTAAATATTTACTGCAAAAACCGCCAAGTTGTTGAGGCTGCGTACAATACAGGACAATAACCCTTACTCAAGATGACGAAAGTATTCTAAGGCCCCTAGTTCAATGTGTTTTTCATCCAAGCCATACATACCTTCTCAGCCATACGCTCATAGTCAGGGTAACAGAAAGCGGTGGAGAGGTGCACGAAGGCGGCAAGGTTCTTCATCTTCTTGGCAATTTCCAGAACACGCAAGGTCCCTCTAGTGTTCATCTCCAGTCCTTCCTTCAATGGTGCTTCTAGACGCAGACTGGCTGCGAAGTGGAATACTACTGACACCTGTAAATGTGACAGACCTATTAGATAAATATACTACTCATAGTGGCCCTGTGAACTATAGACTTCGAGATATTTTTTTCGATATAGCTGGAATATGACTTTTTTCTTTTACAACCACCAAAGGTATCTTCGCCATTTTCGAAAAACTGGCTCTCAAAAAAAAAAACTGTGTGCCCACGAAATTTCATGAGAATCGGTTGGGAATGCGACGGGTCTGAGAAGAAGAAGAACAGCCGGAAAACTGGGCATCCGGAATGCGGACATACGAAAGTATTTTGGGTCAATAATTCACGACTATTTAATTTAACATCCAGAAAAATACTATAGTAGCAAGTAAGTATTGTAACGTAGGTAAATTATTTTTCTGTGTTCTTGACTCAATCCTGACTCAAAGGTCATGATGATAAAACAGGACTTCTTAATCTTGATAAAAACGATTGTTAACCAGAGCACATCACTGAGTCTGACACTATTTTCCTTTAAATTGTGAGAGTATTCATACAATTCCTTACCTCCTACATTACCTCGAATACCTGATACAATTTTTATGAAATCGAAGAGTCTGAAAAAATACACTTTCGAACAGAATCACCAGATTTTCTTTTTCCGTTTTGCCGACTGGTAATTATCATTAAATTCCTGGTACATACGGAAAACACATTTTACCTCGTTATAGAGTTTATTCAGTAGCTGGTCGTCTATCCCGAGGTTATCGTAGCAGATGTCTCCCGATACTGGGATTAGTTTTTTCATCACATGCGGTTTTTCTTCTCTTAGCCTTGAGAATAGCTGGAATATAATAAAAATCTAGTGAGTAATTATAAAATCTTTAAGCACAGTCATAAGGTCAAAGTGACTAAAAGAGCAATACGTGATCATGCAAGAGTTTTGACTTAATAATACCTATGTCAAGTGTTTTAGAAGGCACAGAGCTATTCAGTCAAAAAAAGCAAACTGTTGACGAAAATTAAAAAAAAATACTTTGGAAAAACCATGGCGAAGAAAAATCAAAGAGTTGCAGATTGTAGAATGTAGATTCTAATAGCAAGGACTATCGGAAAAAATATATAACTTAATTGTCTTCCAAAAACTGTACCTACCCTTTTAACACGTTTACTGTCTGTGTTCCATATGTGGGGGTCACGGCAAGCCTTTATTCTATTACAGAGACATAAACATAAGGTTCACATGTCAAACTGGGACAGTGAACGTGTTAAACACACGTGAGGCTTCCTAATTTACGACATACATAAGTTTATTGTGTACTAAAGAGTTCCTTAGAGAGAGTAATTGTATAGTGACACTTACGGGTAGCTTCCACATGTCTTCAATCCGTGATTCTGGGGTCTTGCCGCGCTTGGTGCGCACCAGAGCATACACACAGCCGACATCTGGCACGGAGTATAGCAGCTTTTCTATGAGCACCTTGCCCATCAGCCCAGAGGCGCCAGTGACCAGCACCTTGCGGCCTCGGTACCACTCGTTGATGTCTGATGTCATGTTTTATCTGTGGAAAAAGAGAAGTTCTGATTAATTTGAGATTTTTTCTGGCAGAGATGCATGTGGTCGTGAGTGCATGACTCGTCCCTCGGAACAATTGATATGTTCCTGGCTATGTGGTCCTCCTTTCACTCAGACTGCCATAAGCTGGAAGCCGTTGGAAGCGGATAGTGTACGACCCGTCATCATGGAGATCATTGTGGAAGGCTTATTGTGTTCGGAGGATATCATTAGGCTGACATGAGTGAAGTGGCAGTTTAGAAGGGCTTATCAACATGATTTGGCCGTTTATATTTAGTCTCGTCTTCACCCGTAGTGAGACGGAGACGAGGCGTTTCATTTGAGTTTAACCTGATTAACACTTTGACTTTGAGACTTGTAAATAGCATTTCATTTTTTTCTATGACAACTCTTTCACTTTTGTATGACACTGTATAATTGTGTTAGTTTATAAACTAACTAGTGATAAATAATGTAAATTGACGGATAGGTTACGTTAGTGTATAATTTCAACTGTCGATCGGTTTTCACAATTTTACATTACCTACATTGACCTTGTTGTGATTTTCAATTCGTGAGTAAAACTAATGCGAATAATTCTCTCTACATATACGAAAAGAAAACACACACAGGTAACTTAACAATTTAAAGCATCATTTAGTTCAAGATTAATCATCGGATGTAACGTTACCGCAACGCAAACAGGGAAGCGTGCGTTATTGCAATGTGCATTCGATTTCCTGCGCCATTTTGTAACACTGCATACGTGACGCAAGCGCCGGTATCTGTGCCGTGCGTGAGCCGATCTTTGCCGGTTTACAATTTGTGGCTTTTTCACTTATTATGTGGTCTAAGTGCACTTGACCAACTCATCACCACTTGAATTGAAATGGAACCCTGACCTATTAAGAAACTATGACAGAGTGTTATTACGAGTATTAGGGTGGGACGTGATCACCTGATATGATGTATATACCTACGCGACCGAGATTACGCGACTCAAATTACGCTCGTCTAGCTTAACCCTAAACTATGTAAAATTCGGCGTTTGTAACATGTGTCCTAAATATCACCAGATTATTTTCCCAATGAAATTTAAACCACATAGAGTTGTGCACTAATGTCCTAATTTTATTGCAACTACTCTTTCCGGATAGTTAGTGCGATTGTGATTTATGGTATCGATATATATGTCTAGTTTAGCGATGTGTTCTTTCTATTTATTTTAGTTTAATAAATGCCAAATTTCACACCCATTGCATGGTAAATGTATGTGAACATAATCTAAAAGCATTTATCATATAACAACTTGGGTGTCAAGTGATCATCATGTTTATTTTATGTATAGGAGTCGATAAACGCCATTTGCACTACGATGTGGAATAAAAAACAGGGTAAGTGCAGGTCAGACTAGCACGCCGAGGGTTGCTTACCATTCGAACATAATCTACATTATGTGTGGATTACCTACTAAATAGATATAAAACGAAATTCCCACTTAAGCCTGCCATACACGGATCTTTATTATATTTATTAACATGTATTATATCATCAATGAAGGTATCTTACGATATATTTAAGTACTCCTCACACGCAGCTATAAACAATATTATAGTTGCGTGCTTTACAATAAAGCAGTTTACAACATAGTTCTACAAATTAACAGTACATTCGTAACGTGTGTCTTCATGCTGTGTAATGTAAATTTTATATTAAACTGAAGAAATGGCTAATCAGGGGGCATATGATGGTAGCGTTTATCACGTGATAAATAAGTGACAAAGCATCTGTCACTCACACTCGCATCTTGTCAAAACGTGACGGATGCTTTGTCACTTATTTATCGCGTGATAAAATCAACCATCATAGGCCCCCCTGTAAAGCTTTTAATAATATGGACGAATTTTATAGTAATAGAATTTTATAACATGCATGACAAGACAACTATATATTTTTTTATTAATTTCCTACTATAGGTAATATAATACCTACCTATAATAAAATATGAATACAAAATTGTGGTGAAATTGTGGTGTACCCACATTAAAAAATTAGACATTACATGTTTCATAATGTAATGTGTTTCATGTATATACCTATAATAAGTTTAAATAATAATTATTTAATAGGTAGTTATAATAATCGACGAAATGTAAAATGTTGAATTTTTTATCAATGTATGAGTATGAGTAATGAATAACATTTTCACTGCCAAAACCTTATGGCTTGGCAATACAGTGAATAAATGGCACATGTAGCAGCGATGCAGTGATATCAGAAATCTGCATCTTCCCGTCATACTAGCGAATGCAAACCGGTAATTTTCTCTACGGAAATTAAAGATTTCCGGTTTGCATTCCCTACGTCATACACAAGATGAAACCCGGATCAAGGGAGGGGTTCTAAACAGATCCCTACAAGTCAAAACATAATATAACTGCGTACTGCCACTTGCCTAACAAACTGGTAAATCGTGACACAGTTACGCAAATGCAACGCCCTAGCGCGGTTACGGGCCAAAATCCACCGCACACGAACGGCCGGGAAAATTTATATTGCCGGAGTAAGGCAATTATTATGGTCAAGGTTTAGTTGTCATTAGGTACCAAGATAACTTTAATTCTCTTTCTTGACTTTTGGTGAACGATTTACAGTGCATCACTTACATTCGAGGAAAAGTTTGTTCGCTCGCAGAAAAAAGTCTATAACTAGTAAGAATGTCATAAAGCGCTTATATCAGCCAATTTTTTCGTGAATCGGCTGATTCATTCACTCGAATACATCACTGTCAATCGAATTAGACCATGGATAAACCATAAACTTGAAAACGCAATATAATAATTATAGACTTATAGACTAGTAGTATAGCAGCAATTGAGAATGGTGTTCAATCGTCCTGAAGTGGGCAAACCAGTGGGAATCGGGTTGTATGGACGCCACGCCACTGCTGAAGTGCTGACTAGACTGGTTGACACCACATTTTTTTATTTATTATCTACATACCTAATTAAATCAGCCCAATTAAATTACCCAAATATGAATATACATAGGTACATCCAAATTCAATCAGTTGTTTGTTTTATGGAATCACCATGCTCCTGAATACCTACCTAAAATACCAAACGAGCGAAGGCACGAGAAAAAGCTAGCGTTTACATAACGGAGGCAACCCTAGCGCACATTCCAATGACGTTGCGTCACCCGCGTCCAATAGGAGCGAGTCAATGGAGGGGGCATCGATAGCGGTGGCAACGCCCACCGTCCAAACAACTGGTGTATCTGTTACGTAGTTACTTGTATATTATCTGTGCTTTAGGTGGAACTAAGGTTACTTGACAAAAGATTTAGATAGCAGCATAAACTTGGAAAAAGTGCCCCCGAGCCAGGTATTTGAAACTATACTTAAACAATTCCTTATAAGTAAGAGTGTACACCATGCACAACTTTTCCAACATTCTGTTCCCTATTAGGAATCACGTAAAAGGCTAATATTTAGCTCGCTAACTTTCCTTCTCTTGAAACATATAAAAATTAGTAAATTCCTGTATATAGCAATTTCGGCTTTTGGGGCCATCACCATTTTTAGGGTTCCGTAGTCAACTAGGAACCCTTATAGTTTCGCCATGTCCGTCTGTCCGTCTGTCTGTCTGTCTGTCCATCAGCGGCTTAGCTCCGTGATCATTAGTACTAGAAAGCTGAAATTTGGTATGAGTATGTGTATGTATAACGCCGACAAAACGGTAAAAAAACTAAAAAATTATAACTTTTTTTCGGGTACCTCCCGTACACCTAAAGTGGGGGTGAATTATTTTTTTCGTTCCAACACTAGTGTGTAGGGTGTCGTTGAATAGGTATTTTTAAAATAATGGATTGAAACATCGTTTTTTGATAAAGTCAGCAGTTTTGTAAATATTCGCTCCGAAAATAAAAACAATTGTGTCCCCCCCCCCCCTCTAACTTTTCAACCACGATTCAAAGAATTATAGAAAAATTCATGAAAATGAGGCCTTATAAGTACTCTCAATGAAAATTATATTGATTAAAATCGGTCGAGCCGTTATTGAGTTATGGAAAATGTTCATAATTTTCTTTAAATTGACGTAAGTGCCGCGCGGTGTCCTTATACTTCGAACGTTACACATATTAGTTAAGTGCCATACTGTATTAAAATATTTCGCTCAATCTGACGCGTGTAATCGATAACTTCCAGAAGGTAATGAAATGAGTAATTTACAGTTACTTTGGCGTTTTCGACCTTTTTATAGAGCTTGAAATCTTTCTCGTAATTTAAACCTCGGGCTTAAAACCGCTGTTTTAAGCCCGTCTATTGTGAAGGATGGACAATTACGGAACCCTACACTGAGCGTGGCCCGACATGCTCTTGGCCGGTTTTTTTAATGAACCGACATATAATTTGAATACTATCCAAGTGTCATCTTTTTTTATATCATATTGGCACATGATTAGTGGCTCCACTGCGCCTGATGGTAAACGAAAAGGGGAGTCCATGATATGCCATACATGGGTTATGTCCGTTGTCTCCACTGTCGGCGCTGTGACCGGATTTTCACCAACAAACTGGGTTTTGCGAGTCATATCCGCGTCATAGGAGTCCTACGAGCCCTACTACTTGAAGTCGCTGTCATCGGACCCGATGAAGAAGACATCAATCAATCAATCATGTACCTACTCTATAACTCTATAGTACTACTTCATAATCATAAGACCGAGAGCCCTAAGGCCTTACAAAATAGCCAATCCCTGTTTTCCGTGAGGCATGTTCCTAATGATGGTTTTAAAATACAAAGTTTATAGAAACAGCCCTTTTAGCACAACTATACTCCTGACTTATCGTCACTCCTCACTCTCTCACAATACTGTACAGAAAGAGATAGGTAATATATGTCGCGCGAGAAAGACTCGCGTCTCACAGTTCTGCTAGAAGGTGAAGGTCCACCTTACTTACCAGGTTGGAACATTATAGCTAAAGGAAGGGATTACTCAAGGTCCATTATATTACGTACGTATGTACTTCAAAGGTCTTAAGTAATGTCACATTAAAAAGTTACAACATTTCTTCACATGCCACGCGACATGCGAAAATCGTAATTTCGTAAAAAATGATGTCACAAAAAATATGCGAGTCTTTTTAGTCTACGATTCAAATGGAGAGTATAGAAACGACCTTCAGCCGTTTTATATCTAGGATGTTAAAAATATATCGCCAATGTGTTGCCTAAAAAAATCTTTCAACGCTATGATTAATCAAAAAGCCGGTCAAGTGCGAGTCGGGCTCGCGCATCACCGAAGGTAGGTACTGTTCTGAGCGACAAACTTACCTTTACCATTGGAAAACTGTTTTACGTACCTACTTTAAAGACTAGTTATATTTTAATAATAACACAATTACAAATCTGAAACTATACAGTTTTTAGATTTTTCCCTATAAGTACTTGGTAGTAAAAGACGGTATTTCATAGTTACAGGTCAACGGAAAATACCCTACAAATTTTGATTCCCTTGAGAGAGTCGAAATTTACATTTTTTGCGGCCTAAACGGTCGTACCTTTTTAGGGTTCCGTAGTCAACTAGTAGTTTTCGCCATGTCCGTCTGTCCGTCCGCGGCTTAGGTCCGTGATCATTCGTACTAGAAAGCTGAAATTTGGTATGAGTATGTGTATGTATGACGCCGATAAAAAGGGAAAAAAAATAATTAAAAAAATTTTTTTTTTTCGGGTACCTCTCGAACACCTAAAGTGGGGGTGATTTTTTTTTTCTTTTCAACACTTTTGTGTGGGGTGTCGTTGAATAGGTCTTGTAAAAATAATAGGGGTCTTTTAACATTATTTTTTGATAAAGTCAACAGTTTTGTAAATATTCGCTCCGAAAACAAAAAAATAGTGTCCCCCCCTCTAACTTTTCAACCACGGGTCAAAAAAAAAACGGAAAAATTCATGTAAATGAGGCCTTATACGTACTTTCAATGAAAACTATATTGAACAAAATCGGTCGAGCCGTTTTTGAGTTATCGCCAAATTTCATATTTTTTTCTTTTAAAGGACGTAAGTTGACTTCTAGAAGGTAATAAGTGATTACAGTTTCTAGGGCGTTTACGACCTTTTTATAGAGCTTAAAATCTTACCTAACTTAAAACTCGGGCTTTAAAATAGCAGTTTATTGTGAAGGATGAACAACTACGGAACCCTACACTGAGCATGGCCCGACATGCTCTTGTTTTACGTTAATCTAGAATTTTGTTTATTTACAGTTTCAAGGGACTGTATGGACTTGAGGTTTAAATTTGATCTCGATAACTATACGCGTTCCCGAGAGAAAGGGTCTTGACAGACAGATGGACGGACGAACAGACAACAAAGTGATCCTATAAGGGTTCCATTTTGTCCTTTTGAGGTATGGAACCCTAAAAATATAAGTTTGGTTCTTTTTATTTGGATTTTTTTATACAACCCATCGCGATATATTTTAGAGCATGCTAAATTTGATATAATACTCGTAGGTATACTCTTCATCGATTAAATAACGGATGAAGGCCATTTCAAATTGCATCACGTATTTAGGTATTTCATTTCCCACCAGGAAAATCCTGAGTCGAGGACAGAAACCGCAATAGTTATTATCTAGTAATTTGATTTACAATTGAAGGATGCGAATTAAAAGCAATATGCATAATCAAGTAAAAGAATAGCGCTATTTTAATATCGTCAATATTGCCCTTTAACCAGGGCCTCAGGGATTTCCTAATTGACATTATATTTATTTATTGATTTAATTTCACATAGCTTTGTGTCACTTCTGTCATATCAGTACAATTGGCAACATTTAATATTTCGAACAAATGGAAATTAATATACAAATCAAAAGAGCTTTGCTTTGCGTACACGAACTTTGTACACCCTAAAAAATATTTAAATTTATGTTTCTGTATATACAGAAATATTAAAAAATACCTACATAAAATAAACGATTTCTCAGACAACTACGCCAGCACAGTTGTTAGTCTTCGACTTATTCGCGAAAAAAATAAGCCGTCAATCAATGTCAAGCTCAACGTTTTTCTTTTTTTTTTATTAATCCCCAGACAAAAGGAACTTTTCCATTGCGTCATAGTTTTGGTACTTTAGAATGAGTAATTTTTAATAAATTAATAATAAAATAATTATTAATCTTATGAAAAATATAAAAATTAGACAAGTGCGAGTTCGACTCGCGCATGAAGGGTTCCGTACATATACATATATATATAATCTATAACAAGTTTGTTGTATGGGAGCCCCCCTTAACCCTTTGACCGCCAAAGACGGCAAATCACGTCATCGGGAATTCGTGCCACTGACGCCAACGACGCCTATTGACGTCAAAAATTTCAGTGGTCAAAAAACGTGCTAATTCAAACCACTATCTGTGTTTTTCAACCTCTTTTTAATTTGGAGCACTTTTTTTTTTGGTTTGGCGTTAGTGGCACGGTGAATTGCTTTGCCGCTCGGCGCTCAAAGGGTTAAATATTTATTTTATTTTATTTTTAGTATTTGTTGTTATGGCGGCAATAGAAATACATCATCTGTGAAAATTTCAACTGTCTAGCTATCACCGTTATTGAGATAGGTACAGCCTGGTGACAGACGGACGGACGGACGGACGGACGGACGGACGGACAGCGAAGTCTCAGTAATTGGGTCCCGTTTTTACCCTTTGGGTACGGAACCCTAAAAACAGTGATTGCGTCCTCTTTCTAAGTTAAATACAGAAAAGTAATAAAATTATAGTTTTAAATATATAAAATTTTGTCAATTTAAATGAATACTACTTAGCGAGGTTAACGTCGATTTGAAGTTCTTTAATTAATTAGGAAAATCCAGTAATTAACAAAAAAATCGCTTTAGCGTAACTTATTTTTCTCTAAATCAGTATTCAACACTCTAATCTGAGATGATTATCGATTCGAGATCATGTGACAGTGCGGGCCTAATTCAATTCGATTGACATAATGCGTTTTGAACTAAGTATATATCGGCCATGTCATGTCACGGACATATTTTATGTATATGACATGAAAATAATTATGTCCGTTATAATGCCAGGCCATATTTGCTATTCGAGCTACATAAAGTGACACTGGCTGTAAGTTGAAATCTAAAGGTAAATAAAGCACATTGCTAAAGTAGACACATAGTAGCGAGATTTCGAACACATGTCAGGAGAAACATCGAATTTAGACTCAGGTCCAGCGGAGGTGACAAGCGTTATATGAACGGTAAATGGGTAGTTACAGATCCTTTCTTTATTTTCCCGAGTCACTTCCTGATGGCTGTGTAATTGGTCTTATTGAAAGAGAGCGCTTTGCACCTACGTATGACTAAAATTGTATATAAGTATCTAAGGTAAATGTCCCTGTGCTCGACACGCTGCCTAATAGTCGATACCGTGCTGTCACCTCTATTGCTAATGACATAACATTCAAGATGACAACTATTGGAACAGTGTCAAGCACAGGGACGTTTACCTTATGTAGGTAGGTACACTTAGCTTTTCATAATTATTGAACCTTTTCACACTCGTTGAAAAATCACCCGTTTATCAGGTTAGATTAGATTTCTTTATTTCATAACATAAAATGTCAGTATAAACTAAACTAAGACAATTTACATGCATCTATACCTACTGTGATCGTCGGTTAAAAATATGATAGGTAATATTCTGCAGCAATAGTAAGAAAGAACAATAGAATAACCATCAGATTCCTTATTTATTTACTAACTTATTTCTTTTCCATATTTTTTCTACTTAATCTTTTGACCTTTTTTTTAACATTCATGCTCAGTCGCTTTTTTGTCGAGATTCGAGAACGAGATGAATACGAAAGCATTTTCGCTTTAACTATTATTATTAGAAATAATATAAAAGTTTCTAAACTAATTTGTAACTAACATCGTGCAATCGTGCACCGTGTATAATTTTCCAAACATGTTCCGTAAATTTATATATTACATACAGTACCAGTACAACCATTTTATATTTTACAATATTTTGGCAGACGAATTGTAATAATTAAATTACAATGTTGAGTAACGATATAAACTAGTATTTAGCTTAATTTAGGAGGCGTGGCTTTATGCTTATAGTATAAAAAAAAACCGGCCAAGTGCGAGTCGGACTCGCGCACCGAGGGTTCCGTACAAACATTTTCCATCCCAGGTTATACATTATACATACCAGGTGCAAACTTAACTTAAACACTTAGGTGTTTAAGTTAAGTTTGCACCTGGTATGTATAGCGCCCCATATAAATTAGGTGCAAACTTGCAAAGTTAGGTATTAAAAAAAAACTACTTACTAGATCTCGTTCAAAACAATTTTCGTTCGTAGTTTTTATAGTAATGTACATCATATGTTTTTTTTAGATTTTTCATTTTCTTATTTTAGAAGTTAGAGGGGGGGGGGACCAACTTTTTTCCACTTTGGAAGCGTCTGTCACGCAAACTATTCGGTTTAGAAAAAAAATATTTTAGAAACCTCGATATCATTTTTGAAGACCTATCCATAGATACCCCACACGTATGTGTTTGATGAAAAAAAAAATTGAGTTTCAGTTCTAAGTATGGGGAGCCCCCAATATTTATTATTATTTTTTTATTTTTGCATCAAAATCTTAATGCGGTTTACAGAATACATCTACCTACTAAGTTTCAACAGTATAGCTCTTATAGTTTCGGAAAAAAATGGCTGTGACATACGGACGGACAGACGGACAGACGGACAGACGGACAGACAGACAGACAGACAGACATGACGAATCTATAAGGGTTCCGTTTTTTGCCATTTGGCTACGGAACCCTAAAAAACACAAAATAGTGATTGTATTACTTGGAAACTCAAGTAAATGTGTACTTACTTAACCACTTATAGGTAATCGATCAGTACGTAACACATCACAAACATTTCAACTATCACCCGCACACACCGCAACGCAACTGGTTCAAAACATTCCTTGAATTCCTAACAAAACCTGCAATCCTAATAAATAAATAAAAAACATTGCACTTTATAATAAACGTGATAACTTTGAATTAAAGGCCTAGCTTCTTCGTTACAGAAAAGTGAAAACTTACCCGCGATTTCTGGTTTGAACGTTGCGCGGCTGTACTATAAGCGGCGTCTACGCAGACTAACTTAGTTGTCTAAGCCTGTGCAGGTAGGAGGAGGTACGAAAACGTTGCGAAAAACTTATACGAGCGAATCGCTTGACATCTATTTTGAAATGGTATTGACTGAGCTGATGTAAGCTGTGTTTGGACATTGTGATGGACGAAGTTCGCGACCGTGGGCCGTGGTTGAATGGCATTCGATTTATGATGGAATATAAAGTGACCTTGCTAGGGGGACTGTGCGTTCCGAAAATTTAACCAGGGGTATAATTTTGTCCGAAATATCTTAGCTTTATAATGTCATTTATGCTACGTCGTCATACAAACATCCTAAGATCCAAACAAACGTCCCGACATACGAAAGAATTTTGGGTCAAGCTCAAATGAAGACGCATCGCTCGCTCGCTCAATTAATATTTTGCTCATATGAAATGCTGGGAAGATGGAAATGTTCGAGAAAGGTATTAATTAGGTGCCCCGGTTTTTTTTTTTGTTCGTCTTGGCGGTGACACTACTGTGCCCCCAGATTATATACTTTACGAAAACCTTGTTCGAATAATCGAATAGTCGACAAACTTTATTAAATTATTTATGAACAATACAAATAAAATAAAATCTACTCGACAACAAGCGCCATCTTTGTAACCAAGCCCGCATTATTATGTGCAAAGGCAAGGCGATGCTGCTACAAATAGCTACCGGCAGATTTTCCTGAGCACGGTACGCCACGGCAGAGTCAACATTTTACAACAGATGGCATTAAAATCAATTCTATTACGAGGTATCACTAGTATCACTACATAGTATAAAACAAAGTAGCTTCCTGCTGTTTGTCTGTCCCTACCCTATGTATGCTTAGATCTTTAAAACTACGCAACAGATTTTGATGCGATTTGTTAAATAGATAGAGTGGTCCAAGAGGAAGGTTTATATGTATCACCCATTGCACCCATAATTTATCACCCATTGCACCCGGGCGAAGCCGGAGCAGGTTACTAGTACTATTATAAATACAAGTGTGTCTGTCTGTCTGTCTGCCCGTCTATCTGTAAGTATCCTCTTAACGCTTAAACCGCTAAACTGTTTTAGATGAAATTTAATATAGAGATAGTTTGAGTCCCAGGAAAGAATATACAGGATAGTTTTTATTATGGAAATCACCCCTGGCTTTCCTGTTTTCCTGGAAAGTTGGTTGGGTTGGTGAGTTGATAATTTGTGGGCTTTTGTAAGATAAAATAAGACAAGATTTATTTATGCCATTCAATGTTTGCAATTAAATTATATTCGGGCATTTTTGGCGATCATCTAATTCTACGCAGACAGTCGGGGACAGCTTTTGGTGAAATAAGCGCCTGATGTGCGTACATGCAATGAAATGTCGCCATAACGTGCGTTATAACAGGCTTCGAAGTATCACGTTTCAGGCAGAAGTAATTTAATACAAAATTGAAGGCCTAGTCCGGGAAGGAAGTATTTTTTTAACATGGTGACTGTGTTCATGTACAGGCTAAACAGCTGATTTTTTTTTTTCAGTGGTGTATTTTTTTTACTTCATTGCATATGTTTGAGAAAAGCATGTCTATCCGTGAAAGAGGCTTGCCGGCTTCGTATCACTATCCAGTCTAAACCTCCTCACCCGGTAAGCCCTTCATTCCCGCCGTCTGCCTTAATGTACTATTAATCTTTCTTCTAGCTTCATTCATCCTCATCTCTTAACAGTGTTAAAATAACTGGCATGTCCATCACCAGAGTGATGGATGAGCTACTTACATGTAAACATTGCCACGAGCTCATATAATAATAAATAAATAAATAAATAAATATGACAACCACACACAAATCGATCTAGTGTCTAGTCCCAAATTAAGCTCAAGAAGGCTTGTGTTATGGGTACTAGACGACGATATACGTACTTATATAGATTAATATATACTTAAATACATAGAACAACCATGACTCAAGCACATATATTCGAGTTCATCACACAAATATTTGCCCCGGCCGGAATTCGAACCCGGGACCGCCGGCTCAGTAGGCAAGTGTCTACAAACCCAGCCAAACGCGTCGTCAATTAATACTTGCCAGATACAGGAAAAACTATCTTATATGGTCTAGGTATTTAAAATAGGTTACAAATTCTGCGTACTAAGAGTATGTCAACATAAATGTTTGCTTGTGATGAATGGGTATACAACCCTTTAATTATAATACAGAAAACCAATTATAGTCTCTTTGCCGGTTTAATATAGAACGCCTACATGTGGAAGATTCGTCTATGTGCAAGCCAATTATCTGTTTTTATATCCCAATTCACACAGCTGTCAATCATAATTGAGGTCTTCGCGTTTTGACCCTTCCATCTAATGTGACCGCTCCTTATTGGTTATTTCATCTATGTATTATATAACACATTCCCTGTAGGTACTAGCTTCTAGGCAACGTTTTGATAATATAATCTGATTCTATAAACATTAGTTCGATTTAGAATTGTACTGAGAAACGGCACACTAGTCACTAACACTATCTCGTTATAGTGTATCCACTAAATCAAATAACATATCTATTGAATAATAACTTATTTTTCAGTAATAATAACTATAGATTAAGACATATTCTTTTTCACAAAATATGACGTGCGCCTGAACTAGGAAGCTATAGGTACCATACTCATGCGTCACGAACGCACGACACAGCATACTTGTCAATTTACATACCTATGTATAATTTTGAAGACGCAGTATTCATAACACTTGATAAATTCAAATGTTAAGCTACATAGTAGCGTGATCTAACATCAATAAATAACAAGCATAAAAGATTAAATGCAGACTGCATGACTGCATAGTACTAGTCTTTACATGACTTAGGATAATTCTCATAATTTTTGGTAATATTTCACCGAAGATAATGTAAGTTATTAATCTAAAGCCCATCATGTGAGCACGTTGAAGAGAAAGTTGTCCGCCTACGATGCTCTCGGGCCGCTTCATTGAGTGCCGAAAGCTCAGTGTCACAGGCTGTGCTTTGCCACGTGCTTTTTGATCATAAAAATCAGCATCTCAACCATGTGTCTTGTGTTTTGTAGTGTTAATGGGAGATTACCATAGTTTTAGACTCTGTCTGATACCAGACATTTCGATGTGTTTTGTTTTGTACGAGTATATTTTGTGCTTACGCAAAGTGAAATAACTCCGATAAAAGTGTTAAAAAATGTTGAAGCAGTGGAATATAAGGAAAAATTCATAAGGAGCACTTATTGTAAAAGCGGCAGAATATGGGACAGGAATGCACTAAGTTTATAAGGCAGTGTTGATCATTATCATCATTAATTGCGACTTAAAACGGGACCATGCAATGAGATTTGTCACAGACACGCTCGAAAACGTGTGCAGCAGATTAACTCCAAAACTTATCAGAGATCTGACCGCGGCGAAATCTCTATAATTAATCTTAATTGTTGCGTATACGCATGCCTTTATCGCCAGGACGATCGTGTTGCCATATGATATATCATCCATGCAACCTTGGCAACTCAATCTGTGCTCTATGATCAGATCGGATTTACTTATTATACAGAAATATTGGAAACTAGATCTAGGTTCCGACACGCTTGCTGCACGGGCTGAAGTTACTTGTGTCTGTCCAACAGTTCCCAGCCTCAGTCTGTTCCGGGACCTATCCGACATCGCACAGAAATTAATTAGTCCAGTATTGTAAGAAAACCGTGTAAGTAATGCGGCGAAAAGAACCGACGCCCGTGCATAGTGCCGGGCGAGGAAGAAGCCTGATATCCTTCAGAGCTAACCAGCAACAGCAACGCAAGATGATTCCAACATCCAAAAGCCAACTCCCCAGAAGTTATTCAACACCAACAGCGCAAAGCGACCACGAAAGTCCTCAGCCAAGCCAAAGAGGCTACGTCATGAGGAGCTTCTCTACTCCTGAACCTAAACAGCTAGAGTATCGCAGAAACTCCGATTCATTCTACCGTCCAAAGACGCATGGCTCACGTAGCGAGTTGGACTCCGATCTAGAGAGTTTCGAGCAATTTGAGGAGAGTTTTATTGACATGGATGACGATCAAGAGCAGAATGTGTATGGGACGTATGGAAGGAGTCCGGAAAAAGAGGAACCTAAGCGGGTGACGGCGACTCTGCTGCAGGGCAGCGGGCTGCAGAGAATCTCCATCAGGCCTGTCTCGTCTTGCACAACGGCGACGTTATACAGCGCACGGGAGGCGATGAAGGAACTGCAGAGAAATGAACAGAAAAGTAAGTATATCTACAGTACATTTATTGCTAATTGAAACATGACTCTGAAACGTTACTTTGAATGTTCCGCAAGGATCCGAGCCTAAGCATTCATGCGTGGGTTGATACACGTTCATAATGCATATATATACGTTACGATGAGGTTAAGTCTATTGAAGTTTGAATTAATTAATAACTGCATTATTACCTTATAAATCTTTTACGGCTTGCATGCATCCGATGCATGTTAAACATGTTAAAAATCGCATTTATATTCAAAACATTGTTTTGTGAGAAACCGAACCCTACTCAAAGCGCATCAAAAACCTGTTCCATGTTGTATGTTTGTGCAGTAATGTACAGATTTGAAAGAGTTTGACGTAACACCATTTAATTCCATTAGAATCTTATCTGTGGGTACACAATACACTATAATGTGCTCATCACTATAATATTATAGGTAGCCTCCGATTGTCGCTGTTATTTAAAAATCCTCTTTATAAATATGTAACAGAAGTTATAAGTATAGATATTACGTATACAACATTTTACGCGATCCACGCATATGCAATGTATTGCAGGCGTGGATCAAACCCGCGGTTTCTACTAAAACGGAGTGGTGCTCTGACCCCCTGAGCTTCCGCAAAGTTACGCACATCGCGTGAAATTAAGCGCCCTCTGTACTTTTTAAATGCTAAGCGCATTCACCACGCTTCAAGGACGTATTTAAAATTCTTTTATCATACAATATTTTCCCTACGTCATAACAAGCACGCTTTCATAACCACACACTCACACACTTATCTTTATGACGTCATTGAATCTGTTTGACGACAAACACTCCGGTGGGATTAAATATTTGCATTTCAATATTGATACGGAACGAACTGGTGGCTAGATCGAGTGATAACCGAAGTGCCGTAACAGAGCTTTTCAACAGAGCTTTTTTGACTGGTTAAGTAGCACGTAGTTAATGTTAACCGTTAAATCGACATTAGGTTACGTGCCCGTGCGCAGCGTGTCATACCATATATATCTGGAAGTGCGTTCTCTCGGTTGATGGTAGGAATTTTTTTTTAATAGTTGGCTTAATGTGTTAGTATTTTTGATGAAATTTAAAACACGGATGACACTTTCCGAACTAAGTGCTATTTGAAGTTGTTCGAGAATGTGAGTGATTTGAGTTTAAGTGTAAAAATTTAAATATAAACGTTTTCGGAATTAAATGAGTAACTACTTAAGTACATGAGAAAATTATTAGTACTTAGATACAATTTCATAACATAAATAGTTGGCGCTAGTGTAACTTTCAACTTTGATACTTACCCCATTTATCTAATAGTAGAGTTGTTAGTCCGGCATCGGGTTACAAGCATGAAATTTCTACCACAGATAGAGTGTTCCACGGTGATTATTTTCAGATGTGGAGGGAAGTCAGATTCGTCCCCTGTCAGGCGGGAGAGCGGAGTGAATACGGCCAAGTATCCCTCTTTTCTTTCTTTATTGCTGGTCAGTTAAGTCTACCAGGACGTGTTTGGTATCGTTTCCGTGTAAAACAAATATCAGAAATTCATTTTTTATGTTATTTTTGTATAGTTCTATATAAAAATATGGGTGCAATGGCCGAAAAGGTAAAAATCACAACAAGTTTTTTTATTCAGTGAGGTAAATTAGTTCAATTTCGTGAACATTTTCAAATTATTATTATTATTTTAATAAGCTCATTTGATCTAGTTATTAAAATATATGCATGTTGGGCACTTCTCATACAAACAGTAGCTTAAAATATATCTTTACGTCGTCGTAACCAACGTAAATCTCCGAACGCATCCTATTTCGCTTCATTAAATACATTAAATAATGATTGTTAACATGCTTTTACATATAATATTTACTATATACGTCCTAGAAAAACAAATTAATGTAATTAAAACAAAATATTTTTTTGCTAATGTATCACGAGCACACGGGCTAATCTCAACATCAACAATTTATTTAAGTTACTGTTTGTATGAAAAGTGTCCAATATTTATATATTTTTAGAAACTAGATTAAATTTGCTATTTTGCAATATTTTTCTTTGTTGTAAATATTCAGGAAATATAACTAATTTATCTCCCTGAATAAAAAAAACTTGTTGTGATTTTTACAATTTCGGAAATATAACCATATTTTTATATGGTACTATGAATAAATAACATGAAAAATAAATTCCTAATATCTGCTTTACACGAAAACGACACGACACAAGTCCTACTAGCGTTACCTGATCAGTAATATAAAAGAAAAAGAGGACTCTTTTGTCCTATTCACCCCACTTTCCCGCCGCACAGGGGACGAATCTGACTTCCTTCCACATCTGAAAATAATCACCGCAGAATACTCTATCTGTGGTAGAAATTTCGTGATTGTATCCCGATGTACACAATTTCGCGACTTAGCAAAATGTACTAGAACACGCAGGTTAAGCTTAACATCAACATTTTTTTCAAGGTACTTTTTGTATGAGATGTGCCCAATATGTATACATTTTTAAAAACAAGATTATAATTGTTGTTTAGTAATATTTTTTTTAATTGTAAATATTAAGGATAGATAACTAATTTATCGTTCTGAATAAAAAAAACTTGTGATTTTTACCTTTTCGGCAATAAACCCAAATTTTTATATGTAACTATTCTTAAATAACATAAAAAAATAATAGCTGATATCTATTTTACACGAAAACGATGTCGCGCAAGCCCTAATAGCCTTAACTGATCAGTAATAAAAAAAAGAAAAAGAACAGTAGTACTTGGTCCTCTTCACCCCGCTCTCCCACCACACAGGGGACGAATCTGACTTCCCTCCACATCTGAAAATAATCACCGTGGAACGCTCTATGTGTGGTAAAAATTTCATGCTTGTAACCCGATGCGCACAATTTCGCGGCTTAGCAACTCTACTATAACAATTAATTGAATTGAAAGCTTTCAAAATATTCTTATAATAAGGTGCCGCAAATTCGCCGACGTATATTTTTCTTTACTATGGTCAGGCAAAAAGTATCGTATAACCATCTTTAAATGTCCAGCTATTCTTGTACTAACATTAGTTACAAATAAAATCTGTCGAGCCTTTTCGGCGTTATGAGAGGACAAAGAATCATTATACCATTATACCCCGCGCGGCGAAAGATGATATCTATGCCATCTGTCATCTCAGTACATTTTTCCGATTATAGGTTATAAAATGTACTGAGATGACAGGTGTCATAGGAATCATCGTTCGCCGCGCGGGGTATAGATGGCGATTTACGGCTGGCGGCTCGATGCTGCACCGTGTCGTTAAGTGGCATTATACATTTTAAAATGTATTTTTATCATAGTATGGCAAATAATATAATTATTGATAATTTCCACCAAATTTTAAAGTCAATAATACTTTTCCCTGAGTTCTAGATAGTAACATAGCTATTTCATGCTTTGCGTGCAGTCGAAAACAAGTTGAAAAAAACAGTTTTCTGCGACAATTTTGTCCATTTCGAGTAGTTTTTAAAATAAAAATTATAAATGAAAAATTCAAACTGTAGGTTTCAAATACAATACCAGTAGGTAAATCGCAATAAGTTCAAAGAGAGATCATAGAACATTGTCTAAAACAATTAGCATTTTTGAACGGATTAGGTTAGATTATTCAAATAATGACCGCTCTTCATAGAAAACGGACGAATGAAACGACTGAGCATTAAAATTAGATATTATTGTTCCAGGTCGCCTCAATTTCCGCCGGCTCTCGGTAAACCTGCCCCACTCCCAATCGGACCACGAGCAGCTGTCCCAAGAGGAGGAGCTCCAGGCTTCTCCTCAGCTGGAGCTGGACACCGCAGACCTGGACCAGCAGCTGCGGTCGGAGCAGCAGTTGATGGAGCGTGGAGCGGCCATTGCTACTGAGGAGAGTGATGCTGATACCGTGAGTAGATTTATTTTGATATTTATGTGATCAGTATATGGCGATGATACTATGAGGCACTTTTCTTAATGTTTTTGTGGTTAGTGAATGTTATAGTATTTCCTGTTGACCGATAAGATTGCTAAAAAGTGATGCTGAATACTTTATTTTTTTATGGAAATACAACTGAAAGACTCCTGCCACCGGCTTTGCCTCACGTGACTCACGCCCTAATTTCTTTTACAGTCATCATTAGCTGTAAGATGACCGGGCGATTTATTCAAAAGTTTAGTAGTTTTATTTTTAATATAAATAAATAAATAAAGGTATTAAAAACTACAATTTATAAAATTAACTAGTAACGACTAAGTATAAAATTTAATGTAAATAAAGAAACAAGTTAGCGCTTGCACAGTTCCATTTCTTATTATAATTCCGATTTGAAATTTTTATTATTCATTCAACTCGAATTAGAACTTTTAAGAAAATGTCAACTGCTCTGTTTTGTGTGAAGCATTTTGCGGAAAACTGCCAAGAGTGAAATGGATGATAAATTACTTCTATAATGAAATATAATTTGGGTATTTGTTTCTTTGCTTGAATAGGCTAATTTTTATAATACTGACTAGCGATTTACCTCATAATTTTAATAACAAGTCAAGAGTTCGCTTCGTGTACGTATGTAGGTAGGTACAATTCAATCTAGGTGCAAAGGTGTTCATCTCTCTTGTGCCTCATTCAGATTATACGTTAAATTTAATGAAACCTCTTTATGGAGCGCCGTTAAATTACCCAAATACCTATAGTCCAGTCCACACAACTATGGTCCAATTTAATCCGAAAATTACTCGTTAATATATAACAATTATAACGAACGAACTCTAAAGTGGAC
Source organism: Apotomis capreana (assembly GCA_947623375.1). Taxonomy (NCBI): domain Eukaryota; kingdom Metazoa; phylum Arthropoda; class Insecta; order Lepidoptera; family Tortricidae; genus Apotomis; species Apotomis capreana. The sequence continues at coordinate 17,810,197 of OX392506.1, read as the reverse complement.
AACATAATTAAACAAACTTAAATAAAAACGTATAAAATCGGGTTTTGATAAAAATAAACGAGTTTTGTTTCGGACCATAGTTGGATGATTGGACTATAGTTGGGTAGTTTTACGGTATATACATATTAATTATTGAGAAACGGGACAGCTACGTGGCTGTTTGTCACGCAACAGCACGGATAGATGTCCCTGATACGAGTTCGAAACATGTCGGACCGTTCCTGACCATTTTTACGTGAGAATAAACCGTTTTTTTAATAATTGTTAAACATGTCTCACGTACATATATATCTTTATGTTCTTCGTTGACGTTTTGAAAAATGTGAATTCCAAGGAAGACCGATGACTATTAAGATTTCCACTAGATAACGGAACTAAATAATTTTGGAACGCTACATAGCTCATAACTCTTACCTTGAAGAGATCCAGTTTGGATTTTCTGAAAATACACACGATGAGAGCGAGTTCCATTTCTTAGCGGCATACTTCACCTATTAAATGCAAAAAAAAATCCTCCTGTGTCGCATTCCCATCCCAATTATACTTCGTACAACTAACACGTTAGTCGCCCTGGATAACGATTCGTGAAACCGCTAATAAAGAACCTCAACCAGTAGAATTAGAGATCAGTTTTACAATAGAGATGTAACATTTATTGATATTTCTAACATCGCGTTGCGACATGGAATTGCGTCGCAGGCGTGCCCTAGTTCGCATCTGTCGTCTACGGATTCTGAGTTGATTGCTGTCTGCACCTCTAGCACAACTGTCATACGCGACTATTTCTCGCGCGAGATAATTAGAATTACACGCCTCTTTCTGTGTAGTAATGTGAGAGAGCGACGGGTAGCGCTATCTCGCGCGACAAGAGTCGCGAAGCATAGTTGTGATAGATGGGCTGCAGGTTAAGATATTCTAATTTTTCGCTTGAAAGTTGAAAGTCGGGCAAGTGACTAATGTCTGGGTCTTGGGAATGCATACGTTAACCGATTTGTATGACAAAAGCCGCAATTCCGGTTCATATTAATACTCGGTTTTTTATTCTAGAATTAAAAGTTCCTTGCTAAATTCGAACCAATCGATTCTTGTTTAATATTTTTTGTTATTTATTCTTGAAACTCGCATTTTTAGAGATCGAAATGCAGGTTTGATTGCTCCTGAAACATGTTTTTTTAGGTTAGTGAGTTTAAGACCTAAAGTTAATATTGTTCTCCAAATGCAACATTAGGTATTTGAATCGCTTCAATACATTACTTGCAACGGTCTTGTACATTCTACTAGCATACTAAATGTCTGATTTCATGCCGATAAATTTATATACGTTGAATTTATAGCCTTCACGTGAACAATACTAATGCCTTGCCATTTCACAGTGCAAATATTTACACATTCATAATGTGTGTGTGTGACTTTCTTTTACGAGTATCATGTGTCGGTCACTGTTTAAGAATACCATAGCTATGCATAGGTACCTAGTATTGAAAATAATTAGTATCAAAATCTGTAGAAACCCTTTTCGAACGGGTTACTTAGTGTTAATATGGATACGTTCCCCAAGGTAAATGTCCCAATGTTCGACACCATAATTACAATTAATAAATAAATATGTATTAGGACAATCATACACAAATCGACCTAGTCCCAAACTATGAGTTTTGAAAAAAAAATTTTTTCGATAGTCCTTATTATAAGGATCTATTAACTGAAGCCCTTTTATTTTTCTTTTTTTTGTTACGACAGTTTGCTTTCTTTTTAGCTGAGAGCTTTTTGCCTTTAAAACTCAATTTAAAAAATTGACGATGGTCGGCACTTTTTAATAAAGTATATGTAAAGCTTATAGAAAAGCTTTTATGACTGTAGATGTAGAGGTACCATCAATTCGCAAGTTGGCATTTAAAAGGGCCGTGCGTAGTTTCTTTGCTGGTAGAACTGAAGTCTCATAGTATATCTGCTTGGTTTGTTTCATCGTCGTATATATTTATGTATGTATCTATTTATATATATGTATATTATCTATATGTATGTACTTAGTATGAGTATTTTAATTATATGTAAGTATGTTGTTTGATGCACCGCCTACAATTTCTCTGCTTCGCCCTAGGGTTGACTGGTAGAAAATGCCTCATGGCATTAAGTCCGCCTTTTGTACGTTAAGTTTTTATTTTGTGCAATAAAGTTTAAATAAATAAATAAATAAATTCGGACAGTTTCAAGACCTTAGCCTTACTTTTCATTGAACTAGGTTTTCCAATCGTTAGTTGCAGGAATGTTTTCGTTTACACGCTTTCGTTTCTACGTACAGTACAGCTTATCAGCGGTCGCCTAGCAACCGCCGCCACAACACGTGCCGTAAACATCCACATCCACAACAATAAAACGAGCTGAGGTCGCTTAGGCTTAGGACACACCGATCCTTGCCGTTTACGAGTTCTAGCTTAGCGCTTGACGTGAATACCTGAATGTATCAGCGATGGCCGCGAAACTTTTTCCTAGTCGTCGTTATGAGTCAATGACATTTTAGTGTAAGTCAGGTCGAACGCTTTTGTAGCAATGTTCTTACGGTCGAGAATTTTCGTTGCGTTGGAAACATACACTTGAGACTGTAGTGAAGTTTAGTGTGATCGATATGTAGTGGTTATCGGTGGCGTGCGGGACTGTTTTGTGGTTGCTGGTGGACCGTGATTCGCCAGTAGTTGGCAGAGCGCTCGCGGCGTGTCTAGCTAGCACCGGGAACAATGATCATGCCTTGACCTTGCGGCGCGGGGGCCGGGGGCACGATGACGCCACCGCCAACACGCGGTTCGGCTTTCGGATGCGATCCTTCGTCGACACCATCCGCGTAATCGGCGGTCAGCGCGTTTTGCGTCAAAAATACCGGCGGACCGCGCCGCGACGCTGAGACTCATTCGCGAGCCGGCGCCGCCGCCGACGCGACCGAACGACCGACCGACCGAGCCGACTCCCGCCGACCGAGTACGCGACATGCGCGCGATCAGACATGGGTAATGTGCAGTGTTGCGCCAGCGGACGCTTCCACGAGGGCAAGACGAAGAAACCAAAGAAACCGAAGAAGGATAAATCGAAAAGTGCAACGAACGGTGTTGGTGGTAAACCTAGTAAAGAGCGTAAAGTGATGGCTGAGGATTCTTCCGAACGGGCCGCGCCGGCTGCTGTGCCGGCTGAAGCGCTGAACCAAACGGCATCTCCTTCTGAGGATGTACCTGATGGTCCTCCGCAACAAAACGCCCAAGAATCAGCTATTAACAACGACGGACAACGCAATGAAAGTATGGCCGAAGCAAGGGAGCGATTCTTCACACAGGTCAGCTGCTTAGTTTCTATTTCTACACCTATATTCTACACAAAGTGTTTTCTTTTATCTCGCAACGCGTATTTCATATTAAATGTTCCAGTAATATTTTCTGGCACGTTTCAATACGCTTCATAAAATCCTTTTATCATTCCGACGTCTGAAAAGTTCTGTTTTGCATCAACTGTTCTTGATAATGGCTCTCAAGCGCTATCTGTTTATTTACGTTTCTTATCTTGAGGGTCTCCGTCAATAAAACAGATGCTTATGTTTACTACACCGCCGCCATCTTGAATTTAAAATGGTGCATGACCCTATGAATGACTTGGCGCATAACGCCTTTTAACAGCAGGGTAATGTGTTGTGTACGCTTTGTTATCATTATTTATCATATACTATTGTACTAATTAACTTGACGCCTTGTAGTGGACCACGTGAGTGTTGTAAATTGATGCGTTAAGTATTATTTGAAGTGTTAAAAATTTAAATTGTCGATTAAACCAATTTACAACTCTTCGTTGTACCTACTAATAATGTTATTCATATCGACTGATTACAAAAATAAAGTGATTTTTGTACCGTTAGTTACCGAAAATGTTTTAATTTTATTTGTACTTAGATTTTCTGTACGGTTTCATTTAAATTTAAGCAAATAAACCAGCAAAATAATGAAGGATCAAAACAGATACTAATGCTATTGAAATTGTTACTTCACGGTAATTTGTAAAGTGGCGGAGTCAATGATATTCCAAACATAACCTTATAACATTTGTCAACTCATTTGCAAACACACTAAAGTCAATAACCACTACAATTTTATTGTTACTTAGCAGAGTAATAAATATTATTACGCCATAAACGTAATGATTTGAATGCAATTCATTCGTTAATTTTGTACGTAGTGACTACTCTGTCACTTAGGTACTACTTTAATACATACATATATTATTTATTTATGAACATGGTAATGTCCGATTATCAAGTTTTATAAGAAATTTAATTGTGCATCTGCATGTTGATGTCCATCCTAATAAGTAGGTATACATATATGTGTCTACCTATAGGACTCTATTGTGTGTGACTGACTGTGTCTTAGTGGTATATTTTATTGGAGTTTTCTGGCTACCTTATTAACCTCATTTTATCAACACATAACCTAACGGCTTCTTCTTGCTATGACCTCTTTAAAAATCCTGATAAATTGGCTTTGAGGAAAAGAGACTACTAAATGATATTGATAATTCTATGAAATGAAATGTTTGTCGCCGAAACGAAGGTACGCGGTATATTTTAGTCTAATAAATAGCTTAGTATAAATAAATTAAATTATATGGACAATGTGCCGTTTCACCAAATAACTAACTTTAGTTACGCTTTTAAGCTTGCGTCGAAAATAACCAATTTGTATTCAGCTTTCATCGTTCGCCTTTTTAGGGTTCCGTAGCCAAATGGCAAAAAACGGAACCCTTATAGATTCGTCATGTCTGTCTGTCCGTCTGTCCGTCTGTCCGTCTGTCCGTCTGTCTGTCCGTCCGTATGTCACAGCCATTTTTTTCCGAAACTATAAAAGCTATACTGTTGAAACTTGGTAGGTAGATGTATTCTGTAAACCGCATTAAGATTTTGGTGCAAAAATAAAAAAATAATAATAAATATTGGGGGCTCCCCATACTTCGAACTGAAACTCAAAAATTTTTTTTTCATCAAACACATACGTGTGGGGTATGTATGGATAGGTCTTCAAAAATGATATCGAGGTTTCTAAAATATTTTTTTTCTAAACCGAATAGTTTGCGTGACAGACGCTTCTAAAGTGGAAAAAAGTTGGTCCCCCCCCCTCTAACTTCTAAAATAAGAAAATGAAAAATCTAAAAAAAACATATGATGTACATTACTATAATAACTACCAACGAAAATTGTTTTGAACGAGATCTAGTAAGTAGTTTTTTTTTAATACCTATTAATACCTAACTTTGCACCTAATTTATATGGGGCGCCATACATACCAGGTGCAAACTTAACTTAACCACTTAGGGATGGAAAGTGTTTGTACGGAACCCTCGGTGCGCGAGTCCGCCTCGCACTTGGCCGGTTTTTTTGGATTAAAAAGATAGCGTAAAATTTAACGCACAACGGAATGTTTAGGGATGTGCCTGTACCGTTATTTGCATTGGCACTTGCTCATCGTAATAAATAATACTATAGTGATTTTAGGGTATTGATTAATTTAATTCCGTAATCGTAAATTTAAAGTAAGTACCTATTTTGACTATTCTCGCAAACATACTTTGAGATGTTTTCTGCTAACGTTAGACTTGTTTCTGTCTGTCAGAAATAGCGGAAATAACTTTACCTCTAACAATAGCAACGAACAAAAAATAATATTCATAAAATTCGTCTAAAAAGGATATAAGGATCCATAACTATATTATGAATGCCAAAAGTCTGGGCACTATCTTACTTTGATCTTGTACAGAAAATGGGATCAGCGTGTTTTTTGCATCATCATCAAAACTCTCGGTTCCGAGCGATTATTTTTTACAGATAGAAATATCTGATCACGTACCTACTTTAACGCCCTGGCGATAGGAGTGATGCTTCTCCACACAATATGAGTTGAAACCTTTTGTGATTGGTCGATTCCGCACGTCTCCGCTCCGCTCCCCTTCAGTGGAGACGCACCCTATGGCTGCCCACTGAGAGCGGAGAAAACGAACTAAGGCTGCGTCTTCGTGAAGCCCAAAAAAATGCATTTATATCTGATGAGTGTAATTTTGCCCGTTACACAGCTAGCTACACTCCAATTTTTAATTAGGCGAACTAACTTGACAGCTGAAAGTGTTGTCTGAAATAAAATAAAAAATGTGATTGGTTTATGTCGATACAAATATGTCGATATAACCTTAACTATACACCCTTAGACCTTAATTATGTTGCAATAACGTTTATATAAGTTTATAAATGTACAGTTATCAGTGTTTTCGATAATCAAAAAATCAAAAATATATTTATTTTCAACAAGATTATAGGTATAATGTTGAATTCTCCTTTTAAGTTAGTACTTGTGTTAATAATACCATGGAACTGTCAAGAACATAAAAAGGAGGACAGCGTTCGTAGCGATGCCCTAAAATAAAGTTCGTTCGATGTAAGTATTTTAATAACGACCGTTTTATTTCTTATTGATTCGTGTAATAAAATTATTACTTTGATTTCAAACATAATAATGTAAAATTGATGAAACACGTAAGTCTACTTTTTAATGCTGTTTAATCAAACCTCTGGTATGAACTGGTTTTTTTAAATATCGATATTAACAACACTAGCGAAACTGTGGCAACATTTGTGTGCAATGAACTGTCAAGTTAGTCCGCCAGATTAAAAACTGGAGTCTAGCTCCCAGTGAATAGGCATCCTAAGGCTGCGTTTCCACCAGAGATGTGCGAGGATGCGTAGCGAAGGATGTGTTTTTGTTAGCCAATGGAATAACTTCATTTAGCCATCCTCACTCAGCGCAACTAAATCTATTGGTTAACAAACACACATCCCTCGCTCTCGCTACGCATCCTCGCACTGGTGGAAACGCAGCCTAAGAGTCGTGTTCATGCAATTTATCTACCCCAGTTTTTTTACTATGAGTTATATAGTTACCAACTCTTAATACATTTCGTGAGCCTTGTAAAAATCGTCTACTGTCCAAAAATGCACTGAATGCTTTTTTGGCGACAACATCGTTAGCACTGGTGATCGTTTTTGCTTTTCAATTTTACTTTCTATTTTTTACTTTTTACCCTTTAAGTACTTTTCACTTTTTATGTTTTTACTTTTTACATTGTATTTTTACTTTTTTCATTTTTATTTTTTCATTTTTTACCTTCTAATTTCTACTTTATATACTTTGTACCTTTTTGCCTTCCACTTTTTACTTTTTACTCGACTGTGCTCTGATAAAGTATTGTATGCAACGTTGTATATGTATACTTGAGCTTTTTTGACCCCTCTTATACAACTATTGCATAAAATACTATTATTACCGCATCCTATATATATCTGATGGCGGCGGTATCTTGTTAGAGAGTGCGCTACTCATACAATAGTAGTTTATGCAACTGATACATAATGAGAGGCATTAAAACACGAGTGTGGTTTTATGAAACGAGCGTCAGCGAGTTTCATAATAGGATCACACGAGTGTTTTAAGGCCTAATTATGTACAGTTGTATACACTACTTTATCTACACACATATCATAAGTACTCTAAGATGGGTTCAGAAGCCATAAGGAAATGACCGGCACCACTAGTGCTACCTGTAAAATATCTAAAAACGACATATACTAATGCAGTAAGAAATAAATCTGAACAAATACATAAACAGATTATTTATTGTAATAGTTGTAATTTACATTTACATTGAAACAATATTTTCAACTAAAATGTGAATTACAATAAACTTTTCTCAATTCTACTTTCGTAACAGCAAAGAACCAACAAACAAATGACAACAATAATGGCGGCAATTCGGACCTCCGTCAAGACGAATGTTTTTTTTTTCTAAATCATATACCTACAAACGAATGTATCCATATTCTCATGTCACTCGAGATCAAATGTCGTGCGGTTTTTATAAAAAAACATACTGAATTGACGTTTCGTATCGATAACAATATTAATATCTATGGATACTAGAATAGAGACCTACTTCAGTTTTGACAGCTGTTCCAAATTTAAACTCATAACCTTACAAAAATTGATAGCGTTATAACATTACAGTACAAATTTTACCTACTGCCACAGATAAGAAAGTTCTCATAGTAAAATTGGTTGTAGTAATGCTGGTCATTTCCTACGGTTTCTGAACGCATTTTGGAGCACTAATGATATGTGCGTAGATAAAAGTAGTTTGTATTTCAAATTGATGACTAATTTCCGAATGTTGGCTTTTCATATACACACATGGCATTTCAAATGCGTGGACAGGTTCTAGCGATGATCTAACCTGCATCTATTAATTGTCAAGGACCAGTTGACTACTTTGTCATAAATGTTACATTAGTGTGAATATACCTAGTTGCTTATATTTTATAATAATTAAGTGTTGTGGTGAAAAATCTTTGCAGCAATATATTTCAGGTATACTCGTAGGTACACTTCCGGCAAATCAAATCGGTCAAATTCTTCGATAAAAAAACAAAAGGATTTGATTTCGCTAATATAAAATACATACACAGTCTTCATTACTATACCATACAAGTATTCTTTATTGCACACCTCACGAAACATAAGTACAGGAGAAATACAACGCAAGAAGTTACAATTAGAGGTGAGCAGGTGGTATTTTCTCTTAAGCGGTGTTCTCCAGACAACCTTAGGGTACCTAGAGGAGAACTTGGAAATCTTCATCTGTAAGATAGCATTTAGATTTATTTTATATATCTACATTTAATGTATAAAAATAGTTTTAAAGTATAATATTGGAAGTGTACGAATAGATATAAACATTGCGACAATATGTACTTACTCGTCAAGGTGAACTGGCCGGAGTAAACATCTCACAAATCATTGAAAAACTAAACATAAAACACACATTATTGATGTAAACTCCTTTTGTTAAGAGTAATTTGTTTCCAATAAGCATAAAACTCCTCTTGAATGTATATTACAATGTCCATATTCTCGGTAGGTTATTGATATTTGCGTGTCTGCGTTTTTCTTTATTTGACTTCTGCATATCTTCTGCATATGTAGCATATCTGCCATGCTCCGTAGGGCGTATCTTACTATGACATCCGTACAAAGATACGACCTTTTACCGTAACAGGGCAGATATCTTGCCGCGACATCGGTTGTCGCGCGACTCAGCATCACCTGTCTTGCTCGCACGGTATTGAATGGAAAGTGACAGGTTAGGATTCGCGTCCCAGTTGTTCTAGAGGTGCTGGCTTATGGATTACTAGCTGCGTGGTGTTACCCGCTCATCCCACGGGAACACAAAAAAAAATCGGGATAAAAAGTAGCTTAATGTGTTAATCCAGGGTGTCAGCTACCTTCAAACCAAAATTTATCAAAATTTGTCCAGCCGTTTGAGCGTGAAGTTTGTGAACACATTCACAAACTTTCGCCTGTATAATATTAGTGTATGGCGAAAACTTATAAAGGCTATTATTGCTAAACTAGATTATTTATCCACCTACAAGTATTTTCTTGTGAAAGATCATATCATTTTATTGTTAGTAAAGGTAAAAAACTAAATAGGGAACTCCTTGTAGTCCTGGTGCTTATAGTACTAATGTGGTACAATAGTGTGGAATTTGACGTTCCATATTGGAAAAACACTTATGTTGGTACCGTATCACATCTTTAGACAACCACATAGAAGAAACGCCTCCCAAATTAATTATAAATTTACTGGAATCATAAAAAAAAAACTTTATCTTATAGTTTTCCTTCTTGTGATCGCTTACAAGAAAGTAAACATCTGAATTTACTCTCCCACGAAACTGACTCATACGATCGTGTCCGAAATCAAAATAGTGAATAAAACTTTTTAAATTTAGAATATTCCGGGATCTCCGCGTCACTATAGTTACTCACTTTGTGTCATTGACTCAGTGAGGAAAGTGACCGAGTATGCTTTTGGAGCATGTCCAGAAGAATCCCGAAATAACCGGTGTTCCGAATTCATTCGAGAATTTATAAGCGGTTAGCAAACGTTGGTTCCGCTTTATAATGTAACTGTGATGTTTAATGCGTGCCTTTGTACTGTGGAAATAGGAAAGCTATTTTGGAATGAGACCGTTAGGTTTGTGCAAACGTGTATATGCACTATAGGGAATGTACAGGAATATAGGTGGCAGTATTATCAACGTCAATGCCAACTTAAATGATTTGGATTGGTGATGGTACCAGTCAGAGATGAGCAAAAGTTAATCGATTAACGATTAAGATTAACCAACTTAATCGCGATTAACGATTAAAAATTACGATTAGTTAATCTAATTGTACGAGTTCCGATTAGTTTAATCCCGATTAATATTATCGTAGATTAATATTTATCCTAGATTAAATTTTTAATCGATAAATTAATAAGATACATTTTCTCTCGATTAATATTCGGAAGAAATAAGATATTTTTTGTAAGTCTAAGTCCCTACCTAGGAGATCTTTATGCACTATAAAACCACATTGTATTACTGTAACAAATTTATTTCACACAGCACACTAGAATGTTTTTCTAGTTTAGGTACACATGACAAGACATAATATTGTATTTTTGTAAAATGCACAAATGAGCGTGTTCCAACTTTTAATCGAAAATTAAGCGTGAAATTTAATCGATTAAAATGACGATTAGTTAGTTGTGTTATTTAGTTGATTAATTTAATTGTGATTAAATTAATCGCGATTAATTTTGACGATATTTTTTAGTCGTTTAATTAATCGATTAAAAAATTAATCGATCAATGCCCATCTCTGGTACCAGTTGGCACCCAGGTAGCAAACAGGCTGAATAAGAGCTTATACAACCATTATAACTCTAATTTAAGCTGTATAAAGGCTTTATAAGTGCGTATGCAGCCTGTGTGCTACTTGCGGCACATTCGTTGTGCACGTTCCGTTCCGTATCTTAATAGTAAAAATCCCCTACACTTTACAGAACGCGTTCAACTAGTCTCGTTATTTGTTTTGGTAGGCAAATTGCGGTGTCATATTATATTTTTACCTGAAGCTAAGGGGCGTTTCCACTAACAGGACAATCAAACTAAAGTTAAGGTAAAGTTGCCGCGCGGCTGTGCGAGTAGCAGTCCGTTATGAAGAACTCTATACGAGTTCGAAACACGTCGGGCCGAACCTGACAATTTTATGTGAATGTAAACCGATTAATACAATAACTATCCTCTCCAAGAGCGGGGCGGAGTGCAGCGGAGCAGACCGTGTCTAACCAGTCAGTTAGTGGAAACAGTGGGGGGAGGAGCGGGCCATGATTGAACCATGATTTGATAAATCATGGCCCGCTCCTCGTCTCTCCGCCCAGCTCCGCGTCAGTGCGCCCTTAGCGAAATTGTGTGTACCGTGACGTCTAGCAAAGAATTGATTGAGCGAGCGAAGCATCCCCGTTACAGCTTAGCCAAAAATCTTTCGTATGTCCGGATGTTTGGAGGTTCGGATGCCCGTTTGTCTGGACTTCCGGCTGTTCTCACTGACAGGCCGCATATCTCAACCGATTCTCGCGAATTTTTGTGAGGAGGCTCAATAATATATAGAACTTTTTTGTTGAGTCAGGGTTGAAAACGTAAAGAAAAACATATTTTAGCCATCTCAAAAAAGGATTAACTTTTTTAAATTCTAGATTTGTATTGAAAATCAATTTTCTGTAAAGAGGGGTCGTGATTTCAGAAATAAATGTAATAGCGTGATGCAGGATCGTCATTTGTTTTGTATGGGCGCGTGGCGCCATGCCAGCCTGGCGCCATCTATTTTAATAATTTCCTTTGTCCTCTCATCATGCTGAAACGGCTGGATAAATTTTAACCACTTTCGGTACATGGATAGCTGGGCATCCAAATATGGTTATAGGATACTATTTACCCGACCACGACATAGAAAAAGTTAGTTATAAAAGTGTAACGTATTTTACGGATTAGGCAATAATTTAGTAGAAGAACCTACTTACACGTGTATTAGAGACCTACAAGCGCTAATGTAAAATGTATAAGTTGGATGGATGAATAATTATAAATATTATGATATTAGACGCGATCTTTGTGACACAATCGCACTTCATTCTGCGACAAATATCTGTCTCTGTTTAAGTACTTTATAACCATTTCAGTCGACAATATCAATGCCACTCTTACTGCACCGATCCTGCCCGTCTAGCACAAGTATGCTTCACGACTCTTGTCGCGCGACATAGTACCACCCGTCACTTTTATGCAGTACTGTACAGAAAGGGATAGGTAGTATATCTCGCCTTCCATTTTTACGTACGGTGCAGAAACTTGGAGTTTGAGACGCCGCGATAGCAGTAAGATCGATGCTTTCGAGATATATGGTGTTGCGCAGGTTGCTACATAAAGAACTTAACACCTCTCGACGCGACTCTCCGCGCTATGACATATTATGCGGTCCTCAGAGCATTGCAGATTATAATACGGCAAATTGATGGCAGACGTGCGCAAGGAAGGCACCTAAGTACTAGATGGTATGACACAGTGAAGAAGGCAGTGGGCGGCAGCATGCACCGGGCGGTCCACGCAGCATATAGCTGCACTGAGTGGAAACAGAAATGTGGTCGCGATCCTCATCAGTGAGGGGACGACGAAGAAGAAGTATATCTCGCGCGAGTCGCGTGCCATAGTTGTGCTAGAGCTGCAGCAGGGCTAGCATATCTTGTTGCAACTTCGCTTGTCGCACGACTTAGCGTCACCTGTCTTGCTCGCACGGTATTGACAGGAAAGTGACAGGTAGTATATGTCGCGCGGCAAAGAGTCGTGTCACAGTTATGCTAGACGTAAAGAGGCCCAGCAGTGGCGAGAAAAAGCGGTTTATTCACTAATTTTCACAAAATCATTTTTTCATAGCATAATAAGCGAAAAAAATAAACGCGAACATTATAAAACGCTTCATGAAAAATCGCTACACATGAAGAAAGACGAATAATAAAATTGGCGATCATGAAAAAATGGGATGTGAAAATTCGCTACTATGAAAAAAAAAATTGTGAAAATTATCGAACAAATCGAAAAAACATTTTCATATTTTTCTTGAGCTACAGAAAAATCTGTCACATTTTTTTTAGGAATGCGGGTCTTATTCCAATTTGTAAAAAAATCAGGGATTTTTTTAAATTTTCATGCTTTTTCACTGTCGTACTAAGTTGCGTTAATTCGGTGGTTGCTATTTTACTGGTATTATTCGACAGTCTAGAAAATATGAATGATAAATATTCGTCTATCTGGCACTGATCTACGCTTATCTGTCATGAATTTTCTGCTCCAAATAACACTGTCATTGTCAAGGTAACGAGTTATCGCAATAAACAAAGGCCGACGTTCATTTGTTTCGAGCCAGACAGCTTTCTGAGATAGATGCCAATTTTTTTAGGTTTCGCACTTTTCGGAGGGTAAGTACTGGAACTGTTAGGTTTGTTACTGGCAATGTTTTTGGGTAATTAACAAAAATACTAAAAGTACTCAATCAAGTTGTGGATCATCGATGTGGGCTCAGATCGCGTCGTGAAATTATTAAGTCAATTTATTTATATTCATTTGCGATAGCCCTTGCCTTGGTCTTGGTTCTTCGAAACGGGCAGAGAGCCCATCGGCCAAGAAAATTGCAAACTATCGTTATCGAAAATTAATTATTTTGGTAAACCCACGGTAAAGAAAAATTAAAAGAGCGTCCGTTAGGAGATCCGCAGAAGCAGGACATTCGAAAAAAAATGGTTATTTTTTTTATTGCGCAATATACTTACGGTCAATCCAAAAAAAAAATGTGTCCTTAAAAATACTTTACTTTGCAATGGGGTAACCCATTCACGAAGCACTATGTTAGCCTTTATTACTAGGACCATAACATGAATTTTGCGTTGTGGGCGTTTTGCAAAAGCCATTAGGCGTTACGAGTAGGTTTTCCGGTCAATGAGCGATTTTGGTCTTTGAGCGATTTTGGTCTTTGAGCGTAACATGTAAGGTAAACGTGCCTTTGCTCGACACGCTAATGCCTAATAGTTGACACCATGCTGTCGCCTCTATTGCTAATGACATAACATTCAAGATGGCAACTATTGGGACAGTGTCGAGCACAGAGACATTAACCTTAAGTACACAAGTTTCAAGTTAAGCTTTTATAGCCGACTGTACTTTTTTAACATCCATCAATTGCTCACTGAGACAATTCTAAAGATCCAAAACTCGGTAGGGTTGCTTTGCCTATTACAGTTTCTAGTGCCACCTTCCGGCGCCATCAACAGACCTGCTGCTTGGTTGGTACCATAAATTATTGTATTGTCATCAAAGTAGGTATGCAAAATTTCAGATCGGTTAAAGATATCTGCATTGCATTATAGGCGTCACTGAAAATCAGCGTCATGAAGTGAGTATTTCTTACGTCATGACATTAAGCTGAGTGACGACCTTTTTAGCATTAATTTAATCTACACATAAGTATTACGCGTTAATCATCTTTATGTCTATATTATGCTAAATAAACTTATTTCTTTCTTTCTTTCTTTCATTGGCGTATCTAAGATTATTTTTCAGGCAGGGCCTGGGGGGGGCCTAGCCATGGTATATGAGATGAAGTCCTGAATTTCTATGGTTTACCCAAAATCCTGGGGTGAGCACTAGCTAGACCATATTGGGGTGGGCACGGCCCACCCGGCCACTCCCCTAAATACGCCAATGGATATCTGCGTCAAAATTGAGTTGCAAGATTCCACCCAAACAAACATACAAAGTTACCTATAGTCTATCCGGAATTCTAAGAACAAATTATGTCAAACTGGCACAAGTGAAAAATTACCTTAGATTTACAGGTATACCTACGATCGTTAGTACATTGTGCCAAATTGACTTCATTTGATCTTAGAGACCGGAGACTGGACAGACTATATAGACTATATAAAGACTTGCAAGTTAAACAAAAGCTTGAAATATAAATGCACGAACCCTGCCCGTCTAGCACAACTATGCTTCGCGACTCTTGCCGCAGGACATAGCGCTATCTGTCACTTTCTCACATTACTGTACAGAAAGAGACGGATAATTATCTCGCGCGAGATATAGTCGCGTATGACAGTTATGCTAGAGGTACTGGTAGGTATGTACAGGCTGACACAAAAACGGCACTTCTCGCCGCCACTCAAGGGTGTTTGCGCTCTTGTTTAGCACAATACCTAGCCTTGGAGGCTTGTGTGAATAGCGCAGCATATACAGAGTGAAACACTACTGTTTTCTTGATTTTTTTGATATTATTGAATAATTTATATACCCAAAAAATCTGAAATTTTGGTGATCATGATTCTGGGTTCTTTTTTATTCGACAAGTTACGAAACTTACGTAAGTTTAAAATGTTGATTGTCTTAGACATTTTTCTCTATGATCTTGATCAAACATGTTTCTTAACATAATTATTCATGTAATTGATGTTACTACCTATTTTATAATTTTTGTTTCAAAAAGTACTCGAAATTGACAAAGTTCACGCGGAAAATTAGTTTTTACGACTTATTTTCGACTGCAACTGCACGCAATGAAATTATGAAATAGCTATGTTTACTACCTAGAACTCGGAGAAAAGTATTATTCACTTCAAAAAGTTTGAAATTATCAATATATTTGTCACAATATATATATATTTTTTTAAAGGAATAAGGCCTCTTAATTATTGATTGCAATACCATTTCTTAATAAATATTCACATCATCAGGGCTCTAATTCCATATATTTCTCTCTGATGGCTCGGAGAGATCTCCAAAGTGTCGATATACCAAGTATGTCCCCATTTTACTTTTTAATAAGCATGTTCTGGTATAGTATAAGTAGCTATAGTTATACTTACGTTAGACTCGTGGACAAATCGGAAAAACTTAGTCAACTGATTATGTATATATATACATAATAAATATATCTCTCAATGCGTACGTGCGAAACATCACATCGCGTAGAGAGTACATCCTAGCTGAAATAGATAATTCATGTTTCTGACCGTGGCCCGTCCATCTAAATAAGTATATAGATATACCATAGCTGCGCTACATATACACTGCTAAGGAATAATTTTGACGTTTCTATTATATTTATGTATGTATGTAAATACTTTATTGTACACAAAAACAGTTAAAAATACATTTATAATAAATAACATAGGTAAAAAGGTGAACTTAACCCTATAAGGGATCTCTTTCAGTCAACGGGAAGAAGATATCAAACTAACCCACCCCATTATTATATGTACTTTAGCGATTTGCTCCATTTACCTTTAAATGACAACGTGTCAATGTCATTTAAATAAATAAATCACGGCCATATTATATGTCCATGATCTGATATTACGCTATAGATTTTTGATATCGTGTCTTGACAACAACCTGTATATAAGTAGGTAAATAGTCATTTGTTTACATCAATCATTCGACAAAATATCACGTACATTATGTTTGCTGAATATATTTTTAACCTGATGGCAGCTTGTACGAGTATATATTTATATATTGATTAAAAACTTTATTGTTCAATTCATAAAAGTACAAATGGCGGACTTTGCCTTTAGGAATTCTCTACCAGTCAACCACTGAGTGAAATAGAAATATGTAGTCGGTGCAGGATCAAAGGTTACAGAGAAACAAAGTAATTAAAACACAAATCAATAACGTAAAGATTTATATAAAAATATGTATATATATAATTACCATAAACTAACACGAATACTTTAATATGATCTACTTACATACATATATGATGTATGTAAGTATATCATGTACGAAGTATATACGAAGATTTAAAACAAGTATAAGCTGATAAAAGTTTAAGATTCCGCTTGTCAAAGGCGTACGTACTAATTGTAAACAGGGCCAATAATATATTTAAATTCATTTAATTTACTCAACAATGAAAAGGGACAGAAACATTCAATAAATTAGGTCCTTAAACATTGTGAAATAGCCTTTCTTCTTTATTTATCAACCGAAAAAAAATACGTATGATGAAAAATGTAAGGGTGCCACATCACTGCGAGCATTCTTGTTTGTAATGTAAAACCTCGCGGTGAGCCCCCTTATGATAAAAAAATATGTGACAACATAATATCTTAATACCGGGTACTTACTAACTTATTTCTACCGAATAGAATACTTGTTAATTTCTTTTCCACATTTCGTTAATATGTTTTTTTTTTGTGTTGTAATGGTACTGAATCCTCTGTGCCCGAGTCGAACTCACACTTTACCGAGTTTACTCGAAATTAAATTACGTAAACCCCTAAGAAGTGACACTAACCTACGTTTAAAAAAAAACAAGCATTTGTTTACAAACGTATAACTCGTACAACTTCCCATAATTACGATATATAAATATAATTATATCTATTTTATGCACTCGGACTTTAGTATTATAATAATAATAAATGAGCACATAGGTACGTTTAAATTAAGGAAAACTGTACTACAATTGCCTTGCCTGTTACTAACGTTTAACGTGATTTATTTGTATATAAATTCAAACGATTATTTTTATTTTCAATACTATAATTATGATTATTGGAAACTGTCAAGAGTTTATTCTTTTTGTGTGTAAATTATTTTTTAGGCACGGCAGGTCAATGGTGCGTGATGTCACTTGCGTAGGGTTGTCACAAGACTGCATTACTTAAATGTAAAAAAAGAAATATTATTCAAATAAGTTACACAGCATTACAGTAAAAACCAAGGCGCTGTGAACTACAAAAAATACATTTAAACAAAGACAAAACTAGTTAGATATAGGCGACACAATGGCGTGGCTCCGTTGCATCGTCTGATCTGGTGCAGAATATAATATCACAATGCATCCAACAGCTTATTTTCATCAAGACGTGCCTTACAAGTTTTGAATATTAAATACCAAAATCGCAACTGAATTTATAAGTATATAGGTATCTAACTAGAAGGCGCCTGAAACTTCGTACGTTAATCAGAAAAATACTCGAACTTGGAGCCAGTGTATGACTTTGTTCCGGTGGCTGTCGAGACGGGTGGACCCTGGTGCTCAGAGGCCAAGTCGTTATTAAAAAAAATCGGACAGCGTTTGAGAGAGAGAGGTTGTGAACCCCGGTCTGGCTCGTACCTGGTTCAGCAAATATCGCTGGCAATACAACGGGGCAATGCTGCTAGCATTTTTGGAACATTTCCGCCAGGTACTCGTCAGGCCGGAGTTTGATTTTTGATGGGTTATTGACAAAGCGTGTTGCGGATTATTATATTGTATCACTTGGACGAAGCTTGTTGCTGATAAAAATTTATGTGTCATTTTGACGATGGTTGCTACTGATGCTCATTTTGTATTTATGACGAAACCTGCGCTGTGGATATAATATTTGGATGCATGCATGAAAGTTTATTAAATAAAAAATTTATTGTTAAAAAATCAGAAAAAATTATAACATATTAACTATTTTTAATATTTTATAATACTGAGATAACTGGATTTGAAATTACTATATCATAACCCTTTTTGATATTGTTTTAATATCAAACAGTAAACTTAGCCTCATAAAGCGTTTGAATCGTGCTGTGATTGGTACGAAATAGTTCACTTCCTGCAAGGGAACTGTTGTATAATTTACTTTTCAGGTCAAACCACAATAGGAACCATTAATTATCTTACTCCTTTAATTAACATTGAATTTATATAAAATAAACAACTATTTAATATAAACTATGCCATGTCTTTATTGTTGGTGCATCAAATAAATTAAAAAAAGTAAGCATAAGTTAGTAAAATTCGAATTTTGACTTAAGCTGATTGATGACTACAGTGACCCCTAAAAATCAACCTTCAGTATACTTAAAAAATAGAAGTCACGAAAGACGCTAATATATCAAAATTATTTCTTGAATGTCAAAGTCTCGAGACTTGGAAGCCACTCCCAGAAGTCCTCGGCAACGTTGAGGGTCTAGTGTAAGTTAGCCTTTAATGCAAAAAACGTGTTACTTACACGGGAAAAGTAAACGCGATCTATGTTGCGCTGAGAACTTAAACTTAGGCTCTGGAAGAGTTGGATTGGCAAATAGCAAGTATATTGCCATCAACCCATCATACAAAATACGTTGAGTTGCGGAAAACCTGCCCGCGAATATTAGAAGCAAATACGCTATTCCCCATTATACGATACAAAAATATCCAGACTAGCGTTTGCTATATTTTCGCGAGCTTCCGCCACGCTTACACCCAGAATTAGTTCATTAATCCATTATCATTAAAAAAAGTGCCAGCTGGCAACCCTGGTTAGTAAATCTCGTATTCAAACGTTGCGCCTGCGCCGAGCGATGTACAGATTTTGGCCGCGCCCTGTAGCTCTACCATGAGTTTACAAATACCGTACTCGATTGCGACTACGTAACGGATTTGTATGGAGATTTTTTACAGCGCCTCTAGCGGATACGTATAGAACTACCAGAAGTGGTCGGCACCATAAGTTGTATTTGCACGCTAACGTTAACTCGATTCGAAAGTGCGTGTAGTAAAATACGTCACGCAAATACACCTAACTTCACATCAAATGAATCCGTCTCTTTCTAACTATATTGACATGGCTGAGTAAGCATAATATTAGCCCTTAGAGTAAAGAAATATCAATAGAGTTCGTGTTACTAAGTAGAAACCTACGACCTTATTGCTATCTCTGTGTAGCACATCAAGTGTCCGCAAGATAAAACGAGACGACAGAATATTTGTCAACACATCAAATTCAAGGACGTGTTCAGCACATGTGTCTTTTTTGTTGTTGTAAGCGACGCTCAAATAGATTTATCGATATCGAAAAAACTATCATTATGATCTAATCACTGTGACACAATGGAAAGGTTACTTTAGTGATAGTGTCTAATTAAAATAAAAGTAATGAGGTTGAGCTTAACATTATTGACAGTTAATTTTTTTCACTATCCATGTTGAAGACTAACAGCTCTATGCATGCATAGTTGTCGTAGATTTCGGTTATTTTATGTATTTTCTTACATTTCTTCACATACTTACAGAAAAATAAATTCAAGTGTACACGATGCAGAGAGTATTGCATTTGTACACTTTAATTTATGTCTATATTAATTTTCACCTTTACAAATGAAATTTTAACAATTAATGTCAATAAATTGATTTATCCATAAAAATAACTTCTTATGCTTAACTTTAATCCTGTAATATAGAATATAATATTAAAATAAATACGCGGGTTTTGTATGTATTTTTATTGTTATCGCTTTGGTTCACTTGGATGTTATTAAAATTTTCTTAGTGCAAAGATAAAAAACAGAGCATTATAAAAAATCTCCAAGATTAAGTTTTGCGATAAAATTCAGCCTCACCTTGAAAAGGATTCCAAGCTTATGAAATACTATCTTTGCGGAAGATTCAATAAAGATTTAAGTCAAAGCGTAGCGAGTTAATGCGAAAAAAATTGTAGATAATCGTTAGTGATGTCATTATCATCTGCTTACTCCCCTACTTTATATGGTAGCTTAAAAGTCTTGACAGACTGGCCTTTTGGACAGACAGAGGCCTTTGTGAAGTTTAGGCTTGAACGGTGTGAGGTCTTCAACACCCTATCTTCCAAAATCTATGTAATAAACCTTCCTCTTGAGTCACTCTATGTATTAAAAAAAACCGCATCAAAATGCACTGCGTGGTTTTAAAGATGTAAGCATACATAGGGACAGATAGACAGACAGCTGGAAGCGACTTTGTTTTTTTACTATGTAGTGATATAATAGGTATAATAGTAGTCTTATCGATGTCGTATCGATAAATCTATTTGGGCGTCACTAACAACCAAAACTTTGACTCATGGGTTTTTCTTTGTAGTCGACGTGTTGACAAAAATCGTCGTCACAAAGTATCTGTCGTCTCGTTTTTTCTTGCGGAAAATTGACGTGCGTTGCAGAGACACAGATATAATCGTAGGTTTCTACTAAGTAACACGAGCTCTATGGAATTTTCCTTATTCTAAAACCCGTTCCAGACCTTCCGATCGGATCCGATTTATCGGAACAAATCGGATAATGTGTAGTGCAATTGTCCGATTTATCGGAAGAAATCGGATAATGTGTAGTGCAATTGTTAAACCCGCTCCAGACGTTCCGATCCGATCCAATTTATCGGAAGCAATCGGACAGTGTGTAGTACAATTGTCCAATTTATCGGAAGAAATCGGATAATGTGTAGTACAGTTGTTAGGACATTTCTTCCGATAAATTGGAACGGATTGGACGGTCTGGAACGGGTTCCGATTTCTTCCGATAAATCGGACAATTAGGCTAGTTGACTCATGTCAAATTGTAATAAACTAACGTTTATTCCGTATAGTATTTAGCAAAGGAAACCTAAATATATATTTTTTAATTCACCAAAGTGAGATGGCTGAAAAAATTGAATTTGAAAATATGGTTTTTAGGGTTCCGTAGCCAAATGGCAAAAAACGGAACCCTTATAGATTCGTCATGTCTGTCTGTCTGTCTGTCTGTCTGTCCGTCTGTCCGTCCGTATGTCACAGCCATTTTTTTCCGAAACTATAAGAGCTATACTGTTGAAACTTGGTAGGTAGATGTATTCTGTGAACCGCATTAAGATTTTGATGCAAAAATAAAAAAATAATAATAAATATTGGGGGCTCCCCATACTTAGAACTGAAACTCAAAATTTTTTTTTTCATCAAACACATACGTGTGGGGTATCTATGGATAGGTCTTCAAAAATGATATCGAGGTTTCTAAAATATTTTTTTTCTAAACCGAATAGTTTGCGTGACAGACGCTTCCAAAGTGGAAAAAAGTTGGTCCCCCCCCCTCTAACTTCTAAAATAAGAAAATGAAAAATCTAAAAAAAACATATGATGTACATTACTATAAAAACTACCAACGAAAATTGTTTTGAACGAGATCTAGTAAGTAGTTTTTTTTTTATAATTAAATACCTAACTTTGCACCTAATTTATATGGGGCGCTATACATACCAGGTGCAAACTTAACTTAACCACTTAGGGATGGAAAGTGTTTGTACGGAACCCTCGGTGCGCGAGTCCGACTCGCACTTGGCCGGTTTTAATCTTTCTTTTGAAATGCTTAAAACGCTGTCCGCCATGTTCGCTTATGATAGTGACGTCATCGGTCATGTAAACAAAAATAATAATAATAATAATAAAAGCAACAGCCAGAGCAAATTTCTCCAAGGGGCCTCTACGTGTTGGATCCATATCCCCACGCAAGCCTTCCAAAAGACCGGGACGTATGAGTAGGAGTATGATCATTGTAAACAGCTTGCATGCGTACTTTTATTTCATCACAAGAATTTCCTTCCAAAAACAGAAAACGAATTACAGAACGATACTGCTCTTTCTCCATTATTGCAATAACAACGCGAACTCCGTCGTAAAAAGCCGTTAAAAGAAAAAAAAACAAAAGAACGCTGTATTTTTTTTTTTTAATTTTCTAGTCCATAAAGGATGCCTAAAAAGTTCGTATACATAATTTCAGCCAGTAACAAGAATAACCTTTTAAAACGTGTATTTATCAAACAACCCTCGTACACATTATCCGATTTCCTAACAATTACGCTTCACATTATCCGATAAGTAGGATCGGATCGGGTAGGATCGGAAGGTCTGGAACGGGTTTTAATGGCGCCGCGCGCCAGTCACTTTGACATTTCATTCTCAATCTTGACATGCGTGACGTCACATCCATTAAACGTAAATAGAAAAGTGAGATGAATTCATCGACTTTATTAAAAAAAATTGGATACAATGGTAAAAGCAAAGAATATAATAAGGCGGTGTTTGTTTGGTGTGTAGTGCCACAATGTACAAATACATCTATAAATACTCCACAGAAACTGTTTGTTTCTTACCGGCGAAACGCAAAAGACGAAAAATGTGGCTACGGGGAGATCCGAATGCCATTCTATCACATTAATGTATTTATGTGTGAAGATCACACTCAATCACACGTAAGTAACAATTTTTTTTTTCCATACGAGCTAGTGGATAGAACTATCAGTATACTTAAAACAAATCAAAATAACATCTTCAATTCCTAACCTATTGGATGTGACCTTAGATTTATTAAACCCTTTATTGTTTACAATTACAACACGTCACTCGGGAATTACAAACATTTTTTATACTATGTTGTTTAGCTTATCTATGTTCTTTATAATTTTATGTGCTGTTTTGTTATAAATATAATATGAGAATATGGTATAAGATAGTTGGTATATCAGTTATGTTAAATTTCAGATGGAAAAAAAACCCAAATAACTGCATGAAGTACAAAAAGGGCTTTAGTCAGAAGATATTTCTTACAGATGAGGCTGTTCCAAGTTAATTTCACCGTCAAGATGATTGCAAGAGGTGGCTGCCTGATACTGGATCTCATCGAGAAATTGTCCTTGTCACAGAATGGTGCTATAAATAATTGAGCCTCCAGGTATGATATCTAATTTTACAAAAACTGGGCAAGTGCAAGTCCGACTCGCGCATGAAGGGTTCTGTACCATAATCTATAACAAGTTTGTTGTATGGGAGCCCCCCTTAAATATTTATTTTATTTTATTTTTAGTATTTGTTGTTATAGCGGCAATAGAAATACATCATCTGTGAAAATTTCAACTGTCTAGCTATCACCGTTCTTGAGATACAGCCTGGTGACAGACGGACGGACAGCGAAGTCTCAGTAATAGGGTCCCGTTTTTACCCTTTGGGTACGGAACCCTAAAAATCTAATAATATAATTATAATTTTTATGTTTACACTTAAATTATGTTACTTATCCTGAATATTTATTTTTTCAGAATTGCCAAAAACTCAAGATGAATAGTAATTTATCAAAAATCCTCTAATACCTGCAGAAGACTGTTCGAGTAAGAACAAAATAGAATGTGCATTATAGAAGCAAGGCCGTGCAGACAATATACCAAAATCTAAGTATTACCACAACGCTAATGAAATCAACTACCACTTGTCGTTACACACATCACCTTTCAAGATTTTTCTATGCCGTCCTAAAAGATCTGAGTCAGGAGTTGTCAAAACGGCTAAGAGAAAAATTGTCCTTGATGATGAAAATTGAAAAATCACATAGTGATATGTCTTGTTTTGAAAGGGTCAGTCGTCGCCTGCCTTCCTCATCATTAAGGGTTACTGACTCCGACAGTAATGTTTCAGATAACAATGAGAATTTTGAACAATCCAGTGCCTCAAAATACTGTGCATTTAATTGAAAAGAAACCTTTGTTGTTTAGTATAATTTTATAGTGACCTATATAAACCATTTAAGTATATGTTTGATTAAGTAATTGATTACTGAATGTAATGTATAATATCCTGTTGGTAGAAATTAAAAAAAGTATTTTAATCTTTTTGAGTTGTAAAGATAACAACGTTTATTAGAAGCGTTTCTATTAACATGTGCTTACATACTAAAGATGTTATCATGTTGCAAGAGAAATCAAAAAATTGAAAAACATGGAATTATATGAATAAAACAGTTTAAACGGATTATATTATGTATATTCTTTATTTGAGTCTTCCTGACGTGTTGGCTACCTATGGCAACTTTCCAGTACCGTACTGCTGTGGTTACTGAGAAAAAACAATTTTTCTCTGCCAAACTTACATTTGGGCAAACTAGGTACAGTCGCCATCAGTTATATCGCAGCATATAAGGCGTTCATAAATATGTGAACACGACCCTTATTGACTGGGCGTTACAGTACATGTTCACATATTTATGAACGCCTTGTATGCTGCGATATATGTGATGGCGACTGTACATACACATTTCATATATAGCCTGTGAAAGACGGCTGTAGCTGTCAATTACAAATCGTGCCACTGATGTCATGTCGGCCACAGTCGTCCAAATTTCAATCAAAAACTTTGTAATTAAAAAGGCTACAACTACTTTTGGAGCACTTCTTTATGTTTTGTAGTGACTTCAGTGGCACGTTAAATAGTTTCACAGCTTGGCGTTCAAAAGGTTCATTATAAAAAATTCAAAGACATGGACTTAATGAGTAATAGTTATTGACGTGCAAGCCTGAAAAGTTGTTATTAGTGTTGAAATTGAAAGCTGAGCGAGTGAAGGAATCTACTCACTACAGCAAGGTAAAAAAATTAAAATCAGATTTGATTTTGCCCTCGATTTAAGGCTTTTTCGCTATGATCAAACATGTTTCTTAATATATTGATGTTATTACTTATTTAGAACTGATATATTTGAAACCTACAGTTTGAATTTTTCATTGATAATTTTTTCCCAAAAAGTACTCAAGATTGACAAAATTCATATACTTAGCAAAGTGGTGTTTTCAACTTATATTCGACTTTACACGATAAAAATGTGAAATAGCTTTGTTACTATCTAGAACTCAGGGAAAAGTATTATTGACATTAAATAGTTGGTTGAAATTATCAATATATTTGTTATATGAAAAATTGTACATTTAATAATGTATAAGGCCTCTTAACATATAAAATTTAAGATAACAATCAATCAATAATTTATTTGCAATAAAAAATACTTAAATGCGTGCAAATACAAGTATAAAATAGAAGTAAAAGTAAAAAAATACTCAATTAAAATAAATACAATGTCAAGTAAAATCAATTCATTATTGATAATAAAATAAATTTAATTATACACATGTCGTATTTGAATGAAAATTAAATAAAAATTAAAATAATGACATTGAATACTTATTTAAAATTAATCTAGCGCTCTTGCATAAAATTCCTTAATTGAATAGAATGGTCTACTTGTAAAATAATCTCTTAATTTTCGTTCAAATACTCTGTAGCTACTATATTCCTTAATACTAATGTCCAATTTATTATAAGCTCTAATTGCAGTACTGCTTAGTTTT
Source organism: Apotomis capreana (assembly GCA_947623375.1). Classification (NCBI taxonomy): domain Eukaryota; kingdom Metazoa; phylum Arthropoda; class Insecta; order Lepidoptera; family Tortricidae; genus Apotomis; species Apotomis capreana. The sequence continues at coordinate 17,784,272 of OX392506.1, read as the reverse complement.
GTCAAAATATTTAAAATTACTCTTGGGTACTAAAAATTCATTTTTATTTCTTAGGGGTTTGTATGTGTTTTGTCTAGAGACTTTTAGTTGGTCTTTATTTTTAAATACATACAAGCAGACATAGTACAAATATAAGGAAACAACTGTCATAATTTTGTGTTCTACAAACATGGATATGTGAGTAACAGGTACATGTGGACACCCTGTAATGTTTGTGCAGTCACACTCAACACACTCAAATCCAAACCATATTAACAAGAGTAAAGTATACATATTAAAAATTTACATGCATCACAGAGAATCACAATCATTGTGTTCAAAATACAAATGACTTTTGCACACTCTAGCAGAAAGACTGAATAAACTTCTTTTAACACTACTTTGGCTTATTTTTGTTTAAGTATCAATGATAAAGCAGTGCAATTAATATTGCATAATACCAGTATGTTTGTAATCATGTTGATTCAATTCGCAGTTGTCAATTGTCCTCATTTTTGCTTCTGAAATGAATTCATTATAATAATATATATAATGCAGTGGTCTGTAGTGTCTGTACTGTAAGGGAAGTAAGTCCCTTCAATGTTTTTCTGAGTAATCCCTTTACTTTCACAGCTGTCACTGTAGAAAGAGTAAACCTTTTCCAGTAGCACTGTATAGAAGTGCATGAAGGCTCCTCGGACCGACGACGGACCCACATCCAAAAAGCAACTGTATGCTTGCATCCTTAAGCCGGAATTTCGCCTTCACTTTCGTTGACTCAGTCACATTGTATTCGGGTGTTCAGGGCACATTTTTCACTAAAACGTTCACTTTTCACATAGCGGATTACACTTTGTACCTACATAACTTGCAGCGTGGTTATTCTTCATATTATTATAGGCTTTGCTGACATATTTTACTCTAAAAATGTCTTGCAGACATTATTTGGATCACTAATTATTGAAAAACATTATAAAACAAAAAATCTAATATGATTTCACCCTTCGATTTGGCAGTGAGAGTTATAACTACAGTCGTGAGCGTAATTTTCGATAGTTTCGAGGTGAACCTGTCAAATTTGAATCTCATGGTGCCGACATTGTCACGTCACGTAAACGATACTCGCTACCGTAAATCCGCCATGTTTTATTTTGGCCGCTATGAATCTTCCTCATTCTCTTAAGTTTAGTTAGAAAGAGACAGATTGATTCGGTGTGAAGTTAGAACAAACGTTGGCGAGTGTCTCATACACTCACACTACCGCAATTTACGTGTGTAGGAGTAACTCTATTCGAATTGCGTTTCCTCGCAAGCGAGGATAGTCAGCGTGTCGACAGTTTTCGAAAGCAACTCATGGTAGAGGTACTGCTCGTTAGATGTTCCGTGATACTTGAATCCTAATCGTGTCTGGGTTGCATGAATCATCGAGATAAAATCGTATTGAAATGTTTATTTTAGTAAGAAGAAAATACGTTTAACACGTTGAATGCGGTACATGCCAATTTTGACTTGTACTGGACTTTCTTTTGGTGCGGCGCAAGGAAGTAGCTTGTCTCCGTCTGGTGCGGGGGCAATTTGACTATGAAATCCTACGGACTAGAAAGAGTCAAGTATACATTTATGCTTCTTTCTACAAATTTTATCCAATGGGTACATCGAACTGTACAAGACAAATTTGACTCGTTTCGCACTAGGTGAAAAAAATAATCAACCAGTGCGGTACCAGCCAAAAGTGTCTTGTATCCTACCGCCTTGTATCGCACCACGGGTACAGGTCAGTACAGGCCAGTGCGGGGGTCGATCCTTACGTATCATTTGTTTCTTTTTATTTCTTATGAATGCACCAAGAAAATATCAACAGAAATGTTACAATATAAATATATTTGAAGACATTGAGAGTAGTGAACCGAAAAATAATGAAATGGAGAAGAGATGCGGCGGTAGTATATTCACAATTAAAGGAGAAAACACAGGTAGGGCCGGTTCTAATATATTTATTTTAATACCTACTGCCAAGAATGTGAACAAAATACGTTTAGAATGTTTCAATAAGTCTCATTCAAATATGTAAATTTAGTTACTTTCTTAATAATTACAACAATCGATATCGATGTTTGGTTTCAGTATATTTGCCCTCCCTACCAAGACATCGACTTGAGAGCACCAGCCCTGTGTCCATGATGCGGTACAAGTCAGTTTCGTATCGTTAATTAATTGTCTTATAATTCCTAAACCAAGGTGGATAGTCTGTAACGAACTTAGATTTAGAACACTCAATTGTTTAACTTGCTATTGTTATCAGTAAATCATAAATTTGCTAAATCAACAAAGATATATTTGCCAAATTTTAGACCTCTAGTCACAAGTCAAAATAGTCTTGTACCGCACCAGTGAAAACTATGCTAAAAATGATATGTATAGCACTGAATGTAAAATATAAAATCCAGTTCCCGCATTCAACGTGTTAATAGATATGTGTTATGAACATGTTTGAGCGTGAGACGGTTGTCGGTTAAAGGTTATCGTCGTCGATTGACATCAATGATATATGGTTTGCATCTATGCCATTATACAATTACAAAATTTGATTATAATACTGGAGTCATGATTCCAAAATAAATCTTAAAATCGTGATGCAGGTATGACATGACGAATTATTCCGGTAGCCATCGAATGGCCAACTATAGGTATCGGTCGGGTCGGTTTCAGCTCGCCAAAACGGCTGAATATAATATGGGCATTTTTTGAAAAAACGAGCAGTAAGATGTTCACAGAATACTTTGCTCAATCAAAAAAGACCTCGACGACCCAGCGAAACAAATCTTGTTCAGTTTGAAGAGTAGAGGCAATTATTGTATTAAGCGGTTTACACTCACGTGAAATTGTCAGGAACGGCCCGACATGTTTCCCTTTCCCTGCAGTGACGAGGTTGCCGCGGCGGTGTACGGGCAGCCGTCCCTAATGAAGAGCTCCATAAGAGTTCGAAACATGTCGGGCCGTTCCTGACAATTTGACGTGAGTGTAAACCGATTACTACAATAATTAAATATGTCTCATGAAAGTTTTAATAAGATTAGTAGAAGCCATGCTTAAATGTATTGCTCCTATTACAAGCTACACCCGGTATGAATGTTGCTACCTGGGTCATGAATATTTTCTATGTATTTAAGGACCTATATAAGAAGATAATAATTCTTGAATGTTTTGCTATATAAAAATGTATAACGTCATCTAGTGCCCATAGCACATGCCTACCAGAGCTTACTTTGGAATTAGATCGATTTGTGTAAAATTGTCTGATAAGTCCTTATTTGTTTATCTTATGTCTGCTCTAAACCTGTGTAGTAAGGTTTAGAGACAATTATATTATAGTTTATAGCATTGGAATAAATACTGATATCGACATAAAAGCAGCCGTCTCAGTTTGCGGAACAAAGTGCACAGGGAAACAAGGTTAGCGGGTCTTATTTACTCATGTTTTACTACACTACTATAATATATAGGTATACAGGGTGGTACTATGAATCAATTATAGTAGTTAGTTCTTACTAGCGCTTTAAAAAATGTGACTCGATAAATCCAACTCACAAGGGAATCAAAATTTATAGGCTTTTTTCCGTAGACCTAGAACTATGAAATTTGGCAAGTTATGCCGTCTTATTTTACAGGTATAGGAAAAAAATCTGAAAATCATACATTTGTAATTTAATCTTAAAAAATATAGTCCATAACGAAAGTCATATTTGGAGATCTCGGTAGCGTTAACTTTGCACCACATTGGTATCCGGCGCCGTACATACCAGGTGCAAACTTAACTTAACCCGGCCAGTTAAAATAGGTTAAGTGTTTGTACGGACCCTCCGTGCGCGAGTCAGACTAGCACCTTGCCGGTTTTTGAAGTCCTGTGAGAAAATCTTCTACAATCCATGAAAATAATATTAGACAATATTCAATGTAGAACACAAATATTTCTATGTGTGTCGTAATATTTTCAGACGATTTAGACGCATCATGTACTTGTATAGTGTACACTTGAAACTTAAGTACCAGTGCCTAGGTCAACCAAAGGTAACAAACTCGATTAGAACGAGATGCGAGCAGTCATAAAATCGCACAGACACAAATACTGGTTTTATTGAACTCCATAAAAGTTGAATATGTTATGTATTGGAATTGTGGGAAGGGAATTAATAGTTTGTGTTATTCAAAAATATGTCCTGATACCAAAATTATTTTCAATACCTACCTTCTATTCGAACAATTTTATACAGTCTAACCTAATTTTTTTTTGTCGTTTTTCTGGTATAAATTATACAATTTTACTTTTGATGGCATTAACATAGCATTTAAATATGTAGGTATATTCCGTGCTCTCTGCTTCTAAATACGATAATGCCGTGTAGATATTCTGAACACAAAAACACTTTATTACTATTACGTTTCTAACTCGTTACTGATTCGTTTTCGTGACTGCTATAGTGTAATGAGATGAGCTCATGGTTTAAGAGTATAAATAGGATCAAAATGAGCACATATCTTATGACTGACTTAAATGTTATTTCAGGATAAACTTAGCTGTTATCTGTAGTCTATGGCAAAATTATCACCGAGAATCCTTTTTAATTCAATGAGTTCGGATTTTTAAAGTAAGGGAATTGATATCTCGATCTTACATGGTGTTAAGATGAAATACCATTGTTCATTTTTTATATAAACCTAGGTTAGTTCTCGACTGCTTCCTCCACCTGATCTGTGTCAAACTGTTTAGATTTTAGCGCTTACTATCATTACACTAATATAATAAAGTCGCTTCCTGCTGTCTGTCTGTCTGTCTGTCCCTACGTAAGCTTAGATCTTTAAAACTACGCAACGGGTTTCTAGTCCTCTGTTTTCGGTCACGCCGCAAACGGACGGATTGAATTTAGTGTCGATCATATTAGTCCGTAATCAGATTTTATTTATATTCTGGCCTAACTTACTTAATATTAAAATAACTTGAAAATCGTTAAAACATTGTTAAACGCACGTTTTTCACAAAAAAATACTCACTGTACAGAATCTACAGTACGGCTTTATACGTTTTGTTAACGACGAACTAATGGACCTATTTTTTAATCTAATAACTCCTGACTCACTGTTGTTAGTGTTATATTTCTGGAACGAACTCATGCGCCGGTTCAGAGGAAAGGCCGCCCACGTTGCAATTTCCCAGAGAAAAGGACAAAGTCTCTAGGCTTTATTAAAGCACTTATACTGTTTTTCAGTCGAGCTCGAATAACGTGATGAAACTAGAATTAATATGTTATATTATACTGAAAGTAAATCGTTTGGTCGTTAATAACATATTTGTTGAAGTTTATTGGTGAGTGATATAAAATTATATCATTTAGTGAATGATAAGTTCGCTTGAGAACAGTCATTAAAACTTGAAACACGATAATTACCTAATACGCATCGCTTTCACAAGAGCGGATTTAATATTAATCTCTTTTTTGTTTTGTTATCGGATATAACATTATTGTTCCGGCAGGTTATAAAATTTTATATTCATTTGCATCTATTATCTGAATATTCATTCGACTAGAAAGAAAATGACATGACGGCTACCTAAGTACTTGAAATAGAGCAGGGATCTAATTCCATAAATAGCTCAGATATCTCAGAGAGATTGCCGAAGCAGCGATTTAAGTATATCGCCACTTTACCAACCCGGTGGCGTTTAGTTTGCTCCTCATTTGTATGCGACGCCATAGATATCAGGAGCAGACTTACCTTGACTGGGTATATAGTAACAAAGTGTCACTTTATGCGGCTCAAATCGCAAGGACAATGTACCTGAAATATACGTGTGATTCTAGTTCCCAGATAGCTAATTTGTAAAGTGTATTATAGTGGCCAGTTCTCGGACATATGTTATTGGAATCGTCGAATTTAATGGAATAGCCTAAATAGCTGTACCTATAATGCCTAGTGTATAGCGGCGTACGAAACTAACACGGCTGAGTCGACGACACGATCAATTTCAACCTTTTCCAGTCGAACAATATTCCTTAATAGAGTCTTGTGTCGTTTAAAATTTGCGTTATCATTCAATATTGTGGTACACGTGAAATACGATAGAACATTTTGTTTGGAGGATACATTTCCGATATACGGCATATAGACATACATTGACTACACTTGAAGGTATACATACCTTGGCAAAAGGCATGAATACAATCTTCTACTCATGTTATTTCCATGATTTTTGTTTTAGGGTTCCGTAGCCAACTAGGAACCCTTATAGTTTCGCCATGTCCGTCTGTCCGTCTGTCCGTCCGTCCGTGGCTTAGCTCCGTGATCATTAGTACTAGAAAGCTGAAATTTGGTACGAGTATATGTATGTATCACGCCGACAAAACGGTTCAATAAAAACTAAAAAAAATATTATTTTTTTCCGGTACCTCTCGTACACCTAAAGTGGGGGAGAATATTTTTTTTCGTTACAACACTAGTGTGTGGGGTGTCGTTGAATAGGTCTCCCAACAGTACTTTTTGATAAAGTCAGCAGTTTTGTAAATATTCGCTCCGGAAATAAATAAAAAAATAGCCCCCCCCCCCTCTAACTTTTCAACCACGGGTCAAAAAATTATGGAAAAATTCATGAAAATGAGGCCTAACGGGCGAAACGGTACAGAAGAAAAACAATACTTAGTGCTTCAGATAGGTAACAACATTCTTCCATATACGTATGTTAGGATGTTTGAATGTCCAGACGCTTTATGGAGGAGGGAAACGTAAAGTTAAAAGATGTCTACAGCTCCCAAAGTCAATAGTCTAAGTATACGTTTCCCATTCAAGAATTCGGTATATAAATAATGCACCTACATTACAATTGAGCCATATTATTAGATCAGTTGTCACCGCTTTATCTGTTTAATTGACAGGGGAGTATTTATGTATTCGTAGAATTGACACTAGTACGTGTCAACGAGTGACCTCGGGAAATTAATGGGAGTCACTGGCAGGCAATCCTATTTGAACTAAAGGCGTGTCTGCACTTGAGCATTATGACAGTTCAGCAGTTTTTTGTTAATTTGGCAAAAACAACTTTTTTTCGTATAATTTTGATGAGCACTTAATGTGATTATCTAGATAGTATAAAACAAAGTCGTTTCCTGCTGTCTGTCTGTCTGTCCCTATGTATGCTTAGATCTTTAAAACTACGCAACGGATTTTGATGCTTTTTTTTTTTAGTAGGTACCTGGATAAAGTGATTTAAGAGGAAGGTTTATATGTATAATACATGCATAATTTATCAGCATTGCACCCGTGCGAATATGAAAAATTTACTATCTTAATCAATAATCGAAAAGTGCTGGTGCCAACTATTGGTATAGTCTAAACTACGATTTCTAATTCAAGACCACAAAAACTACGACAGATACGTCACTGTCAGAATTGACAACATTTAAATGACATTTGAGTTTGTTTCTTGGCTTGCACCAAAATGCTCAAGTGTTACAAGTATACAATACCAGATTTTGTACCAAAAATCTCTGATGTTTAAGTTTTTATTATCTCCTCTTGTAATTATGTAATAATAAATATATCTAGTTATTTTGTTAAAACATAGAGTTAAAGTTACCAATAAATAAATTATGTTGGCGTGTTAAAAAAAAAAAGGAATTTACTATTGTAAAAATATTTTATTGTAGTGGCAACCTTGTGGTAGTTTTTTTGGTCTCGAATTATAAATCGTAGTAGGTATAGAGGACGCCAAAGGCGAGAAATTTAATGATGCGTTTTGAGAGGCGCAAATTAATGGGCGCTGGATGATATTCAGGGCGCTAATTCGAGTGTACTTTGAGATATCGCCGAATAAGCGACAATTACTCAGGTATGTCGCCTTTAACTGTCATTAAAATGCGCGCGATATTTGCGATTCAGAGCTGTATAAAGTGTTCACATTACTACCCAATCAAATTATGTTTATGGCGTTGACGCCATAGATATCAGGCTGAGTGACGATATACCAAGTATATTGCCACTTCGAATATCTTTCCGAGATATCAGGGACATATGGAATTAGGGCCCTGGCTTTACCATATATATGGAATGAGGGCCCTGGCTCTACCCTAATCAACGGAAAGAGCCGTCGCTAATAATTTATTTTTTATCATCCTATTTAAATAGTGTAAGTGCACCTTTTCCGCACCAGGTCAGACCACACACCGCCGAGTCAATTGTAATTGACGGCTGCTCGTATCATAACACTCAATCGGCTGGGGAACTGGGTCGAGATGTTTTGATACGGCTATTATGATCTAATAGACTATTATACAATGGATCATACGGCTAAAAACGTAACATGTAGCTATATAGCTATAGCTATACGCGGGCAGTGTCTTGGGAAGAATGCTCCGGGCGGCGCTTAGGACAGTCATGAGGATATGGGCAATTTTTTTTTTGCTTGTTTTTAGCATTAATTTTAGTTATAATTAAAACTAAGTTTATTTTAAATAATTTTCAGAAATATGATTCTGATGAATTGATTGAAGATTTCTTATTGAAGATAATATATAATATAAATTCAAGATAATTTATTTAGGACACTGAACATGTGAAAATCTTTAATCATAATACAAATGAGTGTAACTCGATAAAAAATGTCTTTCGAAATTTCTAAATAGACGAGAAACGCGATTGATGCACTCTTAAGCCTTACCACAGATTACAACACTACAGAATGTTATCTCTTTTGATGTTCGCAAAAGCCGCCTGAGAATTGTATTTTATTTGTTGTTTGTGTGAAACACGACGCGACGAGATTAATTGACGCATGTGCAACTCCACGGCTGGCTACGAAAGCGTATCGAACAAAAGCGGCAGGCGGAGGTGTACACATGTAGGCTGATATCGCGGTTCGCGTTACGTATAAAGTTTTCAATTCCAATAATGACCTGTCCGTCATCTTCATTGTAGGTGGCAACTATGGGCACAGTGTCCAGCTCTGAGAGATTAACCTAAATATTGTTTTTTTAGGGCTCCTTACCTAAAGGGTGCTAACGGGACTCCATTACTAAGCCTTTGCTGTCTGTCTGTTCGTCCCTGAAATTTTCACGTAATGGTCACTACACGTATCGACAAATACAGAAAAATAAACATATCAACAACATGTTTATTTGGGTTTACTAAGTTTTTTTAGCGGTCGAATGATGACACTTCAAAATGTCATTAAATTATGTACTAACAGTTATCTGTTATTTGGTTAGTATTAAGTATCCTGTAGCCACCATGGGATGTCCAGCTATCCCTATACCCCATTTTTTATTTAATTATTTCAAAGTTAGTTAAAATCTGTCTAGGTCAAAACAAAAGACAACGTGCAATGTTGCCATTAAGATTTTTTCCGCAATCATATACCTTTGTATCCAACTCCAATCTTCAATGAGAACGATTCTAGTTTAGCATTATTAATAACAAGTTCAGTGACCCTAAGTCGCACTATCACGATGTCTGTCGCTATCATGTTTCTTCTTTATTCCATGTTCCTGCGTGAGAGTGGCGTATCCGCTGCGCGTGGGCATAAGTTAACGCGGATTAGGGATGTGTCACAGGGATTTATTTTCGGGTAGGATTGCACAACTACATATCAGCCCAAGGTTTGCAGAGGTTTGCCAAGGCTTCAATTCTGTCCTATACTTTTCGTATTGGGCATAAACACATGCTTAAGCTATGCCGACGCAGTAGTGTCATTTAGAAGAAGTTTCTAGAATAAATCAATAGATAGTGCTAGCGTATATTAGTGTCATACGGGAGATTCAGAGGGATAGAAGCAATTAATTACAAGAGACCTAAGAGAGTGATGAAAGGGCCCTCTCTTTCTATCAGTTGATGACACATGAATAAGAATGGACTACATAACTTTCAAGATTATAATCATATCATAATGCTTGAGCACTAGGATTAACGCTTAAATAACCTAAATTAAATAAAAATCTTAAAACCCCCTCGACTCAAGTAGTTGGTCATTAAGACATCCTCATTCAATGAGTGATATAGAAAATGCTACTAAAGCTGAAGATAACTACATAAATTTGGAATTCTTAGCTTCAATATGGGCTGAGATCTTGTCACTAGTTCCAATTAAAGCCTAAAACATAGCTAAGAACCATCTCGAATTCTCACCGGACATGTCTTTCGTTTCAAAAAAACTGCACTTAAATTCCGTCCATCCGTTGGAGTTAGATGCCGCAGACAGACACACAGATACACATGTTTTAACTAATAATATAACACACCTCTTTTTTCGTCGGGCTTGAAAATTTGTACATTACATACCTAGAGCGGTGAATTCGTGAATGTCCCAGACCGCAGGTGTTTGTGGCCCTAACCGAATGTAAGGGCCATAACCCATACATATGCGATCTAGGGCTTTACGAATTATCGCCCGTGGTTTTTAGGGTTCCGTACCCAAAGGGTAAAAACGGGACCCCATGCATTCCCATTACTGAGACTTCGCTGTCCGTCCGTCCGTCTGTCACCAGGCTGTATCTCAAGAACGGTGATAGCTAGACAGTTGAAATTTTCACAGATGATGTATTTCTATTGCCGCTATAACAACAAATACTAAAAATAAAATAAAATAAATATTTAAGGGGGGCTCCCATACAACAAACTTACAGATAATGGTGCGGAATCCTTCGTGCGCGAGTCCCACTCGTACTTGGTGTATTTTTCTAAACATTTACGTCTTGCCTTGGTCTAGAAGTGAGATTTTCTTCCAGCAGCCGGGCAGCACCAGGGCAGAAAATCTCACTTACGCGGTATTACGACCTAGTGACGTAAAATATTACGAGTCTAACCATTCGTCAACGCCTACAAATCTGTGTTTGCGTATTTGAAACAGCCCTGAATTCAGCGCCTGGGAAAACTCATTCGGCAAACTAATCCGCTCGCGATGTGCAAACACTGTTTTGTAGGCGCTGACGAATTGTTATACGCGTAATATTTTTACGTCACTCTAGGCCGTAAGTGAGATTTTCTGCCCTGATGTTTCCCGGCTGCTGGGAGAAAATCTCACATCCTAACCAAGGCAAGACGTTAAACTTTACACAAACCACGGACGGTCATTCGTCAAGCCCCAAATCGCAAATGTATTTGAATTACGGAATCTTATCTTAATATTTTATCTCTGTGCCAAATATGCCATAGATCCATTTACATATACATATTATACAAGTGGATTGCTTTTTAGGGTTCCGAAAGGAGAAGCTAACACGGGACATAATTATAATTATTAGGTATTGAATATCATAATTATGAACTTTGAAACCAATAACTTTACACGATTATAGAGTCAAATCTATTAGATTAGAATAGGTTTGTTTTAAAAGTTAACTGTGATGAGAAAAAACCATGACTCACGTTTCATAAGAATTCTCGATTTTATGGCAATAGAGGCCCAACAAATATACTACTGAAGAAAAACTAACGAACACACTTCGCTATATTACATTTGTAAAAACCAGTATAAATGTCTCAATCAGTCACGTAAATAAACCTCCGACCTCGTGGCATACTTTGTAAATTCCAATATGCTACAATGTGTTTAAAAGCCCCTAGAATAGATGTAGACAATGTGTCTTTGTGCGCAGGCGCCGACTAGCCGGGCGCTTATACGATTAATGCACAGCTTACATTTTTACAGAAGATCCTTCTGCCGGTAAACGCTCTGTAACGTCAACAGCAACAACTTTGATATAAACAATCAACGTCCTAAAATAACATGATCATATAACGAAAATCCTGTGACAGGAGCAATAAATTAAAGCTGAAAACAAATACCAAAATATAAATATCAAAAGTTGCTAAATAAGGTGTTCTCTTTAAAGAGTAGTCAACTCTTTAAACCGAGCATTTTTTTGTAATTTTTAAAATAAATGGCAATATTTATTTTTAGCTGTGTGATGAGCCAGATGACAATGTCGGATGACGTACATTGAATATACTATTTAATTTGTTTGAAATAATGAATAATATGTTGCTCAATTGTCTGGGCTGTTTCTATGATTTGACACTTATTGACAACTTGGACATCGTCACACAGAGACATCAGACTTCGGACTTCGTCACGAATCATTGACGCATTCTTGGCCTCCTTAGTTCTTTGTCGATGGTTCATGATAGTCACATTCAAAGAATTTTAGTTAGATTAGTTTAGTTTTCTTTTTCAAAGATACAGCCAGACGTATTTTCCGTTACCAAATTCAATCATGCGTTACTATTGCTTTCTGTACGTGCGCAACTGCGTGCAAATTTATTAGTAAACTAGCTGATTTAAGCTAAGATCATAGTCCAGAGTTATCTGCTCGGCTTGTCACCGCAACAAGCCGTCATTCAAACGTTGCCATATACCCCGTTTTATCTCATGGCTACGCCTACGTGCAACAGCCAGCATCTACTGATTGCGATCGGTTTTACCTATTTCTCAATAACTCGAGAAATTTTATTTTTTCATTTTCATATGTATATGCGCGAATCTAATCAATGTAAGCAAACGTAGGGATTTTTTTCTAAATCGTAACATAGTTGCTTCATTTCTCTAATGACTGCTTATTTTATGTTAAGTGTAGATATGCGTCAAAATAGTTGATCCGGGTAACTTTGGCCTTTCCGTATAACATTGAGCCATACTTACTTACACACTGCCATGCCAGTTTGAATACGGAATACGGTATTTGAAGCTATTCTGTATGAAACGTCAAAAACGATTTGTTAGTATGGAGTTTCTGTGAAGATACTGGGGCCCAATTCGAGAATGCCGTTGGAGATATCGCCAAACGTCAAATCTCCATTAGATAACAGTTATATCGCCATTGAACTGTCATTTAAATGCGATGAGCTTGAAAGTGACATATCTCATCTCAATTTTGGAAATACGAAGGCGATAATGATTGTCAAAAATGTTATTCATGTATATAAATTTCTGTTTTGAACGAAACGTAACGGACTAATTTCACGTACTACGCGGTCAATTTAAAGTATGCGCCTGTTATTTATGCCGTCACATACAAAGGAAACGAAAATTTTGCGCGTCCGAATTGACGAAGTAGCGATATCGCCATTTGTCAAGTAGGCACATGTCAAAAGTGACGGATGGCGATGAAAATGAGAGATCTCCATTATATCTCTAAAATTGGTCGAATACCCCCCCTGGCTTGTGACTTGTGACGTCACCAAAAATCAGTAGTCAAAACACGTCTTCTTTTTCGTTTTTGATCAATTAAAATAGTATAATGTACAAAGTTAGTGGTAGTTTATTTGGTTCCGCGTATTTTTGAGTGATTGTTTAGTGCTCTCAATGATACAATTATTTATATTCACTATACCGTATAAATGGTATATGTCATTAAAAAAAAACTCCTAAACCGGAGTAATCGGAGAACGTAGGTAGGTACATAAAATAAACAAACATCCCGACATCAACATTCCGAATGAACTGGAAAGCTCCTCCTTTTTTTTAATCGGTTATAAATAAAAGAACATACTTAGTTCGAGAATTATCATTGATCAATTTATCAAGCGAGGCCAAAAATCACAAAGAATTCTTGGCATCTAAAACGTTACAATAGGAACTGTTGATCCCAAATACCACGGGATTGCAACAGTCTAAAATGACGTACGTGTTTATTTATATGATATAATCTGCGGAACTTAAAACAAGCAATATGCAGGGCCGGGACGAGACATAGTCGTGTTTTGGTGTCCTAAATACCGATCTAAAAATATTCGGCAGTTAATCGTTACACAATTTTCTTAAGATTTTGATCAGTATCAAGAGGACCACGGCTCGTTATTTCATACCTATCGAGGTTTTGTTGTTGACTGTTTCCCCTTCCAAACCTTAACGAAGAGTATATTGTATAATGTATATGTAGGTATGGGGAATAGGTTAAATCTGAAAGCCAATACCTACGTAGGTATAGGTGAGTATAGCTAACTAAAAGTCCAAGTTGTTACCAAATTGCTTCATAAACAGCCTTCTAAACGCGTAAAGCTCACGATTTCAATCGATGTAAGTGCTTGTAGTTTATTGGGCTATAATAGAAAATTACAAAATAAGTTTAATTTCAAAACTATCACAAAATAACTTGAAAGATTGCCAAGTTTGATTTTAAAACACAAAGCTATGAGATTCCTGATTGCAAATTGTTGATAGGAACGTATCTAGGTGGCAGCAAAATGTACAAACCTAAACTTCGTTTGCGTAAGCTTTCTTTTGTCTTTGCCGTAGTCTGGTAAAAAGTATCCTATAACGTACCAAAATTGGTTAAAACCATCGAGCCGTTTGGCGTGATGGGAGGACAAACAAGTTCTGACCATCAGATGACGATGGCGCTGCACTGCTGGTCCCACGCGCCCATGCAAAATAGGCCGTCTTTAATGTAATCCAGTGAATAAAGGGATGTTACCTTACAAACGGTCCGGTAGTTTTGAATTTTTGATAGGTTATGGTTAGTGAGAAAATGCACAATTCCCCATACTCTGACTCTGGCTGTACCGTCTAACAAGACGCGTAGGTACTTACGCTAAATCTTTCACAGTAAGCGCTGTGAAGTTGTGGAACGAATTGCCACTGTCCCTTAGGGAGTCTCCATCTGTGGCATCGCTCAAGACGAATCTTAAAAAGTTATGGATTTCCAATGACTTCTGAATTGGATCTACAATGTATTTATATTTATGTGTATATTTATATTACATTATTATATATATATATATATATATGTATGTATGTATTATTAGTTTATATGTGTAATTATTAGTAGTCTTGTTATTTTTAATACCTTTTTGTACACGGTGTTAGTTTGTTTATCTTCTTCTCGTACTCACTCAATTGCTCAAAGGTTAACTGGAAGAGATCCCTTATAGGGATAAGTTCGCCTTTGTACCTATATTTTGTTTGTAATAGATGTATTTTTTAACTGTTTTTGTGTACAATAAAGTGTTTACTTACTTACTTACTTACTCCGCGCCCGCCGCCATATTGAAAAATCCGGCAATTTTTTTTCTTAAGTATACCTTCGTTTAGGAGCATTTTAGCTAGAAAAAAGCTTGGACAATGTTGTAGAGAATCATTAAAAAAATTAAACAGTCGCAATTTCCAGAAATTAAATGAAATTTATAGTAATTTTAATTCTCTACAACATTACCTTTTAAGCTCTTTTCTAGCTAAAATGCTCCTAAATGAAGGTAAACGCTAGAAGTTTGATACATTATTATATTATATTTTTTTATGTGCATATATCCGTATTACGGATAGTTACGGAGTCCGTAACTATCTGTCCTTGAAACAAAATTTAAAATTATAATTATAGTAAATTTAATTTTCTACAAAATTGTTCAAGCTTTTTTCTAGCTAAAATGTTCCTAGACGAAGATATAAGCAAAAATCATAAGAAAAAACCTGTCTTTTCAATATGGTGGCGGGCGCGGAGTAGGGGGAACTCACTCACCATCCTGGGCAATATAATTATCAGAAACTCAAAACTACCGGACCGTTTCTAAGGTCACCCCCAGTATGTTTTTGTTATATCTTTACCCCCTGTACTTTAGTCACTCATCTTTTAAGATTTTCACTGAAATCATGAATCCATTGAAAACTGATTTTCAATACTAATCTAGAATAGTTTAAAAGTAGGTACCCACCTATGTATTCTTTTCTTTGAATACAAGTAACATACTCTATACTCATATGTGTCTATGACAAAAACAGAATTTCGTCTGATGGTCAAAATAGACCACAGTTTAACTACGTCCCATAAATATAACAATGCCTGCCACACAAATAACGTTAAAGTATTTTTATAAATGTAAATCCAACAAATTGACCCACGGACACTAAAGAAAACATTATATTTACATCAGACCTCAATACTTACCGTATTATTGTAAAAAGCTTTTGACCGTGACTCGGATTGAGCAATATCTTATTATTACAGCATTAAAATGCCTACATAAATCCACTAAGCTCCTTAATGGCCGCCTTATAAAAAGATATTACTATTCAGTAGTGTTATTGAAAACTTTAACTAATGACCCAGACAACAAAACATTTTGAGAGCGTTTCGTATGATGTTTTTATTTAAAGGTTTACTTTAAAGATTTGTTTGAGACTCTAAATATAGTCACTGCGCAACTTGATGCTATATTTAGTTTTCTTTCAAACAAAAAACGTCTCGAAAATACTTGTGATTGTGTCATCTACACGGGAAAAGCGAGCGGGATCAAGACATTTTGTTGACGTACGTAACTTACGCTTTAGGCTCTGCTTCATTCTTTTTTGCCTCTGAAAAACGGGGAGCGAATGTGTGGGGTTGTAGAATCGCGTATCAATAGCACCTGCAGATTTCAAGGGAGACAGCAGAAGGGAGAGAGACACTCGCACTTACATACCTACTTGACAAAATGTGACAGATGTTTTGTCATTTACTTGTGTTAAACACCATCACAGGCCCGCTGGTCGTCTCCTCCCATAACATTTAAGTTTTTGGAATATTTTCTATATTGATACCACATTTCTTATTTTATCTATATAGATACAAAGGATAAATAAGAAGCAAAAATTGTATGCGATCCACTGCAGCATAAGTAGGACTCAGGAATAGGGAATGCAATACCCGGTCATTTTTGTTACCCGGGTATTACCCGACCTTGATTTTCAAAACCCGGGTACCCGGGTAATACCCGGACTTAAACAAAAAGTATTAAATATTGGGTTTCATCGTTTTTACGGGTATTTAAGAATGAAAAGCATTTTTGATTACGATTCCAGACTTTGAATCTTATGGCGCTACTTAGGAAAGGGATTCAATATTTTTTAAAACATGTGTTACGGTTGTCGAGTACCCGGATAAACTAACAGTTTACGCTGAAATGTATACGTTGTGACATGAATAAGCCACTGAGGAAGGATTTTGCAGGATATCAACAAATTTATAATTGACTAATCGCTGCTACGTTGCTGCCTGGTGGAAAAACGGCTCATACAACTTTCAAGAGCCCGATAGATTTGGAGAACACCAGTCTGCGGTGTATCAAGAAAATGTGATAAAACCAGAGTTCTACAGAACAGAAGCTGCGCCTGGCTGAGAATATGCGAGTCCCACAAGGAGGCGGCTCATATGTCCAAGAATTCGCCCGGGTACTGTTTCAGGTTGGAAAAAGACTTATAGAGAATCTGGAGGAAACCAACAGCCTGGTTAGATTACCAGACACGTAATGCAGAATATTTCCGTCCGTTGAAATGAAATGAAATGTATTTATTTGCAATAGATATAGTTTACAGTAGTGAAGACCTCATTCGGAGCGTATACGGAGACCTGGATAGCCAGGTGACGGGACGTGAGATTTCTTGGGTTTGTGAGAGAGCCATACTCACGCCAAAAAATGTAAAGGCAGCCGCATTTAATGCGTGGATATTGGCGAAAATCAAAGGTGAACAAGCAGCATATAATTCCATTAACACTGTTTTGGATGAAGGCAACGTCACAACATCACTCGGGGGAGTTCCCTAACTCATTGAGCGCTTCTGGACTCCCTGCTTGCTTCTTCGGAATTTGTCACCTCCTAAGTTTGTAACGGAGCCCGGTTAAAAGTAGTGCAGATGCAGCGAAACCTCATAGAGGCGCAGATTCCGACGGGGTGCGGTGCCGGGCGGATCTGAACTACAGTCCACTATCGTATCCATCTGTTAACTTTACTTAAACTTCTGCCTTCAGGGGATATGGAGGGAAATTAGGGGTGAATTAGCCGCTTACTGACACAGACCAATTTCCACGCGGGCGGAGCCGCGGGCAAAGCTAGCTAAGTTACAACGCAGTAAGTTAGGGTTACAGGGTTACAGCCGGAATATAACATTTTGTTGTAAGTTATTTTTGATTTAACAATTTTTTCTTAACATTTCTTATTTCGGGTAAAACCCGGTTCATGAGTTGAAAACCCGGGTTTTTACCCGACTCCAAATGTAGTCGGGTACCCGGGTTTTCGGGTACCCGGGTTGCATTCCCTACTCAGGAACAGTGCTCACCCAACTGAGAAAAATGACAGCTATGCAGACCGCTTAAATTTTTTATATAATTTGGACCTGGATTTTCCTCTTAAACTTCCGAAACTTTAATTTACTTCCTTTTCAGTTTCCACATTTTTTAGAGAATCCATAAGACATCCTTTTGCCAATCAGTTTTCGTAGAAACTAAACAAAACAAACATAATAAATACTTTCAGTTCCGTTTCTAATCTTCAAGCTTATCCACCTTAGTAACAACGCAAACAACTTTATGGGCCCGACTTTTGACTAATACCATGAATCAGAACGATATCCGAACTAATTTCCATTACTAACTTATTACTATGAAATCGTAGTAATGCACCGTAACACAGTGAGTCAGGATTGCAAAAATGCAAAGTACAGGGAAACTGAGAAATACACATGCTAAAAATGTCACGTAACCGGTTTTCACAGAACTTACAGTCAAGAAAGAGACAGGTATGCAATCAATCATACTATGTGCGGTATACATTTATACTGCAGTTACTTTCTTCTGCAAATGATATACTTACTAGTATTTCAATCTATCTTTCATTTACCTGCCACTGCTGTGCTAGTGGAATGCTGGATTCCACGCATAAATCCATTTATATATTTTCATAAAATCTTGGTTGAACACTTCACATTATGTGGAGAAAATTACCTATGTTTATGGAATATTCTGACAGCAAGTTGTCGGCCAAAGTTTTCTATCGATAAGTAAAAAGTATAAAATCTCTTATCTACATAATGTTATAGTGTGTTTACGTACAATTTAATGCTTGTACTTACATTCATACCTATTCGATCCGAAATACAACATTTAGTAGAAGAAAGAGAATTAAATATGTAGGTACCTATGAATACGAATCAGCTAAACAATTAGAATGAAATAACGATGAAAAAGTATTGTCTATTCCTACTATGAAATAATGAGGTAAAATTGTAGATAAAGCTAGCCAATTCTATAAGATTATATATGTTTATCTAGTTTTCTTAGTAATCTAATGTTATTTTCAGACTTCCGCTCTTGATATAATTTTCATAGAATATTGATAAAACATCTATGCTTACGATAACTAAAATCTTGCTACTGTTATACTTAAGGTAAGGTAAGACTAACAGAGTTTATTGTAGTAGTATGTTCTATATTTTATTATTTTATTTTATTTTTATTTATTGGAGATCAAACGGAAACAAGTACAGGATAGTCTTACAATCTACATACAATACAACAGAGACTAATATATATAGGTGATTACCCCACTTTATCTTATTCGTTCCAACTAATCATATTATCTAAAATCAGTACCTAGGTATATACATGCAGTAGTAACATTAACATAACCTTGGCACAAGTTTATAAATATGTAATGGATGCATACTGTGATATCAAAAATGAATACAGAGACCATCACTCACCTGTTAAGACACAATACGAGTATAATATGCATAGGAAAACCATAGGTATCATTAATCATTAATTTACCATATCACCGAGTTTAACGCATAGAGCACAATCGTAAAACCCTATACCTGTATTAAAACTGCCATAAACGAGACAATAAGGACTTCCAAGAAACAACAATGTACCTCAATCTAAGGTCAGCTCATTTGGTGGAAGTGGCCAATGAGAGGCACAATAAAAGACATATTCTGCCACGTGGGTAGACACTAAACTTAAACAAATAACTTTACGAGTTACTCTATTGGGATGTCCTGTCCCACAGACTGTGCTACATATTCCATTCATTCGACACAGAGTCCAATCCAAACGCAGCGGCCCACGTGTTTGGAACACTTGAAACATTACAATGTAGCTCGGCAATCGGTATTAGTTGTTGGAAAACTGCCGCTCACAAGTGCAATTTAGGCAGCGAAAGACAAATAGGCTAAGGAGCGTTGTATTGCAATGCCAAACATCATTTAGCTATTGTTGTAACGCGAAGTGCTACTTCCACTTTAACTACCTCAGCGAATATACATGTCGTGTTTTACCCATTTAAAAATGGACGCGCCTGCAATGAGTTGACGTAATTTTAAACAAAATTTGATGTTGCTATTAATGTTACTGATTATTAATTTACGTAAACCGCATGTAATCATATTGAAGGCGCAGTTAGACAGGTTATTTGTTTTATCCTCAAGGTCAACTCAAACCAGTCCAAGGGAAACTAATGGACGGCCGACTTCGATGGTACAGGCAAGTAATGCGTCGTACACCCGAAAACTTGAAATGTTTCCAGCGACAAAAAAACCAGACCCTGTCTCACATGGATAGCCACTAGAAACAAAGAAATGAAAGGTGAAAATGTCTCATCTGACGGGACAGAGCGTCCTGGCGATGAAAGATCAGCCCGTCTAGCACAACTAAACTTCGCGATTCTTGTCTTGGGACATAGCATCGCCTGTCACTCTCTCACAATACAGCGGTGAAAGAGATAAGTAATATTTCTCGAGTGAGAAAGAATCGCGTGTCACAGTTTTGCTAGAGGTGCTGGGAGAGCCGACCCCAAATCATGGAATAAGGCTACGCGGATAGAGAGAGACCAATCCCATCAAAAACATAAATGTTAAATTAGAGCCAAGTTCTCGCATGCAACGTTGTCTGTCGACTTCGCCGACAAAAGAATTGAGATCTATATGGGCGCCAAGTTCTTTGCCCTAAATTTTTTAGATACAAGGACATGCGACATACTCAATGCATTTATTTTACTTGGGGTGTAATTCAATATCAAGACTGGACTTGGCTAGTTTTTACATATAAATGTATATTACATTTGTCTAATCATTAACCTATTTTCGTAAAGGTATGTACGCAAGTTAGTGTACGTCCTGTTACTTATACTGTTAGCTTGATAATAATACTATGTTACTTTGATAAAATTAAGTCAGTTTGTGAAAACTAGCCAAGTCAAATCTTGATATTGAATTACACCCCAAGTAAAATAAATGCATTGAGTATGTCGCATGTCCTTGTATCTAAAAAATTTAGGGCAAAGAACTTGGCGCCCATATAGATCTCAATTCTTTTGTCGGCGAAGTCGACAGACAACGTTGCATGCGAGAACTTGGCTCTAATTTAACATTTATGTTTTTGATGGGATATCATTACTTTTTGTACAGAAATTTGAATTGACGCCCCACCTGTCTTGACTAGAGTGACGCGGGGTAGAGGGAGGGGCCGGACCGCTCCTCGCCACGCCGCGCTCCCGCGCTTCGCTATCCGTCCCCGCGCCACGGCAATTTATTAACCTTCTCTGTCTGTGTTGTGTGTGTGTGTGTGTGTGTGTGTGTGTGTGTGTGTGTGTGTGGTGTGTGTGTGAGAGAGAGAGTGCCATCTTACAAACAAAGAAAGAATTTTCCAAATCGGTTAGTAAATGACGGAGTTCTGAGGCAACAAGCATAAATAATAATAATAATAAAACTAAAAAATATCACTGTTTTTGATTTTTATATGTGTACACACACAATTACCAAGCTGAATGCCAAATTTCATCTTTCTAGGTCACCTGGAAGTGGGTTAGGTTTTTGATTACTAGTGAGTCAGTCAGTCAGTGATAAAAATGCCGTTTTTTGGACGTCAATATCTCAATAACTATTTCATCTACATTTATGAAATTTGTGGTTCTAGTTGTTCTCAGGGACCTAAATACATAAGCCAAATTTCATTTTTTTCTGTTGAATAGATTTGGAGTTATTGAGGGGTCAAAAGTGGCTCCAAACGGTTCGTGTAATATAACACACGGCTGCTGCTCGCCAGTTCCTGCGGTGAACTTGGCTGGACACGCTGCCGCGTGTCTAGATTGTATTTCTACGGGACACGTCACAAAGAGGCACTTATTTATTATGTATGTATGTATTGATGTATTATGGTTATGGATTATAAGGAACATTCAGAATAACTTAATTATATTTTTAAGCTATACATTCGAACAAAACACATTGAAACAGGTGCACCTAAGTGTCGTCGTGACATACCGTGATTAAATAATATGTTTTATTGTCGACGTATCGAGACCATTCTACACTTTCCTACCCGTAACTATGTTGTTATGTTCTTATTTATTTTATAACAATCTGGGGCCTATGATGGTTGTGTTTATATCACGTGATAAATAAGTGATAAAGCATCTCACTTACAATCGCATTTTGTCAAAACGTGACGGATGCTTTGTCACTTATTTATCGCGTGATAAAAGCAACCATCGTAGGCCCGCTGTGTATAGAAGCGCGGCCCTCTGTTGGTTGCATTTATCGTGCGATAAATAGATGTTAAGTACAGCATCCGTGACTTACACATTAGGTACTTGTCACAAAGTCAGTCAATCAGTCAATCTTCCTCAAAGCTCTGGCTTGCCGGTATGGCGTTGAGTTAAAAAAGTTCCCATGCGGCAAAAAAACGTGTTTTTTTTTTATAAGCTGTGTACCTATCATGTGACGCAACCATCATAGACCCCGCAGTAGTTGCAAGACTCTTTGCTTTGCGTAGATATCGTTACATTAATAATATGTTATGATCGAGACCATTGTAGACGTTTCTAGAATTAAGTACTGACTTATTTAATGTTTGTTATGCTTGTGAGTAAAGAAGCGTGGAACTGTGACCCTCTGCTTTGGTTAGATCTCGTTAGATTTACAAACACCGACGTTTAATTGATTGTGTAACATATGTTATGATTGGTTGCTCTCGAACGTACCATAAAAATATTTGGAGAAGACTATTAAACAAACTAAAACCGAGGCTACTAAACGTGCATGTGTATGTTACAGGTTGTAAAATAATTATGGGAATAATAATTGTACATAGTACGTATATGGAGACAAACATTAAAGGTTTTAACACGGACAAAAAACCATTTTGAAAAATTGTATGCTGCGTCACAGACAACACAAAAACGGCACAAGTTTTGCGATGATAAGAATCGGACACAAGATTTGATACCTTTATCACCAGGATCCCAACCTAATTTAGGTACATCGTGGGTACATCTCTCAGCTAGTGTATAGCCCACAGAGTACCTTTGTATATAGGTATAGCCCGTACAGGGACTAAGAAGCAAGTAAACACTAAACAGGGCACATAGAGTTCAATATATGGGCGTATCGGCAAACTACCTGTGCGCCTTAAGCTTAGCGCTAATGGAGTAGACGGATTATTATCATCCTCGGATTTGACAACTATTCCCAATCGTAGATTGCTTCGTTTGGTTTCGCATTCTTAAATTAAACTTGTCAATCTGCTTGTGTACAGTCGAGTTCATTTACATCTACACACTTACGAGAACAATAAATATCTGAACACGATTTTATGCACCTGACAATAGGTTCGTGTTCTGTGTGTAATTTATATGTACGTATTTTGATCTGTCATTATTTCATAAATGGGCAAATTTTCATTTTGTTGTCTATTTCTTTTTTTTCTCAGATTTCAATAAAATTTGGTGAGTTGGTAAAATTGCTTCTTCTGACCACGGTAAGCCCAATCTCACGATATGTCCTACAATTTTTTTTTTAATTTTAAAATAAAATCGATAACAAAATAAAAATCTGCCCAAATGTGAAATAGTGGAACACGTACCACTTTTTCACATATCTCATTAAAGTGGTTCGGATTTTCAGCTTGACACCACAGGTAGACTGGTAAGTACTTCCCTGTTTTATTTCCTTTGCCTATTAGATAAATACAAATAAAGTAAGTAAACAAAAAGTAACACGTTGCATGTTTGTTGTTTAGCTTGCGATATTTTATCTTCCTTTTATATTAATGCTTAGTTGATTATTTAGGCAGTATAGATACCTCAACATACAGGTAGGTACCTAATACGCTTACTTAACCATGTACGTACATGCAGAATCAAAACTGCCAGGCAACATAAACTGCTGATGAACACTTCACTACATTAATTACTACATTAACTAAAAATGCATTATGTGCAGTTTAATTTGTAGGTACATAAGGCGTTGTCAAATTGATGTGATGGTATGACACTCGAAACCAAACTTATTGTCTTTAGAGGCACGCGCTAGAAAGATAAGGACATTATGAGAACTGCATCTGCTTCGCTTGTATAGATATACTCGTATGTACATAAATGTATGTATGTATCAAATAAGTTATATGTATAACTATACCGGTCATATTCTACGCGGCATCGCTCAAAATGTCAGAGTCAATCAAATTAGGCCCGTACGAAGCGTGTGTCACCCCATAATATATTTCGAGGGCTTGTTCATATGAGGACAAATGACCAGTCTAAGCAAGCATTATATTATGTTAATCATCTCATCAATAAATATTGTAATGCGTCCTGACTCAGATATCACCGCCCGTTCCCACGCTTACTGGGGATATATTAAAATCAGGTTTCCCTTATTGCAATCCATGCGTATTAAACTTGCACAGTAAGCTATGATATTACGCAGTTTCCATAGATTTGTAAACTTTGTAGTAGTGAGGTAATTTAATGCAAGCTAAATATCACAGATAATATATTCCGTGCTAGATATTATGGACAGTTGGACACTTGACCGACTGGGATCAGTGATTCTGTAGTAGGTACCTATTGCGTTTTTCAGAATCATTAAAAAACCTTACCCTTACTTTTTGTTATACTTTTGGTAATTTCCCATAGTTTCTACGCAAGGTCTTTTGGTCAATCTATGACAATAGAAGAAAAAAAACTGTTCATATATTTTTTTTCGTATTTACATACATTCCGTTGCCAATCTAACAAGGTATATCGTACATAAGATATAAAAACGCAATCCTAATTAACAAAAATAACATAAATTAAAAAAAAAGTGCGAATACTCTTAGTTTTTTTGACGACTAACTCTAAATTCGAAATTACCATGTGTTACTCTGTACCTCTACCTACATATTACTGCCGTGTTATTATTGACTCGTATGAGTATTGTATCTTGACTATTGCCAACTTGCTACCATCGCTAGCAGCAATGTTCATTCGAGGCAAAACAAGATATTTCATTGAAAATCTAAAAATAATATTCTATATTGGCCTCTCCTCCCACATTTATACAATTTTAATTCAGATTTCTTTGTCAATAATTTCTCGTTTCACGTGCCAACAGCGAACGTGATTTCTTTCATAAACAAAAGTTACCCGTGTTAAGATAAGGATTATGCTTATTAATAATATTATTAACCTTTATATAAGTAATTGGATTAATAATATGCAATTCTTAATAGCCGATGCCTTGAAAGTCTTCGGTAAAGAAACTCCTAGGATATAACTTCGTTTTCCTTCGTTGGCATTAAGTGTTTTGTTAGAATTTCACTAGGTTACTAAGAGTTAGTTAGGTTAGGTTTTGAATTTGGATGTCAATTGATAGACGACTTGTCGGAACCATGAACCACTCTTCCCTCAAACCCCTTTCCCCATATCAGATAGCCATTTTCCAGATTGGCCCATACCTACGCGTGATAGTTTAATTGTGTTGCATCGCAGACCTATACGGATATACCCGTAGAAAGTAAAGCTACGCTACACCTACACTTTAGTAACACTCCAGACAAGTTACTTTGCAATATTAGCTGCGAGCCACTACAGACATTTTCATTAAAAGGGCTCATTTCCATTTGATAATTATCTAAAACAACCACAGCTTTATCTATAGATTAACGTAGATTACAATTCATTCACGCAAATTAGACGTCCATTGTTTCAAGTGCTAAGTTTTGATTTCCGTATTTGATCAAGTAAATTCTATTTTTTACGTTGTTGCTGATTAATTACTGTTTGCGCCTTTTAAATGACCCTGGGATTTTCCGACCAACCGGTTAGGTCTAATTTTTAAATAAATAAATTTTCCATCAACTTGAATCCTTGCAGTAGATATTACTTAACAAATTAATAACTACGTGAATTTATTAGCAATATACACGCGCCTATTCATTCAAAGAATTGAATTTTATTTGCTGAACGTACGAAATATAATGAATTAAATGTATTAGCACCAAAAATTATATGTTAATTTAAATTAGCCGTCTTTTGAACCGTTTCTAAAATGGTTCAGTTTAACTCCTTTTAAATATAACAAAACGTAATGTTAAACGTAAGTATACGAGTATATAACTTCTCAGTCTCAGCAGCGGTTTTCATCAAAAAGGTATAATGCCTGGTAAAAACTTCGTCACATTCAAACTTCCTCTGTCAGAAACTGTCGTGGTTTGTCACGTGTGAAGACCAAAAGGTTTACCACCATATTATTATCACTCAATTAAAATTTGTATCAAAGTTTCCGTTGTGCTGTATTAGGGTTCCTTGTACCTTTAGTTATTTTTTGTCGCACAATGGAACTTTTCCAATCGATTTTTTTTCTCGTTTTGTACACCACGCCTTAATGTTCCACTTTTTGGTCCTTACTCATTTATCTATCTTTCGATATTTAAACGCGATCATAAGCTGATAATTCATAAAGTGCATTAAATGTTTCGGCGGAAGCAGTAATATGCTTGTAAAGACAATTGTGTGATGACATTAAGGAACCTGTTTATGCACATCTGCGAGCTAGCACGTATTGTAGAGTGGTTTCGCCTACGTGTGTATCGCTAATTCGCTGCTAATGCACTTCGCTTAATGGTGTCAAAAAGCGTTTGAAAACCGAAACCGTGTTGTTAGTACGTTGACCGAACTGACACTACTTTTGGTCATTAAACACCAGTAGCGTGGCGTGAAACGAGATCTCTGGACAAACCGTAGCGATATAGCTTACCTAATTATTAATAAAATTGGGCAAGTGCGAGCTCGACTCGCGCATGAAGGGTTCCGTACCTATACATATATATAATCTATAACAAGTTTGTTGTATGGGAGTCCCCCTTAAATATTTATTTTATTTTAATTTTAGTATTTGTTGTTATAGCGGCAATAGAAATACATCATCTGTGAAAATTTCAACTGTCTAGCTATCACCGTTGTTGAGATACAGCCTGGTGACAGACGGACGGACGGACGGACGGACGGAAGGACAGCGAAGTCTCAGTAATAGGGTCCCGTTTTTACCCTTTGGGTACGGAACCCTAATAAAAACAATAGGTAAAATTTTATAAAAATAGGTAACCTTTTCAAAGTCCGAAATAAATGATTTGTATAAAATAGGCAAGCCGGTCGAAATACGGTTCTGTGAACGTCAAGCCACTGCTAAACACCAATGTTACATAACTAGGATCTCGAAAAGAATAGGGACCAATGGCAGAAACTAATGTTGGATGGCCGCAAGAGTTTGCTAAACCATCGTTTAGGATACTCTCAACCTAACATTACGTGCGGGCCGTACACTATGCCAAGCCTATACCTATTCGTGTACGCTGCTCTCCTATTGGCTTACATAGCCATGAAATTATTGTTTTTTTTCGCGACACTATTTATATACTAAATAAGTAGAGACTCATAAACGGCTTTTAGGCCATTAATGCATTAACGAATATACACAAATACTATTAAAATTAATTATTATTTCAGAACTGCATTCACGCACGATATAAACAGACGTAGCCGTAATCTGTGCTAGATTTTGTTGCATAACGACGGACAAAGTGCAGAGAAATCAAAGACGGCCGCACATTGATGTATGCTGATTTAGTATTTTAAATAAACAATCGCTTTTCTTGTTGCTTAGAGTTATTTATTTCTTTATTCATGCGTGTATTCAGTCGGCGTGGATATGTAGTGTGGAATTACGTGTATCGGGACGAGTTGTGTGAATCATGAAGTTGAAGAAAACAGTGACGTGCTGCATCAAAGGGAATACCTTTTTCATCAGGTATTCTACGAAAGTAGTGCCTCAGGTAAATAGTTGAACATGTGCGGTGCACCGCCTTATGAGTTTAATGACTCATGTTGGATGGGTATATTTCTCAGTATGCAAATAAGTAATGCAAGTTCCTTAGGGCAATTATTTACCCTAATGATTAATGATAGTCGAGATTCAAAATCGCGGTGCAAAATTCTAGTTTAAAAAACAGTGTAGAAAACAGATCATAGTGAGCATTATACGAGTATGTTGCTTTTTCACATATAGTTTGTATTTCTGGGCGCCATGGCCGCATAAGAAAGATCATTTTGATTTAGGGGAAGGAAGGGGCTAAGTACCCTCAGAACCTCATTGCTTGTCACAGGGTGTACGAAACATAAATGCTTTGAGAGATTGAGCCTGTCCTGTAGCTGTTGATTAGGGTAGGCAGATAGATTGTCATTTTTTTTACGCCTCGCCTTTGGCATAATTTTGGTAACCAACCGGCGCCTAGAGCGGCCATGCCTCGTTCTGCCTGCCCTAGGGATCGGCTTTGGGATCCGCCATTTCCTTTACGCCTTCACGCACATGATATACGTGCGAGAGTACGGAGCTACGAATACTTTATCTAATACGTGTAAGACATAAGGAAAATTTAAAGTGAGACTTTAAGTTAACTTAGTCAGCGGATTTTCAGTTGAATCATAACTGTGGGTGGGACCTGAGCCAGCGATGACTGTAGTCGCATCACGTATGACCGCGAACCGTGAAATTATGGAAAGGGAGATGGATAAGAAAGATTAGGTGTGCGGTGTGCTGAGGAAATATAAAATGCATTGGTTAAATTCAAAATTTTATATACATAGTTGATTGGTTCTCTGCCTTTTCGCCGAATCATTTTTCGCAGCAAATGTAAACTATTTCGAATTGTTATAAAACAAACCTAACCTTACCTAACCTAATCTAAAGGATGATATTTACAACAATCTGAAATAGTTTACAGTTTGAGTGAAAAATGCTTTTGGCGAAATGAAACTTTTGCGAAATGAAACGTTTGCGAAAAATAATTCGGCGAAAAGGAAGTACACCTAGTTGGTTCGTTACTTTCAAAAGTTTCAAATAAAGGAAGGTTAACTTTTGTGCCGAGCCACTTCCACGGCTGCCTTCTCTATATGTTTTTATCCATTCCCTCTTATCTTTACATTCTTTGCATGAATAAATGTTTTATTTTGAATGGTTACAAAAAATACTAGTTATATCCACGAAAGTGACTGCGTGTGTACAATTTTTTTTAAACTTGTTCGAACGATAGAAACGTTTAAATTACTTTTTAGAATTAGATATTAAGCTACGTAGCCTACGTACCATATGATTACAATACAATACACATACGTATTTATATTTAGGAACATGAAGGAATGATCATTAGATATCACGTTTGTCTTAGCATTAACTGTCAGCTATTTGGTCAGTACTGTATTTGTAATAAACATTTTGATCATATTTTGCCTAACAAAGGCACGTACGGCAAGAAATCTCTTTCGCAAGCTTTTTAATTACATTACAGACATTATCCTAAGCTACTGCTTTTTTTGGATCAATTCTTAATACATTTACAATTAATTATAAATACTTTGACACTAAAGCTGTAACGGTAGTGAAAAAAATACCAGAGATCCACTTCCCATGTTAAATTATCATATCCCAAAGAGCTGTACTATTGCAATTTCAAAGTTGTGACTTAGATAAGATAATAATAAAGTTTGTGTTTTTTGTAACTTGCTTCCATTTGTTTTACACGATTAAGACAAAGGCATGGACCGGAAAGGTTTAGGAGATAACCTCTTATGGAAACGAGGAACCTTTCCGCCACCCTAAAGCCCAAGCAACCTTTCGAATTTAGATCGACACACAAAGCATAAGGAAAAATTCGAGGTTAACGCGCTGAACCGGCAATCCAGATGTACCGGGTTCGATTCCCAGTCTCTTCGACCAGGTTACGCATTAAAATTTTTGTTTGACTTTCGATCTTTGTAATGGTTTATTTTGCCATTATAACTTCAGTAAAACATCACGGTTAAGTGATCACAACTTTAACTCAACAACACAAACATGTGTATTTTTGAACCATTCACAATTCCAAGGCTCGACCTCTGCATTTAGAGAAAAACACCAGCTAATTAAACAAACTCCATAAAACGTGTTACATGTTTTTGCGTCATCCATTGTAGCAGGTGTATTATTAATTAACGAACTAATTCGGTGAAACGTCATGTGTATCTTTATTTAGTTTTATTTTCATTTATGATCGAGGTTAAGGAAAAAACTATTTTACATAGGCGTGTATTTAACCAGGCAGTTAATAAAATGGTAGAAGTCTGAGCTACCTATATAACCCGCAAAAATAATATGTTCGCAGCTAAATTAATGATAAACTCGGCATTTATTCCCTGGGCAACCAATGATAAGTTATTATTTTAGCTGTCTATTTATTATATTATAGGAGAAGTAAAATCTGCTGATTCGTCGTATTAACTGCCCGAAAAATAACCCTTTTACTTATTAAGATATAGGATTCGTTTTGGGTAAGATCAGCGCCTCAGTACAACTGTGATACGCAATTATTAGTCGCGTGACGAACATCTAATAATCTCTCAGATCTCTCTCTTTCCTGTCGATAAAATGTGAGAAAGACGGGTAATATGCAAAGTCGGAGCCAGTTGCACTAAACTTCAAATGGATACTTTTATCTCTCTCTCAAAATAAATCGTAGTAACTGGCATTTCTTGAAAGCTAAACTGAAGTGAACCAAAGTGAAGTAGTATGGTTATTAGGTACGTTACGTGCTCATGTAGTAAACCTCTACAATGTCTGCTCATACGCAGCTCTCAGCCACTTCCTGAGATCCTGATAGATCGTGCGTTGGTATTTAATTATTAATATGGGAGTTTTGTGTATAAGTGCCCCAATTACTTCGATTATCGTTGTTGGTGGTCATCGTTCGAGCACGGATGAGCTATCTCCATCGGTTTCTTCGCCACATCGTAGAATCCTTGAGAAGATACCAGATCTTTAAGCTGGACAGTCCGTCGTACTGGGCACCGGCCGGTTTATTTTAACAAATAAATACCCATAAATGTATTATAAACAATAAATACATTTCACACCTAATTTCAGCCACAAAGATGAAGGGACCAGTTGAACAAAATAGACATTTATTAAAGGGATAGATAATGCTCTTTCCGATGAGCGGTTCGTGACATGTTATGCTATGTCTAACCGAAGCACATAACTTTGTCGCTAAAACAGTAACAGAGCCATTTGATGTGAATGCTGTCAGGCGTCAAATTTAAATAACTTTAAATTAACAGTTAAGATACACTCAGCCAAAAAAGATGTCTATACCGCTTTTGCTCCTGTGAAGTAGAAGTGATAGTCCAATTTCTTGGTTTTCTATACTAATGTCTCACAAAGGGAAGCCATGATTTGTCAGATCAACTCATCGGTGACTGTAAAGGTAGCTTGTAAATAAACCGGGACGGTGACGGTCGGGCGCCGCGCCGGCCGTCCCGACGCCCGACTGTCACTTGTTTCTATTTCCAACGGGCGCCGTGAATGAATTGCCTGAAAGCGTCAAATAAACTAAATAGTCCTTTTAGTCCAGTCAAATTAGAGTAATTAAAAAAAATAAGAATAGCTTTAGCAGTACAAAGAGTTAGAGAATCTCCGCTTATGCGTTCGGTAAAATTTTTGAGAGTCAAATTAGAGTTACATAAAATGATAAGTTTAGAATTTTAGGGAATGGATGATGATGATAATATGGTATCAGTCATATGAGGGTTATGTTCAAAAAGTTTTTGCTTATGCCCTGTTGTGTAATATGATTGCAAAGGTAGTTTGAAAATAAACTATTTTAACGGTGACTGTCGGGCGGCGGTCGTCCCGACGCCCGACTCTCACTGTTTCTATTTCCAACGGGCGCCGTGAATGAATTGTCTGAAAACGTCAAATAAACTAAATAGTCCTTTTAGTCCAGTCAGATTAGGGTAAAATAAAAATCTAGCTTTAGCAGTACAAAGAGTTAGAGAATCTTCGCTTAGGTATGCATTCGGTAGAATTTTTGACAGCCAGTATGAAAAAACATCTACCTTCGGCGAGTGAATAATGAAAATATTTATGTAAAAAAAAGCTTTAAATTTGAGTATTTATTGTGTGTTTTGTATTTATTGTGTGTTTAGGTAATACATAAAATAAAATAAAAAACGATGACTAACTGCATATGACAAATTAAATAAATTCACAGTGAAAAACCACGCAAATACTACTCCATCATACTTAATGCAATGCGCCGCGTAATTTTTTTTAATGAAGTAACGCACAGATTTGGTTGTATCTACAAAAAAAAGCAGATTTATTTTGTAAACCGGGGGCCACCAGGCGAAAAATGTATACATTCTGCTAACTTTTTAACCGACTTCAAAAAAGGAGGAGGTTCTCAATTAGAACAATTTTTTTAAACATAGATCTCAATTGACATTACTAAGCTAAGCACTCGCCAACAAACTAAAACATAAAGTTCATCAGGAAAATAAAGTTTTTATACCTTTATTATCCTGGACTATTTGGATTATTTGTGATTCAGTGATGTCTGGACGAATCGTTATCTGGCCCTTTTTGATCAAAAACTGGCTTGTCTGTGTTATTTATGTAAAGTGCATTAGGGTCAGGATTAATATGTTAGACTTACATGTTTAGCGACAAAGACAACAATAAATTTATTTCAAATGAATCATAACAAAATATATAATAAATAAATAAATATCGGACAACCTCACACAACTCGATCTAGTCCCAAATTAAGCTCAAGAAGGCTTGTGTTATGGGTACTAGACGACGATATACGTACTTATATAGATAAATATATACTTAAAGCCATGACCCAAGCACAAATATTCGAGTTCATCACACAAATATTTGCCCTGGCCGGGATTCGAACCCGGGACCGCCGGCTCAGTAGGCAGGTGTCTACAAACCGAGCCAAACGCGTCGTCAATATAAATGGACAATTAAATTCAAATTAAAACTAACGAACTAAAATCTAAAATAAAGTAAATTAAATTATGCTAAAATAAATCTACAAAACTGTACCCTCGCGGCATAGTCCCGAAGACGCTGGCAGCATTTCCTCGCTGAATCGCAATGCTGATACGTTGTGCGAGGAAGCTGCCAGCTCTTCGGTCACCAGTGGACTCAATGAGCCTTTTACTAATTTCATTTAGTAGTTGGTGGGCACTGGGACCCCACGGACCTAAGGTCTCGACCCCAAAAGGAACAAAATTATGTTCGGGACCGAGACCCCTATATTTAAGTATTTAATTAATTTTTAATTTTTCGGCCGCCTCTGCTGCCGCCCCCGCCCTGCCTGATGTTCCGTGGAGGTGGGACGGGGCCAGTGTGTCTACGCAGGTGGCGTCCCACACCAGGACCCGGCCCAATTTCCACGGAATCAATGACATTCCGTCGGGTCTTTTGCCATCGTCACGTGCGATGCCCGGTGGTTCCAATATGGCCGGCACGTTGACGGTGGCCAGCGAATGGCGGATTGTGTCATTGATGGCGGCGTGTCTGAAGAAGCGGCCGGCGCTTTTCTGACAGGAAAGTCCGTGGTGTCCCGGTGAATCGACTTCACTGCCGCAGGGGCACTTGTGTGGGGCACACATCTGAACTCCAAGACGCAGGCAGGTGGCTATGGCTATGCAAAAAATAATAAATAATATATATATGGGTATATACCTGCCTTCCTACCTGTCCAAAAACAGCCAAAAATCTTCTAAAATCCTTCTTGCATGTGTTACATAAATTCATATGTGTCAGTGCATCTGGAAAGGTACCTAGTCACGACATCTAGTTACCGAGTTACATGAGTTTTTGTGGAAGCTGGTGAAAAAGTGCCAAAATGGGTTTGTGTTATAATTGGGTTATTTACATCCTAAGGAACACGTGTGTACAAGAATATCAGTAAAATTATGTTTTTTTAGTATATTTCTCCGACTATAAAGTTTAGTAGTCAGGGTACCTTGTCACGCCATGTCTTAAAAGCCTTTAAATTTTGAATAATTTTGTCAATATTTCCATCGCGGGTAGTCAACTACCTCTTTTTAAGATAAGGTATAGGATCGGTATAT
This sequence comes from Apotomis capreana, assembly GCA_947623375.1. Classification (NCBI taxonomy): domain Eukaryota; kingdom Metazoa; phylum Arthropoda; class Insecta; order Lepidoptera; family Tortricidae; genus Apotomis; species Apotomis capreana. The sequence goes on along the minus strand of OX392506.1, from coordinate 17,750,279 downwards.
AGCAAAAATAATTTTTTGAACAAAAAAAAATACTTAATGTTTTTTATAAGAAAACATTCAATTTGCATGTGAAATAACTATTTATTTTAATTTAATACGTTTGCCATTACTTAGATCAGAGGCTGGAAAGGTGCTGAAGGTGAAGGTGCCGAGGGGCCGGGGGATGGGGCTATATTAAAAAAAGGGTACAATTTAAATGCTCACCAAAAAAGATTTTATACCCCCAAAACTAAATACCAAATAAATTGAATTGCTTCCATTTAATATAAATTCTCTCTAAACAGTGCTCCCCAAAAAATATCTTTTTGCTTCCCAAAATGGATGTTTTGCTCACCAAATATTGTTTTCATAAATTAGTGTTTCAGCTAGGTAACCATCTAATCCTGATCACCTTTCAGAGCAGATCCGACTCGGCCGGGTTAGGTTAGGTTAGTTTTTTTTTATATCCCTAAAAAACGATGATTTTATAGGATGTAAGAAAAATAATTATTTGCTTTATTTATAGAATAGTTTGGGGTACACTATTTGGTGAGCATTCATCCGTTTTGGTGAGCAAAACATCCATTTTGGTGAGCATTAAGAATTTATTGGTAGTAATTTATCAATATATTTGGTAGGCGTTTAATCATATTTGGTAGGCGTTTAAAATTATTTGTTTTATTTATAGAATAGTTTGGGGTACACTATTTGGTGAGCATTAATCCGTTTTGGTGAGCATTATGAATTTATTGGTAGTAATTTATCAATATATTTGGTAGGCGTTTAATCTTATTTGGTAGGCGTTTAAACCTAAGCCTTAAAAAAATCCAATAATTCTATTATTACAGACATTACATTTACTGTTTTATTTTGTTTTGTACTAAAACAAAGTATTTTGATTTAAATAAACATTCCCGGAATATTTCACCAAGCCTATTTCATCGATATCGATACAGAATTGCACCTTCACTATCGTGTGTTGTTTGACGTACCTATATAATTAGTAATATTGATTGAAAGACTGATAAATCATAAATTAGGTGCAGTTATGTACACAATTCAGTTATTTTTTTCTAGTTACTTCATTTATGTAAGATAATGACTTAGCGTGACAAGGTACCCAGTTTAGTAAAATGCTAAACTTGATGTCTTACACGACTAAAACAAAAGTTTTTATAAATAAGAATACATTAATTTCCGCTATAATTATCCTAAATAACATTTTGTGACAGATATTTCTTGCATTATAGGTACTAAAATTGTGATCTTCGAGTTTAAGTTACTAAAGTTTAGTAAATGTCGTGACAAGGTACCCTAGTTACGTTTCCATACAAAAGTTTCGACCGAGTCACTAAACTTTATTGTTAAAAAAAACTGCTTTAACACCATTTCTATTATACCATTGTGGTACACCACGCTAAATACCATTTGATCTTGTGATATAGCATGAATATACAAATTATTTGGTGGTTTTTAATATTATAAGTGATCTTTTTTGTAACTGTTAAAAATGCGGTAATTATTAAAATTCTTTATGATTATGGAATTTTCTTTCATTCAATTGTCCCAAAATGCCATAGAATATGTAACTATGATGATAAACTAACAGTTATAATCTCGTTATTTTATGAATTGGGTATAATTAACACTTTCGTGTTTCTTCCACCCTGGCATGTTCAACCTAAGAAATCAGAATAATTAACATGTATTTTTAGACAATTCACCTTTATTATAATTCTTTAACATTCAAAGATTATGATTATACCCTTCACTATGTAACTTCGAAGTAGAAGTGTGTTTTTTGCCACTATAAACTTTAAATGCAATTTTCTCAACTTGTGCATTTCGGAAGTCGAAAATTCAAAAATGTATATAAAAATAGTGCTTCCACCTACAGTCATTATTCTTTTTTGTATTGATAGCAAATTTAATCTACTTTTTGGAACTATGCATAACTCAATACCTGAAACAAGGTACCTTTCCAGATGCACTGACACATATGGAAGTTTTATGTAATTATTTTCATCTTTGTATATTAGTAGTATTTGTATAATGTAATTATTTCCTTGAGTTTTTCCCTAAGGGTAAATTTTACCTTGTTTAATTAGGCATGTATTTGATTTTTCAATATTTCTAAAAAATCTCATGGGCTTTAATCCACCGTTTGTACGTTTTTTTGTGCAATAAAGATAAAATTAATAAATAATCCCTTTCACATATGCATGCTGCTCAACGGTCTCTATCGTATGTACAAGAAATTCATTAAATTGTTTCAATATATTTTTTTAATAATAATTTAAACCTTTATCCAGGATACTGCGGTTGACGGTAATAAGTAGAGCCAAAAAGTAATACAATCTGTTATAGAAAAACAACTTAATTTACGGTTGTTTTTAAAAATAGTTTCGATTCTTAATTTTTTTAATTTGTTATTAAAATAAGTAAAAATAAACAGACCTAGTAAGTCAATTAATAGTATAAATTATAATGTAGCTATGGAAGTCCAAATAGAATGGCATAACTGTCACTAGCATTTTTGTATCAGCATAAATTAGTTCATTATCTTACATTTCATCGACTAATTATTTTTTTAATTTGATGATTAAAATATTAAAAAAAACTTAATTACATTGTCTATTAAATGGAAAGACCTAGCAAGTCAATGAATGTTATTAAATTATAATGTGGCCAATAGCTGTGACGTCCAAATATAATGTCATAACTGTCTCTAGCATATTTGTAGCTGCTTAAATTTGTTTATTTGCTTACTCTAATTGTTTTATAATTTGATAAATAAAATATGAAGAAAAACTTAATTAGATTGTCAATTAAATGGAAAACAATGAAGACAGATCTAGCAAGTCAAATAATATTATTAAATCATAATGTAGCTATTGACGTCCAAATGTAATGTCATAACTGTCACTAGCATTTTTGTAGTTGCTTAAATTCGTTTACTTTTTCTGACTCTATCGTGGATTTATACATAAAGTGTATGGGTATCATAATAGAGTCTGCGTTAATTAACAAAACATAATGATCATTACAATTTTAATAAATATGAGTATCGTAAAACGAAGAGTAGAATATCGTATCTACATTGATAAATCTTCAACTTAATCCGACACCTTATTGTAGTTGTAGAGCGATAGTCGGCATTTGTTCAATGTCATTACCATCGTTCCACAAACTTCTTAAAATAGTTAAAATCTCTACGTTTCGTTTCCTAATGAGCAATTATCATATTCGAGTTCAATGGTTTTGTTTGTCTACTCGGACCTTCAACCAAAAACGTGTAAAAGAGCTCTACAATACATATAGCAAGTTAACGTCTGTGATATACTATTTATACAGTTATGTAATTCGAACGAGGCGCGTGTATTGCACTAACACTATCGCAATTCTCTTATGTGTCGGTAAACTTGTGTGAAAGAGACGGCAAGCGGAGGGGAGACTCAGTTGAATTGATATAAGCAACAGTTGAACGACGAAAATTCAGTAAAGAAACGTGCGCGTCGTGAACACGTGCTGCGTTCACAAGAGTCGCGAGTTAAAATGTGACGGCGGTTTTGTATGTAGTGCGAATTATTTATACAAGTAAATAAACATTGTGGACTAACGAATTATAAGTACCTATACGTATGCATGGTTTCATTTCGTAGTGACGTGAACGACGCGAAGGATTAAAAGTTAGTGTGACGAAAAACAAGTTGAACAAAAAATTGGCGGACTCGATACAGAGAACGGTCGTAATCTTACCGTCTTACAGCAATACTCTCACACGTGATCGTCGAATATTCTAGTTCTGCCAAGTAAACAGACATATTGTAAACTTGTCTGTAGTGAGTGCGTTTGACGTCGAATTATGGTTTTTGTTGAAGTTGATAATATGGCGTCGTATTCCACGTATAGTACGGGAAAACCGAAGATATTCTTCCCAAAGAAGGTAAGACGGCTCTCAAAGTCCATATTTACTCACATTTTTGAGACTTCTAACACAGGTATACAGGTAAAAAATTCGTGGAACAAAATTAAGATATATGCCACCTACATTAACACGGTTTGTCATATATATTTAACTATTTGGTACCTGCTTAAACAGAATGAAGACGTGAACAAATAAGTAATAGGTACTGTTGAAACGGCAGTATGAACTCGTGGCAAAGTCTCAAATTAAGTTGTCAAAACAAAAAAAAATGTGAGCAGAAAATTGCAAACAGTCAATCGCAGTATAATAACTCAAAAAAACGCCACGTAACATCTAGAGTCCTTCAATTCTTACAGAACAGATTTCGATTATTTGTTTTCTAATAAGGTTTCAAAAAATCTACGACTCATTAGAATAAAACAGTGCCATTGCCACAATCACAAACGCTGTTTTTTCCTTGCCATTTCCCTAACCTCTATCTGAAAATTAAGGAATCGTGAGGTAATTTTAAACAATTTCTTGACTCAAGTTAAAGCTATATTTGGGTACCTGAATATTTGTATGACCAAAACCAAAACACATACTTAAAAAGTCCTTGCAATCCAGAGAATTCCGTCGAGAACCAAGTTTTTACCGAAGAGAATGACCCGGTTACGGATTGCTAGCATAGGTATTTACCTATAATTAATTATGTATGTGTATGTATGGTCAATACATGTGTATTCTAGTACCGACTCTATTAAGTAAAGTATTGAAATTAAACAGACGCGAAATAGAAAAAAACCTGATTACCAGTCGCTAGCTCCGGAAATACTTGATAACTAGTGAGCATAAATAGAATGTTGCTTGTAGTGCACCGCCATTTATTTTTAGTTTTAAACATCTTTATTAGCAAGACTTAGACCATGGTCCGTTCAACTTTTGTAGATACTGATGTGTTTCGCGGAATGAATGGCGATAAAACAAATTAAACGGAAAAGTAGTGAACATCGCACGTTATAGACTTAATGTCTTTATTTTTTATGACACCCATTACTATCCGATGAGATTTCTACCGACCGACTTACATACATATTCAAAAGTGCAAACTTTCGAAACTTGGTCGAATGGCTGGTTGTGTGTTTCCATGAAAAACAAATTATTAATCCACAAGACATCCGTAAACTAGAATATCTGTCGCCAACAAAGCAAAATGACTTGGCATAAATACATACACCAGATAAAGATAAGAACTACTTATGCTGAAAACTGTCATGAGCTGATATGAAGACTAAGAGATAGGGATTATGATCTTGAGAACAACATTTGGCAATACCTGGTCATTATTTAATATTTCCTAAAATTATTTTGCCCGAGCTGATGAACATGAAGAGTTGACTCTATCCTTTGAAGAAATTAAACGTATGATTATGATATATGGCATACTACGGTTTCCGCACTTTGACATGGAGGTAAAAATACCTGACATCTTGAAGTAGTAACTTTGACTTGGTCCGTATCTCCGACTAGTCCGACTATCTTATCGAGTGGACTGATGAGGGCTGATGTTTCGAAAACCGGAAATTTTATTTGACCAAATTTTGTTCTAGAAAATGTTTAGCTTAGTTTTGCTTAGCTTAAGAAAACGTCGTTTGCGTCAATTTAATAATAATACTGTTTGAAACGCGGGTTCTGTTTCTGTCAAAGACCAAACGATTTATTTTTATAGAGAAAAGTATTTTGTAAGCTTGCCCGTTTTTTTTACCACGTTGATGTCCTGTGATTGGTCAGTTACGTTTATCAAACTTTAGAGTCGTTTTAGCAATTGTTTTAGTACTGTACTCAATCTAATAGAGCTATATAACAATAGAACACTCATGAAAACATTTCCGTCGCATTAAATCACCAAATGACACCTACAACCTCTTCAGTTTGATTACGATGACCACTCCATCATCATTGCATTTGGTTAGATGACAGGACGAAGGTGGGACGGCTCTTAAATCGGAGCAGACCATATTTTGATACATGCGCAATTGGACATACCTACTTCAAACAAAGATCCAGTAACAACGAACCAAACAGTAGACACATATTTATTAAAATAATTTAGTCATCGAAATTTCTTTTGTGAGAATTTTTTGTCATCAAGCTAAGCTAACTATTAATCCTTATACACTCTACTGTAAAAAGATTTCTGCTTGGCCTATCTTTGAGAAGAGATACAAGAGGTAATAATATGTACCTACGGGTCATAGTGCGCGTCATAAAAAAGTTTCCATTATTTTTGCCTTACCATCAAGCGAGTGAGCACTAAACATGCATATAATTATATAGGTATATTTGACCACTGTATCGAAACATTCAGATCACATCCGCCGTAACCCACAAAAGACGCAATTCTTACACACACAGGTTAAAGGGTGCAGCCGTGTCCACACATATTCCATCGACAGTCGATTTTCAACTATGTTGCCGTGATAACAAGAGAGCCTCTCGTCGTTCAACTGTTTCCTTTGATGCGCCGCACCCGATAACGGGCACTGTGTCGGCCCCATACTAACTTTATAGTTGCACATTAGCTTCTGCACTCACGCCATTTAAGGCACAAATTGCAATTAATTGTGTGTCTTAATAGGTCATGGTTGCTAACAAGTTGATAGAAATCAAAGGACGTAAACTTAAATCGTGTCCTGTTCTTGTTGACATTAACATAAAAGCATAATATCTGTGATGCATAACTTTAGATGTTATCAAACGCTTTGTGTTTTTATTAGGCGCCTTATTCACGATTTGGGTGGGTACAAATGTCCCTATGTTAGTTAAAAAAGTCATAATACAATACAATCAATGATTGTTCATGTATTTATTGCAAAACACTTGATCCTAAACTACTGCCTTATAAAAACGCTCCCGCATTTACAATAGATGATGTACTTTTTTAGAAGTTAAAAATAAAGCTTTTCTTAAAATGCGAAAGCCACAGTTAACACTTTTTTATAACGACGTACAACAATGAAATTTCAGAAATCGTCAGTATTCCCTCCTTGACTCACGGCTAAAGTATGTGAGTACCAAATTGGTTTACCTTCCCGGCCCGGTGTTCCTCGGAATGAGGGGTCCGGTGCATTCCAGCGTCAAGTGTGGACACAATGAAGGGAATTCCGAGCCACAAAATACATACAAACCAGTATATTGTCTTGCCACAACCGCCCGAAATGGTTACGCAGGTGTGGGCGCAACGTAGCTTCAAACTGTAATTTAATTAGAACCATAAGTTCCATACTAGATACCGGTAATGAAATATCCTATATGTTTTATGCATGGTTATTTGTCAAGTTTCACCTTTATCCGTACGACGGTTAAAATATCTTTTCAATCGTTCACATATGTTTATAACAATTTATTCACACAAAATGACACTATTTGTGTCAATCTGCGAAAAAAACAAGAGATTTTGATAATAAATCTCGTTCATTTTTCTTTCGCAACGATGTCCAAACACACTGATATGGCAAACCCGCTCGTAGAACACACAGTCTAAGAATAACATTTTCCAATATGCATCAATATCGTAAACGTTAAGATCAATATAAATACGAGAAACATCGTATTATACACATTACACGGTAGCAAGAATTGAGTCATACAAAGTTCACTGAATATGCCGTTGGTATGAAGTCACGGTACTGATTGTTCCCTATACCGTGACGAAGGGAAGCAGCCGGAATGCGGCCGGGAGCGCCCGCGGCAGTCTTCCTGCCTGCACTTGCGGTCATTGAAGTAAAAACAGTACCAGTTATATTGTGCGATATAGTCACAATCACAGTGAACGTGTGACTTTGTATATACAACGTACAGACAGGCGCTCATCGTTGATGTTGAAGGCATAAATATACGAGTATAGTAAATAAAGCCAGGTCGCATTGGTTGTTAGGTGCACGTACCGACATAACATGGGTTAGGATCCTAAGACCGTATCATGCGTGGTGCTTGAATGCACTCTTTTTGACAATATTTTTCCGCACCACAACCAAACCACCGCGTTAAGACCAAAAGAGAGAGAGCCCTCTGTACGTTTACTAATAAATTATGTGGTCAGGGTGCTGACTTTGACGCTTATACGAAGTCACAATACTGAGCATTCTTTATACCGTGCCAAAGGGAAACAGACAACATAAAATGCAATTTTCTAAAACAGTTGCACTGAGAGCGTCTTTGTGTTTATATTTCTTGGCGTTGTTCCTAGTTCCTACGCACTCAACTTTTATATGCGTAGGACAAAATGCGCGTTACTCACAACACCTCTAGCACATCTATGGACACGCAACTCTAAAATATTACCTGTCTCTTTTCATTCAATACCGTGCAAGCAAGACGGGCTGGTGCGTAAGTTGCGCTAACCTGACAGCTGTGCGTATGCGACTATATTGCTCTAAAGAACCACACGGCAGATTGGAATGTGGAAGAGAACGATCTTTCTGTATAGTTCTACAAAAAGCCGGTCAAGTGCGAGTCGCACTCGCGTACCGAGGGTTCCGTACAAACTATGAAAGAACTGCATATGTGTTTAAAGAACTGAAACTGAGGAATAAACTTAAAGCCGTTACACAACTGTGGTCCCCATGTTTCATCGACATTGGTCGGGGTCAGCTTATCAACTGCAAATCTAGACACGCGGCAGCGTGTCCAGCCAAGTTCACCGCAGGAACTGGCGAGCAGCAGCCGTGTGTTATATTACACGAACCGTTTGGAGCCACTTTTGACCCCCCAATAACTCCAAATCTATTTAACATAAAAAAAAGAAATTTGGCTTATGTATTAAGATCCTTTAGAACAAGTAGAACCCCAAATTTCATTAATATAGGTTAAATAGTTATTGAGATATTAAAGTCCAAAAAACGGTATTTTTATCACTGACTGACTGACTGACTGACTGACTGACTGACTGACTGACTAGTAATCAAAAACCTAACCCACTTCCAGGTGACCTAGAAAGGTGAAATTTGGCATCCAGCTTAGTAATTGTGTGTGTATACATATAAAAATCTAAAACAGTGATTTTTTTATGTTTTTTATTATTATTATTATTATTGATGGTTGTTGCCTCAGAACTCTGTCATTTATAAACCGATTTCGAAAATTCTTTTTTTGTTTGAAAGATATACTAGAATAGCATATACTTACACTCACACGCACACACTTACACATACATGCACATAAAAATCCAATACGTACTAACCGTTTTGGAAAATTCTTTGTTTGTTCAAAACTTTCAAAAGATGTACTAGAATAGCACACAGAACTAATTAACAAATAATAATTAAGTAATTTACACATCATAATAAATTCTGTACAAAAAGTAATGATATCCCATCAAAAACATAAATGTAAAATGAGAGCCAAGTTCAATATCGCGTGCACTTCGCCGACAAAAGAATTGAGATCTGCAAGGGTGCCAAGTTCTTTGCTCTAAAATTTTTAGATACAAGGACATGCGACATACTCAATGCATTTATTTTACTTGGGGTGTAATTCAATATCAAGACGTGACTTGGCTAGTTTTAAAATATAAATTTATATTATAAATCAAAATCAATCAAATCATTAACCTATTTTCGTAAAGGTAAGTACGCAAGTTAGTGTACGTCTTGTTACTTATACTGTTAGCTTGATAATGAACTATGACTATGAATATGTTACTTTTATAAAATTTAGTTAGTTTATGAAAACTAGCCAAGTCAAATCTTGATATTGAATTACTCCCCAAGTAAAATAAATGCATTGAGTAAATCGCATGTCCTTGTATCTAAAAATTTTAGAGCAAAGAACTTGGCACCCTTGCAGATCTCAATTCTTTTGTCGGCGAAGTGCACGCGATATTGAACTTGGCTCTCATTTTACATTTATGTTTTTGATGGGATAAGTTTATTATCGCAAACATATACACCTGTTGGAATGTAACAACATATTTATGGTTATCGGACGTTTTTATTTACTTGTGCTAAATGATGTTGCTTGCCAAATTTCACGATTCTTGATCAACGGGATGTACCCTATAGGTATTATTGGTTCCCTTTCCAGCGTCATCAAGTGTAGCATAAACGCTCGTATCTTTTGACTACGTTGGTTTAGAAGTTTGATTTTTTGACGACTTTGAGAAGTAGCAAACCTCTCCATCTGATATTAATTTCAGCTTGATACCTCCACGCGTTCCTGAGGAAAGAGGGTTCACAGACGGACAGACAGAAAACAAAACAGTGATCCTATTAAGGGTTTTGTTTTTTCCAATTGAGGTAGGTACGGAACCTTAAAAATATTGTCACCAGCGATAGTGCTATATCGTCTAGTCTGATAAAGACGTCTCCTTTGTCCTTTATCTCGATGCGTCTCGCAAATGGAATCTAGAGAATTTATTGCCATGACTTCTAGTCTTGACAAACATTGTTTCAGTTACTGGAAAGTAAACTAACTGCTACTGCATAAAGACTAGCTGTAAATAATAGATGCATTATCATCATGTTTAGAATGAACCGAAAAAAAAATGGTTCAGGCAGGGTTCGAACCTGCGTCCCCAAGGCTTTCCGGGCTGACACGGGCGTCCTACCTATTGGACCACTGAACTAAACCTGATGAGAGAGCCATTGAATTTTTCAACCTGTTGCTTCTGGCATGTCTTAAGGTGGCATTGTAGCGCCATCTTTTTCGCTTCATTCTAAACTTTTGGTGTACGTTAGCAGACGTTACTGCTTTAATAAAAAATAATATATCATCATCATCAAAATCGTTCACTCACCATTATTTTGGTAATTATTTGGTAATTTGGATTGTGATGATTACAATACCTTGATAAAACTACGTTTACGTTCGACAGTAATACCTGACAATTGCTTATCTATAATTTACGGCAATTGTAAAAACAATGAATCCATCATACTCATACCACAATGGAAGATAGTAATTTCCGAACATAAAAATAACAGCTAGAATCTCGTGACCGAAATTTTCCATGAAAAGCGGGTCAAGATATTCTTTGAAGACTAAAATACGAGTAAGAAATTGCTTCCTTTTCTTGCCTATATCTCATATCCTATTTAATTCTCTCTTTCCCCCGATTCCTAAGGCTTTAAGTCTTTTTTGCTGCGGTAGATCCAGCGTTACTCTAATTCACTCTATTTTAAATAGTTTGTAGTGATTTATCACCTGCATAAAATCGTTTTAAAATACAAACCAATCCCGCGGTACTAGGACTACTTACTGTAAAAAAAGTGAAAAGCGTATCAGACTTTCGGAACAGGAAGGCAGTCTACATCACATTTACTGTGATTGTATTCACAAGTGGACTTTCCTCAGAGGAAGCCCGGTGGGCACCAAAAATAGCGTTTCCGTCCAAACGAGCGTCTAAGTAGGAAGTCAACTACTGGCCCCTTCCGCCCGCCTACTGTCTGTCGCTTATCGAGTTTACAATGCACTTATGAGCTGGGTCGTTCTCAAAAAATTTGCACCGCTGCGTTAAATTTGCATTTTTTTTTAAAGTTGCGATTTCTTCTTTTATTTTTCATAGGATCGCTAGAAATATATTCAGACAATTGATATTACGTCGAGGGAAGTAGTTAAATTGAATATCTTAGAAGATATAGGTGTTTGAAATTTTAGGTCGACAGGTGAAAGACATCGATGTCAGGTAAACGACATTTGTTACCAAGTTATCGACAATGGGTGCAGGTTTGCGACAAATATGTTCCAACTTCACTGAATTTGTTAGCAGGTTAACGACGACGGTTGCAGGTAAGTGACATTTTAAATAAAATCTACGTTGAACTATCAACTAGTGCTTTTAAGATTGTTTTTGTTTTTCTTTTTTCCTTATGTTAGTATGTTAGTAGTGCATAAAAAACAAGCATTTAATTCTCATATCACAGGACATTTCTCAGGAGGTTTTTTGAAGCCTGTACTACCCAGAAAGGTCATAACCGGCAAAAAGATGCAAAACTCAAGCATACCCACGTGATTTTATAAATTTCTTATGAAGGTTCAACAGCGAATCATTTAAATAACGTTTCTGCATCCTGATGCTGCCTCTTGTGACATATTCTTTCCAACCCGCTGAGTAACTTACTGCTGTTTTCGTCATCTTCGAGGAATTCCTTCACATCTGATAACCAGAAAGCCTTCGGCTGCGTTAGGTGGGATAAGTTATGGGAGGTATTGTCTGAAGCTGCCAGCACATCTGGTAACACTTTATAAAGCCTTTACGAGTCTGAACACAGAATGGTGTCAGTAGCAGATGTCACATACAAGAACTTTAAGTTCCGGACAGGGATGCATAATATCCCCAATACTATTTAACAGATATGGAGCCCTTGAAGGTACATGGTAGACATCACCTATTTTGCATCACCCGAAGCTAGAGATGTGCCTTTTCCGAAAATTTCCGGAAACTTTCAAAATTTTGTATGGGAAATGGGGAAAGTTTCCGGAAATTTTCGGAAACGGCACATCTATACCCGAAGCAGAAGTGGCCCAACTTTTGGAATGACTCAGAACAACCAGCCACAAAATGGGTCTCGATATTAATAAATATAAGACCGAGCTGATGATAGTCGACCATTACTAGTCGACAAAGTACTAACTTGCTTCAAGAGTTTGAAACTGTTGATCAGTTCCAGTACCTTGGCTCCGTTGTCACAAATAGAGGCACATGGAAACCAGAGATTCGCAAGCGAACCGGAATGGCCAAAACAGCGATGACCCAACGCGGCAAAATATGGAAAGATAGACACATCCCTAACCGAACTAACATGCACCTCGTCTCTGCCCTTGTCTTCTCCATATCTCTTTATGGGGCAGAGACCTGGACGCTCAATGCCGCTGACAGGCAGAGGATTGATGCTTCAAAATCTGGTGCGGGCGCCGCCTGCTAAGGATTCCTAAGACAGCTTGAAAGTAAAATGGAATACTCAAACTAAGCTACTTCGGTAATATATATGTTTTTATAACAACGAAACATGAGTTGAGACACGGCGTGTGACCGATAAAACCTGGTTTTCAAATAATTTTGTATAGGTGTTTAAATAATTGTCGTTCACCTGCCGTATGTGTCGTTCACCTGTTTTTATATAGACAAGTGAACGACATACAGGTGATGGACAAAACGACAGTTATGTCATCAAAACAAATAAAGTATTTCGTTGATGAACTGCATATTTATACACATAAAAGTAGACCATACTTTACGCGTTATAAATTAAAATGAATGCAATAGTACACACGTCAACCAAAATATGGAAGGCAGAATATAGACTACATACCCATTACAAACTCCCGCTCGCGTAAGAGTATGGATCATATTTTTTTAGTGCAGCACACTGACGACGTGTCACTCGGAACAGTGTTAGGTGGCAACTGAAGGTCTCGATTTATACGGGGTTATGCAGGGGAAACGAAATAGTAGTCACACAATTGTAATGTTTGTCTCATGACAAGTGAACGACAAAAAATGGCGTGGACAAACTTAAATTGCAAATAATTCGCAAAATAAGCATAGTATTATCATTCGATATGGTAGTATTCAATCTTCATCATATATGAAAATAAAATGGAGTACTGAACTTAAGCTAAGTCGGTAATGTATATGTTTTTATTACAACGAAACATGAGTACCTCGTGTTGGGACACGGCAAGTGACCGACAAAACCTAGTTTTAAATCGTTTTTTTGTCTATTAATATACTTTACTTTTAATTGAAAGCATTTGGCCTCTATGTAAAAAGTGTCTTTAGATATGTGATGATAATTGAATATTTGAAATAATGCGGTGTAAAAAACTTCTTCTAAGACAAACCTGTTGACAGGTGGCGGTGCAAATATTTTGAGAACGACCCAGCTGCATTTTGCCCACACGTTGTCTCATAATCGTAATGTGAATTAAATTACAAGCGAGCTGAAAACATTGCGAGCGAGCGTAATTGAGTCGTTCATTCACAATGTGATGGGGTTAGGTTAGGTTTTTATGAATGAAGTTTCATAGTACAGTCGTGAAAAGAGACTATTCGTCACAACAAAAACAGAATTATTATTGGATTGTCAATCGGTATTATTACTTCGGTGCTGTTGATAATCAAGTTATATCCCGGTCGGCGAAAGATCCCTGGAGCACTTTACAAAATGTGATACAATTCTAATATTGCATAAAAAGTTTTTATACGAAAATATGTTTTATATAAATTTATATCAAGCTTACAAAAATGATAATGTGACATCAATCATAATCGAACTTACAAGATGAATTTAAGAAATGTCAGATGATAATTATATCCTGATGATCATCATTCGCCGATGCAGCTTGTTCTGATATGATAAGGAAAAAAAATACGCATTTTATAGAATTGACTGAGCAGCATGGGCTGTTCGTTATTAAGAAAAATAATTATACAATTAAAACAGTTCAAAGACACCCATTAATTAATCTCAATTAAAGTTTCTTGTAGCAATCCAAACAAAGTCAAAATCAATCAATTTCCGAAGCAGTCACACGATTATCTTTTGTGTATTTCGCAGAACCGAGTTGCCTAAACATCGGTTTTAACACAAAGCTACCAAATAAGGCTTGCGCCTACGCACTTTTACTGGCCGCGTCCATATGCGTCCAAACTTATGCTTAACATTTTGAGAAGACAATTCGTCATGCACCTGAGTTTAAAGGCGCCGATTTTAGATTATTTCCCGTCAAACTTAATGGCTTTAGACTTTATTTGCAAGTAAGCGGTTATTGAACTTGATGCTGACTAAATAAATTATCATTGAATAAATAATGTTTTCCAAACATCTCTATTATCTAAGTGTTCAAAGATTTAGATATATTTAACGTGTGTCCAAAGAACAAGCTTCGCGTAGTTTGAAACACGATTTACATGGTGCCCTGATGCTTTTATCACAATTGAATTTATAATTTATAATCTTTCTATCCTGGTATTAAATAACAGGTCCTTTTTCTTTAAAACAATCAGCCATTGCTCCAGTTATGGAGCTCAAGACGTTAATAGTTCTCCATTTGGAAAACAATTCCAATTGTTTTAAAATGCTTAGCTCCGAATCAAATTTCTGGCTTCGAACTTGATTTCTCAAAGCAAAAACAAAAGCTTAGCGATTATAAAACCTGTAGTTTAGTCAAATTACTAATAAAGATAATGTCTAGTCTCATCAAAGCTTCGCATCGATAACGGCATTAAACCAGTTTTGTTTAATTTGCAACTATAATAATAGAAGCAAAAATTCTCGACGAACAGTTTTCCCCAACATATAAACGAACTAAGTAAATGTTTACAATGAAGCGAAATATTGAAAAATTTAATGGTTCGGACAGGATTCGAACCTGCGTTTCCAACGGCTTTACGGGTCAACACGGGCGTCCTACCAATTGGACCACGAACCCGATGTCAGAGCCATTGAATCTTTCAACCAGTTGCTTCAACGTGCCTTAGGGTGGCATCGTAGTGCCATCTACCGTAAAGATTTAGACTTTATCGTCGGCACCATCGTCTCAAATTTGTTGAGAATCGATAGTAACGATGTGCTACACCCGAATTAACTGTTTAAAAAGCTATAAATCAAAACCGCGGATTAGTAGCCAATGAAAATGGTGATAAATTAAAAAAAAAAAGATTTGAGAGATGATGATGGGAATCGCTGTAAACATTGGTAGGTAAACGAACTGTGATTCATTATCTAACAATAATGTTGATGAGTCATGCGTAACGAACTCAACCTGTCTCCTGTCTTATGGCTAGACCACATACTTACTAATTAACTTTTTACTTTATCTGTACATCTCAGCAGTTCTAGCATATCTGTGATACGTGACTGCCTTTGCTCGATTTATGCTATCTGTCACTTTTCTTTCAATACCATGTGAGCATGAGAGATGTACGTCGCGCGACAAACGAACTCGCGGCAAGATGTGCTATTCCTACCAGTGCTATACGTGCCACTTTTTATGTCTCTGAATTATCTATATAAGTTATGTTTCCATGAAGTGATATCCTCCAACAAGTCGTTGACAGGATTTATCATTGATGATGAGTGATAAAAGTTTAGTTTTATAGCTTTTTAATCTTAAATCGTCTGAATATGTTTTCCTTTGTTAGTAGGTATTCCGACTTGAACACCAGTTAATTTTTGTAACCATTAACCACATATAAATTATTATTATAAGTCCTGTATACCTGCTATCTTTTTTAACCCGATGAAATATCGTATCATAAATTTCGAAGGTTTGGTTAAGGTTTTTCCAAGAAGTTACAATCATATGCGTTCATATCTTCTTCTTTGTCTTGTCCTTATCCCACATTAGGTGGGGTTGACTCTCCTTATCCTACGGCGCCAAGATGATCTGTCTTGGGTTGTCGGGTCGGGTAATTGGGCTTTCTCCATAAGCTTGGCCATACTAGTCCACCACGTCAAAGGGGGCCGTCCTCTTCCTTTCTTACCCTCAGGGATAGCCATCGCCCTCTGAACCACGTGGTCGTTATCCCTCCGCATGACATGGCCATACCAAATTAAGCGGGTTTCCGTAAGCTATGCGCATATGCGTTCATATATTTTATTTTATTTATAATAATTTACTTTATTGTCTATTTCAGGTACGTTCAGAAGAATCGTTGCTTGCTCCTGAAAAGTCTTCAAAAATTGCACGATGGGTACGTTGAATTTTCACTAATAGGTGGCGGGTACAACGTAAGCAGCACTTTAAGGTTTGAAATAAATGGCATGTGCATGTGAATATAATAGAGTATATACATATAACTGCATGTAACATTTTCAAATCATGGCCGACAGGTAAATAAAATTTTAAGTCTTAACTAACTAATAATTATTACAATATTTATGTAAGTCGTAAAATTATTATGATATTTTATGAATACCTACGTTTTTCCATTAGTGTCCAAGTCGTTAGTCTAAAGCTGTAAGATTGTAAAGTTTTACAAGTAATATAATTAATGTAAATGGCAGCTGTAGGTACACAAATGAACAGAATAACAATAAAAATATATTCGTAAATTCTGAACTAAATGATCACATATTTAGCTGAATTGTAGACAAAACTATGACATACGAATATGCGTAATAAAAATAGCATATTTCATAGAAACAAAGGCACTAAAGAGTGTCATAATAACTATGACAAATTGATATACCTGTATGTATACCTAGGATGTATTCGCGGTATCTGCTGGAAGTAAAACTCTTCATGAAAACCATAAATCTCATGGAAGGTATATGCAGGTAGCGCGGTCTTGAACAGCTTTGTTTGAGAAATTAGGTCACTAAAGATTGAGTCATAATGTAGATATTTCAGACAAACGAAATGATGGACACTCATTTTGTCAAACACGAACCGTACGACTAATACAATATCGTAAAGGGCTCAAATGTTGTACAGATATATAGTACTGTTTTTCCTCCCTTTTTTGACGAAAAGTCGTTGAAAGGTTAGTTTTAGCATGCTTTCTCCATCAACGTTGGTGAGAAAGTTGAGATGGAAATATAAAAATGAGCTCGCCTGAAAAATATGCACTATACAAGTATCTGTACTTACCAACTTTAATAATGCTGTAAGTTAAGGTTGAAGGTGCAGTCTACCATTGTCGAGCACCAACGCAAATTTTCCTTACGTATATTATTAAAAACAAGCAAAGATGTTGATTAGAATTATATATTTAATCAATATCGGAAAGGCAATGTTGATCAAACAACGTTTTTTTTGTTTAAAAACACATACTGAACAAGTTATCACGCGCCATTACTGACGCAAAATTGCGTCGTGCTTTTAGCCAAACGCAATAATTACTATAGTCCATTATGTCCCACTGTCGGGTAAAGGTATCCCCTCCCTTTTTCCATCTATACCGATTTTGACCTACCTCTGGCTAGTTCTCTAGTAAAGATATCATCCCGCCATCGCCTACGAGGTCTGCCGCGTTATTATTAGTTGTGGGGCCTTCAACCAAACCTAACTCAATATGAAGCGTTTCGTAATTTTAAATAAATATACATATATATATCGATGGCAAAAAGCGAGAACGTAGTAACCGCCACTTGGTCAAAAAAATTTTTTTTGCATATTCGGAATCAGCGAATTTTTCTGCGTCGACTGGTCTGGGTCCCATGGCTCTACGACGCTTAGAAAAAACTGGACTACGTTGCAAAACGAATGTATTTTTTTGACGATGCCCACATCTAATTGCTGTAAACACCCAAATAGTAGCAATTTTCTAAACGAGTACATTTACGCTAATTTTGTTCTTTCATAAATCAAAGGGTGTGCCGGTTACAGCGTTGCCGAAATTTTGTTCCGTGGCGGTTGCAACATTTATGCATGTAGTGAAAAAATTACGAACCAAGCTTACTGCAATTATCCTAAAATAAATTATCTATGATTGACGCTTACTACATTTCATTGGAAAATGAATTAACAGCAAGCTACAGTAACGACATTTGAAACACAACGTGAAGTGGGTAGTGCTTGAAGATACAGCAATAAAAATGTGCGCTCGTGGCGATGTGGCTCGTGAATACGACCTGTGTTTTAGTCTATCGGCGATCGCCGGAGCGAGTGGGTGTGCGTAGTCTGTGTACATGCCTTTTTTTGGATGTAAAATATGTTGCGGGTTTAATGGAAAATTATGAAAATTGGGATAAAACATAACTAGCATATTTATTTGCTTTATTAATATTGAAAGGACATCAAAAATGCTTTTATTACATTTTGTTGGAAGAAAATAATGATGTTGGGGCGCGGGACGCGGCAGCTTTGAGAGTTCCGTGCCTCAATCGCCAAAAACTAAACTTAAATAGGATCACTTTTGTGCCTGTCTATCTATTTGTCGAGACCTTTTTCTCAGGAACGCGTGGAGGTATAAAGCTGGAATTAACATCAAATATCATCAAAGGTCTGCTTATCTTCAGCTTAAAGGCAATCAAAAGATTCGAGCAAACGCTCGCATGATGATTAAATAAAATTAAAAAAATTTTTTTTCGGCTTCCTTATCGACAGCGGCCTCCTCTTGTGAAATGCCAATAAATTCAGATTTTATAATATGAGAGATTTTATTAGCCTTTTGAAATGTTATAAGCAACGGAGTTTTAAGTAACTTTCGTAATGTTTTTATACAGAGAAATTGAGACTAGATAGTATTTGATATGTTAAGACGGTAATTGTTGCTTTTGAGCTTTTAATTTGTAAGAAACCTGCATTTTAAATTTGGAAACATTTTAAAAAAGTATGTTGATTAAAGTTGATTGATACTTAAATCGTTTTATTTTCACAGTTTCTTTTTGCCGGTGGACACTTACCACATTTCAGTTAGTCCTATAAAGAACGTAATGATATTTACGTCAAAATTATTGAATCTTAAAATAAATATGCATCTGGTTACAGCATTTATGCTTTATGGAAATAAAACTCGTTTCACCATTTTAGTACATATTTACTTCTGGCGTTTACAGCCTTTTCGCGTAACGAAAAAAAGAGTTCAATTGTCGTAACCGCCACTAAGTCGTAAACCAGTCTTTTTTGTTAAATATTAAATATGCCAGTTGAAAGAAAACCATAAGTTATGAATTAGATCCAAATATCAAGCATTTTCGTTCATAAATGAAAGAGTTATGATTTTTTTTCTCGAAATCGAAAAGTTTTTTGGCTCTGGTGTAAAGTTTGCATTTTGGCGGTTACTACGTTCTCGCTTTTTGCCATCGATATATATCTAGTCCATACATTTGGTGTCGTTGAAGATTATGTATCAAGTTTATAGAGTAACACAGTCGCAGAATGTGTACATAATATTGTGTGCTACAGGTGCGTCACTGAACAAACACACGGCGCAAGCCTTCTGCACAAAAGAACGCGTTCAGTTTCTTACCTATTTATGTACAAATACATACATGTTATTGTAATTGTTATTATGTATGTAACTAGTTTTATTACAGTTATAATTTGGGTGAGGTAGAGGTGGATCTGCGAGTTTCAAGCCGAAAACTGGCGAGAAACTGCGCAGGATCGGGACAAGTGGCGTATTCTCGTTTCGGAGGCTAAGATCCTGTTTGGGTCACTAAGTCAAAATAGTTAGTTTTATTTGGCTTATAAGTCTATTTAATACATGAATCTATACAACGGGTCTATACAACTTAAAAGAAATTTGAGACCATTTTCCTCGAACTTCCCATGCGTAAGACACGGCTAAAAACTACGCAGTTACAAATTGCCATGTCAAAGGTGTTTCACTGAATGCATATAAAATACATAGGTACTACGGATACAATTGAAAAATCACACACACGTGGTTGCCAGGATTACAGATAAACTGCCTTTTCATCCTTGGTTTGTCCTTTATAACCTAAAGGTTATTTAAAGTTTAGATACTTTTATACTGTCGTTACTCTCTGCTGCGCCTCTACTAGTTCTACCACAGCATCAGGATATCTCACATAGCGTTGGTCACGTGTGTGTGTCGCTACGACTGCCTATGAACGCGAGCCGATTTTGACAGAACCGCTGGTGCGTAGCGTAGGCAACTAGCGCGATCGAACGCATAGTGAGCCCGTCTTGAAATAACTAGTTTATACAGTCTGATGTTATTGTTTCAACTTCTATAATGCGAATTCCGAAACGGTATGTTATGCAAATACGGGTTTTCCTCCAAGTTCATACATTGCATGGGGCCGAGTGTTGTGTACTTCTTGGAACCGAATCGGATTTACATGCTGCGCGTAAATTTGTTCAAGGTTTGGCTGAAGCGTGCCGAGAACGTGCTAGTTTCTTAACATTGTAGATATGTTATAACTAGGCATCTCACTTCTGATAACTCGGTAAGCCGATATTTACAATAAAATACAATTCATTCTCATATTCATACTCATTCGTCTATTAATTGGGTCATTGTCAGATTTAGGTGCGCGTCTTTCCGGTGGACATTAGCGAAATTAAGGACTCGTGTTTAATTTTCTGATTAAATGCCTGTGAGAATAAATAAAGAACGTTCCCTCTTCTATAATCCGATGTAATAGCAACATAACCTAGATTCATACAAGGTCTTAACTTTTCACCACCGAAGGGACAAATTTTGTTTTTTGAACTGACAATGACCCAATTCCAAACGCATTAAATGATTAAAATTTGTACAATATTACAAACTCCTATAATTAACTTTATTAATTGACAATTTCATGCATTTTCTATTTGTAACTGGATATTCGATGAATATAGAACCCAATTTAGAGGAAACATGAAAAATGTTGCAATTATTTAAATATAGGTACTCTATGATGACGAAAAAAAAACCTACACAAATCAAGTCTTTGTATATTCTTCTGACTTTGTCCTTGACTATAAAATTTAAATTGCGAATGAAATTCACTATTGAGTATGAGTATGAATTGTATGTTGATGTTAATATTGTCTCCATAGCTCTCTAAAATCTTACGGTGCTATCAGAAGTCCGAATAGTCCGATGCCTAGTTATTACTAGGGAATTCAACCAACTATACGATCGACGTTTCACGTTTCAAATATCACCACACACATGCAGATACACTTTTAAGAGTACTTCACTAAAGTAAATTTAATTTAAATCGGTAAAACAATCCTTAAGATACCAAATATCTTTTTGGATTTGAACGTTCGTTAGGAATCCTAAACGGGGCCCAATTCCATACATCTTTCTCTGATATCTTGGAGAGATCTCGGACGTGACGATATACCTCGTATATCACCACTTCGCCCACCCGGCCGCGATACGTGAAATATCACATTATGCAGCTCGAATCGCAAACATCTTGTTATAATGACAGTGGAAGGTGATATGATACCTGAGACATCGCGTCTTTGGCGAATTTCACTCGAATTAGCGTCCTGAATTAACAGGAAACACCCGGAAAGTTAAATTTTATTAAAACGTAGTGTTTTTAACAGGTCTTATTCCTTTTAATTTTCTTTTTCATATTATGACAAACATATTGATAATTTCAACCAACTTTTTGAAGTGAATAATATTTTTACTTGAGTTCTAGGTACTAACATAGCTATTTCGTACTTATTTTCGACTGCACGCAATGAGCAGTCGAAAATAAGTTGAAAAAAAAACAATGTTATGCGTGAATTTTGTCAATTTAGAGTAGGTAGTTTTTGAAACAAAAACTATCAATGAAAAATTCAAACTGTAGGTTTCAAATATATACCAATAAATCGCAATAGCCCTGTTCTACGTATTAACATCGATAATATGTAAAGAAACCTGAAAGAAACACGTTTGATCATAGAGAAAAATGTCTAAAACAATCAGCATTTTTGAAGGAATAAGGACCCTTAATTGAAGACACAACATTTTCCGGGCTACCTACTTAATGTAACAGTTAATACAGTTTATTATACCATTTATTTCATGGTTCTAGGACTGACTAATGAAGCCTCACTTTTACAGTTTTACATATACAATGAATCAGAAATCAGAAGGAGATACCGTTTAAGCCACATCCGCTCTTGCCACATATGAGGATGTAAACATAGCATTAATTCGGCGCTTCCTTCCAAGCTTAGTCAGTAATGTCAGTATGTAGTAGACGAGTAGGTAAACAGACGAACCACTGCTAGTAGCATGTAAATCGAAGTACCACACATGCTGTTTAAGAGGTATATAGCCCTTACACAGCTAAAATAAGTCGTATAAGGGCTATTCACGGTGATTCAAGGCTCATGAGCAGGAATTATATGGTTGATGGGGTAGATTACACTGAGCAATGGGGCCAACCATGCTCATACTGATTTATTCATAATGCACAAATACATTATATGTCAATTTTACAAAAGGGGACAAATTTACAATGTAGTTAGTGGTTATTTTATATGTCAGTTTACACAGTTATAGTCAGTAATAGTTAATTCGATTTTTGTACAATATTACTTTTACTGGTAATAGTCTTATTCTGTAACTACCTATTCGATTAATAATGTCATTAGTCATTACATAATTTTAAATATCCATTGTTGGTGTCAGTAACAAAATAGAAACTTGCATAATATGTTAAGATAAGTACCTACAACATCAAATCGCAAAACAAAAGACAGCCGTTCCATACCTTTCGGATAGTTAGCGAGCAATTAACTATAAAAAAAAACACGATTTCGTGTGTAATTCCATAGTAAAAGTTGCTCAGGGTGGCCCTCCCGATCACCTCTATAACTCCTGCTCATGACTCCTGAATCATGCAATCATCATCAATCATGTATAAGCTCTTATGCAGCCTGTGTGCCACGTGATAAGGGCCAAGAGAAAAAACTGGCTGAATCCATTGTTTTAAAAATGGATTTTTTAGTCTACGGCAAAAATTACCCAGTTTATCATATGAGCTAATGCCGTCACGATTCTATCATCGGACCCATAGACTAGAGTAACAAACATAAAATGAGACCTTTTCTGCAATATTACTGGGTCACTGTGACACAGAATTCTTCAAGATATTGAAAAGGGTATTCAAAACGGGAACGTGCACAAAGTTTCTCTGCTCTTGTATTCAAGACGTCTGCCCGTCAGAAGATGCATCGCCTGCTAATAAATAAAATGCCCTGTTAAATGAGAGTTCTATCCATTTATAAAAGGTCTATTCTATTAGTTACTTTTATAGCTACGAGACGTAGAGTCTGTAGTCTCGTCACATTGTCTGTTATCTATTACGATACGACGGATTACTGTGAAGGACAGTTACACTAGAACATTCTATGTAAATGTCTATGCTTGCAAAGATTATTTAAAAACTGAAGCCTAAATTGTTACATCGACAAAACGATAATTAACAAGCAATACAATTGCAAGAAATTCATTTGTCATTAAATATCGGGAACTACACATGCTTGCCAATTTTCGATCAGCCGTTTAACCAGAAATAGTTGACAAACAGGTTCTGAGAAAACCACCATAATATACAATGCAACGTTTTAAGTAACAACTCGGAACTTCAATTTACCTACTGGTTATGCGTGTGGCATTTTATTATTCATACATAATATACGCAAGTATTGCCTCATAGTATTACCGTGGATTACATGACTAATTACTCGAGGTTTTTTGTGAAATATTTCGCTCAATCGCCATCGAAAGTCACGACAATCTGAGTCACCTTATAAATGATACTTATTATGTTAATCAGATGAGAAGAGATAATAAAGAGATTTGACGACACGGTTGGCGCAGTGGTAAAGCAGCCGAGCCGACGGTCCTGGGTTCGAATCCCGGCAAGGGCAAATATTTGTGTGATGAACTTGAATATTTGTCCCTGAGTCATGTATGTTATTTGTATTTAAGTATGTATATCGTCATCTAGTGCCCATAACACAAGCCTACTAGAGCTTACTGTGGAACTAGATTGGTTTGTGTGAGGTTGTCCGATATTTATTTATGACTATGCTGAAGGAATGTTAATCACGTTTAGTTGTAAATAAACACAAGATTCCGCTTCATAAGTATTTGGATAAGATAATGACGACGATTGAAATAATTGGCTCGTGTGAAACACTTTATCTATGGAATTTTAAGAACCACTTTAAATTAGCACCTGTATTAATCAATCAAAGTAATTGTAGGTGCCTACTTATTATAGTTCCGTAATTTATGCATTAACTGATCTTAATTTCATAAAGTATAGCTATGCTTAAAAATATCTAAAAACTATTGCAAAAACTAATGAGGAGAGTTGCTGGGCTGGTCTAATAAAAATAATCGGGTTGATACATTTAAGAACTTTGATGATACATCACAGACCAATATAAGCCTATATTTAGAGCACTGGTCTCTTTGGCTAAAGGTAGAAGAGTAAATTCCGTTTAAAAACAATCAGGCGACCTACCAATAACGAACAGTAATTTTCAAGTCTCAGATGTTACAATCAAGAACATTGATCGATCGAATAAGAGAAAGATAGTTTTCCAACCATCGATAGATCTGCAATTTGTATTCGATTGTTAAAAGACATAAATGCATGCTAATCGTGAAAGTGCTGCGAAGGCAGAACAGGATGTACGTGAGTCATGGTAAGTCGTAGCCGCGCAGGTACCATCGGTGTTTATGTGTGCTGTAATAATACTTGCATGTGTTATGATAAGGCCACGTGAATGAACGATGACTCATACGCCGAACTATTAAGTATCAACCAATCATAACTGTCATAGAATAGCAATAAAAACAAATTTGTGATGGCAAAAAGTAGGCCCGAAGATAACGCATATGTAATAGGAACATTACTGTGTCATCATTTGGTCCTAAAAGATACAGTGGAATTGCAGGTTAATAAAAACAAATGATCTGACCGCTGATAAATAACTTCATATTAATTTTAATAGTGCAATTTAAAAACAAATGCCAAAAAGGTAATTAGAACCCATTTGAGAGGGACCAAACCATTTGATTTGCATAGTCGATACCCTTATAAGAAAAACCTGTAACTATTACTAAAACAACTATCTACGTCGATGATCTAATGAATTCAGTTGTAAGATTGCATTTCTTAATATGACGTGTCGCTCTGATTCATTCATAATCACCATTGAACTGAACTGTTTTATTACAGAACACAATTAAGTATATGTAATACCATTGTAGATTTTGCTCGATATTACTCTTTGTGACACTAAAGGAGCCGCCTTAATCTCCCTAAGAATATCAATAACTGTCAATAACTTTGCACGAATTCCGCATGTTGTTCGTTTTAACCGGTTCGGTATCATTATATCCTATTATTTTCAAGGTATTTACTTACATTCGTTCTAATTGTTAAATTGCAAGCCAACCAATATTGTCTGTTAACACTTCTAATCCCAAACAGAAAAGGCGGAATGTCCTAATCGCGAACAGTTTTTGGCATGGCTACCTGCGGTACGGATTAAAACGGTATTTTCACGAGGAGTATTTGGGAAGAACCCCTAATTTATCACGGTATTAAAAAACCAAGTGACAGGTATCGAATATCTGACGAAAGAATCTTGAATTACAGTTGTGCTATAGGCGCAGCAGGTAATGCGACTACCACCTAGCACCGATTATATAACACAATTATCACAGTTTAGTTACGAACGAAACAAAGTTCTCAGTTAATAAAATACCCACTCATCGTTTGAAAATGGCCAGAATAGAAAATTATATGGCACAATCAAATCTGTAAAAACTTCGGACGGACCATTGAAGTCGTAACCACTAACATTTTATATATAAATTAAATACAAGTGATGTGACCAGTTTCAACAGTTTTACACAATCTGTCTTTAATCCAAAAACGTGACTACCTACAACTGCTCACATAACGGTGTGAGATATTTATTATTACAATGACATTCAAGAATATATAACAAAAAGATTCTCATAAGCGCTGTAATTTCTGTTTAGACCTTGAAGATGGAAACGGCACTAGAATATGTTTTTAAACACATGTTGCAATGCCTACATACTTAGTAAGGTACGCTAAGTATTGTCTTCTTCAATTTGTGTTTAAATTCTAGCCAATTCCGTTCTCACGAGTCGTTTTCTGAACTCTTATAGATCATACCTACCGTGAATCTATCTGTCAAAACTATTATTGATTTGCCGACTTACTTAAAGACAATTACCTCGTTACTTCGGTTTTCAAATTTCAGCGTATTTATTCCAAATATGTAGTAAGGAAGGAAGTAGTGAATATGTTGTTATCAAATTTCTAATTCAATTCGTAGATTCTTCGTAATCCACGCTGACATTTTGATATGGTATCTTCGATGACACAACTTTCCACTATTAGCGTGGAAATAGTAGGTACTACTTGTACGTAAGTGTCTCGCTTTTAAATGGAAGGTAGGCACTTGTAGTCTTTCGTCTTTGTATCGTAATGTAACTTTATGAATGAAACTACTCACTGCGTTTAGTCACATCTCGCAGAAACTGTTGAGTTGTTCGGAGAACTGCACAAAACCTGCACTGAGTCAGCCAGCTATGCTTGTTTATTTTCTTTCATTGATTAAGTCATACTATAAAACAATAGAAACACGCAACTTTGTCCGCGAGGAGGGAAAATGCATAATATACATTTTTTTTTACTTTACCGTAGTTGTGTAGGTAAAATCTTAATACCATCTTTAGATCCAATTAAGTAAGCCTGTATTTTTTTATTTGTGTAACTAGTTGTTTTGACGCTGTGGCGGCAACTACCGTCTATCCTTATACAGTTTATTTAGTATAGATAGAAGAGAGAAAACCGCACTTTAAATTGGGCTAGGCCCTTATCAGAACATATACAGGGTGGAACGAAACGACGTTATTTCCTTTAACTGTGGCATTATACAGGCTTAGAATATTATTTTCTCCAAATAAACTTTATTAATATCTCTCACCGTTTTCCAGTTATAGCATGTTAAACTTTCATACGAAAAAGTGTGTGTGTACAACCCTATTTTAGAGTGCAATGACCTCTTCATAACACAGTTAACTTTTGTAAACAAACTTTTTACAAATTGCCTAGCCATTTCTTATCGGTTTGAAAACCTTTGAAAATACCCTTAAGATTGTTTTTAGACTTTTTAGTTGACATGATTGATAGACGTTACATTGACTTTTTGTATCGTATGCTGTGTGCAAAAATGCCGGAATTAAACGCTAGAGGCTATTTGAATTTGCTTCTTTTGTACGCGGAGTGCGATTACAATACTGGAGAGACTTTGCGCCAATACCGGAACAGGTATCCTCCTCCTCACCCAACACACTCTAGTACGATATTACGCGCTCTTGACCGTGTTGGTAACAATCGTCCTATTGTGCCACGAACGGGTCAGGATGACCAGCGCGGAGGACGCGTTATTCAACATGATGTCAGATTGGAAGAGAGAGTGCTGCAGTACTTCGAAGATTATCCGAGGTCAAGTTCAAGACAAGCGGGCCGACATTTTCGTATGACTCATACGAAAATACTCAGAATACTAAAACGTGAGGGCCGTCACCCTTACAAAATACAAAGAGTCCAGGCATTACTACCAAGAGATTGCCCCGTTCGCGAAGCCTATTGCCGGTGGCTACTGCAAAAGGTGTTAGAAGACCGAGACTTCATCAAACACGTAATATGGAGTGATGAAAGCTTGTTCACACGGAACGGTATGTGGAACAGGCATAACGAACACGTGTATGCCGAAGAAAATCCGTTTGCCTACCGTTATACGGGACACCAGTATCGTTGGTCTGTTAATGTTTGGGCGGCGATACACGGGGATACAATAATAGGCCCTGTATTTCTGCCTCAGACTTTAAACAGACACGGATACATGGCTCTGTTGAGGATAGAGCTCGACGACTATCTGGATGAGTTGACGCTGGCAGAAAGAAGACGCACTTGGTTCCAACAAGATGGAGCACCAGCTCATTCAGTAGTCGAAGTACGTGAAACACTGAATAATGTGTTTGAGGATCGCTGGATCGGCCGATATGGGCCGCACCGTTGGCCTCCTAGGTCTCCAGATCTCACACCCTTGGATTTTTTTCTGTGGGGCACCGTAAAGGACATCGTTTACAAGACTGAGTGTGAGACGGCTGAAGAGATGAGGGAAAGGCTAAGGGTGGCCTTTGAAAGTCTTCGCAGAAGAAATAACCGACACAACATCTTGTCGAGGGTGCATCGCCACACGCGGGCACGAGCAGCGGCGTGTATCGTACGCCACGGCGGTACTTTCGAACACCGGATGTAAATGTAGGTAATTGTAAATACTCCCAAACGTCAAATAATAGTTTAAAAAAACTAGGGTTGTACATACATTAAAAAATACAATTTTAATCGATTTTCGTTTTTTTATTATTAAAAGAATTTAACTATTGCAGGTCGATTCTACATGAAATACATAGCATTATAGTTTCAGGAATGAACATCGCTTCGTTCCACCCGGTATATATATATATGACGAAATAGGACCGTCAAATAGGGTCCTTCAAATATTTGATGAAATAGATAAAAATGAACAGGTGATAGATTAAGCAAGCAAACCTATAACACTAGGCACGTAGGATTAAGAGTTAGAGGATGTGAAGTCTTACCTAATACTATACCCTGTTGTCTAGTTTGCGTCAAAGATAACATTAATTAAGTATGTGAATTACAGACGCATTACTCAATGCAGATAAGAGTAACAAACATGTCTTAAATAATTGATATAGTCGAAATAACTACATCCAAGAACTAGAAACTGATTGTTATACAACTTAGTACTTAACCAAGAGCACATGAGTAACCGTTATTAATTTACGGGCATTATCATGGAAAGAGCGCCAATTTTCAAGACTGAAATAAATTTAGGTTTATATGATTCAAACGTTTCTAATAATTAATAACAATACAAAAGCCTACATGTTTACATTTCAATATGGTTTACAAATGCACTCGCTTGCATTTTAGTTACCGTTTGAAAAGCTGCGGTTATATACTTATACGAGACAGTCACGATTACTCACCTATTAATTCAGTGAATAAAGGATTTTGACCTTACAAACGGTCCGGTAGTTTTGAATTTTTAATATGTTGTCTAGGATTGTTAGTCAGTGCTTAAAATGCAAAATGCACAATTCCCCCCCCCCACCGCGCCCGCCGCCATATTGAAAAAACCGGCACTCTCTTCATATTTTTGCTCATATCTTCCTTTAGGAGCATTTTAGCTAAAAGAAAGCTGCGACAATATTATAGAGAGTTAAATTTACTACATTTTTCATTTTATATTTTGTTTCTAAGACAGATAGTTACGGAGATATCCACATTTAAAAAAACGAAAAAATCACAATTTCCAACTCAAAAACAAACTTCTGGATTATATCTTCGTTTAGGAGCATTTTAGCTAGAACAGTGCTTGGGCAATTTTGTAGAGAATTAAATTTACTATAATTTACATTTCAAATTTTGTTTCTAGGATAGATAATTACGGAGATATGTAAAAAATAAAGTCACGTTTTCCGAAAATGTATGTAAAAATGGACATGAGTTTTAGAAGCAATTATATTTCCTACATGTTTTAATTTGTCCTAGACTAGTCCATAACTGAATGACAGCGTTCTAAACCAAGAATTTTGAGAAATTTTCGGAAAATTCGACTTCCTGTTTTTTAAATGTGCATATCTCCGTAACTAACCGTCCTTGAAACAAAATTTGAAGTGTAAATTATAATAAATTTAATTCTCTACAACATTGCCCAAGCTTTGCTCCAGTTAAAATGCTCCTATCCTAAACGAAGATATAATCCAGAAGTTTGTTTTTCAGTAGGAAATTGCGATTTTTTACGTTTTTTAAATGTAGATATCTCCGTAACTATCTGTCCTAGAAACAAAATATAAAATTGAGAATGTAGTAAATTTAACGCTCTATAACATTGCCAAAGCTTTCTTCTAGCTAAAATGCTCCTAAAAGAAGATATGAGCAAAAATATGAAGAGAGTGCCGGTTTTTTCAAAATGGCGGCGGGCGCGGAGGGGGGGGGGGTATTGTGCATTTTGCATTTTAAGCAGTGACTAACCATCCTAGACAACATATCAAAAATTCAAAACTACCGGACCGTTTGTAAGGTCACACATAGTACTTTAGTCTCTATTCACCGTATTATATATAGTAAACATTTTTGCAATGGACTAGCGACTAATTCTCAATTCGTTATACTTCACAAACCTAGTAGAACAACGACGCATCTGCCTATAAAGCTATAGGTTTATATGATCTTGTTCTACCAAGCGCTTGAGCTACTGATTTGTACTCCGGAATGACTCATCTCTAGGTAGCCGGTTTATTTACTGCATTTCCATTCAATTTGTTCGATTAATCTGAAAATACTGCATTCGCATTAACCGTTGGTTCATTAGTCATAAGCTTTTTAGGTCAATGAAGTTTCTTAATAAACAAACGGTGTGGGAACTTCTCATACTGGAATTTACATAACACACATGTAGCTATCAATTACTATCCTCTGGCTCGTTTTGTTTCTTATTTATTGCTTTAAGCATTGAAATCCGAACCTCTATTATTAAAGATAAATTCGAGTTTCGATCCTTTATGGCACATGCCATTAACGTAAATTACTCGTTTAGACAAATCAAATGAACCCAAACACGACAGGTATATCCGTATGTCTTGTTGGAATTAGGAATTCTTCTGGCTAACTTCGGACTCCATCAGACTAGCCATTGCCTCCTAAGATACGCAAGTATACCAGATCCCAATCGAACGTTAGGATGTAGTTATAATTTAGCTTCCATTTAGCCCACACACATATAACACGGCAAGTAAATAAAAGCATGTAACAACAGTTTTACAATAAAAAATAGTTCCAGTTACACATTTATTAAAATTACCATACAAACAACGCAAATGTAATATCACGTGAACTTATCTACCAAAGTATAGGTGTACATATACATGTAACTAGTCCAAGTCGGTGTGGGCGTAAGTAGGTACGCTTCACCCAGGTATCAATAATATGGCATTTATCATCGGAATTTATTCTCCAATGAAGACACTTAACTCCCAATATGGCCATGCCTATTCAGGCTTGTTATTATTCCATTAAGCGCGATTATTATCGTCCACTCTTGAAGTCGACGATTTAAATCAAATTTTCTACTTGCGCAAGCCAAAGGTTTCATTTGTTTGACCTGACAGATTGGTCTGCGGCTGTAGTTTTTAATTCGCCAACCACACAAAGAATTTCTTTGTTATTTGGCTCGGAAGTGTAATTAGGACAGCTACGCCAGACGGCGATCAGCTATCGTTGAAATCTGTTGGAATATGAATGCAATATGTTTTCTTTATAAAGTTTTATTGGTAGTTTTGTAATTGTTTATGGTGCTCTACTTTGTCTATGGATGTCATTCGTCTTTTGTTCGTTCTTCTCATGTTCTCGGATAAATATAACATCAAAATATTTCAGTCTCAAGTTTATCTTTTATTTACTATAAGTAACCATAATCCTTTATGGTAGCAGAGCGTTAAAAACGCAGGATAATCGTTGGTTACTCGGATTAGTAAACAGAAAAGACCGAAACTTAAATTTGAAACGAAAATTCTACCGGACCCGGCGTCATACAGTTTGAGGTTATAATTGCTAGTGAAAAAGTGAAGAAATGTCTGTTAATAGTGCGTTTAGTATAGAAAAACTCACTGGTCGAGATAATTATGCCACATGGAAGTTTGCCGTCAAAGCATAATATGGAACACGAAGATCTCTGGACTTGCGTCACAGGCGAAAAAGTCGATTCTGTCAAAGACATCAAAGCAAAATCTAAACTTATTTTGCTAGTGGATTCGATCAATTACGTCCACATACAAGATGCGAAGACATCCAAGGAGGTCTGGCTTAACCTTGAGAGAGCATTTGATGACAACGGTTTGACGCGAAAAGTGGCTTTATTGAAAGATCTTATCACTACAAGCTTGGAATCCTCGAAAAGTGTCGAAGACTATGTCAATACAATTATGACGTCGGCTCATAAGTTGCGAAATATAGGATTTTCAGTTGACGACGAATGGCTAGGAACTTTGATGTTAGCGGGTTTGCCGGACAAATACAAACCCATGATTATGGCCATTGAGAGTTCCGGAGTAAAAATCAGTGCCGATATTATTAAAACTAAACTTCTGCAAGAAGTTAGTTCCGAAACCACTGCTTTCTATTCATTCAAGAAGAATAACTCTCAACCGAAACAGAACTATGTTAAAGGACCAAGATCAAGATGTTTCAACTGCAATCGATTTGGACATCTCAGTAAATATTGTCGGGCACAGAAGAAAACTTCATGTAAACAAAGTGATGATAAAGGCTTTGTTGCAGCTTTTTCCGCTTCTTGTGCAACAATAGGCAGTGACAGCAACAAATGGTACCTGGATTCTGACGCTTCAATGCACATGACAAACCGCAGCGACTGGTTGTATGATGTGACAAATCCACCGATATCAAGTATCACTGTTGCAAATAATTCATCTCTTCCTGTTCAAGGGATTGGAAAAGTAAATATGGTTTTAGATGGTGATGTTGAGAAGAAAATTCAGGTATGCAATGTCTATATATACCTAAACTTGCTGGTAATTTACTTTCTGTCAGTGCCATGGTCAAGAGTGGATGTACAGTAAATTTCACTAAGAATAAGTGTGAGATTTTAAATAATAAAGGAGACTTTGTCTGTAACGCTAAATTAGAGAATAACTTATATACATACACTCACAGTTGATAGAGAAATAAATGCAAACTTGAGCATTTCCGATATTTCAAAAGATGTTGTCCTATGGCATCGACGCATGGGACATTTAAACTTTCCAGATGTGAACCGGTTACCAGAGTGCACCGAAGGAGTGAGCTTGACTTCGGATAAGAAGAAATTACCCGTGACCTGCACTACCTGCCTAAAGGGAAAACAGTCAAGACTACCTTTCAATCATGAGGGCTCCAGAGCTACAGAAGTACTTCAGGTGATACATTCTGATTTGTGTGGCCCCATGGAGACGCCGTCCCTAGGAGGTATGAGATATTTTCTTACTTTTGTGGATGATTACTCCAGATCAGTCTATGTATACTTTCTTAAAGACAAGCTCAGTGTCCTTAATGCATTTAAAGATTTTCACAAGGAAGCCGAGAATGAGTGTAATAAGAAAATTAAAATTATTCGTACAGACAATGGCCTTGAATACTGTAACAAAGATTTTGAAAATTACTTAAGTCAACATGGCATTAAACATCAAACCAGCACACCATACTCACCGCAGCAAAACGGGCTCGCCGAACGGATGAACCGTACTCTTATAGAAAGGGCGAAGTGTATGTTATTGGATGCAGATTTACCTAAACCATACTGCTACTGCGGCGTACATCATCAACCGCTCGCCTACTACAGCTTTAAGTAAATTAACTCCGTATGAATTATGGTCAGGTAATCGGCCCGATTTATCCAATATGACAATTTTTGGTTCCGAAGTCATGATGCAAGTTCCCAAAGAAAAGCGTAAGAAATGGGACCCGAAATCGCAAAGGATGATCTTTGTAGGATATTGTGACAACACCAAAGGATACCGTCTTGCTGAACCTAAAACAAATCGAATCATGAAAAGTAGAGATGTCGAATTTTTGGAGAATGTAACGGAAAATAATAATATATACTTACCTTGTGATGTTAACAACTCAAGCTCCACTGAAGAAGTGCAATCAGCACCGTCTCTGTCAGCTCCTGCACCCGAAACAGTACAAGTACTATTGGAATCTTCAGAGCTCAGTAAAACAGAGAGCATAAGTGGCAGCTCCGATGAGTATGAAACAGACACAGACGAAGATGATTGTTATGTCGCGCGATCAACACAGGGCTTACCACCGAGTACCGTGACCTTACGACCTAGAGACAAGACTGGCAAGACTGTTTCAACACCTAGCTGACATTTTAACAAAGGGGACCACTTTAGAGAAACATTTATACTGTATAAAGAAAATGGGTTTACATTCTAGAGGGGGTGTTGGAATATGAATGCAATATGTTTTCTTTATAAAGTTTTATTGGTAGTTTTGTAATTGTTTATGGTGCTCTACTTTGTCTATGGATGTCATTCGTCTTTTGTTCGTTCTTCTTATGTTCTCGGATAAATATAACATCAAAATATTTCAGTCTCAAGTTTATCTTTTATTTACTATAAGTAACCATAATCCTTTAAAATCAATTCGTTCGCTTCTTAATATAACATTTCACTAATGACATCTTGATTTTATCGCTCTAACTGGTGGCTAAACATTGAGATTGTTAATATCCGTTAATTATCAATAGCGATGATTCGTTTTACGATTCTCGCTGACATTGAGAGGTCGTTGACTTATGGCTCCGCGACAGAAGCTGGATTCTCTTCCTATATTTTTTTGCCTGTAACTGAGCATAGGGTCTCAGCAGAAGCGTGGCGGTTACGTGTCATTACATTAATTTCGTGTCCACGTGCATGTGAATGTCAATGTAAACTCATTTTCTTGTACGTGGTCCAAGAAGTTTTCTTTGCGATTCTCAAGCGTCTAATATACTAATAATCCGTTGGAGTTACCGTCTGATTTTGTCGGTAGCTCTGAAAACAGTGAGTATGATTATCGAATATTTCTTGGATTAGTGTTTTTAATACTGCGGTTAGAAGATGGTTTTGCGCTGATTTGTCCTACTTTCAAGCCCATTATACTTGTTTACTTGGGTCAAGTTTTGATTTACTCACACTTGGGTCCCAAGTACTATTTTTGAAACTGAAAACTGAGTGGTACATACCTATACCATTTTCATTTGGCTTTTATTATGCTATTTAACTTGAAATCCATTTCTTATCAATATCTCTGAAAAGTTACTAGTTTATAAGCCCTCCTGGCTTCGCAACTGCCTGGACTTGACTGATAAGGTCAAGGATCATCGCAGTTCATCACTCTCACGACACCGGCTCGTTGGCACAGATCACAAAGTAACAATGGAATGCACTTCTATTTCCAGACAGTAGTTACTTACAGCACACGTGAAACGATTCGGGTTTTTAGGATTACGCGTGGAAATCGAGTTTGTTGAATGATAAGACCGTGAAGCGGATACAGAGAATCGTGGGCGGAACCCCGCCACCCGGCGCGATCGCCATTCTAATTAGCTAGCATTGTGGTCAGAAGTTTGCGGGTTGGGATCTGTGAGTACGAATACAAACCGGCATTGGCAGTCAGTCGCGCCGCGAACCTCGCGCGGGGGACACGTGCCGCCCCACAGCAGCATCCGCTAGACACGCGGAGCTCGAATGTGACCACGATAACTGACCAGTGCATACGCGATAAGCAGCCACGCAAAATACTTCGAAATATGCGGATATTTGTGTTGATGGACTTACAGTGATAAAGTTTAGTGTTGGTTTGACGGAAGGCAAGGTATACATTATGCTCTTCTGTAATACTAGTTCACGATGCTTCCAGGTGAAGCACTATTAACCATTTTAATAAGGAACTTATACTGAAACCACTGAAGGTAATGGTAGGAATCGTTGTAATAAAAACTTCAAAAGTTACTGACAGACAACACGCAACCTAAAACGACAAAATCCAAAAAGCATGAACAGGACTTAGGTTTTGTAAATAACGAGATCAACGTTAAAAAAATCTTTTATTAAAGGTTGAAAATGTATATAGAAAGGCATGCAACATGTACTGAAATACATTTATGTATTTAACATAGGTAGCTTATGTATTTAAAGAACACTAACTGCCATGCCATGCTGCTGTGGAGTGCAGACATTCTCTTGCGGAAAAGGAGTACTTATTAAATACGTATAATTAATTAACATGAATAAAATAAATCACACAAGACAAGACATTAAATTTCCTGGCTGATACAACGGCAGACAAAACTCATTGATTCCCAAAGAACTTAATACCATACGTTTAGCATCAAATTTGTAGAACAACCAGGATCTAAACCTAAATTATATTCTGATGATCGTAGATTGGATAGGTACTTGTTTACCTTTTTCGTAGAAGGAGTTTACCTGTTGTAATGCAATGTCTGATCGGTTACCGGTTTCACTGTAAGGCAAATCATTACTTAATCTACCGCTTATGTAAATTTATATTAATATAGCAAGTCCACCTCGTAAACCTAGAGGCTCGTATCGTATGTAATTAACAAATCACGTTTGATCTCCATTTTATCTGTTCTATTTTATAAGTTTATTGATCATTAGGAGGTCACAATGGCTTAAGTTTATTACCCATTAGATTCGATACAAAGATCAAACACAAACAAAAATGGCCACCTTTCCAGACTTGAACCAATACCTCTGCCGGGGCGAGTGTTCGCCCAATTGAACCACGGGCGCCCTTGGCGGATGGTGGGTTGGATCTTAAGATCTTGACGTATTTTAGCACTGTGTTGTTACAACCAACCTTTGTATGTCTAGTTTAAACGGCTTTTCAACCGTAAACATTAGTGGATAAATCCACTTTAAAAATATACGACGATCATGGGAGTAAAACACCACGTTCTTCATCGTTTTATTATCCATTGTGGTGTTACGCAATAATGAGAATTAATCTTTGGCTCGTTTCATCACGCATGGAGCGATTGTGCATGCAGAACTGACCTTCGCTAACAATGTCCCTTGATCGAGCATGCAGAGCGGTCAACGTAGTGCATCTGGCATAGCATGAACAGTTCATTGTTATCGTAGATAGGGTTACCATATGCACAATTAACGATTCTGACAAAAGCCACGATATTTTTAACAACATAGGTGCAACATAGTGGCTCTCCACTCCGCCTGATGGTAAGCAAAAAGGGGAGCCAAAATCGCAATGGCAAAAGGCATATAACATATAACGGATATGTTTCTACTAAAATGAAAAAAAGATGCTTCTAGCAGTATTCGAACCCGCGTTTCCACGATTCTCATGGCAGACGGGCGATCATCCAATTGATCTATTGAAGCTTAGGAATCGAATTTCTGGATATCACCCTAAAAGTCCTAAAATTGCGTCGATTTCCATATGCCTAATTCGACTGACATTGCATAATAGTCATTTAAACTATGTTTCAGTCATATCACAGACATGTAGCCGATATATCGATTTTCCGTTAACTTTTGAATACTAGAATAGATTTCAAAACATTCTTGCACCTACCATCCCAACCGAAATCTGGACAACGTAGCAAAAATCCGGACGTTCCAGACAAAACCGGAGGTATGTATGGCAACCCTAATCGCGAATATCTTTTGCTTCCTTCAAACTAACATCCAACCAGCCTACCACAGAAGGTCCACATTCCGTTGAAAGGCGTAATCTTTCGCAAAACAGCGATGAGTGTCGTGAAAGCTTTAACGACACGTTTCCCAGGACTTCATACGTGAGGCGAATGGCCATTGCTCAATTCATAGCGGTATTATTTTCCTTCAACACTGTTCAAACATAGGATACATAATTCCAGGACTTGTGATGTTTGGTATGTCGGTCAGATTTTGTTTTCCTCTTTCCCTGTATCACTCTTTTTAACGAGAACTTACCAAAGTGTTGGCACAAATTAACTAACACATTGATGAAACAATCAAACTGTGACATGATGCGGTTTTTCCAAGTGAAGGTTTTCAGTTAACCCTTTATGGAACAAAATCTCATCCTGTTACGAAATACGACGACTATTGTTGTTAACACTTCCAACATTGTTTAATTAGTATTGTATACTATGATTGTCACGTACCGACCCTTCGATTATTAAACCGAATTTAATCGGGGTCTTCCCGTATGACTCCTCACAACGTGCAGTGATTGCCTATACGGTCTCAGCTCATGTTTACGTCACCAGTGATGGTAGTGATTCACACATAAATAGCAGCCCAACCGACCGCATCTACGTAACTTATGCATAAAATGTATTCTAACGATTCATCACATTCATCATTATTCAACACATTATGCAAGAGCTGTGCAACGTCATCTATAGTTACTAGCTGACTACATCTGCATGATCTGCATTGAAAATTATTGACGTATTTTGTACTAGAGGTACCTATTTTGCGTTGGAGTAAAAGAAAAATGATAATCCTCTTCATTTATTTCACCAAAGTCAGATAGAAAGTATTATATATCCTTAAGGTATCCCATCTCAGCTTATTTATCTGTCCTGTTGTTTTGACGTATATTCCGACCTATAGTAAATCACGTTATAAAAAAAAATTGTTTGTTGAATCGTGTCCCCCAGTTAACCCATTAGTCACCACAGTCGACATATCAGGATATCTGAAAATTGTCCCAGCGATGCAATCAAAACTTTCAAACCGTGACAAGTGTTTTTCAATCCCTGTTGATTATAAATCACTTCTTTATTTTTTTGCTATGGCTTCAGTTGGTACGGTGTATATCTTCACCGCTCGGCGTTCAAAAGGTTAATCAACTAGATTTTGTTACGTTTATTGTAATAGTACATATTATATAGACTTATCCTCGTTGTTGAAAACAAACTAACGTCACCAATATGAGCCTAATTAGGCTGATACGCTACGCTATCCGATTTAAGCGTGCGCGTTATCACTATCGACATGAATGGGACCGAGTTTATCTCGGTGTACCTTAGTAAAACTACGTCCTGTGACGCATCATACACTACCACTTAATAAACTGACGTAACACAACATAATCACAACAGTGATATAGTTCGCTTACATTGTGATGACGTTTCTGTGAATCATGATTCAGAGGCTACAATCGGCCTGTTATGTCACTGGAGTTTTTTTCGTCGTTACTCATCACTTGGGATAGTATAGTTATCAATGAACAACCGTAGCTGATGACGGACGGATAATACAATGTTGGAATGTCAGCAAAAACTTCTGGCGAAAAATTACTGATGAAACGCTCTAATGACGCTTGTAATCCGGGATATGAACTTTGATACGCTTTTTTGCTTTATTGCCAAAAGAACTCTGCTGGATATAAATGTCCGATCAATCGTAAAATTACCCAAATTTATAAAGGTTCAAAGATGATAGTTTCTTTCGTAGTTCGTTGCGGTTTTTATCGTTTTGATTGCGGGTCTCTAAATGCCGGTGTTGTGACGCCGTGACGCCGACCGGCGTGGCCATGACATCAGCATTATCTACGTCAGTCAACGTCATAATAGACTCATCCCACGCGAATCCTTCAACAATCGAATGCACCATCGATTCTTCACATGTTCCAATCACAAATTCA
The DNA here is from genome assembly GCA_947623375.1 of Apotomis capreana. Classification (NCBI taxonomy): domain Eukaryota; kingdom Metazoa; phylum Arthropoda; class Insecta; order Lepidoptera; family Tortricidae; genus Apotomis; species Apotomis capreana. Next base: position 17,710,649 of record OX392506.1, on the reverse strand, counting down.
AAATACGACTGTCAATGCATGTAAATGATCGTGGGCGTACCAAAATTAACGGCAAGTCAAGTGTATCTAATAGATTGACGATAGAGAATCGTGAGGGTTTCGTAATCGAATACTTGGCCGGGTGAGTCATCCGGGCTGGAGGCTTTACAATTCTTGTCAAAGGCGCGAGAAGTCTCACGGTACAAAAAGGAAAGAAGAAACAAGTTGTGCAAGAGACCTTGTAGGAAAACCTGCGGTTTGTGCTTCCCCGATCCCGATATCCCGAAACCTAAATTACACAAAACCAATTTCTACATTTTATAGCCAAACACCAAGAGGCGTAGGAATTCGATCTGAAAAACATTGAACAAAAACTTATTCGTTTTATTGTTGTCGTGTGACGATGATATATCGATTGAAGTAATCGATTGGACAGATAGACATCGCAAGTATACAAGAGACGATCTCATTGGCATGCGTATCAAGCCAAGAATGACGCATGAGCGGGTTCCCGATAGTGTCAACTGTCCCGATGACTCATAGATAGTTCCTTTGACCCCAGTCAAAGAGTCAATAAGTGCAATCAATGTCCTTGTGCTGAATTCGATATTAATTGTCATAATTCCCAGAACACTAGTGATAACAATAAAGGTTTAAGTGTCCATCAATCTTGGTACAGTGTTCAAGGAAATCTGTGTAGATCGTTAGTGGGTCGTTTATCATATAATTGCCCGTATGGAGTTCAATTTCACCAGAAGCGTTACTATATTGTCGTTTTAAATACATCTATCGATCTGATTTTTCTTTACTTCAATTAGAATATAAACTAAAGTTAATGAATGTGATCATTAAACTAACTACTAACTAACTACTAACGATCATAATATCAAGATTCATGTAAATTAACTTAGGATAGGTAATTTATAATGTAATTTGTTATTATGAAATAAATAAATCTAAATCTAAATCTACAATTATCTGCCGTAAATTAAACGCAAACATTGATGTTGACAAAACGCCGACTAATTTAAAGAATAAATTCATTACAACTCAAATAAAATGTAACGCATACGAGTTCGAAACATGTCGGGCCGTTCCTGACAATTTCACGTGAGTGTAAACCGCTTAATACAATAATTAAAATGTAACGCCTTATAAAATATACTATAAAATCACAGAAACATAAAATGCCAGTGTTGAGTGGTAATTAAGTAGTTTCGTGTTGATTAACTATAAAGATACCTAGGTGGATTCTCGATGTGATTGGTCCTCCGACCAGTGCACGTTATCGTACTCACAATATTTATATGCACTTGCAAATTATTATCTATAATCGTAGGAACTTACATAATGACCGTATTTACGGTAATAATAATCATTGCAGTACATAGCATTGTATTATCAAAGATAATTACTACTCTTTTACTATTTCTGCCGGCAGTTACATGGTTAATGAATAAAAACAATTGTATCCTTGGATTTTTCTAGTGTCGAGTCGTAGCACTGATATGCCGTTAGAAATTTTTTTATACACCAGTTGCACATGCACATAGAATTCTAAGCTTAGGTTATGAGCAATAGATACACGACGATATACGTAACTACATATGTAGATAATAGATACATATTTACTTTAATACATAGAAAACATCGTTGACCCTAGAACAAAATATTCAAGTTACATCAAAGTGACAGAACCAGTGATGGGAATGACAAGTGGCCCAGCAAAAATAATGTTTCTATACTTCCGTTATCCAGCAACGCGCAATATGATCGTATGATTAAACCCTTAAATGAGCGGTTTGGCTTAATACTATTGATGTATAATTGTAAGAGAAATCAGAGACATTACATATTCACGCAGTTTAGTTACAGATGATACAGATTCTCTTTTTTAGAGTGCTTGGGGTTACAAAATTGCAGCGGCGAGACGTCAATAGGACAAAATTTCTACCGACATGTCCAATTTACAGCGTTTGAGAACTTTTCTCTATTACTCTTAGCGAAGAAGCAAGCCAATTCTGATCAGACATGCTCAGGAGTTTCTCTGATGTCTCGCCACTGCAATGATATCGAATAGCGAACCCAAAAATCTAAAAATATTCTCCACTTATTTTCAGATACCAGATTTCTCCCTCGATGGAAACAGCAGTTTGAAGCACAACGGGAGCGCCAAGGAACTGGCCTCCGTGATGGAGAATTTGAAGAAGAGTAGCTTCTCCCGACGGGAGCAAGCGCTCAATACGCAAGTCACAAGTTCTTCACAGCAGGTAAATATAGCCCCGCTTCTCTAATCCCTTATATATGTATATAACATGCAGCTGACAAAGACATGGTCGGATGCCTCAACTGCGGCCCAACAAGGCATTTTCATTATGTAAAGTACCTACTTGTTAAGTTAAAATATAGTTATGTAGGTATAGCAGATATCCGATAGATATTTTTGTAATGTAAAATTGACCTTCATAATTATTCTCCTGGAATTTACTTGGAATAAAATACTTTTGACTTTGAGTTTAGATTTATTTGACAGATAGACTGGGCGAACCAACAATTATGATCAAGATTACACGAAACGTGGAATCGACACGACCAGACGTTGTGATACCTAGAGTACCCTTTTTTAAACTATAATTTACGAAAAAAATACTTACTATTGATTTTCATTCGGCTTTCTTCTCAACAGCGTGGTTTCCTGTTGTGTGTGAAATGCTGGCAGATTCAGATTCAGTCATGTAAAAAGTAGGTACTTACAGGATAAACTGTTTGATTTTATCAGATTTGTTTGACATACTTATAATATATATATGATGATAAAGATGACATATCAAATTCCTGGTTGCGCTTGTGTCCAAAACGGGTATCTTTTCTTCCTTCCCTTATCTAAGATTGATTTTAGTCAAGTGGCGCTAATATGTATTATGGGTGATGTAAATCCCTTGATATTAATAATTTTGTACTCATTTGTCATTTGACTGATTAGTCGATTGTTGAGCCTTTAGACAACAATAGTGCATCAAATAACTCAAGATTAGAAAGATAAGTATATAGCAATACTGGTATGGTACATAAATAAGCGAAGTTGGTCAAGAATTGTCGCCGTAGTGCAGCACGCCTTTGTCTGAGCATAATGGAGTCCTGACAAGATAAGGAAGACTGACGGTCTAGCTCACACCTGGGCCTAATTAGACGGGGCATTGCGATATCACCATTTTAAAAATATCTCGGATTTATCGCGGTCTTTTAATGGATATATATATATATATATTTACGATTGAGATTGACAGTGACAGTATAATATTTATAAGAAAAGATTGTTAAATATTGTTACCCCTTAACCCTAGAGTGATCGCGCCTTCCCGTGAAACGCGAGTGATCGCGTGGGGAGCATTTTGCCGCCCATACTTAATATGACTTTTTCTAGCAAATTGGCGTTATATGAATTTATCATTATGTTTAAAGGATAGAATGAAACAAACTATCATAATAAGAAACATTTTTTAAAGTTTCATACTTACAATTAAGAAAAGAATGCTTTGGGAAATCTTAGGTAAAATTTCTTGGTTTTTTGCAACTTCTTTACAATTATTTATATAAAAAAAAGAAAAAATTAACTTAATAGTTAAATTATACGTTTTCATCATCTACAACATGTATTTTAGCAAAACAATCCTGACACATGTACATACAATGTTCGTTGCACAGTAACTTTGCACATCTGTTGCATCCTTTTTTCGTACTTCTATTTTTCTTGGACGGACATACTGCGCATATTATATTTTGATGATACGATGGTACAAATCGGGGGATTTGGTTTCTGAGCTGGTTCTGCAATGTGTTTACGTCGGATTTTCTAATGATAATGTGGTCTAGTCATCGCCAGGGCAATTTCTTTCAGAAATGTTCGTCTTAATAATATAAAGTAAACTGAGCAAAACAAAACAAGAACAACGCCAAATAACTGAACAAAACAAACTAAAAATCAATAGTAATACTATAGTTATATCAAAACAATACTAAACGCAATGAAAACTCATAATATTTCAACTATATTAAGAAAACAGATTCATAAACTTTACCTACGTGAGTAGTCACGCAGTGAGCAGTTTGCCGTCAAACGCGACACACCTGTGACAATCTTTGCCTCCTGCAGTCACCTGCGCACTGAATTTGTTATAATTTCTAAAACAAGGAGGTAAGGTACGGGGGGGCAGCTACTAGGACGCTTGACCTTGACAAATGCATCGTTTAGAAAATAACACGAATATAGTTCCGCGGGCGGCAAAATGCTCATAGCGCGAGCACTCTAGGGTTAAGGGATATGGTTGCATAGCTTCAATTTTACAGCAAAATAGAGTTAATGAGATCTCAATGGGCAAGAAATGCCACTATAGTTACTTAAAATAAAGCAGACATGAAGTATATACCTACTAGTGACATCGTCGACAAATGCCATTGGTCCAGTAGTATAGAGTAATAGAGATTAGACTAATATGGTGGACATAATCTATACATGTTATTGTAAAATTCGAAAAAATCTTGAAAATTAGTTTTCTATGGAGAAGAGTCATTATTTCAGGAAAAATCTTAACAGCGAACGCAGGATTTGTAAATTGACGCAAGATGTACGATGCAAGCCGTAGAGCGCACTCTGTTGGTAAAAAAAATTTCGTTCTCTCATCACGCCGAAACGGCTGTCCGGAGCTTAACAAATTTTGGTACAGGTGGTACAGGGATGGCTGGGATGCTTGTAGTATACTTAAGATACTTTTTATTCGACTATGGTAAAGAAAAAAACGGTCGAATTCGCGGGCGCCTTCTAGTAAGGCATAAATAAATGTATTTGCTTCTTTACCAGGTTTTTAAACTTTACACTTGTACCTACAGAGCAACGAGCTAGCAAATATAGATTACCACATGAAGGGAAGGGAACGAGCCGGAACTAAAACGGATAAATAAAATTTCTTCCAAAATAGAACATCCTTGAACATTTCTAAGAAGCAGTTAATTATTAATTAATCCTTTAATATATCCGTACTATAAACAATATGATAGGCATGATCATTCATAGCCATAGCTATAAATAGACAGACGGTTATTTCGACACCGGCCTCGGTCGGTTCATAAAATATCCGGTTTATTTTCAATTCGGTTTCGTGTTTGCGGTAAAATATAAAATGAAACGTATGCGCCTGCGCCTATTGTGGGATCGAGACGAGGTCACCGGAATGCATATCTTTTGCAGCTGTACGAAATTAACTCCTCTTTGTCTTAGCTGAGAGTAAATCACAGAGCGCTATATGCGTACTAGTAATTTAGAAGAGACAATAGGCATCCTAATGAATGCTGTTTTAAATGTACCGGTGTACGTTAACTTTACTTACATAACCTGACGGAATAAATTGACATGTAATGTATGTAGGTATCTGTCATTAGCCAAAACTACCAACAATTTGTAAAGCTTGACTTATATTTGAAAATTCTAATGACTTTGGTCGAGATATAATGCGAGATATGTCTATAATCTATTTAACATAGCTTTGTGCGTGTTATCATTATCTGTGACTGAGGTGACAGATGTCATACGCACAAAGCAGTATGAAATAGATTAGCAATAGACTAGACTAGTTGTTTATTATTAGCAATGTGCTCGATTTAATACCTTTCAAAATCAATTTGTCAATGTCACTGAACACAGCTAAATTTATAAATATTGGCCATGTAAGGGCGTTATGTTTTTTTTCCGGTTCGTGACTTAAGATGGCCGCATGCGTTTAAGTTTTGTTGTTCATTATTTATTCATTTTTGTTGTTCAATGTGTAGTATTGATAGCGTATTGTGCAGTGTTCTAACGTATGAGTGAATAGCTAATGTGAAGGATTCAACTTGAAGCGTTCATAGCCCTTCCTGGGTCAAGGCCCGATAGTCCGTGTGGTTTTTTGTAAATCGCTATCACTTTACAAAAAGCTCAACTCACCGTACAACGTTCTTACAACCTTGACATTGGCTGAATTGTTCCAATGGACAGACGCCATTTTTTTTTATATAAAAAATAGAATAGAAGGGCGTTATGTCTAATGCTGTATAATGTTGTTTGTAATAAATAAAAAAAATATATATTGTTTCTGATCTCTTAAATAGCTATAATATGTCTATGTTTTAGGCTCCATATTTGTTCACAGTTCGAGTGGCTAATATATTCCTCGATTGTGTTATCAGTTATCACAGAGTAAATTCCTAAACGCGACCACTTCTCATTTCACGAGCAATTTATAAAAGGAAATAAGATTAAATCACAACCGAAACGTGACCAAAAGCAGATCCAATTCTGAACCTTTGCGCTTTGATCTAGACCGAGAATTGGCAGCCGCAGCGTGTCGCTTCGAGGCATTAGACAATATTGTCGTTAAATTTAATTAAATTTCGTGACGTGCATGCCCAATGTAATGATATAGTCCAACATGTGTTTAGCAAGCATAAATAAAACATAAAAGCCGTGCAGATACCTCTAGTAATTAATGCCACCGCCTTATGGGCGCAGCAAGACATGGAGTCTGAGTTTGGCTTCGAGCCAGAGAGAGATGGTGTAACGTAGGGCATGTTTTGTAATAATGTAGTGATGACAATGTGGGTGATATATGAACACACAGCTACTTTTTTTTTACGGTTTCGTGGGTGAAGGTTGTCAGTATGTCTGTCTATCCTTCTGCAAGTTGTAGAGCAGAATTTTCTCGGGAAGACCTGGCTGTCAGGGCATCCGCAGAGCTCTTTTTAAACCGTAATAGGTAGGTTGTAATCTACATATTTGAAATTTTCACGTGTGTAACTACAGACCATATAACGCCTTTGGAGAAGCAAGCTTCGTGTGCATAAGGAAATTGTATTTAACTGGTAATACCAAGCCTGCAAAAAAAAAAACACAATAACATACAAGTTACTAAAAACCCATTATATTATACAAAATCTTTACGCTCTATAAATTTGGGCTATTCAAATCTGCAGCGTAGCGTAGGAGGGTCCATTTTTATGAGCTGCCTCCCTTCCCTTTGTTTACGAGACTTTATTGTTTTATTTACCCCTTATTCACCCTCGTTTTCAACACATGTTCTATATATTATTTTCCTTCAATATGAGCTAAAGCTAGTCGATGAACTAGCACTAATCGAAAAACAAATATATAGATTCTAAAACTAATCATAAAGCGTCTGATTTCAGACGATATGTACTAAAGTAAGTGCATAATTATCCCACGGTTTTTTGAGATATCAATTACCATAAACAAAAGATTTTATTGATCTACACGGACCTAAACCATCTAAAAGTCGTATCAATGTTCATTTGGATTCCGCCGAGCTTTAGTCCAGGTTCAAGGCCCGAAAGATAAAGTTCGAGCATGCCTACCATTTGTTGCAACTCGCCCACGCCGTCTGAGTCTGATTCATTCGATATACCTCTCAATTACGACATTCGATGCCAAAATATGCTTGGCCATATTTTTTGAAGACGATAAATTAGTTTATCTGCATTGTCTCTATTGTGCTCGAAGTTTACGCTAGGCTTGTCACGTTCGTGTATTTTTTGTCACAAAATTGAATTAAAAAAGTGATCGACAGCTGACAAGTCACATCCAGTGGACGAGCATTGCGAAGTCATTCAAATTGACGAGAGCCACGTGACTGCCTGAATGCGTACGTATCGTTAGTCGTCAACTGTCGATTGTTAAGCAATATTGAAACAAAACATTAAAAACGACCGTGTTATTTTCGTATTTCTATTTTGTCGTAGCCCTGGCTCTTATTTTCCTCGGCCGTTGGTGCGCCAAGACGCGTGACGGTTCCCCCGAACTCTTCTAGCATTGGCACTGAACCCACAGTTGTAGTCTAGATAACGAATTCGGAGGACGTCTGTATTATCAGACTTCAGAGTTCATTTATTTGTGTAGCGGTGGCAGTGACCAGTGAATACAACCGTGGTATTTTCCGTGTTCCCGAGGTTAATATTCTTGTTTACAAGCGATGCGCTATCAGTAAACACAACGTTCGTTAGATGCACTACTAGCTACAACTTAATGACGTAATTAAGTTTATGTTGCGTTTGTTGTAGATGGTTTCGAGCACGACATCTAGTAGCGCCGCATCTAGTCAACGACTCCAGGGTTCGACCCAGAGACTCCAGCACAGGACCGCCTCCGAAATGAAAGCGAGTTCCATGAAGTCAGATCTCAGTGAGCTGAAGAGCTCCATCTCAGAGATGAAGAACTTGAGCAACACAGCGGCTTCGATGAACTTCGGCAGGTAAGTCCAAAACCCCTGGTTTAGAAATAACTTCCCACTTGCGTAGGCCACGTTAACACGTGCCAATGTTTGGAGAATGTTTTTGTCAATAGGCCTTTAAGATAACACATAGACGGTTTCTTGGGAACATTAACGCTTAATGGCATCTGCCACATGCTGTCGGAGTTAGCTCACCTGAGCGACCTTGGCCCTCCGCCAATACCCAACCGATGTTTCCCTGCCCGTGTTTGCAGTTCCAAGCCGGCAAACAATAGCAACGCCCGCTCTCGGGACGTCTAACGAGTAGTTTTTAGTGGATATAGCTCCGCGTGCATAATTAGTCATAAGCCACTTCAACTGGTGTATTTTTAAACTGGGAATAATTCAGCAAGACATTTTCTGCGTTCCAGATTAAGGAGCTCAATGGAGAATATAGTGGATCAGGGAGATATAGTAGGCGATAGTAGTTTGCCTGACATTCGAGATCTCAGTGACATGGGAGACATTACAGACATGGGTGACATGTGCGAGTTGTCGGGCGACGGGCCACTCGTCACTTTCCCCGAATCTGACACACCTCCGCCTGTCAGCGAGAACCCTTTGCTTGTAGCTAACGCTGCATCCATCAACGCCAGTTTGAGCTCAGCAAATACACTGAAGTACAGCGCCGCGCAAGTTTCATCCGCCAGTTCGAGAAGAGTAGTGACCGATGGATACAGTGCATCAAACTCGAAAGCTAACAGTTCACGGATGCAACATCTGCAGCATGGAGACTTGCAGTATGCGGAGAGGAGCGCCGCCGGATCATCGAGAAAGTTGCTGCAAGCGGAGGGACTCGCTGCCGAACAGAACGCTGCGTATCTTCAAGTAAGTTCACCTTAAAAATACTAATACCGCAGTGCATTCTAATCCCAACCCCAAAATGTATCAATGGTGACACATTGTATCTAAGCGACACCCACAACAAAAGCACCACGCATGCGCGCAATGTAAATATATATGTATATGAACTAGCGCAAATGTTGTCTTCCACGCGTCTGCTAGTTGGAGTCTGAAAGGCGCGCCGAAGGACGTGACCTCGTCAGACGGCCACCGATCGATATCGCGGTGCTAGTAACGTAACCCGCGACGCCGAAATGTTCAGTCCGCCGCGCCTTCTTACCTCGTAAGGACAATCGCAATGGTTAAATTTCGTCATCGGTAGGAGCATGGCCCGCATAGTCGCATGGGCCAACAGGATGCTGCGCGGAGGATCACCGGGGCCGGTGAGAGCATTTATCTATGCCGCTTATCGCTGGACGCCACACGCCGCTGCCGCTCAGTCGGCGCCTGACCGTCGTGCGCGCGAGCGCATGCGGAAGTTAATTAACGCGCATGCGCGCTACAGTACACGAATAGTCCACTTATATATAGAAGCGGAATGTCCGCGGGCGGGGGGGCCCCGTGGCCAGTCCACCGCGGCGTCCTGTCACGCTTCCCTCTGCAAACTATGCAGAATCCTCCGGTGAGAGAAATTTCCCCGAATAGTTCTTGTTGTCGACCTTCTAAACACATGACGTCTATACACAAAACTTAAAATATTCATGAAAAGCCCGCCAGTTCCGCGCGATTGGCCTATTTCCAATAGAAGCGATAGGACGTACGATCCGAGACGTTTCGACGTGGGACTGTTTTCAATATAAAAGTAGTGTTCCTAGAGCTGGGAGCTCGTCGCGACGTTATACTGACCTGTAGCCATGTCTTCGAGACGCCGACCCAGACCTAAATTGCGCATCGCAACCGGTGTAACTATCAAACCAAATATTTGTTTAGTGAGACATCGCGGTAAAAATGTGCTTCTATCATGTAACAGTGGCTTAATAGTGATAACAAGTTCAAGATGTAGGTACTGAGGTCAAATTGAACGTATTTTCCAGAATTAAGTGTCGCAGTATGACTATACGTTATTCACAATCGACAAGTCTGTTGCCGCATCGAATTAGAATACTAATAGAGAGTCATTAGCGTTTTTGTTCGCGATTCAATTGATTCATGTGCGGTATTTTGTGGTTTTAGGAGCAGCGATCGCTAAAAGCGGGTGAGATAACGTCGCAGGAAGCGAAGAACATGTCTGCGACGAGCTCCAAGCTGCAGACGGAGGCGTTTAGTGCAGAGAAGAAGGCTATGGCGTCAGCGCAAGCGCTCCACACCGTCACCTCGAGTGGCATGTTCAGCCACAAGGAGCACTCCAGCGTCGCGCATTCCAACATGACCATCTCCAGCAAAAACCTTTCCACGAAAACAATGCTATCATCACAGGTAAGTCAACCATAAATGTCAAACCTAAGTAGTGGATGTAAAATCTTTCGTCATATTTACAAACGTTTCATAACGTGATTAAACTTAGTGCGATTATCGAATTGTTTACATTTTATTATTGCAGATGAGTCAGTTGCTAAACGGAACGATTAAGCCCGGCGACGAAGACTTAACCAACCTAACCTTCGAAGATTTAGATAAACTGAATTCGAATTCTAATCAGAAAGATGTGGAACAGGCAATATCGAAATATTCAACAAGAATGAACGCCTTTATTACATCCATTAAAAATAACCAAATTGACATGAAAAACGCTTCAGTTCATTTTAACAAATTAAACGAGATAGTGCGGAGAGCGTGGGCAGTTCCTACATACGGTCACGAACTGGGGTATTCCCTTTGCAACACTCTGCGAACGTCCGGCGGTCTAGACATCTTAATGACTAACTGCCTGGAAACAAGTAATCCTGATCTACAATTTTACTCGGCAAAACTGCTTGAACAATGTCTTACCACTGAAAACAGAGCGCACGTTGTGGAAAATGGCCTTGAAAAAGTTGTAAATGTTGCGTGTGTTTGCACGAAGCACGCGAACTCTGTGGACCACTCAAGAATAGGCACAGGGATTTTAGAACATTTATTCAAGCACAGCGAAGGCACTTGTAGCGATGTAATTAAGCTAGGAGGCTTGGATGCTGTACTCTTCGAATGCAGAAAGAATGACGTTGAAACCCTAAGGCATTGTGCGACAGCGCTCGCCAACCTGTCTCTCTACGGAGGTGCTGAAAACCAAGAAGCGATGATCAAACGAAAAGTTCCCATGTGGCTGTTCCCCTTAGCTTTCCACACTGACGACAATATCAAGTATTACGCTTGCTTAGCCATTGCGGTTTTAGTAGCTAACAAAGAAATCGAAGCGGCTGTATTGAAATCTGGCACATTAGACTTGGTAGAACCTTTCGTTACGACGCATAATCCGTCCGAGTTCGCACGATCGAACCTTGCACATGCCCACGGCCAGAGCAAGAACTGGTTGCAACGACTCGTCCCAGTACTGAGCTCAAAGAGGGAGGAAGCGAGAAACCTGGCGGCGTTCCATTTCTGTATGGAAGCTGGTATCAAAAAGCAACAGGGCAACACTGAAATATTCAGAGAAATAGGAGCGATAGAATCGTTGAAGAAAGTAGCGAGCTGTCCAAACGCGGTGGCGTCTAAATATGCGGCACAAGCCTTACGGCTCATCGGGGAAGAAGTGCCCCACAAACTGTCGCAACAGGTACCTCTCTGGTCCATAGAGGACGTCCGAGAATGGGTTAAGCAAATAGGTTTCTCTGAATATGCGAATAACTTTTACGACAGTAGAGTAGATGGAGATTTGTTGCTGCAACTAACAGAAGAAAATCTCAAGGAAGATATAGGTTTACAAAATGGAATCAAACGAAAAAGGTACCGTATTTGCATTTTCATTTACCCACGTTATCTTTGTATGTTAAAATGTTTCTTTATAAATAACTCTTTATTTTCCTTTTAGATTCACACGAGAACTTCAGCAATTGAAGAAAATGGCAGATTACAGTTCAAGAGATACGAGTAGCCTCAACGAATTCTTAGGAGGAATTGGTCCAGAGTACACTATCTACACTTATTCCATGCTCAACGCGGGCGTCGACAAGGAGTCCATTCGAGGTCTCAGCGATGAGCAACTGGAGAACGAGTGCCGCATCTTCAACAGTATCCACCGCCTCCAGATCCTAAACGCTATCAAAGGTAAAATTACCATTAATCATTTTAACAGTTTCCTGCCTTTTGCAAGTCAACATTATTTTTATGATGGTATCGTAAACCTAGTCACTGTTAATGCTGTGTTATAAATATTGTTCAAAATATTTAGCACATCAAAGATGTGACTAAAATATTGGGTCAATTATCTTAATAATGGTTAAACATGAGAATTACATTAAGGCCGCTATCATGAACTTAATTAATGGCGGATGGAACAGCGTTATACAACGTATTTACGATAAGAGCTATGCAAACATAACTAATGGTCCTATAAACATCAGAAAAACCTTGCACGTTACCTATTAATTTTGTTTTTTAAGCAAGAAGTCTCGTAAACAGGTGCAAAAACTAGTTACGGAAATGACCTTACTCGCTTATTTCTTATAAAAGTGATGCATGAAATATTATTCCTATCAAATAACTGACGAAGTGCATATAAAAATTATAAAAGCAACTATCATAGCATAGCCCTCGTGTCTTAAAATAAGCCAATCCTACATTTTCGACAAACAATCCTATAGCAAAGTTTCTATCAATTCCAGTTTACGAAAGCACGCTTCCCAGTAAAGGAGAAGAGAACCTCGAGAAGAATCTGGACGTGTTCGTCAGTTATCGGCGGTCCAACGGCTCACAACTAGCCAGTCTGCTCAAAGTCCATCTCCAGCTGAGAGGCTTCACAGTCTTCATTGATGTGGAGAGATTGGAGGCTGGAAAATTCGATAACAACCTTCTACAAAGCATACGACAGGCGAAACACTTCTTGCTTGTCCTGACGCCCTCTGCGCTCGATAGGTGCATGCAAGACAATGAGCAGAAAGACTGGGTCCATAGGGTAAGTAGAGTTTTACTCCTAGTATAGTTAGTTTTGCCCTCTCGTTTTGAACTATAAGTATAAATTATCTACTTCTAAGCATTTATCGAACATCGTTCAGTTAAAAATGTCAAAAAAGTAAAATAAAGCATAATAAGCAATGTTTAATAACGTATGTTGCATGTTCGATTATTTGAGATGATGTTCTAAGTTTGTGTTGCCATGACGGACAGGCCAATAAAGGTACATATGCTTAACTTCAGATAGGTAATTTCGGAATTTTAGTGCTTAATTGGTAGATAAAAATAATTATGTACCCAGCTATGAATGTAATGTACTCGTACGTAACTACAAATACAAACAAATAAATACAAATACAAAAATATAATAATTGCTGCTTAATAGGACGGGCGATATCTTAGGTAGTGCATTCATTAAGAGATCCAAAATATGAATCAAATATATTTAATTGTATCATAGTCTAAACATGGGTGCAAACCCAAGAATCATCTCCGGAATTGGTTAATATTGGTATTTAAATCTGTTTGTTTAAATAAATAGTTGCAATTTCCAGGAGATTGTGGCGGCATTGCAGTCCCAGTGCAATATCGTGCCCATCATCGACAATAACTTCCAGTGGCCTGAGCCCGAGGAGTTACCCGAGGATATGCGCGCGGTGTCCAAGTTCAATGGCGTTCGGTGGATTCACGACTACCAGGACGCCTGTGTTGAGAAACTAGAAAGGTGACTACACGATCTAAGAATTTTATTAGTCTATTATAATCTGTTATGTCTGAAAGGCGGCGATCAAACATCGAAAAAAACTATGCATTCGAAAAAAATAAGTGATATCCGAATCCAGCATAGGCCTGACATTCCTCTACAAAAGCATCAACTTATTCCTAATACGATTTAATTTAGGTGGGTTTTTTAAAATTAAGTAACCTTCGAGTTTGATCAGGTCGCTCTTATGTTATCGACAATTGAACCTTTCTGTCACCCGAACCCGAAGACCATATCTCGTCTCGATCTCAGTGGGACTTCTTTTCTTTTCCTTTTGACTGACGCACTGAGATGCAAAGCATAGCCGGTAAATATGAAGCGATAGGAAGTTGTCCATCGTGTAGACTTGCTGTTCTGTGACTACTCGAATATCATATTGGCTGCCAGCCACGGTCACTTATCTAGGGTCATTCGATCCTACCGGAGATACTTATGGCGCCCCAGCCAACGGGTTATTTGTATCTTAGTAGGTACTACGCACAGTTCCACTTATAAATATTTAGTTTTTTTTTATTAATACTCTGAATCATTTGACAGTTTCCGCGAAAACTTTGACTACCGAAACTGACTAAACTCAATCTCAATGGTTGTTCGGTACTAGGTTTCCTTCAGAGTTCAGCGATATACTCGTAAAACACCTTGACTGCTTCGCACAATTCTGTTACAAAAGCTGCCTCATTAAGAAACTATACATGTACTTACTTTTGATCATCAGTATTCAAGGGTTCTCTATAACATCATTAACACATGCCTGTTTTCGTCCAGTTTCCTGCGCGGCAAGTCCAACCTCTCGAACCGTCTGGACGGGCTCCGGTCGCGCGACGTGAGCACCCCCGGCACGGCCACCATCGGCCGCGGGCCGCCCAGCTACCAACGCATGGCGTCGTGCGAGAGCCGGGGCAGCGACAAGAACGATTGACTAGAGGGCTACACGCTGCCGCCTATTAGGTAAGCATTTGCCTATTTTCGACCAGTGTGTTTTCTATAGGTACTCGCCCGTGAAACGACGTGCGAACCTCCAGTAGGTAGGTACCGTCATCCTCTTCAAACAAGATCAAATGACGACGGCGGAGCGGCCCGGCCACCACTACGCGCCAGTGGCAGCAGCGAGCGTTAAAAACAAAATCACAGCGATACAAATACTGTTGACAACCAAAACTCACTAAGTAACAAATACTTACTTAAAACCAGGCTCGCATCTCAGTAGCAATCTACAAACTAGACACGAGGTTTCGAGGTATAGTGACAGAAATTTTAGGGAGTTTTAGTCGTCACCATCAGGCGATAAGATACACACCACGATACGTCGCGCGTCGTGGAAGCAACTAAAACAATTGATAAGATATTTAATGCCTGCTGTTTTCATAGCAGAAAGTCTGAGCTCTACGCGCCTGAGGAAACGCGACGTCTGCATCATCATCAACCAACGATCAACCACAACACAAAATACAAAAGATAATTCGGAATTGAATTTTATTGTAGAAACTTAGAAAACTATATACTTACCACAACTAACTTAGTACCTATTAAGTACCTACTTACCTAAAATCATTACTATGAAAACCGTAATACTAAAAATCTAGTTGCACTCATAAATAACATTGTTTTTTCTCTCCAACAGACCGCAAAGACGCCGCCAATCATCCTTAGAAAAAGCTTCGCCAGTATTCTCGCTTAGTTGCGACCAACTATCCATTGGAGGCACGCAAACTGCGTCCCCAATGAAGTCCCTCCACAGCCTCCCGGAGCGTCTCTCAGAGAGTAGTGATAATATCGACTACAACGAAGACGCCCGGCGATGCCGGAGTTGTGAGGGAAAGTTGGACGAACAGCCTCACTCCCTACGCACCCCCGTAGAAGCTGCCACGCAAACAAAAAGAAAAAAAAACTTCATGGACCGATGTGTGAACAAAGTTAGACTATGCTGATTGACAGACGGTGAATACGCTTGCAGTGTGTGCCTTGTATATGGCTGCCTTATTGGACATTTCGCATATATATGTGAATCTTATTTTAAAGTACAAAAGTGTGCACAAGTGTATATATTTGTGTATGTCGATGTTAAAATTTATGTTATGTTAGTTATGCACGAAGCCCGAACCTTAACTGGCTCCGCACACTACGACTTCTTGTGACCGCGACAGTACATATGTCTCTTTTGCACGCTCGAAGTGAGAAAAGGTACTGTCGGGGCCACAAGCCGTAGTGTGCGCTGTGTCTAACGGCCCGGCCACGACTACGCGCGACTAGCGGCAGCGATGAGCAGCGAGCCGTAAAAATAAAATCATAGCGATATTATGAAGTAAGGCACAAGCCGCCGCGCGCGTTTGCAACTCTATTTTGTTTTAACTCTGCGTCGCTCGCCGCTAAGACCGATGTAGTGACCGGACCGTATTAATAAGGATCAATATGTATATGTATAGCAGTAACATTTTGTTTCTGTAAATTGGCCGGGGCTGAATATTGACTTATACATAAAATTGTAATCTCATTGAGTGCATGTGGATTGACCATTGAGATGTGACAAATGGTTGCTACCCTGCAGTGTTTCAAGAACACCGCACGAGGTGGCAATGAATACCCCAGTTTGCTATTCGTTGTAGTATGGCAAATTGCTTATACGCTTTCTGACTTGCAATACCTAATGAATTATTTCATTTTTATCTCTCTATCTCTTCACTCTCTATACAATATACAAATGAATTTATGGACATATTATTATTTCTTGTTTTAGTCTTGCCAATAAAGTATAAATGTCAAATGCGCGGATTATACAAAATTACAATACCTATGCATAATGTGATAGCTTAGATCTTTTAGTAATTATTTTGTATGAAATAATGAAAACTGCTAGTTTTACCTTTTATTTAACTCTTTAGCACCCTGATTTCAATTTGTCTTGTACCTTATATTGTTGAAAATTGTACAAAATTTTACCTTAGAAATAATTGTTAATGTAGTCATCGATTATAATGAGTTAACCATGTTATGATTAAACATAATTATACTTTACCCCTTAAAGATATATATTTATATACTAGCTCTAACCGTGAAATAAATGGTATTATTAAAACAGTTCAATTGTTTAGAATTTTATCCCCCTTCCATAATTTGTCAAACATATTCCTAGTAAATCCGGAGCAGATTTGGTTCATGTTAGCAGTAAAATAAGGTTCTCAAAATACTTTAAAATTGTCTATGGGAATGAAGTTCTATGACCAGGAATACCATGCTAATGATGATTTGGTGTAGGAATACCATGCTAATACAGCCTTAGAAGAAAACATGTCCATGAACTTGTGATGGCAAATTTTTCTTTGTGGAACTATCATTCTGTTACAAATTAAAAAAAAGGACCTACTTACGTAAGATACTGCCGACTTCATTGACCTTCTGACCGCCACAGTCGTTATATCATCGGAAAATGCGCCATTGACGCCAACGTCTAATGCCATCCAATTTTCAATGGTCAAAAGCTTTGTAATTGAAACTGCTACAAGTGTTATTCAATCCCTGTTGATTTTGAAGTGCTTCAAAACTTTTTTAGGGTTCCGTACCTTAAGGGTAAAAACGGGACCCTCTTACTAACTAAGCCTTCGGTGCCCGTCTGCCTATCTGTCCGTCTGACACCAGGCCGACCATGATAGCTTTCAACTATGATAGCTAGAAAGTTGAAATTTTCACAGATGAAGCATTGGTGCTGCTACAACAACAAATACTAAAAACAGAATAAAATTCATATTTAAGTGGGGATCGGTCGGTCGGAGGATTTTAAACACAAATGACACAGAGGGTACTCCAGTAGCATAGAATTGTGGAATAAAAGATTTGGTGTGATTGACGTAACGATGTGATAGCTCGGTTGGGAGAGCACTACGCCGGAAACGTAGGATCGCTGCTTTGAGTCCAGCTTATATCTCAGTGGATCACATTACATTTTTCTTTAATTATTTAAGTAGGTACCTCTCGACATAATTTTAGACAGTGGTACCAATCATAAAGTTATTTAATTTATACAGTAGAAGAAGTTACGATACTGTCGATGCCACCCTAGGGCATATACGAAAGCAACTGGTTGGAAAATTCAAGTTCGATGATTCAAATACAATGGCTTGCGCATCAGTTCTGTGGTCTAATTGGTAAGATGCCCTTGTTGGCCCGGAAAGCCGTTAGAATTGGGTCTTCAAACCATTAAATTATTCAATTCAATGTATACATTTTGTTTATGCTAGCAGAAGTCACTCTTTAATAAAAAAGTCTGTTTGTCTGTCCTGTCAAGACCATAAATCTTGGGAATGCATAGAGGTATTGTGTTGAAATTGAAACCAGATAGGTTCTCAGGTCTACAGTCCCATAAAGCTATAAAAAACTCAATCTTTTAAGTTAACATAAAAAAAACCTAAATTTTATCACTCCAGGGAATCAAATGTAGGTACCTACAGGTACGGTATTCTCTGTTGACCTAGAACAATGAAATTTGGCAAGTAATACCATGTTATAATACTAGTAACGGAACCAATCTGAAAACTATATATTTGTAGATCATAAAAGATATAGTCATTACTCAAAGTATGTAATTAATCATTGAGGTTAAGCAATGGTATAAATTTGTATGGAACCCTCATAAAGGCTGATATTTGTAATAGAACAATGCAAGATACCTGCACACAATTCTAGTAGGTGATCTAATTGAATAATTTGACTATCATCAAACAGAACAGGTAAAAATCAATGATTACACAATTAATAATCACCAGTTCATATTATTATCTTTAATATAATATACATATGTACAAATTGCAACACTGCAACTTTACAGCTGAGCAGCAGTGAAATGGTACAAATACCTGACTGGCGTGGAATGACATCTTGTCTATACTTTCTTATTGGTATTTTATGGTTTGCGATCAATGGCTTTGTTTCCATTTAGTGGACCAAAATAATATACTCATATCCACAGCAAGTTGTAAAGCATAATAAAATAGCATCAAATATAAAATCGTTTTACAAATAGTTGTCATAAATTTACTTTCAACGAAAATGAACACTCCTCACAGTCTATAACCACTGACTGTCCATTAACATTTTTATTCGTTTCTTCAAGTACGTAATTAGCACCACATCTACACAAATAAGTATATACACCATCATCAAAGTCCATGTCTGTTAGGTTTATCACATCATACA
This sequence comes from Apotomis capreana, assembly GCA_947623375.1. Taxonomy (NCBI): domain Eukaryota; kingdom Metazoa; phylum Arthropoda; class Insecta; order Lepidoptera; family Tortricidae; genus Apotomis; species Apotomis capreana. The sequence continues at coordinate 17,691,536 of OX392506.1, read as the reverse complement.
GCAGCACATCGGAGTTACTGTGTTCTGAGTTAGATAATTGAGCATCATATACCTTTCTTGAATCAGGATCCCGAAGAACATTCCATGCTTTTTGAATCAGGAGAAATCTATCTTGATGGCAACTCACTTTGTCCGGATGGGTAGATAATACGAGATTCTGATAACTCTTCTTTAGCTCCTCATTTGTCGCAGTTCTATCACATTGGAGTATTTTGTAATAATCAGGAAATTCCGATTGACTGTGTATGTTTACATTCGTCATCTTTACGGTACTTTTACAGGGTTTGTACCACTTGTATCATACTCATACGTAATCCTTGTACAATCGTGTTCTAATAAAATAGAATATATCTATGTTTTATTCTAATTATTTTTTAATTTATTAAATGACCATGGATATCTTTTATTCTATTACAAAGTATTGTCAGGTTGATTTAATTTAATTCTTTGCATATTTTAATACTCAATTTAACTTAACCTCAAAATTCATCATTATCAATATTCACAATATTGTCAAAGTGACGTATTGTCATTTTTTATTTCATGACCATGGCAACCCTGGCCTTCTGGCCCTTCTGTCGAGTCAATGACGTCAATGTGACGTAAAAAACCAGTAACCAGCTCTGAAAAAGTCTTTAGTGCAATAATTCGTCAAAAATTCTCACTTCACACCTAAAGTCGGATTTTTTAAATAGCCGGAGTAAACTGACGCAATTTTTACGAGAGCAATTTGAACTTAAACTTAACCAAATTGCTCTCGTAAAAATTGCGTCAGTTTACTTCGGCTAATTAATAAATCAATTGCATGTTTTCTAATTCATTGTTTTAAGAAATTATTTCTGAATAACTAAAATATAAATTACGACATCTAACAAATCACTTTGGCTAATTAAAAATTCAACTTTAGTATTATTACTGAATGGGATATTATTTAAATGCACATCTATAATAATTTTTCAGTACACTAGGTAACTCAACTAATTAACTGAATGCATACCAGAAAAACTTATGCTGTGCAAAAAAAAACAATTGATTAACTGAACATGTCCTACAAAAAAAAACTTAAACATCATACAAAACGAGATGACCTTTTTAGCCGAATTCACACCAAAAATATGGTTTGTACATCAGATATATTTGAAAGTTTCACCAAAAATACTGACTTGAACACTAATTATCCTCGCACTGCACACTAAGATCCGACTCGGCCGGGTTAGGTTAGGTTAGTTTTTTTTTTTTTATAAGTAAAACAGTTTTGCAAATACCTTTAAATAGTATATTAAATTCGCATTATTTAGTGTGCATAATTAGTGTGAAAGTCAGTATTTTTGGTGAAACTTTCAAATATTTTGATCGTAAAAGGGAATATACAGATATCGATTTAAATACATGAGATTGAGATTGAGATTGAGATATTTATTGATAAAATTATAGAATTTTACATGTCAGTTCATTATTTAACATAAATAGTATATAAGTAAGTTCAAATACAAAATTCTATATTATACAATGATATTATTAATATTCATTTAAGTTATTGAAATTATTATTCATTTAAATTATTTACAAGTTTCATTTTCATATTAGTATTTTAATTATAATTCTTCATTTTAATAATTATACATTTAACATTTATCTGTTGTCCATATTATGTCCAAACATCCAAACCTCTCAAGCCAATGATGTAGGGTGTTATCTAATTTAATACACAAAAACAAGGTGTGTTGTAGATTTTATTACCTCGACATAAATTCCGCTATGCTGTAGCAAGCGAGGTCGATTAACATTAGTTTTAGTCTATGAGTGAATATTTTGTCGCTTGCAGCGTTCACGATATCACTCGGAAGTGTATTGTAAATCTTAACACCTAGGACACCGAGTGACTTTCGCGCTTTGGCGAGTCTCCGACGTGGGACGAGCAGCAGGTGCGCGCCTCGGGTGTTCCTGTCGTGGCACTGCCCGCGGCTCGTGTACTGGTCTAGGTTAGCTCTCACATATTGACAGGCTGTTAATATGTATATACACGGTAGCGTGAGGATTTTATTCTCCTTAAATAACGCCTGAGCCGGAAAATCATAAGGCTTACCGGAGATTATTCTTAGTGCCCGTTTTTGTAATAAGAAAGGTCTCTCACAATCTGCCGCGGTACCCCATAAATCGACACCTTGAATTAGAATTGAGTGGAAATATCCATAATAAGCAATCCTGAGGTTTTCGGGTGACAGGGTGGGTGCGAGTCTGGATAGGGCAAAACAAGCTGATGATAACTTGTCACAGGCTACATCTATGTGGGGCGACCATGTCAGACCTGCATCTATTGTAAATCCTAGATATTTAACATGGTCAACTTGGGGTAGGTGGATGTTATTGGTAACAATATTAAATAAATTGGTGTCGCCTTTGCGCAGTTTAAAATGCATAATATTAGTTTTTTCGATATTTAATTGCATGCCGTTCGACTCAAACCATTCGGAAATCTGATGCATCACCCTCTTGGCCTTAGTTTTTAAGCTATTAAATTCGACATCATTAATTATTATGCATGTATCATCCGCAAACATAATGTATTCGGCATCGGAACATGCAGTTGTTATGTCATTAACTAGGGCTAAAAAAAGGTTATTCCCCATCACCGATCCTTGTGGAACCGAGCAACATCCGATAGGTTCGAGGTTTGATTTCGCGCCAGGAACATATGTACTTTGTTGTCGGTTATACAAAAATGATGCGATTGCATTTAGGAAATTTCCTTCAAAGCCATACCGAGCCAGTTTTTTTAACAGTAGCGTGTGGTCAATCATTTCGAAGGCGCGCGAGAGGTCGCAGAATATCGCTGCGACCTGTCGCCCGCCCTCGAGATGCGACATGACCCGTGCGACCAGGTCGCGCGCCGCGTCCTTTGTCGATCGGCCTGGTTGGTACGCATATTGCTGCCCATTTAGAAGGTTATTTGATGTAAAATGTTTCATTAGTCTTGCACTCAATAACCGCTCAAACACTTTAGATACTACAGGAATGAGTGATATTGGTCTGTAAAATTTTGGTACATGCATTTCTCCTTTTCCCTTGTAAATAGGCTGCACTTTCACCAACTTTAGCGCATCCGGATAAACGCCAGCGCTAATACACTCGTTTAACAATAAAAGGAGCAATGATATTAGGACAGGTGGAAGAAAGTCTATGATGTGGGTTGACATATCATTAATGTCCTTTGATTGTTTGCGTTTTACTTTTTTACATGCACTAATTATTTCGTCCAACGTAAACGGTTCGAAAATAAATGTAGGCGCTGAACTAGCTATGTATTGATCAAGATATGCAAGCGCATCACCAGTGCGCGGCTGCGTGTTGACGTTATTTGTGTGTGTGTAGTAGTGGTTCAGCTGATCGGCGGCGGCTGCGGCGCGCGACCGCTCGCAGTCTCCACTCGACCGGCTGATAAGCACATTGATCGGGTTGCTTCTGCTGGTGTTGCGCTTGCATGTCTCAGAAGAGATCACATTCCACATAGCTCGACTCACATTGCCATCAGTACAACGTCCTATTTTGTGGTTAACGTAATCCTTCCTTTCACTTCTTAATGTTGCCCAGAATGTAGTTTCAAGTTTTAGTAAGTACGAACGTAACATGCCTTACTGAATGATGAAGGATCTTTAAGCAATCAAAGAATAATAAATAAAACTAGTTATTTGTCATGACGTAAATTTATTGGAGTATAATTAAAGTTTATATAGATATAAAGGATAATAAAGAAGCAAAAATTTAACGCAATCCACTGAAGTAAACGTGGGGATTGAACCCACGATTAAAGCGTGTATCTATATATAAATAAGAAATGTGGTATTACCACAAAAATAGGATCAACAATTCAACATTGATTCTGATGACGCGGTTCACGCGGTTGGCTCAGTATGTAAGCACCTGCCTACTGAGCCGGCGGTCCCGGGTTCGAATCCCGGCCAGGGCAAATATTTGTGTGATGAACTTGAATATTTGTGCTCGGGTCATAGTTATTTTATGTATTTAAGTATATGTGAGTGTGTTTAGTAAAACGTCCCACTTTGTTGATTCTAGTTACGGAGTTACGGGCAGTTTAGTGAAATAGGGCAACCCTACCGAAAATCGGCTTTCAATAAAAAGTGATGGAACATACTGTAATAAAGCTATGATTTTGATGTCGACGCATAAATGTCCAATTTGAGCACTTTTTTAGGGCCTCAAAGTTTAGTGCCTAGCGTCCCACTTTGTCGAATATCTGAAAAAATCGTCGATGTCGTATTTGTGACTGTTTTAAGGAAAACTTTCTACTTTGACGATATGGAGTTATGAGTAGTTCCTAATACTGCAGAACATAAGCTATCTTTTGATGAAAGAATTATGTCTCTAATTGCTATAGTTATTTTTTTTTTAATTGTTCAGTTGCAAACGTGAAAAAGAGACAACCGAGAAAACGTTGGTTAAAGTTTGGGACGGCAAAAAACACACTTGTACTTTGAAGTTATGGAGTGGTTGGTATCAAATTAATTGTCATACCATAAGGATTTCAAATTAGTCAAAATCATATATGTAACCTTAGTAGTCTGAATGTTACGAAGGCTTGAGCATAAAAACAGAACGAAAATATCTCAATGTGAATATGGTTTTCATTTCTACATTTATAACGCAGATTCATCATTCTCTTAGGAGTTTGAATATAATTATATTCTCAAGCTAAAACAGACAGAAATAGCTATATAGCCCTTTGGTTAGTTAAACATATAGGTATGTAGGTATAAGCAGGGTTGGGTAGCCATCGATGATAGACTTTGTTATCCATGATTCCGCTGAATAAAAATTAGTAAGTATTGTTTAAAAAAATATAATTTCAAAATGACAAGATTTATAGTATTTTTTTAAACATCAAACTTTTAAACTCTTTTAAATTAAAAATATATTATTATCACAAACATATGATTTCCTTTAGGAACTTTGCTCCTACAATTAGTATTTTTATAACTTTGACGATCATAATTATTATTATTTCATTTAGAAAAACTTTTCAGCTATGTTTTTAAATATGATTTTATACTTGTAGTCAATTTTTAGCGTATGGACCACTAAACCAACAAAGTGGGACACTAAGTTTTTGCACGTTTGAGTCGGAAATAAATTCAGTTCAAATTCCGTAAAAAAGATCAAACAAACGACATATAAGTATCAATGACCATTATATTAACAATTACAAACCTTTATCTCATACATAAAATGGTATTTATATACGAAACACATACATTTCACGGAACAAGCACTAGAGTTTAGTAAATCGACAAAGTGGGACGCTCCCTATAGAAAATAACTAAACTTTATTTGTATGAAAAGTACTTAATATTTGATATTTACATACTTTTTATGCGTAATAAGTGTGTTTTTAAAGTAATCGTATGTTATATATTACAACACACATGTCATTTGTATTTTTTTATGCTATATTTTTCAATTCATTTTTTATTAACTTTTTGATATAATGACTAACCAAAGGGATCCATAGAATTATTTCTATCTATTTTCGCATGAAAATACATTTATAAATACAATTTTAAACATAAATCTGCGTGTCGTGTTATCAATATAGAAAAAAAAAACCATATTGACATTGAGATATTTTCGTTCTGTTTTTATATTCAAGCCTCCGTAACATTCAAACTATTAAAGTTATACATATATGATTTTGACTAATTTGAAATCCTTATGGTATGACAATTAATTTGATACCAACCACTCCATAACTTCAAAGAACAAGTGTGTTTTTTGCCGTCCCAAACTTAAACCAACGTTTTCTCAGTTGTCGCTTTTTCACGTTTGCAACTTTGATGAATTCTAATAAAATAACTATACCACCTAGAGACATAATTCTTTCACCAAAAGATAGCTTATATTCTGTAGTATTAGGAACTACTCATAACTCCATATCGACAAAGTGGGACCTTTTCTGAAAACTGTCACATATATTTATCTATATTAAGTATGTATACGTAGTCAGGTCATAAGTTCTGTCACACTGTTCGAATTTCAAAATTTACATTTGAAATTCGAATATCTCATCAATAAAAAAAAATGAAAAAATTGACATTGCCGTCATTTTCAAACACGGAGTGGACGCAGACAGAAGACCGTGTCGCTGTTATTGCATTACACCGCTGTGGTTACGCGCCAAAACAAATTTTAAAACTTCTAGAAAATTTGAAAATTACGCTTAGGTTCGTATATCGTACCATTAATCGATACCGGGAAGTCTCTTCTTTCGTGGATAAAAAGAGAAGTGGGCGACCACGCTCGGTTCGGACTAAAGCCGTCATCAAAGCTGTGAAGGAGCGAATACGAAGAAATCCCGTGCGCAAGCAAAAACTTTTAAGTCTTCAGATAGGCATAAGTAGGCCGACAATTAAAAGAGTGATAAATGAAGACTTAGGACTTCGGGCTTATCGGAAAAAAACCGGTCATCTTCTTAATACTCGCCTAAAAAAAATTAGGCTTCTAAGATCGCGAGCACTGTTAAAGCGGTACGCAGGTAAAAAATACCGCGAGATCCTATTTTCGGACGAAAAGATTTTTACTGTGGAGGAAGCCTTCAATAAACAAAATGATAAAATATACGCCACTAACAGTGAAGAAGCGAGCAGGCGTATCCCCCGTGTCCAACGTGGCCACCACCCGTCATCAGTCATGGTTTGGCTCGGAGTGTCATATTCAGGCCTAACTCAAGTGTTTTTCTGCGAAAAAGGTGTAAAAAATAGTGCCGCTGTATACCAAAATACCATCCTAGCAAACGTTTTAGAACCTCTTTCACGTACAATGTTCAAGAACAGACAATGGGTGTTCCAGCAAGATTCAGCACCGGCTCATAAAGCAAGGAGTACGCAAGCCTGGTTCACTAGCCGTAAAATTGACTTCATCCGGCACCAGGACTGGCCCTCCTCCAGCTCAGACCTGAACCCCCTCGATTACAAAATATGGCAACATCTAGAGCAGGAAGCATGCTCTAAACCTCACCGCAATTTGGAGTCGCTGAAAGCATCTATCGTCAAAGCAGCGGCACAAATCGACATGGAAGTCGTGCGTGCAGCGATAGATGACTGGCCGCGAAGGTTGAAGGCATGTATCGAAAATCACGGAGGCCATTTTGAATAAATATTTAGCTATTAGAAAGACAAATTCATCACCTTTCAATTAATGTATATATTATAAACATAATTATAAACTAGTTGTTTTTGTTTAATGTTTAACCTGTGACAGAACTTATGACCCGACTACGTATCGTCGTCTATTACCCACAAGTCTTCTTGAGCTTAATTTGGGACTAGATCGATTTGTGTGTGGTTGTCTGATATTTATATTATAGATATGTATATTAATTTTTGTTTCAGTTATTAAAATATCTTTAATACAAGTCACTAGAAAAATACGAAGAGTAAGTACTTAATAATGCTCTTAAAAATATCAAATGTAGCTTTAAGTGTACTACGTTGGCAACCCAAAATATTTTTTTAATTTTGTATTAGTACAATGGGAAGCTATAATGCCTAAAGCAAGTATTGTTGTGGGATTGAAGAAATAAAGCATTATTTAAATGGAAATATCCTTTGAAAATTATGAATGATTTTCAATGTTAATCTTCTTTTTATGACAACAAACATTTTATGTATTTGTATGATTTCTGAACACTTCCCTAACATGCTAACATTAAATTAACAAACAACACAACAAGCTGTCATCCCGCTATAACCTATGTTTCTGTTCATTATTTATTTAAGTTATTAATTATTATTAAATAATTGTGTGGTAAAAGTTAAACGACATAATGCCTACTTGGAATCAAATTCAGTCTCAACTGAGGCATCCCAACAACCCTGTAGTGTTCTTCGACATTACCGTTGGAACTATGGTAAGTTTACCACCAATAAACAAACATCTTGGAAAGTTTTAACCTATCTCCTTACGCTAAATGTATACCATTTACAGGAAATCGGACGAATGATTTTCGAGCTTTTTGCGGACGTTGTACCCAAAACAAGTGAAAACTTTAGAGAGTTTTGTACCGGCGAATACCGGAGAGATGGCGTGCCATTGGGTTACAAAGGTGCGACATTCCACAGAGTAATCAAGGACTTCATGATACAAGGCGGAGATTTTGTAAATGTAAGTTCTATATTGCCATAAAATCTTGATGTTTGGTATTTTATTTAAAACTTTCACGAGCATATAAAAAATAACCCCAGAAACCGACAGAGCCCGAGCAAACCCTACCCCAAACGCCGACAGCCTGCCAGGCGTATTGTACTATAAAAGCGCCCACCTGGCAGGCTCTGTCAATGTCTGCCATAGGGTTGCACCTTCCTAGCGGGCTGTGTGGGTTTCTGGATTCATTCTTTTCCCTGGTTGGGAAAGTTTTAACCAACAATAATGTCAGATCTGCTCTACTGTTAGCAGCACCTAAGTAAAATGATTACCAAATAATAAATAAATTCCGATGCTTAATAATTAATTCTAATGTACCTTTCTACAAGTTTACACAATTTTCTGTCTTGATTTTCAGGGAGATGGTACTGGTGTAATGAGTATCTATGGTGGGAGCACATTTGCAGATGAGAATTTCGGCTTGAAACACGACTCCCCAGGTTTATTATCCATGGCAAACAGTGGTAAAGATACAAATGGCTGCCAATTCTTCATCACATGCGCTAAGTGCAACTTTTTAGATAATAAGCATGTAGTGTTCGGACGAGTTATAGATGGACTATTAGTTATGAGAAAAATAGAAAATGTACCCACAGGGCCCAATAATAAACCAAAAATACCTGTAACAATTTCTCAGTGTGGGCAAATGTAAATAAAACACAATAAAAAAATTCTTAGCTTATTTAATTTCCTTCTAGTTAACTAGAGAAAGCTTAGCTTCCATTTTATTAAATAAATAATTTCTTTTAAGGAAATATTATATATCACTTACGCATAGGTAACAAATTTTAACATCAATTTAGTATGTCATTATTTCATATCAGTAAATTTCTTGGCGGTAAAGTGGCTGTTCCAAATCTATTACCAACTTCTGCTATGAATGCACCTTCCATTTTTTTGGCAACTTGATCAAAGAACAAATTTGAAATTTGGGAATGGAATACTGAGCGAAATTCGAAGTTTATATGGAAGTCCACTACACAGGATTGTTGTTCTTTTTTAAGGCCGGGGCTGAATCTCCACACAGTGAGTAAGTGTTCGAAGAGTCTTCCATCAGTACACTCTGCTTTTACTAGGTGAGGTTTGACTAGGGTTACAAATGATGTGTAGCTTTCATTAATTGGTGGGAATCCAACTACAAGTTCACCTATAAGATGGTCTTTGGCTTTTTTTGTAACAAGGGACTGTTTGCACCAAGGAACAAACTTGTGATAATTCTCCACATCAGCTACAACTTCGTACATCTGTTCCATGGTATATCTAAAACATAGAAAGTCAAAGTTAAGATTTACAATAATAATTTTTTTTTTTTTTTGGTATGTAAAACATTTATATTCCGCCAAACTTAGGACAGTTTGTTGGCGGATGGAATAATGTCTCTTATAGCCTTCTTCCAAATTACTGAACTGTTTCCAATGATTGAACAATTATTATAATAACTCCAGTCTAAGATGACAGCACATGAATAAATGTAGGCGTATGCATATTGGATATTGCTTACGTCATATACAAAATTAGAATAATGGTAATGGCTAAATGACGTGTTGACTGAAGTTCTCATAATAAGAGATCAAACCCTGCTCTTTTATGTTACAGGGTGTTTTGGTGAAAAAAAATGAGGTAAAAACAGGTCTGAGACTCATGCACCGAGGGTTTCAAACCACTAGAATACTAAGTAAATATATTTTCTAAATAAAAAATAAAATAAAATAAAATTTGTTTATTAAAAGGACAGAAATATAAATTGTACAATTAATCAGTGATCCCACACTAGGCTAGGCCTGTATTGCGGTGACTGTTAAGCAAACATTGACATTTCGCATTTGGGTGTCTGTTAAATGTATGTATGCATATATTTTCAGAAGCAATCAGCAAGTACTGTGTATGAGCTGACAGAATTTGATTGTTTTATACTTGTCACACTCACTATGCATCCAGCTAAGAACCTGTTGTCACCCAAACCCAGGTCTGAGAGCTTGTGAGGTTTCTCTGCTTCAGTAGTTTATCCAGTTATAATAGGTTTGCAAATATTCTACTAATAAATAGTATAGTACTGTAACAGACGGAGACAGGGAACAGCCCGATATCCCTTTCAGAGTTGTGAAAGGCTTTTTCGTAAGGGTTTGCTCACCATACCCTTTCCAGTCAAAATCAATTCAATTTACTTGTGAAACCCTTGTCATCAGGGATGGCAAGTCAATTAAATGGTATCATAAAACCCTTATGGTTTGCTTGCCGATTCATGGCTAATGCCATAAAAACCTTAATAGACCAACTATATGTCTAATGCCTAGGGCCATCCTGTCTAGCATAACTGGCCATAAATTCTTTCTCTCACTGCATTGGAAGGTAAGAAACATACATATATGACAGAGAAAGAGTTACATGACAGTGACACAGCAGGACTACTTTGAAGTTCCAAATTCACACCAAGCCATCGCTCTTATCTTGTATTATAATTATTGGTGTATTTTTGCAGATATATGAGAAGTATGCGGTTGGGCCATATGTAAAAATGTGTAAAATCGGTTAACTTTTTGAGATTTTCTATGATTAGCCAAGATTAAAAAAAATTTGCTGACTGGGATAGAAAATTTGCCAATAACATTTACATTTTCAATGCTTTTGATAGATGCGCCTAGTGTGAGATCTGTAGAATTTTTAATTCAGCATGATATAAAGTTCTAATTTCGACTTTGGGGAACCCTCCAGGAATGCTAGTAGTTATTATATAGGTAATAATAATCGTATAAATAAAATATGTACTCACCCTACGAGTTGTCTTCCGCGATACTCGCGGCTACGGCTTTGTTTAGGGAGGCTGAAGAATGAACGAATTTGCTGTTGCCATGTTGTTGTGCCCTCATCTGTTTTATTTATGTCGTGACCCTGAAATCTACGGGGAGTGAAAAGAATTAACATAGAAATGTATTTTTATGTCAAGGTGATACACAAAAACAGAAATAGCTAAGAAGATAATAATTGTGTAAATTTGATGCCTATACAGCTAACTACTGCAAAAGGAAATCTATTGCTGAAAAACATTTCATAATGCGTCGAAATTCCATCTCCATTACGTTTCTATTACCTTGACTTTGAATCTGTTCTTGACAGAAGTCTTGTGGCAGCACGGTAAATTCTCATTATAACCATACCGCGCATATACTTAATAGTTCAAATCCGACTTGTTTATGATAGCACAAAAACATTTTCACCAAAATTCCATTTGAACTTTTAGGATTTTTTTTCGCTAAGTACGGAACAAATTATTAAGGAAGTGGAGTTCAGCTTCAGGTGACAACTGACTGACATTTGTTTGACAATCACATCACATTACTTACTATGACATCACTGAACTGCGAGGAACCATAGATAAGATTAAAATTAATAAAAAAAAGAAGTGCGACAGAGAATGAATTATTAATTAATTGGTATAAATATGAAGCCCGCCCAACACTCGCGGTGCGAAGTCGCTCCGTGAATTCACGGCGTGAATTTTACGCAGCGGTTCACGCACACCTGTGTCCCTCCACACTCGCAAAGCTTCGCAGGCGTACCCTTTGTCGCGGGTCGCGGGCCAAAAACCGACACTGATCGGGGAATGGCGCGAAGCGCGAATGCGAAGGCGTGAACAAATTATCTAAGCACGCGGTTCGCGGCTTTCGCGGGCGTTCGCGCCGCGAGTGTAGAGCGGGCTTTAGATGCAATGATGACTACAAAATTTTGTACTTTGCTTTGCAAAACTGGATAGATCTATCTCGCTCTCTCTTCTAACAAATTGATTGTTTTAACAAAAACTATCATTTTATACACTAAAATGAATGAGTAAAATATGGTGGAGTGCGCTATTTTAAGCAGTTTCTCATAAAATTTCACATAATTTTGGAGTCACTTGTTTCGGATTGGTTCCCATATGTCCATCATATGTCAATGTGACAGTGACAGTTAAACAGCGCGGTGGTTAGGTTTTCATCACTGCAAGCTTCGAATTTGAGCACGTGTTGTGTTACAGTGTGCGTGGTAGTTATTTAGTGATTTTAGTCCTGCTGTATAACAAATTAAGGTAGTCTTACAACCGTAAGAAGAACTTACAAAATGGGCCGTAAAGCAAAGTTTGATGAGACTAAAAAAGTAAAAAAAGGTCCCGGTAGAAAAGCTAGAAAACAGCCAGATCCAGTTTTCAGAAAAGAACTATGTAAGTATTCTTGGTTTTAACATACGTAACTTTAATACCGCTTGATTTTGTGGTCTCAAATCTAAGCTAGGGGAGCTAACCTAAAAATAATAGAATTTCTAAACAATATTCTCATGTGTCGCGTCGGCTTTCAATGCGGCTATTCGTATTTGTGTTTTGATAAAACTAAATTAAAGTTCTCTGAATAATGAAATGAAGGAAGTTCTCTTGTCGGAATAATCGTGAAGAAGTTTTATCAGTTTGCTGATGAAAACTACAAAATTTCCAAGTGCATTTTAGGTTAGAAGAATGCCTGCTCTATAAATATTTGGAGCTGGATTATAAATATTAGGATTTTGTGTTGGGTTTAAGCTTGCGGGGTTCTGTCGTATGGTTCACTCAAAGACTGTTTACTACGGATACCAATCAATGTTTTTATTATATCACTATCACTACATAGAATAAAACATAGTCGCTTGCTGCTATCTGTCTGTCTGTTCCTATGTATGCTTAGATCTTTAAAACTACTCAACAGATTTTGATGGGGTTTGTTTTAATAGATAGAGTGATTCAAGAGGAAGGTTTATAGGTCTAATACATGCAATATACATAATTGATCAGCATTGCAACCGTGCTAACCCAGGGCGGGTCGCTAGATACATATATGGAGTTTAACTCAAAATTCGAAGCAAATGAGGACATAAAATAATTATAAAAAAGAATGCTTTTCTAATGTCTTTCAATATTTTAAAATTAACTTATTTCGGTACAAGGTATTATAAAAAGGCTTATTATAAAAATGTTTTGACAGGTTATTGCTATAAAGATGTAAACAATTTTTACCTTACAGTAAGCCATACAATGGAACCTCATACTAAAAACAGTCACACATTTTTTTGTGGGATTCATTAAGCTTATCTTTAATGTTACTTAAACACATTAAACATTGGATTGTTTTGTGGTGGTGTAATTTAAACACATTAATAAGCTACTAATATAAGCTACATAAATTGCAAATATCCTTTTAATAATATACTTTCTCTGATAAATAAATAAATATAATACTTAGATACAGAAAAAAAAGTTTTTTATTTTACAGTTTAATGTCTATCTGACAAATGTATAAAAATATTTCTGCAATGTAATTGAATAATTTTTTGCTCAACACTATATGATAACAATATAGCATGCAATATACTAATACTACCATAATATTACTTTTCAGTGGAGGATGAGAATGAAGTCAAAAAGATGAGTCACAGACAAAAGCAGAGGGCAGCAAGGAGAGTGAAAAAGAAAGCAGAGTTAGCAGAAAAGCGGAAAGCATTGAAACAAGCTAAGAAAAATGTTGCAAAACAAACAGAAGCTAAGCAGGTGGAGGCAGAAGAAAACTCTGATGAATCGGGAGATGAAACAGTACAAGGTAAGTTTAGTATGATGACATGAATAAAAATAAAAGACAATCAAAGGGATGTTTTTATATTATTTTTTATTGATTCTGTTTTTAATGTAGAAATACCACAGTTACTTTCTGTCAATATTTAAATCAAAGAGATATTAACCTTTTGCCTTTTACTACTTACTTCTTTCTATTTTAACTTCTTGCAAACAATCCAGTGTCTATGTTAAGTGTCACTACAACACTTATAATATTTCTGTTACACTGCATTTGATATTGAAAAATTGAAATTTTATCTTATTATAGGATTCACTGATGATAATAAGGAATGGCTGAAGCCCAAGCAAAAAGGCAAATCCAAGAAGCCTGAGCCAGAAAGTGACAGTGGGCATGATGAAGGATCAGACGAAGATGCATCTGAAGAGGAGGGATCTGCAGAAGAGGGGACTGACCAGGAAGTTGACAGTGATGAAGAAAAAAAACCGAAGAAAGGTGAAAAATATAAGGTAAAAAGGAAATTCCTATGGTCACTGAATCAGACCTAGAGAAAGTCTTGCTGAAATTGGTGTTAAATGGCACAATTCTATTGTAAATTTAAAGTTTTGTTATATAAAGTCACTAATGTCGTATTTCTTATTTTTCAGGTTGGAAAATTAGATGATCTATTTGCAGACTCTGATCAAGAAAATGGTGATGTCACATCTGAAGATGAAGGACAGGCTTCTTCAAAGTTAGAGTACGATTCAGATTCTAGTGAAGAGAAGAGTGATGATGACGATGATGACATGCTTCCCATTGAGAAAGCTAACATTAAGTTGAAGAAAAAACAAAAACTGGATAAGAAACTTGCAGATGAAGAAATGCAATTAAACATTGCAAAACAAGACGTATTCGCGTTTCCCACAGAAGAGGAATTGCAAAATCCAAGCAATTTACAAGATGTGCTGCAAAGGATCAAAGATGTTGTCAATGTTTTAGGAGATTTCAGTCGTTTGAAAGAAGGTGGGAGATCCAGATGTGAATATACTGATTTACTACTCAAAGACCTATGCATGTATTACAGTTATAATGAATTTCTCATGGAAATATTGATGCAAATCTTCCCAGTTCAAGAGCTAGTAGAATTTTTGGAGGCAAGTGAAGTTGCACGACCTGTGACTATCAGAACTAACAGTCTTAAAACAAGGAGGAGAGATTTAGCTCAAGCTCTTATTAATAGAGGAGTCAACTTGGATCCAGTTGGCAGATGGAGCAAAGTTGGTCTTGTTGTATACAGTTCTACAGTGCCTATCGGCGCTACACCTGAATATTTGGCTGGCCATTATATCTTGCAGGGAGCGTCTAGTTATTTACCAGTAATGGCATTAGCGCCTCAAGAGAAAGAAAGGATTTTGGATATGTGCGCTGCCCCTGGCGGTAAAGCGTCGCATATTGCTGCTATTATGAAGAATACTGGAGCATTGTTCGCAAATGACGCCAACAAGGAACGGACTAAAGCTATCGTCGGTAACTTCCATAGATTGGGAGTTGTTAACGCTGTTATTTGCAATTACGATGGCCGACAATTCCCGGAGGTAATAAAAGGCTTTGATCGGGTCCTTTTGGATGCTCCCTGCACTGGTACAGGTGTGATCGCTAAGGATCCGAGTGTAAAAACAACAAAGGATCAGAAAGATATTCAAAGGTGCTTCAACTTACAAAGACAGCTACTCCTAGCTGCTATTGACTGTTGCAATGCGAAATCCAGTACTGGTGGTTATATTGTGTACTCCACATGTTCTATTCTCCCAGAAGAAAACGAATGGGTAGTCAATTATGCTTTGAAACGGAGGAATGTGAAGCTGGTGCCTACAGGGCTTGATTTTGGCACAGAGGGCTTCGTGAAGTACAGACAGCACAGGTTCCATCCCTCATTGAAATTGACTAGAAGATTCTATCCTCACACTCATAATATGGACGGCTTCTTCGTCGCGAAACTCAAGAAGTTCTCGAACGTTATTGTAAGTATATTTTTATTGACACTTGTTTATAAATACGTAACTGTGAAAGTGTATGTGTGTGTGCGTGTGTTGGTCTTGCTATACTATAAGACTACTATAACACAGAGTTGAGCAACGTTTAGACGTCATTGTTCATACACATTATTAAACTATTATATTACCTATTGTTAATGGGTCACTACTTATTCCAAAAATTCTTATTTTTGACTTATGATTATGACTTATTTCATCTTTGTGCGATTGAGGTTGTGGGCGCGTTAGAATTTGCTAATTATGGTTTTGTCTTACAGCCTGAACCGTTCAAGGATGAAGACGATGGAGAAGAAGGCAAAGAAAACACGGAACAACCGCAAGATGAAGCTGATACCAGCACTGATGGTGAGAAGCCTGCGGCCACCAAGAGACCAGCGCCTGGCGCGGCCACCAAGGCACCAGAGGCCAAGAAACCTAAACTGAACAAAAAGACAGAAGCAAAGCCAAACCAAGCCAAGCCAAGGTAAGTCAAATAATTAATTGACTCACACTAAAATACAAAATTGGAGGTATCGTGGAACGACATTATGGGGAATTTCACCAGAATCTACCTTGTTACATGACGGCTATGAAAGCTACCTTAAAACATTTTAAAAGTCCAAGAATTCACTACCAATACAACAGCCAAGTTATAAAATATCGTCATACTTACCAAAAATTTACTTTCTAACTTTCTGAGAGAATAACGTTTTCTTTATTACGCCTTATCTTTTGAACGCCCCAGTCGTCATATCACGGCATCCAACGTCGTCTAGTGACGACATAATTTCAATGTCCAACACTTTGTAATTCAAACCGCTTACAAGTGTTTTTCAATCACTTGATTTTGGAGCACATTGTTTTTTGCTGTGGCGTCAAGGGCACGTTAGATTGCTCCGCTGCTTGGCGTTCAAAACGTTAAATACAAAGTCTATTCATCTACAATTCCAATATGTCACATAAAAACTTGCCTAAACTAGAATTTATTAACCTTAGTATCGCATTCACTGTCAGCGTCGCATATATTATACGTTCACCGTCATACAAGTTTATTCCTAGGCCACGAACCTTGGCAGTGAAGGCGGTATTCAATTTACAGAGTTTCCACTATTAACAATAACATTACCATTTTATTTTTCAGTCCACAAGTCAATAACGCACAACCCAACAATCAAAAGAAAAAGAAAAAGAAGAAGAACAAGAAAAATAAACCCGGGCAAGACAATAAGGATAACTCACAGACCAATGGACCAACTGAAAACAAAACGCCAACAGCAAAACTACAAAATGCCAATGCAAATAATGAAGGGAAAAAGCCTAAAGGAAAGAAAAATAAGAATAAGCCTAATGCTAGTCAAGGGGTAGTTTCTAATGATACGCGGAAAACGCAAGATAACGCCAAGCCCAAAGTTGCGGCAAGTCCCAAAGTTGCAGCGGGTCCCAAAATTGCAGCTAGTCCCAAGCCAGCTGTCAATAACGACGCTACCCCAAGCCCGAATAAAAAGAAAAATAAGAAGAAGAAAAATAAAAATAAAAACCCCTCAGCAAACGTACCGCCTGTAGTTATTAAGAATGAAAATAAGATAACAGAGTCTGTGGAAGCAGCTGCCGCGAAGAAATTGAAAAATGCTATGAAGAAAAAGAATAAGAAACAAATTGGACACTTGAAAAATGAAAAGACTAAAACTGACAGCAAACCGGGGCTACAAAACAGCCAAGGTATAGGTAAGAATAATAAAAAGAAGAATTTTAAGAAACCTAAAGCTTAGGAACAATTTATCATTGCTAGATAATAAATAATCTTTGTTATTTTAATTATAACAATAAAGTTAATATTTTATTTAATAGCATTATTTGTAACCATTCTACTGTAAAACCTCGCTTGTTAAAATTTATAATTTTTGGTCCACGGGTACCCTGTACATTTTTCAAATTTACTTTGAATTGTATTAATTTAGCTAGAAGTTTACTACTTATTCTGTATGAACGAGTTCTTATCTCAAACTGTACTTGTGAGAACGTGTGAGCGGAGCGGAGAATTGAATCAATCAGGGTGCGTTTTTGGAAGCCCAAGTGCGTATCTCCGCTCTTCTTTGTGGCCAGGCAGCCTTAACCCGAGGTATGTCTGATAAGGTTCATCACATATGGAATGGAGGAATTATTCCTTTTTTTTCATATGAGAGAGAAGTATATTGGTAACAACCAGTCGTGTTTTGAAGTGAATAATACTTTTCCCTAAGTTCTGGATAGTTAGATAGCTATTTCATCCTTTCATTGCGTGCGGTCGAAAATAAGTTGAAAAAAACTAGTTTTCTGCGTGGATTTTGTCAATTTCGTCAAACTGTAGGTTTCAAACAAATCGCAATGGCCGTTCTAATTCTAACTCTCTACTTTTTTTCTTGAAACCGCGAATAAATACCTACATATTACTTTTTTATTCTCTATTTGAATAAAAGATTCCAATGACAAAGGATTCCGACTTCGTTGGTCGCAGAGTGAGTTACAGCAATTTCAGTTCGGCTATGCGCAAATTGTGTCTGCGCTGCGCGCCGCCCTGACGAGCGCTTCGCCACTAACGTTTTTTATTTGTCAAATCTGACCGGCGATAGACCTTCAGTATCCCCTAATGGCAAGTGACTACGGGGTCGAGGATGTACCTCGCTGGTTCAGTAACATCACTCATCGCTCTTGCAAAAGAGACAAGATACCTAAATTATAATTTTCTGGAAATACACACGCATATAAAATATTCGTTATCACATCCCTTATAATTAAGTTTTTTTTTATGTAAAATTTACCATTTTCTTGACGGACCCGTATATTTTGACAAAACTCATCATTATCATATTAGCCTATCTGTAGACGCCCACTGCTGGACATAGGCCTCCCAAACTTCTTCACAGCGATCGGTCGTGCGCCGTCCTCTTCCAATTGTTTCCCACGATCCTGATCAGGTCGTCCACCTTCTTGGGTGTCTTCCCACGCTGAGGCTTCCGGTACGCGGTCGTCACTCAAGAACGTCCACCGCCACTTTACTGTATCTACGTATGATATTGTGAATTCCACTCTAGAAACATATAAACTTACGTCGCTGACGTGGCGCGAATTGTAAATTATAGAATGTAGTCAGAGGCATCCTTACCCTACTCGTAGCATTATGGTAGCATTAGACCATAGAATAGAGCAATCGTATGTGTCCAACTGCATACTATAATCTAGCTTAATTTAATTAATTAGCACGAGCGTGAACAAAGGTATCGAAAGGTTACAATATGATTTTCAATCGGTGAGCAGGACCTGATCATCGGGTATCAATTAATCGGGTAACTCCAGTCATTGAAGTGGTCACATTTAAGCAGAAACATAGGCGTATTTAAGGGGGTGGCCGGGTGGGCCGTGCGCAACCCTGGATATTGGGTTACCCCTAGAAATTCATCGCTTCATCTCATAGGCCATGGCCAGGCCCCCCATTTTTAAAAATGGTTATTGTACAGATATTAACAATATCATTTATTGTAATTAATTGAACTGTGAGGTAATTGCGTGTGACCTCACCCATTGAATTTAATTATTATTATTATTTATTTATTTATTAGGAACTACAATTTCCTTAAATCTAGATACATTGTCCCACAAAACCAGTAGCTGGTTTGACTGTGGGATCTTTGTGGAATCTCTAGTTTAGGTACAACTTACAAGGTATGTATTACGGTTACATTACGGTAGCAGTGTGAAAAAGTGTATTTTTAACATTCTTTTGAACTTGTTTTTGTTTGGCTCTCGTCGTATTTCCTCCGGTAAACTATTGATTAGGTACGGGATGCGTTTTTTTAGGGTTCTATCCCCAAAGTAATTGTTTACCCTTGGTACCAATAGTTTACCGAAAGTCATAGACTTGGTGTTATGAATATGTTGTACAGGTTGGATTATGGATGCTTCTGAGCTATACTCTTGGCGGCTATGGTTATTTATGGCAAGAAGATATTTATGTTTTAAGCTAACCGGCTAATTTGGGCTGCTAATTAATATTCTACAACTCCTGATCAGTGATTAACAATCAACGTGTATCTAACCGTGTTGTGTCCTGTACTCTTAACATGAGTGAACGTGACCGTACCTACTCGCAAGCGACAGCGTAAACAGTTTGTATGGAGGATAGTACTGCGCCCCTATAGCTGTTACTTTGTAGAACTAAAATTTTACATAGAAACTACCGCGAGTCTCAGGCATATTAAAACATAAACAGGTTTACTCACGTCGTAGAAGTCGAATATAGCTCGACAACGAATCGGTACGCGATTCATCAGGAGAGCCGGTCAGTCTGATATTGGACTTCTACGACGTGAGTGTTTACTCACGTCGTAGAAGTCGAATATAGCTCGACAACGAATCGGTACGCGATTCATCAGGAGAGCCGGTCAGTCTGATATTGGACTTCTACGACGTGAGTGTTTACTCACGTCGTAGAAGTCGAATATAGCTCGACAACGAATCGGTACGCGATTCATCAGGAGAGCCGGTCAGTCTGATATTGGACTTCTACGACGTGAGTGTTTACTCACGTCGTAGAAGTCGAATATAGCTCGACAACGAATCGGTACGCGATTCATCAGGAGAGCCGGTCAGTCTGATATTGGACTTCTACGACGTGAGTGTTTACTCACGTCGTAGAAGTCGAATATAGCTCGACAACGAATCGGTACGCGATTCATCAGGAGAGCCGGTCAGTCTGATATTGGACTTCTACGACGTGAGTGTTTACTCACGTCGTAGAAGTCGAATATAGCTCGACAACGAATCGGTACGCGATTCATCAGGAGAGCCGGTCAGTCTGATATTGGACTTCTACGACGTGAGTTTTTGTATTTTAATGGAACTAAAATTCTCCACACAAATCCATTATGCAATCGCTAGTGAGTACCAGTCAATGTAAACTCATGGTAAGGGTACCTACTGAAAATCGACGTTGTACAGTCGCCATCAGATATATCGCAGCATATAAGGCGTTTATAAATATCTGAACATGTACTGTAATGCCCAGTCAATAAGAGTCGTGTTTAGATATTTATGAACGCCTTATATGCTGCGATATATCTGATGGCCACTGTACCTTCGCGGAGGCGAATGTCCGGGATTTCATCGTTTGGTTCCAATTTATTTGCCGTCTCCGGATTAATATCAAACCGAAAGAGCAAATCGTCATAATCGTGATCAAACTACAACTAGTATTATTGACCGAGCGAGCGAAGTGTCTCCGTTTCAGCTTCGCCAAAATTTGTTTCGTATGTCTGGATGACCGTTTGTCCGGATTTCCGGCTGTTCACGCCTAGCGGTCGCATTTCTGAAGCGTTTCCTATAAAATCTTGTGAGGTTAGTTAATTAAATAGATTTTTTGTCGATGCGGTTTCTCAATTTTTTTAATGGTGGAGTTATAGAGGTTGAAACGTACCTTAAAAAATTGGGCGAGTGCGAGTCCGACTCGCGCATGAAGGGTTCCATACCATAATCTATAACAAGTTTGTTGTATGGGAGCCCCCCTTAAATATTAATTTTATTTTATTTTTATCCATTGCTGACTTATGGAATTATATACTGGGGAAATTCTACAGATGTCCAGTCTACTTTTGTTTTACAAAAAAGATGTATAGGTACGCACTATTTATCGCATTAGCAACCAAGAATCACTAAGAGCTATATTTAAAGAAAAAGGTTTTCTAACTCTCACATGTATTTATATTTTAGAATTA
This sequence comes from Apotomis capreana, assembly GCA_947623375.1. Lineage (NCBI taxonomy): Eukaryota > Metazoa > Arthropoda > Insecta > Lepidoptera > Tortricidae > Apotomis > Apotomis capreana. Next base: position 17,669,990 of record OX392506.1, on the reverse strand, counting down.
TGTATTTTTCTCAAAAGCAATGTGGAATACTTTACAAAAAAATCTGCAGTAAAAAGTAATTTAAGACACCAATATAAATATAATATTATCCTACCTAAAGTAAAATCAAGTATATACAAAAGGAGTACTTTCATAAGTGCCATAAAAGTATTTAATAAGTTACCGTCTGAACTAAAGGTCTTAGAAGGAACTGCATTTAAAACTAATTTAAAAAATTGGCTGCTTCAAAGAGTGTTCTATAGTCTTGGTGAATATTTCGCATCTTAGCTATAAGTTAGGTTTTAAGTATAACTATTGTATGCCCGAAGTCGGGAAACTGTTGTAACAAATTCACTTTTCCATCTTATGTAGGTACACAGTTATTCAATAAAAATATTCTTATTCTTATTCTAGTATTTGCTGTCATAGCGGCAATAGAAATATACATCATCTGTGAAAATTTCAACTGTCACCGTTCTTGAGATACAGCCTGGTGACAGACGGACGTACGGACAGCGAAGTCTCAGTAATAGGGTCCCGTTTTTACCCTTTGGGTACGGAACCCTAAAAACACAAGTTTCATTCTAACCATTTTGAAACAAACTCGCGAGGTCCACATCTCACAGAGCCACTGGTAGTGTTAGTGAGACCTCTTTATATTATGTAGGTAAAAGAGGCTATATAATAAAGAAAAAAAAACTGGTAGCTCTACAATTTACAAGCAGCGCATAAATGCAGGTATTGCATTAACAACTTTGGTACTAGCGTAATATCTGTAACAGATTGCAGCGCCATATAAACATTCCCACGAACAGGCGGCCCGACGAACGATCCGCGAATAAATCCCGGGAAACCGAGCGTCGACCGGGGCGGGAGCCCCGGTTAATGAAAAGGCAGGCCCGCGCAGCCCCCCGCGCCCCCCGCGCTCGGAGGCTGCCAGTATCCCGCGACCCGCGTAGCCGACACCACACGTCCACCGCACATAAGTACGTGAACAAATATCTTAAATCAATGCTATATTAGTTTTTAGTGACCGTTCCGAACTCTACTATGAATTTGAGCATCAGTTCCATACATGAAAAGTGCGGTTTTGGATCGAAAAGGGGAAGGGCGGGACGCTTTGTTCGGGCGTAGTACGCCCGAGAAGGCTGTGGCGCGCAGCATCCCAACCCCCTACCTATAACTGAAACGACCGGTATATGTATACATCCTGGTTGCACTACCATTTCTATAATATCTATACTTGTAAATAAGTACAGTTCGCTTTGTTTTGGTATGTCGCATTGATTTTACCGCGAAATGAATGCGTTGGGTATTGTTTTGTGATTTATACGGAAATGTGCGGTTGCGATTACGAAAAGTAAACTTGTTTATCAAGACTTATCAAGATGCGTTGACTTCAGCAAACAAATCCCGACTCTTAAATAAAGACTCTTTATGGATAAATTACAATGTAGTTACGAAACCGTCATACAATTTATGAAAAGTTGACCAACGTATTTATACAAAATACTGTTTGAAATAGTATACAATTATAATCCATTAAAAATAGTCGTAAGTGTTATTAGGTCATGTCATGTCGGTTTACCTATTCAAAATACGTTAGTAAATCTGGGGGCACGGTAGTGCCCCCGCCAAGTCGAGCAAATTAATAGTTACTTCTTGCACCTTAGTGCAATAATCTGAACAAACTTTTTCTTCTTAATATATAATGCGTTAATTTCAATAAATGAGCAATACGATTTACATATCATTATTTAACATATTATTATCAAATTTTATTCAGACTTTGTAAAAAATTGCGCGCCGAAATAAGCTGAATTTCATGAATAGCCATATTTGATACCATTTCCACCAGGGCGGCGCCACTGCACTGGGGGTTCTGAATGGTGGACCGGCATAGTAGAGTAAAGGATAGTAATGAAGTCATAGATTAGATCAGGGGTTCCCAAACTTATTATTTTATGCCTCACTAACAAGTTTAGAATATTGCTTCGGCGCCTTAGCAAGTCGAAATAGCTATAGTTAAGTTAGATTCCGTAGAAGTTTAGGCGCCCCTCTGTACTCTTCGGCACACTTTGAGAGCCCTGCATTTGATAACATAATTCATACAACATCTACTGGAGAGAAAATAACTTGAAAAACCTAATTTTCCGCGTGAATTTTGACAATAACGAGTAGTTTTTGAAACAAAAATTATCAATGAAAAATTCAAACTGTAGGTTTCAAATATATGCCAATAAATCCCAATAGCCCTGTTCTAGGTAGTAACATCCATAATATATTAAGAAACATGTGTGATTATAGAGAAAAATGTCTAAAACAATCAGCATTTTAAAAGGAATAAGGCCTCTTAACCTTTAATTTTTCACGCATTAAATGCTTGAACGACCAAACAGTTTCAAGTACAAGTGGTCATTAGCCGCTCTTTTGTCCGACACGAGAGATAAATGTAAGCCTCCCTTAGGCCCGTGTGGGCTAAGTAATTACCGTCATACTGACATAATAGTAACAGTGCCAAGTAACCACATTATGCGTGTTAGGGCGCGCGTTACACCGTAGCGAGCAAGCGTAACGGTCACGGACGGTAAAAACCGATAAGGTTGAGGTAATACCGAAACATAGGGAAAATCGGTAGAGTAAAAATATTCCGGTACTATGAATGAGCATTTAAGATTCATTTTGGGCTTCTTTTCATCTTTCAGTTTTACCACTGTAGGTCTAGATTTGCTTCGGGCTAAGATATGTTTTGGCCTATTTTCAATAGGCGATATTCAATTGCTTCTATGTATTGTTTTGAGCTCCTGTCACGAAATATAATAATTGTTTTAGAGAGAGAGACTCGAGCAGGCCAATAGGCAGCTATATACACATTTCGCGCGCAAATTAAATGCTAAGTTGGAATAATCGTAATCAGTATCGGCGGTACGATTGTTATCTCAAACCCCGATTGTATTCAAGTCGTAAACCGAGACTTTGGATTAGTGAATACACTGTATTAAACGTGCAAAGCACAGGATACTCCATCATACGGTATTCCAACAGCAATCACGTAAAATACTTGTATGTAAACGAGTCTTAAGTTTCTTTGCCTTGAAATCAATTTAGGATTAAACTTTGGTTTCTGGTCTACAACTAACATTCGTTTTGTGATTTTAGTAGGTTTAGTAACGTTTGACAGTACCGATTAAGGTTACATGTTGGAATAGTTTATGTGTTTTCATGTCACACTTACTTTTGTCCATCCAGTCGCGAGTGACATAATTTAGGTACTTTATTAGTTCACGTCTGACAGATTTCAATATTACCTAGTGAATAGTGAACCCCACTGGCGGAGCGGAAATATATACCTGCCTCGGTTCCAGGCAGTCACAATTTGCACAATTGGCCGTCGAGTTTGAGTCATGCACAGCTATTTCTATTCTAGGGCAGTTGTGATTTAGTTCTGGGAAGATGGGAATGGGAAGTTTAGCAGTGACAGGTATTTATAGTTTAGAATGATGGTATCCTATGACCATTCACTTACCATGTGTGAGCGGAAAACGTGATTCATATTCTTTAAATTTGGGAATACTTCAGAGCCGTGCCAATGTGAATTTCTTCATTAATAATCTCAAGAATAACACAAATAAAGTAATAAATACGAACGCTCACTCCTTGAGCTCATTGATTGGGGGTTCGAGCATCCATGAATCTAAATGCTTCGTTATATAAAAATGCCTATGAAACGATTTTTATTGTATGAAAATATTACAAGAGAAATGAGATTATAGTAATTTTCAATTGAAAATATCGAACTCGGCGGTTTTCCTGTAAAATAACTGAATGAGTTTCGGCTTTCTTCTCAACAGAGGTCTCCTCTAATATAAGAAATGCCGGTAGACTCTGATTATTAAAGTGTCCACCTGGGCCAGGACTTACGCAAAGTACATATAGTGTACCTATGTTGTTCGTGTCGGTGTGAATCCGGTCTCAAGAACTGCGTGCATAGTTTGCAATTAATTGAGCGTGTCCCGAACATACTCGATTACTTCATTGCATTATGCATTAAACGTTGTATGTACCGGCGTGATAGTGTCGCATCGGCGGAGGTTCACTATGGAAACTTTAAGCTTGTGTCGTATTCCTCATCGCTGAGGGTCGCGACCTCTATTTATCACTCTTCGGACTAGGGAATGCAAACCTGTAATCGGTAACGGTTTTTTTGGAAATTACCGGATTGCTGGTAAATTACCGGTAATTTCTCCTCCACTTATTTCGATCTACGCACAAATTTTAGTTAATTATCAACTATTTACAAAGAAAGGACGCTTTTTACGTGTTTTTTCTACTGACTTAAAAAAAGGAGAACGCAAGTCGTCTGTATGTTTTTTTGTGTAACCCCGTTAACGATATATTATATTTTTTTTAAATGATCCTTTATTTGATCAGGCCCCAATTCTCTACTCTCCATTCACTCTTGAAAAGAAAAGGTTAGCTGGTATTTGACGAAAACGCTTTTGGGAAATGAATGTGGCAGTGTTGCCGTCGACCGTATCGTATGTGCCGAACGTTTGCTACATTTTTCATTCTGTCTTGTTTAACAAGGATTGTTTATTTTTTAAGCGAATTTCGAAAGCCTTTGATATAAACCTTGTAGTGTTTGCCTGGCTTTAAACGAGGGTACCTACCTAATGTTTGCGCAAGTTAAGTTCTGTAGTTTGTTCGCTGTTCAAACTCAACATTTCCGGTTAAAATCGTCGAAAATGCTTCGGTTACTGTAGGTCTATAGCGATAAATAGTGAAATTGAAATAAAGACTTACTTGTAATGAAGTGTATGTTGTTTAGCTTAATGTTTACATATATTATAATTGGGTTTCTTCTTAAATTAAGTAATTCTAATAAAAATACCTTAGTTGATGTTCAGTCTAATAACTAAATTGTGTTATGACAATGTTTAGGTTATTTGCGCGTAGAGCTACGGAACCTTTAGTCTGCAGGTCCGATTCGTACTTATCTGATTTTTGTTTTGTTACACAAATTAAAAAAAAATCTTGTATATTGGCTTAAGTTACCGATGTAAAAAAAAAAAAAAGAGAATGTCATTAAAAGCGATCACTTTTCCAGTTGCATAGTTTTTTGCTATGTTGGCTGCGATCCAATAAGATATAGTTTCGAAAACAAAGCGTTGCATCAGTGGCTTGCATCTCCGCGCAGATGGGAATACTAATGGCGGACGAATGTTATCAATAAAGGTTGCGGCAATCGCGCGTGCGCGGAGAAAGTCATACGCGATGCGAATTGCTACTGGGCTTTACGCTGCGCCCATGAGATCGGCGGCAAGCGGAAGCGATTCTGTACGCGCTCAACACTTAATCTTTCAGACCTAATGGCTATCAGGTTTTACCAATGGTCACTACGTGGCGCAAACGTGAACTGCGCTGCTGGCAGCTTACGCATCAACGTAGGCACACCTGGGTGCTCGCTTCCGCCGTCTACCTTTATTCGTTTAAATTTAGCGCGCGTTCGGCTCCTCTAAATTCGAATTCGCTTGACATATGGCGACGCAGATGTATTTAAGAATATAAGTATGTATATCCTCGTCTAGTACCCATAACACAAGCCTCTTGAACTTAATTTGGGACTAGATCGATTTGTGTGAGGTTGTCTGATATTTATTTAATATGATGTATTCGCCATATCACAGACTCCATATATAGGTTTTTCCTGTGCCAGTTGTTTAACGTGACATTTCCAAGTTGTCATTTAAAAATACTGTGAGATTAGGTATAAATGGACAATGTCGCTAAAATAATGTTATAATAAGTAAAGTCGAATTTAGCCCCTTATTTTGCTATCAGGCAGTTGAATGGCCGCTTGTTTATTATGAGTACACGCGCTGTATCAATATCGTATCTTAACTCGCCTCGCTGGGTATCATAATACCCACTGAGACGGCGCTAAATCTATTTCTGCGAAGTTCTCTTTAAGCGCTATCCTCCATAAACTAGGGCTTAAGTTAGGTTCGGGATTCCAGATAGTTGGAGCTAACAAAGTTGTTTATTTTCAAGTACTTAAAACGGCCAAGTGCGAGAGGAGGGTATATACTAAACAGATGGTACGGTTATTGGCCTGAGGGGATTATATATATTCTGAGGTTTCGTAATTTGAAGTTTGTATCGTGCCGGCCCTCTTGCCCCCGTGTAAACATGTGTTTGATGGAGCGAGACAGCGCAACACAAAATTCATTAAATGATATGACCATTTATCGTTACCATAGAGCGCAACAGTACTAACTCATCATCCTCCTAGCCTTTGTCCCATATTGTAGAGAATGCATTCTCAATCCGGGTCGGCTACCTAAATCCCAAGATGTGGCGTAGGCCCTAGTTTTTACGCAAGCGACTGCTATCTGGCCTTCCAACCCAGAGGGGAAACTAGGCCTTATTGGGCTTAGGTAGTTTCCTCGCAACAGTACTAACTATTCTAAAGAAAGGCTGTTATTCATACGTTAGTGCACAAAATAATTGTAATTAGTATAGGTACTAGGCTATCAATTAATCAATAAGGCACAATCAAATAAGGTCCTTATTCAAACGATATTAAATTAAGGCACGCTCTAGAAAAGGCCCTTAACACTTGACTGAAATTGGAATTGTATTCACTAATGACTGTCTTTCGTCTAAACTTAGGTACTGACGATGAAAGCCACAAAGGCAAATCCGCTCCGCTGCTTCAATCAATAAGCTGGGAGGAAAACAACAAGAATTATTCGAGCAAGAATAGAATTGTTTCGAGAAACAATAATGGCCATCTGAATAGCTGGAGGGAGATTGCCTTAAATCCTTAAGTTAGATCACTTTACTTCAAGTAAACATAGTTTTATTTTTGAAAAGCAACAAAACTGTATTCAAAGATTAAACTTCAAACTGCTTAAAGCGACTAGCGTTCGCCATGTCATTATAATCATACTGTCATGCTTAGTTAAGAGGCCTTATTCCTTTAAAAAAAATTTTTTTTCATATTACGACAAATATGTGATAATTTTAACCATCTTTTTGAAATGAATAGGTAAGGATGTTACGGCGTGCCGGCAAGTGCTACTGCCGTGCCCCCAGATACTTTTCCCCGAGTTCTAGGTATTAACATAGGTATTTCATGCTTTTATTGCGTGCAGTCGAAAATAAGTTGAAAAAACTAATTTTCCGCGTGAATTTTGTCAATTTCGAGTAGTTTTTGAAACAAAAATTATCAATGAAAAATAAAAAACTGTAGGTTTCAAATATATACCAAGAAATCTCAATAGCCCTGTTCTAGGTAGTAACATTAATAATATGTTAAGAAACATGTTTGATCATAGAGAAAAATGACTAAAACAATCAGCATTTTAAAGGGAATAAGGCCTCTTAAAAGGCGACCTTTTTTGTATAGAGCTTCTTAGCAAAGGTCACCTTCTACCTTAGCACGGCAGCATATCTATAGGCTGTATAGCACTCAGTAGTTCCGTTGCCGTAATAATCGTGAAGAAATAATTAAGTAGGTACGTTAGAATCGTGCAGTGAAAACGAGATTTATCCCTGAATGACAGTGAGGAAACATGCATGCAGTTGGGATTTCTAATTCTTTCAGTTATAGGTACCAGTTTCATAAACACTGGATTAACACAAAAAGTATGTCCTCACAATAAATGCTAAAGCCTACCTACTTTAAGAAACGATGACAATATGTTCTATAATTTTCAGTATAAATATAAATATATGACAACTATTCTCATTTGATTGTTACAATGTATGTTTAGTTGCATGTTTCCAATAGTTGCATTTTTTTTAATATGGTGTCTATTAAATAATGGTCATCGAAATACGCTCAAACTAAGAAGAAAGTCTGAATCCCGAAGCGAATAAGACGCGACATCTGAGTTCAGTCTCGCCCCGAGCTGCCAAGATTTGCTCCAACTTATTACATGATAAGGTCTGACAGAAACCTATTCTATTGCAGCTGGATTCGTGCACAGTGCAACGAACTTGAACGAATGTTCCTTAGAAGCATTTCGATGTTTCGGGTCCTTGCGAAGATAGAATAGGTACTGTAATGTACAGTTAGCGTCAAAAGTAGCTGATAATTTTACTGCTGGGCTTATGCCGAAATGCATAATAAATACTAAAATTGACAGCTCTACATATCCGCTTCATTGTAAACATTAGCTCTACATATGTTACATACATAACTTATAAAATCTCTAAGTCTAATTTATAAAATACAAAGTTGACCACTGATTTTTCATTTGTCATGTTTGGCTACATTTTTCTTTATTTGGACGTTTCATATTTTAACGAGAAGTAAGAATATATTTTTATTTTAAATTGTATTATAATTAAAATATAGGATCATTTTGCCAATATTGAATGAGAACTTTTACAATAAATCAGAAATCAGAAATTATTTATTCAATCGTCTGTAGTAGTCTGTAGACTCTGCAGTCCGTAGAGGCACCGTAGGCCCCGCTACGACCGTAGCAGTTGCTACGCGTAGGTTCACTGTTCACGTGAAGCCTCCAAGGTCACTCGATGCCTTATTGCGTTCTTTTGTTAATTTCCCGGCTTTTGTGCGAAAGTGGGCCATCTCAAGTTGACTCTTGATAAAAAAAGGTTGAATAGTAATCAACGATGGGCGGCATGTGGGTTAATAAACTATTGTCGTGTTCTACATAGATACAATGTTCATTCCCACGCTCATGCCCTGTAAAACAGAAGTTAGCTCGGTAGGTAAAAAAAAAATGTCGGATGATTTCATTCGTAGTCACGGTTAACTTGACGTGTGATATGAGTATGACTGACGTGATCAAGTTTCTTACTTTGCACAAAAATGTTGCTCGACGGTATCAATGGAGCCATAACCAACGAGAATGGAATTGTACGAAAACGAAAAAAAAATGTTTGTATACCCAATAGTGAAACACATTCCTTCCGGCGTCTGGCGGCATTCATTGACCAAACCTTGATGCTTTTAAGTCTATATTGAACAGGTATTTTCTGAGTAAGGGTGTTCCATCATGGACTGTCTTTTCTCTCCATCAAAGGAGATAATAGTCAAACGCCAGCCTAGTGTTAAAAAAAACATATTTTACTTATGTCATGAACTTGTAGATAATAAATGGTCAATAACACAGTAACTTAATACAAAATTGCATTCATGTTAGCTCAACATCTTCACAACGAAAATATAATATAATAATAAGACACCACGCGATAATCAAGTATAAAATATGATGTTCGCGTTCCCCCTAACAGTTAAAATCACTTTTAAAGTATTATAAACAAACAATAACAAATGCTCATTAAAGGACCACCTCGCGCTTCTGTAAATATTTATCTTTTATCCATTTGAAGTAACGGGTGCGGTTCGTCCTGAACACGCCCCGAGTTTACAGGGGAATTTCGAACTCAATTTCTTAGAAAAATAGTAATTATGACGGGATATTAATAGGTAACTTACGGGAGTTCGTGTTAGTAAGGCGGCGCCTTACTTACAAACCGTCTCTTATGATTAGTACTTACGTAGACATGACGTAGACACGCACACATAAAACCAAAACTGCCTTCATCTTTCTCAAATCTGTTCTATGAAGATTTTTGTTCTAGGCGTATTTATTTATAATAGTTATGAGGCTACGTTTATATGATTTTTTTACGAGTTGCGGACCAATACAATAAAAAAAAAACTTATCTTTCTATTAAATATCTAATGCTTACACTGTATGTGTAAATAGACAATGAACCAATAGGTACAAGTAAAAAATCTTATCTTTCTACTATCTCACAGTGTACACTGTGTGCAAACAGGATTTCAGTTAGAAAATAAATAATAATTATTGGGTAATTTAGGTTAAACAAATCATCACTTCGTACTAGATTGAACGTAATATTTTCAAGCAATTTCAGCCAATGCGCGTATTTTTACTAGCATTAAACCTAGTTGTTATTGCAAAATTGTGTTCCTGATAAAGGGAATGAACTTGTAATACAGAAATAGGCTGATATGAAAGTGTACTGAATGGTTGCCTATCGTAAGTCCGAATTTTTGTTTCCCAATTGTAACGTAATAATATTTCGCCAAATTTCCTTTGTCAGAAAGCCATATTTTTTCAAAACTGTTCATATTTCAGAATAATTATAAAACAAACTGAACCTACACTAAGCCAATGGGTTTTTTGAAACGATGTTTATAAAACCTTGATAATATTGTGGGTTTCAGGAAAAATGAGAATTTGGCGAAATGTTACAAATGGGAAACAATAGTATTGAATACCTTACAGTCCTTTTTAGGGTTCCGTACCCAAAGGGTAAAAACGGGACCCTATTACTGAGAATTCGCTGTCCGTCCGTCCGTCCGTCTGTCACCAGGCTGTATCTCAAGAACGGTGACAACTAGACAGTTGAAATTTTCACAGATGATGTATTTCTATTGCCGCTATAACAACAAATACTAAAAATGAAATAAAATTAATATTTAAGGGGGGCTCCCATACAACAAACTTGTTTTAGATTATGGTACGGAACCCTTCATGCGCGAGACGGACTCGCACTTGCCCAATTTTTCTACCTACACTAGAAAAACATGTACTTTGTAGATTTAGAGTTCGGGTACCCATTAGAAATTATATCATGCTTTTCTATCAGACTCTTAATTTCTTTTAGTGCAGCATTTTGTTGTAATAGCTAGGAATTTAAAGGTTGGCAGGGTATTAGCGACTTTTTAAGGGTTGTTCGTATCTATGGGTGACATATAATATGTCTCTGCCCTATTTATGCAATTGAGGCATAGATCTATATATATATATAAAAGAAGAAGTCCTGACTGACTCATCAACGCACAGCCGAAACTACTAATGTTAGAGAGTTGATTTTTGCACAGTAGGCTACTTTTATAACGTGGGCTAGGGATAAGAAGGGATTTTTGGAAATACCTTCCCTAAGAGGGTTAAATAGGAGTTTAAAGTTTGTATGGGGTAAACTTTTTATTTGGAGCTAGAGACTTGAAACTTTGTAGAAAGATTACTTATTTATAAACACAAAAAGAACTTTCAGCGTTTTAGAAAATTTCACCCCTTAGGGGGTTAAAAAGGGGTGCGATGTGTATATGGGAGAAACTTTATTTTTTGAACTAGAGACTTGAAACTTTGTAGATAGCTTACTTAATCAAATACAAAAAAAGTGATTTCAGCGTTTTGGAAAATTTCACCTCTCGGGGTGCAAAGTTTGTATGGGGAACACCGCTAATGTTGTTTATAAAGAAGTGTTACGCTAAGGTTATCAGTTTATATTTTTTTTATTTCCGTCTTCTACCCAGTGACTACGTATTTTTTTAAAACGAACTTGCACCCCCTTTTCTATGGTTGACTGTAAACAATATTTTCTTAGTGCTGTCTCTTATTAAGTAATTGTGTTCCAAACTTTATGTGTTCCTATATTTAGTGAGTTGTCTATCAGCACATGAATAATCTATACTTTATATACCTATTCTTACTTTATTTAGCTTCTTGAGAAATATAGAGAACTGTAGCACCAGAATATATTGAATCACTCTTCAAACATTACTACTAGCCTGTAGACCAAAATAGTAATCGCATCATTAAATTCGCTTATGTGCATTAAGTTTTTAATGGTCACATTTCAGCATTTTCTTTAAACACTAGCTTTTTTAATAACTGGGGTACCTGCCCCTAGACCATTTAGAAACATTTTGGCCAGCCTGGGGAACTCCGCCACACCACTCTTTTCGTTTAATAGCCAGGCCGGCGTGTACAAATACCAGTGCTGCCTTCTTATGAAAAGAGGTCATTATTTATTATTGTTTTGAAATAAAGTTTATTATTTTTTATTCTTGAAAGAGATACTCTTCATTAAACTGCCTCCATCTCTTGATTTCCAGTGCTGAGTTTACGATTATTTTAACAACCTTACGGTATTTAATTTTTTTTTTAAATCTCACTCATAATAACTAAGATCCCCATTTTCTAACTCTAAATCTATGCGTCGCTCTATATCATGCAGAGTCATTTTTGCCAAAGATTAAAAGCATCAGGTAACTGACGGAATAAATATTAAGCATCCTGCAAACAATTCCCGTAATCTAAATGAAAAATCTTCTAAAATTCTTTACCAATTGCATATCAGTGTCTGCCACTGTTTGAAATGTAATATGTCTAGACCATTTTAATTAAGAATAAAATTCACTTACCTATTTTAATATCTTTGTCATCATCAAAAATCTACGCGGACGAAGTCGCGGGCGGCCGCTAGTGTCTGATAAAAATGACAGGTTTTTTGCTATGTAGGTAGGTAATATGGGAGTGGACGAGGCAAGTAGGTGCCTAGGGTCATTGTGACCCATAGATACGAATTGAGATCACAGTTTTTTTTTACACGATACCTATAATTATGATTATTAAAGTGTTGTAACTTGAAGTTTTGGCAAATGCAATTGGCTCTCAGATCAAAGAACTGTTCGGTTATTAAATATGTACCGATACTCCGAACCGCCGCGCCGGCTCGGTATATTTACCTTTCCCGCCTTTTATTTACCACGATTTTCAATCTCCGCTAATTGGGATGGACTACTGGGAAAGTTAATTGTATTTTATAAATAAGATTCTGGCTTTCGTAGCGCGACTTGTAGAAAAAAAACTTTCAACCCCGTTTTATCCCCCAAGGATTTCAAATAAAATAATGATACAATTTTACGACACCAATAATGGTTTTGTATCTCACTTCATTCCCACACACGGGGATGCTGACTTGCGGAAAATGCCCAGTGAAACTAGCATTCCCTTTAATCCGCGACATACTTATATGGTAAAAGAATTCCCAATTAAGAAGCTTTAACAAATTCAGAAAAAGCAAAAGTTTAATTGTTTTTAATGATATGATAAATCTTAATATTAAAATAAATCTTAAAATTGGCTATCAAGCTCACTGTTGTGATATATTGATGAAATAAACTTTGCATTGGTATAACCATCCCCTCCACGAGAGTGCCCTGAGTGCCCGCAAGTAGCACAAAGATATAATTTGAGGGCTCTTCTGTCCTCCCTTCTTCACGCCACAAATTCAAAGTGACTTCAAAAGCGTTTAATTTTGAGCCCAGCCCGTCTAGCAGAACTAAGTAGGTAAGCTTTGCACTCTTGTCGCGCGACATACCGGTGCGCAGCACTCTCTCACAGTCCCGCGAGTAAATAGTCGCGTGTCTCAGTTGTGCTGGAGTCGCATTAAGATGTCAATTCGTTAAATCTGTAAGTTCTGAAAATTTTGTGCGTAAAATATTTTCTCGCTTGCTCACCTAAATTCCGAGTTAATAGGGATATATACTTAATTTACGTTCTAATTGATTGATTCTTTGCTTCAAAGATTGCTTCTTTGGTATTTTAGTGCAGAATAATGTATTTAGTGATTTTAGTGTTATTAAATTATAAAATTAGGCGACGCATTCGATTAAGATTTTGGTTACGGTTTTTAATTCAATGTTAGAAGGCAAGATAGACAAGCTTCAATAAAAGTGAGGTAAATACATCAAATTGGAACCTAAGCAGTTAATTGGAGTTTTCTGGAGTATATAATTATACTCTTGTGACCTTAAAAACGTGAGACCAAAAGGAAACGCTTGCCTGTATTCCATAAACTTTTAGCAACACTGTGGCAACACTAACACCATTAACATTAACTGTCAAAAGGTAAACAAAATTGATTCGCTAATTGAGTCCCTCACAATAATGGCAGAAAGTGACACGGTTTCATTATAGGGAATGATACAGGAAGACACTCCCGTAGAAACGTCAGGGGGACGCCGGGGAGCGTTGGTGGTGTGACACGTTATTATAATTAATTACAATGGGGATTAATTTCATTTTGGGCACAATAAAAGATACGTGTTTTCGGTAAACTTTACAGAAGGCGCACTTTGTTTCAAATACCTATATTTGATAATATTTAGAATTTTTGTGAAGTTTGCTAAATCTATGATACAGCTAAGTAGGAGATTTTGTGGGATCGTCTGAGGAGACGGGGAGCGTCGGTGTTGAAACATGTTATTATAATTCAAATTACTATTAAAAATATTTCAAAAATCTAAATCGATAACTAAATTCTATATAGGTAGGTACCTACTTATCGAACCTACTCAGAAAATTTCAATAGAATCGGGAAAAAATTGACGATCCTTTTTAGGGTTCCGTAGTCAACTAGGAACCCTTATAGTTTCGCCATGTCCGTCTGTCCGTCTGTCCGTCCGCGGTTTAGCTCCGTGATCATTAGTACTAGAAAGCTGAAATTTGGTATGAGTATGTGTATGTATAACGCCGACAGAACGGTAAAATAAAATAAAAAAAAAATTTTTTTTTCGGGTATCTCGAACACCTAAAGTGGGGGTGATTTTTTTTTCTTTTCAACACTAGTGTGTGGGGTGTCGTTGAATAGGACTTGTAAAAATAATAGGGGTCTTCTAACATTATTTTTTGATAAAGTCAGCAGTTTAGTAAATATTCGCTCCAAAAACAAAAAAAATAGTGTCCCCCCTCTAACTTTTCAACCACGAGTCAAAAAAAATCGGGAAAATTCATGTTAATGAGGCCTTATAAGTACTTTTTCACTTCTCATGCTCTTAAAATGTTACTTTAGTCTCTGCATATCGGGACTAAAGCTCCTTGTTGCGGCGTGCGGAGAGCGGAGTGCGGCGTGCGGAGGGCGGAGAGTGGCGTGCGGAGAGCGTTGAGCAGCGTGCGGAGAGCGGCGTGCGGAAAACGGAGAGCGGCGTGCGGAAGCAATAGAGAATGGTGTTCAATCGTCCTGAAGTGGGCAACCCAGTGGGAATCGGGTTGTATGGACGCCACGCATCTGCTGACTAGACTGGTTGACCAAACGAGTGAAGGCACGAGAAAAAGCTAGCGTTTACATAACGGAGGCAACCCTAGCGCACATTCCAATGACGTTGCATCACCCGCGGGAGGGGGCATCGATAGCGGTGGCAACGCCTGCCGTCCAAACAAGTGGTGTATCTGTTACGTAGTAACTTGTATATAATCTGTGCCATAAGTCCATATTAGTCTTAAATAAAATAGTTTTCAAGTTTGAATCTGTTGGCTAAATATGCAAGCATTTAAAGCGTCACTTTACAAAAAAAAGAAAAAACCACGGAACATTTCTTTTTTCTATTAGAATTTTGAATGGAATGAGTAGATGTCCATTACTTGTATTAAGCTTGAATTGTAATCACCAATTAGACCAATTAACTGTGTCACTTTATAAATTACGGACAAATTCCAATGAAGAAGAATAAAGCTGAAGGCTATATAGAGGAGTCAATCCAAGATAAACACAGTATCTATCGAAGGCTATACTATATTGAAGGAATTAAAATATCCTCAAAGCAAAAATCACAACCAAGTGACAACCAACATTTGACCCACGCCCATCAACATCGCGGGTTGAGAATGAGCCTAATGAAATGACCATCGGCAACCTTTTTGAGAAAAGGTCTACGTCTCTACTATACCTACTCTCCATTCTCTCCTACTTTTACTTCGACTTCGAGTGAAAATATTGAACATACTTCTCAATTACAAACCACGCCGACCCAGCTAAGTTTACAGGGGAAAACCATACATTTAAATGTAAAGAATTGTACAAATTGCCCTTTAAATTTTTCTGAGGTTAGATTAACGGCTGTACTACGTAATTGTAAGAAACTTTGTTATAATAAATATCGTAATTTTAAATTGAAATTCGTTTATTTTCCTCGCATTCAAAGTGAAAAGTAGAGTGTTTAACGCGAGACTAAACAACATAAGGACACTCGAACTATTAGCCACCCTCGCTTAGCTCGGGTGGCTAATAAAACATCTCGTGTCATTATGGCTTGTTTTAGTCCCTTGTTGAACAATCTACTATCAATGAAAACTATATTGAACAAAATCGGTCGAGCCGTTTTTGAGTTATCGCCAAATTTCATATTTTTTCTTTAAAAGGTCGTAAGTTGACTTCCAGAAGGTGATTATAGTTTCTTGGGCGTTTACGACCTTTTTATAGAGCTTAAAATCTTTCTTAACGTAAACCTCGGGCTTAAAACAGCAGTTTATTGTGAAGGATGAGCAACTACGGAACCCTACACTGAGCGTGGCCCGACATGCTCTTGGCCGGATTTGTTATTTATTTACTATAATTTTATGTTGATTTTAGATTTTTCTTAAATATAGTAATTCTATTAATAAATTGCTCTTTTGATATAGTTTGGAATGGAACAGAAGTCTATTGGATTTTGATGTCTGCATATATAAGTAGTAGAATAAAAGAGGTGTTGGCAAAACTCACCAATAAAATTCAGTTCTCAGGCGGCGTTGGTTGAAAAGCCTTCTAGACTCTTATTCTGTGCTATAATCTAGCTGCACACGGAGTCAATTTACCCAACAGTACACCGCTGTGTTGGTACGAGGTCGTAAAATCAATCACTTGACGCCGTTAAGTATTTGTTTTATACGTGTCGCACCCGGTTGTAACTTTACATTACTTACTCGTAATCTCGAGGGAAAAACGCTTCGTATTGTAAAATTTTAAGAATATATGTGAAACAGGGTGCTTATATACTCTAAAATAGGCAAGCCGGTGGGAATTAGTTTAAATTTATCACGGCTTGTAAAAAATGCTTTTGATTTTACCAGAGATATAACGGCCTCGCTAAATCAACCTCCGTTTTGTTCCATTTTATTTCAATTGAATAAATTTTCTGACTACTTAGTTTTGGTACTTAATTAAATCATCAAGGACTTAAAGTGTACTATACTATGTACTAAGGGCCTGTTCACACTTGAGCGATTTGCCAGTGATTCCTATACAAATTCGATCGCGGCGATCACGCCGCGAGATCGCCGCGTTCGAGTTTTGTATAGAAATCGCTACTTTCAACGACAATAGACACAACTTTAGCCTGGAAAGTTGTGGTTTAATCCTAGGATAATGGCACTACAAACAAATTTCATACAAAAAATAAATAAATAATAAAAAAAAAACATTAAATCGTATTGAAAATAACTTTTTCACCTCACTCGCTCGGAAAACTTCCGTTTATAGGGCGAAATCTGCGTGCAAAAGTCTATTTTATCCGCTAGCGTGCAAAAGTCATTTGAATTTCGAACACAACGATTTTGATTCTCTGTAGTGCATGTAACTTTTTTATATTTAAGACTCCTTCAACGCGTGACTGATTTCATCAGTCGATAAATCTTCGAATAACCAATCAACGCACGCTAATAAAGGGCGATATGGTCTGGCCGGCTAAAATCATATGTACGTTTGAATAATTCTTTAAAAAAAAAAACACCTACAATATCACGTCCAGAAACCTGGTTTGTGGTTACAGATTTTCAAGTTTTTATTTTTTCTACACTTTATTTTATGTTGAATATGTTTATATTTATTAATAGTAAGTATTTCAGTTTCATTTACATATTTTGAATAAATATATTAAATACATCACAAATTTTAATATTTATTTGTTATAAAAGTTGGAACATAAGAGTGTAATTTCTGAACGCACCCGAGAAAAAATAATAATTAAAAAGTTGGAAGTTTTCACAATTCACGTAAACAACGTAAATTGGTTCTGTGGAGAATACATACTGTTGTCTTACTTTATAGAAATATGGAAAACAAGAAAGTTAAGCCCAATTTGGAGTATTTATTCAATGCTAAAAGCCTGCATTAAAGCGAAAAAGGATTTGTTATAAATATTTGGAGACGATAAGTAATTTACCGAAACTATTGACATTTTTAAAGAAGATAATCCGAAATAATCTTGTGCGGATCCCATGGTCCAATAACTTCCAAAGCAAGTGTTATGGAAAATACTTCGGAGTGGCCAACTAATCCTTCCCAGAATGCCATTCTCCCACATTCACAACGAATGTGTCAAATAGTTTCAAATACAAATATACTATAACAGTGCTTAAGAAAAACTCAACGATAAAATATACACGACGATAATACAAATTACGGCCATATTTTTAATATGTGTGCTTCTCTCGTATTTATTTGGTTTGGATTTGAGTGTGTTAATGTTTTAAATTTGATATGTTAAATAGAAGGCAAAAATTAAATATGATTATTTTTATGTTTTAATTGTTTTTCTTGAACTTCCATTTTCCTCGCTGTAGTGAGGTGAAAAGTTGTGTGTTCCGCATGGCTGCAAAATTATTTAGTTTCTCGTGTCTTGAAAGCTTCGCTACGCTCAGGAATCTATCTTTGAACCATTCGCTTCGCTCATGGTTCAATCTTAGATTCCTTCGCTCGCTCAGCTTTCAATTTCAACCCTCGCGCCAAATAACAACTTTGCAGCCTTGCATAACAAATAACTATTTCTTGCAGTGCTGTGGCTTATTATGGCCATTGTGGGAAGATTATTTGAAATTTGTGAGATGTTCACCTCCATTTTCTCTTTGTTTACATCTGTGATATGAGAGGACTTTCAACGTCAGTTATGAAAGAATACCCATGCCAGTAATATAAATAAGTACCAGTAAAATTCAGCAACATGGCGAGGGTTAGAGAGTAACTTTGTCGGACTATACCTGCGCCATTTACAGTCTGACCAAAAAGAGTAGAAATTAAAAAGTGGCAATACTGTCGTCCCTTTCTAATCAATCTAAGAAAACGGGGACGACACTACAGAAGTGCCACTTTTTAATTTCTACTCTTTTTGGTCAGACGTCAGACTGTATAGCATTTCGCTTGACCGCCCCTTGAACAAGCGGTCTCACAGAGAGTCGTAAATCAAAATGACATGCGCCGTCTCTGAACGCTGGATTTCACGCAGGGTTACACTCCCAGGACCAAAATAGCGATAAATTACTCTCATTGTTGAATTATTAAATATGCTATGTGAGCGATATTGTTCTGGTATCGCGTGGACCGGAATGTGGTTTCACTAGCAGAAAGCTACATGATTTGAGAATCGTATATTCATCTTAATTATGTTTATGATTATTAAATGATTGTTGTCTGAATTTTGCGTTGTCGTGCGTGTTAGTACAATTTTCAGTAAAAGAATTTCTAATATATTGTATAACATTTGAAAATAGACACAGTGGATTTTTTTTATACTGATTATATATACAGAATTTGATACCAGTTCCATCATCAGAGCAGTTTGTATTTATGCTATCTTAATAGGTATTGCATTGGGACCGATATGTATCTACGGCGATTCCCTACTTCTTTACTATCTCACAGACATATTATACTTATACCGGGTGATCAATCCAAATGGGTCAGTAGGGAGAAAACGAAAACTATATGAGATAGGGAAATCTGTTCTTAGGAACCATGGCTTCGATTTTAGATTTATCAAAAACTGCATTCAATTTTTTTTCGTATATCTTATTTTTGAGAACAAATGTTTGTATGGGACTACATACATTTAGAGTGCTCTAAGAATCAGAAATTGCTGTTAAAGAGTGACATTCCTTTATAAGGTACGAACATTTTAGGTTTTTTTTTTATCCAAAAGCAAATATGAAATTGTTTCCAATATCCTCATAATTTAACAAAACAATAATTGTATGACAATTATAAACCTAAACGGAAATTATCTTTGTCAAAATGGAAAAAGTAATTTTTCCATAGGTACAGAGCACGCATATTTGTATGGGGCGTTTTGAGCTTTAACAGCAATTTCTGACTCTTAGAGCACTCTAAATGTATGTACACTTATACAGACATTTTTTGCCAATAAAAAATATGGTTCGAGTGACATCTTTTTTTTTCTTTTTCTTCTCTCCAATTTTAAACGAGTTCGATGCCCGGATATACGAAAAAAAATCGAATGCAGTTTGTAATAAATCTAAGATCGAAGCCATGGTTCCTAAGAACAGATTTCCCTATCTCTTATAGTTTTCGTTTTCTCCCTACTGACCCATTTGCA
This sequence comes from Apotomis capreana, assembly GCA_947623375.1. Classification (NCBI taxonomy): domain Eukaryota; kingdom Metazoa; phylum Arthropoda; class Insecta; order Lepidoptera; family Tortricidae; genus Apotomis; species Apotomis capreana. Next base: position 17,650,066 of record OX392506.1, on the reverse strand, counting down.
TTGATCACCCTGTATACTAAAAGAAAAATCTTTCCATAAGAGAATTTCAAAACAATAATGTATTATACTCAGTACTTAACTCTCTCTATAAACTATATCGTAACTGAAATTTGTATAGCTTATTGCCTTCCAAATTAAATTAATCCCCAGCCTAATTAGTATAATGACTTGTCACAATTCCAGCGTTCCCCGGCGTCCCCAAACACGGCGTAACGGTTCCGCGGTAGTGCCCTATTTCAAGATGAGCTCACTTCGTGTCGTGAACAGTGCTAGTACTAGTAGTAAGGTTTCCAATGCCGGATCTTTTTGTATTGGCAACCTCAGATCCCTGGATTACCCATCCAAAAAATTCCGGGTTTGGAAGCAAAAAGCTAGTAGCCTATAATGGCGTGGCGTCAAACAGAAAACTCATGACAAGCACTGTAGATTTCGCTCGCTTTTCATTAGAAATTGAGTAATTCCTGGTATCTTCCTGTTTGTATTAATGGTTTACATAAAAGTTGTCCTACCCACATAAAAAATGAGAAGAGAAAGCCGACGGGAATCTGGTTCTATGGTAGTAACGTGGTGTTTACTGGTAGCCTATGTACCAGCCTAGGTCAGTATGTACCACCTACGGTATCAGTGTACCAGGGTGTCAGTGTATGTGCTGGACTGGCCATGATATCAGCAGGAAAGGTGAAAGCCGGAAACCAGCACTCCAGTACGTCGGTGCGTAGGTTTAAGTAGCCTAGTGCGCGGTTCACAGGCCGTATAGTATAGTCTTGTGAGTGAGTCTTGACTTTAGGTATGCTTAGATAAGCTGACGATTGATAGACAGGTGGTTCAGCTAAATGGCTATGATTACTTACATTTAATGCCATTCAATCTCATCCTAGACGTTTGCATACATTCTAAGTTCATGAGCTTGGCTGGGTGTCTCTTGATTCATGATAAACCCCAATATACTTAATCCACCGGATCTTTGGTAAGCGTACATACAATTTCAAAACTTGTAGCAGTAGCACGATGGTTGCTGATGTATGTTTCTTTATGACATATATTGCATAAAACAAACAGCCGTCTAGTTACCGTGCGAGGTAGGACGGATCCTACGTATCCCCCTCCGATTTGAGGTCGTCGGTAAATCGCCCTCTTCCTCACCACCAGCCGTTGCATAATTGCTCCTATTCCTTCACACGTAAGCCTCATAATCACTTGATCCGACGCCCCGGGAAACGGGATAGTTAGCGGGACGGACAGATTGTTATACTTAAAACATGCTTTTGTACTCAGTGGATATTAAAATCGGTCGTGGTATGCGGGAATTTGTTGGCCAGATGTAATTAATTAAAGCGATTTTGGACCAAGCAAAAGTTGGCGCAGGTTAATTAAAGAGTTCTGTGGAACTTATTTCCCAAATGTATACACATAAATGTATGTACATTGTGCGTGTAGGTTTGCCAGGTCCAAATCCAAACCCAAAGCCGAACTCTGTGCTTAATTTGACGGGTAATTTTACAAATTATACAGCCGGACTTCGATACCTATAGAAAATAGAAACAAGACGAAAACCTTTAAGCGCTTATTATAATAAAGCCTCTAACTATCAAATAACGTCTTTTAGAATATACCAGTCCAGTCGTACATTTTTTATACGATCAATAATAGATAGGAATATGACTATTTGCAATTACGTTGTCTATTATTAAGTTACCTACGTCACCACCTCCGTATTTGGTTCAAAAACACTTCCAAGAACATTCGATTAATGGAACAACTGAATAATAAATCAACGTATCATTTTCTTGTCAGGAAACAAGTTAGGTATCATCTACACAATGTATTCGTTGACAAAGACCTAATTTTGGCTGAAGCTTTCCAAGTTATTAGCTCCACTGACATTTGTATCGGTAATTTAATATTCATAAGTCCTTGATCGAGTTCTACTGACACAATGTGTCTTGCACCTGGTATCAATGGTTGTTGCTTACGTCTTAATACCATCAATCATGATATACCACTTTTTTACACGAGGTCCTTAATCAATAAGGAATGTCTCGGATTTAGTTCGGTCATATATTTTTACTTTTGTTATATCAAAATCCGATATTGTTTCCTTATCATTTGCGCTTTAGCGATATGGCTTGCATTGTACGCTTATCAAAACCGAATAGATTTATCAAAAATAGGAAACAGGAAACTTAAACGTAGGACGTCGGTGCATAAGATATTGTATAGAGTTATTCATTTTTAAGCAACAAGGTCGTTTCAAAAATGTCGTGACAGAGTGTAAACAAGAGTGTTAGAAGCAGATAAGTAACAAACTCTTAAAAGAAATTAACGGACCAACGGCTCTGAATATCGTGACCCTGTTAGTAGTAGGGTTGCCACAAGATAAATTCCGTCCGAATTGACACAAGATGTTGCAAACTAAAAGCTCATATTATGTCTAATAATGATTATAAACAGCTTAAATTCACGTCAAAATGGCCAGGAACGGCTGACGTGTTTTGAATTCGTATGAAGCTCTTCAACATCAGGGGCGTGCTCTTGCGCGACAAACGGTTGTTTCCTGAAAATGTTTACGTTAGTTGAATTAGTTTATAATAATTAGTAAAGATGTCTCATATTGTGCGCCTCATTTAACTATGTTTTTATAATGTTATATTTAACATCGAGAGGGATACGAAATAGCACGGTACGAACTTCGAATGAGAACTTCATAGTAGCTCTTCTGATTGTTGTTAAGTGTTATATTATCTAACAAAATTGGTAGGGACATTGGTATCTGCCAGCACTTCTTAGTATATTATATTTCTTCAAGCCCAATAAGACGGTGGTTTTACTGCATTTAAATACATAGCACCCGACCTGCCAACCGGGTAATATTGCCTATGGACACAGGCGCGACAGCGGCCTATCGGTGTAACTCGGGCGTCGGTGACCTTGTAATGCCGAATCCTTCGACGAGGCATTCACGTGAATGCCCTTCACCCCCGCACCCGTCTCGCACTCGCCCGCGCTCGCCCCTCGACACGCACACATAGATAGCCGCGAGTTTTTTTACTGCACACAAGTGTCGCTGTCGTTTCTTTTTACGTTAGTACCTATATATAATTCTAAATGTTATTGTCGACCTTAAAAATAAATGTACGGTTTACATTACTCGCTTTTTGAAGGACTCAATGTTATAGCACATATTTTAATGTCTTTAGTGGATCGTGTCATAATTAGACTGTCTTTATTATTAGCGCTGAAATATCCTTATAACAAATGACAGCCCCAGCCCTAAGGTTGATGGGCGCTTCATAAATAACTAGCAAGAAATCCTGAAGTTTACCGTGTCTCGGACAAATCTGCGTTATTTGTCACTGCTTTTGTGCTAAAACGATTACGTTTCGGGCCCGGCCGCTTTTTCAGAACGATACGAGCGAATAATGATTGCGGAAAAACATCACCCCCCTTACTTATGCAATCGGGAAAAAATTGTACGCGTTAAGACTTCACAACAAGTCAAGGCGGTTTAAGTAAAATAACATCGGAAGCTAGTTCCGTTCTAGATATTTACATATATAGAGCCTTGGGAGATTGTACTCTGCAGTTCCTAATCTATTTCCTGATAGTCCATATAACAATAATAGAAAAAGTACCTACTACATCGAATGTAGTAACATCGTATCCCACAACAACTACCGGGGTCATTTGTTTTTTTATTACTTAACAGAAAATGACCGCGAACGTAACATCACCGTTGGTTTTTTTTGTTATAATAGTGTTTGAAAATCGCGTAAGTTTAAATCAATAGATTTACCAAAAAAAAAAAATGGTTCACACGCCCTGATACTCCTAATAGCGAGGTATATAAGGTGTATAATATTTGTGAATATTTGTTATGAATTTATTTTGACGTATGAGAGGATCAGGTAAATGTCTGCTTTCCTAAACTTATTTGAAACCATGTTAGTTTTTATATATAAAAACAGACAATGTTCACATTCTACTTTGTGTGTTGTGGTTCATCGTAATTTTGATTACTAATCGTTTGATTTATCGTACGGCATGTTACTCGTTTGAGAGTTGCTAGTCACTGGTACCCTTACCATGAGTTTACAGTGACAGTATCTGCTAGCAACTGCGTAAACGTTTTGTATGGAGAATTGTAGTTCTAAAAGTAATAGCTAGGGGTGCTGCTCGCTGTACTATTCTCCATACAAATCGTATGCTGTCGCTATATAGTGAGTACGGTCAAGTTAACTCGTGGTAAAGGTACGGTAAGTAGTCCCTTCACACCTAATACACGGTAATGACAATAGGTTCGTGTTTGTGTCGATTGGAACACGGAACACTTATCTAATCTAGACCACTAAACAACTCCCGACCTCGCGGGATGTAAGGGAATATGACACGTCACATTTATAGATTAGGGAAAGAAAAGAACTGGCTTAATAAAATAAATAATAAATAAAGCGAATAAAAGGGGAATCGCGGCGAGCGTGCTGGGGACGATGCCATACGGCCTCAGTATTGGGGAATTCCTTTTCATTAAGTTTTACAATGTATAGTTTTAATTTATTTTATTTTATTTTACATTGTAATTATTCATAAAGAACTGGCTACGTCACATTTGCAAAATTTTAGAGCCAAAACACAATTACAAGACACGACATCGCATCGTCGTACGACGCGACATCGTGCCACGATGCGACATCGTGAGATTGTAAAATGAATTTTTATTTTGCATTTTGTCACATGAAGATAAAGTTCATTTTGGATTTATGCATTTCCACGATACGACGTCGCATCGTGGCACGATGTCGCGTCGTACGACGATGCGATGTCGTGTCTTGTAATTGTGTTTTGGCCCTTAGAGTAGGTATAGAACATTGAAGTTGTAATCCTTTGGTGGCTGTATGGATCAAGTAAAAATATACAGGGTGTTTTTTGGGTCATGGAGCAGGAGTGAAAACAAATCGGCACACAGACAATTTTTTCCCTTGTTTTTGATTAATGATGAATTAATAAATTTTGAGGCCATAGACTAAAAACATAAATAAATAAAAAACTTACTTAGCCAGTCTTTCCCTTTTCAGATATTGAATTAGATTGAGACACGACCACAACATATCCTGAAACATATTGTATACCTATTTCATAAAATGCTATTTACTTGATTGACTAGCGACAAACAAAGCTTCTAATGATTACAATTACATCTCGATTGTACGTTACTTAGATGACACCATACTCTTAAGGACGTCTTTCGTCTTGTTTCACCCTGTATAAACATGTTGGTAACCTTCCTTAGCGAAAAGTCGAGTTAAACCAAGCTTCTAAGAAAATAAAAACAGTAGGTACCGAGTTAAGTACTGTCTCTAGTCCCAGTGGAGTTACTGCTGAGTGCCCACGAGTGCTAAGACTAGCTCCTTGCTTGCTTGGCAAGAGACTTACGTTTTTTGCGTTAAAAACTACTAAAGCAGTAACTTACCGTGCTGTAGAGTTTATTAATTAAAGTATCGAAAGGTCATAGTTAGTATTTGTTATGTAAAATATTATTGTTATAGGTAAATTCACATATTCTTATATGATGCTAATCTCAACGACTCTACTTATAAAACGCCACGTGCTGAAATAAAATCAGTTTTTAACATTAACGAATTTGCCTTAAAAGCTGCTAGTGACATTTACTTTCAAAAGTATATTTTTTGTTATTTTAAACTTCTTTTAGTAAATCCCATGTAAAGGTCACATTTATAAGGTAAATGTTTTGAAGACAACTACAAAAACTTGGTTGAGTTAAAAAAGAAAACAACCTGCCAGTGTCATCGAATAAGAGGTGACATTTACATTGCATAAAACCTGCATGAAAGAGCCATAGATAACCGGGCGGCGACGAGAGGGTGAAACTGGGCCAGGATGCTCCAGGCTTGTCGAATGAGCGTGTTCTGAATACTTTTCACTCTGCCGAGAAACTTGCTAACTCGTAATGCAGCGCTCGCCGGAAAAGGGCTCGTTTTAGGGGGTTTAGGGGTCCCGTTATGTTTTACCCTGTTGACCCAAATACGGAATGTTTTTTTATTGCTCCTTTTGTTATTTTTGTTGAATTCCGGTGCTTAGTAAGAAAAAAACTACAGTCGCATCTTAGTTAGGTTAATACCCCACCCAATAAGATATTTTTAATGACAAATTCTGGAACACAGAAGAATTGTGAAGTAATTTCGAAAATCTGTAGAAATTGTTTTTATGCAATATCAGTAAGTGACCAGTTCCTTAAAAAAGTGTATTTAAATACTTATGTTTAATATTCATATTTCTAACCGAGTAAAATATTTGAACTGTGATTTCATAAAGCGTAGTTTATTATATCCAAATTTACAAAAATAACATCACTCGTAAGGAACCCTTAACAGACTTTTGAGTCTTAACACGAACATAATCCCTACTTTTTCACAAATATGTCGATAGGTACCCCAAAACACCTTTTGGGTGCTTTTGGTTAGACCTGTATGACACTATTTAATTATTTTAGTACTTATATTTGTTTACGTTGGAACTTCAACAAAATAGTAGATAAAAGTTATATAAGTAAAATTAATGCAAAAAAGAAAACAAAACAGAAGTTGAATTGATAACCTTCTTTTTTTAAGTCGGTTAAAAAAATCTTACTTAAAATACCTACTACTTTGGTAATTGTAGAAAGACTCATTAGCATTATGAACCAAGTAATTATGCGGTAGTAAAAATGGTTAATGGTTTTAAAATGGTGCATTATATTTCTTTTACACTAATATGCATGTAGCTCCATCTCTGGAACTATCTACAGAACTACACTAAAATGTGTTGTTTAGGTTTTCAAACATCGAAAGATCTTCATAATCGAAAGACAACTTTCTTATATATTTCACCTTTAGTATTAATCTGAGACTAAATAATTCAACGTTAGATACCAACATGTATCTGATGAACTTATGACTATATTTTGTACCTTAGTGATGTGCTTTAATTGACCTTCAAATCTTGCGTGCTCTTGACTGCACGCCCAGTACGACCAGTATTAAGGGCTGTGCCGGAATGAGACTACAATTTTGTAAATGCGAAAGTTCATGTACCTAATTTCACAGTAAAATTATTTAAATTAACTTGTACCGCAACAAAAATAAAAAATAAACCTTTGTGTTGTGGTTGCGCGGTACACTTAGTATCACGCGTTCTATTCCCGGGTACAAGTGAATAAAAAAATCTTTGAATGCAGTTTTGTATCTGAACAAAATAAAAGAATGTGACCTTTGAGTAAAATAAGCTAACTTAAGAATTTAAGGTAGCTTCTCCCCAGGTCCATATTTTTTTCCACACTGTATACAGTCGCTCGAAATTAACACACAGACGCCCATTGACAAATTCGACGTTCTTAATTTATCATACGCGGGATCACTCCCGCTCTGTGAGTGAGGGCGATGAGATGATAGAGGCACACATAGGGACACTGAGCAACATTCACTACGGGTATAACCACAAAATAGCAAAAAAATCATCTAACCAGCTGTATAATGACCTAATAATAAAAGTAGTCGCACTCGCACAACCAGCATGGTCAGAATCGCAACTGGAACACCGGAAAATCGGAACCTACCGCAATTTCCGAAGCATCCCGTGAAACGGTTGGCAGCATTTAATTAAAACTATGGAACGAGTGCAGCCAATTTATTTAGCAAGCTCGAACTGCGAATATCTTTTAACAATATTTTGGTAGAACTACAAAGACGGATTTTCTTTTTTGATCGTCTGAGCAAACTTCTACACTTAAACGAGTAGATGAACGATTTTTTAATCTAAATCTATAGTAACTATCCAAGTAGCACACAGACTGCATAACCTCATATATAGCCCTTGTACAGCTAATTTAACTTGTATAAGGATTATACAGGGTGGAACATCAGTAAAGACTGAGCTGACAGGATAGTGTCATCTGAGTGATCTACAATTGACCTATTATAGTTGTAAAGCTGGATTTAAAAGAAAAAAAAAGTCATCAAAATATTTTAATATCAGTGTCAACCCTACTTCAAAGGTTTTATTTGCATTTTAAATTGACACGTCTTTAGCGATGTTCTAAAGATGCTAGGGTTGATATGTGCAGATTACACTAATATTTAACAAACTGTATCTCAAAAATGGATAGAAATATTTACATTGTTCATTGGTGAAAAATTAAGTACTCAGTCTGAACAATTCCCTGTTTGCTTAAAAGTCAGCCTGTGGTACCTACCTGTAATCTAAATAAGTATGGAGAGGGGTCATTATTTCAGAAAAAAATCTTAACTGCGCGGTGCAGGGTTTGTATGGTATATACGCACCATCTGTCGGTAAAAAGTCTTTATCCGCTCATAACGCCGAAACGGACTGATTTCAACCTATTCTAGCACAAGAATAGCAGGTCATCCAAAGATGGTTATAGGACGCTTTTGCTGAGTATGGTAAAGAAAAAAGGTTTACGCAGACCAAGTTGTGGGCACCATTGTAGTAAATCAATACATAGTATTAAAACGAAGTCGCTTTCTGCTGTCTGTCTGTCTGTTCCTATATACATAGGGCAGCTTAGATCTTTAAAACTAACGCAACGGATTTTGATGCGGTTTTTTTTAATAACTAGGGTGATTAAAGAGTAAAGTATATAATTATGTATATTACATGCATAATATAGCATTGCACCTTTCGAAGCCGGGGCGGGTCGCTAGTAAATAAAATGATAAAACACTTGATACTGTGTATGTATACTTAGTAATCGAAATAAAAAGTTAAACCTCAAAGCTTTTTTGGGTAGGTAATATATTACAAAAGTTTTATCAAAAACCAAAGAACAAAATCGTTTAAGTTGTTTCACATTACCATAATTAAAGTAGGAAGCCTTATAATTATAAACTTCGTTTGATATTTGATTTTTGGAAAAACGAACCTCTGTAATTGTAATGAATTTTCCTATTATTTATTATTTATATTCGCGAGTCGCGACCTTCCGACCCAGCGAATCAATCGTCTTCCAAAATAGAACCTTGAATGCTACGTAGCAAATAGTTAACAATAATAGGTCATTAATAATGTTCATTAGCCGTCCCAAGGGTGGCGTCGGGCGGCTGCAATTCGTTTTACCAAAACCTCGTCCTGTGGGTCATGGAACTAATGTTGGCTGGGCAATCGTGGGTTTATAATTTAGTAGTTGCGCCGCGCGGTGTTGCCCGCTCATCCCACGGGAACACTACATTTTTTCGGGACAAAAAGTAGCCTATATGTTAATCCAGGGTGTCATATACCTTCATACCAAAATTTATCAAAATTCGTCCAGTCGTTTGAGCTTGAAGAATTAACAAACATACACAATACATAAACACTCTCACAAACTATATATCGCCTTTATAATATTAGTGTGATATACCTATTCACTAAAAAAGATGCCCACAATTTCGTGCGGTCCCTCATGTTTTACATTTTTTTTTTTGATAAATAAGTATTAAATTGATAAAAGATAACATGGTAATAAATGCTTATAGGAAACAAAAGAAACCATATATAGCGATTTTTTTCCTGAAATTATGACGCTTTACACCCACACATACAACATAATACGTTTTTTTTCGAGATATTTATATAGTTAGTATTTTACCTATTATTCAATGTCTCGTATCGATAAAGTGGTCTAGGGGAAATAACCCAACAAAATGTATGAGAAGTGATAACTACTTATACAGCTATTATAACCCTAATTTAAGCGTTATAAGGGCTGTTTAAGCTATTATAACTCTTACAGCGCCTATAAAGCTCGTGCTACTTGTTCTAAATACTTGGAAGTGCAGAAAAAAACGTTATATTCAATAAGTATTTCCACGTATTACAATATAATTTAAGAGGTAAATCAGAAGCTAAATTATATTTTGGAAAGTGTACCATATGGTTAATAGTGTTAATATAACTGTTTTGGGATCATGATCTTGACGAGATAGTCGAATCATTGGATAGTTACGAACGCAAAGTAATTACATATTATAAAAGTAATATAATATTAATATGAATATTAATCGCAATAAATCGTGGATTTCGGTGACAACTAATGCGCGAAGATTGTGTAAATTAAAATATTTTTTTTATGACCTCGACCTTAATGTGGCAATTAAATATAAGAAAGCGACAACGACTACTGGATAATTCTCTCAAAGTTTATCGCGATGGGAGTTTAAAAGCTCCTATCAAGTAATTAAATACACGCATGACGTATTTCGAAATTAAAAAGCGCAATGGGCGACGGGTGACTGATTCTGCGAAGCCAGATCTACGATAAAAAGCTTTCGTTTTCGCGTTCACCTGTCGGTTAATTACAATGGAACCTATACACTTCCCACGAGTGAAAGTAAAGGTGATCAATTAAAACATAATTATTTTCTAATTAATTTATTTTCTTTTTATTTAATACCAATAATAAAACGAAGGCGTATGACTACGTGCTACGAGCCATGCCAATAGCAATGAATAATATTTTGCAGGAAGAATTCGTTTTAGCACCTATGCTAAAACGAATTCTGAAGTTAATAGAGAAAGTATAGGTACTTTCTCTATTAAATTCAGTGTAAAAGTTGAGATAGACATATCAATACGAGATTTCCCGAAAGAATACTATGAAAAAACTTAATTCGGATCACGCATAAACGCACCAGTACGCACCAGCACAATTGACAGCTGGCATTGTCTCTCCTACGGACATCAATGACAGTTTCACTATAAAAAAAAATGTAGTGAATGAACTCAACATCTCGACGCGGCTCTCCGCGAAACGTCGGAAGCGAGCCCTGAACTTCTTCGGTCATATTATGCGGTCTTCAAAGCATTGTCTGGAGAAGCAGATTATCATAGGGCAAATTGATGGCAGACGTGCGCAGGGAAGGGCACCCACTAGATGGTCTGACACAGTGAAGAAAGCAGTGGGCGGCAGCATGCACCGGGCGGTCCACGCAGCATATAGCTGCACTGAGTGGAAACAGATATGTGGTCGCGATCCTCATCAGTGAGGGAACGACGAAGAAAAAGTGTTTTATATGTATACTTATATCACCTAAAACAATAATATATAGAACGACAGACAAATCTTTGGTTTAGAAGGAGTAGATATAGCGTGTTTATTTTTTTTTGCTTTTTAATTATAAAATATGATGTGGCATGAAAACCGATGGGAAAAGCCACCAAAATACATAACACAATATAAAATATACATATATTTACCACTAGAGTCAGCACAATTTCACTAATGCCGTAAAAGGTCACAAATTGACTTTTACAAGTTTTTACAACGCTAATAATTCCTCCATGTTTATGGCTTGGGGAGTCCTTACTCTAATGGCAACTTAGAATGTAGACCGGAATAAACCGAAAGGCGTACCCAGTACAGGATATAAGTATTCTAAACTAGAGGGTGCCCGCGAACGGCAAAAAACAAGAAGTAGGTTATTATTTTTTTGCTTCTCACTATACCTATAACCATCTGGGGATGCGCTTCTCTGGTACAAAAAACGTACGAAATTGGTCCTGCCGTTTGGGGTAATGAGACGAAATTATTTAATTATTACAATTTGATAATTGAAGCATAATATACTCTTACATACTTATCAATTGAGCCATTATCCTTATACATAGGACCATTTTAAACATCGTCCTCCGTTTCGCTGAGTGCGAAACGAAAAAGAAAAGTTTGGAATTTTGTTTACTTAGCTGATTTCATATACACCAGTACACCACGTACCTGGTCTAGACAGCAAATAACAATGCAGATTCACCGGCAGATGAAGGTAAAAGAGAAGCCTGTAATTGGGTGTCGGTTGCATGCCATGAGCGTGTGAAATTTGAATAAACCTGACGGCTTTGCGTATAGTCAAGAAAGGCGTAACTGTCCTAGCTTTACGTTGACATACGTCCTTATTGATATTAGCTACAAGGTCGCATGTATAAGGGTAAAAAGGTGGAAGTATCCTGCCATTACTTCGACATGCGTCCTTATTGATATCAGCTATAAGGTTGCGTCTATAAGAAAGGGCGTAAAAGTCCTACCACTATGTCGACTTACGCCCTATCAGAATGAACTACAAGGACGTGTCTATAAGAGAAATCACATACACAGGGATGCCTGGGACTCTGTTTACCCTAATTAATGCTGTTAGTTTGAATCATCTATCGTGTGATGCTTTCGTTTCATTTGATTCGCGTTTACAAACGTGCTCTATTGCTACTCTTAATTGTAATGGTTTGGACTGAAATAGAGGTGTCCAACTGGATTTTTAATATTTTACATTATTTGGACACTCACCTCTAAGAAAAGCTATCATATTATGATATATTATGAAACAAATATCTACAATCACATAATATTTAAGAGGATTTAAGAAATGAAAGTGCCTGAAGTTCGAAGAACAAACAATGTGTTAAAAATCCTCATTTTATACAGTTATGGAAGTCAATAAAAATACTTACATAAATAAATATACGTGTGCGGATATGACTTGCAAAGCCTAATATATGATTTATTCAGTAACCTAACTGAAACATTAATCGTTGTATCAATTTATTACATATCCTAATCAAATAGGTATCTTTTTTTTCACTTTCGTGTTGTCTTTAGTCTGATTATACGAAATGCCTCATTTGAGAAAGAACTTTCTCTCCGTTACGTCCTTTTGTAACTGTGGCAAAATAAATGATGGACTGAAATCATAGATAAGGTCTTCATTGTTATTGTGATATTGAGTTTCATTCGCTACGTTTTGCGTTCGACCGATTCTTATCAAAGCGTTCCCAAAGTCGTTGTCTAATTAACTTCAACTCTCGTTTCGTGCCATACAATTGTTCAATTATTGACAACTAGGGTTTTCCTATGGGTTCGTCAGTATAACAAGCATTATGCTTCAGGAATCGTAATAATATGTATTATGGGAAATAACTTTACGGGATAACTTTCCTTTATTTTGTGTCATTAGAAAGCAAACGAAGTTATTTTTTTAGGTAATAATAGGCATATTATTATAAAATATGTACCTACTGTCCTACTCGTAAAATATAATTTGCACCAAATATCTTTTTCTACGAATACGATTTTTATGTCTTCAACTGGTAGTATAATAATATTTTTTACATCACTTGAAGGCACTAGAAAATGATAAACTGAAAAAAATCAATTCATATGGTTACCGCGCAATATTCGGTTGTGCTTCGTGTATAGTTATTTGGGACCCTTCCGCGTCAAGTGGATATAGGAACCGTATTTTGGCATAATCCTCGACCAATTACTTTTATAATATCACCCGTATCTACAAAAAATCTAGTTGAGAAAAACAAACTTCAAGCCATTTAAAACCCGCTCCTTTTTTGAAATCGTAATCGGAAAAGATGAGTCAGAATGTTACTGTCGATGTTTACCGCGTGACGTATGGTTGTGATTCGTGTATAGTTATTTGGGTCTGTCGGACCCTTCCGTGTCATGTCAAGCGGATAGGAAGCGTAATGGTAGGGTGCAGGACATTGGCCTGCCGCGCTTCCGACGACAAACATTCGCGCCACTGCTATAACAAGTTTATTTTAAAAGCATTAATTCCATCGCCTTACGACGCGACGTCATAAAACAACAACTCAAATTCACTCAGAGTTTGGAACGAACTGTTATAACAAGAATAAACAACAGTTTAATCGTTTCCAGGTCCCGCTGCTAATCCGAGCTTATTGGAAAACTTCGTTGTGTTCGTGTAACTCGCGATCTTGTTCCTCCGGTGACCCGGGGGCTGTCGAAGTTGTCTAAAAGTTGCCAAAGTGTCTCCTATAAAGTTGTCGGCGATGGACAGCAACTCGGTGTCGCCGATGCCGGAGCTAGCGCCAATAGCCGAATTTGATAAGTCCCCGCCTTCGCCGCCGAACGAAGAGGTCCCGATGGATGATCTGCCGCCGCCTCCTGCCACTATCTCGGGCCAGACGGACGGGAAGAAGCTGAAACTGTGAGTACATTTCATTTAATAAGACATGTAGATTACCGACACATACATAATAGATATATGGAATGGACAAGATTTCATTTAACGAGCAATAGCATACCGCTTAAGTGGACGCTAGAGTATAAAGTTGTGCTATTTCGCACAGATCTGTGTCATTATATTGAAAACATCAGTGTGGGTCAATCAGTTAAGCCTAGTTCGGGCTACATTAGTAATTTAGTCGAAGAGCGGTTATTATCTACTTTATTAACCAAAATCAACGTCAAGTGCGAGTTTCAAAACCAGTAAGGGTTTTAAATTGAAGACAACAAACTTGAAAGAAGATTCCCCTACGCTACCAGAAAACCTACCAGAATTAGGCTTAACGTTACCTATTCCACGAAGTTACTCTTCAAATATTAGAACATAATCTTTCATTAATTACTTTCCGAGGTCAGGAAAATTAAATATAGATTACAGAACTGTAGGTAGGCATATAAATGTTAGTTTACGTTCGGAAACAAAGTTCGTGAACCTCTCTCCAAACGAACTCTTGAATATTTGATGAGGTTTTCATCGTGCATTCCTACCGCTTCCTAGTTTAGAAATCTACAAGTTAATAGGGATTTCCAGGCTAAATTATTTGATAAGTTAACAGTTAGAAACTTTTTTTAAACCATCCCTTAAAGTGGCATCACAGGAGGCACGTACTCTTTAACCATATTTTTGGAAATATTTCGAACCAGAATTTTTTGTTTTATGAGTAGACAATAGTTAAAATCCAGGCTATAGTTGAGCCTTTAGCTTAAATTTTATTAACTATAGACCTTTCTATATTTTGCCAGTCCATGTAGAAGTCATGATAAGAATACATTTCAGTCACACAAATATAACACTACCCTATTTTCATACCTGTGGTAAAAAAACGTTTGAAAAAATGGCTGATTTTGATACAATAATTTCCTTTTGGGATCTCGGCTGAGATTTGTTTACGTCAAATTTCCTAACCCTCGCTTTATTCGATAACATTTTCGCTTTGCTCTTCTATCTTTCTTTTACACATTACAGATAGGGTGTAAGAGAAAGATGCAAGTAATATGGCAAACTATATCAATTTACTTGTTTTGGATCTGTGTTCTTTCTGGCTTTGTCTACTTTCGTTCAATACTCGCTTGACAGCTGAGATGAGGGTCAGAATTATCTATATAATTCATAAAGCACCCTATTCGTCCTATAGCTACTTGTACATATATTATAGTAGGTATAATATGTCCACTTGTTCTTTAACAGATCATCTTCATACGAAAAACAAATTGCAATTTTGCTTTATTGTGATTTTTTTCATACTCATCCATTATTTTATAAGACTAAGTATAAAACTAGCAACAATAATTGTAAACATAGAAGTTTTGTAAAAAGCTGGTGGGAAACGGCTGAAATTAGTAGGTACCTGTTTTATATATTAATAATATATATTTTTTATAAAAAAAATTATCTTATTGAAAAGGGTCATTGCCAGTTCAAAAAACAAAATTCGTCCCTTCGGTGGTCAAAAGTTAAGAGCATGTATGAATCTAGGCTATGTTGCTATTACATCGGATTATAGAAGAGGGAACGTTCTTTATTCTCACAGGCATTTAACCAGAAAATTAGGCCCTGGAATCCTTAATTTCTTAAACGTCCACCGGAAAGACACGCACCTAAATCTGACAATGACCCAAAACCATTTGATGATCCTACCAATTTGAATTTCACTAGCAAATGTTAAGTCCTCCCTACACATAAGATTCATAAAAAAAAAAACACTTCAAAGATTCTAAGATTTACTTGCCAAGAATACAGTTACAAAGCTATTAAATACAATTAAAGTACCTACCATGTATTCATTATATCATTAATTATAGTGCGGGAAGTAGTGTCACCCAATGTATGGAAAGTGCAACTTTTGGTATCGCAGGAATTCACTTGGCACAGATGTCATATACTTACGTAAAACTAAGCTAACTTAGCCCGGGAGCCATCCACCACCCTCTGGCGGGTAGGAAGGGGGGCAGTCAAAGATACACGCCGTCGTGCTTTAGAAAAAAGAACATTATCAGCTTCTATTTACCCAATACCTTGAGTGTGGTGTAATTTTCTGATAAATCGGGCATGAGAAATTCATTTTTGAGACATTTAATGTATTCGCTGGGTGCGAAGTAGGTGGTGGGGGAACCACGAATCGATCACAGCGCGCGCCGTGGCCAAAAAAGGAACTTTCGTCAGCCCAACTGTCACTTTTTACTAGCGAAATTAAGGCATCTAATAGTAGATTGTTCAACAAGGGACTAAAACAAGCCATAATGACACGAGATGTTTTAGCCACCCGAGCTAAGCGAGGGTGGCTAATAGTTCGAGTGTCATTATGGTTGTTTAGTCTCGCGTTAAACACTCTACTTTTCACTTTGAATGCGAGGAAAATAAACGAATTTCAATATAAAATTACGATATTTATTATAACAGTTTCTTACAATTACGTAGTACAGCCGTTAATCTAACCTCAGAAAAATTTAAAGGGCAATTTGTGAAATTCTTTACATTTAAATGTATGGTTTTCCCCTGTAAACTAAGCTGGGTCGGCGTGGTTTGTAATTGAGAAGTATGTTTAATATTTTCACTCGAAGTCGAAGTAAAAGTTGGAGAGAATGGAGAGTAGGTATAGTAGAGACGTAGACCTTTTCTCAAAAAGGTTGCCGATGGTCATTTCATTAGGCTCATTCTCAACCCGCGATGTTGATGGGCGTGGGTCAAATGTTGGTTGTGATTTTTGCTTCGAGGATATTTTAATTCCTTCAATATAGTATAGCCTTCGATAGATATTGTGTTTATTTTGGATTGACTCCTCTATATAGCCTTCAGCTTTATTCTTCTTCATTGGAAGATGATGATAACATATTTTGTCCGTAATTTATAAAGTGACATAGTTAATTGGTCTAATTGGTGATTACAATTCAAGCTTAATACAAGTAATGGCCAACTACTCATTCCATTCAAAATTCTAATAGAAAAAAGAAATGTTCCGTGGTTTTTTATTTTTTTTGTAAAGCGACGCTTTAAATGCTTGCATATTTAGCCAACAAATTCAAACTTGAAAACTATTTTATTTAAGACTAATATCGACTTATGGACCATGCATGATAAAATTACATTCGTATTCGTAATAATTAATCGTGTTTCATGAAATAAAATCTTGAATTTTTGAGCGGTTGTAATTTTGAGGTTACTCACGCACCAAAAAGTTTGTATACCTATCACTGAAAATGGCTATAAACCTCCATTCACAAACGTCGTGATTGGCTGTTTAGGGGGTTTTCAAAGTAAATTAAACATAAATTAAAACAATTTTACTTTTTTTGAGCAGTTGTAATTTTGAGGTCATTTTCACGCACCAAAAAGTTTGTATACCTATCACTGAAAATGGCTATAAACCTCCATTCACAAACGTCGTGATTGGCTGTTTAGGGGTTTTTCAAAGTAAATTAAAACAATTTTACTTTAGTCCCTAGAGATTAATAAGGAGCTTTAGTCCCGATATGCAGAGACTAAAGTAACATTTTAAGACTACAGTATAGCTTCGCGATCCTAACGAAATAGGTATTTACGAAAACGCATGCTGTCGCTGGAGCGCTCACTCCCCCCGGCATCGCGCACAACACATACAAATCGCCTCACGCACACATCAAGCAAATGACACAGCGCTGCTACCTGCTGCTAGGCTAGTTTGACGATCGGATTGACAAGCAATTGCGATAAATAAAGGTGGACTGTTTTGTTTTCTTGCGTACCTACGGATAGTGAATTGTTGTGGTGTGACTGAAATTCCGATATTATAAAGAAGTATTTTATTTATTTATGTAATTGTTAGTAACGAGTATGTACCTACAAGCTAAATAAATTTTTGATAAATCAGTTTGTTCCCGATGTACCGGTATGATGTAAATGACTGACATTTTTTATTGTAATATTATTTAGGTATTACAAAGGTATTTATATAATGAGTTACTGATATTTACGAAACAAAACATTTTTTATTTGACTTTGTTATTGTGTACGAAAGTACATAATTATTATACTTACTTATAATGTTTACATGATATCGGAGTTACTATGTCTTTCTAGGGTTCCGTAGTCAACTAGGAATACTTTTTGACACAATTTTTGTGGTATATGTTTCTAGTCCCAGCAATAATTGATTGTGTGGGAATTGTGTGCAAGACGTGTTAAAGTTTTCCTTTTTAAAATATAAAGTTAAATTGGAAGTAAATAATACGGATATTTTTAAAATATTTTTTTAATCACTGTTTCTAATTTTGGTGGTTATTTGGTAATTTGAAAGTCACCAAAATTGCTTGATGCCCACCAGAATTGTTAATTTTGTATATCATTTCACATTTGTTATCGTCTTTTTCGCATTTCCAAAACTTTTGACTGGGTGAATTTATTTGAAGTCAAGAATAAACAAAATATGTACATCTAAAAATTATAACAAGCTGTCGGTGAGGGTAATCTTAGCTTAGATATTATGCTGGTAGCGGATTTTATAGCTCCTATCCTTTCCTATATTACTATATTTTCTTTCTCCTCTGGCACGTTTCCTACAATTTGGAAATGCGCCCATGTGATTCCCCTCCCTAAAACCCCTAATCCGTCGTACTTTTCGCAGTATCGTCCTATGTCCATTCTTCCCGTCTTATCTAAAATCATTGAATCCTTTGTAAATCGACGTCTCTCATCACATCTAAATAGACTGAACTTGTTTAATTCTTTAGCACAACCACCGCTTTGGTTAAGATCACCGACGACATTTTTCTTAATATAGAATATAGAAAAGTGACTATATTGGTGCTCCTTGATTTTAGTAGTGCTTTTAACACTGTTGATTTTGATATACTTCTCAGTTTACTTAGTACTTTAAATATATCTTCAACTTCACTGTCCTGGTTTCGTGATTACCTCTGTTCGCAGCGGGTTCGAGTTGATGACCGATTTTCTAGCTGGTATGAACCGTCTGCTGGTGTCCCCCAAGGGGGCATACTCTCTCCATCGGAATCACCAAGTCACTGTCCTCCTCGTTCCATGTCTATGCAGACGATTTGCAGCTTTATGCGGCGACCAGCATTGAGGATTTTGGCTCCTTGGTTTCGCAAATCAATTCAGATCTAGAATCAATCCGTGCTTGGGCTTGATCCTTTGGTTTGATGAAGAATGCTAAGAAGTCGCAGGCTATTGTCGTTGGAAGCTCACATTTTATTTCCAAGCTTTCAGATCAAGCTAAGCCAGTTATTTTCTTTGATGGTACGCCTATACCTTGCTCTTCTACTGTAAACAAATTTGGCATTACTATGGATCAAACTTTGTCATGGGCACCTCTTATTTCTGAGATCAGTAGGAAACTTTTCGCGTCCCTTCATTCATTGAGGTGTCTGCAGAATTTCCTTCCTCTTCATACGAAGATCATGCTTGCCCGCTCACTTTTGCTTTGGTCTCCACAAGTTTGATCATGTGTCTCAATGTCGCGCTCAACTTAAATGGCTCCCGATCCGTCAGCGCAGATACTATGTTCTTTGTCTTTTATATAATGTCCTTTTCATTCCTTCTTCTCCTCCTTACCTTGCAGAGAAGTTCTTTTACATGGCGGATGGTAGTGGCCATCGCCTGCGGTCAAGTGCGAATCTGGATCTATCTATCCCTCTGCATAGATCTCATGTTTACGATGTGTTTTTTGCTGTGCGCGCCGTGAAATTATGGAATAAATTGTCTCCCGCCCTAAGGTAGACGCAGTTCGTAGCATCACTCAAGGGGAAGTTACAGAAATTGTGGCTGTCGAACGAATGATTACTTGATTAGGTTGCTGTTTTTGTTATAATTATGATTATATTTATGTTATATGTATTTATATAGATATTACGTAATATGTATTACATTGATTGTTTGCCTATCTCTCTCTCATTTGGTTTTTGCATTTTCATTTGTACTATTGTAAAGTTATCGTATTGTACATGTTGCTTGGTTTGTCTACCATTTACTTGTGTTTAAGACTTATTTACTTGAAGGTTAATTGGAAGAAATCCCTTAGAGGGATAGGTTCGCTTTTGTACATGCTTATTTTTTTGCAATGTATTTCTTGCTATTGTGTACAATAAAGTGTTTAGATACATTACATGCAAACAATCAATCTAAATTATTACCTTTGCTATTCATAATTTATTTATTTTTAAGGATGGCTAGTCGCAAAAAAAAAAACAATCAAGAGAAGAAGTCCTCGAAAAGAAAAAAATATATTGTTGTTACAAACGAGTTAGTGATTGTATTTTCATAGATATTTTGGTATAACTAAAATTATTAATAAAACATTTACTTTCTTTTGATTTCCAGTAGGCAATTTCATCAACAATTTTTGACGACGCGTTTGGCTCGGTTTGTAGACACCTGCCTACTGAGCGGGCGGTCCCGGGTTCGTATCCCGGCCAGGGCAAATATTTGTGTGATGAACTCGAATATATGTGCTTGGGACATGGTTGTTCTATGTATTTAAGTATATATTTATCTATATAAGTACGTATATCATCGTCTAGTACCCATAACACAAGCCTTCTTGAGCTTAATTTGGGACTAGATAGATTTGTGTGAGGTTGTTCGATATTTATTATTATTATTTATTATAAATATTAATTTTTAGCACAAGTAACTAATTTTGGTGTAGATGTACAATTTTGGTGGCCAAAAAATCTAATATTTGTGGGCACAAGCAATTTTGGTGGCAGGCAAATTACTAAAATAATAATACCTTTATAACTATTATGTATAACAAAGGGCCATTACTACACAATATTGGTTATGACTTTATTCGTATTATTGATATTTATGTATATAATTTTGACTCTAACATTAAAAATAAAAAACCCCACCAAAATTAGGTAATTTTTAAGCTTGTTGAAATTCACCCTGAAACGATACATTTGTAATATAATCATAAAAAATTTAGTCCTTTTCAAATATCATGTTTGGTGAACCTGGTTATATTAAGTTTGCACCTCATTTGTATACGGCGCCATACGCATCAGGTGCAAACTTAACCAGGCCAGTTAAGATGGCATAAGTGAAAACTAGTACGGAACCCTCGGCGCGTGGGTGGCTCACACTTGGCCGATTTTTTTAATTAAATTGTAATATAGTGATAGTCAACCGATCGATCTTTTTCTTGAAACCCAACTAGTGTTAGTAGAAGTTCCTACTCTACTCCCATCATTTTTGAAACAGATTTAGATATCGATTACGCGGGCTAGGATCCTTTTTACTTTTTCATTAACATCCTTGTAAATGCGAGATACTTTACTTCCTCACCCGACCCGCAATCGTGCGATAGAGAGCGTTGCAGCTTGCGACTGACAATAGGTACTTTTTTGATGAAATTTGCGTTACGGGAGAAAACGTTTTCCACTAACTAAATCTTAGCAAATCACTTCGATTTTGATGTCGATCGCTTCAGCATAATATAATCTAGGTTTATAGGTTTCGCTTTTTTTTAAAAAGTGCATTGTTTTTATAATACGAACGCTTTCATTCAACAACGTTTTAATCACAAAAATTAGGTTTTTCAACTACCTTTAAATTAGAATCTATAGCAAATTTTGAAAAAAGGAAAACCTATAAACCTAGTTTCTCACTGTGTCAATAACATACTAAAAAATGATGGAGATTGGAAAATATTTAAAAGTGGAAAAACGTTTTCTCTTTTTGTATGGACGAGTGCGTACTATACTTCCCTCTTAAGAGCATAAGAGAGAGAGAAGTGAAAAGAAAATTACGATATTTCATTGAAATGATTTGTTTGTTTACTTACTATTCGTAAAGACAGTCAGCCATTTGACATTAAAAAGCCCGCCGTAATTGTAACCGCTAGTTGACGCTGTCATCGCGCACCCAGCGAATAGTTTAATAGAAAAAAGGAAAATATTTACGAACATATCAAAATCGGATTGCTATTTTTTTATTCAACTGTCAGTATCATTATGGTCTCACTTAATTTGTTGCAGTTGCGGCGATAACTCAAAAACGGCTAGACCAATTTTATTCAATAGGTATAGTTTTCATTGAAAGTGCTTATAAGGTCTAATTTTTGTGATTTTTCCATAATTTTTTGACCCGTGGTTGAAAAGTTAGTGGGGGGGGACGCTATTTTTTGGATTTCTGGAGCGAACCCTAAAAAGCCGTGGTAAGTAATTACTTTCTCAAACTAAAATCTAAATGTAACCGTTTCGATTCTCTAAACTCGACAAAGTGAGTAAATAAACTTTAACAATTTCTGGTGAAACAAAATCTTCAAGAATTTTATTCTACGGCGCCGTTGATGATGGTTGAAACAGAGAAGTCTGCGAAAGAAATTAGTTCTTAAATTAATGTTGACAACTGTAGTCACTAAAACATTTGTTTTCATGGTATTATCTGTAATTGTTATCTATAATATTGTATTCATGGTATCTATAGGTAACAATGACTCTTGTTCGAAAAAGTGGTATACAATTTATTGCTCCTGTTACAGGGCCCACCCTATATAAAAACTTTTTCATGCACTGCTTGACTATGCTTCCATCTATGTTTTCTGTTGGTAACTACTACAACTCGTCGTAGATACACACTGTACAAATCATTGCCACCGACCAAATGAAATGATGCTGTTAGTGGCCGCTAGGTGGCGCGATAAGTCTTACATTAAGCCGGCACTGGCTCGCGAATATACGTTTAAATCAATTAAAAGCAACGTTATCAGAAAAGAATAATGGCAAGTTGACATACGAGCGTAAATAATTTTACCATTCAAAACTATTTCAAACGCGTCCCATTTGTAAATGCATGTTATCTCTTTCTATCAATTGAGGACGATAACGTGTGGTCTCAGTCTCACATAAACGACTGGTTATGGTATCGAAGTAGGGCGCCTGCGTCGTTCGGAGTCGAGATCTCGGAGAGAGGCGACACGGTGCCCGCGAACATGCTCATGTGACAACTTGCCGCCGAAACTTTTTAATTTTGAATTTAAAAATCGTACTACTGTGAATTGGTGATCAGTGATTTTTCGGCCAGTGTTAAATTTTGTGTGTGCACGTTCGAAAAATGGCGAGAGGAAAGAGTCAACCGTATGTTTTATTTTTGTTTTTAACTATTATTTTTTAAGTTATTGAAATGTTTCTTCTAGCTATGTAACGGTGACAGTATAAAAGAAAATATTTGTAAAAAAAATAAAGTACCTCTGAAATTAAGAACTAACATCTACTCGGGATAAAGTGTAAATGGCTAATTAGTCAATTAAGATAAATGCGTCCGTTGAGAAATTTAACTACCCTTCGGCCCTTCTAATTAACCACAAGTTGTCGTCAATTTTGTTGGCTAAGTGAATAAATTGCTTCAGTCCACGGCCAGTTTACCTATATATATAAAATTATCCTATGTTTTAGAAATAAATATTTTAATACAAATTAATCAGAGGCAGTTCAGAGTTCAATTCATAAATAATCAATTAATCACTGAATTTTAAAATATAAATGTAAAAAAAAAAATGCTAAATAACTTGTAAAGGTGTGCAAAAGAAAAGAATATTCTATTCTATTTTAAATGTGTTTATGTAGAAAAAATTACAGTACACAAACTCGCTTCTTCTGACGTGGTTCACGAATAGTAATTAGACAATAAACCCCAAAAAGTTACCTATTTTATGAGTAAAAAATGATAAAATTAATAATATATACACACCTTTTAGTGTAGTAAAGTAATATAGTCTATGGTTATTACGATGTCCATAAACGGTTAATATTATGGACGGTCCGTAAGGCAGAAAGAAGATTACGCACCTCACTTCGTGTAAACAAGGCTGTGTCGGTAAAACGTGCGTTATCTACAATAATTACAGATTTTACAAGCATGCATGGAGTCAGGTATCTATTTATTCGTGTCATTATGTAAAAACTCGTGCTAGGTAATGGAAGGCATATAGGTATTACCCACGACCGTTAATAGCACAGTTTTTGTTCAGATTTTTTTCTAGACTTCTAGCTACGTAAGGACGTGCCCATGCAAGTAAATATATACGATAATTATATCACCTTGCTGAATAACGTACCGTTATAAATCAATATTTAAGCACTAAAGTTTTGCTAATTAAAGTGGGGATCATACCTAATCAATTAATCAAACACTGTTAAGATTTTTTCAGAACAACATACAAGTCATACAACATACCTACTGTTTAGTATTTTTTCCTAATCTCTCGCTTAGAGATATTGAGAAGTTAATGAGTCTTTAAGATGTACGATACGAGACAAGAAAACTATCAATAGGAGTATTTAAACAAGTAACACGTACAGCTTTAGACAGCCCTTATTAGGGCATGATCCCTGTTCTGATTTTGTATGGCGAGAACCGGGAATTCCCGGTTCCGGTACTGGATTTGTATAGAAAATGAGTACCGGCAGCACACTGGGCTAAGGGCTAAGGGCTAGCCCTTATAGGGCAAATTTAAGCTATAAAGGCTGTATAAGTGCTTATATGCAGCCTGTGCGCAAATTAGCATGCCGCCTGCGTGTAATCTTCTTGTTTTAAAATGATACAGAAGACTTGGTACAAATATTTTTTTTATGATCTCTTACTTTTCTCTCTTTGTATCTCCCTTTTTAGCGTTGTAACTATTCCCGTGCACTAGGGTGTAAAGTGAAGCGGTTCGAACCCGCATTCGGCCTTCGTATTATTATATTAATCCAATAATTCTCGTGTGGGTCGCCCGCGCCGGGCCACTCAGGAAATGGGATGAATTGAGCCTCTTTATTATATCTATGCGGTGCTGACTAGAGACCGTGAGCTAGAATTTGCAGCTAACAACAGATAATGATTTCATTTGACGTAAGGATATTTCCACAAAAGTATATTTAGTGCTGCAACTTTTAATAAGTAAATCCAAAATCTTGTATATTCTTGATTTTTGAAAAAGTAACGTTAAATGCTGAATACTAATGTTACTAAGGGTTTTAATACGGTATTTCTTTCGTCTTAAACACATAGTGTGCACTTTATTCAGAACTCACACTCACACTCTGTATGTATGAGGCTTTTCAATTTAGTAAAATTAAACTTTTTATTTTCTGCAAAGTTGTAAAGCTAAAGCGTACCGAAAGTACCTTCTTTTCTCCCAGATCAAGTAGAGGGCGTAAAGGACAAGTCAACGACCTTTGATTCGCGGTATTAAATTATGTTCTAGCTGCCCGAGGCTTTCGTACGTGAGATAAACCACAAGGGAGGCTAAATTACTTTATATTTAATTTAAAGTGCTATTTGAGTTCTAAATTAAGTACATTTATTGTAGAATTCGTACTTCAACCACGTTAGGGTATGAAAGGAGAAGTTATTAGGTACCTATCAAATTCTTCTTCATTATTTTATAACGAAGGAGGTACAGTCAACCAATTTGATTTCTAGGCCACTATAGAACCTTGTCACAATGACAATGAGATGAGATTTTAAGCGGCTTTCATATTGATGTTCACTGTGACAAGGTACGAAATGGCCTAGGAATCAAATTGGTTGACTGTACGTGATATTGTACCTTATTGCAAATCTAATCAAAATGCGACGAATTCAAACAAAACTTATCTAAAATTACTAAACGAAACCTGTTTGCTCACTACTCGAGTGCTCAGCACCCTAAAGCGATGATAGGCGATAAAGCCATGAAATTTGTTGGCAACGAAATAGGAGTAAGCAACGTTGAAACTAGAAGACGACACGTTATTTTAGTTTTACTTAGGATAGTTGTTTCCTCACAACAAACATTTGTTAACACCGTAGCAACCAGATCATAAATAGGACAATGGTGTAGTTATTTGATGTGAAGTTAAAGCCGAAAGCAAAATGTTGGAGCTAGAACAAACAACACGTTATAATTTTCGAACATAAGACTGACAAAATGGTCATAAATACCATTGTAGCGAAAACAGCTACTCTTCAGTTCCAAGACCGTAGGTCGACAAAAGGTCATAACCGCCGATATAACTGGAGCTAGAACATAGGATGATATTTAAATTCTAGTACGGCGCGTTGACAAAAGGTCATAACCGCCGATGTACCTAGAACATACAACAATGTTTTAGTTCTAGGCAGCGCAGAAGTACCGGAGATAGCGTCACGTCCTGCGGCTTCCTCTATAAATCAGAGTAAGTGTGCTGCGCTCGCGGATGCCGCGCTGGGCGTCTGCGATTTGCCGCTGCCGCAAGCGATAGGCTATAAGCGGTTATTATCCCTATACCATTTTTTTAACGTTGGGGAAATGCGTTTATGCATCCCGCCTAATCGGAAGACAAGAGCGGGTATGACGGACTAATCGAGACTTCGGACTACCATCTAAAACCACCAACGAATGCCGGCACCGTCTTAAATTCGAGCGATCGCTTGATCCCTATACCTGGCTAATGATGGTCCCTGGGAGACTGCACAAAATGTGACTAATTTCTAATAATATTTATTGAATGCGAAACTTTTATACGAAAAAATATAAATTTTTATCTGGCTTAAAAACATGTTTATGTGACATTAATGCCATTACAAGTTGAATTTATGAAATGTCTTTATTAAACAGGAGTTGAAGTTCGTATGAGGCATATTTTAGCCATCTGCGCGAGCGTCCGTCGCATCTTCTTTCAATGAAGCAGGAAAAGCAGGCATTTGTATCGCAATAAATGCTGTAGCATATTAGGGCCTTTAGAGCTTACATAGTGATGTTCAAGTCTGTGACTTGGACACTTAGGGCGCCAACACGTTTCTCGGACCGGCCATGTCCCGATGTTGAAAGTTCCACAAAGACCAAACTCGCTAATTCGTCTCATCTTCTTTCAATATATGTAGGTAGCAGACATTTTGCTAACACACCGGGATGCCACATCGACGTCGACATCTACCAAGAACAAACATATTATCATATTAGAATGTATGAAAGCTAACTTACTTGGCGTGGTTACCTACTATA
This sequence comes from Apotomis capreana, assembly GCA_947623375.1. NCBI lineage: Eukaryota > Metazoa > Arthropoda > Insecta > Lepidoptera > Tortricidae > Apotomis > Apotomis capreana. Next base: position 17,623,045 of record OX392506.1, on the reverse strand, counting down.
TTTTTGTATGGGATACGTAGTTAGCGTGTGTAGTTAGCGATTTATTAACAATAATTACCAACATCACAGTCACTGACGCATGTTCATCCATAGCATAAGTCTGTGACTTGGACGCTTGGGCGCCAACACGTTCCTCAGACCGACCATGCCCCGTTGTGGAAAGACTGGAAAGTCGCACAAAAACCAAACTCGCTCGTCGCTCAAGTCCGTCTGGTCTTCTTTTTCGAACCCTCTCTTTACCTTTTAAGGCGTGTGAATATATATGTATCTATACGTGATGATTGCACTTGGCTTGACGTGACTTGAATTTACCAAAGTAGATATGCATCTCTTTGAGCTGAAGAGAGACGCAAGACTAATATAGCCATTTAGATTGAAACGACACAAAAAGTAGTCGATTCGGTATGTCTTTAAGTTATGGAAACAAGGAATTGTTGTTGATCAGAATTTCAAAGAAAGAATGTGACGTCATAGCAGAATACAATTGCACTCAATTCGTGCCGGATTTTACACCTATACATGCTGATAAACAGGGATCGTAAAAATGCGAGCAAAGTCGCTTGAAATTACGCATGAAAGCCAGTGACGATCTGACGACCACTGCTTTACGAACCCTGCTGATAAAAAAGTTCTTAATTGTAAATATATTTACATGCCTAGATATGTAAATACATACGCATCTCGTAGATGTCGTGTCGTTTTATACGACACATCGATCGAATACAGAAGATAATAGAGGGAAAAATTGAGGGAAGGAGAGGAAAAGGATGACCGACGATTAGTTATTTGGACCATATACCTAAATAAAAAGGTAAACCGATATATATCGAGAAGTGAAAGAACTAGCGTTAAGTAGAACGGACTGGAGAGGACTGCACCAAAAAAGGAAAAAGGTACAGCGTAACACTCTATAAGCTAAACTAAAGGAACTAAGTCCACCATTCCTAAGATAACTACGGTAATAGTTCAAGCGAAATCAGTAACTCACATCTATTACAGTTATGGGGCATGGGCGAAGATACTTTCAATTACTTTCTGTTGTTTCATTTTGTCCAGACGATAGATACTTGTACTACCTCGGATAACTTTGGCCATCGACCTTTTTCTCGCGATTCTTTATATCAAGAGCGGTGTGAGTCCGGTGAAGTCCAGAACGTCTAGCATAACTTTAAACGCGACTCTTTGTCGCGCGACAAATACTACCTGTCACTTTTCTTTCAATACTGTGCGAGCATGTCAGGAGATGCTGACTCGCGCGACAAATGAAGTCGCGGCAAGATATGAGCCCTGAAGGGGCTGATGACACTATTATCAAGCGATAAATAAGTGACAAAGCACCCGTCACTCTGGCAAGTGCCAGCGTACTTGTCAAAAACTGATAATTTGTCATTTTAATTTATTTATCGAGTAAAAGCAACTCCGGTTCATTATACATCTTCTCACAAAAATCAAAATTGTCCACCAGTTTTCACTCGTGCGACATTGGCGAAAAACCTCATGCTAAAAATTAAAAAATTAAAAAAATTAAAAACAACACACCGAAAAAGACAACCACCGTAAGCTCACTGAGTTTATTTAGCTCTAGTAATCAACTCTGGTGTTCTGAACTAATTCCTGCAATCCTGTCAGCCATTGCTATAATTTGAATCATATTTTGCCAGTTTACACATTTCAATACAAATGAATCCACGCACGATCTTCCCAGCCGCATTCTACACAACCCCTCACGTGTATTTACGATAACCATAATCAAAAGTGCCAGGGGACACATGTAGGGACAGGGAAATGGGAGTTCCCTGCAGGACCATTATGCCTGGAGTGACAAATCGTCACGTACTGCCATCGGTCGGCCGATAACATCACCATGCGACGGTCAATGCTCCCATAAATGACTTTTACTAAATTCTAAAGCTCTTTACTAAATTAAAAGCAAAATGCATTCTACAGTGCAACTTTCATTAGTAAATAATCATTAAGAATTCCAAAAGCTTTATATCCAAGAGCGCTGAATGCAGAAAGTTTTGCATATTTAGTTGCATTTTTACAGAGCGATGCATTTCAAGGGTAGTTTAAGTAACGAAATCGTATTTAGGCCTAGGGCCCTCATAAATGTAAAGAGCTCAGAATTTTGTCGCTGATGTCATATAAAAGTATCAAGACTCTCAAATTGGTCTTACTTGTACAGAAATATTTAAGTTACTGTCGTATTCTAGTCTTAAAACAAACGGACAAATCCGATTTAGAGGAGTCACTTTGTAGTTAGTAATTCGAAGTCCGTGAACGCTCCAGAATTTTACGCGCGAGCTTGAAATTGCTCGATACAAACTTCCAATTTAGAACTTTGGAGTAACCCGTAGTTACGAATAAAGGTAGATACTTCTCTTACAACAATACATGCGACATTCTTAGTCTACTCTCAAATTGCTTTTTCCGTGTACAGAAACATTTAAATGACTGTCACATTCCAGGCTTAAAGCGAATGGACGAATCCGACTATAGTCTCCCAGATGGAATGAAGACAGGCACCTATCGCACCCAACCTTGGGGTTAATTCGTTGCATCCTCCGTGTGTGTACATCTACTTGACATTGTCGGTCCGTTACTAAGATTGTTTACGACTAACTATGTTGAGTTATGATTGTTTGATTGTTTTCACTGTTATCTCTCAACAAAAAGAAAAACAGGGTCCAAACGAACACACCGTTTACTTAGTTGTACGTTGGTCCATTTGATAAGAACAATTCAATTCCAAATCAGAAAACGGTTTAATATTCAATTGTATAGTGCTGTTGAGGATAATCACTCAACACTGCCTCTTCGGTAGCTCACGAGTGAGCACAGTGGACTGTATTATCGGCTCTCGGAATTCGTGGCTCCAGTTCGGTCGCCGTGGCTATCCCAGTCGTAGGCACGGCGGTTCAGACGCGGCACGTAGTTGCCACGTAGATGCTGCGTAACACGTAGCAAATCGTACGTTCGTAGCTCGTAGTACAGGTTCGGTTTCGTAGCTCCGGATCCGATGCGTAGCTGCACGACGTGAATGTCACGTAGATATCACGTAGGGCACGTAGACCGAAGTTCGGAGATCAACCAAACGAATGGGACCTCAGACGAACTTGGTTACGGCAGCAGGTCGACGCAGGTTCGATGCAGGTTCGAGTACGAGTTATAAAAACACTGGTTGACTTGTTCGTTGTTTAATTTTCTTCGGCAGTATGGTAAATAATCGAAAACAATAATTCCTTATAAGCTATTTCCTTAAGATCTAACAAGACTCAGGACTCGTAAGCAAACTACTGGCTCGCAGGCCAATAGGAGGCGTCGAACCGTACATTCTACGGCCGGCACGCCCCTTTCGTCAAGTGCGTTCTTTTCTAAGAGTCGTTGTATGGAAAAGTGAACTGGCTACGTGATTGGCCGTTCATTTTCCCATTTTTCAGCCCTAACGGCTTTTCTGGTCTACGGGATGAGCGGTTCGGGGAGGGTCGTGTCTACGTTTACGGTTCGATATCTACGTGAGATGTCTCATTCTGTAGCTTTCATTGCACCGCATTAAATGGCCTTACGTTTTATAAGATAAGAGTTACGGTTCGTTAGCTATTAAGTCGGATCGATCGATAAAGTTAATTTTACGTTGTGCTGGCAAGTCGCGGAAGGCTATAAAAGGTAAGTGCAATGAGTCCAGATGCATTTCTAAGTGTATTCTAAGCGATTAGGTCATAGTGAAGTTAATTTGAATTGTTAAAACGAAATTCCGATACGATTTCGTACTGAAAATGGGCTCTAATTGGACGGTTCATAATTCACGTTAATTTTACGTTAACGTGAATTGCGGCTGACCTAATTACTTTAGAAACATAATAAAAACGGATTCCTGATGGGATTATCCGTTGCTATCGCTTGGCACTATTGCGGAAGCGATAACAGGTGATGTAATATTATCATAACATTGCCACGTGGTTCGGCACCACGTGAATATCTTATGCAATATTCATCGCTATCGAATTGTGGTTTTTGGATCGGGATTGGTTTGGGATTAGACCAGTTACATACATATGTCTCTTTTACGGACTGTTATATACATTTGGTACATAATAACTCGACTTATAGCGTCTTTTATGCGCAATAAAATAAATTAAATAAATTAACGTTATGTACATTAAATTTCGCTTACAACTAACAGTTTTCGGCTTGTGTCCGTAACAATTCTCCCCCCGATCGCAGAGTCGATCCCTCGGTGATGGGCAGGACCACAAGCCGGCTCGTAGCTCGCCTGAAGACTCCTCCTCTTGTCCTGACGTCCACGTTCCGTACTGCGCCGTCAGGGCCGGGGTAGGTCGCCTCCACGATGCCGCGCGGCCACACGTTGCGGGGCGCGCTGGAGTCCGTGATGAGCACGTAGTCACCAACGGCGACCGTAGGCTCCCGTGACATTGAGGATTGTCGTGGGGCTAAGGTCGGCAGGTATTCTCGGATCCACCGGTTCCACCAGTGGTCGGCGAGAGCTTGACTTGCTTTCCATGATTTGCGATCTGCCTCGTCGCAGGGGCCGGTTAGTGGGACCACCGCCGGGCCGCCCAATAAAAAGTGATTGGGCGTTATCGCTTCGCTCTCGTTCGGATCAACGCTCACGTGTGTTAGGGGACGTGAGTTGACCGAATATTCAACTTCGGCTAGAAGTGTAATCAGGATTTCTTCTTTCGGGCTTCGTGTGTTTAGTGTAGCGGCGAGTGCAGTCTTGACGCTTCGTATGAGGCGCTCCCAGGCGCCGCCCATGTTCGGTGCGCCGGGTGCGATGAAACGCCAACTCATTCGGTGTTGCACGCCGTGTTCTTGTAGCGCCGGTATCCAGTCGTGGTAGGCGGCGCGTAGCTCAGCATCCGTGCCCCTCAGATTTGTACCGTTATCACTCCACACAACGGTGGGCCATCCTCTGCGGGCTGCAAGGCGGCGTAGCGACATGACGGCGCTGCTCGTAGACAGGGAGTACACGAGCTCCATGTGTACAGCTCGGGTCGTGAGGCACGTGTAAAGCGCTACCCAGCGCTTCTCGTGCCGGCGGCCCACAGTGACTGTGAGCGGGCCGAACAGGTCCACCGCACAGTAAGTGAAGGGCCGTGCGTGCGGCTGCAAGCGATCAGAGGGCAGATCGCCTAAGGGCGGCACGCGTGGGCGCGTGCGGCGGAGCACGCAATGCATGCACGCTCGAGCCACACTGCGAACGGTTGGTCGCAGGTGCAGGATCCACAGTTGTTGCCTTAAATCATTCACAACTGTTTCGTTAGAACAATGATGCGCTCGCTTATGAGCGCGCAAAATTAAAAGTTTCGTAAATGGATTCCGCCCGTCCAATATGACGGGTTGCTTGTTTGTAGTCGTGGGCGCGGCGTCGATACGCCCGCGCATATGTATGAGGCCGTCGTCTTGCAGCTGCGGGTCTAGCTTGTACAGCCGACTGCTACGGGCAATGGCCTCCCCCCGTGAGAGAGCTCGGAGTTCCTCGGGAAAATCCCGCCGCTGGGCCCACTGCATCCACAGGTTTTCAGCTATTAAATAGTGACGTGTTTCTAACGGTACCTGTGTTTTCTTTTTCAGTCGCTCTATGAAAAGAAGTGCTCGGGCCGTCGCGCCGATCAAGCGATCGTAGTTGCTGAAACGCTCGATTTTCGGCAGCGGCGGGTCTACGTGATTCGTCACGTAACATCGTTCTGTCGGTACCTGCTCGGTTATTTCGATCGATGGCTCTGCTTGCGGTGCTCGAGTTTCTTGCGGCCATTCGGGTTCGGGTTGTCGCAGGAAATCAGGACCCACGTACCATCTATCGGTGCTCCTTACCACGCGATAGGGGTCCGGTCGAGTACCGTCGTCGGCCGGGTTCAGTTTTGTAGGGACCCAACGCCATTGTTCGGGTTCGGTGAGCTCCGCTATCTCGCCTAAGCGGTGGCTCACGAACGCGCTGTATCGGCGCGCGTTCTCGCGTACCCAGTGCAGTACGGTTCGGCTGTCGGTCCAGTAGACGATCTGCACGGGTTTCACGCGATGCTCGTTCTGTAATGTCTGCGCTAATCGGGCTCCTATTAAAGCGGCTTGAAGTTCGGCTCGCGGTATGGACAAGCGACGAACGGGAGTTACCTTAGATTTCGCTGCAGCTAAGTGTACTCGCGGCTCGTTTTCGCCCGTCTCCCCTTCCGTCCTCCAGTACGCGGTAGCGGCGAACGCTTGCTCTGACGCGTCCACAAACACGTGCAGTTGATGCCGCACGCCTGTACCTAGCTGGATACAGCGTCGCGGTAATCGCAGCTCGGCTACGTGTTTTATGTGCTCCAACCACGTAACGAAAGCGTTGTTTAACTCGCCTGGCAGCGGCGAGTCCCAGCTCGTTCTCAGGGCCCACACGTTCTGTAGCAGGACCTTTCCCGTCACGGTGTACTGCGCTAAGTACCCGAGCGGGTCGAACAGGCTCATCAAAGCGCTGAGGGCTTCGCGCTTCGTGGGGCCCCGCTGTAGTTCTCGTACCTCGGGCGGCACGCGAATCAGCGATGTATTGAAGCTCAACTCGTCGGTCCGAGCGTTCCAATATAATCCCAATACCTTTTGCTCTTTGTTGCCTAAGCTTGTGAGATCGTCGGCGGCTCGTTGCTCGGGCGGGATCTGCTCCATTAACCTCGTCGAATTCGAGGCCCAGCTTCGCAGGACGAAACCTCCCATAGCGTGTGAGGCTGCTACTTGCTTAGCGGCGTCGATCGCCTGCTGCTCCGTCTCGTATCCCGCCAAGAAATCATCCATATAATGATTCGTCTGGATATCGTAAACGGCGTCCGGATACAGCTCGGCGTTGTCCTGGGCGTTCCTGTTTCGCACGCTATGTGCTAAATATGGAGAAGACGTATTCCCGAATATCATCGATTTCATACGATATACTTGCGGCGGTCGCTCCCGGTTCATTCCCCTCCACAGGAATAGCTGCGCCATTTGATCGTCGGGTCTCATCTGGATCCGTAAAAACATCTCCTGTATGTCGGCGCTAACTGCAAACTCACCTTCGCGGAATCTGCACAGGATACCCGGGAGTGACTGCAGTAAATCCGGGCCCTCCAGCAGCTTGTCGTTCAGACTGACGTTCTGCGAGGTCGCCCTGGAATCGAATACTAACCTGATTTTATTGCCCTTGTTTATGTTGCGTACAGCAAAGTGCGGCAAAAACCAGGTTTTATGACCGTCGTAATCGCCTATGTGTCGCACGGCGTACTCCTTGGTCAGCAAGTTATCTATTTGCGCGGTGTATTCCGCTGCAAATGTCGGATCCTTATCCATGCGTCGTTCGATGCCGCGCAACCTATTATACGCCATTGTATAACTGGGCGGCAAGCAGGGTTCGTCGTCGCGCCACAGTTGTCCAACCTCGTAGCGCGGGCCGTCGATGCGTTTAACTGTCGCGTTAAATATGTCGATAGCGCGTTGATCCTGCGGGCTCCTTTTGTCGATCAACTTCACGCCTAGCGCTTCGACGTCGAAGTACCTTTTCAACGCCATGTTTATTTCTCGGTCTTCATCCGAGAAAGCGTGCATGACCACCTCTATCGCTCTGGTTTCGTAAGTAGCGTGGGGCCATACCGTAAATTGTCCATCCGATTTTCGAACGGATCGCCACCGGGTCGCACTGCCTTCCTGTCCTCGTCTCTAGCGGCAGCGTCAGGTGCCAGTGGTCCGCGCCCAATAGTATTTTAGGCGCGGCATGCTCGTAGCAGGCTTCGTTCAAGTCGGCTAAATGTTCGAAGTTGAGTACCGCCCTACGCGGCATGTACTGCTCGCGTAGTCCAAGTTGCGGTACAGTGCGCAGCGTAAGCGAGTGTGACGGGCCTCCATTCGTAGCTCGGACGCTTACCTCTACGCGCTGACTCGGTTGCGTTAGGCATATCGAGCCTACGCCTTGTATGACGAGAGGTTTTTCAGGTCCCGTTGCTCCTAGTTGATCCGCCAGTCCCTGATCGATGAGAGATATCGTGCTCCCCTCATCGATCATACAGAATGTTTCGATGCTTCCGCATGGTCCGCTAACGACGATAGGCATTATCTTAAGCATTACCTTCGTGTTTGCGTCGACGGTATTGGCGGTTAGCTCCGCCGTAGTGTGCGCGTGCTCGCTCTGCACGGGCGTCTCGTCTCTACGCGCGGGGCCGGGCGCCGCTTGCGCCGTGCTACGCGTCGGGCGGGCTGGGCGGTCGAGTGCTACATCGGGTGCTACGTGGGGCGCTACGTGGGGCGGCGCCTTACTCGTAGGCGGCGTCGTATCGTGTAGCAATTTGTGGTGCGAGTGTGGGCAGTTGGGCACGCCGCAACCTTTCGCCGTGCAGTTCTCGCGGCGGTGTCTTTTGTCGAGACACTTATAGCAGATGCGTGCGTCTCGAGCCCACTCCCATCTCGCTCCTATCGTCATACCTAATAACTTGCGGCAGTCCGTGGTTCGGTGTGTGTTGCCGCAACACAGACAGGCGTCCACTCGTTCTGTGGCGTATGTCTGGGCTCTTACGGGTGCGGGGCGTCGTATCGCAGCTCCGCTGTTCACGGGGTTCGGGCGTCGGGACGGCAGCGGCTGGTGATTCACGTTCGTAGCGGCTGGGCGTCGCGACGCCGGGGCTCGTGCGTGCGAGAATTGTAATTCGGCGTCGGATTCGTCGAGTAGGAATTCCGCTAGCATTACGATCTCGCACTCACCTGTTCGCATGTGTTCACGTGCGTGTGTGCACCATCTCGATCTCAGGTGCGGGCTCAGGCGGTCGGTAATCTCTCGGATCAATAATGGATTACCTGCGTAGTGTGACTTATCTAAGTCCATGAGCGTCGCGACGATGTTCATTACTTTTATGGAAAAAGTGTTGAGGTCAGTCGCGCTCGGTCCTAGGGCGGGCAATCGTTTCAAGTCCTCCAGCGCCCTGTCGACGAGAATGTCGGTCCTACCGAAATTCTTTTTTAATATTCGGATGATTAAGTCCGGACTCGATCCCGACGCCAGCATGTGTTGGACGCATTCTCGCGCCTCACCTTTCAGCGCTGCGCGGAGTCGAGCCATGTTCTCGAAATTTGAGAACTTATACCGCTGCGTGCTCTCGGTGTACGAGTGGTAAAATGTTAACCACTCGTTCGGCAGTCCGGTATAGATCGGGAGTTCGTATACCTGTTTCGGCGGCGGACGAGTTATACTCTCGATGCGATCGGCAAGTCGGTCGATGTCCTCGTTGCGGCTCGCGGTTCGGCTTCGGCTCGGACGTAAGAGTTCGCCTCGTTCAGGCGTGACCGTGCGCTGCCTCATCGGCGTCGGTTTAGCAGGCGCGATCTTGGCTCCGTCACTCACCTCGGTTCGTTGAAACCACGCATCGATACGCTGCGTGGTTTCTTGGTCGGTCGGCGTCCGTCGACCCGCCTGTGAGCCGCCAGCCTGGGACCCCTCAGCCTCGATCTGTTGCAGCTCGGACTCGAGTCGCTTCCTGACGAGGTCCTCTTCGACGCGGAGTTGTTGGCGGCGCAGCTCTGCGATGCTTTCGGCTGCGGCGAGTTCGGCTTGCTTCCTGCGGGCCTCGGTGGTGCTGCTCGTCGCGGACGTGACCGTAGGCGCGCGGGTGTTGCCGATGTTGAAGCGTACTTGGTCGAAAGCACGTTCGCGATCGGCTCGTTCTCGGGAACGATCGGCGGTGCGGGTCGCGGCTTGAGTCGCAGGCGCGCGGGCCGCGGGTGATTCGATTTGCGCATGCGCGGCGAGGGGCGCATTAAACGCGTGGTGCGCGGAAAACGCGAAAGCCTCGGGGCCCTCGCGGTCGCGGTTGTGGCCGGGCGCTCGTGCTTCGGGGCGCGCCGGCAGGTGAGTCGTCGGTGTCGAAAAGCCGGCTGCGGGGTCGTCGCGTTGCCCCCGTAGGCTGGCTCGTCGCAGGTGCTCCTCCAGTTTCTGCCGCCATTGGGTCGTGTCCGTGGGCGGCGATTCCGGGTTCGATCTGCGGCTCGGTTCGTCCAGGGCGGCGTGTTGTGGCTCCCTGGTGTCCGACAGTCGTCGATGCGCTTCGTGCATCTTCGCAGACGTGGATTCCCCTCGGTTCGGTTCGCTGGGGGCTCGGCCGTCTCGTGATGCCTGGCGTCTCGTGTGGACCATCGTTGTCGGTTGGTTCGGCGGTTCTTCTGATCCGGCTCTCGAATGACCAAAATGTTGAGGATAATCACTCAACACTGCCTCTTCGGTAGCTCACGAGTGAGCACAGTGGACTGTATTATCGGCTCTCGGAATTCGTGGCTCCAGTTCGGTCGCCGTGGCTATCCCAGTCGTAGGCACGGCGGTTCAGACGCGGCACGTAGTTGCCACGTAGATGCTGCGTAACACGTAGCAAATCGTACGTTCGTAGCTCGTAGTACAGGTTCGGTTTCGTAGCTCCGGATCCGATGCGTAGCTGCACGACGTGAATGTCACGTAGATATCACGTAGGGCACGTAGACCGAAGTTCGGAGATCAACCAAACGAATGGGACCTCAGACGAACTTGGTTACGGCAGCAGGTCGACGCAGGTTCGATGCAGGTTCGAGTACGAGTTATAAAAACACTGGTTGACTTGTTCGTTGTTTAATTTTCTTCGGCAGTATGGTAAATAATCGAAAACAATAATTCCTTATAAGCTATTTCCTTAAGATCTAACAAGACTCAGGACTCGTAAGCAAACTACTGGCTCGCAGGCCAATAGGAGGCGTCGAACCGTACATTCTACGGCCGGCACGCCCCTTTCGTCAAGTGCGTTCTTTTCTAAGAGTCGTTGTATGGAAAAGTGAACTGGCTACGTGATTGGCCGTTCATTTTCCCATTTTTCAGCCCTAACGGCTTTTCTGGTCTACGGGATGAGCGGTTCGGGGAGGGTCGTGTCTACGTTTACGGTTCGATATCTACGTGAGATGTCTCATTCTGTAGCTTTCATTGCACCGCATTAAATGGCCTTACGTTTTATAAGATAAGAGTTACGGTTCGTTAGCTATTAAGTCGGATCGATCGATAAAGTTAATTTTACGTTGTGCTGGCAAGTCGCGGAAGGCTATAAAAGGTAAGTGCAATGAGTCCAGATGCATTTCTAAGTGTATTCTAAGCGATTAGGTCATAGTGAAGTTAATTTGAATTGTTAAAACGAAATTCCGATACGATTTCGTACTGAAAATGGGCTCTAATTGGACGGTTCATAATTCACGTTAATTTTACGTTAACGTGAATTGCGGCTGACCTAATTACTTTAGAAACATAATAAAAACGGATTCCTGATGGGATTATCCGTTGCTATCGCTTGGCACTATTGCGGAAGCGATAACAGGTGATGTAATATTATCATAACATTGCCACGTGGTTCGGCACCACGTGAATATCTTATGCAATATTCATCGCTATCGAATTGTGGTTTTTGGATCGGGATTGGTTTGGGATTAGACCAGTTACATACATATGTCTCTTTTACGGACTGTTATATACATTTGGTACATAATAACTCGACTTATAGCGTCTTTTATGCGCAATAAAATAAATTAAATAAATTAACGTTATGTACATTAAATTTCGCTTACAACTAACAGTTTTCGGCTTGTGTCCGTAACAAGTGCGTTGATATGGCATTCCTAATTTGCCGATATCTGAAATTTTTCATGGATCATTATCATCATGGACTTTAACTAATGGTGTGATCAATTCGTGTATCAGTCATGATTCTCTGATGAGTTAGATAACCATAATAACTTATGTAAAATGTCCAATTATCAGAGCAATTTCGCGACAGTTTTACTAACCTCTTCAAATATGTTCATCGATTTAACGATCCTAATTCAAACTCTTGCTCCAATGAGTCTCAAAAGGTCAGGCCCATTAAAAGCCGGACCAAATTAAGGACTTACCCTATTAGCTCATTGCTTCAAAGTCAATGGACTGGTGATGAATTAATGCTTTGTCTTACAGTGCCTGCAATTGCAAATTACAAGTACAGTTAGAAGTCAAGGCTCTGCTAATGTAATTTCCATAATGCGTTACATTTTACTTTGTAGTCAGTTTCTGCCGTGATAGTCCATTGAATGAGTCCCTCCAAGGGGGGTCTAGAGTGCGTTAGTTAGTAACGTAAGATGTTTCTTCGGAAACATGTCAAGAGTCCCTAGGTAATAAACATACTAAAACCCCGGGACACTAGGAGGAGCCCCCGAGTGGGGGGAGGGGGGGAAAGGGTCCATTTTTTCATTTTTCGCTTAAATCTCAAAAACGGTACATGTTAGAGAAAAACTTTCAAGGAAAAGTTGAAAGGCCATAAAATTATCTACAAGTTGTACCAAAATATTTTTTTTCTATTCGCAGCCGTTTTCGAGCTACATCCCATGAAAGGTGAAAAATACGAAAACTACCCTTATATAATATTTTGACAATCGATTCCTCCTAAAGGCTTCCATGGAGGAATGTGTTTTTTTTACCAATTATAGACCTAATAGCAATCTATCAGTACCGGTCACAAGTTGCACTTTTGAGCTTTTTGGAAGAAAAAAAATAAAAAGGTCAAGTTGCGTAACTACCCTAATATAATATTTTGACAATCAATTCCTCCTAAAGGCTTCCATGGAGGAATGTGTTTTTTTTACCAATTCTTGACCTAATTAAGAGCAATCTATCAGTACCGGTCACAAGTTGCACTTTTGAGCTTTTTGGAAGAAAAAAAAATAAAAAGTTCAAGTATCGTAACTACCCTAATAAAATTCAATTCCCCGTAAACACCTCCGTGGTGGAATCTGGTATTTTTATCAATGATAGACCTAATTATGAGCAATCTATCTGTACCGGTCACAAGTTGCACTTTTGAGTTTTTTTGGAAGAACAAATAAAAAGATCAAGTTCAGTAACTCAAACTACCCTAATATAATATTTTGACAATCGATTCCTCCTAAAGGCTTCCATGGAGGAATGTGTTTACTTTACCAATTATAGACCTAATTAAGAGCAATCTATCAGTACCGGTCACAAGTTGCACATTTGAGTTTTTTGAAAGAAAGAAATATTTTTTGATCGATTGATGTGATAAACATGGGTATGTAGTATGGGGAAATTGTTTGAGCCAAAATCATTTTTTACTGCGTGTAACTCAGAAACGGTAGGATATAGGAAAAAATTATTTAGGTACAACTTGTAGATAATTTTATGGCCTTTCAACTTTTCCTTGAAAGTTTTTCTCTAACATGTACCGTTTTTGAGATTTAAGCGAAAAATGAAAAAATGGACCCTTTCCCCCCCCTCCCCCCACTCCGGGGCTCCTCCTAGTGTCCCGGGGTTTTAGTATGTTTATTACCTAAGGACTCTTGACATGTTTCCGAAGAAACATCTTACGTTACTAACTCACGCACTCTAGAACTTTTTATTCAATGGGCTATGATGCAAGTATTAATGTAATTTCCTCACGAAGGAAATGAAACTGGCCAGTACAATCTGAAAATAAAATGATCGTTCTTGGCATTCAATGCTTATCAGCCTTTTGTTCTACGATATAATCGATATTAGATATCAGGGAGGCTGCAGTATGATTGATGGAGAGGAAACTTAGTGAGATAAAATAGTATCCGGTCGGGTCGGTAGAGACTAGAGAGTGATATCAGGATGAGAAAAGTAATGACTCAAATAAACTCAGATGGACCAAGAGCCTGATTAAATAAAATAAGTTATAAAATGCGATATTTTTACTGTCTTGGGTAAAACATAACGACACTCTTCTGCTTACATACGTAAATCTCAGGAAGTGCTCGAGCTTGATCTATCTATAATGTTATTATCATACGCTCTCTGATGATGGAGTAGATACTTACCTATAAAAGATAGGGGGAGTGTGTCCTGTAGGCAGTGTAGGTTGAGGAAATTATAGTGTTATATTATATACCTACCGATTTTTAAAATCACGTCGTAAGGACAGAAACTGATGGCGTAACATCGTCAAAATCAAATTGATGAATAGAAGTCACCTCAGAGATGAGGGACACGATGCAACGGTTACCAATTTAACGCATCGCGATTTTATTAAGTAAGCGTCGCCACGCTTAGTTGTTATCACGTGTTTCGGTCTGAATCTATGTGTCACGTTTCCGCTTCGCTAAGCTTCTGACCAGTGAAGCGTAACTGTAATCGATCAACTAATTACAATGATGTAACTGATTAATTTAAATTACCACTTGACTATGCATAAATTGCCGGTCGGTTACTTCAAAGACGCATAAATGAATTGACAATGTATAAAAGTTACGAGGATTCGCGGTTTGATCCATTTCTTTTGTAGCTTGCAATAACAGAAGAGGGACAAAAGAGTCTCGTCGTCTCAAGTGGAAATAAAACCGGAGAACGGATATTTCTCGCGATATTCCATATTCAAATCTGTCGGCGCGTTGACAATGGTGGAAATGCGCGGAAAGTTTCTCATTTCCATCGCCAAAGACCCTCCAAGTGAATAACGCACTAAGTGCATGTAGTTTCGGTCACGTTTTCTGCGTTTTTGTCTTGGGTTGATAGAAGCATGAAAAGAGGAAGCGAACGGAGCTGGTTCCTAGACTAGGATGGACGTTTCTTGGTCCTATCCGACGCAGATGCAATTGAGTCGGGCGGAAAAATAGAAATGGCATGCACTTAAGTGCAGTGAGATCTCAATTTGAAGTGGTTTGGATGCTGAGTAAATATTTGATGTATTCCAATCAGAAGTCACAATTTTTCTAAAATTCAACAATCATTCCTTTCGATACTAAATAACATTGTACAAAACAATGGACAGAAACGTAATTATATAGTGTTCTCAATCAAATTTGCCTTTGTATTGTTAACTTATAAATATTTTTTACGTAGACCGTATGTTTGATATTTCACATTGTATTCCTTTTTTGTAATACATAAAATGTCTTAAGTACCTAATGTTTGAAATGTATATTTATTTTATAAAGCACGCTGCTATCAATAAGTCATACGTACTTACACAGCTTGAAGTTATACATACCTATTACTCCATAATTTTGCTCGTTGCGAGTTTCCACTAATTGACGAAGTGCAAGAGGTTCATTAGTGCGGCTACTACAAATCGGACGATAACTTCTCTCAACTCGTATCACACTTTTTATTGGCTCCAATATGAACTTTAATTACATGCCGCTGAGTCGAGTTTGTAACTGAATTTGAAGAGATAGGAGCTTCCCGTTCACATAAACCCGCGAAATATTACATTTCATGATGGCTATATTTGGCACAGGCACAGATGAGAATCTCTCAGACTCAATTTGTGTTTCAGATGCTGTTACTAATTTGCTCGAGTTTACAACTTATTTATTACTAATGATGATCGGTACCATATTTTATTACGTATTAAGGAGCGTTTGCGGTTGTTTGATCACATTGAATGATCTGAATTGGATAAACAAGATCCATACTAATATTATAAATGCGAAAGTGTGTCTGTCTGTCTGTTACCTCTTCACGCTTAAACCGCTGAATCGATTTTGATGAAATTTGGCATGGAGATAGTTTAAGATCCGAGGAAGGACATAGGATAGTTTTCATCCTGGAAATTATCCCTAAAAAGATTGAAAAGTGAGTAAGTAATTCATGATGACATTGATTGTGGGAAATGTAATGATTAGACCAAAAGCACAATTGCTCTTACATTTGCTTAGGCGCTTTTAATAATCCATTTTATTAATTAAGGTGATTAGGTGTATATCTAGTTATCGTGTTGTACGAGGTTGCTTCCAAGTTCCACGCGGACGTAGTCGCGGGCAAAAGCTAGTAAGTAATAAGATAAATTATGATCTGAGAAATATTCTTTTTCACATACCTACACAAATTTGATCGAGGGGTGGGATAACTTTTAACGATTTGTTGTCGTTATCATGTTTAATCCGAAATTAAAATGTCATAATTCTGTAGTTTTGACAAATTGTATAAAAACGTTATTCTCTTATTATTAACCAACTCTCTTATCATTAACAAACTCTATCTTATTATTAACCTACTTACTAATTCATGTTAACTATATTATGGTCCTTGCATCTCCAGAACAGCTCGGCGGATGATTTAGCTGACCTAAATTGATCACTTGACACGACAGGCGCCACGCCACAGCAAACACTTTCATTGTCACCTTTCTCTCACATTTGCCGATGCGGTCGCATCGCGGTGTTGCCAGTTTTCTTTTCGATGTTAATCGCTATCCCGCGGTTTATCTTGTTTCTCTAACTAGCTCTGGCAACTTTTACATTACCCATTTGCAAGGACGTAATCATTAAACAAGTATAACTTAACGTAAAAGGTCAAAACGCTTTAGTGCTTAGGCTTTTAAAAGTTGACATAATCCATACCAAATTGGTACCCTATTAACGAATACTTGTAAATACATGCTGATGTAAATACATTCAATGTGCATAAATTCCTAGACCCAAATTGCTCAGATCCGCTTTGTGCATTTAATCTTCTTACCTGACTGCGACATCTGTTATGTTATGTGTTTTTTTAAGTGAATTATTGATTATATATTATTACATTCCTTCACTTTCTTCACCAGTTCATACATTAAAAAAAAACCATGATCAGATAGACACGTTAGCGCAGTCTTCGTCTTATTCTTTTCAGTTGAGACACCATGGCGTCACGTATTTTCTTTTCTTTATTGTTTCTGTCCAACTGATCTGAACTAAATTGAAGTTCGTCATCATAAGAATCACCTGTGATAATAATCATGAAATATGATTTGCAAATCATAAACAGTCCTAATTCCATGTAATTAAGTAGGTATTCGCCTTCCATTGCGAGTAATTACGTTTGACCTTGTCTTCTGTACACATTATTAGGGACAGGAAATGTTGAGCTATCTGACTCACATCTAACTGCATTCCGTATGAGTAAAAATACTAATAATATTGATGGTTCCGTACGAAACGGCCTACGATTTTTTTTAACTGAATTTGAGAAACAATTATGGGCTTACCTATTAAGTATATTTATTTATTCTATTGCATTTTTAATATTGTAATGATATAATAATAATTATTTTAATGTTATATGTACAAGTTTAGAGGCCCATTTGCAAAATAAAGATTTCAATTTTATGATAAGTAAGCTGTAAGGTGAAAAAACACCAACGAAGTAGGATAGGCTATGATTTTACTCTTTACTCCTTCTTTTTTTGACGACTATTGCAAATCGTTTTAATTTGGGCTGTAACGGTTTACCGCGCGTATCAGATACCGAACGAGTCCAAAACATATCGAGCTTTATTCCACAGTATTGAGCTGAGCGATCCGTTGTAAACCTAAAAGGTCTCACAAGATATTTGGGTATACAGTCGTCTAAATTTTCCTGTAATTGTGCCTGACTTGCCATAATACAGTGCAATAGACACTGTCACCGATTGGCAACTACGCTTCATTAAATCACAATTGATGTGAATGATGTGTGAATGGTGTGACAGTGCTCAGCGGTGTGAAGGTAAACGACACCACATCAACGAGTCCCCTACTGTACAAAGGAAATATTTCATTAAAGCCCCGGGAATGGCAGACGTATTAAATATGCAATAAAATAATTAAACCGTCTAATGAATTATTAATGACGTTGACAGGGGGTTGCAAATTGAATAAATGGCGGACGTAACACAAGATCAAAACAGAGATAATATAAGTCAATACGACTTATCTCATTGGAGTAGCAGTACGCTCAAATGCTTAAATACTTATATATTAACAATTATTTGTCATACCTACTCCTTACTGGTAATGAGATACGAGTAATGGTGGTAAAAGTCATATTGCACATAAAAATATTCTAACTAATTGTCCCATGTTTGTACTCAAATCTAATCTAACTAAACCAACAAATATCGACGTATGAAACTAAATAACCAGAAGCCGAAGGTAAATTAGACAAAATTGCCCTGTTTCAAAGGAAATTTAATACGAAAACTAGTTAAATTGAGACCTTATGAGGACGCAATATAAGTCTAGTTTTCAATTTTCCACTACTACAGTTCCCTATAGCCTGTATAGTCCAGTAAAGTTAGTGTTCACTCTCGATAATATTAAAGGCTGTAATTTTTCGTGCCTGCATTACTTAAGTATTTAATTGAAATCTATATTCAGAAAGATAGAAGATCTACTTTTATGCTTTTAGTTACTTCCTTTACCACGTATAGGAATGGTATTCAACAGTTTTGGTCATGAATTCGTCTATTATATCTTTTGGTACACCTGTGTAATGACTCTTTTTCCAAAATCTTTGCATTAACTTCGTTAGGACTATTTTTGAGTCTTTTGTATTTTCATACACTTCATTATTTTGAAATTGCTATAAATCATGTCTATTTAGATAGATTTATTACGTAAAAGGGTATATATTACCATAACAAGAGTTTCGAGTTTTATACTTATTAAAAACCGGCCAAGTGCGAGTCGGACTCGCGCACCGAGGGTTCCGTACAAACATTTTCCATCCCTAAGTGTTTAAGTTAAGTTTGCACCTGGTATGTATAGCGCCCCATATAAATTAGGTGCAAACTTGCAAAGTTAGGTATTAAAAAAAAACTACTTACTAGATCTCGTTCAAAACAATTTTCGTTGGTAGTTTTTATAGTAATGTACATCATATGTTTTTTTTAGATTTTTCATTTTCTTATTTTAGAAGTTAGAGGGGGGGGGACCAACTTTTTTCCACTTTAGAAGCGTCTGTCACGCAAACTATTCGGTTTAGAAAAAAAATATTTTCGAAACCTCGATATCATTTTTGAAGACCTATCCATAGATACCCCACACGTATGTGTTTGATGAAAAAAAAATTTTTGAGTTTCAGTTCTAAGTATGGGGAGCCCCCAATATTTATTATTATTTTTTATTTTTGCATCAAAATCTTAATGCGGTTCACAGAATACATCTACCTACCAAGTTTCAACAGTATAGCTCTTATAGTTTCGGAAAAAAATGGCTGTGACATACGGACGGACAGACGGACAGACGGACAGACAGACAGACATGACGAATCTATAAGGGTTCCGTTTTTTGCCATTTGGCTACGGAACCCTAAAAAGCAGCTTCCACGATAAAACAGATTCTCTAAAATTATGAACATGTCTTTCAAATGTCATTAACCCATACACTAAAATTCAAAGACCTTAAAATTATCGAAGTTCGACATTAGATTTCACACTATTGACGGGACTATGTATCTTGTGTGTAGCGGCATGGTGGCTGGCCGCCAATTTGTGTCCCGGAGCGCAACAGTGGAGTCTGTGGTAAAATCGATGCATATTAAACACGGCTTTGTGAACCTTGTGCGGAAAGTTGGGGATTAGGCGATGAAGGTATTAAATTTTGTGGCGGGTGAAATAATCGTCTTTTAAATTGAGGAGCGAGTTAAACTTATTAATTTACTTCTTGAGGGGCGGTAATATGTTTCTCCCTTATGATTATCAACACGGTAGATTTAGGAGCAAAGACAGAAATCAGAAGGTCGGTGAAGGGTTACTTCAATATTTCTCTGTTTGAAATATCACTACTATGTCTACTTTAGTGACGTTTCGTAAGCTTTATGGCAGGGTTTCTCAGCTTTCTTATGAAGGGAAAGGGGGTGGCGTATCACCCTTATTGGGAACTCCTGCTTAACAGCTTCAGTGCTGATACAGGGTCGAGTAGGAGCTGGGACGGCGCTTGGCACAGACAGGTCTAGTCTCGATCCTCGTTCCGTTCCGAGTCCTTCTTGATGCAAAGGTTGTCTATCGCGATTCAACGTGGCAACGTGGCGAGCGTGATGGACACCTACCTTTGCATCGGGAGCGAAGCGGGACGGTGTTTAGCCTAGCTCTCTTTTTTATTATTGGGTTATATAAATATTTAAGAATGTTAAATTTAAGATTTCATTATTTAGAATTTAATCAGTTTTTGTCAATATTGTTTTATGAAATACATTTTTTATCTCGTATAGAGGTATAGATAAATTAGATAGGAAAGTAAATTATGGTTCAAAAACATATGTATTTGTCCTTCCTTCAGATTTTTTGAAAGAGAAATCTCGTGGATTCTGACCGTGACACACTTGACGATAAACTGATAACGGTACTGATAAAAGGTAATATAATTAATCTCCTCTCCCCCTCTCAAGCCAGTAGACAGGTGACGCAAAGTTTACTTAATTACGTACGATGATAATTAGCTAAAACAACTACATAGTGGTTACCTAAACTTAACTGAATATTTAAATCAATGTGCGGAAGTGTATGCAATACTGTTTTATTTACGATGCAAAATAGTCGTACATTTAAAATAATTAAATGCTCAACAATAATTTCAGTTTGAGTGCTGTAATGTTATACAAATGCACTTATGTGACTACAACAAGGGTTCCCAAACTTTTTCAGTCCGCGGCAGAATAATAAAATTTGTATTTTATCTTGACGCCCTAGCTTGTCAAATAGGATATATACATATATTACAAATAATGAATTAATAACACTTTCATTTATTATTCATAGATGAGTAGGTAATATTGACGGTGCATATTTTGGGAACCCCAGATGAACTATACCATGAACGTTTTTATGCAAAAGGGAACCAGTCCACATATCAAAACAGTTTACATTAAACCCTGTAACTATAGCATAAAGTACAAACGTTGAATGTGGGTTGGTTCCATTTTGCACAAATACGTCCCCATTATCATTCTTCTAAGGTTTGGCAGCACCTCTAGCGCAACATTACTATCAAACTCTCTTTCTCGCGCAACAAACCTTGTCTGTCTCTTTCCGTTCAATACTGTGCGAGCATGATGTATTCGGGACAAGCTAAGACAATCTAAGCATAGCAGATGGCGGAGCAATGTCAAACGTAGAATCAACTCCGATAACAGTCATATAAGCACCCCTCGGTACTAGCAACCGGGGCAGTATATTTCAGTAGGCGCCCCCACAGGGAGCGAACTAGAACTACATTCAACTAAGTAAATAAAGTTTCTAGTTATTTTTCCCATGGTTTCTTTCTTTTGTATGAACCACAAGATAGCCAGAGATCTATTAGATTAGATTAGTTTAGTTTTAGTTTAGATAAGTTAGGTTAGGCAAACTCCGGTGCTTCTCCAAGCGGAGTAGCACGTCTGGCACCAGCAGTGCAAAGGGTCCGTTGGACGCGCAAGCTTACATGGGAAAAAAAAGGGACAAGCTAAGCAAACGTATGTTACGTTACGCCAGACTGAACGTTATCACTCCCGTGGTGCGGAAACATTTCTGTTAGTGGGTTTGTACCTACTCTCACATAAAGTCCGACTCACTGGTAGTGAGGGCTAGCAGCACAGCCCGTCTAATACACTATGGTTTGCGACTCTCATCGAGTGAAATAGCGCTACCCGTCACTCTCTCACATTACTGCACAGAAAGAGACGGCCCAACTAGCAAAATCAGTACTTATTGTATTCTTCAAGACTACTTTATAAGATACTTGTAGTTTGCTACAAGCCTGGGATTTGGGCGCAGTTATAGGAGCATTATTTACTTATAATACTCTTATAATCAACTCACAGAATGTCAGAAAGCCATATAATACACTTGCAGAAGAGCAAGTGCTTCTATAATGTTCTGAGACGTATGTTTATGGTAATTGTATATACATTCCTATATATATCTTATATTATTGATTGTGGTTTAATTATTTTATTTCTCTGTAACTTTGATCCTGCACTGACTACACATTTCTATAAATAATGACACAAAGGTAAATTAAGAAAGAAAAATTGAATGCGATCTACTACAATCCAAGCGGGGTTTGAACCCGCGACCTCTGCGTTACACATTTCTGTTAACCCGGTGGTTGACTGGTAGAGAATGCCTAAAGGCATTAAGTCTGCCATTTGTACTTTATTTGTATTGTGCATTAAAGTTT
Source organism: Apotomis capreana (assembly GCA_947623375.1). NCBI lineage: Eukaryota > Metazoa > Arthropoda > Insecta > Lepidoptera > Tortricidae > Apotomis > Apotomis capreana. Next base: position 17,601,124 of record OX392506.1, on the reverse strand, counting down.
GAATAAATAAATAAAATAAAAATATGGCCATAGACGAATATAGTCATATTTAGCACACGAAACTGTGTCATCATCATCATCATATCAGCCGTCCACTGCTGGACAAAGGCCTCCCCAAATTTCTCCACAACGATTGGTCATGCGCGGCCCTCATCCAATTGCTCCCGCAAACCTGACCTGGTCGATCCGCCAGGTTGGCTTTCCATGCTACGTGTTCCGACACGCGGTGTGACGTGAAGCTGTGCATAGGGTTAAAAATTTGCCTTACTAATTCCATATAGACCATAATAATGTCGTATGCCTTCGGATTACACATTGAGGTTTAAAAATAATTATATTTTGAAAAGTATATAAGTATGACGTAAAAATAAACTACACGCAGATTTTGAGTCCAAATAGCATATATGGTAACCTATCATAATCCCGAATTTTCATTTGCCCGAAACTTATTTGTTCCAAAACTATTAATATTTTCAGGACTTAGCATATATATATACTCTCAGGATAAAATATAACAGAAATATCTTTGTACTCTTTAATGTTCTCACTTGAGAATTTTTTACGATATGTCCTCAGAAATCAAAAGTTACTTACATGTTATGAGAGGGTCAAAAGTTACGAAAAATGTAACAAATGTAACCATCTGGCAACGCTGATTATGACAGATACCAAGTGTTTACTAGTAAAGTGATTACTCGAGTAGCTTATAAGGTTGCTTAATCTAATAACGCTCTTATCCAGGACAATTACACTTATATGAATCTTGAAGAAGACTACTAAGAATGCAAACTTATAAAAACCTCAGCTTAGTGTATAAAATCTTGTACTCTTATAAAATACTACTGTAGGATCAAATATTATTCAAGACAATTTAATCTCTCTGCATACAATTATAGGATACTTATACTTATAAGTGTCATTCAAGATAATCTTGTAGCCAACTAGAAGACTGCGCAATAAGAACGGATGATCTTGAGAGCTTGTGGAATGTTACTATTAGTATAAGTATCCTATTACCGTCCTGGGTGCTTGTCTTTAAGCATACTATAAGACTGACATATAAAAATGAATGCTCTTGAGTATGTTACAGCTTGTTAAATGCTATTATAAGTAGAAGACTCTACAACAATGCCTTTATAAGAACGTTAATAGTAGATATTTACTTATAATATTTATTTATAGGATTACTTTGCTAGTTGGGGGATAATTATCTCCCGCGAGAAATAGTCGCGTATGACAGTTATGCTAGAGGTGCTGATATGGTTCAAGTCATGTCAAAAAAATAATACAGACTGAACGTCTACATAGCACTTATCGCAACAATGTATCTAATTTGGTCAGTCAGACACCTCGCCTATTGCGATCTATATTGTTATTGTGACAGTCGTTCTAGTTGTTGCAATTTATTGGGGTTTAGACTGCACGCACGGTAGATATGACGCTAAACGCATTGATATTAGGCAACCGAACGCAACATTGCTGCCAAGTTAGATAAGATACCTTATTGCTTTTCAGTGTAACATAATTCCTCAGTAACCTACAAAGTTAATTACCGTAATATTAAAAATGGGCCAGGAATGGACTGAAAATATATAATAGACAGAAATATGATTATTTACTACAAAAATAAAATGATATGACTATTTTGTAATTATGTTCCCTTTTCTAAACCAATTGTAGTCATATCCACATTACGTATAGCTTAAATTCGCATCCTTCGGCCGCCCATTAGTCATATCACTTGTTGAAAAAAATGACCCGTACAAAAATTAACTATTACTAATGAACTTAATTTTGTTTGACAATCGCAGCAATCATGCTTTCAGTCCAAGTCCTTTTTCCATTTTGATGACTTCTTTGACCTGTTACCTATCGATTATAAATTTATGAATGAAACAAGCATGTAATGTCTCTTTTTTTTTAATGTGGATACACACCGCAATTTTTTTATTAAACCGTTGATACAAAGAAATGCCTTTCAAATAAACAATACAAAGATCGACAAATAAAACACAAGTAAAAATTCAAAAAGTTGCTTGGGAGTTAGGGTGGTGGAAAATTTAAATAAATAAAATAAATAAATAAATAAATATTAAGGGACAATAAAATAAATAAATAAATATTAAGGGACAATCTTACACAAATCGACCTAGTCCCAAACTAAGCAAAGCTTGTACTATGGGTACTAGACGACGATATACATAATATATAAATACATATATAGATAACATCCATGACCCAAGAACAAATATTTTGCACAAATATTTGCCCCGGCCGGGATTCGAACCCAGGACCGCCGACTCAGTAGGCAGGTGTCTACCAACCGAGCCAAACGCGTCGTCAAACTTAATTTAACGCGCTGGACCGCAAATCCAGAAGTCCTGGGTTCGATTCCCGCTCTCTTCCACCAGGTAACGCATTTTAAATTTTTCTATGAGCTTTGATTTTTGTATCAATGGTTTGATATTAAATTCATAATAATACTGTGTCATATATCCAGAAGGTATATACATATAACGGTAGTGTGTATGATGTATCACACCGTAGATAAAGGACAGCACCTCTGATGAACATGTGAGTGCGAAAGTGACAGGGGCTTTAATTTTTTTTTTCAAATGATTAATGCGTCATAGCCCCACAGAGAGCCTATTATTTTGATATTGTCCCCTGCATATCGCACCGCATCCCGGTACGGATAGGCAATTAGTCGTGTCCACTGACCGTTGACAATTTGCATAAATTGATCGGTGTGCGTCGCGCCAGCCGCGCCAGCGCACGATACGCCAGTCTCGCGCCCAACCGACAAACTGATACACGTACTAATGTGTAATAACATCCTCAATGTGGTAATTGTCGGGCAATTTTATACTTTTACAAGGCATTTGATCATTTTCTAGCCTGCCAGTTCTAGTGCTGTGTCGACGGCGCGGCGTCCTATGTCGTCCTGTGTTGTACGCTGTAGTGATTTCGCCTAATCCTTGACACATTTTTGTAATTGTGTTTTTGTAGTTTTTATTGAAAAACGACAATGCGACAGCGGTATCAACTTAAACATAAACTGTACGTATTTGTTCATTTAAGATACATAAATAGATATCTAAGTGCGGTGCTCATGACAGGCGTTCGTGAAATCGTGACTAGACTTGGATCTTCGTAAATCTGTGACATGGTCATTACATGTGTCAAGTGACCACAATCGCTAGCGAATACAATGGTTAGAAAGTAACTTGGCTCAAAAAGCACAGGCTAGTCGAGACAATGGGATTCCTGCACACCAATGCACCCAATGGCGTTATAGGAAATGTTGTATGCGATATCTTGTTGCTATTTGAGTGCCAAATCAAGTTCATATCAATTTGATACACACTAAGTGATTGAGACGCAGCTGCTCTTACTGGGTCGTAAAGTGATAATTGACTCAACGAGTCTATTTTGGAGTGTCATTTTAAATCTACATAACAGTGGTGTCAGCTGTTAGCATTTTATTATAGTTAACAACATTTCATGCGAAATATTACTCGCTAGGTACTCCTATTTCAAATTTTTGCTGATGACTTTATTGTATAGGTAAGCAATTCGATCGTTCGACTACCTTTACCTATAAAAGTGATACTATTTCACCGATAAACGTTTCACATAATTTCGATTTTTTTATTTCGTAGAAAACTTTATAGCTGCCGCAATTACTTTCGCAATGGTTTTCGAGGAAACAATCGTATATGAGTAATAAGGTTGGGTTTGTTTCATAACAATCTCAAAAGGTTAACGGTTTTAGAGATAAATGGTGTTTATGAAATAATACCTACTAATGATGAGAATACTACGTAAAAGTTGTAAAACAAAGATGAACGTCATAAGTATTTGTACTTAATTTTAAAATGCATGTGTTTGTGACGATATCTTTAAATATCCTTACATTGTTCGACATTAGGTAGAATATGCTCGGATGTTCTGGTCTTTATCGGAAAAAGACGACAATGTTGGATGTTTTGTAATATAACGTTGTTTGACGGAAATATTCGTCGAGTGTGTAAGCAGAGGGTGATTGTCTCCTATATCACAACTACGGCAACATATGCGTTGCCAACCAAATCATTGTTCAAAGTGTTCAAACCAGAATGACGTACGTGTAAATTTCTTAAAGCATTTCCGATCTTACTTCCTAGACTCTAGCTATATTGTCGAATAACTGTCTTTAGATTAATTATGTGCGTATTAAATCTGTTCTTTATCTCTTTTCAGGTAAGTTGCTGATTCGAGTTTATAAGTAATGGAATATGTTGTAATGTTATGCGATAGAAAGCAAGGTATGTTTCTCTAGAAAGTCACAGCTTTACAGGTGGTATACGGGTATTCTGATAAATATTCAATATGGTTCCATATTTGGCATTAATTATAAATGCGACTTTTTGTATAGAAATGCTTTTATAGAATTAATCATGTAATATTTCACAAAAAAAGCGAGTCAGTGATAATGACGTTAATAAAATAAGTCATAACTTTTACAGCACTAGCGCAGAATAACTCAATATTTACATAAACTGTAAGTGGCCTTAATTGGGAGTGACGTCACAATCTAGTTCATCCTGTGAGCTTTGCAGGCTAATGTCGCTTCAGATAACTAACTGAACCTTTAGGTACATGCAATAAGACCCAAAATAACCCGACTGAAGAATCAGCCATGCCTAAACTAATAAAATAATTAGCAAATTTACTCGAGGTTACTCAGCTAACTAGGTTATGTGATGCAAAGTCTATTAAATTATGCCTACTGAAAGAAAACAATGCCGAATAAAAATAAACCGCTACAAAAAGAGGAAGTTGAGTGGTAATATTTTATTTCGATACACAATTGTTTTTCGAAATTATTTTTTTATGTGAGTAACTAGATTAACACTATTGAGGGTACTGATTGGAATGAAGGATTTGTATATTTATGTTGAATTGAGGAATGACAAGGAATGCCAGTATTAGAAATCTATAGATTTCTAAAGCTCTACCTTTATAAAGCTCCAACGAATTAGCAACCTGAGTTTCAAATTTTTTAAGCTTGGTCTCTTTACATTTGAAGCAGTAAGGCGAAATCTCATTTGCAGAAATTTCAAGTCATGAAATCACCAAATGGCTGTATGGCGTATGTTAAAATATATTTATACGTATACGAGTTTAACCCCTGTTTTAGATAGTCATAAACAACCAACTTGACAAAAATGGACTTAACCAGTTTTCTCCATTAGCCCTTCGTTTGAACGCTCGTTTGTGCCCAAGTGCATGAAATGTAGCTTGTAATCCTACAGCCCGTATCGGATTACTGCACACGGTCTGTTATTAAGAGCAGTAGGGCCATCAACAGAGCGTTTGCCTCGAACACAAATCGGACGCTGGAACACATTTAGTTCTACATTCACCCCTGGTCTGTGTGACTAGTGAACAATTGTACGAGTGCAATTCACAACTTCAGACATACGAGTATATTTGGATTCGTGGTGTAGGTTCTAGATCATGCCAACAGTCCAACTGGCATAAAATAAATAATACAAATATAGGTCTAGCTAGGGTACGTCAAAGAGCCATATACATTTGCTCAGTTCGTCAGGATGACGCATTGCATTCCTGCAAGGTACAGATAATCACTTTTTAACAAAATATATATCTATCGTCAACGGAATAGCTTCGTTCCGTGTTATTTGACAATGGCACCAACTGGAACGTATGCTCATTGAAAAAAAAAGAAAAACGAATCTATTCAGGCGTTTTTGAGTAATCGGCAAATATACATAAAAAACATACTCTTCAACGAACTGAGACAGCCGGACAAGGGGACAGAGCATACAGAATGTTATCTAGTCGTTTAATCTAGAAATAGCATGTAGTCATTGTTTCGTCCTTATTCGATATTGTAATGCATAAAATCATACATTGTTGCCCTTCAAGACAAATAGTAAACAATTCGATATAATTAACTATGATACAATGAAGACATCATCATCACATCACGAAGTGATTGTTCATTCGACGCACGATCTTTAAGAATAGGTACGAAATGTATGTTATTTTTATTTATATCTGAGCTTAAAACAATAATTAGTTAATTACAATTCGTAATGACGTTCCGACATTTCTATAATTAGAACTAGCTACAAGTTGGTACAACTAAGGCAGTAGGTCATTTTGATATAAGTACTTTATAGGTATTTAATATCAGTTGACATTGACCCTTGGGTCACTAATGCGTTTCAATCACTACAGTTTCGGTGGCCAAATAAGTTTTTTTAGAGTTCCGTACCCAAAGCTAACAGGACCATGTTACCAATAATAATAATCTTTATGTCCTTCTTCTAGGGTCCATATAGTAGGTATTAATTACAAACTTAACTTTTACCAAGCTTCCGCTGCATGTCTGTCCGTCCGTCCGTCCATGTGTCACAGGGCCTTATCTTTCCAACCGTAATAGGTAGAGAAATTAAGTCTTCGGATAGTATGTGGCCTATGGCCACTGTAATAACAATTATTTTTTTCATTTGTCGGTACGAAACCCTTCACTGCGTGCGTGAGTACGATTGGTCGGTTTTGTATAAAACTAAGGATGCCCGCGGCTTTGCCCGTAATGTTTACAATGAAACGACAAATTGAAAAAATAAAATGGTTCAAGCAGGATTCGACCCTGCGTCTCCAACGGCTTTCCGGGCAACACGGGCGTCCTATTGGACCACTTTGCGCGTATTACAATCTCTATGAAAGATGCCAAGTTTCACCTAAATCCCTTTGACAGTGAATTACCAAACAACGATAAAACAAAATAAACGTAAGAAAGCAGGAAAACAACACATTGGAGAATCACAATGATGTGATCCGCTAGGGCTTATTCATAGAGTATATGCATTCATGTATTATAACTATTATAAGGCTTATTATCCGTAATTGCACTTAATTATCGCTAGAGGGCGCTGAAGCTAATAGAATAGGGGAGACCGGGTATGGTAGTCACATTTTATTTCTTTTGCATTTTTAGTACTATTGTTTTTAGTTGGGGATGATAAAAGATAATTTAATGGATAGTGTATTTATTTGAGTTTAAAAATATATCAATACTTTTTCACTAAAATTATGTACGGAGGAAATATTTTTATTTTTATGAAAAAAGAAAAATGTGACTTTTAACCCCGTGTCAGGGATGGTTGTCACAGGTGCTGGGGTACGTAATGTGGCGTAAAGCCGTTAGCGGACTGTAGGTAATGAAGGGAGGATCTTGGTGTGGAGTCAGGAAAAATACTCTATACTGATCCAAAAATAAATATCAAGGACTTACCGTTGCTGATGTGCCCGTTCTGTTTCGGAGGCCTCCGTCAGCTTCCTTTTTGATCACACGGTTTAAATAAATAATGTTTAGCTGTAATTCTTGTTGTTTTCGCAGACACTAATTTTGACACTGAACTCTAGTTACATTTTTATACAGAGAGCAGCAAAGCGGCCAGTGTCCCCGCCATTTATAAATGAATCAGTATAAAGGTTAATACTAAACACCCCCCACCGAAAGCACTATGTGGCTTTCATAAAATATAGGGAAAAAAAATAAAACGAAAAATGCGCTCACTGAGGCGCTAGAAAATAAAATCTTCATAATTGAAGAAAGAGGAAGGGAATTTAGTAAGTGTAAGGAAGAGGACACAGTTTGTTAACTGGTCTTGATAAAGAGTTATTAGCTCTTGTACGCAGGGTAACCTTGCGCACAATGCCGTCCAAACCGGGATGTGTCTGTTCGACAATTGCAAGTGGCCAACTGCATGGAGAAATCCGATCATCCTTCACCAATACTAATTCTCCTACTTTGATATTGGGAGGCGAGGTGAACCATTTTGACCTTTGCTGTAAGGTGTTTAAATAATCTTGGCTCCATTTCTTCCAAAACAGTTGGGAGCAATTTTGTAAATATTGCCAACGCGTTAAATGGTTTACGGGTACGGACTGTAAATCATACTCTGGTACAGTTGTCAGACTCTTGCCTACTAAGAAGTGTCCTGGTGTTAACACATTAAACTCATGAGGATTATCACTAGCCGGTAGAGCGCATAATGGCCTTGAATTCATTATGGCTTCTATTTTACAGAAAACTGTTGACAGTTCCTCAAAAGTCAAAGCTTTGTCACCGACAGTACGCACAAGATGATATTTCGCAATTCGAACGCAGCTCTCCCATAAACCGCCCATATGAGGAGCACTAGGAGGGTTGCACTGCCAGTTAATTAAGCGCTGAGCGCAGCCGTTCAAAATATCCTGCTGGGTGCTGTTGTCAAACATGAATTTCTGAACATCAGCAAGATGTTTACTGGCTGCTATGAAATTCGTTCCACAGTCCGAATAAAAACATGCCGAGAGACCACGACGGGATACGAATCTATCAAGGGTAGCCAGAAAGCAATCCGCAGATAGAGAGGAAAGCGTTTCCAAATGCACGGCTTTTGTGGAAAAACACACGAAGACCGCTAAATAAGCCTTCTCTATCTTTGCATTACGCCGTAAACTTTCCTTTATGTAGAAAGGTCCGGCTAGGTCTACACCTACATGCTCGAACACTTTATTAGGCATCAGCCGAGTTGAGGGAAGATCACCCATTTTAGGCTGAAGCAGCGTCGGTTTACATTTGATGCAGTTCTTACATTTTCCGTGTATTGATCGAATGAGGCTACGAGCCGACAAGATCCAATATCTTTGGTTGATAATATTTTGCAAGGTTTGCGGACCTGTGTGCAAATATTTTTTATGAAAATATTCGACCAAGAGCTTTGTAAACCTACTCTGCTTCGGCAGCAATAAGGGATGCTTTGCATTGTATGGCAGATCAGAGTGCGGGATACGACCCCCCACCCTGAGGAAGCCACGAGCATCAAGAAAGGGTGCAAGTTTCCTTAACGAAGGAATGTACGTCTCACCCCTTTTCAGTGTTTCAATTTGCTCTTTAAAATATGCAGCTTGCACTAGCTTTATAAGACTATCGTGGGCTGCGTTCAAGTCTTCAGTCGTTAAGACTTGGTGGCGAATTGAAACGTCATCGCGGAATCGTCGTAGTAAACGTAAAATCCAGGCGATGCTTCTTTGCATTCTTGAAAAAGAAGAGAACCGGTTACAGACTCGCTCAACAAACTCTAGTTCTTCCGTCTTTCGAGATATCAAACTAAATGTATTCGAGTTTGATTTCATCTCAAGAATTTGAGTTTCACTTTTATTCGTGTAGTTATATACAGGCCAAGTTTCACGATCCTCGTACATCCAAGTAGGACCCTCAAACCACTGAGAGCTATCAAGCATGAATTGCGACGGAGATACACCTCGGGAAGCAACGTCTGCCATATTGTACTCGCTTTTAACATGACGCCACGCATGGGTTGGTATTGACTCTATTATTTGTGTAACACGGTTACACACAAATGTCTTCAGTTTATAAGCGTCAGTTTGCAGCCACGCTAAAACTATTGACGAATCTGTTAACGCTGTGATTCTAGTCACATCAACTCGAGTTATGCATTCGCATGCGTACTTCATAAGTTTTCCAAGAAGAGCCGCGGCCATAAGTTCCATTCTAGGGATCGTCTGAGCCTTGACAGGTGCGACCATCGATTTCGCCATTAGCAATCTGCACTTCACATACAACTGACTCCTTGATATGACGTAAATGCAGGCAGCGTACCCACGAGATGATGCATCACTAAATCCAACCAGCTCGCATTCTGTTACATCTGGAAGCAATATGTGCCGTTGGATTTGCAACTCAGATAGGCGAGGTAGTTCGGTGATGAATGTCAACCACTGCTCACACACTTCTTGAGGCAGAGGATCATCCCAACCGAGACCCACCTTCCAAAGATCCTGAAGGATGCACTTTGCAACAAAGGTGCAAGGAGAAATATATCCAACGGGATCATAAATAGATGCTAGAGTCTTTAGTACAGATCTCTTGGTATTGACGGTATCTTGCTTGTTCAGAGAGAAGCTGAACGCGTCAAACACCGGAGACCATTTCAAGCCTAGAAGCTTAATCGAAACGTCATCCCGATCCTTTTGAAAAGTGACAGTAGTTTCACGATGTTCAACTGGAACGCGCTCGAATAATTCTTCACAGTTGCTAGACCACTTCTTTAGCACAAGTCCTCCGCACTGTAGCATATTAATTAACTCGTCCTGCAATGCACAGGCTTGGGAGAAGGTTGCGCATGACCATAGAATGTCATCCATATAGATACCTTGTCGCACGACATTAGCAGCTGAAGGGAAACGTTCACCTTCATCATTGGCTAATTGTAGCAAAGTACGAATGGCCAGAAATGGACTCGAACTTACGCCATATGTAATCGTTTTTAATTCATAGACTTTTATCGGCTCGTCTACGGACGACCGATATAATATGTGTTGATATTTTCTATCACATTCACGCACAAGGATTGCACGATACATCTTGCAAATATCACTTGCGAAACAGTATTCGAATAATCGAAAATTGGTTATAATGGAACCTATATCACGGTACAGGTTTGGTCCTGTCAACTGAGTATCGTTGAGAGAGATGTTTGTAGACGTTTTCGCACTAGCATCGAATACGACGCGCAAGGGTGTTGACGTACTGCTCGGCCTTAAAATGCTGTGATGTGGAATCAGATACTTGCTTGACTCGCTACCAGTGTACAATTCCATGTGGTCAAGTTTCTCATACTCGAGCATGAAGTCGTTGTATGCTTGCTGCAGCACTGGTGAACGCGCAAGTTTGCGCTCTGTTGCCAGCAATCGTCGTTCGGCGGCAACTCGAGAGTCTCCAAGTGTCGGCGTATCAGTCACAAAAGGCAGCGGCACGATGTATCTCCCCCCCTCATCACGGGAGTGATCACGCACGAATATATCTTCAGCCAGCTGATCTTGAGGGCTGAGTACAGGTTTGCACGGCAATTCCTCTACTTCCCAGAAGTCACGCAGCGTTTTGTCCAAAGTCTTCTCTTCAGAAATCGACAGATGTAAATTTAATGATAGTTGATTACTTTCGTTGTATAATCTTCCACTTACGACATAACCGAAAACCGTCTCAATCACCTTGGGTATGTTCGGCTTGACATTAGTCGGCTTGTCCAACATCAAATCAGACACGACACCGTTGTCCAACAGAATATCTACCGATGACTTTTCGTAGAACAATGGGTCAGCCAAATCGAAATTCTTGTATTCTTCCACGACTTCTGGTGGAAACGAAACATTTGGCATTTCGGATGACACTTTCTCTACTACGACCAGTTCTAGCCGGAAACTCGGAACGTCCGATTTACACGGCTTTAAGTCGCATGTCACCATGCCAAAGTTTTTGACTAGTTCACCTCCTAGCCCTGATACCGTGTAAGGGCATTTGTTGCGAGGTAGGCCCAAACGTTGAGCACAGTTCAAAGTAATGAATGAGCTTTGAGCTCCAGAATCAAGAACGGCACGGCAGTTCTGATATTGACCAGTAATGTCAACGACTAGAGTCCTCGTAGTCCCCAGTACTATACCGTAAGAACTGGAATTTTCAGTCACGGAATGAAGATTCTCAGTAACGGTTGGATCGGGTGTCACAGCCACACTCACGGAGCGCGGTAGTGAAGGCCCCACTGCATGCACGGCAGCACGGGGCGTCTGCGGCGTCGGCACGGCCGTTGCCTGCAGAACACTTGCATCCCGATGTAGTAAATAGTGGTGAGGCCGAGAGCAAACTCCACAAGTCATGTTGCTCTTACAACTTGACGTTTCATGACCACTTTTTAAACAGTTGGTGCATAGTTTCAAGGCATTGACACGGTCAATCCTGTCTTGAACTAACAGTTTACGAAACTGTTCGCAACGATAAATCAGATGATTTGAGTTGCAATGCACGCAAGTCAGTTTGTTTTGGTTCGAATTATTTTGAGTATCAAAACGCGAAACAGCTAATCCAACCTTTTGTGAAGACGAAGTTGCGTTCGAATATTTGAAATTGGCCGGTTTATGACTCGGTTGTGCGAAGTTGACAGATGACTTCACTTTGACTTGTTGATTGTTTATAGTCCGGGAGCCGGCACTAGGAAATGTATGTTCCAAGACTTTAATTTGTTTGTTCACGAAATTTATTAAATCCGCGAAAATCGGTAATTTATTTTGATCGCGGCTTTCTTCAAACAATTTCCGAGTATGACTGTCTAACCCACGTAATGCCAAATGACAAAATAGATAGTCGTCCAAGTTCTCAATCTGCAAGGCGTGTATCGCTTTCAACGAATGATCAAACGTCTCCACGAACGAGGTTAAATTCCCTACGCTGTCTTTTGTCAAAGGCGAAAAGTTCAGCATTTTGTCCAGATATCTGCCGGTCAATGCCCTAACGTCTTGGTATTTATCAAGTAAGCTTTGCCAAACAAGTGGGTAATTGAATGACGTGATCGGAAGACTTCTGACAATGCTCAGTGCTGGACCTTTGACGCAAGATAGGAGATAATGAAATTTATCTATGTTCTCGAACTTGCGATTGTGAACCAAAGACACGAAGGTATCATGGAATGTAGCCCAGTTCTCTACCTGCCCGTCAAATTCAAATAACGTTAGCTTCGGTAAGACCGGCCTAGCTAGACAATCATCCTTGGTTACAGTTGAATATTTTTCGGTTGGCTCCTGGACTATACGCGTGCAGTTCAAAGCTACCTTTTTGCAAACATAATATAATTCGTCGAAGCTTTCTAACGCGCTTGTTGAAGGTTAAGCCTTGGGGTTTGACTGCATTTCAAGCATGATAATTTCCATGACAATTTTTTCGAAATCGCTACGAGCGTCATCAAGTTCTGAAAACTGTACCATGTAATTCTGTACCGAGTCTAGACTATCCAATTTAACAGTTTTGGATACATCATACGCCTTTTGTAATTTATTGAACAAATATTCTTTTTTAATTGTCAAAGTGCTAATTTGCAATAAAGATTGCACCTCGCCTTCCGCCATTTTTGTCACGGACAAAAATATGACGAATTGGTTGAATTATATTTTTGGAAATCTGTGAGAACAGGGAATAGCTTTATAGCGAATACGATTCGCGACGGAAGCAACGGTTAGGTATATAGATTATAATTTGGGGAATTAAACAAAAAAAATAGGTCGGTTCAAAATTTTGAAAATGCGGTTCGAAGACCAGAAAATGTGGCGTAAAGCCGTTAGCGGACTGTAGGTAATGAAGGGAGGATCTTGGTGTGGAGTCAGGAAAAATACTCTATACTGATCCAAAAATAAATATCAAGGACTTACCGTTGCTGATGTGCCCGTTCTGTTTCGGAGGCCTCCGTCAGCTTCCTTTTTGATCACACGGTTTAAATAAATAATGTTTAGCTGTAATTCTTGTTGTTTTCGCAGACACTAATTTTGACACTGAAGTCTAGTTACATTTTTATACAGAGAGCAGCAAAGCGGCCAGTGTCCCCGCCATTTATAACTGAATCAGTATAAAGGTTAATACTAAACACGTAATCACATAGTAAAATAAGAGGGATATACAATAATACACACATTTATATCAAACGAACTTTTTTCTTGTTGAAGATAAAAATGTTTTATGTAAGTTACTGTAACGGAAAATAACGAAATATTCGTAATTAATAAAAAATCTCAAAAACATTTTTTTTTTCAGCTAGTAACTTATATAAACTTAAATGATGTATGTAAGTCACTGTGACCAGGAAAGTAACGAAATACGTATTCATAATTAATAAAAACACCCAAAAACTAAATTCGCTTTCAGCTAATAAGGTAGTCACACGTGACTACCAGCCCCCATCGACCTGAGACAACCTGCCCCAAAACACGGTTTAGAAAATAATCTTACAATATAAATTCAAATGAATGTTTCCACTAAAAACCTTATAACAATATGATTATACACAAGTTCAACTTGAACAATACACGAAGAAGCATATTAATATGCAAAATAAAAGTGTACCTACGAGATTTAACACAGATGCACAAAAAAATACTTTTACTGGCGGAAAAAAGTAAACGAATGTGGCTCCGTCACAACATACCGGAACCGACTGAGGTAAAGTACGGAGGGGGGCTTAGCTCTCGCGATCCTTGGACACCGGTCGGTAAACTGATTCGTGCCTTTAGTTGTCAGTTATGGCCGCTGTGACAACCAACCCGTGTGACTTCCATACCCGGTCTCCCCTATCCTGTATTAGATGCTTCCTTAGACAGGACGTGCTAATGAGGGATAGTGGCATCGTGGCCGGTATAGGAAACCGTTTTATTAACAGATTGTACAAAAACTCGAGATAAATGGGCGGATTCAAACTGATGTTTTCCTCACTGCTTAAGAATGTAGGATATCGTAGTATTAGCAGCCATTTATGCGTTTAAGTATAATTTACTCAAACGGATGGGTCTTGACTTCATATTGTAATCTACCCATAGTGTATTTTTATCTACAAAGTACGGATTGGTACAGCTAACTATCCCTGTACCAATTTTGGTAGGTATACATGAATATTTATACCGATCCGTCCAGCCGTTTCGGCGTGATGTGAGGGCATTTTTTTTCACCAATAGATAGCGCTGTACGGCTGGCATCATGCACCCAAATTCCTGCATCGCGCTTTTAAGATTTTTTCCATAAATAATGACACATCTCCATAAAAAAAAACAATAAGTATAATTTTAGAAATCAATATAGTTTGAGTTTGAGTTTGAGTTAGTCTAGTATTGTAGTAGCGTTTACGAAATTAAAATCATACATAAGTCTACTTTCTAAAAACATATATTTCCTTTGTTTTTGGTGTTGTCATACGACCTTGGGCCGATACTTATTGGTTCATCATTTCTTAGTGCTTAGGCGTTATTAAGGCAAAAAGACCTCATCTTAGGCATTATCGATACCTACTTAAATACAACACAAACCTAAGGCAATTTGAAGCGCTGTAAAAAAAGCCTGACCAGAAAGCAAAATGAGTGATAAATTCCATTCAAACAATGGAATTGTTAAAATCTTTTAACCATATCGATCTGCGATAACGCTATCAGTAAACAAAAGTTAAAATCTGATCTGACGATTACTTATCGAAACATTAATTTATTGAACTTTAGCTATGTTATAATAGGTACATATAAATGGGTTTACTCTCGTCGTAAAAGTCGAAAATCGTTCGACATGTTTCAAATCGGTGCGCGATGCATCCTCGGGAGCGCCGATCAGTCGCGGCAATCGGTTAGACTCACGGCAGTTTTCTATGTTTAGTTACGACTTTACGAGTATCTTCACCGGGAATCAGGATGCCATTTTAGAGCCTTTGCCATCAAGTTGTAGGATGCTTTTTTTAAACAACCTATGGCTCTAGTGAGTTTTCTTTTAACGCAAAAATAGTAGATTGTTTGACAAAAGGCAAAAACAAGCCATTGTAACACGAAGTGATAATTTGGACGAGCGAACGAAGTGACAAAATATCACCTAAAGTGTCATAACATAATGGCTTCTAGCCACTTGTTAAACACTCTGATTATGATGACATTGTGAAAAAATTAAAAATTCAAAAAAACAGGCGTTATTCATTTTTATATAAAGTTAAAGGCCTACCAGGCGATCAGATTTTGGCCGATCTGATCGGGTTGGTTCATTTTTAATTATCTGTATCGAGTAGGTATGTAGCTTTCCATTCAAACCCTAGGGGCTCAAAGTACCACTCCAGCCCAGATTCTAGTGAAAATAATGTACTTTTTGAGCAGCTTTTTGACTCTAAATCAAATCAGAGTAGTGTAGTTTGATATTATAATGGAAATGTGAACTTCTGGTATTTACAAAAAATACAGTACACTCTGTATGGAGTCTGTATAAATGATGTAAGGTAACCTTAATACGCTTTCTTATAAAAGCTTGCCCCTTAAACTAGATACAATATAACACGAATTAAGGCTAATGTTCAAATAACTACATCGCAAACTAAAGGCTTTGCATATTTTATCCGGTATATATCGCCTCACGTGTAGTAAGCCCTCTTGGGAAATTAAAAAATGCGTTCGGAGTGAAGGATGGAAAGCCGTAACTCATAATTTAATTAAAATGCTAATTTGTAAATTACCCAGCTTAAAGGTGACATTTTCATGATATGTCCAATTAGTAGAAGTGGATAATATTTTCAGACAATGTGTCACTTTCCTACGATATGTTTGCATGTTAGAAACACTTGACTATACCTAAAATTCGGAACACAAAGAATTTTAAAGCTTCGAACTTTTCATAGCAAATTTTATTTTATTAATAATTTACGTCATTACTTGGGGACAATAACCTTAGAGGCACTTTGGAATTAAATAGGTACATGAATGCGCATGAGAACATTGAAATGTCTAAAACCTTGCTATGAAAAGTCCAAAACCTACCTGATTATAATACTACTTACTGAAAACATTTTCTATAAACAACCACCCATCTTTGCACTAAGCATCGCCCGATATTATTATTTTGTGATATGTCTGGCTCAGTCTGGCTATTCCTACTCAATACCCTTAGAGCTTGTTTATTAAATTTAAGGTCATTATATCAGACGATAGACGTCCACTGCTGGATAAAGGCCTCTCCCAAAGTTCTCCACAACAATCGGTAGTTAAGGTAAATAGATTCAGTTAGGCTCTGTTACAAGCGTACCTATAATCACACACGAATAATATTAGAAGAGGTGCTGTTCTATCTGCAAGTTTAAATTAATAACGAACTGCTAGAGGCAGTTTAAACAAGCTATCCAATAAATTTGTTAGTCCAGTCACAGTGCTTGATAATATCGAAATTTGCAAACTAAAGCCATGGTGGAGACACTTCATTACCGCGGCAGATAGTTAACAGCGTGGGCGCTTATCCCAGCCGTTCGCTTAGGATTATAGGGTTGTCACCCACCACTCCTGAGTTCAGGTTTAATGGCTTTATGTTGTTAATAACGCTGATGCTGCAAATAATCTTTACTTACATACGTTTGATTGGTTCTATATCTGTAGACTTAGGTAAGCTACTTCATTAATTAGACATGCTTACGATGAAATATTTTTCTAGATTTTCTTGCATGGTGTACTGTAATGTTTTTGCCTTATTGTTTCTAATACCAGTAATATCTGCAAAATCTGAAAAAGTTTGCAAAATCTGTTCGATTAAGATAGATAGATAGATCTTTATTTCTTTCATATAGTGTACAGGATGTCTTAATTCTAAAGATTATCTATACCTAATATGACACCCTGTAAGGGCATTGCAATCTTCATGCAATGTTTTGTAGAAACATTATATTAATATCTAATAAAAAATATGCTACACAAAATCAAGATAAAAATATACACGCAAATTAATATAATTCAAAGGGTGTTGGCAACCCTAACACGGGAATGCGGTAGAGATGGAAGTTGAGCCAATCATTGAGTAAAAGGCTCTTGTTGAGCCAGTTCTGCACAACGACTGGTCTAATTTACGACGGATTAAAGTATGCATCGCTACCGTGTCGAGCGACATATTACACACGCTTCGGTAATTCTCACTAGTTCGATAATAACCACCTGTTTTGAATACCCGTTGTACTATCATTTATTCTGTGTACCCGGTGGGATTGTTTGTTTTTTGCTCGACATTTGTCTATCAAATTGATGAGGTACAAATGTGTCGATTGGTTGGTTCGACAATAACTGCAAATAGAATCAAACTAAGCTATGTAATCAAAGGAGTTACTGGTTCATTCCTTTTAAAGGTACTGTCAAAAATGATCTGAATCCGTGATTTTGCTATACTTAAAACCTAATTATTTAATTGCAAAGGTTGATTATTTTCATAATTGCATGTATTTTTAAAACGTTTTAGTGGTTAGTTCGAAATAATTAATTTTTATTTCAGTCTAATAGTAAATACACGATTAAATTGACTATTTAAAAAAGGGAGTACGAGTAAATATTTGAATTGCCCTGTCTTATTTTATTTATGAGCAACCTATTATCAAAAGGGATATATTTAAATGCACATCTATATAATTTTTCAGTACACTAGGTAACCCAACTAATTAACTGCATACCAGAAAAACTTATGCTTTAAAAAAATAGTAAAAATTTAAAAAAACAATTGATTAACTGAACATGTCCTACAAAAAAAACTTAAACATCATACAAAACGAGATGACCTTTTTAACCGAATTCACACCAAAAATATGGTTTGTACATCAGAATATATTTTAAAGTTTCACCAAAAATACTGACTTGCGCACTAATTATCCTCGCACTGCACACTAAGATCCGACTCGGCCGGGTTAGGTTAGGTTAGTTTTTTTTTTATATCCAGTAAAACAGTTTTGCAAATACCTTTAAATAGTATATTGAATTCGCATTATTTAGTGTGCATAATTAGTGTGCAAGTCAGTATTTTTCGTGAAACTTTCAAATATTTTGATCGAAAAAAGGGAATATACAGATATCGAATTAAATACATGCCTTATCAAAACAGTATTTTTTTTGTACAATATGTTAAATACATTAGTTTTGTACAGTAATTAGTCGAAGTCTATGATTTATTTTGTTTTAATGATTAACGGATTTTTTGTACAGGAAACGATTATAAATAAGTAAATCTGAAATGAGTTTACATAATACTTATGTCATTATAATTTAAAATCCAATCTTGATCTGTTTTTTTATAAAATGATGTTTCCTTTAAGTAAAAGAGCTAATTTAACGATTTAAGGCAGTTTTCCTCCGGGGCCCATATTTTTTCCACACCAGACTTATATTAAAAATCAATCCTTGGAAAGCAGGGGAATGTCCATTTTCATCTATCTTACCATTCCAAATATAAAGCAACAGATTTCTCCGGGCGGTCACCCATCCCAAAACTGACCGACCCAACGTTGCTTACCTTTGATGATTTCACTAAAACTGCAATAGTATTTTATGCAACCGTTGTATAAGAGGGAGCAAAAACGCGAGTGGCATGGGTTACGATGCGAGCGTAGCGAACATCGTAAGAAAGATGCCACGAGCATTTTTTGACCTACTTATACAACGTTGCATACAATACTTTTTCTACGACTCGACATTTCATAAATAAAATGCAAATAAACAACAAAGAAAATAATTACATGTTCACGCTCGGAATCAAGAAAAAAAAATAGTCTGATAAACTTTTTTTTTTATTGACGTCCATCTGTCAAAAAAATATGAACTTATAAATAAAGGTATACGTTCACAATACTAAACATCCATGCACTAAATATATATATATTTTTTTAAGTTGGCAGCAATGCCTTAGTACAATAAGTTTTATTTTAAATTGCAAATTGTGTGAATGCAGCTGTTTATCTTGTAATCTGTGGTACTAAGTGATGCTTTTTTGGCGACATTATAACATCGTTTAGCAGTTTTTTTGGGCAGTAGAGTATAGACTTTTACAGACTTTCATAATTTATGTCTTTATATTAGAGTTAGTAACTATATAAATGACAGAAAAAAGTACTGGAGTAGAAAAAATATCTATCGAAATCATCTATATTCTGAGTAGGTACACCTACATTTATTTATATAGTTCAAGCGTCGTCGGTAGATTGGCGAATTGCATTAAACGGCTGACATGTGCAACTAGCGTGGAAGGTTTCGATTTCGACAAGGCTGAAAAGCAATTATCAAACATTTCGACTGTTGCCAAACCAGTCATTAATCGAAAGTGGTAACATAGCTAAATGCACTGGTAAAGATAACGCGTGAATCATAAACAGCTATACTATTATACAATTTTAAATTGTATTGAATATAAGTTCCTCCTGGCCTCTCAGTTCCAGTTACTAATTCAGAAAAAAAGAACAACAGCGCGAAGCAGTATGTGTATGGCTGCGCAGTGCCAGCCGTACAGCGTAATCTAGGTACCCGTTTAGCACAACTATGGTTCGCGACTCATGTCGCGCGACATAGCATCACCCGTCACTCTCTCGCAGTACTGTACAGAAAGAGATTGTCGATAAAGCTTGATTCTATTCTAGTTGTGTTAGGCTTATATTAATAATAGGTACTCCGTTTTTTAAGAAAGAAAGGAAGAACATTCGTAACTTAATTTATTTTAATAAATAAATAATAAATAAACATTCAGGGACAATCATACACAAATCGACCTAGTCCCAAACTAAGCAAAGCTTGTACTATGGGTACTAGACGACGATATACATCTATATATATAAAAGAAGAAGTCCTGACTGACTCATCAACGCACAGCCGAAACTACCAATGTTAGAGAGTTGATTTTTGCACAGTAGGTTACTTTTATAACGTGGGCTAGAGATAAGAAGCGATTTTGAAAAATTTAATCCCTAAGGGTGTTAAAAAGGGGTGCAAAATTTGTATGGGGGAAACTTTTTTTTTTGAGCTAGAGACTTGAAACTTTGTAAAAAGGTATTAAAATAAAACGGAAGAAAAATAATTTCAGCGTTTTTGAAAATTCACCCCCTAAGGTGGTAAAAAATGGGTTAAAAGTTTGTATGGAGATTAAGTATTTTGTTGAGCGCGGGACTTGAATTTTTGTTTAAAGGTACACTATTAGAATACAAGAAAAGTAATTTCAGCGTTTTCAAAAATTCGTCCTTTAAAAGGGTTAAAAAGGGGTTAAAAGTTTGTATGGGGGGAACTTTTTTTTTCAGCTAAAGACTTGAAACTTTGTAAAAAGATTACTTATTAAAAAACACAAAAAGTACTTTCAGCGTTTTAGAAAATTCCACCCCTTAAGGGGTTAATCTATATATATATAAAAGAAGAAGCCCTTAATGACTCATCAACGCACAGCCAAAACTACTAATGTAAGAGAGTTGATTTTTGCACAGTAGGTTACTTTTATAACGTGGGCTAAGAAGCGATTTTGAAAAATTCAATCCCTAAGGGTGTTAAAAAGGGGTGCAAAGTTTGTATGGGGGAAAATTTTTTTTTTGAGCTAGAGACTTGAAACTTTGTAAAAAGGTATTAAAATAAAATAAAAGAAAAGTAATTTCAGCGTTTTTGAAAATTCACCTCCTAAGATGGTAAAAAATGGGTTAAAAGTTTGTATGGAGATTAAGTATTTTGTTGAGCGCGGGACTTGAATTTTTGTTTAAAGGTACACTATTAGAATACAAGAAAAGTAATTTCAGCGTTTTCAAAAATTCTTCCTTTAAAAGGGTTAAAAGGGGTTAAAAGTTTGTATGGGGAACTTTTTTTTTCAGCTAAAGACTTGAAACTTTGTAGAAAGATTACTTATTAAAAAACACAAAAAGTACTTTCAGCGTTTTAGAAAATTCCACCCCTTAAGGGGTTAAATAGGGGTGCAATGTTTATATGGGAGAAACTTTATTTATTGAACTAGAGAGTTGAAACTTTGTAGAACGCTTACTTAATCAAATACAAAAAAGTGATTTCAGCGTTTTGAAAAATTCTGCCCCTAAGGGGGTGAATTAACTAAGAATAAAATTCCTTACCTACCTATTTTAATATCTTTGTCATCATCAAAAATCTACGCGGACGAAGTCGCGGGCGGCCGCTAGTAATATATAAAATACTTATATAGATAACATCCATGACCCAAGAACAAATAATTATTTGCACAAATATTTGCCCCGGCCGGGATTCGAACCCGGGACCGCCGACTCAGTAGGCAGGTGTCTACAAACCGAGCCAAACGCGTCGTCAAAGATAAAGATAAAGATTAGACAATAGTATTATAAACTATAACTAAGTATAAATATGCTCCGAAATGGTCCCACCTCAGTATGATATGCTGTATATTTACATATTTTATTCAATGAACGAATACGTAATAGCCTAATATGTATTTAATAAAATCAGTCGTGACCGCTACCGACGTTCACGCGGGATGAACAGGATATTACCATTATATCGCAATTTGTTTTCGTTGAAAGCAAATTACGGCAGTTAGAAGTAAGAGCACTACTTTATCCAGCTTAAAAATACATTTACTGTACGGATTCTAGCAATAAACATGAACGATCTTAAAGGTTAAGATTCGTTCCGTTGCATTTTTCTTTACTAAGTTTAATGCTTCGTCGTTTCTTTAATACTATTAACTTTTAATTTATTATAGACAGGTTATGTGTACAATGTTATGCTCATACGAGTAAATGTTGCCAGTTTTTATATGGAAATGGTATCATTATAAAGCCATGAAAATTAAATGTCAATTTTTTTTTTTATAATTATTAAATAATAATGTGTTTTTGTGGCCTATCGTCACGACAGAGGGCTGGACGGATTTCTATTATTTCTGTTACGAGTTTTTATGGCAAACGGGTGCTATGCGTCCTCAGACGGTTATAGGAGACATGGAGGATCAAATTATATTGGCATTTTAACTAAAAGGTATTCTTCTTGATAAAAAAAGTTATAACCCTTTTTGTATTATCATAATCGGGTAAAAAGTATCCTATGATCATCTTTGTACTACTCAGGAATGCAATAAATTCAATGTCAGCTGAGTCAGTGTGGGTACAGGTGTCAGTTTCAGACTACCGAGTAATTTATTCAAGAAAACGCCTTTCAGTTTACTTACTTTGTTCGTAGAATTTGCTTTAGTCAATACATTTTACCGCCTTCACCTTCCAACATTACTTTCGCATATGCTGTAGGTTCTAAAACATTTCACTAAAAGTTTATCTTGACGCATTTGTCTATTTTTATCAAAATAGTATCTCATAGTGAAGGATGGGACAAACTTTATCTATTCTCCGGATTAATTACTTCAATAAATCAATGGATCACCAAGATGCGATCTAAAACGCCTACAGACCATCTGAATTTAAATGGAAACCGGTTGATCTCATTCTGACAGCTATGATTAAAAGATTTTTCATCCCAGACCCCAGTGAGAGCGGATTACCAGATGGTGATAGAATATTAAGCATTAAATATACACAAGCTGACAGTCATTGTTATCTTTAGATGCATCTATGGATACTAATCACATAACTTACTAAAAAGTGGCCGCAACTTCGTCCGAACAGAAGTAAACTCATATCAACTTTTTGCCTACATTCGGGTAATATATGTATAGGTAAAAGGGAAACCGTTCCGAGGATGCCGTAAGTATGAGTTTTTTTTTAGCCTTTTGACGTGACGAGATCGTAAAGAGAGATGCATACGCACATAGGTTTACAAAAAATCCAAAAGATATAATTTTGTACTTAGCCTAAGTCTGAAATTTAATTCTCTAAATGGCGCATTATATATAATTTATTTTTACGGTTTTATGATTGTATAGAAGTTTAAACGAACCTAACACTGCCGTTACCCAACGTATTAGGCTCAGAACTTTTTAACATCTCTTTAACTCCAAGTGGGCGTCGTTAAGAACCTTGTAGGTAAATAAGTGGTACATTTGTTGAAGTGTTCGCGGATTCATGTTTATTTTCCCCTTGGTTACCCTTCGCTGCAGAGCTAATGAAGTGCTCGTTGACGCATGCAAATTCAACCGTTGAAGAATTTTCACAGCAGGATTACAATTAGGAGCCATTCATTAACCCCTGACGCAAAGGGGAGAAAAGGGCTTTGAAGTCTTGGTCTGTGTCTGAATCATCGCTCCCAGAATGCTTTGCAAATGCAGTTTTCTTCATTTGAATGCTATCAGCCGCTGGCTTTCTAATTGGTGATTTATGTCCATTATGGTTCGCAGTTTTCGCGAAAACTACAAGTGTTATTTCAAACATTTCCCATAATAACTTGAGCGTGAAAAATCACAATTTATTGCCTGTCTTTATTAGTTACCTTTGTGTTTATAATTTCGAGTGTATACTCCACTTTCCGAAAATCGTTTTTTCCTTGTGGCGATTAATACCTACCAGTCTCATATTTTACCACTTTTTTATTTTATCAATTGCGTCTTTTTCTGAAGGGATTTCTAACCAGTCTCATATTTTACCACTTTTTTATTTTATCAATTGCGTCGTTTTCTGAAGGGATTTCTAACCATTCTCATATTTTCCCAGTTTATTTATTTATCAGCAGCTTATTTTTCCAATAGTTTTTTTTAACCATTTGCACAATTTCTCACTATATATTTTTTTTTATTATTTATTATATTTCCGATAGGGTTTCTACCTATTCGCATAATTTACCACATATATTTCTTTTTCAATTGGTATTTTTAAGGGTAACGGAACTTCTTTGTCCCAGCTTTGAGGTAACTGCTCTAGCACAAAGAAATAATTAAAAAAAAGCCCAAGTGCGAGTCCGACTCGCGCATGAAGGGTTCCGTACCTATAAATATATACATATATATAATCTATAACAAGTTTGTTGTATGGGAGCCCCCCTTAAATATTTATTTTATTTTATTTTTAGTATTTGTTGTTATAGCGGCAATAGAACATCATCTGTGAAAATTTCAACTGCCTAGCTATCACCGTTCTTGAGATACAGCCTGGTGACGGACGGACAGCGAAGTCTCAGTAATAGGGTCCCGTTTTTACCCTTTGGGTACGGAACCCTAAAAAACCGGCCAAGACCATGTCGGGCCACGCTCAGTGTAGGGTTCCATAGTTGCCCATTCTTCACAATAGACCGCTGTTTTAAGCCCGAGGTTTAAATTACGAGAAAGATTTTAACCTCTTTAAAAGGTCGTAAACGCCAAAGTAAATGTAATTTCTTATTACCTTCTGCAAGCTATCGATTATACGCGCCAGATTGAGGGGAATGGGTGTAACGTTCGAAGTAGAAGGACAACGCGCAGCACTTACGTCATTTTAAAGAAAATTATGAAATTTTGCGATAACTCAAAAACGGCTCGACCGATTTTGTCAATATAGTTTTCATAGAAAGTACTTATGAGATAAGGCCTCATTTTTAGGGTTCCGTACCCAAAGGGTAAAAACGGGACCCTATTACTGAGACTTCGCTGTCCGTCCGTCCGTCCGTCCGTCCGTCCGTCCGTCCGTATGTCACCAGGCTGTATCTCAAGAACGGCGATAGCTAGACAGTTGAAATTTTCACAGATGATGTATTTCTATTGCCGCTATAACAACAAATACTAAAAATAAAATAAAATAAATATTTAAGGGGGGCTCCCATACAACAAGCGGGTTGGTTGCGTTAACTTTGCATCTCATTTGTATGGGGCGCTATACATACCAGGTGCAAACTTAACCACTTAAGGATGAAAAGTGTTTGTACGGAACCCTCGGTGCGCGAGTCCGACTCGCACTTGCCCCATTTTTTAGGGTTCCGTAGTCAACTAGGAACCCTTATAGATTCGCCATGTCCGTCTGTCCGTCTGTCCGTCCGCGGCTTAGCTCCGTGATCATTAGTACTAGAAAGCTGAAATTTGGTATGGTTTTTATTTTTATTTTCGGAGCGGATATTTACAAAACTGCTGACTTTATGAAAAAATAATGTTTGGAGACCCCTATTATTTTCCACCCACCCGACACACTAGTGTTGAAATGAAAAAAAAAATTCACCCCCACTTTAGGTGTATGAGAGGTACCCGAAAAAAGTTTTTTTTTTAGTTTTTATTTTACCGTTTTGTCGGCGTGGCACATACTCATACCAAATTTCAGCTTTCTAGTACCTATGATCGCGGAGCTAAGCCGCGGACGGACGACAGACGGACATGGCGAAACTAAAAATCGGAAATAATAAATGACGGAGTTCTGAGGTAAAAACATAAAAAAAAAACAATCGAATAGAGAACCTCCTAATTTTTTTGATACGTAACTCTATTCATTTCGATTCAGCATAGTATAAGCTACCAAGATACTTAAGATAACTTAGATAACGCATAAATGTTTCAATACTCATAGATACTTAAAAATCATCATGCATAGACTTCAATGTCCGTGACTTTGTCATACATGACGTGACATAATTTAAAGTGCTAAGAACCTAATTGTCTTCTTAAAATAAAATTATTTTAATAAAAGTCGTGGTCATCGCTTTTAAATGGCTTCGGAAGAAAAAAACGAACATGTTTTGCCGTTTAGTTTCATTGAAAGTAGTCACAATGGTAGAATTCTCATAAAGGGGGGTCGCCGGCATTATTTAAAAAGAGAGAATCGTAAGTCGGGAACTTCTGTATGGATTTGCGACAAGATCAGTGTATGTAATGGCTCATTATTGCTAAATCCTGAGGAAACTGAGATAAAGCGAGAGCGCCAACATTGCTGCATACCCGACGATGAAAGTATTGATATAGAGCGCAGTATTATTCATTTAAAAAAGAAGGTCACTACGTCATATAAGCCAATTCCTTTCTTGTTTGATGAAGAAATGAAACAGTATAGGACCGAAGAGTACGCAGACAAACTGCCGGTTCTACGCAACAAAAAACATTGTCTATATAGAGCCCGCCAAGGTGAAAAATCTATCGAATGCTGCGACGATGTTATGTTACCGGAGAGTTTAGCCCAGGACTGGCTTTGTGTCAAGGAAGATGATTTTCTGGTGTTTGTAACTGCACAGGCCAAAAATTGGCTCACACACTGTAAGAAGTTTTTTGCTGACGGTACTTTCAAAGTGGTTCCTAAACCATTTGTCCAGTTGTACACCTTTCACGCCGATATCGGGTCTGATGCCGATCATACAAGAGTACAGCCATGCATTTATGCCCTATTACCCGATAAATGCCAAGTTACATATGAAAAAATGTTTGAATCTTTCAAGCAAAACATTCCTAGTTTCCAACCAGAACAATTAAAAGTTGACTTCGAGAAAGCTGCAATAAACGCATTTCGTAGAACGTACCCGCAGGTTCAAATTAAAGGGTGTTACTTTCATTTTAGCCAGGCAGTGTACAATAATGCCGAAAAATGGAATATTCTTACCAGTCGCGAAGGACGCAGCTATGCTGCTAAATGTGCTGCTCTTGCACATTTGCCGGCCCTTAAAATTTACGAAGGTTGGTTCGAAATTTCCGCAGAGGCACCAAACATTCAAGCCATTCAAAATTTTAATGAATATATGTCATCGCAATGGATACAGATCGAAATGATTCATATTGTATCGTGCTTTCAGCACAGGCACCGCACTAATAATGTGACCGAGAGTTGGCACAAGAAAATTAATAATATTATTAGAAAAAAATCCAATATATTATTAGTTCTGTCTGAACTGAAAGACGAGGCACAAGCAGTTGATTTCAGGGTGCTTCAAAATGATGTTCGCCCCGATGTATTTCGCAAAAGGCCAAAGAAATATATTGATGTAGATACAAAAATAGACAAAATTGTCAACAATTATTTAGAAGGAAAATACGACACTAAAAAAACGATTTCGCTTTTGTCATACTTAAAGTACAAGTAACTAGCTGTGCCCTGTGCTGTGTAATTTTTATTTTACCATTTTGTCGGCGTGATACATGCACATACTCATACCAAATTTCAGCTTTCTAGTACTAATGACCACGAAGCTAAGCCGCGGACGGACGGACAGACGGACATGGCGAAACTATAAAGGTTCCTAGTTGACTACGGAACCCTAAAAACTGTACCTCAAGCAGACGTCAGCTTGACACGCATAGTCGTGTATCGCCCCAACGTGTGGGAACTATATTCTGGAACATATATTAATAAACTGTACCTAAACTGTACCTCATAATCATAAAACTGCCAATAAAAAAAAATTAAAACCCACGTGATATCTGTAAAATTAACAACAATTTATTTTATAATAATGTATTCATTATAAATATTGGTCAAACTCTTATCAAATATCATATTTATGTGTAAGTAATTAGTAAACTCTCTCAAAACTTGAACATAAAACAAGAAATAAAACGTAAATACCTAATTATTTAATTTTAAAACTGTGTCATAGGCTACTAATTTTCTTGCGTAAAGAATGCAATGTGCTATCATACTGTACTATCGTACTTTTGCACTTTTAGTAATTTTTTTTTTTAAACAACTACTAATTAAAAATAAGTCATAGTTTTCCTTCCTGTTTATATGTGCATTTATTATAGGTATTCTAATAATATTTTATTATGTATTACGAGAAAACAAGTGATGTCTATTTAATTGCTTGAGGTACAGTTTTTTTTCACATAGGTACAGTTTAGTACTGTTTAGATACAGTTATTGGGTGCACATTTTGTGATTTGTGACTATTAAGACATCTCTCACGCCATCCTGACAGACACATTTGTTTGACAAAGTTGTCGGTATGATTAAGTTTATGCACGAGCGTGGTTTTATTTTATTTAAGTTATAATAAATACAGGGTGTAACCGACGGTGTACCGAAAACTAAAACCATGGCTTCAGACCATTATTCTGGCCTGGAAAATCGTGGAAATTTCTTTGAGAAAATTCACAAATTTTCCTCGCGAGTTTGCACCCGAGAGAATTGGATGCAATACATTGCTCGTCGAGTTTTATAATTTATTTTGGAAAATCTTATCCTTGAGTTTTCCGAGAAAATTAACACTCGTTTTCAGTTCGTGATTATGGTCTAAAACTACAGTTTTCGTTTTCGGTACGCTGTCGGTTACACCCTGTAGAAAATGTATTATTGATTAGGTGTATGCACAAGCGTGATTTTATTTTATTTAAGTTTATAATAAATAGAAAATGTGTTATTGCCTGTTCTAGTTTTATTTTAACGCATAAAACCAAATACAATACAACCTATTAGGAGATCGATATGCACTTATTTATCATTCTTATAAATCCCGTCTAGTCTATCCCACTAGTCCCATTGAGTTGTCCCATCATGGGACAACTGAGACGATTATGTCCCAGTAGTCCCATAGGACAAGTGGCACTAATATTTCTATCATATTGTTGTCCCAAAAGTAACGTCATCACCGTTGGTATCTCATAATAGTCTTTGAAGTTTCAGCCACAACACGAATGAAATGATATGCTGTGTAGTGTGTAAGTTACAAAATAAACCGTCTAGCACAATACGTTTCGACATAATCAAATTAGAAGAACCCTTAAAAAGTAGAAATGTTCTTTCAAATTCTGTAGTTGCCCTCCGCAAATGCGACAAAAAAACACTTGTCAGGAATAAGCTATTGAAAAAGAAATATAGTGGTAAATTATGCGAATAGTTACTACAAACCCTATCGGAAATATAATAAATAATAAAAAAATAATATAGTGAGAAATTGTGCAAATGGTTAAAAAAATCTATTGGAAAAATAAGCTGCTGAAAAATAAATAAACTGGGAAAATATGAGAATGGTTAGAAATCCCTTCAGAAAACGACGCAATTGATAAAATAAAAAAGTGGTAAAATATGAGACTGGTTAGAAATCCCTTCAGAAAAAGACGCAATTGATAAAATAAAAAAGTGGTAAAATATGAGACTGGTATTAATCGCCACAAGGAAAAAACGATTTTCGGAAAGTGGAGTATACACTCATAATTTCTGGTAACACTCTAAGTTAGGTATACAGACTTATATTTGACTTTAATATTCTATGTAAAGAAACGTGAGTTCGATATATTTTTTCTTTATTCTCTTCTTCATTATTTCATTCGTTAATATCGTACAAGGAATGTAGCCATGAGCATATAGTAACTATGGTTGTAAACAATCTAATTCAAATTACTCTATCAAAACTACAATAAATATATCATTAATTTTCGATTCGTGAAACGCTTCAACACCATTAGTGAGATAATATCAAAGTAACAACGCGATTATTGAATTTGCCTATCCAATTGAACGCGAGTAAAACCAACGAGACGCGCTCAAGGTGGTCGGGTGAAGGCAGGAAGAATGCAGTAAGGACCTTGCTAGGTAGAATTTCGTTTTATGGATCATTAATTTTCAACTGCTGAATAGCTTACACTTAAATTCAAGTATCTGGGCATAATTTATCGTAGTGTAGGTTTTCGTACGTTCCTCGCGTTTCACAACTAGTGTCGTAATACAGAGTCGTCTTGCATAGAATTGTACAATGTATATTGTAACAGCTTGAGGCCAACAAATCGCTTGTTTGACGATGCAGCGATAAGCAAGGTGCGGCTTCTAGCAATTCCTGAAACCTAAAGGTCAGAAGCCGCTGACCGACGCGATGATGCACTGCATCGCGATTCAAAGGTTAACATTGTACCCGAATCATGGTCTGTTACTATCTTCTTCTCCTCGATAACTGCATGATGATAGGCTATTACATAATGCATCTGTGCTTATTAGACGCCGCAAGCTACAGATGTTTTAGAACATGATTATCAGATTGAGGCACTTAAAGAGATGTCTGATTGTCTTCGCGTATCCATTACAATCTGACCTAATGCACAAACAATTTCAGAGTCGTAAACCCTTTCACATGTATGGAACGGCTATTCGAAACGCGTTTGCAACCGTACCTAATCGTGTGGGGTAATGGACATCTGCAACATTGAGATAAAGCTACAGGCAATTGCCTACATACGTCTAACGTAGTTGCAATATTCAGGACGGGCCCGCTTAAATCTCCGTTCTATTCTCTAGGTGGTGATTTTAGATGAACCCGGGCACTGGAGCGCTTTTTGTAACTTTACCCTGAGCAGACTCGAGCGGATTGTCTCAACTTTCACGGGTTCTGTGTAAACTGAAACGCTTTAATAATAAATTTGTAACGTTGATGAAAGCCATTGTTTTAATCTCTTCTTTGAAATTATTTATCTAGCTTTTAAAAAGTCTTCAAAGGTTAGGTAAACTTGCCGTTTGCTTTAAATATAGCGAGTACTTAATATCGCTAACCTACGCATATACCTACAATGATCAAAAATGTGTGACGTGTCTTCTAAAATGCGCTACGTCTGTCGCGCCTTGACCGTTCGACTCAAATATCATTGCTGATGACTGTACCTTTTGAAAGTGTATGAAAGAGCTCGAATAACGACAATCGTCGGCCACTCAATTATGATTGACCCTTGATCCCCGTAGGACGGGACATGGTCATGTCCCGTCCTTTGTGTTACGTATCCCTAGTCAATTTAACTTCATATGTGCAAATCATATTTAACATGTTACTCGGCTTTCCATTTCAACATGAAATGTATTTGCGTCTGTTTATTGAGGACTTTCCTTCTGTCCCTTTGATTTGCCCGCGGTTGTAGATTTTCCCAACGGAACGTAAT
Source organism: Apotomis capreana (assembly GCA_947623375.1). Classification (NCBI taxonomy): domain Eukaryota; kingdom Metazoa; phylum Arthropoda; class Insecta; order Lepidoptera; family Tortricidae; genus Apotomis; species Apotomis capreana. The sequence continues at coordinate 17,570,049 of OX392506.1, read as the reverse complement.
GTTTTCCTTTCCTGTAACACCATTTACGAAAACCTACGGTTACCTATTGGCATAGGACATGCGTGACATTGCTTAAGTTCTATGACGTTTCTAGATTTAGGAAACTTGTTTTCATTATAATCACTAGTTTGATTATCTATCAAGACGGAATAAAATAAATAGTAACAATAATGGTAAACTCTGACTTATCAACGAATAGTGGTTTACTTACATTGTTCTATCTTAGTGCACAGGGAATTCTTACAGATAAATTGACCACTCCAATTATACGAGCAGTGTAAAGTAAAACTGCAGAACATTAGCAACGCTAAACGAGTAGTACCTAGAAACGTGAACATCTCCGCTCCGAGGTTAGAATTTAATCACACTTTAGAGAAAATATCCTCACAGCGTTGTTATTACGCCGAGAGAGCTTAAAAGTGCAAATTAAATTTCTCCACAGCAAACGCCGGACCGGGCTTTAAAATTGTATGAGGTTAGGTTTTATGAATAATATAGAAACATCGTACTATGGGATCAGGACTGGGTATTTAGAATATATCATCATACCCGACGGCTAGCACGTGTCATATACGGTTAATGTATTTTAATATACACCTGAGCATTTTAATGCGCATGTTTCGCATAACATTGTGCGGTATCTTATCCTAACTTCCTAGTATATGTGAATCGTTAATCATACATTACGTAAAACTGTATAGAAATTACCTATAGTCATATTGAATTTACTATTTTTTACAGCATGATTTGCATTATAATGTTCGTCTGGCATAGGTTTGCATTAGAGAAAGCGAAGAAAACAGGCATTTGGTATACGGTGTGAGCAAAGTAAACGTAGTCATTGGTTTAATTCCCAAACTTGGAAACTAATCCAACTTAAACACAGGTAGCTATAGCTACGTGGGAATGCGTGGTCTAAACGATGTATTGTTTGAATAGTCTTGGCACATCATTTGGCAGGTTTCTCAAGCATGCGTGTCTAAAAAAAAATTGATAATTCCAAAAGCTTGCGTAGATTCTGTGGCTATTTGTTAATCATGTAGGATTACATTGTTTGTAGAAACATAAAATACTTCACCCTGTTTCCGGCGGCAGAACGTAAAACCAAGTTAAGTTTACCTCTATAGCTAAGGCCACCATTTATTGATAAGCAATCAACTTGTAATGGCTGTAAGAACAGTACACATTCCTGAAGTGCACATCCAATAAATATAAAACTGCTATCAAATGATTGTAGTTTCTTACTGTTAGTTACTACTGACCAGTTGAAAGTCACTTTCGCGTTTCGCGTGGTGCTTATAGTATGAATTTAAGTAATTAAATTTAAATGTAAATTTACCTTCTAAACCATTGCTTAAAGGTCATAGAAATCTTGCTGAGGAAGCAGTGGGTGGTTGTTAAAAAATGGAGTCATTGCCATATTTATTAAATCAAGCGAAGCACTTTTAAAGTCACAAAAATAGTTCCATTATCGATATTCGATGATTATGGGTCGGTATTTTAATATGAAGACGTAAATAAATATAATGTGTGATATTTCTTACTTTTCTTTTTAAATCCACTGTAGACACCTTAAAACATTTTTTTATACTCGCAGACTTTAATTTGTCAATTATAATTTCACAGATAAAATCACAATAACGCACTTTTTAATCATGTAACAAAATTCTATACTCTATGGTACCCGCTACAGAACTTTAATATTCATAAGACATCTCTATACACAACTCTAATAATTTCAAAAAGAGAACATAAGCTTATTTGATGCTCCCTGATTGGTTGAAATTACTTGTCAAAAACAACCACCAATCACGAGGCACCCGCCATGGCCATCGCGATCATGTTTTTTTTAATAAGTCAGTTTAGGTTGAACGAAAAAGGTTACATCAAAAATAAAAAACCGGCCAAGAGCAATGTCGGGCCACGCTCAGTGTAGGGTTCCGTAATTGCTCATCCTTCACAATAAACTGCTGTTTTAAGCCCGAGGTTTAAGTTAAGAAAAATTTTAAGCTCTATAAAAAGGTCGTAAACACCCTAGAAACTGTAATCACTTACTACCTTCTGGAAGTCAACTTACGTCCTTTTTAAGAAAAAATATGAAATTTGGCGATAACTCAAAAACGGCTCGACCGATTTTGTTCAATATAGTTTTCATTGAAAGTACTTATAAGGCCTCATTAACATGAATTTTTCCGAATTTTCTTGACCCGTGGTTGAAAAGTTAGAGGGGGGGGGGACACTATTTTTTTTGTTTTTGGAGCGAATATTTACAAAACTGCTGACTTTATCAAAAAATAATGTTAGAAGACCCCTATTATTTTTACAAGACCTATTCAACGACACCCCACACATCAGTGTTGAAAAGAAAAAAAAAATGCACCCCCACTTTAGGTGTTCGAGAGGTACCCGAAAAAAAAACTTTTTTTTAAATTTTATTTTACCGTTCTGTCGGCGTTATACATATACATACTCATACCAAATTTCAGCTTTCTAGTACTAATGATCACGGAGCTAAGCCGCGGACGGACGGACGGACGGACGGACAGACGGACAGACGGACATGGCGAAACTATAAGGGTTCCTAGTTGACTACGGAACCCTAAAAATCATATTGGAGAATGACGATTTAAGTAAAAAATGTTTTTCTGTGTTTTGCTCGTATAAAAAGTATTGTATGCAATAGTTACACAATTAGGTCTTAAAGTCTCGTACCTTACATAGGCCACTCGGCAAGCCTCGTGACCTAAACGCGGTACTCGACTTTAAGAACCTCCATTGTGCAACGATTGCATAAAATACTATTATTTTTATTTTGTGTAATTTTAACATTTTCCAATAGGGCCTTAAAAGAAAAAACTTCGCACTTAAGACTTTTGCGGACAGCACGTCGAGAATCAGACGTAAATTAGGACCCTCGTAATGTGGCAGCACATTTAGTGGATGACGTTTATCTACCCAGAACTAGCACTTCGTCTAAAGACGGAAATCTTTCATAGTGTTCATATGAAAGCTTTATGCCGTTTTTGGTTAGAAATAAGTAAAGTCTATGCCGCAGTCCTGTGTCTGTAAACGTGTTAATCAGTTTTAATCAACTTGCCATCTTTGCTATCTACTTGATGTTGGCTTATTTAGGTATGTAGTACAAATGACAACAATTCATATTTTTAAGACTATCATTTTATTACTTTTCTGAATTCTGCTTAAAAAGATGAAGTAATCTCTGTTTTTATTTATTTTCTGAGATGATTATTTATTTTATTATTAATTTATAAAAACATACTCATTTTAAAATGTGGCAACACCAAAATCAGAACTTAATGGAACGGTTACTTTAGTCGGTTTTCTTATTAAAAAAAACTTAATAAAACTCGGTATGCATCTGTCATCTGTCAACGTCAAATAAAAAAAAAATCTATGTTTTCGCTCTTTGGTTTAGACAACAACCCTATTCAGCCCGTATTGTCTTAGATTGCAGTTATTTGATGTATTTTCTTATATTTCCTTAAATACAGAAGAATAAATTCCAAGATTATTTTTTAAGGTACACGACATAAAGCCCTGTCGATCTCTATATTAATTTCCACCTGTTATAAATATGAAATGTTGTCAAATCTTGTGTTTGCAAATTTTTACTTATGTATGTTTTCAAATTGATTACTAAGTCACTGGTGCCGTGATCATTTGGTACTCCAGCTGTTCTTTCCTTCGTAACTGTGGTTTCCTTCAGAGATTTCTCTAAACTCCTTGGTCTGTTTCTGCTAATATTGCCATGAATACAGTTCAATTATAGAAAATTGAGTTTTAACAACTCACGCGCAAGACAATGACGCGTCGTGTCGTGACGTTGCGCAGCGTTGCAACATGATTGCCATAACACTGGCAGTTTTGAATTTTGCCAGGTTCCCATTCACTGGCGTGACACAAAAAATGTTATTATTATTACAGTTTCAGATCGTAAAGATACCATTTATTTGAGATCGAGTCACCTACATAATTTTTGATGATAAAAAGTATCTCAACGTTATCTGTAAGGCCTTTGAAAACTTTATGAGTTGTGTCTAGTGTTTTTATTATTAACAGAAGCAGATAAAGAATGTTTACTTAAATATTAAGTCAATAGAGTAGTTTAATACCAAATTTCACCAATTTAACCTGACGACTCTACTTAGTAGATAACATTACCTATCGTAGGTACAGTCAAGGAATTTCAAACACGGACCTTTTTTGCTCTTGTCATAATGACAATAAGGGTCAAAAGGCGTATCTTTTTGACCCGTTTCAATGGCCTTGACCGTACATTTTAATAATAATAAAAAACTTACATAGCAAAATAACCAACAAAAAAATCGAGAGGTAGGTAGGTACGTAATGTGTCGGCGTTGAACCTATTACCACTACAAAGAACATCCTCTTAGGAAAATTGCTCTTCGAATAGAAACATTTCACCTGTCTCTATGCTGTGTATAATGTACATAAATTATTCTTAAGGTGCTGGCGTCCGAAGCATTTATCACCGTCTATTGCGATTGCGATAAACGTTTTCTATCCGTACATCTTATTTCGCAAGTCATCTGGCACGTATAGACAGCAAACAACTTTGGGTCACCGACCCCAGTTTCACTTTCTTGGAGTATCAGAGCGTTGCCATGGTAACTGACTGGCCACGGCCGGTGCACTCCATAATTACGTAACATTATCCCATAAAAAGCCTTCCCATTTTCACTTTCCAAGTGGTAGCTTTTTCTAATAACCATGTACAAGCATTAATACTAGAACATTAGTTAGTTTTTCCTTCTACCGGTTTGCTCCGGTCAATGGTACAGGTTTAAAGGCTTCGAGTAAAGGTTCTGTCTACAAATACACTATACTGCAGAATGCATATTAACTTGAATACTCAATAAGGGCCTTATCACACTTGCGATTTGCGAGCGTATTTTCTATACAAATAAGCGACGCGGCGTAGACGCTGCGCGATCGCCTTCATACAAAATACGCTCGCAAATCGCAAGTGTGATAAGGCTCTAAAACCGAGTACAGAGCTTAATGGATAGTCTATTGCCTGGAGAGAGGCTAAATCGAGTAAGTAACGTAACGTACGTTTTATTCACATGTTGTGTATGTGATGGGTCATGTGATAAAGTGAAGATTTTTAATACGCCCGGACATTGTAAATAATGTCAAGCTTGTCTTGTCGACCTAAGTAGCCTAGGTTAGGTATACCAAATGCGTTAAGAAATATTTATCACTTGCCCTGTTGATGTATCAATGCCCCCGGGCATATGTCCATTTTTGTCACTTTGTTCATAACTAGTTTATGTTAGTTTATATCAAGTTCATTTGTTCATTTATTTATATTTTATTTATCTGTTGACTTCCCCTTTTATTTTAAACTTATTTTGACATTGTAAACATTTTCTCTTATTATTAATCTTGCCTTATTTTTGACGATCATGATATTAATTCGTATAATTTTGACATTAAGCAAATTTGTAATGTAATTTTTATCGTGAAATAAATAATCTAATCTAATCTTATCTATCTATAGTTGGAAACTAAAATAATATTATTTAATTTTGACAAACATGGTATACTCGTATTTACTAGCTAAATACGTATTTGGATTTAAGTACTGTTGCGTAGGTGTTTTTAACTTTGCCATGTGATTATGTGATGTACATGTACCATACTTGTGATAGTTTCTCTATGTAGGTTTAGAAAAGAAAGGGATATAGCATGCCCTCGAAGATAAAACGGCAACACTTTCTCACATAAGCTCGCTTTCTGACGTTGAATGTGCTATTCTAATAGAATTAGGTGTGATTCATTTTGATATCCCATCTTCACTTGCCCACGCTACAAAGTGATCGATTAGCCAATTGTAGAGCATTCGTACGACTAAATCGGTTAAGTGATAGCTTTGTTCAGGCAATCGGGGCGTTATATCACAATAGAAAGCCAGATACACATACTTGTCGTCGGTCAAGTACGTTCGGGGTCGAAGCTCCCGCCCGTTATAGGGCTGTCAAAACCTACACCAATATACTAAATATCATTTTTTTATTTTTTATTTATTTATTTATTACATCACACAACTATCATTACAGGTTAACCTAATGCGACAGTGCGGGATTCTTACAACTAGGGACTTACATGTAATATACATAATTCATTAAATTATATACTTAATTCAAAAATTTATACAAAACAACTGAATATAAAAATATTACAACCCAGCATAACACAAGACATATAGCGTTACCCTTGTGAATTCGTTCAGGCAGCAAGAGAAAATGTCTATCACATTTGCCACTCGATTTAGCGTGCGTATTGCCCTGGTGGCGGGGGCCTGGCGCAGCAGCTGCGTGCGCGCGCGCGGCTCGGCCAGCAGGCTCGGCCGCCGGTGCCGCCACACGTATCGGTCCGGCACGTTCAGACGCACCTCTCCCAGTACTCCAGGGTTAAATAACTTGCCCCGTAACAACTTAAATATATACGAAGCGAGCGCCAACTCCCTTCGGACTTCTAACTGGTTGTATCCTACCATTCCTAACACGAACAAAGTAGGATACATCAGGGGATAAAAGGGGTAAACTCCATACAGTTTCATATATAAAAACCTGATAAATTTATTTTGAATACGCTCCAACATGAGCCTATATTTAGTCTCATGCGGGCTCCAGATGACTGCATTGCATTCTAAATGGCTCCTAACTATCGCCTCGTACAGTGCACGAATCGCGTTAATGTTGGTAAATGCTCGCGATTGTCTCATTACGAAACCCAGATTCCGGAAAGCTTTTTTACAGACTTGCGTTATATGTCCCCGAAAGCTAAGATCTGATTTAAGAAGCACTCCTAAATCCTTTACCTCATTAATCCGCTGCATCTGGATGCCCTCCAGCATGTACTGGAAACACCGAGGATTTCGAGATCTGGTAAACGAAATTACGGCACACTTTGATGCGTTAAACCGTATTTATACGCTTGACTCCAGCCTACTACTCGATCGATGTCTTCCTGTAGTTTTAAACAGTCTGAGTTGTCGTTTATCCTTCGAACTAGCTTCAGATCATCAGCGAAGAGCAAACAAACCGAGTCTCGTACGACTTCGGGAAGGTCATTGACCATTAAAATAAATTCTCATAAAATCATAAAATTTAAGAAACAAAGTGCATTATAAATTATAAACAATTGACATGAAAAATACTACAAAACAATATTGTCCTGATTTTGGTATGTTAGTATTTATGTCATTGCGACCCCATTTCGCGGCGGGTTCGAATCCCGGCCAGGGCAAATATTTGTGTGATGAACTCGAATATTTCTGCTTGGGTCATGGTTGTTCTATGTATTTAAGTATATATTTATCTATATAAGTACGTATATCGTTGTCCAGTACCCATAACCCATAAGACAAGCCTTCTTGAGCTTAATTTGGGACTAGATCGATTTGTGTGAGGTTGTCTGATATTTAGTTATATATTATCGGCAAGATTTGAACAATTTTTGGTGCACGGCATGATGGGTACCTACTCGATATTCACTTGGTTTATAGGAAAGCTAGGTATTAACCGACTACGGTTAACAATTATGACATTTCCTTACGTATAGTGAACTTCAAATTATAATTTTTCTACCTTTTCAAGGTGATTTCCTGATGTCGGAAGTGTGTCGATGGTGAAGTGGTGATTGGACACGTTCTCGGTACCGGTTATTTGAGATAAAGAAACAGGTTAATTAATTATTATTGATCGTACTTGTCAATAAAAAATGACCCACATGCATGTTATCTGCACTTGTCAACACTCTTTATAGAGGCACGTTCTTATTTGAAATTTAATGCAAGTATAAACAAAAATTATAAAAAATTATAGTAACGGGTTTATGGCATCAAATATATAGCTCGCTTTTGGTAAAAGCCAATTTATTCTTACGTTAACATAAGCATAACTGATTATAAATTATCAGAATATTATAAGTTAAATCAAGAGATAAGATAACCCTAGATCTAGGTCTCCTCACACACCTACGCAGGCTGTTCGCCTTGCAACAAGTTGACGAAGTTGAAGACTATTACAGGATCGTCCCACCGCGTTACGTGTTTCATAACAGGGACATCCGACGATGATATATTGCATATAAGTTAGTCAATGTCTCATCGAAAGACGTAAAGGTCCAATGATCAACACCAAATACTGGTCCTAGGCTGCTCTCATCTAACAGTTTTCTGCGATAGTGTCCCTATTGTCAGATCACCGTGTTGATGACTTTTCTATTCTGCGTTCTCCGGTATTAATGACATAATGACCTTCCTATCCTACGTCTTACGGTAAATAAATGCTCACTACTGAAGAACCTTTCTGACACAACGGCCAATCTTGGTGACTACTCCCCATGTTGTAGACTAATATCGATATTAACATTAAGCTGGGACAAAATTGGCTTATGTTTTCTTGTAGAGCAGTAAGATCAAGACGCTTTAATATGCGAGTCTATGGGAACCGCAAATAGTTGGATCATATTATTTGGATGTCACTGCTACATAACTCTGATACATCATGTTCTTGTTCGCCTTGCAACAAGTTGGTGACAATAGGGTCCGCAATGTTCGCGTCCCACTGTGGTGTTTCATAACTGGGACATCTGGCTGATGTATGCGCATTCGTTACTCGACAAAGCTGCGAGTCAGGGACAGGAACGCCCAGTGTTGTTGTCGGTGTTGTCACGATTGTATTACGGTACACAGATGATTATAAAATACCAAGGTGGTTGTTGTTAGTCTTCTAACTTAATCTAGTATTCTAAAATAAAGTTTCCTGTGGTTCAAAATATTTCTTCAATATTTTAATTATAGTACTTACACAAAAACAGTTTGGGTAATAAAGGTTCAATCATAACTTTGTACGCTTAACTACAAATATTACCCCATTTTGCGATGTGGTGCAACAAACTTTTACGGAGAAATGTATGCAAAATGATTTGTACTTAATAAAAAAATATACTTCCTCTTTTATTATAATATAAAAAAAAACAGTTAATTTACGTAACTGTACAATCTGCGTATGTATCTAAATTATAAGCAAATCATTAATCATTTGTTTTATAAGTGATTCAAATTCAATACGTCACTTTTATAGACCGATAAACGGGCATCATATAAAACTCTGATGCCGTTCGCGTACACTACTGCCATTATGCAGCCGTATTACTGTTCAAATACTGTCAGTCTGTTGATCTGCACCTTTATTACTAATGTTCCACAGTCATAAACATAATTTCAATATAATCAATAACTCACTTTAACTGCTAGAGCGTAGCACGGATACATTTCACAATGACCAATATTTCAGTATAGTGCATGTCAAAGCGGTTATTTTAGAAAATAATTTATTCTCGAAAAGCAAAGACGGCGCGACGGATTTGCTACAAAACATCGTCACGGAGCCGAGCAGTTAGCGACGCTATCTGTTAAAATTTATCTGTCTTCTTACATCATCGTTTTGCCTAATCGTTGATATTGGAACTTACTTCCTTACTTAACTTGGGCTGGATTCGACTTTTCTAATGACACTATATTTACTATTATTTTTTATATTTTACTAAAGCGATGCGAGCTAACTTTTTGACCTTGCTTTAGCTTGGACCAAAATTTTTTGATATGTGTTTGAATAGAATAGATGTTAGGATGTTTGGATGTTTAGATTTGCAGCCGCGTTCCGACTGGTCGTGCCTAGAGGTCGCATCTCTCTACCGTTTTCATGAAATTTATATAAATATAGTATATTCAATAATAATAACGTTTTTCGAAATTTTTCAAAATGGCGTAGATATGGGGGTTGAAATTGTAAGAAATTACAATTCAGCATTTCAAAACAAACTCACGAGGTCTACAGCTCACATAAGCCAAAGATAGAGTTAAGATAGGCGGGAAATAGAAGATGGCGAGTAAATTATTTCATTTAGGTACACAGATACATTTCTGAAAAGTTGAAAAAGTTTGCTGAGAAGAGAGCGCAGTCTGTCGTCATTATCATTACGTTACAGTCCTCATTTATTGGAGTAATAAATTGTTAGAAACTCAATTTTCTTTCCGTTTGAGCCTTCCTTCTTTGTACGTCAAAATTCAATCACATTTTGTTGGAATAAGTATTCGACGTTTACTCTTTAAGCAAGTTGCAAATTCCTTTAGTTTGTTAATGAACATTGGGCAACTTTTAAATCCCATATAAAGATTGTAATAATTATGGTGAAATATCTTATAGATTTTCATCAATTATTTTTCCCATCAAGTCACTGCTACCTATTTATATAGAATACTGTAGCAGTCGAGATATCGAGAGAGCGGGGAAAGAGCACACCTACCATATCGAAATATCGAAAAGTTCGCTAAAGTAAGATAGCGTTAGTTGTATAACATCTGAGGGGTGTCAACTTAGGGTTTTCCCCTGAATTTAGGGCGGGAAATAAGGAGCATGGTATTTTTTCAGGGGCTTAACATTTTTAAGGGTATATTTAGGGACTTTTCCATACCATATATGTGTGATATAGGAAAGCGTGTTTACGATGTAAAAAACAAAATTATTACTGGAAATGGAACGTTTTCGATACCGCAGTGCATCCCACTCTCTGTTGTTCAAACTCGTAAGTGTGACTGAGAAGGAAATACGCGATGAACGTTCCGATTCACGCTACCGTGATTTGTAACGTGATTGCAGAAATTAAGGCATAAATTTGTTTCATTTTATATTTAGGGGATTTTCCTAAAATATTGTTTAGTTTTAGACGGTTTCAACTTAAGCTCTAGGGGAAAAAATGGAGTTGGCAGCCCTTTGATCTGTAGGTGCACTTGCCTCGAACGGGCACTTGACCTTACCTAAGTGTTATATAAAATTACTAGCGACCCGCCCCGGCTTCGCACGGGTGCGCGGGTACATGCTGATAAATTATGCATGTTTTATACATATAAACCTTCCTCTTGAATCATTCTATCTGCGTTGCGTAGTTTTAAAGATCTAAGCATACATAAGGACAGACAGTCAGACAGACTTTTTTTATACTATGTAGTGATTACAAAGAGAATACATAAAGAATATATGAATTCAGTACATATTACTCCACTACTAAAGTTTCACCTGCAACCATTTAATCCAGTTTTGAAAGGAGTAAGAGCACTCTCGAATCTCGCTGTATGTTATCACATTTAGCCTCTAAAAAGGTCCCGATACGATCTTATCCGGTTTCCATCTCGGCACTGGAGCTGCTATTACGCTATTTATTACGAGATGCTACGTAAATATAGCTTTGTATGAACGGGTGTATGGGAGTTAATTCGATAGTGTTATTATAGACCCTGAGAATTCATTGCGATATGTTACTTAAATTGAGTCAAAAGGTTTCTTCTGTTACGGGTAGAGCATTGGAATTTACGGATATAATATTGGGAAATATTAGTCTTCAAAATTACTATGAACGTGAGTAAACCTGTTATCTATATATATAAAAGAAGAAGTCCTGACTGACTCATCAACGCACAGCCGAAACTACTAATGTTAGAGAGTTGATTTTTGCACAGTAGGTTACTTTTATAACGTGGGCTAGGGATAAGAAGGGATTTTTGGAAATACCTCCCCTAAGAGGGTTAAATAGGGGTGCAAAGTTTGTATGGGGTAAACTTTTTTTTTGGAGTTAGGGACTTGAAACTTTGTATAATGATTACTTAATCAAATACAAAAAAAGTAATTTCAGCGTTTTGGAAAATTTCACCTCTAAGGGGGTTAAAAAGGGGTGCAAAGTTTGTATGGGGAACACCGCTAATGTTGTTTATATGAAGAAGTGTTACGCTAAGGTTATCAGTTTATATATTTTTTATTTCCTGTCTACTACCCAGTGACTACGTCTTTTTTTTAAAACGAATTTGCACCCCCTTTTCTATGGTTGACTGTCAACAATATTTTCTTTGTGCTGTCTCTTATTTATTGTGTTCCAAACTTTATGTGTCCCTATATTTAGTGAGTTGTCTATCAGCACTTGAATAATTTATACTTTATATACCTATTCTTACTTTATTTAGCTTCTTGAGAAATATAGAGAACTATAGCACCAGAATATATTGAATCACTCTTTAAACAATACTACTAGCCTGTAGACCAAAATAGTAATCGCATCATTAAATTCGCTTATGTGCATTTAGTTTTTAATGGTCACATTTCAGCATTTTCTTTAAACACTAGCCTTTTTAATAACTGGGGTATCTGCTAGACCATTGAGAAACATTTTGGCCAGTCTCGGGAACTCCGCCACACCACTCTTTTCGTTTAATAGGCAGGCCGGCGTGTACAAATACCAGTGCTGCCTTCTTATGAAAAGAGGTCATTATTTAGTATTGTTATGAAATAAAGTTTATTATTTATTATTCCATCTCTCCATTTCCAGTGCTGAGTTTAAGATTGTTTTAACAGCCTTACGATATTTAACTTTTTTTTAAATCTCACTCATAATAACTAAGATCCCCATTCTCTAACTTCAAATCCATGCGTCGCTCTATATATCTTGCAGTCATTTTTGCCAAAGATTAAAAGCATCAGGTAACTGACGGAATAAATATTAAGCATCCTGCAAACAGTTCCCGTAATCTAATTGGAAAATCTTCAAAAATTCTTTAACAATTGCATATCAGTGTCTGCCACTGTTTGAAATGTAATATGTCTAGACTATTTTAACTAAGAATAAAATTCACTTACCTATTTTTATATCTCTGTGATCATCAAAAATCTACGCGGACGAAGTCGCGGGCGGCCGCTAGTATTATATAACTTAATAAGGATGCATATAAGTCGTCGTAGCAACGTAAAGTCTTGTAAAGATATAAAAGCTGTTCATTCTTATGTAATATTAAGTTTTTTGTAAAGACTAATGACAATTCCGGCAGTTACAATTTTAATTAGAAAATAAGTCACGCTATCAATGTTTTGCTCTAATAAAGATAAACGAATTATACCACTCAAATGTGATTGGTCATAAATATAAACATTAAATACGTCTACAAGTCACAACATGTATTTTGCCATGAACATGTGATTACAGACTTTTGGAAAAGTACTACAATAATACTACGATACTTTTTTTGTTATCATTTCCAAGGTCGTGATCCATTATCTCTGTCATCTCAAGCCCTATCAGTACTCTGAGTTGTGATGAACAGCCTCTTTTATCAGTAGGATGTTTTAGGAGAGCTACTTTCAGAGGTGTTACTTTGATCTTGATTGATTTGTCAGTTTATTTGCAGGATATCATAACAGTTTTGATGTAAATAAGCCCTTCTCTGATCAGAATATCTCTAACTTTATGAGATAAAAGATATACTATTTGTATGTATAAGGTCAGGTGGGACAAATGGAGCCCTTTGACTGCCACAAACTTATTTTGTCAACATTTTTATTTCGCCAAATAATATTTTGTATTTTTTTCAGTTTTCTGCAGTCATAAAACTCAATTCAAAAAATAATTCTGGGAGTCAAAATAGACCCGGGGCAAATGCGCCAATGAGAGAAGCGCACCAATCATATCGAAATATCGAAAAGTACCTACTACTAACGCCATCTTACAACCATCCAACGCAACGATATATATAGTAAGATGAAAAAGCAAGACGGCGTTAGAAATATAACGTCGGTACATTTCGATATGGTAGGTGGTATGGTCCCGTGGGCGTATTTGTACCGACTTAGGGCTTTCAGAACTGGTAAATTTTAGTATGACGGTACCGGAATTTCCGGTACTACCATACTAAAATTTCACGGTTCAAGCCCTAGTCCCGACTAAGCCTTACCGTTAGAAAATACACTTGCCCTATTCATCTTGCCTTGTTCATCATTTCAAGAAAAATCTTAAAAGCCCACACATGTTTTCTGTAAATGTTACATTGGGATTAGGAGCAGTTGCCATTCTAAGGTCATCTATGGGTCAAAATAGCGTGGTGGCCTTTTCACAATAAAATAGTTCGACACATTTTTATCCGACTTCCTTACTTATTCTCCTCCAAAAATTTGCAGGCCTCATATGGACTACCTACGTCCGTATTTTAAAATGTTTTAAAGATGTGGCCTGGACCATTCTACTTGTTAAAAGGGCAAGTGCGTTCGAGCATGCATATGAATAGAATGAGGCATTGAGGACAAACGGCCCGTATGGAATTCGAAGCATATGCCTTCGTTTGTAACAGTTTATTCCGCTACTCAGACCATTTAACACTTTTCGTTGACTCTGCCACTTTCCACTCGTCCGCTAACTAATTTCTAACATGGTATGGTTTAAGACGTCTTCATACATATGTAGAACGACTGAATTACTATACTTAGCGTAGTTAAGTCGATCTATATTCATAACTATATCTGCGCTATCATTCTGGTTCAAAGTTTCATTGAAATGCGCATAAATTGTCCGAGATATGAATTAATTTCATTTGTATTCTAATTGATCATTTGCGGGTTTATCCATTGTAGTATTGGCACGTATTTGGCAGAATCGATTGAGGTAGACCGATGGGAACTTTATCGAAATGAATAACTATTTTTTTTTTTTTTTTTTTTTTTTTTTTTCAATTGGGAGGACGCCAGTGTTGGCCCGGAAAGCCGTTGGAAACGCAGGTTCGAATCCTGTCCGAATCATTAAATTTTTCAATTTTCGCTTAATTTGTAAACATTTTGAATAACTATTTCATTCACATCAGACATTTGTGTCAACATAATTCAACGTACAAATGCAACCGTGCATAACCGCAGACCACAAACCAATAGCATTATCTTTATCTATGATACAAAATAGCGTTTTTTCATTGGAAAAATGTTGCTTAGTTTTAACCTAAATAGGTCTAAGTATATCCTACGCATGGTCCATCATAATATGGTATTCACAAGCGAGGTGCAGTGCGTGAGCCGTCAGAATGCGATTTGCGTTTTATAGATGTCTCGCTCGCTCTTACGTAATCCAGATAAGAACCTCTCAGTTTTCACCCAAACCCGAATCGCAATCTGAGAGATTCGGGCGACCTTTTTATAAGAATTTAAAATAGGTAACTTCGTCTTTTTCTTACACGTCTCAACTTTAGGGCTGCCTCCTATTGCCTTCTTAACGGAAAAACTATTCCAAACTTAAGGAAGATGAATGAAAAACTTTTTCCTACTTAGGTACACTTATCTACTCGGAGAATATCGTTTATCGTCTTCTCAGTACGAGTTTTATTTGGCTTTTACAAAATTTCTTAAAAATTAAATACTATATAGTCTTCTATTGTGATTATGAATCATATAAAATGCAGGAAGTACAGTAAGATGCAGGGATAAGCGATCCCTCTCGGCTTCTATATCTACACAATAATTTATAAAAATACGAGAATACTTTCAGTTTCGGGTAAAAACATCAGTTGGAAATTGAGGCAAAACTATTATTTACTTTAAATAATACTCCATGTCAACAGTAGAAATACAAGGCCAATGGCTCCAAATAAAGGTCACTTGTGTTGTGACAATTTGTATGCTTATCGGTGCCACGATCGCCGATTTGTATGTTATGCGCGCGCGCAGTCGGAATGCTGCTTTGGTTCCGTTGCTTGTTTTACATGACGGTGTATTTCAAACTTGCCTCATTAGGATTCACTTGATGATTTCGAGTTTATCAATTTCATCTTTATCGTCACTGTGACCATTGAAAGGGATGATATCAGGTACCTACTACCAATTCCTTTCGTGTTTTGTAGAGTTCTGCCTCGGAATGAAAAAAATGAAAACTTTATAGGATCAAACGATTGTTTCCGATTTTCGACTGTTTTAGCAATTAGTTGCTGTGGTCGAATGCTTTTCGCATGAGGAAAACCGTCCTCAACCACTTTGGAAACGCAGTGGGGATAACATTACAGTGGCCCACGATTCGCTCGTATCCTCAAGCCCCGGCTAGCCGTCTTGGCTTCGCCGGAGGCTGGGAGGCACTGTGCGGGCCACTGGGGCCCATGAGTGTGGTATCGGGTTCTCAGACGCGCGATGGCGTGTCAGATCTTCGGGTCATCATTTTGGGGATGGTTGGCCCACGATTATTTGACTCTACGGTTATTAGCCAGCCATTCTTTTGACATCTGATCTTTAGAGCGTCTTTTTTTTGTTGTAGATATAAACTAAGTAATTCCAAGGCTTAGATTTTGTTAGAGTATTTTTTTGGTTGATCCTAAAGATATTTTTGCTCATTAGCTTCGATCGAACGAAGCGAACGAGCTATTCCACAATGCTCGCTGAACAAGTGAACAGTCTGATCGTACTCCAGATTCAACTATAATGGCAACTATGCTGTAATTGTACACTCACACGCCACATTGCTGTCTAACGAGCTGACTTACAGCACAAGTGTGCAAGTGTCGAAGGCGGGACGCGTTAAATTGAATGCGCGCCGCGAACATCGATATCCCACGCTCGGGTGCCCTAGCGGGTTTGGCCATGACATCGGCGGGGAGCTGCGGGCACAGGCGGGAGCGAGAAACCGCGCATCGACCTTACGTTAATTCCCACCTACGCTTGCTCGCTCCGGATACAAGCTTTCTTAATGTTCCGAAAACTATAATACCCACCCCACCCCCTTGCGAGGCCCTTCCTCGAAAATGAATTCAAAGATAGCCCCGACGATATTCCATATGATGGCCGTCCACCCAGGGCCAACGTTTCAAACCTGTGATCCTGCCACAATTGCCATATGAACTTTCCTCGTAATTTTTTGAACCTTGAACTTTCTTTGCGCAATGGAGATCGAGTAATGCTTTCAGTCAGCGCACGCGAGTGGGGTCACAAGCTCATGACCACGAGCCTGGACAACTAGATATCATTTATTTTATGGTGGGAGCGCCCATAATCTACAGACTGATGGTACTAATCGGAGTCCCCCACCACTCCGGGATAAATTTAAAATGATAAGGTCGGTCATCACCGCTGCCGCTTGCCGCTGATGTCGGGGCCTGGCTGTAAAATACCTATTACAAAGACCTTAACTCCATTCACTGTGAACCATATTCGAACAGCTTCAGGCGGTTTTAGCTCAGCTCGATTGCGTGTGCAAGTTTTTTTCACGACATTAGCTTATTGCTTCATGAGAACGATGCATCCACTACGATTACACATTTGATTGGTCTAATGATTGCCGAGACAGGTGCTCATATGCAATTAGGTATAATTTCTTGCTTTGGATATCCTAATTTGATTACGGACGTCCCCTGTCCAGAGTCCTACTTAGATTGCAGTAGATCCAGGAGCAACGTTCTGTATGTAAATTTTTATATTTTTTTTTACATAAGGATGTAGAACAAGTTACCTCTTTCAAAATGGAGTTCCCACTGTCAAGGTTTATCTACAAACCGCTTCAGAGCAAAACATCCCAGAATTAAACGAAAATGATGACCGTGGGAATTATCATCCAACGCATTTGAAACGAGAAACCAAATGGTGTAAGTGGGCGGTTTATTTATAATAATGACTTGGTCGTATAGATAATATGACGCTTCCTGCCTTAGATAGGTACAGGATCGCCCTTGTAATTAGAAGTAGGACGGCAGAAATGTTACAAAGAAATACAAAGATTAGTAATGTACACAATGATGAAGTCGGTTACAAAACAAACGATGAATACGGATGTTTATATTAAGTTAGTTACTTGATGGCTGGATGAAGCATAAAATAAATATACTTCACGAAATAACTGGGAACCAAATCTAATACTTTATCTAATTTAATTGCATAGTTTATTAATTCCTATTTATTACTTATTAGTGGCTCTGTGAGCTGTTGCACATCCTGGTGAGGTTGTTACGAAATGGTTGAATTTTGTAATTTTTAACCCCGCCATTTCGAATAAAAACGAAAAATTTAATAGAAAAAAAGTACAGAAATAACGACCCTACTCACACAATTTGCCGGACGTGAGATGCGACATCTAGGCGAGAACAGCTGAAAAACCGGACATCCAAACATCCGGACATACGACAAATTTTTAGGCCATGCTGAAACCAAGCGGCAAGTCAACAAAATTTCTCGCTAGCAAATTTTTAAATATAAACGAATTTATCCTTGTCCTTCTTATCTCCGGACAATAAACATTTAAACCCCGTTTAACACCGATCTACATTCCCACAAAACTTGTGTTTGATCACGTAAAACTACAAGAAACTTGACGCGAGTCGATAAATGGTAAAAAGTGGCCCACTGACCGCCGCCTTAACGGTATTCGATACGCAGTTTAACCGTAGATTTGACTATCGGCTTGTGGTTCACTAGTTACATGAAAGGGTCACGTATAGCCGTTAAAAACGCTTAAAAGGGTCATTATAGGTTGATGGGACTTGGGTAGTCCTTTTGCGTTATCAGCGGGATATTTTATGATATAAAAATATGTTGTACGGTCCTAAGGTAAGCTTACTACAGATTTTTATGTAGCAAAATGATGGAGATAAGCAGTTTTGCATTTTGCTATCCGTTTAGTCATGGTAATTTTTATTCAGCAAAACAATAATGGTATGGCAGAAAATAAACCTTAAAGTAATTTTTTTAAACTAAATTTAAAAAGTAGACTTCAAAATAAACTAGGCTGTCACAGTTGTTGCCAGTCTGAAGGCTGGCAGCATTGCCGCGTTGTATGGCAATGCTGATCCGCTGTGCGAGATATGAAACAGCCCTCTGGTCACGCATCAGCTCGACTAACCTGCGGCTACACTCTTTAAAGACCCTGTGGGCGCTTTCACCGCAGGCCCCCAGAGTCTCAACTCCAAACGCCTAATATCTTGTTTTCTTTTTTAGTGCTATTTTCATATTTATATATCCGCATAATATGGCTAATGCACTTACATTGGTTTTTGACATTCGAGGAGCGTTGAGAAGTTGTCTTAAGGTAAATAGAGCACATTACCAGAGTAGACGTCAGAAACGTCGATTTACACTATACATTCACGATACATTTGTCGTGTTAGCTCGGTCTATCTTGATTTACTGTAATCGTGTGACGTTCTGCAACCTAACTGTAATCACATCATCTAACAACTTCGTTAGCTCTTAAGTTCAAGTACGCTTAATCTTAATTAAAAGGTGCGTGGGCAGGTATAATGAAGCGGAGGATTAATTAATATTGCAGGGCTGAACAGCTGCTTAAGTAGGTAGTGGTTTATTCATAAGCTGCCTACTGTTGCTGCCGTTTTAACGGATCAAGCCTTTTAAGCCTCTTCAAAGCTTGAACAATGGAAGAAAAAATGGTTTGTATTCATAACACAGGGTTGTCAAAATTTGATTAACATTGAGCAGCGATATATTAGCCATATTACAGCAGCGATTTGTATTAGTTTAGCATTTAATAAGGTAGAATAAAGTAAGTATTACTTACTTGTCGAAAACATCACCACGCAGGCGAAGTTGCGAGCAAGCCATTAATGATACTGTATCATTAATGGCTTGCTCGCAACTTCGCCTGCGTAAATGATATAAAACCTAATTCTCATAAATAAATAACTATGAGAATGAGTATTTAGTATAAAAGTTTTTAATTACCGCAGTCAGGTAAAAACTATCCTATAACCATCTTTAGATACCCAGCCGTTCTAGCTTGATAGCGGACAAATAAAACATGTTAAGTTTTTGACAATTTTAGAGTTTTATAATAGTACTTATAGAAGAACTAAACTCATTTTTCTCAGCAGCTCTTCCCTAGCTCTATTTGACAATCTAAATTAGACAATCAACAATCTTAAAAAAGTGCGACATCCCTGTCATTATTGCCTAGTGCACTTTTTTGTTTCTGTCTCTCTCTTTTTCGATAATTTTCACTTATTTGGCAAGTCAGGCAGCGACAACCATCTAACCTTCGTACTTTCTGTGAAAGGCAAAACAATTACATTTCCTATCACCAAGTAATCACAACATTGTCAGGTTCCGTAAACGCATAATAAATTTGCTGAGAATGGGGAAACAATTAGACACAACACAATCGCATAAAGAGATAGAGTTTTGCATAATTGCTGTTAACACGCAACTTTTAATATATTATATAGTATTTTTATCTCTTACGCAAAAAGTTACGACTGCTTATTTTTAATTAATTTAAGTTCGAATACGGCGCCTAATAGTGTTAAATTGACGAAACTCTGCGGTTATTAAATTGAAATGAGGTTTGAGAGACGTTTATTAGTTCACTCTGATCGTTTTTTTCTCACTAACTGTTTAAGATAAAGTAAGCTAAATAACTCCGGCAGACTCCATGATATTTTGATGTGTTTGAGTGCGCCAATTCTTAACTCCCGAAAACAGCGAACGCTAAGCAATAATAAACTTCGTTTCTGCATCGCACCAATATGGCAAATTGGAATGTGATCATAAAATAAAGCATGTTTTCCACTAGGTAAAACACAGAGTCAATTTGTTTATATGCTTGTCCCAATCATTTAAATATAAAGATGACCGAGGAGAGTTCGCTATTTATACTATCTTACCAAAAAGTGGATGATTATAATTATAACGTAATGCTAATTTATTTATTCCAGCTGAGTGTAGGTACCACCTTTTACCATTAAAATATTGCACACATCGCTTAAAGACATGAGATTGAGGAGTACGCGTAATAAGCTACAGACGAGATGGGCTGGCAACTGTGTCACAATTAAAAAGAAAGCCAGTTTAATGACTGCACTCACTAGAAACCCTATTATTTACAGTTTCTGTGTCTTTCGTGAGTGTAGGAAACTGATCCAAGATACGGAACGGGCCATTGCCGTTTCGTTTCCGTAAATAACGCTACTTGTCTTTCCTGTTCTCAAATTCGTTGAATTCTTCTTGTATTTTTAAGATTTGGATGCTAAATTCCACATATGTCCGAGAAATTTCTACTATAGCGATAATAATTTTAACAAAAGATTTAGGATAAATGAAACACAACATTTGGTACCGTCTCTTAAAAATAATTATCGCGTCTGTTGATTTAATTTAAAATGAATCATTTACCTATTTGTCAACTTGTCCACTCTAATACATAGTTAAATGGGTGCATTTAGTGTAACGATCATCATTGTCTGTCGGTAATTAGGGAAATTTCAGTTACTAACAGCTTCATTCTACGTTTTATAATCGTCACTTATGTTTGTAATGTGTATAATCGTCATGTATTCATTAATTGAAGGTTCAGCTTATAGTCAATTCAAAGCTGTTCACAAATAAATTTCGGATCGTCTATCTACGAGTATAACTGATTATTCAATAATACGTTCATCCTTTGAGCACACAAGAGTCCTGAGCGCGCATGAGTTATGATATTCAGCCTCCGAACGTCTCAATGAAATAATGATGATTGAATCTACAATAATAATGGCTCCATTACCATCACGATTTGTACCAATAATTCGCTTAATTCTGGCGTCAACTACTAAATATTACTGTCTGCTTTATTCCTTGGAAAGCGGTAAAACGATCGTCAAAATTTATGATAATGCGAGTACCGATAATGGCCGCGAGATTTCTTATTCACCTTTTTATTCGCGAGCATCGTGTGCCAGTTCCACATCGTTATTCTGAAGTTGAACTACGAAATATTTCAATGGAACAAGTTTTAGCTTCGTGGAAATTATTTAGACTTTGCATTTGCGAGCAACGCTACTACACCTTTACTGTAGCGTTTCAATTGAAGGAATAATCTAGTGGAAACAAAGATAACCGAAATTGGCATTCCTTTGTTATATCAGTGGCGAGAACACCAAATGGCACATCGCTCATTCAACTCTACTACAATTCTGACAATCTGCATTTTACTATGTTTATGTACCTCGTACGAGGCTTGTATATGACTAAAGGAATTATTACAGCCACTATAATATAATAAGCTAGCTCGCCTGCGAGGAACGATCTAGGGGTATCAAAATCTGTAGCTATACTTACTCTAATGCACACTGATTTTATGTCTCGGAGATATAACATAGGTAAAGTCGAAGGGCTACTTTTGCTGTCATATATAAACATTTAATAACGCTACTGGCAGCTTACATTTAGACTGTTGATCTTAAATTATGTTTTCTGCATCTAAGCGTGGTCTGAGCCTATTTAAATTACGTACAACACAGAGCAGCGACCGTTTCGTAACAATAATTGGTATGTAGTTTTTCTGGAGCATTTCCTCATTAAAGGGAACGAGTACTGTTTGTTCAGTAGTTGCCGGGACAAAAGAGCTCGTTCCGAGGAAAGCCCTACAAAGTTGTACGATATTTTATCCGCGTTTGTTAACTTCCTTACTCACGTTTCTGCGCCAATAACACTAACGTTTCCAGATCTTTCGATAAAAATTGGACTCGTATATTCAGGGAATCTTCACAGATATCGGATTTTTTTCTAAATGTATTTTTGTTGTAAAACTAGTTCGCACTTTTTCTACGTTTCACCATTGCACTGACTTTCTCGAGTTTGTGGCAGGTTTTAAGCGCTCCAAGGAGAGACATCGCATTCCTTCTTTTATTTCATGTTCGCTCCTTACTTGCTATATCGTGACACAGCTACATGATGCTAAGACTAGCTCAGTGAATGTCGTGCTATAAACGTTCTGCTAAGAATCAATTCTTTATATTTTATTATTAACAATTAATGTGCTACGTTTCATACTTGTCTACATATCTCAATGTTTAGTCAGGTTCAGTTAAACCTAGTTTTGGGGATTTATTTACTCAAACGTTGTTGAAAACATTACATTTCGATTAAACATAATAAAACTGGAACGATAAATGTTTCCATTTACATAATCCAAGCACAATGGTCTAGTTTTACCAACATAGCGTTACTTGTCAAAACGTGAAGAAATTCAGCTCAAGTGAACAGCATTCTTCCAGAAACCTTACTTCTATCTATCCGCCCTTTCACTTCAGTTCAAACCCATTTATTATAACTGCAAATCTTGTAATTTCTACACTTTGTTCCAATTAAGCAGTGGTATTATTGAAACAAATAAGCAAAAGAACAGCGATGCAAAGTAACTCTTGTAAAATTAACGGCAAAGTGCAGATTGAAGAGCCCTTTTCGTCTGTTAAGTCCTTTACTAACTTGAAGTTAATTAAGCTGGGAGGACTCTAGACGAAGGGGAAGCAAATTCCAAGAAGTTTCACAACGAATGTGGTTAATTTAACGGTTCTTGGCAAAATTGTTATACAATCTCAATGATTTGTTGGTAAAGGATTAAAATACATCTGACAAGTGGGTTTTCGAACTCTGAAATTGATGGAGAAGACGCCGCACTGTTATTATGGTTAAATTTGTACATAAAATTTGATGTTATGAATACCAGTTATTGTAAAGTGATCGGTCGACCATTGCTCTTTATGTAGGCCAGCAGTACCATGGTCGGGCGGGTCAGTGACCGGTCCCCCCTTTCCCTTTGCCTGGTCCTACTACATTTCTCCACTCCAGCGCAAAGTAAAAGGCAATAAATACATACTCCAATCCCTTTATCAATGAATTCACATAGCTTTATAGAGAGGCCTCTAAGAAAGAACTTCAGTGTTGAATTACTTGTGCATTTGGGTGTAAACCTGTCTATGACTAAAGTGGTCCTCAAATTGCGTTATAGCCGTATTCAAAGCATATGTGAATTTCGTCTGAATAGTTAGAGAAAGTGACGTTGGGTTTTATCGTTCTTTTCTCAACGAATACATGGCTTGTAGAGAGTTACAAAATCTGCTTTTACTTACCGTAATCTCAAGTTTTGCCTAACATGGTTACAGTAATTCGTAAATATCGTTTGTTTTATCATGTTTAAGGTCGATTGTTATGGTTTTCAAGTACCTTTCGCTGCAACAAGCACTTTCAACACGAATGCAACTATTATCCAATTCACTAATTGTTATATTCGTTTTGGTTACGCAATAATTTTGTCAACCGCTTGACGGCATTAAATTTTTCTAGCGTAAAAATATCATAACTTTATGAATTGTCAAACACAATGATTGCCTCACTATCTTATCTTTATTGATGTTAAGTTTTTGTAATGTAATAGCTACTGGTCAGTTTCGCGGTTGGGATAGAGACAAATTAATCGGTTCGTCTTAGAACGCTCATTCAATGCGGTTTTAATGATTGGCTGTTTCCTTGCTAGAACATGTTTAGCACCGGTAATTGGAGGAAGTATTCTAAATACGTTTTAAATTGCGTTGGAATCGGGCCACTTTTTTAATTATATTGAAAGTATTACAGGGTTTAAATCATTGATGAATGATTTCCGGTTGCTCCTAGTTTTCTAGTTTTTGTAAACTTGTATCCCATTTTTTTACAATCCGGGAAGAACAATGGAGTGTTTGTGTAACTATTCGAATTCGAAATATCTTGCACATGAAGACGAAAATTTAAAACAACTCCCTTAAAAATTAAGCTAACAAACAATAAAAAATTACTTGATATAATACTCGTAGTATTGAACATTATATCCACTCCATGATTATATTATTGATCAATGAATACACTCGTTCGATTCTCGTTACGATGTGACACGGCAAAATAACGTGAACATCATCATCATTTAATGAAAACGAATGACGGCTAGAGCCTCGAATGCCTCGAGGCTTTGTATCGAAGCCAACCTATTCTTTTTCTAACTGGCTACACTATCGGGATTGAAAATAAAGGACCATAGTAAAATTTGAAAATTTGGAAATTATGTTTTGTATAGGTAGGGTTTTGTAGATCTCCCTTACAAAGTAGCATTCCTAAATTGGACCGTGGATGTTGAGAACATTATTACGGCAATACTCCTACGTTATCATCTACATGTTCGCAATAAAAGGGGAAGCATTATTGCTTACATTTGCTCAAGTGTAGCGTCGCCGCCGGCACAAACCATAAACAAATGACAAGAGTTGCGTTCCGGTTCTGCGTATTAACTTATCAGATGCAACGCAATAGAGGCATTTATTGTTTAAAAATAGTACAGATGAAGATTAACGTTGAATGGAGACGCTTTTGTAACATTGTAGGACCAAAATATGTACAAATTTGAGTCTTCTTTCCCAAGCCGCAATTTTAAAACTGGAGATATTGTTTGTAACGCGTGCGTATTTTTTTCTTTAGGCTAGTTAAGGCTATCTTGATCTCTTTCTTGTGATTGCTTCATAGGACGGTACTTACTAGATAAAACCCAAAAACAGAACACAAACGTAGGTTTTTGGGTAACGTGGGTTTGGTTTTATAAATATACATCTTTTGTGTTTTGTCTGTGAAGATGTCTGCACCTAGAAACATCCATCATATCCATCAATCCATCTGGCGTCTATAGAAGTTGTAGATCTACGAGTATTTCATTCATATTCATATATCTGTGTGCCGGCACGACTCACGAGTCGATCCCAAAATCCACTTACATGAGTCGTTTCGTTGAGCTTAGCAAAACATGCTGCATTTCCTGCACATTTCAGCCAGCAAACAGTTTTAAACCAAGTTATTGGAGCGGAGCGAGCGAAGCTCCCATGGATCGACTCGAATGGACTTTGTGACAATGCGCAGATCTCAGCGAGTTCTCAACCGATTGTAGAAATTTTTGTTTTAAGATGCAAAAATTAAATTTCGCTAGGTCGTGACGAAGAGAAAATTTCGAAAAAAAAAAACCCGCTCCAATCTATGGTGCAGCCGGTGGCTGACT
Organism: Apotomis capreana; assembly: GCA_947623375.1. Classification (NCBI taxonomy): domain Eukaryota; kingdom Metazoa; phylum Arthropoda; class Insecta; order Lepidoptera; family Tortricidae; genus Apotomis; species Apotomis capreana. The sequence continues at coordinate 17,544,378 of OX392506.1, read as the reverse complement.
CTGCATCGACCTAGTAACTCAAAATATTCAGACGGACAATAGAAAAATACGCTTACATTTTGCGTGTCTTTCACTGTTATTTTCAAGAGAAAAGATCGAAAAAATTTCAGGGATTTGTCCGCCGTATGACTGCATTTTTGCGTGTGTAATTTCAAACGAAAGTCCGACCAAGTGACCACGACATTGCTCATCATGCATCATAACTTCATGGCTTATTTGAATACAAAGGCATTTCTCTAATGCAGTGTTGGTGCAAGGTGGCTGCCGCGTTCCATCCACTTTCACGATTGACCTATCACGAGCGGCGGTCACTTCGGATCCAATTGGCAATTGGCTGACGACATACTTCCGACATACCAGAAACAGTAGTTGATAATGTTGATATACATAACTGATACTAAAATATCTCAAAAGTGTTGTGAAATTGTTGCGGGGCGACATTCTACATTAGTACTTGTCGATGTAGGTATATGTATATTGATTTATATTGAAATACCTACATACTTCAAATTGTCACATCCCATATTCTTTACACCATTGATATACCCATAGGAGGATGTTAAAATACACTAGGACTGTTCCACGGCGCGTGATAAGTTGGGTATAAACTAAATCTGTTCTACATCCGTCCAGCCATTCCGGCGTGAAGGAGTCCCTAGAAAACATACACACACACACACACACACTCACAAAATTTCGCTATTTTAATATAAGTGGGATGTTAAATAGACAGACTGTAGATATCTAAGGAAGTATCATTCTTAAATTTAAAATCCATACAAACAAACGGAAATACATATGAAAAATGAAGAATGAAAATGAATATCCTTTACTTAAACTTGTTCCATACTTTCTACATATCTTTTGAATATTAAGCGTAGCTAGCGAACCGCGAATCCTCCCGAGCTGCTCCGCTCTTCCCTTTTCCTTTTATTACTTTTTCTTTTTAGACTAGGTATTGGTCGAAACTAAGAAAACTACAGATAATGGAACGAATTTTAATAGTTTGAAAGAAGAGTACGGACCCTCAATTTATTATTCTAGTGAAGAGTTTTGCTCAGTAATTATAGGAATAAAGTTTGTATTGAGATAAACTATTACCCGATTCATTCTACCGTAAAAATGAAAACGGTATCTCAGAGAGAGCACTATACAATATTGAGTGCGCTTATGGCATAGTACGGCAGAATGTGACATTTGCATTACCTACCGTAAAAACTTTAACTCATGGTGCATGAGCACTAGTACTGAAGAGCAAATACCACTGCCCATCATTCCTTACCGTCCGTTTGCGTTAAGTTTTCACCTGTTTCGTCCTCCATAACTTAACCAATTGTAACGAAATTTTGGAAACTGAATGAAAAAAACAGTTTCTGTGTCAGACCGTTTCAATTTTTGCGCTTATTATTAAAGAATTTGTGTAATCGGCGTCTGTTTGAAGCGTAATTTTGGCCAAAACCAGACAGACACCTAGTACACAAACTTTTTAATAATAAGCGCAGAAATCGGCGCGAAAAGCAGTCTGACACAGAACACTTTCTTCCCATTCAGTTGCCAAAATTTCGTTACCTTTGTGTTATGTTTTGCAGGAGGAAAAAGACGAAAAAGATACCTACGATTTGTATGGAAAAATGAGTAGTGATATCCTCTTAAGGGCATTCACCTCAAATTGCACACCCTAATCCAAACACTGCATGCACGACGAAGCAAAATTTGATTTACAGGCTTTTTAGTTATAGTTTTAAAGGAAGGGTTAATTAATACATAATAAGCATACCTAGGATAACACGGGGCACGTTCTAGGCATAGGATATCGATAAAAAAGATGTCGATATAATTAAATTAATATATGTGCTCAATGAACATTCTGGATTAATAGAAAGAGGTTCGATGTCATATCTGATCTGATATCGAGCCTTTTAAATTAAGATAATAAAAGTATGAGGATGTCATTTTAATCGAAATGTCAATTTACGTATATTATAAAAATTATTTTAAAATAAACATGTAAATACACGTTTTAATATGTTAGTTTTTAATTAAAAAATGTGGAGAAATAAAGTAATATTTATTTATGTCGATGACATTTAGATGTTGACAGTAACATCGATATTACCTAGGATAACTCGGGGCACGTTCTAGGGATAGGATATCGATAAAAAAGATGTCGATATAATTAAATTAATATATGTGCTCAATGAACATTCTGGATTACTATAAAGAGGTTCGATGTCATATCTGATCTGATATCGAGCCTTTTAAATTAAGATAATAAAAGTATGAGGATGTCATTTTAATCGAAATGTCAATTTACCTACGTATATTATAAAAATTATTTTAAAATAAACATGTAAATACACGTTTTAATATGTTTATTTTTTAATAAAAAAATGTGTAGAAATAAAGTAATATTTATTTATGTCGATGACATTTAGATGTTGACAATAACATCGATATATTTTTTTGTCGATAAAATATTTTGCTACGTCACTTTCGTATAGCTGCCCCGAGTTATCCTAGGTATGAATAATAAGTAATAGACAAATCATTGTACTTCGGTCAATTAACAGTGACCAATCATTATCAATTTATCAGTGATCAATATAAATAAATAAAATAAATATATAAATATCATGGGACAATCATACACAAATCGACCTAGTCCCAAACTAAGCAAAGCTTGTACTATGGGTACTAGACGACGATATACATATTATATATAAATACATATATAGATAACATCCATGACCCAAGAACAAATATTCGAGTTTATCACACAAATATTTGCCCCGGCCGGGATTCGAACCCGGGACCGCCGGCTCAGTAGGCAGGGATCTGCAAACTGCGCCAACCGCGTCGTCAATATAACTTATAAATATTTATCGGAAACGGTCATCTTGACCATTACAAAATGGTTCACGGACAATACAATAATCGGTTCGTTGCGATTTATTGACATGCGGCTGAATTGGTATGCTTAAAAATAAATAAATCTACGTCATTAAATAAATCACAATTGAACGAAAACTAGATCTAATAGGTAACAGTATCATCGAAATCTTGCTTTTAAATACTGGTTTTTCCAGTCTAGCATACTGGCCGTGGCCACGACCTCTATACTATTATAAAATTCTAAATTTGTATTTTCATAATCAATTTTATATGGAGGGTTCATAATTTCAGAAAAAATCTTAATAGCGTGATGCAGGATCGTCATTTGTTTTGTATGGGCACGCGGCGGCGTGCCAGCCTGGCGCCATCTGTTTTCATAATTTCCTTTATCCTCTCATCGCGCCGAAACGACTGGACAAATTTTAATCAATCGGTACAGGGATAGCTGGACATCTAAAGATGGTTATAGGATACTTTCTACCCCACAATACGGTGTAAAAAAAATAGTGAGAAGTTTCATAAATCTTGAATATGTGATGCTATAGCTTAGGTTTGGTTAGTTTTATAACAATCCAAAATATATCATGGTTTTAATGAAAAATGCTTTCGATGAAATGATAATATGTCTATGAAACGAAACATTCTCTGAAAGGTTTGTCTATACATATACATATAAGAAGAGTAAACCCGTTCCGACACACAGTGCAAATTGAAATAATTATACTTATTGGCTTTAAATGTTATCTTCGTTGTCTGCATGCTTGCCTTTATTTATGTAGAACTATGTTACTTGTGAGACTAAATGCGTTACTCTGCTGAACAGGGCGTTGAAAATATTTACATTATAAATTTCTTTATTAGCTAAAAATATGTTAAAGATATATATACCACCAACACATTAAAAAAAGGCAATAGATACTTGTGTCAGAGAGAGAGAAGCTCTTTATATCATAGATACTAGCTTAGCAGATGGATGATGCTGAACAACTCTCTGGAGTCATTCGGGTGCTGATGCTGGGGTGCCCTGGTCCTCGAGAATAGATACCGTAGCTCCACTAGCTGATGTAGAGGGAGGATAATTGTGTCAGAGAGAGAAGCTCGTTATATCATAGCCACTAGGTTTTACTCTCTATAAACCAAAAGGGACAGGGACTTTACTATAGGGAATTTCTTTAAATTAATACAAGCTTAACGGTATGTCTACATACTCGTATACATAATATTGATCTACATAAACAATTATACGTAGCGATACGGTTTATTTCTCACCTCAAGGTTCAGAAGGCAGGATACTTTACAAATCGTTTACAATTCTCACCTAATTCGTATTCAAGCAGCGTAGTTTGGTATCGGCAACAATGTATATGTTAAAGGATACGTGGAAAAAATATCGTGTCCAATGAGCCGTGAGAAATATACGGGGCTGCGAAATTAGGCCGACGTTTCTTTGAGCGAACAAACAGTTCCTTTCAGGTGGTATTTACTAGAGATGCCACGGACAATGATTTTGCCGAGTACCGAACACGGGCATTCGGCTTACACTTTCGGCCAAAGCAAAGTACATTCGCCGGTAGAATGTTCGATATAATATGAATATTTCCCAATGTAGATCGCACTTTGTCGCTAAATAGCCTGTCAAAACTTCCTTACTTTTTATGATTACAAGAAGTAAGGAAGCTTTGACAGGCTATTAGTGTAAAGATGAAAGCAAATTTTGTCTTTATTAAAAAACGGCGCTTGGTAGCTTTACGTTTGGGAATAAATAAAAAAATAATAATAAATATTAAGGGACAATCATACACAAATCGACCTAGTCCCAAACTAAGCAAAGCTTGTACTATGGGTACTAGACGACGATATACATAATATATAAATACACTAGATGACCCGGTGAACTTCGTATCACTTACCTTTTAATATAAACCATATGTATTTCAGAGTCGGTAACTTTATAATGGCATAATCAGTAGTCTAAGTATCGGCTCCATAGTATGCGAAAAGAGTGAGCAAATCACGCACGTGTGCGTGCATGTGTACATGTCCAGCATAATGTTCATAATTATTTTGCATGTCATATTATATTAGATTATAGACACTTATGTTAACAAATAAGGTACCAGCCTTCTTTTTTTCGGTCTGTATCGACTGCGCCACATTACTAAACGTAATAGTAGTATAGTAACCTGGCAACACTGACTGTCAGTGTCACTGTCACCGAACTTTCCAAGAAAATATAATTGATATTTCACAACTATTTTTCAAAACTTATAATTGATTTTTAACAATGCATTGTCCCTTTTGTAAAAAGTGGATAGAACGGCAGAACAACAAAAGTACCTGTCCTAGTTGCACAAATAAATTGTTGAGATACGACGAATGTTTCACAATAACCACTGATACGCTCAAGTTTTCAATCAAGTGCGGTCACAATTTGACCGAATAATACGAATTAATAGGGCTAATGAACAAAAAAGATTGAAACTACAACTGTTATTAAAACCGAAATTCGTCTCAACAATGCCATCATCATCATCTGAATAATTTTCAGAACTTAATAAGAACATTGAATAGTCACCCTATGTTGTACAACTAAAAAAAATAAGCCGATTTTAGAATTAAAGATGGTTGATATCACTGCTACACATATCGACACCCATTCCAAAAAGTGACGTCCGCCATCTTGGATTTCAAAATGGATGTCATTTTCATAATAGGAACCCCGAGCAACCTTGCAAATGACACCCATATCGATATTTAAGAAAAAATAATGTCCGCCATCTTGGATTTAAAAAAGGATGTCATTTTCGTAATCGTCACCCGAGGAACCTTGGAGATGACACCCATATCGATTTTTAAGAAAAAATAATGTCCGCCATGTTGGATTTCAAAATGGATGTCATTTTCGTAATCGGCACCCCGAGGAACCTTGGAGATGACACTCATATCAATTTTTAAGAAAAAATCATGTCCGCCATCTTGGATTTCAAAATGAATGTCATTTTCGTAATCGGCACCCCGAGGAACCTTGGAGATGACACCCATATTGATTTTAGGAAAAAATAATGTCCGCCATCGTGGATTTCAAAATGGATGTCATTTTCGTAATCGGAACCCCGAGGAACCTTGGAGATGACACCCATATCGATTTTAAAGAAAAAATAATGTCCGTCATCTTGGATTTCAAAATGGATGTCATTTTCGTAATCGGAACCCCGAGGAACCTTGGAGATGACACCCATATTGATTTTAGGAAAAAATAATGTTCGCCATCTTGGATTTCAAAATGGATGTCATTTTCGTAATCGGAACCCCGAGGAACCTTGGAGATGACACCCATATCGATGTTAAGAAAAAATAATGTCCGCCATCTTGGATTTCAAAATGGATGTCATTTTCATAATTGGAACCCCGAGGAACCTTGGAGATGATTCATCGGCCATCTTTGTTCATGTTCATTTCATCTCATGTTTTAATAATTTAATTTTTCAAATTCAAATTCAAATTCAAATATTTATTTGCGAAAATACAGTCAGTATGGTGTTAGGGTACAATTTCGTTTCCATGTATTTTTACTTGCAAGCAAGCGTGCAAATGTTTGTCAGTGGGGCCAAAAACTAAATAATATTAAATTAATTAATTAAAGAATTAAATTATACAACAATTAGCAAATTAAATAATATCAATAATAATCATAATCAATAAACATAATTACAAAATTTCATCAGTTATTCAGTCACATTAAATTCTAAATATTCCTTAACGCTATAAAAACACTTGTCAAGAAGCCAGTTTGTTAGGTTACGCTTAAACTTATTTCCCTGTAGCAATTTTAGGCGTTCCGGCAAATGGTTATATATTCTTATGGCCATTATGTATACATTTTTGCCATACATCGCCTTGTTACAGAGAGGTTTACATATACGATTCATAGTATTTTGTCTAGTCTGTCTTTGAATGATTTCGTTTCTCTGTGTGAAATAATGCTGTTGGGATTTTACAAAAGTACAAATGTTTTTAATATACAGACATGGCAATGGGAGTATGTGCAACTTTTGGAACAATGGAACACAAGTGTCATCCTGTCTTGCATTGCTAATGATTCTTATACACTTCTTTTGAATCTTAAAGACTGTGTCTACGTTGACAGAATTTCCCCAGAGAATCAATCCGTACCTTAGCACCGAAGATACATAGCCGTGGTAAGCTGATATTGCGGCCTCTGTCGAAACTGTCTCTCGAAGTCGTTTTAAAGCAAAGATAAACCTGTTTAACTTTTCTCTGGTTTTCTCAATATGTTCTTTCCAGTTTAGGTGTTTATCTATAGTGATACCAAGGAATTTAATCGTATCAACTTGTTGAACATTATTATTATTTAATTGGACATTTACAGCTGAACCCGCAGAATTATATGAAATGAACTGGATGTAATTCGTTTTATTAATATTAATATGCAAATCATTAAAATTTAACCAACTAGCTATGTCTAGAATTGCCTTATTACAGTCTTGTTCGAAGGTAGCACTGTTGTTACCTCTCACTAAAAGTGTTGTATCATCTGCGAACAGTATGGTCTTTTGAGAAGTTTGTTTTTATTCATGGTTTTATTCTTTATAAAGTGAATATTATTATAAACTGACATTGGCAAAAGCCTCGAGCTGCCATTCCTTGATTTTTTAACCTTGGAGATGACACCCATGTCGATTTTTAAGAAAAAATAATGTGCGCCATCTTGGATTTCAAAATGGATGTCATTTTCGCACATTTGATCGACTTCGACGACTACAGTCCGATCAAAAAGAGTAGAAATAAAAACTGGCAATACTGTAGTGTCGTCCCCTTTTTCTTAGATCGATTAGAAAGGAACGATTACAGTATTGCCACTTTTTAATTTCTACTCTTTTTGGTCGGACTGTATGTTAGGTCGTTTTCTCCTCGGCATGGTTAACAGTTTCAGTTTTTTTTTTTATTTGTCATTTTTCGTTTATTCTTATACTGATTTAGATCGTGTAAACCAAACTTTACTCTTTCAAGTATATTTCTGAACGCACCGAATACAACAACCATGTGTCATTGTCAATGTCATAGTATTGTCAATATTTTGCATGTTTAAAATATAAATACGCGATAATCTGACTATTATGCATATATGTTGTCGATTCCAAACCCTTATTTAATCTAGATCTACATGTAATTATTCCAAAAATACCGAACCGACGGGACAAACGTCATATGTTTGAAGGGTAAGAACAGTTTGTATTTGTATGGGAAAAGAAAATTGTCGTTTTTACTATTTTCCTCTCATTTTTTCCATATTTTCCCACCGTTTAAACCTTCCCTGGACTTTCACGAATATTTCAAGACCAAAATTAGTCAAATCGGTTCAGCCGTTCTCGAGAGCAATTCATTTTTATTTATATAGATAGATATAAGATATATAGATAACATCCATGACCCGAGAACAAATATTTGCCCCGGCCGGGATTCGAACCCGGGACCGCTGACTCAGTAGGCAGGTGTCTACAAACTGAGCCAAACGCGTCGTCGAAGAAGAAATGATACATATGCGTACATTTCGCGGTGAGAAGATTATGATCTGCCTCATTGCAGCGTGTGCAGTGTCTGCAGTGCAGAAACAGGAAGTTTATGAAGAAATGCGTAAATATTTTCAATCCACACAATGAAAAAAAAAAAGAAATATTCATCACAACATACATTTTACAGAATAAATATCATAATTTGTATGAATACTTGTTTGAGCAATGTTGTGCATTTTTCGGGTGCCCTTCGCTTGGTCTAAAATTGTATGTTCTAAAATTGTTTGGCCGAAAATGTTTGGTCTAATATTTAATGGTATACTTATTCTTTAGCATAAAGATTTTTTTGCATACATATTTTTTGTCCTAAAACATGTTTGACCTAAAATTGTTTAGTATATTTTTTTTATGACTAAAAGGCTAAAAGTATAATATTGTTAGGTATAATTATTCTTTAGCCTAACATAAAACCTCCTAAAAACCCATATGCTAAAGCGAGCAAGCGAAAGTATAAGTCGCTCCCAGAACAGTAGGTTAGGTTAGGTTAGAACTGCGTCCCTGACAAAAATAAGGCGCTCCCAGAACAGTAGGTTAGGTTAGGTTAGAACTGCGTCCCTAACAAAAATAAGGCGCTCCCACAACAGTTGGTTAGGTTACGTCCCTGACAAAAATAAGGCGCACCCAGAACAGTAGGTTAGGTTAGGTTAGAACTGCGTCTCCAACAAAATCTAAGTAATATTAATTTAATAAATGCGACAGTTTGGATGCGATTATTAATAACACCAATATTCGGAATACCAATTTTATGCCTAAAATACATTCGACCAAACAATGTTATTCCATACAAATGTTAGACTAAACAATTTTCGGCCAAAAAAATATATGCAAAACAATTTCGCCCAAACAATTTTCGACGTAAAAAACCATCGACCAAAGATTATTAGGCCAAAAAATATGTGCCGAAAAAAATATCGGCCAAAAAATTTTAGACAAACAGATATAGACCCGCATTTTTCTTTATGGTTTGATATCCTCTGTATCGGCTGAATGTTGTATATCTATTATTCGACCAATTGCAAAAAGTAGCCGAATATCGAATAGTTACCGAACATTCGTGGCATCTCTAGTATTTACGCAAGATGAGATAGGAGTTACTGAACAGCTCTGATCCGAAAGACAAGCAATGATTCTGCGACTCGCTCCAATCACGGCGAGTAGTTAAACAAAACAATAGAACCTGCTTCGATACTTTAATGCTTTAGAAAGTTCGGTTTTCGACAATAAGTAAAGTTGAATCGCTTTGGCAATTTTAACTTGTAATTACACAGAATAAAATAGTATGTACATAACGTTCTCTTTTTTGATCTTAATTCGCAATAGCCGCCCGAGACTGTATTTTACTGGCAGTTTGTGTTAAATTTGACGCATAAGGTCATGTGGCAATCTACCAACGCGTGTGCACCGCTACGACTGACCACGAATGCGGACCATTTTGCTTGAAAAAAAGCGGAAGTCTAAACCGAGCACATTGGTGCGCACCGAGCCGTCTGCTACTAGATTGCACAGTGAGTCCGACTCGGCTTGGATGGGCGACAGAAAAATAAAAGTGTGTTTCGGTGTCTTGACACAGGTTGTCGTTCCAGTAAGTCACTTCATCCGAACATCCGGCGTTATATCACTATCAGTGATCTCGAGCCACCTGACACCCTCCTGCGGTCGGCCTACCTATACGTTTTACGTTACTAACTCACATACAACGATAACTTCCACAAGCTCACATCTCTATCTATTCTATTGTTGGTCGGACAGCCACATTGAGTGGATGTAAAGTTTAAATTGCAACAAACGCCGCAGTAGCATACGTATTGCGAAAGTTATCCATCGACATCTCCCAGCGACTGTTTCCTGCCTCGCTTCCCAGCGCTCGGATACATCTAGCATTCTCAGCACAGGAACGGCACATGTGTCCATATATTACATAGGCTCATAGGACGTTATTCAACGAAGCATCCGATCAATTCAATCAAACGGGTTTCATTATGCTTAGTTTGCTAGTTGCCCGTTAGAACAAAAGCGTTCCAGGCCTTTGGAAAGAAGTATTTGCAGTTAGAAATAACTTTTAAATTGAATTTCATCTTTTGTCGGACCTGAATTACGATCTGGCGTTAGGCAATTGTTTCATAATTACCTTTTTACGTGACAATGGCGGAAATTATGATGTACTTATATAAAATGCTGTATAATGACGCAAATTCGTTGCGTATGTTTGTATAGATAATTGTTAATTTAACAGAAAGAATGTTCATTGTCATTGCGAATTTTTGATGATCGATTGTTAAGGATTTGCACACAATAATTTGCATAGTTTATCATCTGCATCTACAGAGAACATTTTTTCAAACCTCTTTTCTTAGCACTTCGTTTTTCGTCTTTCTCTTTTTTTTTATATAATGCCGTATAAAAAAAAAGAGAAAGAACCTGAACCTTTGCCGCATTTTCAGTTTGTCATAATGTAGACTGTGACTTTCTAAAGAAGCAAAACTTGAAGTTTAGCCAAAGGAGGGGGAAAATATATTCTGTAATTACCGTTGTTGCATGGGAAAATATTTTTTCCTTTTACTAAAAGTGTACTCGTACGTTAACATGAACAATTTGTACAAAACATTTTCTACCTTCCTACTATCAGTTGTGTAATGGATTCTCAATCCATGATTATAAGTAAATTTTCTTTCCAGCCAACGGAGCCGTTCCTACGACTCCGACGACAATGAGAGAGGCGCTTGCGAGTGGTGCGAGTATGCCCTCGTCATCACCCTCGCCACCATCCTCCTCATCGGCGTGTCGGCCCTCACCATCTTCTGGACGCTGTTCTACCGCGAGGGCTACGCCTGGGCCGACGATATCCCGGAGAAGCAATTCAACCTCCATCCCACGCTTATGGTCGCTGGATTTATCACCTTCAGCGGGTTCTGTAAGTCATCTAATCATAAAACGTCACTTTTTTTACTATCGACATGTTGGTTTCTTACCATCGTGACGCTGTTCTCCCGCAAGGGGTACGCCTGGGTCAACCATATGCCTAAAAAGCAACCTGCATCCTACGCTTATGGTCGCTGGGCTCATCGCCTTAAGCGGGTTCTGTATGTGTTCTTGATGACTTTTACTGCCCTGCCATTTTCCCAACCAGACGTCGTTCTAACGCAAGGGTTGACATACTCGAAAAGCAGTTTAATTTTCAACATCCTACACTTATTACCTGATGTTTCTTTTGAACATCTTCTGAATGCTGTTGCATCCGCCGTACTGAGTACCTACTTTTTTGCTCTAAGTTTAGAATGATGTTCAACTCTAAATAATCTTTCACTAGCATAACCTTGCTCTAATGAAGTAATCACAATGTCAGTCGTTGACTTTTGAATACTAAGTTTGCCCATAAGCTGCCACCAAACTTCACGACTGCTATGTATGAACCGACAATGATTGATGAACTAAGTTTTTAACGAGTTTGCGGCTCTGTAAGATACAAATAAGTCAATCAGTAAATTATGGTCATGACCTTTGTAATTAGGAACTTAATTCGTTAGTTTCAATGGATTGATGGTTTTATTAAAAACTTTGTTTATTGTCTCAAGTCATCATCGGTTCGTTAGATATAATACTTAATGCTGGGTAACTAGCAAAACAACGATACGTTATAATCAAACCTAGATAGTCTCCGTATAAATAGTACTAACGTGAATGGCACATTCAGAACACAATGGCATTTATGTGTGATCTAGGGTCCTTTACGTGTAGATGACATATCCTGTTTTTGCTAAACTTATACTACTTTTGCCTTTCTGTACGCGCCAAGATATCACTCCTGTGGCAATCATTTGGGCCCCCTTAGTGGGTTTGTACTCCCGCACAAAGTTGGGCTCACCGGTAGTGAGAGCTATAAACAGCACGGATACAGAGAACTGTATGACTGTGGATGACTAGAAAGTCACCATATAAGAAGATTACGCGCCAAATTACTATCTAAAAACAGGTACTCACTTTGTTCTTGAACAATTTCACCCAGAACTACTTACCACATAAACTATACTGACCACAAATACTTACACCTTATCCGTCGTTTGTTTTGCGTATTCACTGGTGAACATATGCGGTGAAGTCATAGCTACATGGATGTGTTAACTCTTCAGACTAAGTTAGATATTTAATATTCTTTTTTTAATTTCCAGCGGTCCTGCTGTACCGCATCTGCCGGTGCTTCCGGCGCATCTACGTGAAGCTGCTCCACGCGATCTTCCACGCACTCGCGTTCCCCTGCATCGTGATCGGTTTCCTCGCCGTCCTCGACTTCCACAACAAGAAGGGCATCAACAACTTCTACTCTCTGCATAGCTGGATTGGCCTTACTGCCATGGGACTGTTTGGAATACAGGTAATATTAGGAACTTATGCTCATTGACTTTCTATATGTATGATGTCCAGATAAATCGTTCCTCTGCATCATCATCAGCTTTCTGGCCCCACAACAAGAATCATCAACAACTTCTACTCTCCGCATGGCTGCATTGGCCTTACCACGGAGTATATGGAGATGGCATTCAGCGCAGTTTGTTCTAGCACCGCTGTAGCCGACTTTTACACGCACACAATTATATTCGTTTAAAAATAAGGTTTTACAACAAACAGAAGTGAGTTGACATTGGCTGAGCTAATGTGTGCGTATTACGTGGTCATACACTACTACGATCAATGTATCGAGAATTTTAGTCCTTATATGCATATCAGACAATGTCTTTATTTTTATTATAACTTAAATAGAAATAAAATAAAAGGCAAATGAGACTTTATGATTCAGTACGACAAAGCCTCGAATTGACAAGAAATTGATTTCTACTTCCGTCAATTCAGTAGTGTCACTTTTGATATTAACGCTGGCTAAATATCGCAAGGTTTTATGTTACAATTTTAAAACATTTAAAATTGAACCCTATCCTTGTAACACGGGGTCTAATTTTAACGACCCAGAAAATGTAATGTAAGCTCTGCCAGCGGTATGCATCTAATGATTCTAAAGGTTAAGGGCGTGATCAAATCAAAATAGTCGATATCGATAAAATAATAATATGTATAGGCTTATAATATGTATAATGCATTTTGAAAATATTTATTTTGTATGGTCGTAAACGTCGTAAATTAAATTATCAGACCTTTTAATTTCTGGCGACGAAATCAAATGGAAGCGTCCATCTCAATCTTCCTATCGTTCAGAATGTTTACTTTACATGTAGTGATATATGAATAATAAAAACATCACCTTACAACATTTGGAACAGGTAGTAGGTAAATTATAAACGGAGTAGATTTATTTATTTCATCATATAAAATGTAAACAAGTCGAATTGTGGACAATCGTACACAACTCGACCTGGCCTTATACTAACCAATAGTAGACGACGATATAAACAATATATATAGATAACATCCATGACCCAGGAACAAATATTCGAGTTCATCACACAAATATTTGCCCTTGCCGAGATTCGAACCCAGGACCGCCGGCTCAGTAGGCACCGAGGGTTCCGTAAAAACTTTCACTTATCCCATCTTAATTGGCCTGGTTGAGTTAAGTTTGTATCTGAAATGTATGGCGCCGCATACAAACGAGGTGCAAATACTTATAAAAATAATGTAATAATAATTAATGTAATTTAATCTGCAAATTCTGAGTTTTAGTAATTATTTTTGACATAAGTAACAAATTGAAATATGTAACAATTAAGTATTTGAATATTGTTTTATTTTGTTTGCATGCCTATTTGTTAGAACATAAGCAACACTGTATATACCTGTATCACCTAATTTATTACTATGTTCTTGCAATAAACGAATTTGAATTTGAATCAAACTTAACGCAACCAAGTTCTCCAAATATGATTTACCTATTTATTTATTTAATTAATCTTTATTGCACAAAAGAAAATGTATCGTACAAAAGGTGGACTTGATGTTTGAAAAGGACTATATTTTTTAAGATTTTTATTAGTATTTGTAGTAAGTATGTGGCGATTTCAGATTTTTATAAGTATTTGTAGTACTTGCCAAATTTCATAGTTCTAGGTCATCGGGAAGTACTCTATCACTTTGATTCCCTTGAGTGACGAAATGTGCGTTTTTGGCGACATAAACGGCTGTACCTTTTTTTCACGTTAACGTAGAAGCTTGATTTTCTTTTCACAGCTTTAAGGGACCCTAGACCTGAGTATATATACATATAGTGTTAATTTCAACTCGATACCTCCACGCGTTCTCGAGATAAAGGGTCTTGACAGACAGACAGACAGACGGACGGACGGAAAACAAAGTGATCCCATAAGATTTCCGTTTTTTCCGATAGAGGTATGGAACCCTAAAAAACAAGGTGATAAAGTGTAAATTATATAATTAAAATGGACAAGTTAGTATGAAACACGAGCGGCTCACATTAAAACCTCCATACAGAATATCGACAATTTATGGTTTAGGTAGACTTGTTCCCCCGCACTAAATTGTCAGACGGACGTATACATTGCGTGCTCCTAAAGATGTTGCGTGAATAGTTGCCATGTCAAGCTAGTAATGTATAATTGTCATAATGCACTGCAATATTTTACGAAATATTACAAAATACCGAATTTTATTACTTTCCAGTGAAATTAAACGGTATCAAGTATCTTTTTGAGTATGCAGATCTCGCCTGTGACGATTATAATGCCACAATTCGGCATATTTCTATTTTTTTAGCACATAATTACTCAAGCACGTTCGTACGGTAACTAAGTGACTGTTGACATCACGTTGACATATCTTTGGGTATTTGGGCCTAAGCTCGGTTACGCGTGCCCCGCCCAATACCCAGTCTATAGTATTCTTATGGTCTGTGGGCCTTACTTACATACTATTTGGAATACAGGTAATAGAAAATTATCCTCGTATTGTTGGATCCAAGTGTAGAAATTACCTCTAGATCACACGACTTGGTCCTTGAGCGAGGAAATCCGACCCCAAATAATGGGACCAGGAGAAGAAGAAGGAAAACGCAGCTCTAGACTCAAAATGTTCCTTAACATTTAAAATCTATATTATCCATAGTCTCATTCGCAATAATGTATACGAAGGTGTTTAATTTGCGTTCCGAATTTGAATTGCAGCTCCAATTTAGCGAGTTTAATAAACTTTGACGCATAGTTTGGTCACCTTGGAGCATTCCACTCATTTTATTTTAGTCGAAGTTAAAAAACACAATAGTCTAATCATAAGTCGCGTATTAATATGTATTCGAATATTTCATATCTTATTATGAATAGTTCTGACTATGACAGGATAGAAATCACCCCAAACCTACGCAATTACGAAAATTGGCCCGTTAGCACAAAGTTCGCTCAACTGTTAGTAAATTCATCCACCCTCAAAATCCCAACATACTTGAATGTGACGCACCGTCATGCAGACTCAATTTTAGCTATTATCAACTTTCCCGAACCAAAGAGTGCTTAACATCTCCCAACTTCCCATGCACCGATCATTCGAGAAAGAACCTTAGAGTTTAAACGTAGGTTTTACTGTCGTTTCTCGTTTTATGAAAAGAAAACTGGTATGGTTGAAAATGTAGCATCTTCGCTTGATGCTTTTAGCGGTTAAGCTGGCTTAGTATACTGAACAGGATACTAGTTACATGTAGTTATAGTGTTATACATGTCGTTCGTCCGTCGAGTGGTTTTGTAGTTTGCTCGAGTTTCTCTCGTCACGACGTCAGCTCCAATTGAGCCTGGTAATTATATCGTCGTCGAAATAGGTCATTAGACTCGTCGTGTCTGAATATATTTGTAAATTTGTTTAGCATCGCGTGATAAGAGTTCATTATCTCTCTAATTACATAAGCAGCTCTGAGACAAATTGCAACACATACTTTGGGCGTTATTTATTTCCTGTGCGCGTAGATGTTTTATTAACAGACTATGAATAATTATATCGTAAATTTTGGATAAGTGTAGAATACGCAACAACGCGTGGAAAATAACAAGGGCCATAGGGAAAACAACAATAAACCATTTCAAGTGAGGTGATCGCTTCTGGCGAACTCTAGTATGAATGAAGGAAGATTGTACGGTTGAGTCGACATAAACAATAGCATGAGAGAGAAAAATAGGAGAGATACTAATGATGATTGGTGAATCATATTTAGACATATAGGTCAGTAGGCTTAGAATTGAAATCGGATTTAATTCCTGTTGTAGCATTTAAATCAGACTTGAATTTGTTTTCGGTGTTATTCTACTGACCTAATCACTCGTCTCGATATAGCCGTGGTTTATTAAACAAGGAAACTATCACAAGTAATAAATTCCTCACCATATCTTCCAGTACGCCGTCGGCTTCTTCAGCTTCCTCCTTCTCCTGATCTGCAACAAAGGCACCGCTGGCTTCCGTGCCTCCCTGGTGCCCGTCCACGCTGCCTTCGGAATCCTGACCTTCGTGCTTGGAGTAGCTGCTTGCCTCACCGGACTTACTGAGAAGGCACTCTTCACCATTGGGTATGTTGCATTGAATTGTTTAGGTATGAGTAATTTTTGGAGATCTAAGGCACTTAGCTCTATGTCGTTTCATAGCAAACGTGTCAGTCATTTCAAACATGGCCATTTCAAATTCAACTTATTTAGGCCTAGTTTCAGTATGATTTTGTTAGTTATTGATGATCACATTTGTCAAATTAACAAAAATTACAGGTAGGTATAAAAAGCTGTTAATGGCTAAAATCTCATTGCGAAATAGAGTCTTAGTTTGACAACTTATCATAGCAAAAAATATACATTGGTCGTCAAATACCTTGTAATTCACCGTCACAAGTAGCACTGCCATTTCTCATTCCTATGTCAAAGGAAAACCGGGGGGCCTAATGAAATTACCTAACAGCAATTCATCCGCAATATCACGAATATATGGCAGTTTTTTTTAATCGAGTTGCATTAGGTGATATTGGCAGATTACCGGGCAAAATAGATCATATCGCTAAAGTAAGAAACATTCGATTCCAATCATTTTTAATCCCTGGTTTGTCATTCGACATTGGAAAACGTGTGTGTATAAGGCAAAAAAGTAGAATCCTAAAATAGTCTAAATGAGGTAGGTATTTATACCTGTTTAGCTTTTTTGATTGTAACTTGTTCTAGCGAGTTTGCTGGCAAATATATTCTTAAAAAATATTTTTAATAAAAGGAATATTTTGATACTTTATAATGACATCCGTAATCCTTCATTTAGACCATAATTAGTTGAATATTCATTCATCTTGATTAACCCTTAATTTGGCAGTGTATGGCAGGGTGAACGAATTCTTTGACCATCCTTTTCCATTTTTTTTGAACCAGAATTTTTTGCTCTATTTTACCATAACGCGGCTTGAACTAGCGACCTTCGTCATTTTTTGTCAAATTAAGGGTCAACGGCTTACATTCTGTGCGAGTACTGTGACTGACGTCATACAGTGAAGGAATGAATAAAACGATCATGTGTTGATAGTGTCACTTGTAGTATTTTCTGACTCTCACTTTGCATTGTGTTGTTCTTTCTCTAATTTCATTTAATTTGCAATGACATAACCATTGCCTTTAAGTTTATGTATTGCAATTTAACGATCGCTATGCTTAATGGTCATAACAAAACGGAAGTTAATTTATGATTGTGAGTGTCTTCCACTTACACCTTATATAAAAAATGTGGGTCTCCCATTCAACTTTATAACAATTTGGAGTCTTCATAATTCGGTCTAAATTAAGAAAAATTATAATTATCCATGAAAAATTGGGGTAAATTTTAGGTGCCGACCACAGGCGCCATCTATTGAAAATTTTTCCGTAACTCGGTGACTCGAATGACCTGTGGTAACTCAGAAGGATTTAGGTACTAAGTACCTATGTAGATTTTTCTCACACTCACAGAAAATAAATCACTACTTCTAAAAGCGTCGCGATCGTTAACCTTTTGAGCGTCAATCGACAAGCTGCCCCGTCAATGGTGGTCGCGTCTATCGCGCGATAAAGAATGATAAACCATCGTTAAGGTAGTCTATTATTAAAACATCGCGCGATAACAAGTCCACTATCCCCGTGACGTTTAGGCTCAGTCGCATGTCGCTCAAAAGCACCCTGAATGTTGCACGTAGACCCGCATGTTCACCGCTTGCCTATGTGTGCGTATTGCAGCGCGGAACGGTACAGCAGCATGCCCGATGAAGGCATCATCGTCAACGCCATCGGAGCAGCACTCATCGCCATACTCGCCACCGTCATGTATATCGCGTCGAGAGACAAGTTCCGGGCGCCGGAGAACCATGATGGACATATAAGGGCCTCCGTTGATTTGTAGATTTAATAAGATTACGGTAAAATTGATATAAGGGCATTGGCCGAGCGGTTCAAACATCTCGCGATTATTGATAATTAAAAAAAAGTATTACCTTTTTTTTCTGAAAATTATCAGAAACTTTGTATGAATACATATTTTTCCAGTGCGTCACGAAAATTAAAAAAAACGTGACGATTTGGAATAGAATGAACATTTTGGGGCGCTTTTTTTTCTTGTACAAGGTTCGACCGTAGAAACGATTCTGAGTATAATGAGCCTACTAATAAAGAAATCAATTTTCGGAAAAAAAGTTCATGTAACCTACTTAAAAAACAAACACAAACAGAGTCGTCACAAGTCGTCGTAAGTGTCGTAACTGAAGTCAAACTAGATGAAGTGTGACTTTTTTTTACACACTACTATTACACTACTCGCGAAGTTGGCCGAGGTTGGGCGAATATGATAGTGTGAGAGGCACTTCCCTGCGGAAACCCATTCTTCGGCCAAATTTGCCTCGCCCAACCTCGCTCAATTTCGCGAATAGTGTGGAGCCTGAGACATATTCAGTATTGCTTAAAATTATAATGACGGAAGAACAAAACGCGATAAATATAGGTATTGACTCGTAGGCATTTTTGGTATTTTGTTCGAGCGTATTAACCACACTGATTCGTGGTTGACCTGGATATTGTTGATTACAACTAACTTAAATTATAATACCTGATACATTTTATGATGTCCTAAAAAGTTCACAATTTTTTGGGTCTGTCAATTGTACTGCCAGTTGTGGGTGACAATTGTATTAATATCTACTTAAATTGGTTAAAATGTAGGTAACCTGCAGGTTACAATTTCTACTGAAAGGAATAATTTACAGGTAGGTAGATAAATAAAGAAGCTTATATTTTTTTCTAATTGGCAAAAGTTCACTTTCTATTTTAGATGACTCGTTTAGGTATGTTTAGACAAACTATGTATTTTATTCATTCACAAGACTCAATAATGTACCTAGGCTTAAAAGGTAAAACAATGACAGGAAATAAACTAAATTTAAACTCAGTCAGTACGTAGTTAAGTTTAAAAATGCAAAGTTTTTATGAGTGTATATTAAAATATAGGAAATTATACATACTTCTATTTTGCTGTAGCATTTATATTTTACATATAATATGTAAGTAGTGTAGTAGGTAGGAATAGGTAAGGTATGATAGAAAATCGTCCATATATCCATATATCCTGAACTGAAATTTATAAAAATACAGGCCAAAATTTCGTACTTCCAAGATATCAGTAAACAGTGACTATAATGAGAATTATATTTTTTATTAATTTAGATATAAGGAGGCTCTATTGTAAAGTAGATTTATTTACACTATTACATTTATTTTGGTCTGTATCAGATCAAAATACTGTATTGTTTAGGTTTAACTACTAAAAAATAATTTAGACATTGTTTACAAATCAAGCTACAAATTATATGATTAAACATTATTTTTAAATGCTAATGTTTTATTTTATGTGCTTGCCCCCTTAGTATTTATGCTTATAATAACTAATCCGTTTTTCACAGGCTTATAATATCATGCATGGTTATTGTAGTACTTGTGTTTTGGTGTTCGTTGCATTATCTGAGAATGCTAAATGACACGTATATGTGCGCCTGGTCGTATCATTATTCAAAATTACTAACTACTTATCTATATTGAACTATTGCCGTTTTTTTTAATTAATATAAAAATAAAAACATATTTATAGATTTGTCGCTACATACACTGAAAAAAATAGCCAGTGATTCCTATTGATACTAGCCTAACTGTTATTGTAGTTAGGTTTACTGAAATTTCAGTTTTCATTGGACAGCTAAAGGCTTACTTAATGTCATTAGGATTCACTGGCTATTTGTTTCAGTATAATATGACTAATATGGATTGGTTAAACTGACGGATCATTATAATAATATTAAGGTCATATGTAGTAAGGCGAACAAGCATCGCAAGCAAGCAAGCATTTTACATCGGGTAGTAACAATAATATAGCATAGGCTGTCTTACTCCACCTGACCTTATTTGTAAGGAATCAGTAGATTGCCAGCCACTCAATAATTATGTCAGAATTGCTAATGATAAGAGATTTCACATAAAAAATCACGTCAAATTAATACTTTTAAAATGATGTCTACATATTCGTTCATCACTTTGGTTTCTGTTGAAAATTTCAATTTATGGATGACTTTACGCAGTCCTTATTTATTACACGTACTAACTGCAGTAAGGACATTAAAACTGCTGCAAAAAAGAGCAGTTACCTGGACATCATTACTGAGTTAACTATTAGCTGGCTAATATGGGTTAGGTACTAATAATGTTCTCATAATTACCTGCGTCACAATTACCACTTGCCCTAATTGCTTTTGTTCTGCAATCGTAAACTTTTGAACTTGATTATAAAAACTCAACGTCGGTACAGTCCATGCACTCTTAGAATAAGCATCGGGTTTAGATAAAATGAGAGAGGTTTATTTTGACCGCATAAGAGCGAGTGCAATAGAAATGGACCCGAAGGCTATTTAATATGCTCACGGACTATAATCGGTTTAACAAGGAGATCTCGAAAAAATCCTAAAAACTTTACGGTTCCAGAAGATCTCTGCAATCTAGACAATTGTGACGTAATAAAATTATGACATAAGGTAAGGTGAGGTACTTTAAGGATAATTTATTGTCTAACGGGTAAGACAAACACTGTTTTTTTTTGTTTCTGCCTAGGACGTTTTTTTTTTACCATATGGAAGTCTACTTTCCAGCATTTTGAAGTGGGCAATGTTATTATCTCAACAAACGTATGGTTTTAAGTTCTGATATAAAAGCCGTTACATTTAATGGGACGCGTTTTGCTTCCTTACCTATATAAGTAGCAAACTAGAGAAGGAAGCTGTGAATATCGAGTTATTGGACTGCGCTAGTCTTCTCTCCGTAATAGTCATACCCCACCTTACCTTACGAGAGGCTTGTAAATTTGCAATATTTGATACTAACCACGGGGCACGCGGTGCATTCCCAGGGCCGAGGTATACGCGACGATGTCCGAAGAATCGATCGTGATGAACGCCATCGGCGTCTCCATCGTGGCCGTGGCAATCGTGGTGCTGTACACCGTCCGCGGCACAGGAGGCTACCGCCTGCGCAAGGTCGCCGCCCACCATCCGAGCTAAGCGCCTGCTCTAGCCTACACGCCATCCAAACGTTTGGCGACAAACGTGAGTTTGAAACGCCTGGTTCATTTCTAAACGCATCTCTGGTAGCTTTAGGCCTTGGTCTCCTATTAGACGCTGTACGCAGCGTGCAGCCTTTTTAATAACACAATGCTTAGTATGGAAAGACGCTGTACGCTGCGTATAGCGTGTAATAGGAGACCCAGGCCTTAGAGTCTGTTGAGCGCGTCCCGACTACGCCAATTTCTGTGGCCGCATTTAGTCATATTTTTTTTAATGCCACGGACAATTTTAATACGAATTGGAAGGACCCATCTATTTGCACACAAGGCTTTAAATTATTAAGCTTCATGCGGCCACCGAAATACGTATTAGAATTGCTCAGAAAATGACTCACTTTTGCGATCAATAAATGGAATTTGCACTGATTGGACATATAGTTTAATTGTGCAATTTTGTAAACACGATAGAGCATGAAAGTGCTCTTTCGAACAGAAGTTACCGAAAAACATACTAATATTGCGAGATTTACAATTTCAAGTAGTTCTGAAATTATACATCGATGTTTCAAACGTTACGCGCAAACTACGATTTGTCTCTAAACAAAATTTTCTAATTGCAATTTTTTAAACAGTTTGTAAGTTTGATGTTATGCTTAATGAGGTAACACCTGTACTCTATGAATTAGTGGTAACTAAAAGCATAAAGGGTAAGAGTAGGGATAGCGGAGGTAAATTGTAGGTAAGTTAGATTAATTCCATCGAGGCTCCAAGGCTCCGCTCAAAATCCAGTGACAGTGAAATATCATAGTCCGTGTAAGATCTTTGGAAGCCCCTATTTGTACCTTTAAAACGGACCAGAAGCGTGGCGTCCTTGGGCTTGCCCTCTTCAGGATGATTGAGCACAATTCTCTATTGAAACTCTAGAAAAAGTAAGCAAAATCGACCCCGGCTTGCCCTGAGGTTTTATTTGACGCCGCGCTACTGAAACGGAGGTCTATTTACGAACTTATTTAAGCAATATCTTTAGAAGGATATCGATTTTGAGATTGACTTTATACTTCGAAAAATTAAACCCTGATGAAATTATATTGTTTAGCTCAATTTGTTAACTTTAGGTTTACAAATTCTATATCGGTTGGTGACACTATTGTTCTGCGGTTGTGCGTTGTTCTATTGTGAAAATCTACCTTTATTGTGAGTTATTCCGTCTTAGGCAAAATTGATTCGACTGATATTGGGATTAGATCATTTCTTCTAATATTATTTATGTAATATTAACCAAAAGTATTTAAGAAAAACGTAGTTATCGTATTAGAACCGCAATCGAAAGCGAAGGAAACGGAAAGGAATAACAATTAACCTACCTACAACAAAATTTGTAACAATATTAAATTCGATTGACTTCATTGTACTCGCTGTTCTGTGGTAAATAATTATCTTAATTACTAGAACATATAGTAAGTAGGTACATTAATGTGGGTAAATAAGGTAGGTAACTGAGGAATGAAATCGATGTATATTTAATTAGATTGGCGTTGAAATAGCTCCGGGCGTAAAATGCAATTGCATACCTATTTTGTTTTCAGATGCCATACATATTTATAGGTTTCCATAAATTCATGCTAATAAATAATATACCGGTATGTTTTATGACGAATAGTTATAAGTTATGCTAGATGTAATTGTATATAAATTTTATTCTAATTAATGTAATGTGCGAGTGTTCGATAGATGTAGTTTCGTAGTGAAAAATTACAGTCTAAATATTTATTGATCCCTCAAGTACCACGGAGATTGGCTACCAGTATTTTAAGTTGTATTTATTTGATAATCTTTAAGGTACATATTGATGTATACCTGAAGGCGGAGCGAGTCGAGAGACTGGTGTTCGTATTATTTGTGGTAGAACATAATGTATAAGTGTTCATCCAAGTTGCCAAATTTGTTATAAAGTGGTAATGTGCGGTAATATAATTTGTTAATCAATTATTAATGTGCTATTCACATACATACGTGTAGCGTGTTTATCAATAATGTAGGATAATGCTCAAGGTATTTACGAGGGGTACATATTCTTTCCTTTTGTAGAAAATTGAGTAATTTATCTATTACTTAGATGAAGTTTAATCTATATTCCATTTTGTAAATTTGCATTCCAATGAAGCATTTGATGGGCTTTTAACATTCTTTCTGAAAATATACAATCCGTACAAAGACTGCATTCATAAGTAGGTCCTCTTGTATTATATTACAGGATTTACGATCGTTTTTTGCTCGAATAAAGACGTATTTACAATTTTTAAATATTCCAGTTTTTGTGGATCCCTTTGAAATATTGGGGCCAAGTTTTGATATTGTTATAGAACCCGCATTTGTACAGCTGCGACACATTTTGTTACGCACCCTTTTAATACTAAAATTGTTACAACAGAATAGATTTTTGAATTTTTCTTTTCTCTAGAACGCACCAAGAGAATTAATACAGTACCTGCTTATTAATGTAAAATTAGAATTATAATCGTTTTCCAGTTTTCACATGAGTTGCGTAGTCTCTATAGATTACTTTTAAATATTAAATTGTGTTACTATTGGGTAATTGGTAACGATTATTTCGCTTAGTTGCGTTGACAAGTTATATTGGTTACTATGAATTTTATCACTGTTTTACATTTTGAAATATTTATACGGCAATCGTATGGTACATTAAATACTTGTATTAACTGGTTGGTTTTATTATTCTACCCTAGTCCTGTACGTCTATAACTTTGACACGCGATTTTGTCGGGCGAGAAAAATACTACCTGTCACTTTCTTTTCAATACCGTGCGAGCATGACAGGAGATCCTTACTCGCGCGACAAGCGCAGTCGCGGATAGATGTGCTTAGTCCTGCTACATTTCCCCATTTTATATCTTGGATGCCGATGACGTCACGTAAGGAGGGCTATAGGAATATTCGACTACTGTCAACATTAACCTTTTTAACGCACGCGGCGAAGAGATTCACCGCGTGCCAAGAAGTGCTAAACCAACACGTCATCCTCCCGGGAAACCCCACTGTCTGTTTTACGTTTTATTAAGAGGTAATGCTGATGTACACAATATGTACTGAATTAGTACATACTTTAAAAAATTGTACCTCAATAGTTCGAGAGTACAAATAAACTGAATTCGAAGTTGCTGTAGAGCGTAAATACTTATTTTTTCTGTAAATAAGAGGCCCAAAAAATTGTACTACGGTTTTTACCGTTCAATGAGTTCGTTATGGCTAGTTAAATTAACTTGTAGGGCCGTTACGTTAGGTGGTAGAGGTACCTAATGTAAACAACCACTTTAACTTCACTACGTATATCGTCTAAATAAATGGCTTGTGCCATATCCAAAGTTCGAAGATAGGCACACAGAAGAAATAGCACGGAATGAAAAAATAATATAAATACTGTCGCCTGGAGGCGCTCGCGTCCTGGCGACAATTAGGACCTTATCACACTTGCGAGTTTTCTATACAATATTAGTCGCGGCGAACTCGCTGCGTGCTCGCCTTCATACAAAATTCGCTCACAACTCACAAGTGTGAATGGCCCTTTGGTAAGTTTACTTAAATTGGTTTATCTACTAAAGGCAACAGCAGAGGTGTGAATAAAAAACAGACAGACGATCAAACGTAGTCTTTATTTCATAATTTTACTAGATACGAAAATTAGACCATTTCAATCTAAGATTAGATAAGAGTGTAATTTTAAATTTGCGCAAGAAAAACTAACAATAGATTTATATGAATAAATAGTAAATACATTTGATGTTTTCGATAGAATTTGTTGAAACAGAACAAGTTCAAGCTCAGAGATGATTGGTCGTTAACTTTTAAGAATACATATAGTCCAGTCCACACAACTATGGTTAAAATTAACTGGAAATGGCTCGTTAATTTATGACAATTATCACAGATAACTCTAAGATGACCCACTAAATTCAACGAATTTCAATAAAAACGTATAAAATTACCAATACAATGTAGAGATTGAGAGAAATGAATGAGTTTTGTTTAGGACTATAGGTGACTGGACTATACTTGGCTAGTTTTACGGTACCATTGGTAATTTTCGCAAACTCGTACGTACATTTTATTCCGTTTAGTTTCCCTTTGCTGGATGACATGATTTCCAAGACTTCTTTATTCACAATTACAATGTATTTTCACATTTGTACTTCAGATATCTCCACTGGATAGAACAGGATATTTCTCTTATTTCTATAGTACTATTCAGAAGTTGCGATTTTCATGAATTACAGTAATAAATTAACATGCCTTTTTCCATAAGACAATCGTCATTAAATAACAAAAATACTTTTAGAATGACTACGTAAAACTAAGTATTCTTGGTTGAATCAGAGCGGAATTTATTCGTTTTTCTTCATAAGCAGCAAGTACAGGTGTTTAAAATCCTTACAATAGAGAAACCGGTGTGCATTGGTGCCTTTTCCACGCCACGCTGCTCATAGAAACTTAAGGTACGAGCTTACAAAAACTACCACACGCTTCAAAATATTTAACATTTATGCCGACTTTAAAATAACAAGTCGGCATAAGAAACATAGTACATTCGTTCTTCTTTTTTACTGACAATGGCTACATACTAAATAAGAATGTGTGACGGATGTGTAAATTACCACTCTGTCACACTAATTTTGAGGTGACGATTAAAAATACAAATTCAAAGTAAAGTCGTCATGATGCTCTCAATTGGATTGATAACTTTAAATTTAAAATAAAATTTAATTGCGGTAAAGACGGGGGATGACACAGTAACATTTCTAGCAGCCACGATGTAAATCAACCTTAAATTCTATCAAAGATAGAAACTACTAAAATTTGGCTTCACATTTGAGCACTTTAGAAATCAAACAATAATTCATAATCACTTCAGTGCACACTAAATTATACAAATTTCTGCATTTGATGCGATGACTGATATATTTCATATTAAGTATTAGAGTATCTTAAGTGTTCGCCATTTGAAAAAGATTTTTAGATTATAATTCTTCTACATAATGAAGAAAAACTTGATATAATAAGGGACTAAAATGACAAAGATATTTGTAATACCTATAACATCGCTATAATAAAAAAATACTTAACCGATTATCAATCCGTAACATGTGTAATATACATTTTTAAAGAAATAAAATGTGCTTTAATTAAATATATCTTAGTGCTCTATTCGTTTTATTACTTTTCCCTCTTTTTTGTTTAAAAAAACCAATCACATAGAGTCTATAGAATAATGTGTATGTATATCGAATATTTTCTTTAGTCTTCTTATCATTACAAGTGCAAATCGTAATTATATGTCAAGTTCATGGAGAAATAATTTTAATATTAGAGAGCTACAGTATGTATTTTGCAGTGTATTCTATAATAATTCAAATAGTAAGTAAATATTTCATGGGTGGTAGATATAAGTACCTAAAATGAATAGTGACTAGCAAAAATATTGATTCTGTTTTACACTAAGTACATAAAATAAATGTGTTCAGTATATGGCACCCATACGAAAAAATAACTCCGAGTTCATATTTCTGAAGACTTCCTTTAAATTCATATTCAATTTAAAAATATGATTAAATCACGTTCCGCAAAACTACTTAACTATAATGCAATAAAAAAACAGGTAAACTAGTAGACTCGTTAATATTTAACGATTTTTATGGATTATATTTAATATGAACAAATTAATTAAACAAATGTAAAGCCTGACCAGAAATATTTGAGGACTGTCAAAAGGTCGCTATTTATAAGATTTATATGGCAACAATTTTGCAACTAATCGCAACCCACTATAATCTTACGTTCACGGCTATGAATGGTTTTCGGCATTTTCTTTAGATTATTTTAAATATTTGTCATTTAAAGAAACCACCACGAATGACATTGACATTGTTGACAAACGATCATAAAATCATTGCCAGTGTAAGAAATTAGTTCCAGTGGAATTCCGCAATATGGCGCATCCTCATATATTTCTGGTCAGGTTTTATAGTGATTCTGTGAGCAGTACACTACACCTCGCGATCACGAAAATCGAACTAATGGCTGAAAAATTCCTTCTTTTACGTTCTCAACCCTCCGCCATTTTGAAACATTACGGACAACTAACTCGACAAAGAAATTTTATATAGTTATGGAGCCTGCTCGCAAAATTTCACTTCGGTGGAGAAATACGGCCTGAAGGCGAGAACTGCCGAAAATCCGGACAAACGGACATACTCAAGATTTTATAGCCAATGTGAAACGTCAAAAAAACGTATGAAATCACTGATAGAATATGGAACTTGATAGTAACTCATGCGTTTCGTTTCGGACTATAGTTGGGTGACTGGACTATAATTGGGTAGTTTTACGGTTCCACGTTTTCTGTTTGACGTTAGTCCAAATAAAAATCGACCCATTTTAGAAATAGGACCAACACAAATTCGGAATAATCTGATCATTTGGGAAATCTCGGAGCCTTTGTATTCATCACCATTATTTTCTTCTACATAAAGCAGTAATATCTGCTAGCGCAAACCAAATGTTTACAATGAAGCAAAAAATTGATTTATTTTTTGGTTCAGTGGTCCAATAGGTAGAACGCCTGAATTGGATTGGAATGTTTGTGATGGGGGTCCGTCGCCTGCCCAAACCATTAAAATTTAAAAAAAATCGCTTTATTGTAAACATTCATCCATCATCATATTCTGGACGTAGAAGTCTTTTATTTATCGAATGCGATATAAATAAATCGACCGCGACCAAAGTAAGTCTCCAGATCCTTGTAGAGGGTTTTTGGTCGTCATAGATGAAGCATGTATACATCTCCTTTGTTCCCACTCAATGTTAAAAAAGGAGACTATTTTATCTATGACGATATCCCTACGCTCGACGCTCGGGATTTATGTAAACTAAGCGAAGGGTTAAAAAGAAAAACTGGCCAAGTATTTGTTTTTTAGTCTACTGCTCCATAATACCCACTACCCAGGTCATATAAAACTGTCTGGATATTTTTTATTTTTTACATAAGATTTTACGTCTATACAGTGATTTCACCGCTTCAAATTGTCTATACAATTTTACAAATGCGACTTGGCCAGTTCTGCCCCTTGCCTAAGCTCTTCAAGTATTAGGTGTAAGTTGCAGATTCGTTTAAAAATACATTTTTAACCCTTACTAAAGTTAAGCTTAAAATTAAAATGTTAATCGTACTTAGGCCATTAGTAAAGTGTTTCTGGATGTGCTACCGATGTATGCAACTATTTGTGTGCAGACAGTTTTAAAGCATTTCATAATTGACTCACCAATATCAAGAAAATTAAACTCAAGTCTTTGGTACAATCATGGCATGAGAGGAGAAATTAACTATGTACTTTATGAGAGCAAACTAAGAAAAGCATAACGCCGCTGGTTAACGTTTCATCGATTGATATCAGGGTAAGGCTCATGAGCGTTTTGAACGCTCCTAGACGAATGTCTTCCTATGTCTTCACGAATAATTAACATTACTTTAAAAAATAAAGCGTTAGCGCAGTTGAAACGTTCCTAAGCCTTACCCGTCACACCTGTGCTGAGGAGACATTCCCGTTAGTGGGTTAGTCCGACTCACTACCAGTGAGGGCTAATCAAGCCTGATACAGTTAAAACCATATTTAAAAAAAGTTTCATCAATAGTTAAATTTCATCATCATTACTTTTTTTTAATTCTTGAAAATGTAATTAAGGGGTTAGGTTTGATTGATAACAATCCCAAATATTTCAGAGAAAATGCCTTCGATTAACAATCGATGCAACGTTAGACGATGAAATAACGGTAAGCTTGTTCAAAATAATAATTGGAAATATTTTTTTATATCTAACATAAAATGGGAGTT
Source organism: Apotomis capreana (assembly GCA_947623375.1). NCBI lineage: Eukaryota > Metazoa > Arthropoda > Insecta > Lepidoptera > Tortricidae > Apotomis > Apotomis capreana. The sequence continues at coordinate 17,514,458 of OX392506.1, read as the reverse complement.
TCTTATGTGTTTCCTACTAAAATAAAATCAGTATTAGTAATAATATTGTGCAATATTCTATCAAGACTATCACAAAAAAAATACAGATTGATTTATTAACCACATACCACCACAGTAATATCATAATTACGTATCTATTCAATTTTGTTAACATCACTTGAGACACCAGCGAATCACACATACACACACTTTAACATTAATAGACATAAAATCTTGTGAAATATAACGAGGTAAAACGAGCGTTATCTTATAGGCAATATTCATTTATGCCAATAAATAATGTTACCGATTCTTGTTTTCTCATTAAGTTAAATTTAGCTGCGTAGTTTTTAAAACGTTACAGTTATTTTGTAAGTATAAGGAACAATTATTTTTAACTACTATCTACTTACCTACTTAAACTAGCATAGTATAATAAGAAAAGTAAGATTCTGAAAAGCGTAAAAATATGATGCTCAACCACTCAACCATTAAGCCTTTTGAAAATTATTACTGTTCTCTTAATATTTTCATTCAGTTAGTTGGTCACGGGATCACACTTCAAATCATATAGCTTTAAAGGTTTAGGTGAATAACATTAATTTGTATTTCATCTCACTTAAAATTCAAATAAAATATCTTAGACTTACCTACTGGGATAGTTTGATAAAAAGGTGTGCTCGACTTTGGATTATTTTATTGTGTTGTTTTATATCTCTCATTGGAGGTCAATGCAGTTAAAAGTTCTTGCACAATATTGACCAAAATTCTTGTCAACCATGTTAAATGTCTACAGAAATCAATCATCTGAGTGTACTTACTTTTCCCATTTTACATCGGCTAAAGTTACTCATGCCATTACTTTCTATCTAGCTCTAGCGTCCTCTTACTATGATCCTAAACGCCAAATGCATCAGGAATGTATTGGCTATCCTAGAAGAGAAGCAAAAACCAATGAAATCGCCCGACGTTCCTTAAAGCGTATTCGCTTAGGCCTCGCCGACCCTGCTAACCATCCAAGGTTTCCATTCGATACCAGTGATACCAGTGGTATGACACTTACCCTTAGGCTTTGAAAAACTGCGGGAACTCGTTGGAGATGGCTCTGACGAGGGCCTGGTCGTCTCGGCTGGATTCGCCTTCTTCGCAGAAGATGCGGGCGAAGCAGCGGAGAAGGTCGTCCCGACGGTGAAGATGAGAACCGTAGTCTGTATTGCGGATGATGCCTTGTAGGATCCTCAGGTATTCTTGCCGCCGCTGGAATAACATTGAAATGCCATTAGAATCCACCATTTGCCTACCACATGCCTATAACATCGACGGAAAGCTGCAGTGGCGGGCGAGAGATATAGTTAGGTATCCGCAAAACCGCAATTACGGGTACCTACACACTTATCGAAATTCGACCGCTTTATCAAGTACTAGCGACCCACCCCGGCTTCGCACGGGTGCAATGCTGATAAATTATGCATGCATTATACATATAAAACTTCCTCTTGAATCACGCTATTTATTAAAAATAGTGACCGACCGAAACATGTTTCTTTGCCGAAACCGAAACCGAAACCGAAGGTTCGGTTTGGATTATAGTTTCGGCCGAAACCGAAACCGAACCTTTTATAAACGTGATTAAAACGTTGAATAAAATATCAGTGGGCCGTTTTTTCGAGAAATTATGAATAATGAAACATCTCGCTGGTCTAACTGACCGAGCGAGCGAAGCGTCTCCGTTTGAGCTTGGCCCAAAATTCTTTCGTATGTCCGGATATTTGGATGTTTGGATGTCCAGATGCTTTTCGGCTGTTCTCACCTAGAGGTCGTATTTCTTAATCAATTCTCATCAAATTTTGAGTACGTTTGATAAGTACATATAATAATTCATCGATTCTGTTTTTCGAAATTTAAAGAATATGGGAGTTGAAAGTGTAAAAAATAAACAGCAATGTTAAAACCAAACTCGCGAAGTCTACAGCTAATAGAGCCACTAGTACAGGAACAGGGTTCAAAGATTTAAAGAAGTTTTAACTTTGTCACCTTAGTGACCTTGGGTCTAAATGAAACTACTCAAAAAGTGAAAATGTTACATTAACCGTAAAACTGTGCGAGCGATCTGTTAATTGTAGGTGGTATAAAATAAAACAAGTTTATTAACAAAAAAAAAATACAATATTTTGAGTTCTAATTTTTGTAGTCAAAATCAGCCAGCCTCGAAAGGATAATTCAAGTTTACTTATTTTATTACGTACAGGCATACGCAACTAAGATGAATTTGAAAGTCGTTCAATGAAATAAGTAGACTTGCGCACTAATATCCGTCAATCTGTTCATAAACTAAAAAAAATAGCGTTTAGAATTACACTATGAGATGATAAATTCATTAAGTGGCTCTGTAAAATGTATAAGTCGTGATCATTTTTAGAAATGGCTATAATTTAAAATTGTCAACGCCCCTATCTCCACTATTAAAAAAAAAAAGAGACACTGAATCAACGTAAAAATACTGAATACTTATCGAACCTACTAACAAAATTTCATGAGAATTGGTTGAGAAATGCGACATCCATATATTCGGACATATGAAAGAATTTTGGGCCAAACTGAAACGGAAATGCTTCACTTGCTCGGTAAATTACTTGCCATTTTGCCTTCACTGAGCGAAGTGATTCAGCGGCCGGTCGAGTCAGACGAGCGACACCATATTGCCAGCCGTGCCGACTGACGAGCGCACACGACGTTAGCCGAACGCGACCGAAAGCACGATGTTGTAAGTTTCGGCGCGGCCGAAAGGTTCGGCTGTTTTTTGGCCGAAACCGAACCTTTGGCCGAAACATGATTTTTAGGCCGAAACCGGCCGAAACCGAAACCGAAACCGAAACTTCGGTCGGACACTAATTAAAAAAAACCGCATCAAAATCCGTTGCGTAGTTTTAAAGATCTAAGCATACATAGGGACAGACAGACAGACAGACAGACAGGAAGCGACTTTGTTTTATACTATGTAGTGATTTGTAGTGCAACTAATGTGATCAAATCTTAACACTCTCACGACCAGGTAAAAAAATTATAACTACCCCAGAAACCGACAGAGTCCGCTAGGTAGGCGCAATCCCACCCCAGACGCCGACAGAGCCCAACAAAAAAAACATTAATTTTTTTTAATTTTTCAAATATGGGTATGTGATTTTTTTTTTATATAAAATATGAGTTTGAGATGAAATGACAAAACACGTGTCCATTCTTTTTTCATGTTCTCCAACATATAGTGAAACCAGTAATTAATTATCGATTTGCTTGAACACATCTCACTCTACAGAAGTTAGAGGGTTTGACCAATTTTCAGTACTTTGAAGGACAGTTTGTCCTAGCAGGTTGAATTTGGGCAGCTAAAAAAAATACGTGTCTGCTATTTTACTTCTCTATAACATGTATCAAAATGAATCAAATCGGAGTCGGACAGTTGGGGACCTTTCCTTAAGTTAAGTTAAAGTCCTTGTTAGTAGAAGTTACGAGCGCCCACCAGGCGGGTTGTTGGTTGTGAAAGTAAGATTAGGATGATATCTATCTGTCATTAGGATCATAGTGTATATTATTCTGATGACATCGACATTCACGTCGTAGCAATAAAAATGTCCAACAAGTCTGATTGCATGCATCTCCCGAGTGCAATGGCGGCTGTAATGTCCATCTTCTTTCGATCCCTACCAGTAAAGGAAGCACCTCCATGTTTCTCCCGCTCTCGGCGAGAGTGTATAGCTGAAATCAATGACATCACGCCTGGATTCCATCACTGAATTCTCGCGTAAATCTCTCAAACCAGGAACCGATACCACAAGTTCATTTCAACGAGTAAATTACAATAAAAGATAAATTTCTTGTAGTACATAATTAGGTTATATATTTAGGTAGAAACTAACCGTTTCTCCAGGCGAGAGATCAGCGAGTTGCCTCACTATGATGTCGATGGCCACTTTCACGTCGTTGGTGTAGAAATGCTCAGCGATCTTCTTGCGGGAGAACAGGTCAATCACGAGCTTGAGAACAGAGTGCGCTGGCGCTGGCTCGTGGTCGAAAATGTGTACCGGGTCGTCTGGAATAAACATTACATTATCATTTCAACACAAATATGTTTGTGCTGAACATATGTCTTCCCAAACTTGACGGATTTGCCATCAGCTTGCTTGGTAAGCGAATGGGTGGGTTGTAGCAACATAGGCTTCACTTCTCCTGCTCAAAAAGTAGGTTACTTTAGCTTCGCGAAGGGAGAAGGGAAAGGGATGGAATAGCGGTATCAAAATATAGATTGCTAGCCAACAGCAACATCAGAAATAGGTCGGGGATCTGCTCGTTCAGTCTTTTAGCGTACATAAGAGTAATTAACGAATAGTTATTAAAAGAGCTCGTCTCAATATACCGGAAACGAGCCCTGAGCTTCTTCGGACAGATTATACAGACTATTGTAGTAAGCTGTGTCATCGAGCATCGTGCGGTCCACGCAGCATATAACCGCACTGAGTCGAAACTAATATATATGTAACAAAGACACAACGATAAAGACGAAAACAAGGCAATGTATCTTAGATCTACTTTGGATGCGATAACTTACCTTCCCGGTTCAGCAACAGCAGCACCTTCTCACAGAAGGTCTTCGCATTATCCCTGTTTTCCAGCGCATTGAGCAGTAGATTATCAACAGTGGTCTCAAACTGCAGATTGTAGGCCAACAGCAACGTTAAGAACAGGTCTGGGATTTGCTCGTCCACGTCTGTCTCAGGAGGATTCTCAATGAGGTCTAGAAGGAACTCGGCAAATTCTGAGCCGAGTATTTCTGAAAAAATAATGATAAGTATGAGTGATAAGGTATCGCTGGGGAGACATGGTCGTGGCATCTGCGTAAGCTTCAAGCCGAAAACTAGCGAGATAGTGCGAAGGATCGGAACAGTTGGCCAAATAGTTACTTAGTTAACCTTTCGAGCGCCAAGCGGCAAAGCAATTCACCGTGCCACTGACGCCAAACCAAAAAAAAAAAAGTGCTCCAAAATCAACAGAGATTGAAAAACACAGAAGATAGTGGTTTGAATTAGCATGTTTTTGACGTCAATAGGCGTCGTTGGCGTCAGTGGCACGAATTCCCGATGACGTGGTTTGCCGTCTTTGGCGGTCAAAGGGTTAAGTATGCGTGAGACATTGAAATAGAACTGACAAATATATTATGTATCTCGGGAGGCAGCGCCAGGGTTGCTACAACAGTACTCACCGAAGTGTGTGACGGGCAGTTTGTCGCCCATAGACAACACCATGGAGAGAAGAAGCGCGGAGTGCGAGAGGCGGCTGACGGCGCGAGGGTTGTCACGCATGTCTCGCGCTATTTCGGGCGGCAGCTGCGACAGTGCTAGGGTTGCCAACGCAGTGCGCTCTAGGCCACACATAACGCCAAAAGCCTGGGAAATACAAATATGTAATAATCAATATGCTAATCTATACTCACTTAGCCTGAGACTATCTATCACGAGGCTCAAACCTGGTCAAGGAAGCCGCGACATTTTGGTGTTCCGAAAGAAAAGCAAAATATTTTGTTTAACCAGGTTTAGCAATAGTTTAAGCCTTAGACTTAAGACTCTAAGGGATCCTTTTATAAATTGTATCTACATTATGATAAGGCTTGTTGAAAGAGTTTATTAGAAAATCAGTTAGCCATTTGCCCTTCCAAGCAGTTATCCAGATGCATTCTTAGAAATTAAAGAATTTGAAATAAGTCGCAAATAATAAATAAAAATAAAAATAAAAAGCCTTACTAAGTTGTCAAAAATATACAAATAACTTCCTAAAGGTACTGAGTAAATTGGTAGGTATCTAATATTACTATAAATATACTTTGCAGTAAGTATCTGGTTACATTACATTACAAAAACGAATTTTACTTAAACACTATAATAATTCACAAATTATGGATCCTCCCAGGTAAAGGCGTCTTCCAAAGATAGCCACTTTTCTCTATCTTCAGCTACGAGGGGCGAGTGGCGAATATCAAATGAATAATTGGATATTTTCAAAAAATACCTGCAAAAGAAGTTGTCTGAGCGGCCATCTTGTCTCCATCTGGTAGTACTGCACCAAAGTCGAGACATATGCGTAGCGATGACTGCTAAGCACGTGTTGCGATATATTCACGTCCGCATTGGACTGTAACAAACAATTCACTTTCCAATAAAATATGTTCATTGTATTGCATACGACTTTGGGCATTGTTCATAGAATTCTATAATTGTACTTAAAACCTAAGTCTTTTGAACGCTGAGTATGCTGAGGTGGTACCTTTTCATGACACAGCCATAATATTATAGCCTATTGTTTTATACTTTTTTATCATTTTTGTCACATCCTTTATATAATTATGTTTCGTCACGAATAAATGTATTTCTTTCATTCTTTCTTTCTCTCTTAACAGTTTAATCCAACTGGGAACAGGGCTGAATGAACGCGATCTAGCGCAATCGATAGCTTACGATTAAGTACGAGATATTAGCGATTTAAGTACGAGAACGAAACATACCATAACAGAAATCAGCTCAAGCAACTGCGTCTGTATATCATGTGCATCGTCATGCAGCGCCCATCCCCTCTGCTGCGCATCGTTAGCTGCCTTCGAGAGCGAGTTGAGCGCCGTCAGCATACGCATAGCATCGGGCGCCGCGTCCATTGCGTTCTTAGGGCAAGTGATGTTGCTGTTGGCCTCCCGGAGAAGAGCATCGATGATGGAGCGTGCGGCACCGCCTGGGAGGAACTCCTGAAAACATTTTTTTTTATCTGGAATTATGAATTTTTTAGACTATCTGACTTTGTATACAATTTAAAATCACGCATTGAAAGACAATACCTCTATCTATCTATATATCATCAGTGTTGCACACATACAAAAGGTCTTCACACCAAATGACAATCAGAGTAAAAATGTTTCAAATGGTCGTTTACCATTCCAATTTCAGATCTTTTGTAATTTTTTTTCCACTATTTTGCTCTGATTTAAGAAATCATTGCTCTACTTCAGAGTTTTAAGCAAGTGTTAAGCGTGATTACTGGGCATTAGGCTTCTGATATCATAGTAGAACTTTAGAGAGCTATGGAGCTCAAATTAACATTAAAATATAATTCATATGCACAAACCCACTAATGAGAATGTTGCGATGTCTCCGGAATGGGTGAGTGGAAGGGGAGGTGACTTACTCTTAAAGAGATGAGGACAGTCTCAACTGCCACTTTAGACATCTCATGGCTAAGCTGAGTCTCCTTGCGCACCGATTGCACTATATCGTAGATGACATTGGGTTTGATGCTCTCGCTGCTGTCCTGGCTGTCATCCTGGTTGTCGGTGTCCGAGGACAGCTGGTTTGAGGAGGTCTTACTGATGCCTCCTCGCTTGCTATTGTCCTCATTTTCTAATAACAAAAAATACCATGTGCTTTATTTTTAATCACAATTATGTTTTACTAAATGATTTTTAATGTCAGTAAATTTACACCTATTGATATATTGTATTAAATCTATATAGCAATCAAAAATTCTATGTTTCTAAACAAAAATATAATATAGACTAGTAACAAGGCAAGTGTATTGGATTTGTAAAGAATATAACACGAGGAAACCAAGAAATTTGATATCAATGTAATTGCAATTACAGATGTTATCTGGGTTGCATTTTATTAATTTAAACACAAGCAAGTGAAAAAGGTGCAAGTATCCACAGACAACAAGCCCAATAAGGATTGAATTTCTGTCAGAAAGCAGCTGTCTCAAAATACTTACTAAATACTTGCTTGAGATATTACAAAAAATATTAAATTGTTGTTGCACTTACCAAATCTGATGTGTACATCAATTGTTTTTAAGTCAACAATGCCTTCAGAATTATATATAATGTGTTATTTCTTTTAATTGACATACACATATCAGTTTTGGAAAGTGCAATGATGAAATAAATTACTTACCAATCACAGATTTAGGCGAAGAACTATCCCTTTCCTCACTAATATACTGCTGCGACACAACAGGCCTCAAGTCAAAAGACGGTGACACACCGTTAGGCGGGGTAGCATCGTCAAGCCGCGGTGGTGGTTTGGGAGCTTGCGGTTTCTTGTTCTGCGTCTTTACTGACACTTGAAGCTGTTTCTTCTTTTCACTCAATCTAGCTAATAATTCTTGCTTCTGGCCCGACATGGCATTCTCCTCGTGTAAAGATTTAATGCAATTATTCAAGAATGCAAGAAAGAATTCCGGCTCCACCTAAAAGATTAACCAAACTGAAATACTGGTCTAATTGAGTTCTAATTGTAAAATTAAATAGGAACGAGCCTGACCTTGACTGTAGCCACGTAATTGGAGGGCACGAATCCTACTTGACCTTTTCTATTAACAACATGCCACCAATTCCGCTGTTTAACGTTCTGTTGTTGCAGGTAAAAAAATTCGCCCTCTGTAAAGCTCAACGTTTTCGCCAACGTTGCTTCGAAGTCGTACAAAGCCTGGAGCATCTCATTGTCCTCTGTAAACCATTATTAACAGCGCATTCACAACAATAACGTTATCCACACCCAGAAGTTAGTCGATGCGAATAATAAGCAGTTTACAATGCTTACCAAGGCCGTTTTGACTGTCACCCATGGCTGATAATGTAATAAACCTGTAAAAATAAAATTGTACCGATATTCAGTGTTTCGTTGCGGTTTTCAGCATTATTTATATTTGCAATTTTAAATAATTCGTCTATCAAGAACCATCAACAAAGTATATATAAGTTACTCTATGAAATCAATTTCATTTTCCGTTTGACAGTTTCTGCCTGTGTTGTCATATTGAATAAATAATATTAATATAAAACAACCAAACGTCGCCACTGTCAAATAATTAATCAAAAATATTATATAATATATAAAGAACTAAAAAAAAAACATTTGTACGTTTAAATTAGTAGTACATATTATTCATCTGTGGTTTAAATTCATGAATATAAGATATGTCAGTGTTGCTGTAGTAATAATTGACTAAATAGTTTCGGTTTCGCCTATGAGTTTCGCGTTTATAGGGTAAGCTTTAGCTTCATACTAATTAATTAATGAATACTAAAGAAATATTTCTTTTATGCAAATACAGGGTACTATTTTTGGGCCTTAAAAATGTCAATAAATCAAATTATTAATGGTTTAGTCAGCAGATACTTAAATTAAATTATAATGTCAGCGAAAGTTCACCATATAACGCGCACTACTCAAACGCGCGGATTGGACGGATCCCCTGCTGCACCGCGGGAGCCAATCGCGGCTCGGAATCGTGCCGTGCCGCGCGTGAGCGAGCGGTTGGATATACGTTCCCGCCGCTCCCGCGCAGTCCGACAACCGACGCGATACACTTAGTGTCCCTTGCCTTAACTTAAACGTAATTCTGTGTTTTCACAAGTGTATACTGCACAATATTCTAATAAGTTCCCCATGTGTACTAAGGTGCAACTACTTATTGAATAAACTGAAGTCAGATCTAATTTGTGTCGCGTATTCACTTCACATAGCCTTAAAATAACCCAATCAACGAGCTAGCCGGCGCTACAACCATCACTTTTTGCTGAAACCAAACTAATAATATTTTGCATTTGCAGACGCTCGCTCTTTGGTTTATTTTAATAAACACATACATGACAATATATTTACAATATTTACAATATTAAAAACTATTGATAATTCGCACCCTTGGTAAAACAAAGCCACATCTGCAAAATGTGCACTTTACAGGAGAGCAGTTTAAAAATTCTCCAAGTGATTTTTGCTGATAACATTTTTGCGTTTCGTCGAATTGTCATGTACTTTTGCATATAGGTTTATATTAATGTAATCAATTAAATGTGTTATGTCCCATTTAATTTAACGCATTATTTTTAAAAATAATGTAACGGATGTGCACATACGGCTATTTATTACCAAGCATCAGCCGACGTATCAGCAGATCCGAAATTATTTTACAAAAATCTACGTGACGCATGTGCACATACGTCTTTGTTTTATGAATAACCCTTGAAATTATGAGGTCGTATATGTGTAAAATATTATATTTCTATAGAATCTGAAAGATTTAGGTATCTGTAAATGAATATTATTTCAAGTGAACTTATTTTACAGAATTATTTACTTAAATAACTAGGCAGCAATGAGTAAAAATACTGTGGTTTGCTACTAGAACACAGTAAGTGCAAGAAGATAAAACAATGTTATAAATTTTAATACATATTAACTTTTTATCGGCGTGATAAGGTATCATCACTTACATAATAATTTCCATAAAATATGTACTCCATAAATAAAATAAGCGTTAAAAACTGAAACTAGTAAGTAACAACTCGTTCATACTAAACACTATATAAATTTTATTTATAAAATACCCGTACTTGTATTATATAACTTAATAAACGAATAGATAAGAATATTAAACTTTTTGATAGTAATATATACAACTGTTACTTAATGATAAGCCATAAAACATGAGCATTGACCTGAGCTTGGTTTTACGAAACACACGAATGTTTTAAGACCTAATAATTATATAAGTCATAAACTGTTTTCATCAAAGGCCTTAAAATTTGTATCAGTTGATTATTTTACTATGCAGCGTTTTTGTGGCAGTGTTAAGATTAAGAATGACTATAAAGTCCAATGCAGGAGTGACAGTGATGTAGATTGACATTTCGATAAATGGTCGTTAGATGACCGAGCTGGTGAAACAACCCTCCTCTCATTATGGCGTCTCCTCTCGCGTTTTGCGGCTAAAACCTGAAACAAGCTTTGATTTCTCAGTCTTACAGTCTTCGGCTAAAGACTTGCTCCACTTGCTATGCTCGTCGGCTAGAGTTTCCTAGTCTGCTGGGCTGATGCCAAATGCCGGCATTGCTCGCTTAGTGCAGTCCTTGAAACGCAACATGGGCCTCCCCACATTTCAGGGTACACAGTAAGCGAGTGGCATCCATACGGTGCACATGCTTCCCCAGCCATCACAATCTACGCTGTTTAAGCATTGCAGAAATCCTGGAAAACTGCGCGACTTACAACACACATTCGTGACCCTGTCTCGCCAAGTGATATGAAGTGTGACTGCTACGAAGGCACCGCAAGTGGAAAATATTCAGCCTTATTTCTTGCTTGGCATACGACGTACTGGTTTCAGTTCCACACAAAACTATACTCAGAACACAAGTTTGATACACAAACACTTTGCTCTTGATTGTCAGATAGTGACTAGTCTAGAATCCTGCACTGAGCTTCCCAAACATTGTAACCGCTTTACCAAGCCGGTTCCCGATATCCACATTCAGTGACAGATTGCTTGACAAGTGGGATTGCTAGATAAGGGAACTGGATCTACAACATCAAGGGACACGACACTATCCAACAAAATAGTTGGTTTCTGGTGAAAACCTTGCGCCAGAACAACTGTCTTCTTAGCATTAATGGACATGGAAAAGAGAGAACAAGGGTGTGCGAACTTATCGAAAAGAATCTGTAACTCTTGGGAATTTTTTGGCAACGAATGCGGCATCATCGGAAAATAACAGTGAATCGATGTATACGTTTACGACGAGACCTCAACAGGAAAAAATCATAAAGTTTCCCTTCTGCTCTTGTGTGTAAAGTGTATCCCCTAAACTAAAGTTCCCAAATGCAACCTTCAGAAGCAGGGAAAAAGATGTCGAAAAGTATTGGATTGGAGGCAATACTCGGCCGCAGTCCCTCCGCATGTCGAACAAAGCAGAAGTCCGGCTGTCATGAACAACAGCACCGTGCGTGGAAACATTTAACTAGGTTTAAAAGTTTTGGTGGACATCTGTCGAGAGCAGGGCCTTCCTTCTTATATTTTTTTGCTTTTACTGTTACAAGCACATCATATGCTAGCATGATGAATGCATTAGTAAGTAGTAACAGGTTATTTTTTCGCTGATAGGGTCGGGTAGAGCAGATTCTTCTAAGTTCGCTTTGTCGAAGATTTCCTCGTGTCCCAATATTTGGAGATTCCTTTAGAAACTTCAAATAACGAAAAGAATAATCACTTCTCTAAAAACGGCATCATAGAAATAAATACAATATGATAAATATGTTAAGATCTACAAATAAGTAGATTTTATTTGTAGGTAAAGTTCGTACAGTTCATATAGGTAATACAAATAAAAAAAAGATAAATTTCAGGGTTTTAGATGGTCGGAATTACAGGTAAGACATTTAGTTATTACATATTAATAAAACGTTAGATTTTTTTTACAATAACATGCTTTTTTATACCTTCAAACTTTTTGATAACGACGCATCTTAAACTACGACCTAAAATAACGCAACATGTTACGATGCGACTATGAATAGTTTGTACAACAACGACGCAAATGAATATACGACCATAATTTAAAAAAACAATTAAATTACCTTAAACTCTTCTTATAACATTATGGCAATATTGCCTAACATGTTTGTTAAAAAAAAATTAATTAGTTAAAAATCGATAAATAACGTCTAATGTGATCATGCGACTGGCTATTTAATCTCAATAATTAGAACTCAAACAGTCGTATGTGCACATATGATTGTTTATAACAAGATAATTTTCTTGACCTGTAAAAAGTACTTATCATTACCGGTTTCGTTTTCCGCATCCATTGTCGCCGATTTAGATCCAAAACGCAACGCATGATCACAGTCCGGTAACACCGACGCATCTGACTTTACGACAACGCGCGCGCCGATATGCGCTCACAGGAACGACGTCAAAAAAGGACGCATACGCATTTGTAGCATTATTTTACGTCGCCTCTTCACTTGCGTCGTTTTCCGCTTAAAATATCTCAGAAACGACAAAAGTTAAAATTATAAAAAAATTCTACCGTGTAGAACGCATAATTCTAAGGATATTTCCGTAATAAAACCACTTTTGACGCAAAGTCACATGTTGCATTATTTTACCAAGCGTGCGAATTATAAAAGAAAGGATAATTTTATTGTATGTACAATGGCTTATAAATAAAAATAAAATTTGCAGACTGTTTAATAGTGTTTTTCTACTCCAGTACTTTCTTCTGTCATTTATATAGTTACTAACTAATATAAAGACATAAATTATGAAAGTCTGTAAAAGTCTATACTCTATTGCCCAAAAAAACACTGCTAAACGATGTTATAATGTCACCAAAAAAGCATCACTTAGACTCACAGATTACAAGATAAACAGCTGCATTCACACAATTTGCAATTTAAAAAAAAGCTTAATATTAGTTGGCATTGCTGCCAACTTAAAAAAAAGTTTTATCTTCAGTGCATGGATGTTTAGTATAGTGAACAATACCTTTATGTATAAGTTCATATTTTTTTGACAGATGGACGTCAATAAAAAAAAAGTTTATCAGAGACTATTTTTTTTTTAATTTTGTTGATTCCGAGCGGGAACATGTAATTATTTTCTTTGTTGTTTATTTGCATTTTATTTATGAAATGTCGAGTCGTAGAAAAAGTATTTTATGCAAAAACACTCGTGGCATCTTTCTTACGATGTTCGCTACGCTCAAATCGTAACCCATGCCACTCGCGTTTTTTGCCCCCTCTTATACAACGGTTGCATAAAATTCTATTAAAACACGGATTAACTAGACTAAGTAGGTAGTCCGTGCTGTTCTGTCTGAGCGGGTATAACCTTCTATACATGGAGTTAAGCTAAGTAGGTACTTACTAGGTTCGTTGTACGCTGTATTAAATTTATACTTCTGTGTTTCTATCAAAATTGTCTAACGGCAAGTGTTTACGTTGAAATCTACCGCTGGAGCGCCCACGCGAATCGTCTAGGTATACGCAATGTCATCGCAAGCGCATTGTGCTATCGAATGTAGATAGTAGTTTTAAGTTCAAAATATGCATGTGACTGCTTTTCCTACTGATCTTGTAACGAGTACACGTCTCTGTAAAGTTTATTCTGGAGTTTTACTATCCAAGACCTTCAGCCTGGAACAGCAAGGTTAAGTTTGTCTACTTGTCTCTTAGTACAGTAGGTACAGTCACGTAGTTATACGTACAGTATATTTTTAGCAGGTTCAATATACAGTTTTCACAGGTAGTACAGAACCCTCGGTGCGCGAGTTCAACTCAGGAGTTCATCTCTATACGTGCCACAAAACCAATTAGTTTAGTTCATAGTTATTATAGGTATTGCTGAATGCTGTAGTGACACAGATCGCGGGTGCTTCCCATTTATCGTACGAATCGTGGCGTCATAGACCATTGTTGTAATGTAGGTTGTTAATAGTTCTATATGGCTCAACCACGTGATATGGGTTAAATAGGACTCCGAATATTGGGGCAGGCACTTGCGTAGGAGCAATTACTCATAACATAACTTAGGTAAGAGTAAATTCGGACATTTGTCACTAGAAAAAAAACATAAACATTTGACGCATTCCAATAGGATGCCAATAGGCATCTATATACTTTCACCAGTTAAGTAAGTAGGTACCTTACGGTGTCAATTCATATAAAACCGATTGCCTTTTAATGTACCACATTGTACAAAATTCAGTCAGCATTTTAAATACAAGTTGACCCAATAATAACACATCGTTAGAATAAGAAAAATATACCTAGGTATGTATAGGTAGTAAATAGGTAAATATTACTTGATGATAAGTAACGTCGTAAAACACTGACAAGAAAAAGCTATAAAAATTGTTACTTATTTCATGTTTTTCCTGTTACATGTAAGAACGCGTCTTTTATTATTAATACTTAACAAGAATGTGTTGTTATATTTGGAGCACGTACCGTAATATTTGTAGCTTTAATACCGTCTTACAACATAATATCGAAACTACTGGAAATGAAACAGAGAGGTTAAGTTTCCTAGGAGCAAGCAAAAACAATATTTTGTCTAGGTAGGGGAAACTGAGGAAGATTGTGACAAAGCATTGTCGATAAAGTGGATTTCTTGGAACTAATACACAGTTATTAATCAATTAGGAAGCTTATGTAATGTGGTACTGCTAGGTATTCAATAATCCGGACAGTTTTCTCTACAACGTCTGCTCAGAAGTCGATACTTTAATTTGTTTTAGTATTATTTTAGTAACATTTTATTCCTTAAAATACATATAGATCTGCGTGAGGCGATGTAATGTTTGATCTCAACTCATTTTAGCCCCTTCTTTTTATTATTTTTAACTTATTTATTATTGTAGCATTTAATATTAATAACAAGCACCAAAACTCCTCGGTCTCCCCTGCCGATTAATATTTTAGCGAAATATGTTTAAGCATTTAAAATGCTTAGGCAAAACATATAGGTGGCAACAAAATGTTTTATAGTTTTATTCCGAAATAGATTACTGATTAGTAAACAATTACTAACTGAAATTTTCACAAACTAAAGTAGGTAGATATTAGGCATATTGCTATAAATTATAGTCACCGTAAAACACAAATAAATAAAATAAAAATAAGTTTCTGTCAAAAATGTCATTTTAGTGGCAAGCTTTTATAGCCGACTGTACTTTTCTTTGGATATCCATCAAATGCTCACTGAGACGATTCTAAAGAGCCCAAGCTCGGTAGGATTGCTTTTTCTACTAAAGAGTTTCTATGGCCACCTTCCAGCTTCATCATCAGATCAGCCCCATGGTACCATATTATTGTATTGTCATCAAAGTTAAGTAAGTATGCAAAATTTCAGCTCAATCGGTTGACGATATCTGCTTCAAAATTGAGTTGCAAGATTTCACCCGAACAAACATACATTAAACATACAATGCAAGTTAATAAAAAGCTTGTAATAATAAGTTTCTGTCAAAAATGTCATTTTAGTGGCAAGCTTTTATAGCCGACTGTACTTTTCTTTGGATATCCATCAAATGCTCACTGAGACGATTCTAAAGAGCCCAAGCTCGGTAGGATTGCTTTTTCTATTATAGAGTTCCTATGGCCACCTTCCGGCTCCATCATCAGATCAGCCCCATGGTACCATATTATTGTATTGTCATCAAAGTTAAGTAAGTATTCAAAATTTCAGCTCAATCGGTTGACGATATCTGCTTCAAAATTGAGTTGCAAGATTTCACCCGAACAAACATACTTAGATACATACATACATACATACATTGCAAGTTAAATAAAAGCTTTTAATTAAAAAGAACTCGAGACTACGGACTCCTTGCCCTTCAATTTATTCGGACAGCAGATCATTTGAGAAACGTGAAAAAATAATGTAATTTTGCTTATCAAATGGTATATCTATTCTCTAATGCGCAAGCTGGTGGGCTCTTGGCCGGTTTGTTTTCCTTACAGCTGACCGTACATCCGGTAATTTTATAAAGATGCAGAGTCAGCCACCGGCTAAGCTTGCACCATAAATTGGAGTGGTTTTTTTTTTCGAAATTTTCTCTTCGTCACGACCTAGCGAAATTTAATTATTGCATTTAAAAACAAAAATTTCTAAAATCGGTTGAGAACTCGCTGAGATCTGCGCATTGTCACAAAGTCCATTCGAGTCGATGCATGGGAGCTTCGCTCCAATTAAGGTAAAAATTAGGTACAATCTGACAAAAAAGAGTAGAAATTAAAAAGTGGCAATACTGTATAGTGTCGTCCCATTCTAATCAATCTAAGAATACGGAGACGACACTACGGTTTTGCTTCTTTTTAATTTGTACTCTTTTTTTGTCAGACAGCAGTTCTCTCGAATTTGGGATCCGCAAGCAGTTTTATCATTACAAGCAATATACTATAGTATCAGATTCTCTAACTAAAAAGTCCCGAGGGACTCGAAATGCGTCATACTTATGAGTAATCTCGCTACGTACCTACCCATAGATAACAATGTAAACATCTCGGTCACCCAGGTCATACGATATTGCTTTATGCTAATAAACTAACCAAACAAAGAGACCACAGGCCTTCCCCTTTCCCCTTGGCTTTGTTTTAAGAATGCCTGCGGGAAAGTACCTGTATTTCCTCAAACCGCTGTATAAATAGCCAACACAGGATCACAACAATTAATACAAGTTTAGCAGTTGAGCTCGCAAGATGTTGAAAGCAACTCTTGCGCTGGGGCTCGTCCTCACAGTGTTTGTAGCTGAGTCGGCATCACAGAGATTTATTCAGCCCACGTTCAGGCCACCGAGACGGTTTCCTAAATCAAGACCAATCCGAATAGCCAGAGAAGCGGGCGAACTGCCACCATCATTATATGAAGATCCTGTCTCGGCAATAGAAGTGGAGTCATTATATAGAACTGTCAGAAGCCTCGATTCGCCTAGTGCAAAGCGCGGAGGCGGCAGTCATTCAACATCATCAAGAAACCGTGACACAGGAGCAACACATCCTGGATATAATCGTCAAAACGCTCGCAGCGTCGATTCACCCAGCGCCAGGCGAGGCGGCGGAGGTCCGAGAACTTCCAGTGGCAGCAGGGACACTGGCCCGACTCATCCAGGTTATAACAGAAGAAACGCACGAGAGATCAGACTGCCTGGCCATCTTAATCCACTCAGACCGAAGCCTCTGTACCCACGTCCAACTTTTCCAGCCCCAGTACCTCGTATTCCTATTTATGCTAGGACGGCCCGCGATATTCAATTCCCTGGAGTAAGGAAGCCTACTCACCGTGATGTGATAATTCCGAACTGGAATCCTCATGTTAAAACAAATCCTTGGAATAATCTTGGAGGAAGAGGTCGTCATGGACGAAGTATAGACTTTATCGAGGAAGTAAATGATGCCGAATTTGATGAACGTCCAAATGAAAGAGTGGCAAGAGACGTCCATATTAGTGAGTTGCCCAGAAAGCCAACCCATCATGATGTGATTATTCCGAATTGGAATCCTCATGTTAAAACAAATCCTTGGAACAGAATTGGAGGAAGAGGACGACATGCGAGAAGTATAGATGTATCCGAAGATATTTTGGACGATGAAGAATTTGGTGATCTTCAAATTCCTAATTAATGATCTCTAGGTACCTCGGTCGCTTATCCGTGGGAAATGCGTTTGGGTGCTGAACCACAAGAACACAATATAGGTATTGTTAATGCACTCACATACTTGAAAAGATAAATACGTAACGAAGCATCTATTATATGTTACTTTGTTATAATTCCTTTATAAATAGAATCGATATTGATGATCAAAATTAATATTTTTATATTACGGGGCGATAAACGGGCGATCTTATGTTATTCAATTTACGACATTTCAATTATTCATAGAGATTAGCCCCATACAAGATCGTCTACCACGCAGTTTGTGAAATATTTAGGTCCCATATATGAATAAAATTTGACAAGTAACGACTTACCTTTAATGACTAAGCATAACAATATTTACGTGGGTGAACCCTGCGAGGTATCTACCTACACAAGTTGTCTTACGGTATAGTTATTATGTATTCATTGAAACATTAGGGTGCTCCTCACCACGAGCTTTCGTTTGTTATGTAATTCTTTTTATGAATATTTCATTTGTTTTTTGATACATTACAGGCGAATGGTCGCGGTAAGGCAGTACCCTTAATATATATTTTGAGACTTCGGCAACCAAATGTGGACATATTCCTTTGTTATTTTATTATTATCGTTACCTAAAGCGTTATAAAGGTGCTTGTGGCAAAGCTTATCTTGTTATTGCTTATAGATTCTACTATCTATGGGTACCTACTTTTATCTATAAGCTACATAACTGTCTTGTTATCAGAGTATCAACATTTAATATTGACGAAAAAAGTGGATTTTATCATGATTCATTCGTAGCTCGTATAGTACAGCCCGTCTAGCACAACTATGCTTCGCGACTCTTGTCGCGCGACATAGCATCGCCCGTCAGTCTCTCACAGTACCTACTGCACAAAAAAAGATAGATAAATATCACGCGCGAGTAGAAGTCGCGTATTACAGTTGTGCTAGAGGTTCAGAGCTTTGCAAAACGCTCTTCATTATATTTGAAGACTATTATATAAAAAGCGCATGAAACAATAGCATGATTCGTCATCGTGACGTAGAAATAAATCAATACATACTTAAATGCAACTTTATCTTTACCTATCTTCGTCTAACAAGATTAAAATTAACCTGAAGTCGACGCGAGGTGCATGCGATGTATATTCACGATACACGACATTGATATCTAATCCAAGTGACACAATGATACATACTTCGTAACGACGTTGTCGATGAACGTGAAACTCTATTAAATCTACTATCTACTCTATATTAAAAGAAATCTAAAAATATATAGGTAGGTTATTGAGATGCTTTAGGCAAAAAACTGACGGATAATATTAGTTACATATATGTGGTCTAGTACCCATTATCTTATTAAGAAGGGGTCCTTGCGGATACATTTCGACCCAATGGGATCTTTCATGTAGATAGGTACCCCTTGTCGCACCTACTCAAAGGATTGTTCCACCGCCTTCATAGGTATATCGGATGATGGAACCAGTTGGTAGTGCCTGAAATTCCTTCGGTTCTGGGTAACCAATACCGAATTCCTTCATTCTAAGTCTGGCGAGGGTACGACATCGACACAGTATGTGCTTCATTGTCTATGCCTCCTCGCCACACATTCTACAATCTGTATTGTCAGACAGTCCCAGTTTGGTCAATAGTCCTTTGACCCCAAAGTGTCCACTAAACACACCCGTTATGATTCGAAGATGTCCTTTGCTGTACTTCCAAAGTTTCTTGTTCCAGCCTGATTCTATAGCTTTCCATGAATAGCTAAGCTTTGAGTGCCTCAAGCCTGCCATTTTCGTCCACTCTTGTTGGTGCTGGTTTTTGGCATAATCCTTGATGGCTGTTGTAATGGTTCCCTGCGAGAGGCCCACACATGGTTCAGGTCCTATGAAACTTGTCGCAGACCCTTTTCTAGCATCTATATAAGTACGTATATCGTCGTCTAGTACCCATAACACAAGCCTTCACGAGCTTAATTTGGGACTTGATCGATTTGTGTGAGGTTGTCTAAAAACTTTTTAAGGTTCCAGACCTACGATTGAATAAAACGGAACTCTTATGGGATCACTCGGTTATGTTGGTCTGTCTGTTTTATGGGGTGACATTTGTAAAAAAGCTATTGGGTCTGAAATTACTTTTATCAAAAAGTAACTCCTTTGGATTTTATTTTCGTATTTGATTACAATATTTATAATACTAATTCGAAAAAAGGTCGACCTTTAAAGTTACTTTTACGGGTTACCGTCCTCGCAAAGTTCACTCAGCTAGCCATGTTTACTGTTTAGCTGACAACTTTATTACAACATCTTTATGAGAACAGATGACCGCATTTATACGTCACAATTATATTTATACCTTGTTGAGAGTATCCTAAAAGTTGCTTTGTTTATTTAAAATGTTGCCCTTGGGTCTTCTCCAAAATTTTAAGTAACTTAATGTTGTAAATGTAAGTAAGCAGAAAAACACTTAATAGCGAATGGAAAAACTTGATAGGTACGCCTAAGAAACTTCCTTCTCAATTGATCAACACTGGTCGATTGGGCACAAAAGGCCCAAAGCAAACAACCGGAATCTTGAGTGGAATTCACAACATCAGACTTATAATTAAATAATAAAATAGTGATCCATGTTCTAAATCATAGTCAATGTGACATGAGAAAACGAAGCCAGAGGAGAGGTAATTATAAATAATAATTGACGATGAACTCGTTAGGGCGGCGCGCAGTACCTACTTACACACATTTTGTAAATAACTACTTGGAAAAATAAATGATCCAGGTACATAATTATATAGCTCTCATGTTGCATCAAAAGCTGAAAAAATGCCGATTTTGTCACTAGAAGCAAGGCTTTCAAAACAATTTATTCACTATAAGATCAACGAAAATACTCGTAGGTACATATATACAAACGGCCGGTTAACAAAGTAATTTGGCGAGTTACTGGTCTGTAAAAACTTCCCGATATTTCTATTGTGTCCCGATCAAAGGGATTCCATTTTCTAGAATAAAATATTAAAGCAGGAAAACGTAACAAAATTGCGTCATCCTCCGAGTAGTTGTGCTCGAACAAAATATTGCGTCTGCCGTCGACGAAATAACGATACCCGACGTATTACAAAAATATTGATGCTCTGTGTCGAAATAAATGTTGTATCTGGATGTACCTACCTGAAGTAAGTGTGAGTGCCTTCGATCAGATTTTTATTAAATGAGTAAATAGCTACCTGAGAGAATCTTACTGAAATCGACCTAGGCTCTAACTAAACAAAACTTGTAGTATGTATCCCATCAAAAACATAAATGTTAAATTAGAGCCAAGTTCTCGCATGCAACGTTGTCGACTTCGCCGACAAAAGAATTGAGATCTATATGGGCGCCAAGTTCTTTGCCCTAAATTTTTTAGATACAAGGACATGCGACATACTCAATGCATTTATTTTACTTGGGGTGTAATTCAATATCAAGACTGGACTT
Organism: Apotomis capreana; assembly: GCA_947623375.1. Taxonomy (NCBI): domain Eukaryota; kingdom Metazoa; phylum Arthropoda; class Insecta; order Lepidoptera; family Tortricidae; genus Apotomis; species Apotomis capreana. Next base: position 17,493,002 of record OX392506.1, on the reverse strand, counting down.
GGCTAGTTTTTACATATAAATGTATATTACATTTGTCTAATCATTAACCTATTTTCGTAAAGGTATGTACGCAAGTTAGTGTACGTCCTGTTACTTATACTGTTAGCTTGATAATAATACTATGTTACTTTGATAAAATTAAGTCAGTTTGTGAAAACTAGCCAAGTCAAATCTTGATATTGAATTACACCCCAAGTAAAATAAATGCATTGAGTATGTCGCATGTCCTTGTATCTAAAAAATTTAGGGCAAAGAACTTGGCGCCCATATAGATCTCAATTCTTTTGTCGGCGAAGTCGACAACGTTGCATGCGAGAACTTGGCTCTAATTTAACATTTATGTTTTTGATGGGATATCATTACTTTTTGTACAGAAATTTGAATTGACGCCCCACCTGTCTTGACTAGAGTGACGCGGGGTAGAGGGAGGGGCCGGACCGCTCCTCGCCACGCCGCGCTCCCGCGCTTCGCTATCCGTCCCCGCGCCACGGCAATTTATTAACCTTCTCTGTGTGTGTGTGTGTGTGTGTGTGTGTGTGTGTGTGTGTGTGGTGTGTGTGTGAGAGAGAGAGTGCCATCTTACAAACAAAGAAAGAACTTTCCAAATCGGTTAATAAATGACGGAGTTCTGAGGCAACAAGCATAAATAATAATAATAATAAAACTAAAAAATATCACTGTTTTTGATTTTTATATGTGTACACACACAATTACCAAGCTGAATGCCAAATTTCATCTTTCTAGGTCACCTGGAAGTGGGTTAGGTTTTTGATTACTAGTGAGTCAGTCAGTCAGTGATAAAAATGCCGTTTTTTGGACGTCAATATCTCAATAACTATTTCATCTACATTTATGAAATTTGTGGTTCTAGTTGTTCTCAGGGACCTAAATACATAAGCCAAATTTCATTTTTTTCTGTTGAATAGATTTGGAGTTATTGAGGGGTCAAAAGTGGCTCCAAACGGTTCGTGTAATATAACACACGGCTGCTGCTCGCCAGTTCCTGCGGTGAACTTGGCTGGACACGCTGCCGCGTGTCTAGATACTACAGAGGACGATATTATGTACAATGAGCTGCAAATTCATTCATAGACGGGTCATGCTGCGATTGGAACGCGTACCTACTTCACAGGTCATTGTGTATTTATTTACTATACATTAACCTTTTGAGCACACAGTCGGCTGTGGCCGTCAACAAAAAATCGTGCCCCTGACGCCACGACGGCCACAGCCGTCCAAATTTCAATGACCAAAAACTTTGTAATTCTAACCGCTACAAGTATTTTTCAATCCCTGTTGATTTTGGGGCACATCTTTTTTTTTACTCTGGCGTCAGTGGCACGGTAAATTGCTAGACCGCTTGGCGGTCAATAGGTTAAAAACATATATACGTATATCCTTATTTTCATTAAAAACTAGCCCATATTTATTTGTAAGTAAAATTATAATTATTTCTCGGTAGTTAATGAAATAAATAAACAACCTCACACAAATCGGCCTATAGTCGTCGCAGCACCATCAGTAGGCGCGTGTTTTGAGCAATAGACGATAGATACTTATATAGGTAAATACATCGAAAACCTCCAGGACCCAGGAACAAATATTCGAGTTCATCACACAAATATATGCCTTTGCTGGGATTCGAACCCAGAACCGTCGGTTTAGTAGCCAGCTGCACTACGACTGCGCCAACCGCGCCTTCATCTCAATAACAAGTAAAGTCGTAGATTGTTTTACAAGGGACTAAAATAACTCATTATTTGACACGAAGCAAATAGATACATTAACTATTATATAACTTAAAAGAAGATTTATTTTCATCGTGTAAGTACACACCTAGTTTCCACTTGTTAGGTTCATAGAAACGAGCATTTCCACTAATTAGAAAGCTTTTTCAATCTAGAGATAGGCATAATATTTAAGACAACTTAATACACGCTACAGTTACGAAATTATACGAATACATCTCAGAATACCTTTCAAATTAATTGGGAAGTGAGTTTCTATAGCAACACCGTCCTTTCAGGTAAAATATAACATCTGATACTCGTAAAGGCGAAATAAAAGCTTTCTAGGGTTCCTTATTCATAGGATAACAACGAGAACCTATTACTAAGCCTCGACTGCATGTCTGTCCTTCAGTTACAGGGCTATAGTATCTATAGTACGGTTATTGTAAGGATATCGTCGCTATACCAACAAAACCCAAATATAAAGTAAGAACTAATACAAAATCTTTATTGCATGACAACCAGATATTTGTTTGTGGAGAACCCTTTGTACGCGGGATCGACTCGCATTTTGACCGGTTTTTACGAAATATTCTAACAATCTCATCTCCCTTTCTATACTTGTCATCATTATATTGTTCAGAACTTGCATTCACGATCCCAGTTTTACTGTAACAATATTAAATGATCCCGGTCTGCAGTCTTGTTGAATTATTCATTGGTATAAACTGACAAGAACCGTTTTAGACCGGGCAAAATAAAATACCACGATATTGTTTACATTTCTAGACACTTTTCTTATTACGCTTTTATATCTTGAAGTTTAGTTTCCTTGCTTCCGAGCGATGAGAATAAATCTGTATTTGCTGAATTTACTCTAATAATAATGATAACCTTTCAAGGTTGTACGTTTTACGCAACACTAGATTATCTACTCATGGGATCATGAAAAGAGAAATCTGAACGATCCATCCATACATTGAAACTGTAAAACATCAGTTACGCTCTAATTCTGGCGCCAGTTCAGTTTATTAGTGACGACGCATTTGGCGCAGTTTGTAGATCACCTGCCTGCTGAGCCAGCGGTCCCGGGTTCGAATCCCGGCCAGGGCAAATATTTGTGTGATGAAGTCGAATATTTGTGCTTGGAAGGTTGTTCTATTTCTTCATCTATATAACACAAGCTTTCTTGAGCTTAATTTGGGACCAGATCGATTTGTGTGAGGTTGTCCGATATTTATTATATTTATTTATTATTATTCTGGACTACGTAATTCATTCATTTTCACCAGGCCAGACCGTGAATCCGTCATTCCGAAGGACTACTGTCATTCATGACAGCGGTTACACGATCAGTCTGGCGTCAGTTCGGTTCATCAATATGGTCAGAATGACGCAAGAATGATCGTGTACCCCTCTCAGACTGACGGACTAACGGTCCGGACTAGCCAAAGTTAATGAATGACAATGAACTGACAGTCCAGAATGAAGGACTGAACTGACGCCAGAATAAGCTACCTACAAGATCTATGTTCATCAATCTGAAAAATGCATGTTCTTCAATATGGTCAGAATGACGCAAGAATGATTGTGTACCCCTCTCAGACTGACAGACTAACGGTCCGGACTAGCCAAAATTAACGAATGACAATGAACTGACAGTCCAGAATGAAGGACAGAACTGACGCCAGAATAAGCTATAAGCTAAGCTACCTACAAGAGAAATCTCAACGATTTATGTTCATCAATCTGGTCAGAATGCCGTAAGAATGATCCTGTACCCCTCTCAGACTGACGCACTGACGGTCCGGACTAGTCAAAATTAATGAATGACAGTAAACTGACACCAGAATAAGCGTGTAATGATGTCGAACGTTAGAATCGTTACAGCCTCATTATCTTTGGACAGCTATATAGATAATGTTTGAGGCAAGGGCAGTAGGACATCAAAGGATTATATATAGGAAACTTTTTATCCGAAATCCGAGCACGCTAACGTAGCAAAAAAGTTTAACGCATTTTCCTCCTCGGCGAACGAAGACATATTTACTTCCAAATAAATATCAGACTGAAAATTTAATCCAAGAAAATATAGCACATTATCTTTCCTTTATAATAGATTCAACTAAATTATGTATTATACTTAGGAATTATGAAGCATGGCTTCTTACTTTTTGTCGATTCCGGCCAGGGCAAATATTTGTGTGATGAACACAATTATTTGTGCTTGGATCATGGTTGTTCTATTTATTCAAGTATATATTTATCTATATAAGTATGTCTAGTACCCATAACACAAGCCTACTTGAGCTTAATTTGGGACTAGATCGATTTGTGTGAGGTTGTCTGATATTTATTTGTTTATTGCACATACACACACGAGACTTGTGTTTTAATTGCGCTCCGGGGAACCGAAAAAGCTACCTTTTACGACTCTAAAACACCGCAAGGCAATCAACAAGCAGGCAAAAAGCCAACATACATTTTCAATGAGAGCTCTCCTTAAATTTCAGCACGTAATTGCAAGTACGAATCACTTGTATTAATTAATATTTCGTTATTAGTTATTCTGTTTTAAAAGACGGTTAGCAACCTTTCCTTGTGAATATTAATTGTCTTAATTTGCATTTTCATGCATAAGGAGGCTTGTTTCCGCGTGACGATGCCGATTTGTCCATAATTGCACGCCATTATAATATGAATAGGTATACTCGTATTTCAATACGGGCATTAAATGTTGTTTTTTGTTTTAGCGTTATATAATATCTATATAGTATCAAATAGTATATATACCCTAGGCCCTCACGTAGCTATGTATACAGGTTGTAATAAATTAAAATAACTAACCCTGAACGAAATGTACAATTGTATTATACCGTAAGGATTGCAGATAGATTTAGCAAATATAGGTAGGTAGAAGTAACAAAAAAATAAAAATGAGAAGTGTATTTTCTTAAGGTTTTGGTTTATCATTTATTTATCTATAATTACAAGGTTGTTTTAGATCTACACAGTATATTACATAGCTGCTCGTAATTAGAAAAGATGTTTGTTGTCTTGTCCTGCTTTGATGCAGATTTATAGATTACTTAGTATTAGCTTATATATGTAGGTAACGCAATGGAGAAATCTGTAATATTACCTACTTATAATAATTATTCCTAATAAATAATAATGCACCAATGAATATACGAAATTTTTCAAAAAGACAAAAACTGACCTGTGAATTACTTAAGCAGGCTACATTGTATCCCGGAAATATGCACTATCCGGACGAGACCGGCTTTAATATTAAAGGCTCTTTCCCCTCAGGTAGAGTATTTATCCCACCCTGTATAACGAGTTATAATACATAACGCCCGGCTACGCCGCTCTAACTTGGCCGGAGTTTTCTTTTATGCGACACTACCGCAAATCCCCAGGGTATATAATTTTTAGGTCACTACTGTAAGCCTTGGTTTTACGTTCGCTTGCTGCGCTGAGCATCTTAAAAAGCTTTTTAATATTACATAGATGTGTGAGACATACTTTGTACAGTCGAGTTCATAAATATATGAGCATTCCCAAGGTTTCGAAAAAAAATGTACATAGAAAGGTACATATATAAAAATCTCATCAGATTGATCAACTACAAATATATGTATAGGTACAAGTTTAACTTGTCATATGTAACTTACTTGTACTTTTATTCTGATTCTATGCAATAGTATTTATGAGTAGATTGATGGAAAAATAAATAATCGATTTTTACTGCTAATGTTTAATTTATAATGTTTAGCTTCATTTAACTTGATTATTTGATGGCAAACGTATTCTGGGTAGAACTAAGAAATCATTCTTCTCACCAAATAAGTCGATAACTCAAATAAAAGTAGCTATCGACTATATCATCATTATCATCATCTGAGGCGTTACAGCCGCGGGTGGACCTAAGCCTGGGGGCCTATGATGGTTGCCTTTATCACGTGATAAATAAATGACAAAGCATCTGTCACTCACACTCGCAATTTGTCAAAAAATTACGGATGCTTGTCACTTATTTATCGTGTGATAGAAGCAACCATCATAGGCCCGCTGGTCTAGCTAATCTTTCGACTATATACTATATTCTATGTCATGTTGATCTGTGGCTATGTAATAGCAAGAAAGCAAGTACAATCCAACACACTTTTGCATTCATAATATTCTTAAAAAATGAAATAATAATAATAAAATAATCTACCACAAATCAACCTAGTCCCAAACTAAGCAATGCAAATACAAATCGGATTGCTAGAACAACGTTTCAAGCCAAAACTTGTATTTGGCTGCCTCGTTAAGAACACCATAGACAAACAATGACTATAGCGTTCTGCATTTAGTGTACTCCAACAGCCGAAAGTGCTAGCTGCACCGGAAATGGCGGTACCTGTTAAAGGAGCGAGCAAATTTTCCGCACACTTAGTGGTTTTAGCTGCTGCGACAAAATACTTAACGGGTACGGTTGCCAACGGACTACCGGCTTTCGAACTGCTGTGGTTGCATTTACCGATGAGATTTATGTTACCTGTCCCTTTTAAACGAGGGGCGTTGGAAGAGGATAGATGATTTAGTCTTTGCGATAATCTCAGCATGCAAGGCGTCGGTCGTTATAGTTTCAGAGCCGGCGTTAAATTGCACCCTGTATGCCGCAACGATCAATTTTGCAATTTAGTTCCCTTTCTCTAATATGAGACGTTAGTCTCAAATCTTCCTTCAGTTTAAATAATGATAATAGTTACTACTACTACTACTGCTATATTATGTATTTAGGCCCCTGCAACTTTGTCCGCGTATTTTTTAGGGTTCCGCACCCAAAGGGTAAAAACGGGGGTGTACTTCCTTTTCGCCGAATTATGTTTCGCAAACGTTTTATTTCATTTCGCAAAAGTTTCATTTCGCCAAAAGCATTTTTCACTGAAACTGTAAACTATTTCAGATCGTTGTAAATATTATCCTTTAGATTAGGTTAGGTTAGGTTTGTTTTATAACAATTCGAAATAGTTTACAGTTTCAGTGAAAAATGCTTTTGGCGAAATGAAACTTTTGCGAAATGAAACGTTTGACGAAACGTAATTCGGTGAAAAGGCAGAGAACCAAAAACGGGAGACTTCGCTGTCCGTCCGTCCGTCCGTCCGTCCGTCACCAGGCTGTATATATCTGAAGAACGGTGATAGCTAGACAGTTGAAATTTTCATAGATGATGTATTTCTATTGCCGCTATAACAACAAATACTAAAAATAAAATAAAATAAATATTTAAGGGGGGCTCCCATACAACAAAGGGATTGGTTGCGTTAACTTTGCACCTCATTTGTATGGAGCGCTATACATACCAGGCGCAAACTTAACTTAACCACTTAAGGATGGAAAGTGTTTGTACGGAACCCTTTGTGCGCGAGTCCGACTCGCACTTGACCGGTTTTTTTCTTTACCACTGTCGTAAAAGTCCTATAAGCATCTTGGGATGTCCAGCTACCGCTGTACCAAGATTGGTTAACCAGGCCTTTCGGCGTGATGAGATGACAAATAAATTATGACTAACAGATGGCGCCAGACTAACCCCGCACCCGAACAAAACAAAAGGCGACCCTGCATTGCGCTATTAAGTTTTTTCTGAAATAATGACTTAGTGGTGGTTTGTCGACGCGGTTGGCTCATTTTGTAAGCACCTGCCTACTGAGCTGGCGGTCCAGGGTTTGAATCACAGCCAGGGCAAATATTTGTGTGATGAACTCGAATTGTGCTTGGGTCATGGTTTTTCTATGTATTTAAGTATATATTTATCTATGTAAGTATGTATATCGTCGTATAGTACACATAACACAAACCTTCTTGAGCTTAATTTGGGACTGCATCGAATAGTGTGAGGTTGTCTGATATTTATTTATTTAGTGGACTCATAAATTCAAAACTGTTTTTCAATACTAATCTTAAATTTTATAACAGTATATATGAAGCTAATTATTTCCTATTTTAATCCGATTATTGGTAGCTTCTCTCGTTTTCTTTTTTATATACATATTCAATTAATATTCTGTAATAACTACCATTAAGTATTTCCTCTAATAAATCGCCAACACAGTGAACACCCACGCCAAAACCTAGATAAATCAATACATCACTCGACGACTGAAACTAATTTGGTTTTTGTACGTCGGCAAAATTAAGGCTTAATTACGTGTACATACATATACGACCGATACCGAGAGTCTCCTTGATCCAATACGAAATAATAAAATACGCAAACTTATGTGGTAGTGGGCGGGGCACATTGCTAATAGAACCGATGGCTGTTGGGGCAGAAAGGTTCTTGAGTGGCTGCGTACTGGAAGACGCAGTGGGAAGGCCCCAACAAGGTGGACCGACGACCTGGTTAGAGGAGTGGTTGGTGGAGGAGGCCTTTGTGCAGTATCTACGAGGCTACGAACATAAACCACAGTTGGCATGCTTTCAACTTTGCTCTGATTTGAGGTTCCTGGGGTTCACGTAGGTATCTATCTTGGTTAAAAGAAAATTAATATTATTTATTGCCAAATGGACTGGTAGAGCTACCAGTCAACCAAACGGTCAAACAGAGACAATTCAAGTGGGTGCAGCTGCAGAGTAGAAATATAATAGGTAGTTATTTCAGTTTTTTTTTTTACATAATTGTAAATTAAACGTAATAGCAAGTGCGTGTCGGACTCGCCCACAGAGGGTTCCGTACAAATTTATACCGTTGCTTAACCTCGAGGATTGACTACGTATGTACCTAAGATATTTTTTTATAGTTGAATTACAAATGTACAGTTTGCAGATTTTGCCCAATACTTGTAATGTAAGATGGTGTTACTTGCCAAATTTTATAGTTTTAGGTCAACGGAAAATACCCTGTAAATTTTGATTCCCTTGAAAATGTCAAAATACACGTTTTTTGCGGCATAAACGGCCATATCTTCTTTTTACGTTTACTTAGAAGTTTTTCACAATTTATTTCACATCTTCAAGGGACTGTAGTATAAGGGTTTTAATTTCAACTTGATGCATCTACCCGTTCTCGAGATAAAGGGTTTGACAGACAGACGGACAGACGTACGGACGGACAGACAGACGGACGGACGTACATACAGACGGACAACAAAGTGATAATCTATAGTAATGCAACTTATTTTTAGGGTTCCGTACCCAAAGGGTAAAAAATTGGGCAAGTGCGAGTCTGACTCGCGCATAAAGGGTTCCGTACCATAATCTATAACAAGTTTGATGTATGGGAGACCCCTTAAATATTTATTTTATTTTATTTTAGTATTTGTTGTTATAGCGGCAATAGAAATACATCATCTGTGAAAATTTCAACTGTCTAGCCATCACCGTTCTTGAGATATAGCCTGGTGACAGACGGACGGACGGACGGACAGTGAAGTCTCTGTAATAGGGTCCCGTTTATACCCTTTGGGTACGGAACCCTAAAAACGGGACCCTATTACTGAGACTTCGCTGTCCGTCCGTCCGTCTGTCACCAAGCTGTATCTCTAGAACGGTCATAGCTGGACAGTTGAAATTTTCACAGATGATGTATTTCTGTTGCCGCTATAGCAACAAATACCTACTATTCATGATAAAACAATAATAATTAAGGGGGGCTCCCATACAAAAATTGGGTTTTTTCTATGATATTTCGTTAAACGGGCATTTTCTCATGAATGGTTTTTTTTAAGTCCTTAAACATTTGATGGAGTCGCGTTCCTTTTTAATTGTATTTATCTCTAACAAACAACTCTTTATGCGAGCTAAATACGAATAACGGTTACAACGTATAATGTAGGTATCCGGTAATAAAATAAGTATCACTAAATTACCACATGAAACGTTCTCAATAGGCTTTGACATCAAACTCGCACAGAATCTCTTGTCCCCAATCTTAATTCGGTACTCGACTTCAAAGCCGATCGGGTGTCCTTAGCGGCCGAAAGCAACACATGTTATTTATTATGAATGTTCAGTGGATCAGAAGGAAATAATAAAAAGAAGCCACCCTTTAGAAATTTGAACTTTGGCGCTGTATGATGACATACTCGTATGTTAGGAAATTACTTTTAACGGAATAATTTGGCTAAGGAAAAATAGTAACTATAACTTTTTTCCACTTTTAAGAAAAAGAAGAAGTGCAAGCATAGCTAGATTATAATATTTTTAGCATTGAAACTCAGACTTCGTTTTATTATATCTGCAGCTTTAGTGTAAGGTTGCTTATAAATCGTATAGGTACTTAATGGAGTAGTAGGGCCTCGTGCAGGGTCCGTCCGGATTGTTACTACCGTCTTGCCTGCTAACCCACCGCCAAACAGCAATGTTCGCATTGTTGTGTTCCGGTGTGGGGGTAAGATAGCCGGTGAAATTACTAGCATAGAGGCATTCTATCTTCGTCCTCCGGGTAGGCAAGCACTTGTGACTCCTCTGGTGTTGCAGGTGTTTATGGGCGACGGTAATCGCTTTCCATCAGGCGATACGTTTGCTCGTTTGCCCCCTATGACATAAAAAAAAAAAAAAAAAAAATTGAAAAAATGTCTCAAACACGTGGTCATGCTATTTATGTGTACAGAAAAAGTAAACGTGATCTATTTTGTTGCGTTTGGACACTTACACTTGGGGCTCGTAGTGCTTTTCTGAAGGTAAACATCATCATTGTTTCTATCTTTTAGAACACCTTTTTGCAGTCTGACTCCGTTATGTGCATCTGACTTTGAAAAATCTGGTGTGGCGCACAAATGCTTTTTTACCGATTTAAAAAGGAGGAAGTTCTTCCGTTCACTGTACTGTATGTATGTTTTTCGTGACGGGACGATATCGATCTTTCTTACAGATACTAGTGTCTAGTGCTATGCTCAAAAAATAAAAGGAATTAGTTTGCTGAGACATTGGCAAGGAACTAGTTCTTCGGCCGGAAAGGGGATATTTATAAATTAATAATAATTACCTTCTCGTTGGCTTACTTTAACGGTTAAGAATCTCGTTGGCGGTTAAGAAAAAGTAATACTTACCTACTTACTTGCACTTGCATTGCATTGCATCTTTTTCAATTTACTTGAAAACCTAATTTACTTAGTTCAATATAATATATTCAGAAAAATAAGACTTGTTGAATAAAATTCAATTCAGTTCTCGATTCTTTATAAAGGAAATGAGTTTAATTTCCGCTTTAAAATCCCGTTACATTTCTCACAATTCCAATCAATGGAGTTCAGTTATTGAGTGCAGGCAGATGGTTTTGCTTCCTTGTCCACGTCTATCAAGACCTTTGCCTGAGGGATGCCTTGTTAGAGTAAAACCACTCAAATAGTATAAGAGTAGTTTATTCCGTGGACAGTGATAGGTTGAAGATGACGAATCGTAATACATAGCAACCGTCACATTTAAATCTAACGTTACGTTACTACAAAAACAGCCAGACATACAACATGTAGTTTATATAGGCTCCAACATGCCTGTCATTTGATAATAGGTAGGTCTGCTACCCCCAGGAGCTGGGAAAAACTTCTAAACGTCCTCCTGTTGACCTAGTATCACGAAATTTGACAAGAAGCAACATCATGTAGCAAAGTAAATAAAAAGATCCAAAAAGTCAATATATCTTTTTGTAATTACAAACTTATTTGAAGTTGACATACAAACCGCTAGTGGTTAGTTAACCATGTATTTGTGATGTACTGAGACAACAATTTTCACGGCGACCAGTTTAACTTTTCCTCCGAGCAATATTTATTGCATTCGTAGCTCGTACGGAACCTTCAATGTGCGAGTCCGACGCGCACTTGACTGGGTTTTGAGTTTCATGCTCACTGTAGTATTATAATTGTGTAGTAGTAGGAACTGAAAGAAAACTGCCAAACATTCATATCGGAAAAGCCACATTCAACTTGTAGACGACGCACCACAATTGAGGGGTAATTTTTCTATACATTTCGTAGGGCGCTTTAGGCATCCTAGATAGATTAATTAACGGATCTATTCCTAACCTCTTTTGATCCTAATAGAAAGAAACTAACTGTCTTAATGATGAAAATATCACGTCATTTCAATTTTATCGTTCACTATGCTGCCAGTGAAAACTAAATAAATAGATATTTTTTTTTCACTTGTAACTTAAAGTAAGTTCGTATATTATAATATGAAGGTAACAAATTAATCAAATAGATATTAGAAGACAAATTTTATCAACCTACTTCTAATAGCCATCAAATTGAAACTGCATGGATATGTTAGTTGCACAATCGAGTACGATTGTACTACACTGTAAGTGAACTGCTTAGGTACTCAAAAATGTAAGAACTTTACATGTTCTTCCAGTCTCTCGAAGTTTAAATCCCTATTTCAATTCTACAACCGTACTTAGTGACATGAGAACTGCTCTCCGTGTACAAAAGGGCGAAACTAACAAGGAGGTTTTACTAAAAATCGTCGTTTTGTTTATGAAAGTAGATCATTTAGATTTCAGGTCACGTGTCCAGCGCAGGTGTCGGGAATGCAGCCTATTGGCCCACAAACTTATTTTGTGTCTCTAAAATAAGCAATAGTAATCCTTTTCTCATTCTCATAGGAGCTAATGTGCAAGAGATAGGTTGGTAGGCCAGTACTGCAGCAGGCTTCTCAGATATTACTCCTAATATCCACTCCGATGTTCCGGGTTTAATGGCTATCTGAAATGTAATGTTTTTTATAGGGTATTTTCCGTTGGCCTAGGTTCTAGGCCATAGAATTATGAACTTTGGCAAGTATTAGGTACATGGAATTGGTGAAAAACCTGAAAACCGTATGGTTTGGTCCGTACGAACTATGAAAGCACTCTGTAGGTACGAAGTGACAAACTTAATTTTCCGTTGGATAACTGTTTTACGTACTTACTATGAAATAACGACTATTGTAGAGGACAACCGCGTCCGTCGGCTATCCGCTACAAGGGCACTCCGAAACTCAGGGATGAGTTATGGAGCGAAGTGGACTGTAGGCTAAGGTAATGAACGAAAACGGACGAGTACGAAAACGCAAACTAAAAATCAACGATATATATTTACACAAAATTAACAAAACAACAACGGATCGGAAACACTTAAATTAACACTTAATTAATTATAGTCTCTGTCTATGAATTTACACACTAAATCGCGGACCGATGGTACTACGCTATACTAACAAACTAAACTCGCGGACCGATGGTACTACGCTACACTGTTACAAGATGGTTAATGCAAGAGAGCAAGAACTGGAAGTGATGTGGCGGATCGATGATCAACGCACTGACTACGGAGTGGTACTCTACGTAGACTGAGGAATGACTGTGTCTATACATGGCAAAATGGCCGTCCTTTTATATAATTCGACTTTAGGTCCAGGGGGACGCCCGCCCTGTGTTTATATTTTAATTTACTACAGTTATACATTAATGAGCTTAAAGCTAACTTATTCTACGGATTGACGCCGTTTGAATACACAAAATAAAATACATGTTTACATCGTGGGAGCTCCCGTCAGACTGTTAGATGCGAAAATACCTAACGATTCTTTGTTCCCGGCCAGAGGCCGTCTCGCTCGCACCGTCCGAGATATACACTCGCGCGGTCACTCTTAACGCGCTGCGCGCTGCGAGTCCCGTTTAGTCGGTGATTTGTCGTGCTCTCGGACGGTTGCGGCCGGGGCAATGTTTTACAAAATTACTCTATTTATCAGAATCTATAGTCTTACAAAGTCTTAAATTAATCTATGATTTTTCCTCAATTTTTACGTCGAACGTAAACAAAGATGACTCATCTGTTTTCGACCAAGAAGGGAAAGTTTCCGATGAGTCACCTTCGTCTTTACGTGGTCTTTTTACTAAGATATGACGGGAGCTCTACATGAATAAATGATTATACATGGGGAAATTAATTAACTTTAGCCGCTTCTACGGACAACGATCTTATATCTAAGTATTGAATAATATTTATTTATTTATTCAACTTAAAAACTAAATGCGTTGCAAAGCTGTCCGCAACAGACTCCCCCCGTCGAGCTGCCGCGTAGACTCGGGTTGCATGGGGAGGACAGCTTCCGTACGGGCGTCGAAATACGCCGCCCTTGGTGCGCACGTTCGTGTTCTGCACCTCGCCTTCGGGACCCGGATGCGTTGCCTCGTTCCTCGGGTCCACGCAGACGTATGTGAGTGGCTGGGCGTTGACATCGCGTCGGCGTCGGCGAGCAGCGTCGACGGCTCCTCTTCTTGGCGCCTCGGTTGGGTGCGCCGTCCCGGCGCGTGATGTTGTCTGGGCGCGCGCTGTGGCAGCGCGCCGCGACGTTGGCGTAAGGTGGTGCGCTATGATTGCGCGCGGCGTCGTTGCGTGTGACGCGACGCTCTTCTCCCCCCGTTGTGTGACAGCGTTGAAGCGGGGGCAACGCCTGGCAGCGCTGAGTGTGTGCGCTGCGTGGTGGCTGCGCTTCGTGTCGGCTGTAGCTCGACACAGCCGCGGCGGGCGCCGCGGCAGGCGACGCGTGAGGCGTCGCGGTGGTTGTGGCGGCAGGCGCCGCGGCGGCAGGCGACGCGGGTGGCGTCGCAGCCGGAGTAGCGGCGGCAGTGGCGGCGGGCGACACGGGTGGCGTCGCGGCCGGAGTAGCGGCGGTAGTGGCGGCTGGCGACGCGGGCGGCGTCGTCGCCGGAGGAGCGGCGGCAGTGGCGGCTGGCGACGCGGGCGGCGTCGTGGCCGGAGGAGCGGCGGGCGTGGCGGCTGGCGACGCGGGTGGCGTCGCGGCGCCTATGTCCAGGCGACGCGTGCTGTCTGCCCTCGTAGCGTCGTCGGCGGGATTTTCCCTTGTAGGCACCCATCTCCATTGCTCCTGGTCGTAGTTGTGTTCGGGGTGACGCCGTCGGTGCAGTCTGATTGGCCGCTTCCTCCTCTTCACGCGTTGACGTGGTGTCTGCGTGCGTGGCGTCGTCGTGCGCGTTACGACGCCTTCCTCCCCCCGTCGACTAGAAGCGTCGGAACGGGGGCAACTCCGTCGGCGTTGTTTGCGCGGCGTCGTGGCGGGCGACGCCATTGGTGTAGCGTGTGGTTGGGGTGACGCCGCTGGCGTCTCTTGCAGGCTTCTTTGAAATGTCGCTGTGTGCGAGGTTACACCGCGTCGGTGTACGGCGTGGCCGTCGTCTCGGCGTAGGCGGCGAGCGTCGTCGTCTCCCCCCATCGGCACGTACTGTACTCGGGGCGACGCCGCCGCAGTGGGTTGAGTGCAGGGATCGCCGTCCTCTGCTGTGGGCTGCCGTCGCTCGTCTTCGGTCGGCGCGTTCCGCAGAGACATAAGTGACGCCGTCACGGGCTGGGGCTCACGTAGAGGCGTCGGGTCGTCTACGGCGTGGCAGTGCAGCACTGCATGCTGTCTGCTCGAGTGCTGCTGTGGCGCCGTCCCGAAGATCACCCAACCCAAGGGAGATAGTTGGGCGGCGGGCTCGTTCTGTCTGCCCACGCGGAGTGCGTAGGGCAGCATCAGGTGCCAGTGGTCAGCACCGATGAGGATGCGTGGGTGGGCTTGGCTGTAGCAGGCTGCGCCCATGTCGGTGAGATGCGGGAACTGCGTGACATCGCTTCTCTCGGCTGTTTGTGAGCGTAGGCCCAAGTCATCGACGGTGCGTAGCTCGATTGGATGTGCAGGGCCGCCTGTCTGGCTGCGCACGTGGGCGTGTACTCGACGACTCTTCTCGCTGGCAGCCATGGATCCCACGCCTTGTATGTGTAGGCGCGTGGTGGCACCGTTGGCGCCGATCTCGTCTGCCAGGCTCTCTTCCATGAGCGAGATTGTTGAGCCCTGGTCCATCAGAGCGTAGGCTTGTGTTTCGCCGCGTGGTCCGCCAATGATGATCGGGATGATCTTGAGGAGCACTGAAGTGGTGCGTCCGAACTCCGCAGTGTTGGAGGTAAACTCGGAAATGCACGCCGTCGTCTCGGGTGCATCGTCAGTTGTGCGCGTAGCAGGGCGCCGTCGTGGCGCTGCTCTGTGTTGCGCAGTGACTGGTTGTGGCAGAGTGGCTGGTGTAGCACTCGGCGTCGCGACGACTTGCTCAGTCGCGATGGGGGCCGGCGCGTACGTATAGGGCACGTACGGGGCGGCTTGTTGCATCGGTGTATACGGCGCTGGGGCGTTCAACGTATACTGCGGTGCGTTCGGTGTTGCGGCGAATTGCTCAGCCGCGTGGGGCGCCGGCACGTACTGGCGGTAGGCGAACGGCTCGGTGGTACACGGCGCTGTGGCGATCAACGTGTACGGCGCGTTCGGCGTCCAAGTGCGTGGCGGTGCTGGTTGCGCCCTGTCTGGCGCGTTGCTCGGCGTTGGGCTTGCATCGGCGTGTAGCAAGCGGTGATGCGGGTAAGTGCACCCGGGGACGTCACAGCCGCGGGCGCGGCACTGGTCGCGGCGATGCCGGCGGTCCAGGCACGTGACGCAGAGCTTGTTTTTGCGAACCCAATCCCATCGGGCTCCGATTGTGATCTCGCGTAGCTTGCGGCAGTTTGTAGTGGAGTGAGTGTCGCCGCAGAATAAGCAGCCGTCGGCGTGCTTTGTCGCGTATATGTGCGCACGATCTTCATGAGGGCGTCGTACGTCTCCTCTCTCGGCGCCGCCGCTTGTTGCTCGGTTGTCTGGGACGCGCTGCGATCCCCGTAGCTCGGCGGCGGGCGTCGGTCTTCGTGGCGGCGCCTTGGCGTGGGAAAATTCCATTTCCGCATCGCTCTCCTCCAGCAGGAATTCCGCCATGAGCATGAGTTCGCTCTCGGCGGAATGTAGGCGCTCCTTGGCGTAGGAGCACCATCGGCTGCGTAAGTGCGGGCTTAGGCGCTCCGTCACTTCTCGAATCAGCAGCGGGTTGGCGCCGTAGCTACGGCGGTCGAGGTCCACCAGCGTCGAGACGATGTTCATGACCTTGATGGCAAAGTTGTTGAGATCGATGGCGCTCGGTCCCAACGGCGGCATCCTCTTCAGCTCTTCTATGGCTCGGTCGATGAGAAGGTCAGTCCGCCCGAAGTTTTTCTTCAATACTCGTATGATGAGCTCGGGGCGGGTCGACGAGGCAAGCATGTGTTGTACGCATTGCCTCGCCTCTCCCTTCAGACTGTGGCGCAGGCGCGCGACGTTCTCAAATGGCGAGAATTTGTAGCGCGTAGTGCTCTCGGTGTAGCCGTTGTAAAATGTGAGCCATTCGCTCGGCTCCCCGGAGAATGGCGGCAACTCGTAGACTTGACGTGGAGGTGGCCGCATCATTGTTTCGATTGTGTCCGTCAGGCGGTCGATAGCTCGTCCTCTGCTCGTCGATCGCTCCCGCTGGCTATGTGGCGTCTGTGGCTCGTGCTGTTGCCGCCCGCGTGTCTCGCGTTGCGGCGTCCGTGCTCGAGCATGCTTCGCATTGTCCGCGTCAGCATCTTGTACGCCTGTCAGCCAGTCGTCGACTCGACGATGAGAGTCAGCTTGAGAACCGCCGGCTCGGGATTGTTCATCGATGCGCTCCATTTCGACCGCGAGCCTCTTCTCGACGAGGTCGCGTTCCAGCCGAATTTCTTCAAGTCGGAGTTGCTTGAGTTGTTCCATTGCGGCGAGTTCTGCTTCTTGGCGCCGCATGTCCGTCGCGTTCGACGCTCTTGAGTGAAGTGATGCAGGTTTCGAAATCGTGTGGTACTCGCTCACATACCCTCGCGGGCATGTGGGGAAGCCATATCAGGGCTGTTCGCCCTCTTTGGCGGAGTATGGCTCCGTCCGTCACTACGGACGGGTAATCAGTGGTGTCCTCGGCGATTTACACGTCGAGGTCTTCGGTCTCATTGTGGTTCAACTTGAAGTTTGAAGTTTCGGCCTTAAAGGCGGGTTCTGTTTCTTCCTCAGTTGTGGAGGAGTTCGGTGGCCTCTCTGCGGCTTTGAGGTATGGTGGCCTTTCAGCGGCATTGTGGATTCCTGCGTTAGACAGGGGACTCAGTTTCAGTTTGGGGGCACGAGCTCTCTCGGTAGAGCCCGGCCCCTGACGTCCGGTGGACGGGCGTGCAGCGGGGCGATTCCCACCAGGTTCGGGATCGCCGAGTGGTCAGCACGGTCGAACATGGTTCTTGCCAGTTGCCCGATGAAGGCATCCAGCCCTTGCCATTCGAGGTCTCGGAATATTGTCTCGTTGCGCATGTAGCGCGGCGCCGAGACAATGGTGCGCAGGGTTTGAGACTCCAGCGCACGCAGCCTTTTCTTGCTGGACTCTGAAGCAAGACCATACCATGCGGGGGCCGCATAGGTCAAGCGGGACCGCAGGTAGGTCTTGTATATCCCTAGCTTGGTTTTCAAGGGAAGGCTGCTGGCAAGGACTGGTCGCAGTCGGGTAAACGCTGCTCTGGTTCGCCGTACTGTTTCGTCCACGTGCTTGATCATCGTGAGTCCCCTGTCTATGGTCACACCCAGGTACTTGGCGGTGTATGACCAAGGGATTTCCTGTCCGGACATGCGAAGATTTTGCGGCTGCTGTTTTCTGCCCGTCACCATGGCCTGTGTCTTGCCCACGTTCGCTGACAGGCGCCAACGTGATAGCCAGTCGGGTAAGACGTCAAGGGTGCGTTGCAGTTTCTGTGCTGCGTGCTTGGCGTTGAGCGACGTTGCAAAGAACGCCGCATCATCCGCGTAGAGTCCCAGCTTGACGTCACCCTCCACTGGGATATCGTCAGTGTAGCGGGCGTAACAGGCCGGGGACAGGCAGCTTCCTTGCGGGACGCCCGCGAGGATCGGGCGCTCCGTCGAGGTGGCGTCTTCTACCGCCACCTGAAATCTTCTGCCGGACAGGAAGGACGCGATGACGCGTACTATTCGCCGAGGAGCTGGAGACGTCGACAGCTTGTACAGCAGGCCCTCATGCCATACTCTGTCGAACGCCTTTTCCATGTCGAGGAATTCTGCAACTGTGACCGATTTCTTGTTCATGGCCAAGGCCATGTGGTGCAGCACCCCCGATAGTTGCAGAGTCGTGGAATGCCCTGCACGGAATCCAAATTGTTCAGGGTAACTCTCCGGTTTGTGAACGTTCTTCCCTGGTTTAGGCAGCATAATCACCCGGCCAAGCTTCCACGGTTGTGGGAAGTGTCCCGAGCGCAGGATCCCATTGAATAAGCGCGCTACCGCCGCGATTGCGCGCTGGGGTAGGTGGTGGAGCGCCTTATTCGGGATCGCATCGACGCCCGGTGCCTTTCTTGGCTTGGTCCGCAGTAGTGCTCGCTTCACCTGGCCGGGTGCGAAGAAAACGGGGTCTTCTTCCGCCACGATCGGTGCCGCGAAGTAATCTCCAAGGTGCCTCTCGACTGCTGTGACGTGCTCCACATTGTCGGTCGGGTTCGGCCTGAACTGGGCCTCTAGAGATGACGCGAAGAGCTCCGCTCTGTCCTCCGCCTTGTATCTCGGTTGGCCCTGTTCATCGTGCAGGGGGTGCGTCGGTGTCCTGGTCATGCCGAGTTGTCGGCATAGACGGTGGATAGAGGGCATATCCCCGTCGACGGACGCAAGATGTTCCTCCCACGACTCTGCTGCATGGCTTCTTAGCTCCTCCTTAACTCTTTCGACTAGCGTGTTGAGCGCAGTCTTTAGAGTGGGGCATCGTGTACGTTGCCACTCCTTCCTGGTGCGGCGTTTGCGCGTTATGAGATCCTGGATCCTGGCCGGCAATGGCTTTCGCCTGGAGCTGGCCGGGATGGTGTGCGCGGCGGTGTCGATTGCTCGCTGGATGGAGTCGGTAATCTGGTGGGTGGCTGCCTCCACCTCATCTGCTGTGGAGACCGGCATGGAGTAGGGTGCCTCCTCCATGGCCGCCGAGAATGTCTCCCAGCAGATGCGTCTTCTTGGCACCGGTGCTGGTGTCATTACTGGCATGTCCCGAATAGTCAGTAGGACCGGGCGGTGGTCCGACGGGAGGTCTGCGAAGTCGATGATCTCCGCAGAGTTCCAGTTGTCCGCGTAGTGTGTTGGTTGGTTGGGACCGGAGACATCGAATTCGCCATCGTCGGCAGCCTTCTGAAGTTTGTGGCCCGTCCAGTCCGTCGTCGAGCAGTGCCAGGTGGTGCTTTTGGCGTTAAAGTCCCCAGCCAGGATGGTCGGCATGGGGGCTTGCAGAAGGGCACGGACGTTGGGCACCACTTCTCTCGTCGGGCCGACGGGCCTGTAGATTGAGTACAATCGCAGCTCGTTGCCTGTCACGCGGATGTCGACCCCCAGTGCGGTGATGGAGTCGTAGGCCTTCCAGGTGACGGGCTGGTGGACTATATTACGCCTCACGGCGATTAAGAGTCCTCGGTAGGAGCGACCAGCGGCTTCGCTGTACTCATCGTGCCGGTAGATGACGTAGCCGCTGATCTTCAGGGGAACGCCCTCACGGAGCCATGTTTCGCTAACCAGCAAGATGTCGATGTTTTGCTCTTGTAAGAAATGGCGGAGCAAGCCAAGTTTGCTGGTTAGCGATTGGGCGTTCCAGTACACCACTCTGAGCTCCTTATTGAATGGTGCGGCGGATGCTGGAGGCGGCTGTTGCTACAGCTGTGATTGTCGCCGGGTCTGCCGCCGCGGCGATGGTCAACAGCTGAGTGATGAGCTGCAGCATTGTGTCTGCAGCCGATGGTTTGCTTGTGGGCGGGGCGTCCTTTTTCTTCCCCTTCTTCTCCACCTTGGCAGTCTTGGGAGCCGGGGCAGGTTTGGGCGCGGGTGCCGCAGTTGAAGGCTTCTTCTTGGCGGCAGTTTTCTTTTGAGCAGCGGGCTTCTCGGAGTTTTGCGCAGCGGGACGAGGACCCCTTGGTTTGGGGTCGTTAGCCGGCGCCAATAGGGTTGCCGGCGCCGACTCCTCCACCGTGGGAACTTCCAACGCTGCGCGGGTCTCCGGGCCCGCCCTCAGGGGCTTCGTCAGCGCGTAGGTGCCCGCTCTTTTATTGCGGGTCTCGCGTAGGAACACCGGGCATTGCCGATGGTTCGCAGGATGTGGCCCCCCGCAGTTGCAGCAGGTGGGCTTTTCTGTTTTTGGCCGATCACAGCTAGCGGCACGATGTGAACCTCCGCAGCGGACGCAACGTGGTGGGTGGTGGCACCCCTCGGAGGAGTGGCGGAAGCCCTGGCAGTTGTGACACTGCGCAGGGCCTCTTTTCTTCCTCCATGCTTCTATTTTGACGCCCGGCATAGCCATTAGCTCCCGGACGTCGTAGATGGAGCGTGCCTCGGATACAGGTGTGCTCAGCTGTACGTGGAACACGCATCCCGGCCTTCTTCTTCTGGCCTTGATCGCCTTGGCATACTCCGCCTTTTAGCCAAGTGCGACCAAGGCATTGATGATGTCGTCGGGCTCCGTGTTGGTCGGGAGCCCGCGCAGCGCAACCTTCATCTTCTGCCCTTCCTCCTGGTTGTAAATATGGAAGGGCATCTTCTCCTTCCCTATCTTGTTCTGAAGCTTGATCAGGTAGTCTTGAACCGCCCGGAATTCGACGTCCTCTTTCGGGTGAAATTGGACGCCGTCTCCCGCGGCGGTGGCGTTCGGCGCGTGACCCAGGATGTTCTTCAGCTCCGCAAAGTGCTTAGGCCAGTCCGGGAAATGCACAATAGTTATGGGCTTATATTTTGCCTTCTTTTCTACTGCCATGGAATCTTTTTGGCTTTTATTCCCCCGCTGTGAAGCAGCAGGGGTGGAGTTTGATTTTTTCTCCGCATTTCCCGGGGCTGGACTGGCACTCTGGGAACTGGAGACGGCTGCTGCTGCTGCGGCGTAATTCTGTTGCTGCTTCTTGGGCGGCTTTTGAACGGCGGCGGGCGGTTTGTTAGAACCGCGGGCTTCTGCGGGGGTGAGGGCCGGCGGGGGCTCTCGTTCCTGCGGGGCTGCGGTGTACTGCTGCAGGATGGTGAGCGGCGCTTTCCATCCGCTATGTGACGTCGCAGGTGCGGCGTCGGTGTGCATGCCAACGCCTGCCGATTTGGAGCGGCGGCGGAGGCGGGGGTCGGTTGGCGGGGAGCTCTTCCGACATGGGCGCTTGCTGGGTGTCTCTTGCGTTGCGGGGCTGGGGCAGGACTTCCGCTTCTCTGCCATTGGCGCAAGGACAGCTGGGTGCTGCTGGAGGAACTCTATGAAGGGTAGGTCCTCTTCCAGCAGCTCGGTGTCATCGCCAAGTTGGTGCCCGGTGATTCGCACGTAGGCCGCCATCCAGGCCGCGAGGCGGTAGCCCCTCCTCCAGCATGCGGGCGACCACGACCCTGTCATGGTCTAGGTCCTCCCGATGTGTGGGGGCTGCGTGCGAAAGTTGGGCGGGCTCGACGAGTTGCGCGGCCCTATAGTTTTCTTTGTTTACAAAGATCGAAACCATAGGGCTGCTCGCTGTGGCGTTTGTCGACTTTTGGTGTCGAACTGTTTGCTTCCGGCTCGATGATGGTGTCTGGGCTTCGGAAACGGCTTCGAGGGCATCGGTGAAGTCGTCCAGGTCAGGCATGGACAGCTGGCGACGACTGATTTTTTCCGTGGGTAGATGTGAATCAGCCAAGTCAAAACTACCCTCGAGTTTTTTTCGCATCCGTGCGGGGTTGGGGGGCGCCCACTGGCGTGGACGGAGGCAGCCCGCGTCCCTGGGGACACGAACCACCCTCCCCCTTCCCATCGGGAGCGGAAAAAGGCTTCATTTTCTTCCCGCCTTGGTCCTGGCTGGAAGGCCCGGCCTGGTAGCGGGAAGACTCCGTGCGGGGTTGGGGGGCGCCCACTTGCGTGGACGGAGGCACTCCGCGTCCCAAAGGACACATCGCACCCTCCCCCTTCCCATCGGGAGCATAAAGCGGCTTCTTAGACGCCTGGTGGCGTGACGACTCCGTGCGGGGTTGTTGGTTGGGGAGTTTAAATAAACTTAAGAAATTGCAATTTCCAACTCAAAAACAAACTTCTGGATTATATCTTCGTTTAGGAGCATTTTAGCTAGAACAGTACTTGGGCAATTTTGTAGAGAATTAAATTTACTATAATTTACATTTCAAATTTTGTTTCTAGGACAGATAATTACGGAGATATGTAAAAAATAAAGTCACATTTTCCGAAAATGTATGTAAAAATGGACATGAGTTTTATAAGCAATTATATGTCCTACATGTTTTAATTTGTCCTAGACTAGTCCGTCACTGAATGACAGCGTTCTAAACCAAGAATTTTGAGAAATTTTCGGAAAATTTGACTTTTCCTGTTTCTTAAATGTGCATATCTCCGTAACTAAACGTCCTTGAAACAAAATTTGAAGTGTAAATTATAGTAAATTTAATTCTCTACAACATTGCCCAAGCTTTGTTGTAGCTAAAATGGTCCTAAACGAAGATATAATCCAGAAGTTTGTTTTTCAGGAGGAATTTGCGATTTTGTACGTTTTTTTAAATGTGGATATCTCCGTAACTATCTGTCCTAGAAAAAAAAATATGAAATGAAGAATGTAGTAAATTTAACTCTCTATAACATTGTCGAAGCTTTCTTCTAGCTAAAATGCTCCTAAAGGAAGATATGAGCAAAAATATGAAGAAAGTGCCGGTTTTTTCAATATGGCGGCGGGCGCGGAGGGGGGGGAATTGTGCATTTTGCATTTTAAACACTGACTAACCATCCTAGACAACATATCAAAAATTCAAAACTACCGGACCGTTTGTAAGGTCACACATAGTACTTTAGTCTCTATTCACCGTATTATTAGCCGTCTGACGGCATGGTGTCACACACACGTACAAACATCTAGATACACTACTAATAGTATAAAATTCAAAAATGGTATTGAAAATCTGTTTTTTATGAACGGGTCATTATTTCAGAAAAAATCTTAACAGCGCGATGCAGGATTTGCACGGACGCACGGCTCCAACTGTATAGCGCCATCTCTCGGTAAAATAATATTTGTCCGCTCATCACGCCGAAACGACTGGACGGATTTTAACCAATTTTGGTGCATGGATAGCTGGACATCCAAAGATGTCGTAGGGTGCTTTTTCCCTAACAACGCGGATAAAGTACATTTTAGTACCATATAAAATATGTTCAGGCAACTTATTGTTGGTTTCATTCCTTAATGGAGACGGTTTGAGAGGCTGCTCAAAAATGCCTCTGACCCGCGCGACAAGCAGCGCCATCTAACGGCACTATGTGTACAACGCCGTCAAATAATCACTTCGCCACGGCGCGCGGTAATGGCCGGTTTGTGTTCCTCTGATTTGGGTGAAATATTTGTGTTATTTTGCTGTGACTTGATATAAAACTATATGTGACATACGGTGGACTTTGGTGATGTTCGATTGTGCAAGGAAAACCAGCGGCAGCAACAAATATAAGGTCTAGACTTCTACAAGTCTCACGGCGGCACGCACCAGTAATAATTCAAGGTACTGTTTCTGTTTTGGTTTGTTGCTAGCATTAGTTGCCTTGAACACGGGGTTAATTTTGTATTCAACTTGTTGACGATAACCGCGTCCGTCGGCTATCGGTCACATGGACGCTCCGTAACTCAGGGATGAGTATGGAGCTAAGCGGACTGTAGGTTGAAATATAGGGAAACTAACGGACGAAACGTAAAACGCAAACGCATTTTAACACTAATCGCGGACCGATGGTACTACGCTGACACTAATAAACTAATTCGCGGACCGATGGTACTACGCTAACAAAAAAAGATGGTTACTACGGTGAACGAGAGTGAACAGGAACTGAGAGTGTTGACAAGTGATTCTATACAAGAAAATGGTCGTCCTTTTATATAATTGGCTTAGGGTGTATTTACATTGTCAGAGGGACGCCCGCTCTGTGACATTATACTGATTTCTAGGTAAATTACAATTTTCATCTTAAATCTAACTTATAGTTAATATAAAGGTTTGTTCGTAGAACACAATCACATATGTTATTTTCATGTGAGAGCTCCCATTTAATTACAATTACATAAAATTGATGCAACTTCTTTGTCCCGACTCAGAGGCCGTCTCGCTCGCACGGGTCGAGATATGCACCTTCCCGGTCTCTCATTAGCCGGAGCGCGCGATGCGCCGTGTTATTTTCGTGTTTGCCGTGCTCGCAGCAAGTTGCGGCCGGTATAATATTAAGAGAATTTACTTATATGTTCATGAGGAACATTATTACAAAGTTTCAGGATATTCTAAATTTTCTCCTTAAGTTTTACATCCAATGTAAACAACATGACTCCTTTGTCTTAGACTGTGAGTGGAAAGTTACCAGGATGAGTCATACTTGTTTACTTTTAAGACTCCGTGGTCTTTTAACTATTTTACTTAGTTATATTTCGGGAGCTCTCTACAATAATGTCTTCAGGAAAAATAAGTGTTATACACATATAATATGGCCGCTTTTTAGGGCATTAGGTAAATAGGAATATATTATTTATTTCGCCTTAATTCTAATACGCCTAACCGTTTACAAAATATATATTATTTATTTATTTATTCTAAATACGCCTAGCTGTCCGTAACAGAGCTCCCCCCGCCGAGCTCCCGCGTAGGCTCGGGTTGCAAGGGGAGGACAGCTAGTTTCCTCGCAGGCCGGCGAAAAACTCCTCCTTTGGTGCGGACTTCGACGTTGCGCACCTCTCCGTCGGGACCCGGATGTGTCGCCACGACGATCCCCTTCGGCCAGACGTTGCGCGGCAGCGTGTGATCGGCTATCACGACGTAGTCGCCTGGCTGGATGCGTCGCTCGTTCCCCGTCGGTGATGATTGCCTGGGCGCGAGTGCAGGTAGGTATTCGCGAACCCACCGCGCCCAGAATAGTTCGGCGAGCGCCTGGCTGGCCCGCCAAGTGCGTCGGTCGGCTTCTCTGCAGGGCCCGACGAGCGGCGCTGCTGTAGGCGTGCCCAGCAGGAAGTGGTTAGGCGTCAGCGCCTCGTCGTCCGCCGGGTCGACGGACACGTGGGTGAGTGGCCGAGCGTTGACTGTTTGCTCGGCCTCGGCGAGCAGCGTGGCGAACACCTCTTCTTTGGGTGCCCGCGTGTGCAGCGTCGCCGTCAGCGCGGTCTTCACAGACCGCACCAGTCGTTCCCAGGCACCGCCTTGATTAGGTGCGCCGGGAGTGATGAAGCGCCAGTCCAGGCCGCGGTACAGCCCGTAGTTGCGCAGCGCAGGCAGCCATTCCGCGTAGGCCGCCCGTAGCTCGTGGTCCGCGGCCCGGAAGCAAGTCGCGTTGTCGCTCCAGATTTGCGCGGGCCATCCGCGCCTCGCGGCCAGCCGCCGCAAGGCCATGATAGCGGAGTCAGTGGAGAGCGTGTGGACCGTCTCCAGATGCACGGCGCGCGTTGACAGGCATGTGAAGAGCGCCACCCAGCGCTTTTCTCTGCGGCGGCCGACGGTGACCCACACAGGACCAAAGTAGTCGGTCGCTGTGTAGGTGAAGGGCCGCTGGCAAGGCTCGAGGCGGGCTCGCGGCAGGTCACCCAGCGCCGGGACGCGGGGTTGCGTGCGCCGAAGCACGCAGGTCCGGCAGGCGTGCGCTAGAGCGCGCATAGTGGGCCGCAGGCGTAGCACCCAGTACTGCTGCCGGACATCGTTGACGACACGCTCGTGGTTCGCGTGCGCCGCTCGCTCGTGCTCTCGTTGCAGCCACAGCCGCACAAAGGGATTGCGGCCGTCTAGGATGGCCGGGCGTCGGTTGACGTAAGCGGGCGCGGCGTCGATACGCCCGCGCACCCGCAGCAGGCCATCTTCTTGATCGATGTACGGGTCGAGCTTGTATAATTTGCTGGTCTTGTCTATTGGCTGTCCGCGGGACCCGAATAGCACCCATCCGAATGGAGACAGCATGGCGGCGGGCTCGTCAATCTTGCCCACGCGTAGCTCGTATGGCAGCATAAAGTGCCAGTGGTCGGCGCCGATGAGAATGCGCGGGCGTGCTGTGTCGTAGCACGCGGCGCTCATATCCGCGAGGTGCGGGAACTGCGTGACGTAGTCTCGCTTGGCTTGCTGTGCGCGCAAGCCCAGGTCGGCGACGGTCCGTAGGCTTAATGGGTGAGCCGAACCACCTGTCTGGTTGCGCACGTGGGCGTGCACTCGCCGGCTCTTCTGTTGCGTCGTCATTGACCCCACGCCTTGGATATGCAGGCGCGAGGTCGTACCGTCGGCGCCGATTGCATCTGCGAGGTCCTCTTCAATCAGTGAGATTGTGGACCCCTGGTCCATCAAGGCGTAGGTGAGTGTCTCGCCGCGGGGTCCGCCGACGATGACTGGGATGACCTTCAACAGGACCGAAGACACGTTGCGTCCAAATTCGGCCGTGTTGGCAGTGAATTCTTCGACGCACGCCGTCGTCTCTGGCGGTGCGTCTGGGGCTGCGTGCGTGTTGGGGCGGCGTCGCGACGCCGCGGTATAGGTCGCAGCGACAGCTTGTGGCGGGGCAGTCGGCGTGGCGCTTCGTCTAGCGGCTTGCTTGACTGCGTAGGGAGCCGGTGCGTACGGTTGATAGGCGTACGGCGTGGCTTGTGGTGCAGGCATGTACGGCGCTGCTTGTGGCGCAGGCGTGTACGGCGCTGCTTGTGGCGCAGGCGTGTACGGCGCTGCTTGTGGCGCAGGCATGTATGGAGCTGGGGCGCTCGGCGTATGCGTCTGTGTCTTCTCGGCGTGTAGCAATCGGTGGTGTGGATAGGTGCAGCCGGGAACGTTGCAGCCGCGGCCGTTGCATTGATCGCGGCGGTGCTTGCGCTCCAGGCATTTGAAGCATATTTGGTTGTGGCGCACCCAATCCCATCGGGCTCCGACTGGCAAGGCGATGAGCTTGCGGCACTCGGTAGTGCGGTGGCTGCCTCCACAGAATAGGCAGCTAGTAGGTTGCTCGAGTGCGTATGTCTGCACACGATCTCTCGGAGGGCGTCGTACGGCTCCTCTTCCGGCGGTGGCCGCCGTGCGTTGCTCTGGGACGCGCTGCGATCCACGTTGCTCGGCGGCGGGCGTCGGTCTTCTATGCGGCGCCTTAGCGTGCGAGAATTCCATCTCGGCATCGCTTTCTTCAAGGAGGAACTCCGCCATTAACATGAGTTCGTTTTCGGCGGAGTTCAGGTGCTCCTTAGCGTAGGAACACCAGCGACTGCGCAAGTGTGGGCTCAGTCGCTCGGTGACTTCCCGGATGAGAAGTGGGTTTGCGCCGTAGCTTCGGCGGTCCAGGTCCACAAGCGTTGAAACGATATTCATAATGCGTATGGCGAACTGGTTGAGGTCATTGGCGCTCGGTCCGAGCGGCGGCATTCTTCGCAGCTCGTCGATGGCGCGATCAATGAGTAGATCGGTGCGCCCGAAATTCTTCTTAAGGACCCGTATGATTAGGTCGGGTCGAGCGGACGAGGCGATCATGTGCTGCACACATTGACGGGCTTCTCCTCGCAGGCAGTGTCGCAGGCGTGCGACATTTTCATATGCGGAGTACTTGTAGCGTGCGGTGCTCTCGGTGTATGAGTTATAGAAAGTGAGCCACTCGCTTGGCTCCCCGGAGAATGGCGGCAGCTCGTAGACTTGCTTCGGAGGAGGTCGCATCATGGTTTCAATGGTATCGGTGAGGCGGTCGATCACACGGTCTCGACTCGACGATCGTTCTCGACGGCTGTATGGTGTCCGGGGCTCCTCTTCGTGTCGCTTGCGAGTGTCGCGTTGCGGTGTAGAAGCTTGAGCCTGCTTCGCGTGGACCGCGTCGGCAGGGTGGACGTTGGACAGCCAATCGTTGACGCGTCGTTGTGAGTCGGCTTGAGATCCGCCGGCCCGAGATTGCTCGTCGATGCGCTCCATTTCGACGGCGAGCCTCTTCTCGACTAGCTCGCGTTCAAGACGAATTTCTTCGAAGCGAAGTTGCTTGAGCCGCTCCATGGCGGCGAGCTCCGCCTCGCGGCGGAGCACGTCCGACGCGTGCGCTGCGCGTGAGTGAAGTGACGCTGGTCGGGGCGGCGCGTGGGTTTTATCGCCGAAGGTGACGCCGAACTCGCGTCGCTGCGCGCGAGCCTCTGATTGGTCGGCCGGCGCGGAGTGCAGTGATTGGCCGGTTGGCGCGGCCGCTGCGGTGTGTTGTGATTGGTCGAAGCGCGCAGTCTTCGACAAATGCTTGTCCAGTTCGCTGCGCCAAGCCGTAGTGTCGGTTGGCGGCGAAACTGGAGCTTCTTCTGCAGGAGATTCGGGTGAATCTGTTTGATATTGCAGTCCCGTAGGCGGTCGGGCATGGGCAGCGGGCGGTGAATGTGTGACTGCCACATTAGTCACCGCAAATCGCTGCAAGTCGACTGCTGCTTGTGTGCGCTCGCGCTGAGCGCGCGCACTCTCCTCGCTCTTGTTTCCGCGTGTATTAACCATCTTTTACGTTTGGAAAACCGCACTTTTCCAACTACACAAAACGAACCTAAACTAAACTAATTCCGATCCGGAACTCGAAGGACCAACAATGTTGACGATAACCGCGTCCGTCGGCTATCGGTCACATGGACGCTCCGTAACTCAGGGATGAGTATGGAGCTAAGCGGACTGTAGGTTGAAATATAGGGAAACTAACGGACGAAACGTAAAACGCAAAGGTAAATCAACGAAAATATATTACACGATTAACAAATAAACAAAACAACAAGGATCGGAATAACACTTAAATTTAACACTTAATTACTTTAGTCTCTGTCTAGATGATTTTAACACTAATCGCGGACCGATGGTACTACGCTGACACTAATAAACTAATTCGCGGACCGATGGTACTACGCTAACAAAAAAAGATGGTTACTACGGTGAACGAGAGTGAACAGGAACTGAGAGTGTTGACAAGTGATTCTATACAAGAAAATGGTCGTCCTTTTATATAATTGGCATAGGGTTTGTTTACATTGTCAGAGGGACGCCCGCTCTGTGACATTATACTGATTTCTAGGTAAATTACAATTTTCATCTTAAATCTAACTTATAGTTAATATAAAGGTTTGTTCGTAGAACACAATCACATATGTTATTTTCATGTGAGAGCTCCCATTTAATTACAATTACATAAAATTGATGCAACTTCTTTGTCCCGACTCAGAGGCCGTCTCGCTCGCACGGGTCGAGATATGCACCTTCCCGGTCTCTCATTAGCCGGAGCGCGCGATGCGCCGTGTTATTTTCGTGTTTGCCGTGCTCGCAGCAAGTTGCGGCCGGTATAATATTAAGAGAATTTACTTATATGTTCATGAGGAACATTATTACAAAGTTTCAGGATATTCTGAATTTTATCCTTAAG
The DNA here is from genome assembly GCA_947623375.1 of Apotomis capreana. Taxonomy (NCBI): domain Eukaryota; kingdom Metazoa; phylum Arthropoda; class Insecta; order Lepidoptera; family Tortricidae; genus Apotomis; species Apotomis capreana. Next base: position 17,463,026 of record OX392506.1, on the reverse strand, counting down.
TTTTACATCCAATGTAAACAACATGACTCCTTTGTCTTAGACTGTGAGTGGAAAGTTACCAGGATGAGTCATACTTGTTTACTTTTAAGACTCCGTGGTCTTTTAACTATTTTACTTAGTTATATTTCGGGAGCTCTCTACAATAATGTCTTCAGGAAAAATAAGTGTTATACACATATAATATGGCCGCTTTTTAGGGCATTAGGTAAATAGGAATATATTATTTATTTCGCCTTAATTCTAATACGCCTAACCGTTTACAAAATATATATTATTTATTTATTTATTCTAAATACGCCTAGCTGTCCGTAACACAACTATTCCATAATAATAATAACGTAGATTTCGTCACATAAATTTGGTCCATTCGAGTTCGGATTTGAATTTTTTTAGGTTAGGTTACGTTTACTTACGCACATATCGGCGGTGCGTTTAAAGTCGGTTCGGTTCGGTATTTCGGTGTAACTTCGGTCTTAGTTACAATAAATAAGTTATATTTAGTCAGTTATCACAGTAATATAGGTGTATAAACTTGAACTTAGTAACGATTGTGCCGTAAAAAACTAAAATTTCGTTTTGATGTGAAAGGCTTTGTAGTCACGGTTTACGGTTCAATATGGCGGTCAAAACTTACGAAGTAAAGTTTAAAATTGAATTTGAGTGGTTCACACATTCGGCAACTTTAATTAAGAGTTCTGAGTACACGTCGGGAGTCCTGTCGGCTCGACTTAGAAAAATAGACGATCATTATTCTAGTTTAACGGAGTCATATGAGAAGCTATTAACATTATTGACGGATGAGGATAGTATAGCAAATTATGATGAGCGTTTTAAGATGGCCACCATGTTTTATAACGAGCTAGAGGCTTTCTCGGTAAAATTACCGAATTCTATCGGTGAACACAGTACGACCGAAAGCGCGGTTTACGGACGATTACCTACCTTAAATCTACACGACTTCAACGGCGACCCTTTCGGTTGGTACAGTTTCATAAGTATGTATAATGCGTTAGTACTTTCTCGAAAGGATTTGTCGAAGGCCGAGAAGTATCATTACTTGTTCAGTCATGTTAAAAATGAACCTAAAATGCTTATTCAACACTTAACGATGACCGACGAATCCTTAGATACAGCGTTAGAAATACTAAAAAGTAGGTACGATAACAAAAGGATGATGATTGACCGCTATCTCGGTCGATTAATCAATTTGCCGGTTTTGACAAACGCACGTAATCTACGTGTAGGTATATTAAACCCGGTACTTGAATGTACTAGGTCTCTGAAAAATCTAGGTCTTTCGGTTGAAGACTATATGCTTCTGTTCATAATGTTAGGTAAGTTACCTACTGATCTCAGAACAAGATTCGAGCAAAAACACGGCGGTTTAAAAAACAGTTTACCGGAATTCAAGGATTTCATATTGTTTTTACAAAGCGAATGTCACTTCATGGAGACGGCGGAAACCTCGGTCTCGGTGAAACCGAACGAATACGCCGAGCGCGGGCGCAAAATCAGTACCTACGCCCTGGAATGGCCGCAAAGACCTTACGCGATCAGGCGGCAGATCTGCCATGAGCGGTTGGGTGAATCGTGGACGAACCCGGAAACACTGCACGCACTTAAATGTTACACTTCGGGTCACTCGCCTGACTGACATGATCCAATAAATATAGATACTAATGTGTTAGCTCCAACATGACAATAGGTAGCATGATAATATTCAACCAAACGTTGAGTGAACGTACCCTTCCCGGGGAGCAAAATTGGGTGCTTCGCTTGATAGGGTAACTCAGAGTGCCGAAGGCGGCCACCTACCCTGACAATACCGTTAGAGTCCAGGAACAAATTTAATTTCTTCAAATGGGATTTAATCTTTGTTTTTCCTTGAAGTGATTCTATTTCATCACTAAAAGAGTCGTTTTGAACAAGGGTAATAAGCTTTCGGAGAGCATTTCTACGTTCGCCGACTGAGAGATGAGTATTCGGAGTACGCAAGGAGGGATCACGCGTGTTTTGAATAAAACGTAGTATGTACCCAGTAACGCTAACTAATTTCTCAAACGAGCTGTAACGTTCAAACAGATCTAACTTAATAGTGTCATCTGCGGTAGTCGCAATATTTGAAATGTATTTAGACTTAACACCGGGAAGTAATGTATCGGGAAATTCCGGTCCCAAGGCTGGCTTTGCGATAACCCTAGCACATGGGTATGCGTACTCCGAATACTCATCTCTCAGTCGGCGAACGTAGAAATGCTCTCCGAAAGCTTATTACCCTGGTTCAAAACGACTCTTTTAGTGATGAAATAGAATCACTTCAAGGAAAAACAAAGATTAAATCCCATTTGAAGAAATTAAATTTGTTCCTGGACTCTAACGGTATTGTCAGGGTAGGTGGCCGCCTTCGGCACTCTGAGTTACCCTATCACGCGAAGCACCCAATTTTGCTCCCCGGGAAGGGTACGTTCACTCAACGTTTGGTTGAATATTATCATGCTACCTATTGTCATGTTGGAGCTAACACATTAGTATCTATATTTATTGGATCCTGTCAGTCAGGCGAGTGACCCGAAGTGTAACATTTAAGTGCGTGCAGTGTTTCCGGGTTCGTCCACGATTCACCCAACCGCTCATGGCAGATCTGCCGCCTGATCGCGTAAGGTCTTTGCGGCCATTCCAGGGCGTAGGTACTGATTTTGCAGGCCCATTCAATATTAAAACCAGCTCGGCAAGAAACGCTCGTGTAGAGAAATGTTATCTGTGCGTTTTCGTGTGTTTAGTTACGAAAGCAGTACACTAGAGGTTGTCTCAGGACTTTCGGTCGAGGCTTTCGTAGACACCTTCACACGATTTGTATCCAGACGCGGATTACCATCTCTTATTAGATCTGATTGCGGCACCAATTATACAGGCACGGACAAATATTTAAAAAATGTTTATACATACCTACGAAATCATAACACTGAGATCAGTCGGGAACTTGCGCGATCTGAGATAACATGGTTGTTTAATCCACCGAGCAGTCCTAACATGGGTGGCCTTTTTGAAGCGGCTGTCAAAATTGCCAAAACGCACATGCGTAGAGTGCTCGGTGAACAAAATTTGACCTTTGAGCAACTCACCACCTTTTTCACTCGTGTCGAAGCAGTTATGAACTCTCGACCCTTGACTCCGCTAAGCTCGGATCCCAATGATTTTGAGGTTCTTACACCCGGACATTTCTTAATCTCTGGACCCTTAGTAGCTTTGCCTGAGTATGACTATGAACAGACCAATATTGGACGACTTAATCGATTCCAGTTAATGCAACGCCTTTCACAACACTTTTGGAGTCGTTGGCGCAACGAATATTTACATACTCTTCAACAACGACATAAATGGACGGACGTTACAGACTCTGTTGCACTTGGTGACTTAGTCCTTATTAAAGAAGACAACTATACACCGTTAGAATGGAGGCGCGGACGCATTACTAAGTTGTTACCCGGTAAAGATGGAGTAGTGCGAGTTGTAGAACTTCGTACTCAGAAGGGCGCGCTCTTGCGACCTATATCTAAACTAGCTAGACTTCCACTTAGCAATTAATGTAACCAAGACGTCCTTGGTTCGGGGGGGAGTGTATGTTCAGGCAACTTATTGTTGGTTTCATTCCTTAATGGAGACGGTTTGAGAGGCTGCTCAAAAATGCCTCTGACCAGCAGCGCCATCTAACGGCACTATGTGTACAACGCCTTCAAATAATCACTTCGCCACGGCGCGCGGTAATGGCCGGTTTGTGTTCCTCTGATTTGGGTGAAATATTTGTGTTATTTTGCTGTGACTTGATATAAAACTATATGTGACATACGGTGGACTTTGGTGATGTTCGATTGTGCAAGGAAAACCAGCGGCAGCAACAAATATAAGGTCTAGACTTCTACAAGTCTCACGGCGGCACGCACCAGTAATAATTCAAGGTACTGTTTCTGTTTTGGTTTGTTGCTAGCATTAGTTGCCTTGAACACGGGGTTAATTTTGTATTCAACTATTCCATAATAATAATAACGTAGATTTCGTCACAAAATAAGAAATAAAAAAAATTAAAAAATCCATGTTTTTTAGTTTTATTTTGTAAAATATTTTAGATGTAGCATTTTTACAATTTTATAATAGGTACCAACTAACAGTTTTCCTGCCTGTATTTTTTGGGCAACAGTTTTTTCTATATAAAATCCTTATACCCATCTGTGCTAACTCGGGGCACGTTCATAGGGATTTGATATCGATGAAATATATGTCGATATATAAATATATCAATACATGTGATCATTGAATATTCTCGATTACTATAAAAAAGTTCGATCTCATATCTGATAATGTTTTATATTTTCATCTAGACGGCAATCTTTTATACCGACGAATATGGAAAAAGTATTGATTGTATACTTACTATGAAAACTATTTTAAAATAGACGAATTGACGTTTTATTGTTTTTTTTTTATTTTAACATGAAGAGAAAAAAATATGTTGATAACATTTAGACCTTGACAGTGACATCGATATATTTTTTGTTGATAGAATATTTAGCTACATCATTTTAGTATGGGTGCCCCGAGTTAGCACAGGAATGACCTTATCGAACATTGTGGAAGCCTCCACTAATCGCAGACTAAATTATTATTATTATTAAAGTACATATCTGAATTTCTGAATATAAACCTCTCTTTCTACGTTGTATGAACGTTCAGCTCGAGATGTAAGCTTAAGTGAGCTTGAATAACTTATAGCTTAGAGCTTGCATCTGGCTTTGGTTACTTTAATTTATGCTTCGTTTCACTGCTAAAATTGTTCAAAACACACGACAAGTTTAGTCTATGCATTAAAAATGAAACTTTGAATGGTCGTTCCCAGCATTTTATCAAGTAAAAGCTTGTTCTTAGGTAGAATTAAACGGTGTCTGTAATTTTCTTTATTCTGATTAAATTTTGCAAGAATTCTCTTACGGAGAAACTTGGTATGATTATAGCGATTAAATTACTACTACTAGCGCCTGCAGCTTTTTCACGTTGGGAGGAAAAAAGGCATTACCTTCTTTTAAATTGCACTGTAGTTGGGCTATACCTAAGTAAGTACCTATCGTAAAATTATTGCTGCATGCTGTAACTCGTGTACCGAAAATATTTAAAATCCACCCAGCCATATTGGTGCTATAAAGCCGCAAACCTCAAAACCGCTAACCATGTACAGATGGGTAATAGGGTATAGGATATTTTTTTCGCAACTATGTACACATGACACATCTGTAGGCTAGGGCAATAAAACTATGTAAAATAAATGAACATTATTTTTTCTTGCACACGGGAAAGGTTGCGGCATCTTATTACTATTATCTATTACAAAATAAAATAAAAACTATCATGAGACAACTTTTAATGATTATAAAAACGGTTTAAACTCACGTAAAAATTGTCAGCAAGGTCCGTCCCTGATTAAGAGCTCCATATGAGTTCGAAACATGTCGGGCCGTTCCTTAAATTTTTTAGATGAGTTTAAACCGTTTTTATAATAATCTATTTTTCTCTGCATGCTGAAACTTTTCGGCTTTGTTATAAAAAACCTGACCTAACCTAATCATTGCTATATGAATAGTATTTGAAAAACCCCAAAGAGTTTTGGGTTTACGAAATAAAAAGTTTATGTTTATTGTGATAAACCTTCAGGCTTTCTTGTAGTTTCTATTTTATTCTTACACTTTTCCTCATTTATATCTTAAAATACACGTTTAATTTGTTTTCTTAGAGAACTACGTATAGTTAAGTTCATATTATTGTAATAGTTAAGTACTTATGCTTTCTGAAAAAAATACTTACTGTTTCTTTCTGCGTTTCTTCTCAACAGTGGTCTCCTCTTGTGAAATGCCGGTAGACTCAGACATGTAAAAGTGCCCTTGTGGCCTACTTGCAGAATAAAGTTCATTATTTCACTATGACATAAGCAAATTATAGCGTGATACATTTATGGCAAATGAAATTCGGGCAGGTGAAGGTATCCGGTACTACATATTACAATAACGAAGTCGCAGACAAAACCGGTATTAAATAAAAACATGTCCAAATTATAAACACAACATCTGACAAAACGTCTTCTACGTCATCAACACTTCAAAGCTATCCAATTAACTAAATTAAAATCGCGCGCTCTCGGAATGTTAACGTACGGACGGACAGACGCATGCAAAGCGAATTACCCTTTTAGGTACTAAACGTCATATCTCTCTGCTTCGGTCTTGTGAAATATGGTCTCTATTTGAGGAAAAATAAGTTTGTATTTGGATTTATAGTGCCAAGTAACGCAGGAGGGTGTATAGTCCAGTAAAGTTAAGATTATAATTTTAAATATACCTAACTTCCCAATTTTTTGGTAAGATCATTAATAATTTCAAATGAGACTTGTTTCAAAAATTTGAAAATCCAGTCGTATGTTTTTTTTATTTTCCTTTAAGGTGACGACTACGACTTGGACAACTACAATTATAAATGACATGAAGATGACAGACGTAAGATAGAGAATGATATGACGCAAAATAGAGAAGAATGGCGCAAAACGATACGGAGAGCTTACCCCAAATGACATGGGAAAAAGGCTAGGATGGTGACGATGATGATGAGATTTAAATACCGTGTGCATAGATTTTCAAAAAAATTTAAAATAGCTCTAAAATGGCACCATTTATCCACTTGTCAAAATTTACAAACTTTAAAATTGTCAAGGGTTGACACTAGATATATCATTCTAATTTGACGGGGCTAGTACAGGAGTAATTTAGTACTTCCCGGCCAAGCCCTTTTGTCACGTGCTCACATTGCTTTATGAAGAAAGCATTTCGTTATGCAGAATTTTATTACACGACACAATGCTTTGAGACCAACGTGAGTGCATTTTAGAACGTTTGTTTTGACTAAATAATGTTGTGGATTTTGATTTTTAAATCGCCATTGCTACCTAGGGCTTTGTTTATTCAAACTGTGCTTTCAGATGGATTAAGAGATTGTAATGTGTCGCTGTTTTGTTGTAATGCGTAATGGATTAATGGGGACGATACATTATTATACTCACACTCTATTAATATTGGAATTAATACGGCAGCTTTATGAGTATCTGTTGTTTTAATTATTTTTTCTACTCCAGTACTTTTTTCTGTCATTTATATAGTTTTATGAAAGTCTGTAAAAGTCTATACTCTACTGCCCAAAAAAACACTGCTAAACGATGTTATAATGTCGCCAAAAAAGCATCACTTAGTACCACAGATTACAAGATAAACAGCTGCATTCACACAATTTGCAATAAAAAAAAACTTATAGTACTAAGGCATTGCTGCCAACTTAAAAAAAAAGTTTTATCTTCAGTGCATGGATGTTTAGTATAGTGAACGTATACCTTTATGTATAAGTTCATATTCATTTGACAGATGGACATCAATAAATAAAAAGTTTATCAGAGACTATTTTTATTTTTTTATTTTGTTGATTTCCAGCGGGAACATGTAATTATTTTCTTTGTTGTTTATTTGATTTCATTTATGAAATGTCGAGTCGTAGAAAAAGTATTGTATGCAACGTTGTATAAGTAGGTCAAAAAACGCTCGTGGCATCTTTCTTACGATGTTCGCTACGCTCACATCGTAACCCATGCCACTCGCGTTTTTTGCCCGCGCTTATACAACGGTTGCATAAAATCCTATAGTTACATGCGGTTGGGTTTCCATCTTTTGGCATTGGCAATAAGAACTTCTTATAGAAAAATTAACAAAATTTGGACTTACTCAAATCCCTTAAGGAAATAGAAATAGTTACTGAATTACTGGGTTCCTACCTCCCAACTTTCGAACAATCCTTCGGAATTTTACATTGTTCGTCCATTTGCTGGTTTAGCATATAGCAGAGAATAGCCGACCAGATGAAATTTTTCGTACGGTACAGAGAATCTCACAGACATGCTATAAGTACTGGCAGGTTTACCAAGATTACCAATAAAGGTGTCTTACGACTCTTGTTATAATCAATCAGACCCATCGATTACCTAAGTCTATTATTAACGCTGAAATTTGAATGTAGTCCAAGATCTTTCCACCAAACCAGAATCATTTACTAAAAATATATACATGTAGATATTTTACACCCTCCTTTTAATTCCTTTGCACACGATTCCCAACTCTAAATTAAGCGAGATACTGAAAACAAATAATTACACAAACTTTTTAGGTCCCGAAACATATTGAGAAGTTCTGTGTTTGTCTCAATTAAAGTACCCGAAACAACCTGCTAATTTAAACACGACAAAGAACTCCCGCGCCGTAACACAATAAAGTGTCAGCAGTAAGCAACAGAAACTCAAGCACCTAAGTAATTTGACGGGCACGTTAAATATATTTTTAAACGAGGGCTTACCCGGCCTGGTGTTGTTGGAAACTTTCATTTTATCGCGAATTTCCCGAGCTCTGTGCTGTATACTGTATAAAAACCTTAGGCAATTAAAGCCGTCGTACAAAAAGAGTACAGGGGCACGAAAGGCCCTAGAAATTTAACTTTAATAAGAGCAAAACACGACGGCGGGTGTATATAATTGGTTTTTAAATATACAAAAGGCGATCGCATTTTTGAAACCAATTAGGTACAAACTACACTGCCTCCATGCATAATTTGGGTTGGTTGGGCTTGGGCCGGATCATTTCGAATTCAATTGAATGTGGCTGCTACAGTACGCTCTGCTTGGTTAATGACGCAGACTCTAACAATAACAAATCCAATAGACTGGTACATACATAAATAATCATATTAATATCTAACCCGATAATCTAAGCTGAAATTTATTTATATTTTATGTCTTGTCGGTATATTTGTCTATCAGAATGTTACAAACACAATTCCCTTGGGATCTTAAAACACACTTATACTGTTCCCCATTTTTTCGACAACAGTATGGCTACAATGCTTAATGCAACCCTTATGTACAATTTCGATCGGTTTACACCTTGTATTATTAATGGGTTGTACTCCGACACAAACTCCGACTCAGTGGCAGTGAGGGCTAAAAAGTCCTGAGGCTAAGCCATTAATAAAAAGATCAATGTTTAAAGAAAAATTGAAAATTAGTTATCTGGTGGAAAAGACCGAGAATCGAACCCGGTACCTCTGGATAACCGGTCCAGCGCGTTAACCATTTCGCCACTCCTAAGCCCAACGTAACTCCCAAGCAACCTGCCGATTTTTTCCTTATGTTTTGTGTTAGGATCTTTGCATTGTTAATTTGAAAGGCTTTACCTATACCTTAGCTGGACACCGACCGTAGCTTAGCTGGACCGGCAATCCAGTAGTACCGGGTTCGATTCCCGGTCCCTTCCACCAGGTAACTCACTTTCAATTTTTCTTTAAGCTTTGATCATTGTATCAATGGTTGGATATAAAACTGTGGTGTGTACCCACATTAAAAAAATGAGACATAGCATGTTTTATAAATGTATAGTCCTGATACTGTTCCAGTTACGTCTATAAAAATCCTTGTGTACTGTGTAAAGCGTAATTTATTACACTAGATATGGACTGTAATTCCATTATTTATGAAGTCACTGCACTTTGAATGAAACAAAGATAAGCTTTGGTGTTACTTTCAAAGTGAGTCCAACGACGGAGCATGTTGCAACTCATTACGGAAATGTCCAGTGCGCCATTTTTATTTGGTACAAAAACCATACTGCACGCCATTTGTGTCGTTTAGATAATTCTCACCTCGTTCGCTTACTTGATAGCCTGGCTTGTGTAATGAACCAGATAGGACAGCCTTATGTCCTGATTTTAACGCAGAAAAATAAATATAATGATCAAATTATAGCCTTAGAAGTAGTATTGGAGAAGCGTATCATCAAAGCCTTTTATATTAGATAGATTCATTTATTTCATGAGAAATAACAGAAAGTATATATTTGCCTTAACGTCCAAGATACCTCATAAATAATGCTCACGTTATGATTGCGAAATAAAAATAACTAACTAGGTAAGTATAGTCAAATAAATATAATAATAATTGTTACATTATAATGCATACGATACGAAGATGATTGTTACAATGTCAAATACAAATAATAAGTAACGACTATAATTACCAATTTCAATTCCCAATAAGATTCGTTACAATTTTTAACTATAACTTACAGTACGAGTACAAGCACGGTAGAAGACCTACATAGATATTATTATTATTCCTGTATGTCGCACCCGCTAACGGGACAATAGTGTCCCGGACCTTTGGGAGGCGTGCACAGAGCCGAAGCCATCGCGTAGAGGCCCTTTCGACAATTTAATGAAATGCAAGGTGTACATCGAGCGGATGCTGTCCCTATCCGTGTCATGGGACGCACACAGAGACAGCGTCCGCTAGGTGCAAGAACTATTGATGGAGACATGGAATCTATATACAAATTGGGCTATGGGGATGAAATGGAGGGCTGGCTAATTGGGCTATGGGTTGAGACTATCGGGCGTCTACCAGCAAAAGTGTCTCATAGCAAAAATGGGACTGGTAGATGATGACTCGCCTCCCGCTAAATGGGCCCCCACAAAATAGCGACACATAAAGTGGCCTGAGGGCAACACCGGTGCGGAAGGCTAAGGGCGGAGAGGTGTAATACTGGGCTTTAAACCGAAGCCAACTAACCCCTTACGTTTCCACATCCACCCCCGAGCCGAAACTCTCACGACTCCACTCTGCCCGGCCGGTTAAGGCAAGACAGAGGCGGAGGCCCCGACCAATCACCCCCCGTCAGGATCCCCCAGGAGCGCTCAGGTACGTGGGGTCGCTATCCCCCAACAGCTCGCCATAAGCTGTCCTGCGTGACTGATTGCGCTGGTAAAACCAGCGGGCGATGGGGTCGTCACATCCCTACGCCTATTATTATTATGAGCCTATTATGTCCCACTGCTGGGCAAAGGCCTCCCCCTTCTTCTGTCGCGGTTTTGAGCTGTATCTGGCCTTCGAAAATGAGTCCAAGTCATCCCGCCATCGCCTACGGGGTCTGCCACGTCTCCGTTTCGAGTTGTGGGTCTTTCACATAGATACTTAGACAAAATAAGTACAAAAACGACAAAAAATACTCTTTAATGAACACCTCGATCATCATGGAAAAAATACATCATGATATACATTTCCAAGAATACATAATGAGAAGTAATAAAAATACAAAATAGCGTTATATTATTTGGAACATTGCAACTATTAATAGTCGTAATACGTAGTACGTAACGTTATTAATAACGTTACGTTATCGTGACGTCGAAACGTAACGTGGATTTGTGTTTTAGGCGTACCTATAGCAATATTTGTTCATTACCTTTATTTCCATCGGGACGGTGCAGTTGCATGTGTCACGGACGCGAATGACTGACATGATGTCGCACATACCCACGTAGTACACAGGTTATATAAGAGCTAATATAACACTTATACGACTTATTTCAGCTGTGTAAGGGCTGCATAAACTCTTATACCAGATGGGCCCTGTAACAGGAGCAATAAATTAAAACAATTCTACCCCTCAAACTGAACAACATAATTAAACAACTTTTAAAAATAACTCATGTATAATGTAAACCTTTAAAATAAAGTTTATTTAAAGAAGCAATGTATTGCGAAACGTTTGATATTTAGTAAAGTGACAGCTATGTCAATGCTAAGGCGATGTCAATGTTGGACGGCGTACATTGAAAATGCTATTTACTTTGTTTGAAATAATGAACATATAAAAACAATATTAAAAAAAAAAGTTTCTTAACAGATGTTGCTCAGTTTGACGAGTAAAATGGTAATTTTTTTTGCTCCTGTTACAGGACCCACCTGGTATAGCATGTGTGCTACCTGGGCTGGCCAATAATCGCCATTGGTTATCGTGAAGTCGAAACGTAGAGCGTGGATTTGTGTTTTAGGCGTATAGGTAGCAATATTTATTCATTACCTTGATTTCCATCGGGACGGTGCAGTTGCATGTGGCTTGGACGCGGATGACTGATATGATGTTACATATAAGGCTGCCTGTACACAGAAATAAAGCGGACACAATTAGCCAATCTGGCTGCGTCCTTGTGAAGACCATAAGAAGAGCATTAAATCTGAAAAGTTTGATTAATCCATTTTACACGGCTCCGGTCCGCTCTGCTCCAGTAGATATGCGAAACATAATCTTCTACAAAAAACAATACGAAGGTCACGTAGTTTACCAAACAAGGCAATATAATGGGTGATTATTTTCTGGGCAGCTAAAATAATAACTCGGCAACTAAGGTAAGGTGGGTTAAGACCACAGTGCAATAACTACCTAACTATTTTTATTAAAGCAGTAACGTCTGCTAACGTAAACCAAATGTTTACAATGAAGCGAAAAATAATTAATTTGGGTGTATCACATCGTTACTATCGATTCTCAACAAATTTGAGACTATGGTGCCGACTAGAAAGTCAAATCTTTACGGTAGATGGCGCTATGATGCCACCCTAAGGCATGTCGAAGCAACTGGTTGAAAGATTCAATGGCTCTGACATCTGGTTCGGTGGTCCAGTTGGTAGGACGCCCGTGTTGGCCCGGAAAGCCGTTGTAAACGCAGGTTCGAATCCTGTCTGAACCATTAAATTTTTCAATTTTTCGCTCCATTGTAAACAACTATCTAACTGTTAGTCTTACCTACCCCATTAGACAATAAACTATGCTAGTCTTTACCCTACCTCTTATTTACTTCGCATCACAATTAATACATTTGCATCTAAAATAATGGACTTAGCATTGGTCACCCAAGATGCCAACTTATTATTTTAGATGCCAAGTTATTATTTTTGTAGGTTTGGTTAGAATTTATTTTTTTAGATGCCTGGTAGAATTTAAGCCTGTAATTATATCGATAGCGTAGATTTGCCATCACTTTCAACGGTTTTTTTTTTGATATAACACAATTAATATTACATTCTCATACATTATACTCCAGTCGGCCCACGCCAGTCGACTAACGTAACCAACGTACCAACGTCACATCTCTGTGTGGTCAATAATTGACAATCTAAGCAAGCATACATGGCCACATTTGCACCGAACAGCCATATGCATTGACCCCGCTGACCTTTCACGAGATAAACGGGAAGCTGAAATGTAGATATTTAGAGAACATCCACGACGACGACATTTAAGACGACGACGTTGTATTTATTGACCGAGCAAGCGAAGCATGTCCGTTTCAGTTTGGCCCAAAATTCTTTCGTGTGTCTGGATGTCCAGACGATTTTCGCTTCGCCGCGCTGTTGGTCTGCCGGTCGCATTTCTCAAGCGATTCTCATGAAGTATGTGAGTAGGTGCGATAAATATATGTATAGAACTTTTTTCGTAATTCAGTACTTCAATTTTGAAGTGAAAACTTCTTTAGCGGCGCTTGGCAATTTTTAGATGGGTAAAAAATGTTAAACTCGCGACAGATCCGCGCGACAGATAACAGTCAGTCGGTAACCTAGCAACCGTGTCTGTTTCAAAGAAAGGGGGCCTTCGAACAACAAAATGTTGTAAGTGACAGATGGTGAAGCGTAATCATAAACATACATTAGTAAGAAATAGAGATTAAAATAGAAATCAAGTGTCAGTGAGATAATCGGAGTTTTCACTTCTGCCGGCACTCCCGGGGTGCAACCCGTCCTTTTTTTTTTAATAAAAACATTTACACTAACACGCACATACAAACTCACACACCTATAAAGATTAACTATCGATTTTATAATATTAGTGGGATAAGTACCAAAATACAGTGACGTGAGGTCTGGTGGAACTGGAACCCCAAGAGTCCTTTTCCTGTAGTGCACAACAGAAATATGTATGACTAAAAAAATAAGGAGAATATAATTACACAATTAATACGATTAGTAATAGTATGACCGAATATCAGGAAAAAAAAAGAGATACACTTAAACATCAGATCCCTAATACCCAAAGAGCAACGGAGCAAGAATTTTCAAAATAACCGCGGAGTGCCCGTTTTCTAGCATTGGACCCTAATTCCATGTATACCTCTCTGATGTCTCGGAGAGATCTCCGAAGCGGCAATATACCTAAAATATCATCACTTCGCTAATCCAGTAAGCATTAGGTTTGCGCCTCGTTTATTTGCGACGCCATAGAGTTTCAGGCGCGGTCTCAACTTGACTGGGTAGTAACGTGAAATAATATCAAATACTCAATACTTTGTGCAGCTCGAAACGCATCAAACATCGTATTTTAATGTCAGTAAAAGGCGATATACTTGAGATATAAGTACCTGAGCAATAACTTATTGCCCGACGGATTAGCAAGCTGAAGTCGCAGTGGGCGGGGCACATAGCACATAGAACTGACGGCCGATGGGGCAGAAGGTTCTCGAATGGAGGCCACGCACCGGCAAGCGCAGCGTAGGACGTCCACCCACAAGGTGGACAGACGACCTGATAAAGGTTGCAGGAAGCCGCTGGATGCAGGTCGCTTCCAACCGGCCGATCTGGAAGTCACTGGGGGAGGCCTATGTTCAGCAGTGGACGTCCTGTGGCTGAAATGATGATTGATGATGAATAAACTTATTTGGTGATATCTTAAAGTAAACTCGAATTAGCACACTGGTCCTTACTAGCACACTCGTATAATGAATCTGTGGGCCTTTGCAAAGGTGACTTTGTCTGGTATAATGAATCTGCTTAATTTCAAGTGATCAAGCTCTTTCTCCTGACCCAGTGAAGTTTTTATGAAGCGTCCGCTGGCGGCAACTCATTGCGCCCGCTTCCATCTTGAATCTCTAAAATATGAGTTTAATTTCGTCTCTTGTGACTACAATTTCACGTGTACTGCGCTCAGAAAATCTGATTTATTAAATTAAGTACACATTTTTGCCTTTATTTCGGCATTTTATATGTAAATAAGGTATTTTGCTGGAGGGCGCTTTCCTTATAACGATATAGGTAGTAAAATCAGCTAGTTTTTTACTACCAGAAAACGACTTTAAGCGTGGCATATCTAAAACAAACTTTTTACCTTTCTCTTACAGAAATACATACAAAGGTTTAAATAAAACAATTTAAACGGATTATATCGCGTATATTAATTATTTGAGCCTCCCTGACGTTTCAGTACCTTTACAGATACCGTTGTCAAAGGTTGACTGAGAAAAACACAATTTTTCTCTGTCAAAGTTACATTTGTGCAAACTACCCATTTTGTAAATATTAATTTAAAATAAAGGTGTTCATACATGCCAGATGGGCCTAAAGTATTTATGATACAAGTGTGGAAGGTAGGTGATATCAGACGAGTGACACGAGTGAATTATCTCCGCATGTGTATCATACAACATTTTCCTATGAATCGTGTGAGGAAATAAACAATACCTACTTTTATACCTCCAATAAATTTTAAATTCGAAATAAAGTATTTTTAGTATTGATTTAGCCGGCATGAGGCTGTTGTTGTCATTTAATGCTTCTTGGATATTACCTAATATCCGGGTTTAAATCAATTGATTATCGTTAGTTGAACTTAACATTGTTAGCAGATTTATACAGATCGACGCCGAATCAAACAAAGAAATTGATAAAATTACGGGTTTATTTGAAAACTAGCTGTGCCCCGCGGTGTTACCCGCTCATCCCACGGGAACACTACATTTATTCGGGATGAAAAGTATCCTATGTCCTTCCCCGGGACTGAAACTATCTATATACCAAATTTCATCTAAATCGGTTCAGCGGTTTAAGCGTGAAGAGGTAACAGACAGACAGACAGACAGACAGACAGACAGACAGACAGACAGACACACTTTCGCATTTATAATATTAAGTATATTAAGTATGGATTCGCGCTCAAGATATCTACTACTGCGCATGTGCAATAGCATTTTTTTTAATGATCATCGTATCGCAGACGCACGTTCAATCAGAGCTTATAATATTCAATCAATAGGTGTTTTATTGAAACAACTACGTTCAAAGCTCTGAACTGGAACTAAGTTAGTACATAGTTTCAATTAGCAACAGTAATAAGTCGTGCACTAGAGATGGCACTTCAAAATATTTCCCTGCAAACATACACACACACACACACACATACAGGGTTTACTTTTACTACAATAATTTTACAATTTCTGCTTTTCCTATTAAGTTAATTGTTTGATGTTGTCTTTTTTTAAAGAAAGTTTAACAAAATATATTAATAAAATTAACTAAACTAAAGTATAAAAATTTAAACAAGTATAAAATGCAAAGGTACGTGAGCAACCCCGACATTATTATTGGCAGCGGCGTTATTTAATTCTTTAGAGAATTTCATAAATCATTATAATACTATCTCAAATATTTTTGTTGTAGTCATAATGATAACACAACGTTGTAAAACTCAATTAACAACTCAACTCGAAATTTTATTAAAACAACAACGTTCAAAAAGCCCCTCACCTGAAACTAAGTTAGTACGTAGCTTCAATTAGTACGGTAATCAGATTACAGAGACAAATAACTGCCTATTAGGCCATCAAGTCGTGCACTAGAAAGGAATTCACTTATAAATTATTTTGCCGAGTCTTTCTAAATTGAGTTGGGTTTGCGTTATCAATTTAAACTTGCCCGCACGGAGAAAGTTTCGACTTTTAAAACTAATACAATTTAACACTTCATGGATAGTAGAGAGACAGTAAATTATAAGTAGACTTACCTTACTTAAAAATAAAATTATGCACATTATGCTTAAGAAAATGCTACCCTCATTTAGTTACATCTAGGAAATGTAACTCGAGTGAATTCGTAAAACAACTGTTAATATACTTGAGTTCGAACCTAGCGGTTGTTGCCTGGTCAAAGACGGTGTTGAAGTTAAATTCGTAAAACAACTGTTAATATACTTGAGTTCGAACCTAGCGGTTGTTGCCTGGTCAAAGACGGTGTTGAAGTTAGTTTAGGTACGTTAGCGTAGGATTCAGTGACCACTAAATATCTATGTATTTTATAACTACATAATTATATTGTGTTATAATAGTTAAATAAATAAAAATCGGACAACCTCACACAAATCGATCTATTCCCAAATTAAGCTCAAGGAGGCTTGTGTTATGGGGTACTAGACGACGATATACGTACTTATATAGATAAGTATATACTTAAATACATAGAACAACCATGACCTAAGCACAAATATTCGAGTTCATCTCACAAATATTTGCCCTAGCCGGGATTGGAACCCGGGACCGCTGGCTCAGTAGGCTGGTGTCTACAAACCGAACTAAAGTCAAGTTACTATTATAAAATTCGGATGTTCATACGCATGCTGCTAAGTAATACATATATACAGATATAGTGCATAATGTTTTCCATCGTATTTTGTCAGCAAAGCTCATTTTTATATTCCTATCTCAACTTTTTCACTGATAGGGAAACCACGCTTGAACGAACTAATACGACAAATACGGTGGAAAACATGCAATTTAACGGTGCACATATCTTAGTACCAGAGTTTTTACCAAAAGATAACAATTGGCGCACTTGATGATTTTACAGTGTCCTATAAAAATTCGGCTGAAGCCTAACCAGGTGTTGAAATAGGGCAGAATCGCACCGCAGATGCGCTCAGAGAATTACGGGAATTTACTGCAGGGTGGCCAATAATCGCATTATATTGAGCGCTGGGAATTTTTACTGCGAAATAATAATTTTACCGTGAAACAGAGGTTTTTATAAGTCTATTCAACTTCATATTTGTATAATGTATGTATACAATTATACTAAGCCTTTGAACCACTTCCCCCTTTGTACCGTTGCACCCATCTAAAAATTGAGCTAAAACTTGGTATGGGACCTTACGTAACTTCGAATAAAATAAGTTAATATGGCACCATGGAACATAGAGCTGCTTTGATAATTAACCCGGATGGAGGTCATAGGAACTTGGTAATAAAACCATTGAATCCTAATGAGTTTGATATACTAAAGAACTGCTAACCGGCAGTAACTCCTTTCTCTGGGGTGGAATACTTCCACAGACTTTAACAAAGAGAGCACTTTAGAGCTTAATATTTCATAGACAGATATCTTAATATAAAAACGTAGTTTGCGCAAACTCTCGAAGGTTGAAGAGAAAAAAACACATAGGTATCCCCACGACTATACATATTTATTTTCAGGATTTTGTTCTATCATTCGTGACTTATATGACCCGACCATGAGAAACTGCAACTTTCGACGGATGGCTAAGAGCAAGAGGGTCTACATCTACTTGCGGCTCCACACTCCTCGCGAAGGAGACCGAAGTTGGGCGAATATGATAGTGTGGCCAGCACTTCACTCCGGAAACTTATACTTTGGCAAACTTCGCGAGTAGTGTAAAGCTAGGGTATAAGCCGAGAAATGCACTAGTAGCCTACACCCAGGGTATACCTAGGAGCTCCTTGTTGCCATACATTTAAAAAAGTCGGTTTATGTGAGGTTTACCATAACTATTAGAAGCTTTTTTATTTTAACACTTAAATGCATGAATTAAAAAAACACAATATTATAAAATATTATTTTATTTCAAATAAATGTTTCTTGTTATCAACCAGTAATTCATTTTTAACCCCCGACGAAAAAAAGAGGGGTGTTATAAGTTTAACATGTGTATCTGTGTATCTGTGTATCTGTCTGCGCCATCGTAGCGCCCAAGCGGATGGACCAATTTAAGTGCGGTTTTTTTTAATCGAAAGACTTTTCCGTCGAGATGGTTCTTAGCTATGTTTGGTGGAAATAGGACCAGTAGTTTCCAAGATATTCAGCTTTAATTAGAACAAGTGACGAGATCTCAGCCAATAATGAAATCAATAATTCGAAATATTGGCTACATGTTAAGTTTTATTAGCATTTTCTATATGACTCACTAATTGAGGGTCTCATGATGACCAGGTAGTTGTTAATGGATCTCCGCCAATATTGAAGCTAAGGATTCCAAATTTTGGTTAAATGTTAAGTTGTATTAGCATTTTCTATATCACTCAATAAATGAAGGTCTCATGATGACCAGCTAGTTGTTAATGGATCTCAGCCCATACTGAAACTAAGGATTCCAAATTTTGGTTTAATGTTAAGTATTATTAGCATTTTCTATATCACTCAATAAATGAAGGTCTCATGATGACCAGCTAGTTGTTAATGGATCTCAGCCAATATTGAAGCCAAGAATTCCAAATTTTGGATAAATGATAAGTTTTATTAGTATTTTCTATATCACTCAATAAATGAAGGTCTCATGATGACCAGCTAGTTGTTAATGGATCTCAGCCCATACTGAAACTAAGGATTCCAAATTTTGGTTTAATGTTAAGTATTATTAGCATTTTCTATATCACTCAATAAATGAAGGTCTCATGATGACCAGCTAGTTGTTAATGGATCTCAGCCAATATTGAAGCCAAGAATTCCAAATTTTGGATAAATGATAAGTTTTATTAGTATTTTCTATATCACTCAATAAATGAACGTCTCATGATGACCAGCTAGTTGTTAATGGATTTCAGCTAATATTGAAGCCAAGGATTCCAAATTTTGGTTAAATGTTAAGTATTATTAGCATTTTCTATATGACTTACTAAATGAAGGTCTCATGATGACCAGGTAGTTGTTAATGGATCTCAGCCCATATGTAAACTAAGGATTCCAAATTTTGGTTAAATGTTAAGTATTATTAGCATTTTCTATATCACTCAATAAATGAAGGTCTCATGATGACCAGCTAGTTGTTAATGGATTTCAGCCAATATTGAAGCCAAGGATTCCAAAGTTTTGGTTAAATGTTAACTATTATTAGAATTTTCTATATCACTCAATAAATGAAGGTCTCATGATGACCAACTAGTTGTGAAAGGATCTAAGGCAAGAATATCTAATGTTGGTTAAATGTTAAATTTTATTAGCGTAATCAACAGATTAATAAATTTTTGACAGTACAATAATTTGGTACCTTGGAGCTGAAGATGGCCGTAGGAACTCCTAAACAGCACAAGATAAACCCATGGTGTTTGGGCTCGTCTGATTGTTCTTGATGAGCAATTAACATTTGTGTAAGAAAGTATAGTGGATAATAAAACCGAGTCTCATAAAAAAATTGTTTCACAAAAAAAGAACTCATATTATAATTTCTGTCACAGTACTGGGTCACTATTTTTAACTTTCGGAATTCTGCTAAAGCTGAATTGTTATTAGGACTATTGAACAGGTTCCTTTGATTGCAATAGCAACACCCTGCAAGATTTTAACGCGACTAAATGACACGTAAGCTTTAGCAAAAGTACTCTTGCCTAAGTGAATAACAGCTTTTTAGGAGTTTGTAGTTTGTGTCAGTCTGTCCACAGCTTAGCTCAGAGACATAGTGGTTAAATAAATTATTAAAAACAAATTTTTGTGTACCTTCCCCCACACGTAACAAAAGTGGGGATGTTTATCCCATGGTGTGGGGTATCGATGATTAGGTCTCTCAAAACTAAGTCAAGTTAAGCTAAGTAAGCCACCCGTACCGTATTTGGATCCTGTAGAAAAGAAACCTGGTTTTAGGCCATAAGTAGCAGATTCTTGCGACTCATGCAGTGCATTTAAAGTATATATTTTGATTGTCTTGGCTAATAACTTCGCCATTTTGCTATTACAAGCATTAACTAGTCTGACCTTAACGATTTTTTCCCAGAATGTTGCTTAAGGCTATTGAAATCAAAATATATCCTAACTTCAATCTTAGAGAATTTAAATAAATTATTATTATATTTAAGCTTCGTTGCGTCGGGGGACCGCTAAGTAAATGAAATGTACAATGTACTGAAAATCGTAAAGTGGGAAGCCCAAATGCATACATGCAATTCTGCGTTGAAAAATATATTTCATTTCATTTAGGTACGTAGCGGTCCCCCGAACGCAACGAAGCTTGGATTCTTTTTCTACTGTTCATTGTATAGGCACATTTCGTAGATTTTATTTCTTTCTTTTTATTGGTTGACATGTCGGGGGCTTTTTAAATTTTAAATTTTATTTTTATTGTTTATGTAAGCTGCATCTTACACCATGCATTTAAGGGTTAATCAAAAACCGCATTTGTATTCTGAAATTTCATGTATGAACGAAATTGTTATTTCATGGCGTAAAATTCAAAACGCCGGCAACTCTAAAAGCAATTTAAAATGGTTCCCACAGGGGCAATATCTGTTTTTTACCACGTTCAAATTACGTTTGAATCAGGAGAATCAGGACAAAATGGTGGAAATAATTAAGCTTTGAAATAAACAAGCTATTAAATATTGTTGTCAGTAACAGGAGCCTAATTCTATTAACATTGGTATATTACCATCGGGCATATCGCGTAAAATGGCCGATGTATATTTAAATTTAAAATAATATATCTGAGGTATGGGGATTGAAATCGAAAAACAAAAACATATTACAGGCATATTTATAACAAGCGACCCGCCGCGGCTTCACACGGGTAGAATGCTGATAAACTATGCATGTATTATACATATAAACCTTCCTCTTAAATCACTCTATCTATTTAAAAAAACCGCATCAAAATCCGTTGCGTAGTTTTAAAGATCTAAGCATACATAGGGATAGACAGACAGGAAGCGACTTAGTTTTATACTGTATGTATTGACGACGCGTTTGGCTCGGTTTGTAGACACCTGCCTACTGAGCCGGCGGTCCCGGGTTCGAATCCCGGCCAGGGCAAATATTTGTGTGATGAACTCGAATATTTGTGCTTGGGTCATGGTTGTTCTATGTATTTAAGTATATATTTATCTATATAAGTACGTATATCGTCGTCTAGTATCCATAACACAAGCCTTCTTGAGCTTAATTTGGGACTAGATCGATTTGTGTGAGGTTGTCCGATATTTATTTATATTTATTTATTTATTTATTTATGTGTGTTAGTTAGTTAGGTTAGTCTAAACTCCCATCTTAACATCTAGTTTAATACTAACATTATATAATAACATTGTAATTTTAATTATCCAATTACCTCGTACGCCGTATATACATAGTCGGGTCATACTGCCGTCATACCGAAATAGGGCGCTTCTACATAAACTTAAAAACGGAGAAAAAAAATATTTTGTAAATTTGAAATTAAAAAAATCGCTGCGTGAAAGAAAATAAAAAAATTGATACTGTTTTAATGCAAAAACGTGTAAAAGCATTTGAGCTTTAGGGGTTGATATGCAAAATCCAATTTGGATAACATTTAATAATAAATAAATGATATTTTATCTTTTCTCTTAGTAAAAAAAATACAAATAAATACTTTTATACTACAGTAAAAAGACGTGTCTGGCTAGAAACGTCTTTTCAGCGTAGTAATTTATTAAAACGTCTTTTTTACTTAGTAATAATACGCATAGCGCATTTTAGTTCACGAAATAAAAAGGACGCATTTAGCCATTTACTGCTTTTTAACGTAGGTTGTAAGTAAAACATCGACCTACTTAAAAAGAAAATAATTGTACCTGTCTCCTTTGAAGAATATGTACCTATATTTTAATACGACAACCCTTTAAATTTAAAGAAAAGCAAACTAATATATTTATGTATATTTATTACTTACAGTAGACTCAAAATGTACACCAGACATCAAAGCAAGAATATGTTTAGCAAACGTGACTGTTAAAAATAAAAATAATTTAATGACTGCAAATATATCCCAGAAAATAAAAAAATAACAAAAGAAAACTTTTTATGGGGTGCATAGTTTTCTATGGGTGTGAAAATCGATCATGACGCAAAGGTACAGGAAGGTACTGAAAGCCTTCGATGGTGTTGGCGAAGCATTTAACAGTAAATGGTTGAACACCATAAGTCCGGTCCGGTCCAGGGATAGTGGCGCTACAAACAGCTTTCATATGGCAATAATGTGCATACGTTATATTATTAAACGTCAGTACCGATTTATCACAGACTAAACTGAAAACATTGTTTACCGGAATGCTGCTCAATCCTTCGTTCTTCTTGCGAAATAATTACTGAATTCTATTGAAAAAACTTGACTTTTATCACTATGAACAGTTTTGGCTTTTTTATTAAAAATACTAAAATGGAATATCTAGTCCTGTTTCCTCTTTGTTTATATCAGTGAAATTCACTGACTTTCAACGTTAGTTACCAAAAATGTGTCGTTGCCAGTAAAGTAGTACCACTAAAAATCCGCATTATGGCGTGGGTTAAAAAACACCCTGTTAGAGTATACATAACATACTATATCAGCTACACCGACAGGAGTTTGAGTCTTAAATTTATGATGATAATTTAAAGAAAACCTTAAAATTTTCTTTAACTGCCTGGATGCATCTGATTGAATTGATATCCAACCGCGAGCCCCCTTTACCCCGCATGCTTAACTATACTACGTAGAAAAGACGGTACTGGCACTTGCGCCTGACATATTGCGACTTAAATGGTGATTTCACTAAGATGAAAAGGCGCAACTACGCAGAACCGTCTTCTCTTCATATTTTCGTGTAGAAGTGCCATTTCTTTTTATGAAAATGTCCATTTTTTTCTAAAATAATAAAACGCTTTTGCTCAGATGTGTCTTTTTATTTTAGCATACATCAGAAATGCCTTTTCTCATTCGTTTTATACGCGGTATCCCGCAGATACGTCCTTTTTGATTGTAGGTTTCACAGGGTTCTGTTCATCTTTAGTCAAATTTAAAAATACTGGTAGATCCGTCTTTTTTTGCTGATTCCGAATATGTATAGAACTCATTTTTGACAAAAATGTTAGATGCGCCCTTTTTCGATATGACGGCAGAATAAGTTCTGTCACAGGTTAAACATTAAACAAAAACAACTAGTTTATAATTATGTTTATAATATATACATTAATTGAAAGGTGATGAATTTGTCTTTCTAACAGCTAAATATTTATTCAAAATGGCCTCCGTGATTTTCGATACATGCCTTCAACCTTCGCGGCCAGTCATCTATCGTTGCACGCACGACTTCCATGTCGATTTGTGCCGCTGCTTTGACGATAGATGCTTTCAGCGACTCCAAATTGCGGTGAGGTTTAGAGCATGCTTCCTGCTCTAGATGTTGCCATATTTTGTAATCGAGGAGGTTCAGGTCTGGGCTGGAGGAGGGCCAGTCCTGGTGCCGGATGAAGTCAATTTTACGGCTAGTGAACCAGGCTTGCGTACTCCTTGCTTTATGAGCCGGTGCTGAATCTTGCTGGAACACCCATTGTCTGTTCTTGAACATTGTACGTGAAAGAGGTTCTAAAACGTTTGCTAGGATGGTATTTTGGTATCCAGCGGCACTATTTTTTACACCTTTTTCGCAGAAAAACACTTGAGTTAGGCCTGAATATGACACTCCGAGCCAAACCATGACTGATGACGGGTGGTGGCCACGTTGGACCCGGGGGATACGCCTGCTCGCTTCTTCACTGTTAGTTGCGTATATTTTATCATTCTGTTTATTGAAGGCTTCCTCCACAGTAAAAATATTTTCGTCCGAAAATAGGATCTCGCGGTATTTTTTACCTGCGTACCGCTTTAACAGTGATCGCGATCTTAGGGGCCTAATTTTTTTTAGGCGAGCATTAAGAAGATGACCGGTTTTTTTCCGATAAGATCGAAGTCCTAAGTCTTCATTTATCACTCTTTTAATTGTCGGCCTACTTATGCCCATCTGAAGATTTAAAAGTTTTTGCTTGCGCACGGGATTTTTTCGTATTCGCTCCTTCACAGCTTTGATGACTGCTTTAGTCCGAACCGAGCGTGGACGCCCACTTCTCTTTCTATCCACGAAAGAAGAGACTTCCCGGTATCGATTAATGGTACGATATGCGAACCTAAGCGTAATTTTCAAATTTTCTAGAAGAATAAAAATTTGTTTTGGCGCGTAACCACAGCGGTGTAATGCAATAACAGCGACACGGTCTTCTGTCTGCGTCCACTCCATGTTTGAAAATGGGGGCAATGTCTATTTTTTATTTTTTTTTAATTGATGAGATATTCTAATTTCAAATGTAGGGTCGATTGCAAAAAAATTGTACATAGTTAAAAGCTTAGTTAACATAAAATACGATCGCTTCCTTTGTGTGACGAAAGTTACCCATACATTTTGTATGACTAACTTTCGTCACACAAAGGAATCAATTAATTTTGTTTTGATTAAAGTCCTTAACTATGTACAATTTTTTTGCAATCGACCCTGTAATGTTTATTTTTCCAGCCAGGGTTCAAATTTTGAAATTTGAACAGTGTGACAGAACTTATGACCTGACTACGTAATTTAGCGTAGTATTTGCCTATCCGTTTACTGCCACACGAGTATGTTTGCCTTCGTAATGACTGCCATCACAGTAAAAGCTATCATAAAGGATACATAATTTATACGGACCAAGTGCAAAACACTAAGCGTCGAGTAATTAGCCTCGTACTGATAATTACTCGACGGGGTTATTTCGACGTCGTTGATGACATCCATCCGTTGTATTAGCACTTTAGCAATGTGCTCCATTTAAGTGAGTATCTTTTCATAATGCGATTGGAATAACAAAAACTAAATATTTCTAACAGTACCTACCCTTACCATAAATTAACGGGACCACACTCGCTTGTGACAGCGTAAACGACTTGTATGGAATAATAATATACATATAAATACAGCGCATCTAACGGTTACTTTGTAGAACTACTATTCTCCATACAAATCCTTTACGCAGTTGCTAGCGTGTATGGTCACTTTAAACGCATGGTAAGGGTACAGAGCACTAATAGTATTAACTGGTCTCTCAGTATGTTTTCACGGCAGGCCGGTGATAAGAGAACACAAAAACGCTACATCTATAATATACCTTTGATATTTAACCGAGCTTTGCGTTTCGCGTTCCTTAACCCTAAAACTTTCCGTGGCTGGTTTATGCGCCAAGAAAATAAACCGCTAAATACCAACGGCATCGACGGATCTAATTTATTATCTAGCTTTGAGTCACGATTCCTGAGCAGTCTGAAATGCCAGGCACTCGGTGGGCAAATATTTTACAGTGCTTGAACTTCATACCCGCTCTGCTAACAAGATATGGGTATCATTTTTAGGGTTCCGTACCCAAAGGGTAAAAACGGGACCCTATTTTTATCAGACTCGCACTTGGGCGGTCTTTTTGGGTTCCTTAGCGTAACTGTCATATCGTTCGTTTTTTACAGGCTTCTAGTTTCACCTGTCTTTGTATTTGTGTCTCTAGTGGTCTGGGTATTTTTTTAATTTCTGTATTAAACTTTTTTGCAGAATTCAAAATAGTATGAATGGCGAACTTAATGACATAAATGCAGTTTCTATTAAGTAGTCAACAGAGAGCAAATAAGTTTCTGTCAAAAATGACATTTTAGTGGCAAGCTTTTATAGCCGACTGTACTTTTCTTTGGATATCCATCAAATGCTCACTGAGACGATTCTAAAGGGCCCAAGCTCGGTAGGATTGCTTTTTCTATTATAGAGTTCCTATGGCCACCTTCCGGCTCCATCATCAGATCAGCCCCATGGTACCATATTATTGTATTGTCATCAAAGATAAGTAAGTATGCAAAATTTCAGCTCAATCGGTTGACGATATCTGCTTCAAAATTGAGTTGCAAGATTTCACCCGAACAAACATACTTTAAACATACCATGCAAGCTAAATAAAAGCTTGTAAAAATAGAAACTAGCAGTAGGTGCAGGATCATTAAAGCAGGATCGTTTTTTTTTAAGACTTTACTTTGAACTGTATCCGGGTCAGTTAGCTCCCACTATCAGTAGGTAGTCGGATTTTGTGTGAGTGTATTATAACCCGCTAATGAGAGAATTTCCACGTCACAGGAATAATTTAAAAGCCGTGATAATAAACATAAAACATTAGGTATTAAATAATTAAGGGATACACACATATTCATAAGGCCTCTTACATCTTGACATATGATTTGAGCAGCGCCTGTGGCAGCGCCTGTAGGTATGCGACAGACAACGCCTCTCGTGACTTATACAAAATTATATGTATCCTTGTAAAACATCTACAGACAGTCAATCTTGAGATGAGTAACTCATCTCATCTGATGAGACTCATCATGAGTTAGAGAGAATGCTTGCGCAACATGCGTTTTAAGGAGAATTTGCACTGAGCTTGCCTAATGGGAAGGAATTAGACATAAAACCAGGGCGGCGAGGAGGAAGAGTAAGAGCTAGCAGAATGAGCGTAGCTCGCACCCGGGACGCGCAGCTAAAAATATGAGTTTAGATTTAAGATAGTCCGGGATAGCGGGATCAAATAAAATTCAGGAAAGTGTGCAAATAATGTTTACGAGTAATGACCTGCGTTGGCTGCGTTCACGAATAGGGAGCCAGTTCAATCTGTTCAATTGGCGACAAAAAACGGATACGATGTCATATTTCCAGAAACAGAAAACACATAAGTAAATCAGATGACAATGCAGTGTTATTATGTTTTACACTGATCGAACGATGGAGCTGGAAGGTGGCATGGGAATTCTACGACAAAACCGCACGACCCCAATGAATTTGGCCTCGTTTATTTCGGCTTAGCAAGCAATGGTCGTCCAAGCAAAAAGTGTTAAGTCAGCAGTTCTAAGGAAGGTGACTGTGATTTTTTGCAGCGATACAGTTGTGATTCTGTCGCTGAGTACGTTGGAACGCTGATACCCTTACACACGTAAACACGATTCTGCAATAGTACTACTTATCGCGATACAGTTGCGATTCAGCGCCGATAAGGTCACTATTTTCATAAATAGCTTAAATACAGTGCAACATAAAAGAGTAGAAAATAAATGAGGGCGCCACTTCCTTCGCAACTGCCACATTTTTGACGTAAAGTGCTTGAATATGGTAACAATTTTGTATAAAAAATTGTAGTTCCTTTATCATCCGTTTTCTACTCTTTTGTGTCGCACTGTATCTTTAAGTCGAATTAGCCTTCTTGCTATATCACTGTCAAAAATTCAAAATCTATTCACAGAACGATTGCAGATTACGCGTACCTATAGTTCGTCCGAAACTCGAAAAGGAAATTATGTCAAAGTAACACAAGTAGAAAAACACCTTATAAAAATATAAATGTTATTTGTCACTTGTGTGTCACTCGTTTGACATAATTAGTTCTCAAGTTCCGAGCGAACTGTACTCGTATGGGTAAAGCTCAACAAGTTGGCTTTTAGCCCTCGCTATATTCCGGAATTTTATTATACTTACTAATTTATTTTACTGGGCTTAATGTAAACAAAGAGGCAACAGGACTACATATTCCGCAAATTTCTAGTAATTTTCGCATAATAAAGCCAAAACTATCCACAGTGACGGAAGTCAAGTTTTTGTTTCAATACGACTCAGTATTTATTTCAGAAGAAGAAAAGAAGGATTGAGCATTCCGGTAAACAACGTTTTTAATTTGGTTGATGACTTAGGTATAACTTACTCACATTTTTATAATGCATTAAGTATATGACGTTTCCATACTATTATCTTATGAAAGCTGTTTGTAGCCCCAATGTCCTACGACCCAACCGCAATTTGTTAAGCTACTCGTATAACATTTAAAACAGATTTTAATACTTCATTTATAAATAATTAAAAACGCTTATTTCATTAAAATTATTCATACAATCTACCCTTCATAACGAAAGAACTTTTCCCACGACCCTTCATGTCAGCTAAATATCTACCTAAATTGCTATATTACAAGATCAATGCCTTTATACCCTACTCAAAAGCACCTGACCGGCATTTAAAAATAATGCCTTCAAACGGAACTCTCTGCGGAGTAAAAAGTAACGCTTTAGAGAGTTATATCTCCGTATACAGGCTGTACTTTTTCAATTGCTTTAACTTTAAGGGGTAATTCTTTACGTCTTATTGAGTCAATTTCTCAAAGAAACCAAGTTCCTAACTCGCACCGTTTTCAAATTATTTAATATTCAAATTTAATCACTAATCTCAGTTTAACCAGTGTAAAATCTTCTTATAACCAAAGACTATTATCTGCTGGTTCGTATGTAAAGAGTTTTCAGTGTTCCTTATGTACGACAAGGTCTAAATCAATAAGTTCTTTTTTATTTTGCTCTCACTTGACTCGCATGTGTCACGTCAAATTGACAATAGTAATTTATTATTGTTGTTATTTACTTAATTTTTAATGAAATAATTGTGTTCACTTGCTTTGTGATGCCACGGATAAATTATACGGCCGAAGAAGAAGCCAATATGCACTTTGTTTACGGTTTCTGCAATGGATATGCGGCGGAAGCAGCAAGGGAGTACCGACGTCGATATCCCAATAAGAACTTGCATAATTTGGATTATTTCGATGATATTCCATTGGAAACACTGCGGACACACTGGATCGAGCATGACGAAGCACCCGCACATTTTGCTAGCCGTTTTAGACAGTATTTGGATGTGCACTTTGCTGGGCGTTGGATTAGACACGCGGCAGTCAAACTCTTGCGTGGCCCGCCATGCAGATCTCCGGACCGAACACCCTTAGACTTTAATGTCTGGGGTACTTTAAAAGAAAAGTCAACTCCAAACCTGTGGCTTCGAGGGAAGACCTACTGCAACGAATTCAGGAAGAAGCCGATGCCATGCGTGCCACTCCTGTCAAACTAAATCGCGAGATACAATTTCGGTTGAATATTTGTTTAGAAAATAATGGCGGGCACTTTGAAAACAAGTTGTAGTAAATTATTATTTTGGTTTAAATAAAAAATATTGAGTGTTAAATACTGATATGAGGAGATCATTTTATTTTATTAGGCCAATATTGTTTATGTAATTAAATGTTTATACTTAAACTTAATTAGTTTCATTTGTGACTATACCATAACCCGAAAGAATTTAAATAAAGTGAATTAAAATTAAAATGGATTAAACACATCGCAAAAATGGTTCTGAAATAAAAAATAAGCACAAAAAATTTAACTTTCACTGCCAATGAACAAAAATAAATACAAAAAGAAAATTCTTTACCGGGGTTTGAACCCAAGACCATCCACACGCATTCCACCTAGCTAAAGTTTTTAACGAGCTCTCAATCAATTCTGTCATCGATGAAGTTTTATCAGTGACGTTAAAATGACAACAAGTTGACTCTAACTATTGCCTAACTCAAAAGGACCTTTTACAATAGCCACCAATTAAATAATTAATTGCTTTGTATGGGATACCAAAAAAAAAATATTTTTCGAATATCATTAAACGGTTTAAGGGATGAGTTTACGTTAATGTTCCAAGCACTATGTCGAAGTTAAAGCAATTGTATAAAAGCACGTTGTATATACACAGTATTACACAGTTCTTCGGTGTGGAACAAAGTTAGCGGGAATACTTGGCTGTAACGAGCAGAATGTGCTTTAAAATGTTTGTTTTCACGAATGTCGTAAAATCGCGATTTAGCAGTCTTAAAAGGGTGGAAGTGGGAAGTTTTGTGCTAAGATTGCATTTTGGATAAGATTTTTGTGCTCCACGTGGCAATCGGTGTTACTTTGAATGATGGTAAATTAAATTATAATACTTAGCAATGAATAGGTAGATGGATAAATGATAAAAAAAATCATTTTTTTATTTATATCAATTTTTACACCTACTTAAATTGTTCTTGATGACCTCTACCTGCACTCACCTCTTCTTAACTAGCTGCGCAGCGCAATGTTACCAGCTCATCCCACGGGAATACTAAATTTTTCAGGATAAAAAGTAGCCTATGTGTTAATCTAGGGTGTCAGCTACCTACATATCAAAATTTATCATAATTATTCCAGCTGTCTGAGCGTGAAGTAACAAACATACACATAAACACACATACACATAAACACACAAACACACTCATAAACTTATAATATTAGTATGATTGGTATGATTATTTACAACCCGGTTACAATATCTGTGGACCTCGCTGCAATGTAAAGCCATCGACGCCAAGTCCACAAATATTGTAACCGGGTTGTATGTACAAATTCAACCTTAATAAATCATTATAGAGAGATTTAACCTCTGCCACAACATAATCATTTTAGTATTAGAAATATGTTTCAAGAGCGGTCTGACATGTTAATTGTCTTGTTAAATTATTCAAAACCGGTTCATAAACAAGCTTTTGGTATTTTCTGCTTTTTTTTTCATTAATATTTTTAGCTTTATAGATGGTTTTGTAATTTGTGACACTATACACAAGTACCTTCTTAAGGACTTGAGTCACTCATATAAGCCCCAGACAACAGATTAATATAATAGCCCAGACATACCTACATTGGATGTGCTAATATTGAGTCAAAATAGTTCAGAGAGTCGAAAGACTTGACGATGTCGATGTCGACTTAAGGGACAGTGGGCACATTGCTCGTAGAACCAACAACCGTTGGGACCGGCGAGTTTTTGAGTGACGATCGTGTACCGAAAGAGGTAGCGTGAGAAAGCTCCAACAAAGTGGACCGATGACGAGTGAAAATTGCTTAGTCCGCTGCCCTTTCGGAGCGCCGATGTACAACAGCGGACTGTTAGCAAATCGCGATATTATAAAGTATTTTATTCTTCTATTATCTGTTAGTTCGTCAGTCTCATTTGTTCCTACATAAATAGTTAAAGCTTGTATAACTCGGTCATCAAGATAAGTCGATAATTGTACTGGATACTAACGAAGCCGTGATCCGTTGATTACACAGTGGCCGCGTCAGCGTCTGCTAATACTGGCCTGTCTGTTTGTGTAGGTGGCTGCAGCTTACTTCAACTAAATCACTTTTGAAATAAACGCCAATTAATTATGTTACCAAAAAGGGGGACGAAATAGGCTATCATGGATGGACAACCTGATGAGGATTTGGACGGGAGTTGACGCTGCCTCACTGGGTAGAAAGACCACGAATAGAGAAAAGGTCCGGACTGTGGTCGCCGACATACGTGGAGGATTTGGCACTTAAAGAAGAAGACCCATAGGTTAACTGCAAGCTGCTAGCTGCGTGCGAAGGCACCCAACAAGGTGGATTGGACCTGTGGTTAGGATAGCGAAAAAACATTAAATGAGGAAGCCATACAACCGATCGCAAACTTTGAGAAGGAATTTCTCCGGCAGTGGAAGTCTTTCGGCTGTTATGGTGATAAATTAAGGGGAATCGCTACGCGGGATGTTGATTCGATGACCATTCTCCGAGAGTAGTCGTCAGTGGCGGTTAATTCAGGCGGCCGTCCGGGGCGCTGGCTCCTAAAGAAGTATGTAAGTAAGGCTAGGGCCAGCAGGCTAGGATGTTCCTCTCTCTGCTTCCCAATCACACAACACTTTTCATTGCCAGTTTTTTTTTTATAACGTACATACAAAACAGGCCGGTTATTCTACCACAGTACAGTAAACTCGCTGTTGTTAAGTCTGGGCTATTTTCAAACAACCCAACTACAAACTGCAGACGCGCGTGTTCTGAATGATAAGTTTATTTACTTATTTCTACCCCCCGCTACACGGTATCTATCCTTTTCTAATCGGATTAAATAAGTTTTAAATTTAATTTGCTTGCTCCTAAATCTTTTCAAGATAATCTTAGATACCTACGATGCCGGTGCTTCGCCGTATTATTTTATGGAAACGCTGATTCGATTTTCTTGCTTATGCTATGGTATGTATTTAAGTACTTAGAACGTAGATATGGCAGTTTTTTTTTTCAAATAATTAGAAGTGGAATTTGATCGTTAACTTTTCGTTTTAAGTTTATAAAAAAAAAGTCGCAATGTTTGCCACCCTAATTCTATTAGTTGATAACGCCTTTGTCATCGCTATTACTATGGTTGTTTATGCACATACAATACTAGTTTATGCAACTCTTGAGGTCTCAAAACTCGACTGTGATTTTATTTAGCGAGCCGAAGGCGAGTTTCATTACATGATCACACGAGTGTTTTAAGGCCTAATTATGTACAGTTTCTTACTACTTTATCTACAACCAAACCTACTTTTTAGGGTTCCGTACCCAAAGGGTAAAAACGGGACCCTATTACTGAGACTTCGCTGTCCATCCGTCCGTCCGTCCGTCTGTCACCAGGCTGTATTTCAAGAACAGTGATAGCTAGACTGTTGAAATTTTCACAGATGATGTATTTCTATTGCCGCTATAACAACAAATACTAAAAATTAAATTAAATAAATATTTAAGGGGGGCTCCCATACAACAAACTTTTATAGATTACTAGCTTTTGCCCGCGACTACGTACGCGTGGAACTTGATAAAAGGGATTATTAAAAGCGCCTAAGCAAATGTAAGAGCAATTGTGCTTTCGATCTAATAATTACATTTTCTACAGGGTCACCGCACCCCAACAGAAATGTTCACTCACTTTTCAATCTTTTTAGGTATAATTTCCAGGATGAAACTATTCTATGTCCTTCCTCGTATCTTAAACTATCTCTATGCCAAATTTCATCAAAATCGATTAAGCGGTTTAAGCGTGAAGACGTAACAGACAGACAGACAGACACACTTTCGCATTTATAATATTACTAGCTGTGCCACGCGGTGTTACCCGCTCATCCCACGGGAACACTAAATTTATTCGGGATGAAAATTATCCTATGTCCTTTCCCGGATCTCAAACCATCTCCATACCAAATTTCATCTAAGTCAGTTCAGCGGTTGAAGCGTGAAGAGGTAACGGACAGACAGACAGACACACTTTCGCATTTATAATATTAGTATGGATAGTATGGATGGTACGGAACACCTCATGCGCGAGTCGGACTCGCAATTGTCCAATTAGTAAGTACTCTAGTGTACATTTTAGTACCTAAGCTACAATCATCATCATCATCATCTCAGCCATAGGACGTCCACTGCTGAACATAGGCCTCCCCTTTGGACTTCCATATATACCGGTTAGAAGCGACCTGCATCCAGCGCCTTCCAGCGACCTTTATAAGGTCATCTGTCCATCTTGTAGGTGGACGTCCCACGCTGCGCTTGCTGGTCCGAGGTCTCCACTCGAGCACTTTTCGGCCCCATCGGCCATATTCTCTGCGTGCTATGTGGCCTGCCCATTGCCACTTCAACTTGCTAATCCGGTGAGCTATATCGGTCACTTTAGTTCGTCTACGGATTTCCTCATTTCTGATTCGATCACGTAGAGACACCCCGAGCATAGCCCTCTCCATTGCACGTTGAGCGAGTTTGAGCTTTGAGATGAGGCCGATAGTGAAAGACCACGTTTCAGTGCCGTAAGTCATCACTGGTAACACACATTGGTTGAAGACTTTCGTCTTGAGGCACTGAGGTATGTCGGACGAAAAGATATTGCGTAGTTTCCCGAACGCTGCCCCCCAGCCGAGTTGGATTCGGCGGTTGACCTCTTTCTCGAAGTTGGACCTACCCAATTGGACCACTTGTCCTAGGTAGATGTATGAGTCAACAACTTCGAGTACCGAGTTTTCAACAGAGACTGGACTAAGCTACAATAACATTATTGTAATATACTGTAGTGTTCACTTACCTTGGTAAATCCTTTAAGCGATGAAATTCGGGGCTCCCTTATATTATCCAATGCTCTGTTTATCTCTCTAGTACGTTGATTGTTTGGTATATTCGCTTGCTTCGATATATTGACTGAAACGATCATCATTATTAAACTCTAGCTCACTGAACATCCATTTGACGCAGGCTGCTACTTACATTATTTTTCTCTCCGCCTTTTTCTTTTTCTATAACGATTCTCTAACGATTTATTCCATAAAATCACTAATTTAGCTTACTTATTTAATTTGTTATGATATTTCTGTTTGAAAAAATGTCATAGCAACGTCTTGTCTTATAAAATTGTCCATTTCACGTAATTTTACTTCCAAAGCGGTGAGGTTGGATATATTTGACTTAGGTCGTATTAACTTTATCGCTTGGCTGGATCCCTAGTATTTCATAAAATTCAAAATTCATATTTGTATCTATTCTGGAACCTTTTGTCAGCGAGCCTGATATAAAAGCGCTGCCATCAGCTCAAAATTCAGTCTTCTCGTGCCTCTCAACTAAAGAGGATCTCGAAATTGGTCTGTGCAGGGCCAAAGCTTGGCCCTGCACTCAAGAGAGACCCCTTTTCCTCTTTGGCTGTCCCCTACAAGACTACTGACTCGCTCGGACGCTGAAAGGCCTTGTCTACTGCCACTACGGGAGGCCCTGCCGGCTGCAAGAAGGAACCTTGCTGTCCTTCTGCCACTGCATATACGCCCTGCTGCCACTGCGTATACGCCCCCCTGCTGCCACTGCGTAGACGCCCTCCTGCTGCCACTGCGTAGACGCCCTCCTGCTGCCACTGCGTATACGCCCTCCTGCTGCCACTGCGTATACGCCCTCCTGCTGCCACTGCGTATACGCCCTCCTGCTGCCACTGCGTATACGCCCTCCTGCTGCCACTGTGTATACGCCCTCCTGCTGCCACTGCGTATACGCCCTCCTGCTGCCAATGCGTAGACGCCCTCCTGCTGCCACTGCGTAGACGCCCTCCTGCTGCCACTGCGTAGACGCCCTCCTGCTGCCACTGCGTATACGCCCTCCTGCTGCACCTGCGTATACGCCCTCCTGCTGCCACTGCGTAGACGCCCTCCTGATGCCACTGCGTATACGCCCTCCTGCTGCCACTGCGTATACGCCCTCCTGCTGCCACTGCGTAGACGCCCTCCTGCTGCCACTGCGTAGACGCCCTCCTGCTGCCACTGCGTATACGCTCTCCTGCTGCCACTGCGTAGACGCCCTCCTGCTGTCACTGCACATACGCCTTCCTGCTACCACTGCGATTACGTCCTCAACTGCGGTGACCTGCGACCACCTGTGCGACCACCTGCTGCGGACTCATACCCAGGCTCCACGGACATCG
Source organism: Apotomis capreana (assembly GCA_947623375.1). NCBI lineage: Eukaryota > Metazoa > Arthropoda > Insecta > Lepidoptera > Tortricidae > Apotomis > Apotomis capreana. The sequence goes on along the minus strand of OX392506.1, from coordinate 17,427,110 downwards.
CCTCAACAGCGCTGCGACCGCTCCGACATAGGACGACCAACCTCCCCTATACTCTGTTATCCCACTGCCTTGGTGACTGCTGAGTGAAAATAAAGTACCCTGACCCTGAACTTATTACTTTTTCTTTCTACTTCTTTTCTCCCTTATCTTTCTCTCTCACGTCTGTTATCCTGTCCTTCGACTCCTCGGAGGACCGGGTAACACGACAATACATGAATACTAAAATTAAATAATGTAAATGCTTTCCTATTGGCTGAAACACAAGGGAAACCCTAGTTCAGGTTATACAAATTGTGAATTAATTTGTTTATTATAAAATCTAACCGTACCTACGTATCTGGGCATTATGTTTTTCCAATAAATGTATTTTCATCATTATTGAATGAATGAGGGCTTTGGAATGAACGGGCGGATGATATTAGATAGATAGATAGATTTATTTATAGCAACCATGATACCATGGTTGATATAAATAACAGGTGTTACAATTATAGGTATATATAAGGTATCATGGACCCTGTAAAGGTATAGATCATTTAACTTAATCTAAGCAAACAACACATGCAAAGTTTGACATTTGTTAATGCGGATATACAACGTTATTTTACTATGGTTCTGTTATGAAATAAAATCTCTGATTTTGGTCGTTATCAAGTAATGTTGGTTTTTACCTATAGTATCTGAAATAATTATTATAGTAACTTAACAATATGAGATAAAGGGTATTAATTTATTCGACACGTGGACATAACCTCAAAGGTACAAAGTATCGGCAACATTCGATCCAGTTCCACACACCGGATTATAATTGTTTAGTCTCGCCGACGCCTCTCACGTACGAGAAGTAGTTAGTTCTCGATAAACTCCACCGAACTTCTATTGGACTAAGTTCGTTGCTTTGTTAACCTTTATTTAACAACTGCTGTCTTTAGCAGAAATTATTTATTGTAGGTACTTTGGTTCTCTGTGATCGACGATTGACATCTCTAATGACATGACACCTGCCCTGAATACTACGACTATGTATACGTGGACATGTATACGACATGTTTTTTTTTATTACAAGTTTTTTTTTAATAACAACATCAATCCTTATAAATGTGGCAATGACTCCGGTCCGCGCCGTTGAGTAGTAAATTTCCGCCAAAAGACATTGTTCAACTGGTCTTAAGAGTTATAATAATTATGTGTGTTACGTTTTGTTGTACTGTATGCCTGTCGCACAAGCGGACTTTGCGTCTATGAGTGTGTGTATATTCATACTATCACTAAGCGAATACATAGACATACTGAAGCTTTGACATACCTACACTACATCCCCGGTTCTCCTATGAATACGTACTTATACGAATACCTAGTCTTAGTAGTCTCAATAACTATTGTAGAAATATTATAAAGAGACTCATACCTGCAGACAAACAGTACAAACCGTTTTGCAGGAAATTGTATAGGTAGGTTTTTAGCTTTACACTTTAATAAATAAATAAATAAAAAAAAAAAATAGTCTAAGTATTCACTTATGTGACACATCTCTGATTACTTGAAAATTATGGATTGACTTGCGGTTATGTGTAAGGGACGGCCAATTTGAATTCGTTTCGTATGCAGTTCTTCTTAAGGGATCTCAATGTGGTTACCTCCGCAGTGAACAACCCACTGTTTTTACGAGGGTCAGTTGTTGGTTAATATGTGTTCGACCTAGACAGATAGATAGCTAGATAATTTGCGTGCAAGCAACTTAATCAAGTTACTGGCTTGGGCAGTGTTGTTAGATGGGTGGGCCGGGTGATTATTTGGCAAATGTAGGCAATAAGTCTGGGGAAGGGCTCACTTATCTCAGACGTGATGCCCGGCGCGGCCCAGGCGCGTGGGATCAAAGTTTATGACTTAAGCTCACTCGTGAGGAGCGTTGGCAAAGAAAGAAGAAGAAAGAGACATAAATAAAACGGTGACGTTGAAACTGGTCACCATTTTGCCACGATACGCTAATTTTCAGTAATGTTCTGTTACCAAAATATAACTTATTATATCTAACACGTAACGTTATTTATATAATTAGAGGGTGCCCGCAACTTCCGCGTAATCATTGCACACGTGTTACTGACTCTTAAAGGCTGTATTTCGACCAGAGAAGTACGAGGATGCATAGCGAGGGATGTGTTTTTGTTAACCAATGGAATAACTTCATTTACATATCCTCAGCGCTAAGCGCAGCTGATTCTATTGGTTAAGGGTGAAGCCAGACGTGCGTAATTTGAGTCGCGTAATTTCGGTCGTGGCATACATCATGTCATGTGATCACGTCGCACTAAGTATGGCGCGGATTCACCCTCGCTCTCACTACGCATCCTTGCACTGGTAGAAACGCAGCCTAAGAAGCTGTTTACTCCCTTGCCCCTTCTTGGAAAACTCCATTTTGTAGCCCCCTGGGAAACTGTCTGAAACATTTCAATTATGGTTCCAACATAAGAGGTCACATGTGATATGTTGTATGATTTACTCATCACTTAAGGTTTTCTAGTAAATATGCATATTTTCGTTAGGATCACATTGACATTTTACCCACTTAATAAAAAATCGTAAGAGTCACGGCCAAGATAATTTGTACGAAGAAATGTGTTTGCAGACTGTACTCAGTGTTCGGAAGACAAATGAAACACTTTGTTGCAGACAAAGCGCCATGGGGTTTTTTCTTCGCGCATGAATTATTTGCAAATAAATCCGCGCCACTCTAGATTATGACGTCTGATTTTCTGATCTCCGGATAAACTCCCACTAGAGGTTCGCGTAACAGAGTATTAAGGTATTTTGTGATTATTTTATCTTGGAGTTTTGAGGTTAGAAGAACGTCTTATAATTTTGAAAGTTGATGTCATTACAATTGTGGAGTAGAATATTATATTATACAATGTGACAAGGCACTAAATATCTGCAATTTAAGCAATATGACAATTTTTACTACTCAAGCTGCATCGATCGACATCTAAAAAGTACTCGGTTGGCTGCCGCCGCGACTGATCGGCTCTCCTGATGATGAATCGCATACCGATTCGAAACATGTCGAGCGATACTCGACTTCTATGACGTGAGTAAACCCGTTTTATAGGTATTTTAATATGTCTGAGACTCAAGGTAGTTTTTAGTGAAGTTGATATGATATGGGATAAAGCGATATTTATTATTAGAGAGGCCAATGGCCCTTATACCACAACTAAAATGGTGTATTTTCAGAGAGAAATCTCTGAAACAAAATTAACTTCACTGCAGATATCCTGCGACTGTCATTACCATAATTGTATAATTATGCAGGTAATCATTGAAAGTGTCTCTGGTGGTTTCGCTTGACGTTCGGTATTACAAGCACAGCATTTGCAAATTAATATATATAGTTATACCACAGGTTATACCTACTATTACTTGGATCTGTTGGCTGGACACCTCGCGAATCTGTTTGAAAATGGCTGAAATATGATGTTTTTTACGACCGCTATATCTGCGGAATTTTGAAAAATTTTAAAGAAAAAAGTATAGAGGTAATTATCGAATCTGCTCACGTAAAACGAGAAGAATTGTTGCCAAAGCTAAAACGGGAACGCTTCGCTCGCTCGGTCAGTTAAATTGTAAATATTAAATGTGTATATTGAAGTTATTTCCCAAAAATAAATGATGTACTTACGCTGTTTGGAGGTTACTGAATCGAAGATTTTTTTAATAGTTTGAGTATGTATGTATGTCTCTTTATACGTTTATAACGCCTTAACGGCTAAACTGATTTCTACTGCCTTCGATAGGTAGGTACCTACACAGGTAGCTAGGCATCCACAGATGGTTATGTTAAGATATACTAATATCCGGCTACCTAGAAACAAAAAGAGATAAGAATATCTGTAATTGATTTCTTCGAAACGGTATGTACATACTCGTTCTCGTTAGCACCAAAATGTGAGTAGGTAGGTACTCCTTATTAGTCAGTATTTCAGTTGTCACGTTAACGTATTGGGAATTGACAATGACATGATAATTTCTCTTCTGTGGAATATGATATACGTAACGCTGTATTGAGTATACCTACATTTGAATATGCCACAAATTCGACACTCACATTTGACTGTATCTTTAATCGGCTTACTTCAGGCCATATGTCAATAAGAACGCCTTTTGGGGTCGTATTGATTACCGCTTAAAAATTTCGAAGACATTATGTATGAAGCTCGCATGCTGTTGTATCCTATGCACGTAAACGAAGTGACGTTCAAACTGTGACGAGAATCCTGTTCAAACCTCAGTTTTAGAAAGTTTTGCCTGGAACCATGATTTTTTACCGGATTTTTCTTGAGAATTTTGCTTGAGAATGTGGTAGTTAAGATGACATTTTGGTTTGTTATCCCAAGACGTTAATGATGACACACTTGAACGAAATACTGAAAATACCACGATCTAAATAGTACATACCTACCACGTAATAATATTGTTATGAAACCGGTAATTTTGGTTGCATTTATTTTACAACAACCCTGTAAAAATAGATGTAATATTCATCAGGATATCATCCAAAATGCTAAATATCAAACGATGATGGCGCACTAGAAACCGTACTAAGGAAGAGGATTTAGAATATGCATAGCGTAGCTCAAGAGTTCCTAAACTTTTTAATTTTGCGGCATACTTACTTACACGTTTAGTATTTTGTATCGTGCACTTTAGCTAGCGTAAAATAGTAAGTATAGGTAGTTTAGTATATTGACGAAGACCTAGTTCAGTCTATCGACGACGCAGTATATGCCTATGCCTAGTGCACCAGCGTTAAAACCCCACTAACTCCTGCGGTCCGGGAACATTCCCGTTCGTGGGTTGCACCACAAATTCCATCACACAAGATCTGATACAGATCAAGTCATGCTTCAAAACGGAGTGTCTCACGGTGCAGCGGCCGCAGCCCTAGAATCGGTGCCAAAAGTGTTGCCTCCTCTCCTGAATATTTTTTACCAGGGCAAAAGCTTGACGTGGCACCCCGTTTGCTGCTGCTATACATCTTGTACCTATAGTTTTTTTCAAATGTATGAATTTGATGCCCCCTGAAAATGCGACCCACGGGCTACTGCTGTGAAGACTAGACATCTTGTGAAGTCTTTTCAGCCTTTAAATGTATGAATTGAGATTTCATATTTTTAAGACTACAATTACTTTCCTATATTCCACTTAGAAAGAGGATGTAATCACTGTTTTTATATTTTTCCTAAGATTATGAATTATTTTATTATAAACAAAACTATGACACAAAGAAAGGTCACTTTAGTCTGGTGTTTAATTAAAAAAAACGAATAACGTTGAGCTTGACGTTACTGACAGCTTATTTTCGCGGATAGGTCGAAGACTACAACTCTATACAGGCAATAGTTGTCGAAGATTTCGGTTTCTTTATGTATTTTCTTATATTTCTTTACACACAGAAAAATAATATCAAACAATTTTAGGGTGTACACGACACAAAGCTCTCTCGATTTCTATATCAATTTCCACCTGTTAGAAATATGAATTGTTGTCAATTTGGAGCCCCCTGAAAATGCTAGTGCCCCTAGATCCGAGGCTGGAAGCCATCTTTGTTCATAACTACAGTGCTCCGTGGCGCACAGTTTGGGAATCCCTGGCGTAGCCTGATTAATGCGGACGGGGTTTAGGTAATGCTGGTATATACGCTTCCGCGGGATATGCGTCTTGCTATGCAAATATCGCTAATTGCATTATACTGCCAGCTTGTCTATGTTTAGTAATATGCTGTTGAAAATACAGTGAAAATGGTTGTGTACAGGGAAGAGACAACATAAGCCTTATGAGCAACATGTTAGTGATAGTTCTTCTAAAATATTAGAATGAAAAATATTTAGAACAATTTTTTCCTAAATAAAATTTAAATTTATTTAAATGATAATATCCTAGTAATTGTGGGAGTAAAGGATTTTTTCTCAGAATTATTATTGTAGCTGCAGAATTGCATGGCCCATTTATGAATGAATTAATTAATTCATAAATGGACCATGCATTTCTGCATTAATAGTACATAATCTGGGGCGACTTTAGAGCAAACTACTTACTTTGATACATTTTTAACGGTTATTAACAGCCAGTTTTGATTAAATCAACATAGTTAACTTTGATGTTCAACTGTTAACATTACATCGTGATGATATACAACTGTACGTACTATGCGATGAAAGCGATTACGAAAAACTGTGTATTCATTGTCGCTTCAGCAATTTAAAATCAACCAGTAAATAACGTTATCACCAATTTGAATGCAAGACTAACATGTGTTGTTAATAGCCTATAAAATGAAGTAATAAATATAACACCTAAATCCAGAACCCAGAATTTTCAACTAATGAAACCATTCCCAACAATAGTCCTTAAAATGCTAGTTCAACATTATTAAGTGAATTCAGTAAATTAGTATTCTGCACGCGATGTCATAATTTTTAATGGGAAAATAGAAGTGTATGTTCAAACGTGACCAGACTCCCACTATTATCGCCCTTGCCCCCGACGCCATTTGCAATGCTAAGGAGATTTTAGCAGTGTAACTACAATATTTATAGCCCTTTGAACAATGTAATTTTAGGTTCCCTTTTGGACGCCTACGGTAAACCCACGCTAATAATTCGTTTGAACAAACAATTGACTATAGGTACGGACTATAGGTATAAGGATGGAGAACTAACCCTACCAAGAAAGCAAACAACATACCCTACATTCTGTTTCCTTAAAGGAAAAGGAACTTCTAATTAATGTTGTAAAAACGACTACGAAATCCTATACTGAGCGTGGTCCGACATAGTCTTCGTCGGTATTATCCTCGTATAAGAGTTATCCTTTCCCGCGAGCATTCGCCTGAAATGTAACAAAAAATATATGAAAATCTCATCTGTAACTCTAACTCGATGTCTGCGTAACCATCAAAAGACAAAATTGCAACAAAGTCACCAAAGAGTGCAAATGTTTATGAAGCATTTATCCAAGCACGGCAGTCTGTGATGCAAGCAGAAAGTAAGTTTTATAAAGATCCTTCCGTAACCAAGCGTTAGTTGTTGTAGCTAAGGCCACAGAAAAATAACTACATACTCATGACTTCCAAAATTTATTAAAATACTTAAACGGGTTTACTCACGTCGTAGAAGTCGAATAACGCTCGACATGTTTCGAATCGGTACGCGATTCATCATCAGGAGAGACGACCAGTCGCGGCGGCGGCCAATCGAACACTGCGGGCATGCGCCCTGTCCGCGCGGCTGCTCGACACGGGTGTCACCGGCGGAGGCGCAAAATTTTATTTCCAAAATTTACTTAGGTAAACCGTCAAATAAACAGTTTTACCCGAGCAACATTTGGTATACCCATAGTCTGCATGGGTTTTGAGAAACCACAACTACGACTGTTTATGTACTTTGAATTTTGAATAATGGAGTTCTATAAATTTTAGGTTATCAGCAGTTGTGAATAATAACTGATGAGTCAACAGATGTTTTGAGAATCTCACAAAGAAGGGCTCTATTCATTTTGAAAATTACACGAATTATTTACACTGCTTGGCTTAATGGCCTACGTAGCAGTGTGGTTGTCGGAAAAGAGATCCCTTTTCTGCACTCAGTCTATAAAAAATCTGACCATTGTGCGTGTTATATTAGGATGTTTCGTTACTATTGCAGTACCGAAGAAATCCCAGGAGTTTTGAGACTCTACAAACACGAAATTCCTGGTCCTGTCCTGCACACCCCTAATTATTGCTACCTACTTTGGTGGCAGTCATACTACTGTATTATTATGTTTTCTGTTTTACGGGCGATCTATACAGAAACCACTAGCTTGCTAATGATACTGTTTGCATACACTTACACCTCACGTGTTGAATGGGTAAGGTATCCAGGATTTATGAATACTGGTACAGTCAGCCGCATAGATGAGCACAAACAGTTTATCACGAATATGTATGTTTCTATAGACTTGTTTAGATTTTGGTCCGTGTAAAAGCCATGTAAAAGAATGCCAAATTTGTTAACGGCTTAAATATTAGGCGCAAACTTAACTTGACCGTATACTAACGTGAAATGTCACTTTATGCAACTCGCGTTTTGACGATAATTAAATTGCTATATACCTACTTATTGGATCCCACTCCTGGCATTTCTTATGGGAAAATATTGGGAGCCTTAGATATACGTGAGATACTATGCCAGAGACATCACTGTTTGAGGATATCACAAAGCGCACTAGAATTAGCGCTCTTAAAACTAGCAAGTTCCCATCACTTCATAAATCTTTTATTTACAACAGCAATGAGACGTTATCACCGTGTACAGGCGTGGCGTGACAGATAAGGCGGCAACAGGTTCCAGATACTTCGCTTGTTATTCACATCGGGTTTCACACCATTCTGTCTGTAGTTGTCGCTGCTGTCAGCTAAACGTGGGTTGCTAACACAAGCGCTAACTTTGGTACCGTGGATAGGGGTTACATTGATACGTGGGGTAACTTTGATCATTCGTTTTTTAAACTATACCAAGCTTGTTTTTGATCATGCTTGTAAGATTTTATATTGTTAAATAATGTAGGCAAACTCGACAGAAATACATTACCTATTTGTCGCATACCTATTACATGCTTAAAAGTTGATGATTAATGCTACCCCGCAGATCAATCCGCGGAACTTAACGAAGACTTAACGTTCCTTTCGGCAAAGGGCAAAATATTCGCTAGGCCATCGCTCCCCGTTCCAATGGACTGTGAAAGTAACAAGGGCCTATATTCGACTTACCTTTTTTTTTATGTTGGCACAACATATTGGCTCCACTTTGGTAAACAGATAGGAGATTCCAAGGCGCAATGGCAACTGACAAGAAACCAACGGTGCTTTGTCAGTTGACACTGCCATGCTGGCTCGAAAAACCTTACCTTGACTTTTTCAAGGATTAATGATACATTTTTTGGGTTGAACTGCATTAGCAATTAAAGATAAGACAAACACCAAAAATGGGATTAGATAGACGCCCATAATTATTACGTATTTAGAATTGTTATAATGGCGTTTCTGTCCTGAGCTGAAAGTAGAGATTCCATGATGACGAACAGAGATCCAATAAGTTAAAAGTGTGAGTTTTAATAACCTCCCCGGAGCTCGGCCCTTTTTTCGCACAACTGCTACAAAATTGCAATGATCAGTCTCCGTTATTTTCCAATCCAACCCTGTTAATACACATACGACAGCTATAGCATAGCGTATTGAAGACCGGACAGATGGCAGTGGATTTCCGGCCGGTGTGAAATTGTTCCGGATGAGTGGCGCCGTCTACCGTCTATACCTACCGACACCTCGCCGAGACCGGGGCTTTTAATCAAACTACTGTTCCATGTGGCACAGTAAATGTAAGAGTGAACAGTACGCAAGCTCGTATAAGTATGTTAACTGAGCGTTTGACTTGTAATTAATATTTATTAATGCATTATTACCTTATATAATTACATTATTAAATAGGCATATTATTTAATAATGAACAACTTCGACACTTTATCGGTCAAACAAGCTTTTGAGTCCGCTAGTCCAGGAATCAAGTTTTTATCCAAAGAAACACTTCACCTTCTTGGTGTTCCCATCTTTGCTGAAGGGATTCCTAGTTTTGTAGAGAATAAGATAAGCAAGTTTGAAGAATCCGCAGATCGCCTATTAGAAATTCATGCCCACATGGCCGTTTTCATACTTACGTTCATGCCTTTTTGTACCTAAGTTCACGTATGCCCTGCGATGCTGCCCCTTTTGGAAATTTAAATTACTGTGTGAAAACATTGACAACATTATTCACGCTTACTTAGAAAAAATCATTAATGCGAAATTTGACGCTCGTCAATTTTTACAGGCTACGCTACCTGTACGGTTCGGTGGCCTCGGCGTAAGGCAAATCTAAGGTGTCGCCCTAGCTTCCAGCGTTCTTGTCCTCGACACATAGCTCGCTACCTCTTATCGGTAAAATATTATCCCCTTTACTTTCCGATTCTGAGGTGGCCTGTTTGTCAGAGGCCAAGGACGCTTGGAAAGAGGCCTGCCCTGGTACAGACTTTCCGACGAGTACAGAGATTCAGAAATTGTGGGACATGCCGATAAATCTAAGAGTACACAACCACCTTACTGACACAAGTCCCACCCCGAGAGACAAGGCCAGGCTCCTTGCTGTTTCTGCTCGCGAGTCCGGATACTGGCTTCACGCACTTCCCTCAGTTAATTTCGGCACTTTATTAGATGATAATTCTTTCAGGGTGGCTGTTGGCCTTCGTCTAGGCCTAGACATCGTCGTTCCACACCAATGTCGTTGCGGATACCAGGTAGATCGTTTAGGTCACCACGGCCTTAGCTGCCCCAAAAGCGCCGGCAGACTCTCCCGCCACGCTTGTCTAAATGATATCATACGTCGGGCTCTTGTCAGCGTCAACGTGCCTGCAGTTCTCGAACCAAATGGCCTCGCACGAGATGATGGCAAGAGACCCGACGGCATGACGTTAGTACCGTGGCGGTTGGGGCGGCCCTTAGTGTGGGACTCCACCTGTGTGGACACTTTGGCACCGTCACACATTGCAACAACGTGCCAAAATCCAGGTGGGGCGGCCACAAACGCTGAGGCGGCTAAACGCCGAAAATATATGTGTTTAGGTGACAACTATATTTTCGTGCCGTTTGCGGTAGAGACTCTAGGCCCATGGGGCCCAGCCGCTCACAGTTTGTTAGATTCCATAAAAAAAAACTAATACGAACTACCTGTGATCCCAGAGCTGGCGCGTTTCTCGGACAAAGACTCAGTATTGCTGTGCAGCGGGGAAACGCCGCCAGCATCTTGGGATCATTTCCGCCAATGACAGACCTTGGCTAGAGTTAGGTTAGTGTAGGTTTAAGGTTTTTAAATTGTTTTACCACTTAATTCGAATGTTTTTTTTTTAATAAATTTATCTGTTATTTAATGAATATTGTTGTAAAAATCATTCATGTCATATTAATTATATGACAATATAAAATGTTTTTGTTCCTTTAACATCCAGTTATTGGCGCTGTCTTCCAGGTGCGCCCTGTAACAGGAGCAATAAATTAAAACATAGATTCTACCCCTCAAACTGAACAACATTTATAAAACAACTTTTAAAAATAACCCATTTATAATGTAAACCTGTAAAATAAAGTTTATTCAAAGAAGCAATGTATAGCGAAACATTTTATATTTAGTAAAGTGGCAGCTATGTCAATGCTAAGGCGATGTCAATGTTGGACGGCTTACATTGAAAATGTTATTTGATTTGTTTGAAATAATGAACATAATTATGAAAACAGTATTTTTTTTAAGTTTCTGAACAGATGTTGTTCAGTTTGACGTGTAAAATCTATGTTTTAATTTTTTGCTCCTGTTACAGGACCCACATGGTATACTTACCGACTCTTTGCTGAGACATAGCCTTTTAATCAAAGTACATTTCGATGCGGTGCTACAACAAATGTGCGAGTAATCATTACAAACGCTCAATTTATGTAAAATATCTTTGTTCCATTTACAACTAGTGATCGGCGCCGTCCATACCTATCGACACCTGGCTGAGCCTGGCTTTTTAATCAAACTGCTTTTCCATGCAGTACCACAACAAATCTACGAGTAAACAATACGAAAGTCCAATTGCTGTAATATGGCTTCGTACCTTTTACAACCAGTAAGTGGCATCTATACTTGTCTTACCGACACCTCGCTGAGACCGGGCCTTTTAATCAAACTACAGCTCGCTGCTGTGGTACAGGAAATGTGATAGCAAACAGTACGAGTATATCAATTATATTTCAGTGCTTGAAACCTGAACAACGAAAATGATGCGACATAACTTGTTGAAATAAGAACCTTTAGTGCCAGGCTCTGTAGTATGATTGTTCCTACTGCGGTAAGCAGTATACTGTGCGTTACTTGAATGCGAGCGCTCGGGACGGATACGGCAATTAAGGGAAAATCACTGACCACCCGAATTACGGCTCGGAAATTTACGAGTGCAGTCCTATCTAGACGCCGAGATTTTTGATACGGCGATTTGGATCAAATGGACTTGTACAAAGGTACCGTAAAATGGGTGATTTGGGAAAAATTGGGCTACTTTGATACAGTTAAAGCGTTATATAAATGCTCAGTGTTTCTTTGAGGGATCGTAGAAGAAATAAGACGTTCTGTCATAGAACCAAAATGACTGACATGGCCCTAATAATACCTATTAGGCCCTAATTATATACATATCTGATATCTCTATTTGAATGAATGAATGAATGAATGTTTATTTGCAAGAACATAGTAGGTACATTAGATGATGTAGTAAACAGTAAGTGCTTATGTTCTACCGTAGAGGCATGCAAACATTTAATGTGTGTTGAATTTTACCCTGCTTATTGTATGGATACTAATGAATATACAGAAACATAATAATAAGATAATTGCTATTCTAGTTACTTAATAATTAATAATAATAATATAATTGATATTCTAGTTACAATATAAACTAACTTAAATAAATATGAGATTTCATATTAATTGTTGCCAGACAAAAATTCTTTTATAGAGTAGAAACAATTAGATAGAAGCCATTTATGAAGAGCTCCTGCAAATAGTTTAGGATGACATTCTCTTATTTCCTTAGGTAATTTATTATAAATCTGTACTGACATACATGGAGCATTGTTTTTAAACATATTAAATTTAGCCCTTGGCAAGTGTATTTTGTCTCTATGTCTAGTCGATCTGGGGTACCGACTACTATGCGTATCAAAATATTCAGGGTGTTCTCTTACAAATATAGAAGCCTGTTTTATATACATGCAGGGTAGAGGTAAAATATTAGTGGCAATAAATAAGGGTCTGCAAGGTTCTAGGTAGTGTGCATTACATATAGCTCTTATACATTTTTTTTGCACCATAAATGCTTTATGGACATCTACAGAGTTTTTGAGTAATTTATTTTTTGTGTCAAGCTTTTATATTTTCGTCAACTCCTAGCCAAGACGACTCCAGAGGGCAAAAACTCGGCTCCATTATCAGACCACCTCTATTATAGTATATTATTATATTTACTTATTTTTTTCAATACATTGACTTTGGTTACATGAACAATTGAACAATCTAGTAAGTACATGGGTACGTGAAGTACCCAAGTCTTTCTAAGACTTTATCGATAAAACTACATTGTCTTCAAAGAAACTCCGTTCAGTTTAAATTTTTATGGGCAGGATATCAAAAGCGTTCGCGGAACCCCGCCTCATCGACAATGCATAAGTTCTGTGAATGCAATCACATAGGACCCCCTCTATCGATTGATTTCTATTCTTGACTAGCCTTGAGCCGTCGGTAGCCTGTTGCTCTTACATATTTAATCTACACGTCTGATTGATAGAGCTCTAAGGTTTTGGGTCAATATTTTTATGTATATATTTTTTGGTATGTTCCCATCCCATTAACGTATATTTCAGGGGACCCTATTATATTAATTAAGCATATCATCATTGGATAAAAAAATATATATATATATTTTTCTCAATGTTTATTACTGTAATTACACTAGTCCAAACTCATCATGTGTAATTTCATGTGTATTATATGTTATTACATGTCATATTCATTTCTGTTTTAAGTTAGTATCTGCGCTTTTTTGCATTTTAGTGTTAGCATATCCTTAAACAGCCTACAGTACACGTTTATAGCACTAATCTCTTGTAGCCATTATATAACCCTTTAAAATAGCTCTAAACTAGAACGACACGAGTACAAGGTCAGACAAACAAGTTTAGTATTTACAAGAACCCTAAATGCATTTAGAGCATCAGTCTAGACCTAGTTAATCACTCGAGCGTACTTCGCCTAAGTTGCTTAGTTAGTTATATCATAATCATAACTAGCTATGTCCGCGACGTCGCCCACTAGATGTTCATATTATTATGGGAATACAAGCTTTTATCACTCCAATTCCACCTTCGAATTGAAATTTTTAGACAAACTACCTAACCCTTTTTGGACAAACTAAAATAGCTGACGTCAATTTCTAAAAGTCTAAATGCTTCCTACAAGCACAATTTCATTAAAATTGGACTAGTTATTTAAAGGTATTCGGGTAATACACCACATCTTAATAATTTACTTTTTTTCTTTAGAATTTTTGGGCTATTTTGGCTAACATACCCAATGTTAGCCAAAATCGATTATAATTTCGAACCTCTCAGTAAAAACAACGTATATTTCCTATTTCTGGCTAAAACCACCCAAAATATAAATGAATGTAATGAAAATAAACTTTCACGTCACCCTAGGCCGTAAGTGAGATTTTCTGCTCGCTACGTGGGAAACAAGACGTAAAACCATAGACAAACCACGGGCGGTAATTCGTAAAGTCACAGATCGCATATTTATGATCACAAACACATGCGACCAGGGACATTCACCAATTCACCGCTTTATGTAAGTAATGTACTATTAATATACAGGCAGACAGAGTTAATTTCTCATTATACTAGTTCTTCCTATGGCAGTACATGCGCCTAGTTGTAAACTGACCTACAAGGCCGCTGTGGGGTTATGACTTTACTATGGTTACTGAAAACTGGATAAAGGTTAGGTGGGTTTATTTGATGAGGTTTGAACGTTGTTGAAATTACTTTCATTAACCATTTCTAGGGCTTACCTTTTTAAACTATGACGGGAAACAGTTACAAAAAGATACGGTAGAATAGAAATATGGGAACATTATTTGACGGTTTAATGGAAACGTTACCTTTTCAAGTACACGTAAAGTATAAGTACACTATTTGCCTGAAGATTGGCAATATTTATTTGTGATCACTATTTTAACAACTAATTAGTGTTTTGGTATCAAATTTCATCAATCATTAAGAAAGAAATATAAAAACTGTTGAAAAATAAAAGACTATTTTTTTTTAAATATAAAACTCGCAATTAAAAACTATAGGCCGATAGCATTGACACCTATCATATCGAAAATATTTGAAAAGGTTATATACAAAAGTCTATATAATTACTTAGAGTCCAATCACTTATTGGTTCCCGAACAAAAAGGCTTTCGCAAAAATAAATCTATTAATATGGCGATCTTCGAGCTAGTCTAAAAAGTGGTCATAAATATGGACAAGAGATTGCCCGTTTCTGCAATATATATGGATATGACGAAAGCTTTTGACTTAGTGAACCATGACATACTGTTAATGAAGTTAGATAAATATGGAGTCAGAGGTATCGTGCATGATTTGATAAGGTCTTACTTGAGTGACAGGAAGCAGATGACCCAGATCACTCACGTATGCAGGAAGTCCAAAAATGAAATAACATACACTTCGGAGCTAAGAACAGTGCAATGTGGAGTTCCACAAGGTAGTATACTGGGACCATTGTTATTCCTGGTATACATCAATGACATGCCTAAAATTACTAGACATCCAATGGTATTATTTGCTGATGATAGCACTATTATATTTAATGACATTAAAATTTACAATTATGAATATGAATTAAACTCTACTTTACAAGAAATTATTGGATGGCTAAACAATAATTATTTAAAAATTAACTTGAATAAGACCTGCATTATGCACTTTGAACAGAGACGCAATAATTTACGAAATATAAAAGTACAATATAAGGATCATACGATCTCAGAAACGAATGAAGCTAAATTTCTAGGCCTCATCCTAGACAGTAGTCTGTCGTGGAAAGCGCACATAGAAAGCATTTGTAGCAAACTTAATAGGTATTCGTATGCCTTGTATATATTGAATAAAGTGGTGAATAAACCAGCTGTATTATCGGCTTATCATGCGTATGTATCGTCAACGCTGCGATATGGAATTATTTTCTGGGGCAATTCTACTAATCGTAATCTTGCATTTAAAGCCCAAAAAAAATGTGTAAGAGCAGTATGCGGCTTAATGCCCACCGAATCCTGTAAACCACAGTTTATAAATCTAAAACTTCTAACACTTCCGTGCTTATATATCTATGAAGTTGCTATTTTTGTAAGAGATAATGGGTCGTTCTCAAAAAATTTGCACCGCTGCGTTAAATTTGCATTTTTTTTTAAAGTTGCGATTTCTTCTTTTATTTTTCATAGGATCGCTAGAAATATATTCAGACAATTGATATTACGTCGAGGGAAGTAGTTAAATTGAATATCTTAGAAGATATAGGTGTTTGAAATTTTAGGTCGACAGGTGAAAGACATCGATGTCAGGTAAACGACATTTGTTACCAAGTTATCGACAATGGGTGCAGGTTTGCGACAAATATGTTCCAACTTCACTGAATTTGTTAGCAGGTTAACGACGACGGTTGCAGGTAAGTGACATTTTAAATAAAATCTACGTTGAACTGTCAACTAGTGCTCTTTTGATTGTTTTTGTTTTTGTTTTTTCCTTATGTTAGTATGTTAGTAGTGCATAAAAAAACAAGCATTTAATTCTCATATCACAGGACATTTCTCAGGAGGTTTTTTGAAGCCTGTACTACCCAGAAAGGTCATAACCGGCAAAAAGATGCAAAACACAAGCATACCCACGTGATTTTATAAATTTCTTATGAAGGTTCAACAGCGAATCATTTAAATAACGTTTCTGCATCCTGATGCTGCCTCTTTTGACATATTCTTTCCAACCCGCTGAGTAACTTACTGCTGTTTTCGTCATCTTCGAGGAATTCCTTCACATCTGATAAACAGAAAGCCTTCGGCTGCGTTAGGTGGGATAAGTTATGGGAGGTATTGTCTGAAGCTGCCAGCACATCTGGTAACACTTTATAAAGCCTTTACGAGTCTGAACACAGAATGGTGTCAGTAGCAGATGTCACATACAAGAACTTTAAGTTCCGGACAGGGATGCATAATATCCCCAATACTATTTAACAGATATGGAGCCCTTGAAGGTACATGGTAGACATCGCCTATTTTACATCGCCCGAAGCAGAAGTGGCCCAACTTTTGGAATGACTCAGAACAACCAGCCACAAAATGGGTCTCGATATTAATAAATATAAGACCGAGCTGATGATAGTCAACCATTACTAGTCAACAAAGTACTAACTTGCTTCAAGAGTTTGAAACTGTTGATCAGTTCCAGTACCTTGGCTCCGTTGTCACAAATAGAGGCACATGGAAACCAGAGATTCGCAAGCGAACCGGAATGGCCAAAACAGCGATGACCCAACGCGGCAAAATATGGAAAGATAGACACATCCCTAACCGAACTAACATGCACCTCGTCTCTGCCCTTGTCTTCTCCATATCTCTTTATGGGGCAGAGACCTGGACGCACAAAGCCGCTGACAGGCAGAGGATTGATGCTTCAAAATCTGGTGCGGGCGCCGCCTGCTAAGGATTCCTAAGACAGCTTGAAAGTAAAATGGAATACTCAAACTAAGCTACTTCGGTAATATATATTTTATTTATTTATTTATTTATTTATTTATACATGGAGAACCAACAGCTTAACTTACGCTAATATATATATTATATGTTTTTATAACAACGAAACATGAGTTGAGACACGGCGAGTGACCGATAAAACCTGGTTTTCAAATAATTTTGTATAGGTGTTTAAATAATTGTCGTTCACCTGCCGTATGAGTCGTTCACCTGTTTTTATATAGACAAGTGAACGACATACAGGTGATGGATAAAATGACAGTTATGTCATCAAAACAAATAAAGTATTTCGTTGATGAACTGCATATTTATACACATAAAAGTAGACCATACTTTACGCGTTATAAATTAAAATGAATGCAATAGTACACACGTCAACCAAAATATGGAAGGCAGAATATAGACTACATACCCATTACAAACTCCCGCTCGCGTAAGAGTATGGATCATATTTTTTTAGTGCAGCACACTGACGACGTGTCACTCGGAACAGTGTTAGGTGGCAACTGAAGGTCTCGATTTATGCGGGGTTATGCAGGGGAAACGAAATAGTAGTCACACAATTGTAATGTTTGTCTCATGACAAGTGAACGACAAAAATGGCGTGGACAAACTTAAATTGCAAATAATTCGCAAAATAAGCATAGTATTATCATTCGATATGGTAGTATTCAATCTTCATCATATATGAAAATAAAATGGAGTACTGAACTTAAGCTAAGTCGGTAATGTATATGTTTTTATTACAACGAAACATGAGTACCTCGTGTTGGGACACGGCAAGTGACCGACAAAACCTAGTTTTAAATAGTTTTTTGTCTATTAATATACTTTACTTTTAATTGAAAGCATTTGGCCTCTATGTAAAAAGTGTCTTTAGATATGTGATGATAATTGAATATTTGAAATAATGCGGTGTAAAAAACTTCTTCTAAGACAAACCTGTTGACAGGTGGCGGTGCAAATATTTTGAGAACGACCCTAATAATACAAGATTTATGTGCTACAACAGCAAGCGGCAACATAACAAATTGTTTGCACATCCATCAAAAACAGCTCTTCTCTCTAAAGGTATTTTAGGGATGGCTCCAAAAATTTACAACAAACTACCGAAAACTGTTACAGAACAAAATACTGCTATGGGGTTTAAAAAATGTTTAAAAACCTTTTTGATCGGAAAAGCTTACTATAATATTGATGAATACTTTAGTGATAATATTGATTGATCTTATTGTGATAATATATGAATTAATAATAATTTTATTGTATGTAACGACTGTATATGTATAATATAAGAATTTATGAAATATACGAACAGATTAATAATATAACAGTAAGTACATAATAATAGTAAATTAATTTTATATGGTATGGATCTAGCCTGGCTGATCCACACATTTTATTTTTACTTTGCATGCCACATGTGGGCAAATTGTGCCGTTCTGAAAACATGCTTGTATCATCTCTAAATGTAACATGTACCACAATTTCAGCAAATAAATAATTTGAATTTGAATTTGAATTTGAACAAAATTTGGAATCCTACATCACTAACTGCTAGTGACAGACTTAATAATTGAGTTTTATCAGAGGGAAAAGAAGAAAAGAGTTAGTAGAAGCACAATCTGTATTGACAGTCAAAAGGCGAGTGACATAAGTCTATATAAAATATATGAATACAAATGACAGTGTTCTTATTACAAATCCAATAACCATAAATGTTTAACACCCCCCTGTAATATGAACACCCTGTATAAAAGTATAAAGTGACATATCAAAGTAAACTATACACACAAAATAAAATATTAGCACAAAAATATAACACCCTGTATATACACCAACCTATCACTAACTATACACACCCTATACCTACTATGAACACCTTAACCTAACCTAAGCCTAACGAATTTGTACATTTGCAATGTTTAATTTTAGCTAAAGGTTTGGTAAGAACGTCGGCGATCATATCGTGAGTAGGTATGAATTTGACATGAAGATCATGGTGTGCAAGTGCGTCTCGAATGAAATGGTGCTTGATATCGATATGTTTAGTGCGGGCGTGATATGTGCTGTTGTGTGCAAGTTTGATGGAACTTTGATTGTCGGAATGAATGATTATGGGATGAGTGACTGCGAATACTTCCGAGATTAGGGCTTTTAAGTATATGGCCTCCTTACAGGCTTCTGCAAGTGCCATATACTCTGCCTCAGTGGTAGAGAGCGCGATTGTGCGCTGCTTGCGCGCTTCCCACGAGACAGGTCCACCACTCATCATGAAGACGTATCCCGTGAAGGATCTCCGGTCGATGATGCTGTTGCCGAAGTCCGCGTCAGCATATCCCGTTGGAACAGGTTGGCCTTTACGGAATTGAAGTTTCAGTTCCTTGGTTCCTTTGAGATATCGGAGAACTCGCTTTGCCGCCTTCCAGTGTACCCCCCCGTAATGTGCTGCGAATTGGGATAAGTACGACACTGTATGGGCAATATCGGGCCTCGTCCCAATGGCAAGATACATTAGGGAGCCAATGAGTTCTCTGTATGGAACTTCCACTTGATCTTCCTTTTCGGGTAGTGATAACTTCAGGCCAGGTTCCATAGGTGTAGTGACAGATATGGCATCTGTCATGTTATATTGTACAATGATCTTTTCGATATAATTTGTCTGGTCAAGAGTTACGCAGCCTTCGCTTTGAGTAACTCTCATACCGAGACAGTCCTTAACAGGTCCTAGATCTTTGACAGTGAATATCTTCTTGAGTTGATTCTTAAATTCAGATTTTAAAGTGTTGCTGCTTGATAACACAAAAAAGTCGTCAACAAATACTGCTACAACAAGTAAATCGTTGTTCTTCCTTTTATAATAAATGCAGTGCTCTGTTGAAGCTTGAGTTAAAGATAATGCGGCCATTGCTTCGCATACCTTTTTATTAGATTAGATTAGATTAGATTTATTTATTTCATAATATAAAATGTCAATATAAATTACACGAAGTCAATTTACATGCACTTATACTATGATCGTCATATATTAATATTAACAGATAAAATGTGATGAAATTGATAGTAAAAACAGCGGAATTAATAATAAAACAGATTAAATAATTACATGTCACAATTTTAAACAAACAGATAGAAATGTCAAAGTAGCTCATAAATGGATTGTCAAAATACAAGAATTAACACGATAAAAATAACACTGAAAATAACAAAGTCAAATAAGGCAATAATTAGGAATAAGGTCAACAGGAACTTAGGTATTGTCAGTATATAATGTCATAATTAACAAAACTGGAGTACTTATAAATAAAAACAATGTCAATTATACAAATATAAATTACGTTTCCATATACTCATTTACTGAGTATAATGGATTATCCAATAAAAAGTTTCTCAATTGTCGTTTAAAACTGTCGTCAGATGGCTCGGTTCGTAATTCCGCGGGTAGACGTTCATAGAACGTGGGACCGATGACGCGCGGGTTTTTACAGGCAAGCGCCAGGCGACGCGGAACTGTCCTGAGTCTTCCTGTGGATCTAATTTGTTTGCCCGATACCTCAACACGCGCAAAATTATTTCTCACGTACATTAGAACCTCAAACATGTAAAGTGAGTAGTGCGTCATGATGCGATACTTTATAAAGAGATCTCTGCAAGAATGTCTGGGTTCCACTCCAGCCAGTATCCGAAGTGCTCGTTTTTGGATTATAAGAACGCGTTTGACATCGGTGGAATTACCCCAGATAATTGAACCATAGGACATTATTGAGTGGAAATGCGCAAAATATACAGTTTTTAATGCATTATTCGATATTAATGGTTTCAATTTTCTTAACGCAAACACGGCACTACCCAACCTATCACACAGTTGGTCGACATGACACTTCCAGTTTAAGTTTGAGTCTATCATGAAGCCGAGAAACCTACATTCAGTGCATAATGGCATCGGGACGCTGGTAATACATGGGGGCACTGCGGTGTGGCGGCCCGAGAAAACCATGACATTGAACTTCGTTATGTTTAAGAGTAAACCGTTCGACGAGAACCACTTTTGGAGTTGCCCGCAAGCATCATGGATTTTATTGGCTAGCTGTTCGTACGTTTTTGCGCTAACTATGACTGTAGTGTCATCCGCGAGGAGCACCGACAGACCAGTCGTGATTGCCGATGGCAGGTCATTGACAAATATAGTGAACAAAACATTCCCGAGGGCATTCCACTGGCGTGGAGCTTGCTTCAAGCCATAGAGTGACTTTTTTACTAAGCACACTTTGTTCTTAGGATCGGTCGAGAATCCTTCCGGTTGCTCCATGTAGATCTCCTCTTCTAAATCTCCATTGAGGAAGGCTGTTTCCACGTCGAGGTGGTCAATCTGACAGTTCAGCTCTGCTGCAAATGCCATTAAAAGTCGGACTGATGATAGCCTCGCCACGGGAGCGAATGTCTCCCCGTAGTCGACTCCAGCTACTGGGGTAAACCCTTTCGCTACTAGTCTAGCTTTGTATTTGACTACGTGTCCACTGGTGTCCTTTTTTAATTTGAATACCCACTTGCATTTCGTTGTCTTCCGATCTTTGGGTCTATCAACGATGATCCATGTTCCATGTTTCTGAAGGGATTCATATTCCGCCTGCATGGCTTTCAGCCATTCATCCTTTTCGGGATGGTCAGAAAGCTCTTTGAAAGTGTCCGGTTCCCGATCTGAAGTTAAGTGTACCGCACAGACTTGAACGAATCGTTCAGGAGGACGTCTGTCTCTGCTGGGATACCTTCGTTCAGGTACTTGGTCAGGAACGGGTTCTGGGATAACTTCAGCTTCAGGGATTACGTCAGGTTCCGGTAATGCTTCTGCAACTACAGATTGAGGTTGGTCTGACGTTTCAGACTGAATGTCGAGTCGCACTTCAAATTGCGGTAATGGAACAGGTTCTTGTATGACGGGTGGTTGGACATGAGGTGGTGGGATAGGATGAGGAGGAATTGGGGTGGAATCTACCTGTATTTTATCTTCGATGAAGACAACGTCTCTTGCGACTATAATCGCACGAGGATTCTGCGGATACACAAGGCGATAGCCTTTGCTGTCCGTCGCGTAGCCTACGAAGATACACTTCTCAGTTTTGGCGTCTAGCTTTGTACGCTTTTCTTTTGGTATGAGTACTTGAGCTTCACAACCAAATACTCTTAAGTGTGAGAGGTTCACCTTCTTTCCAGACCACACTTCCTCTGGGATTCGGTACTTCAGTGCTTGAGTAGGCACGTGATTTTTCAGGTAGATAGCTGTATTGACGGCTTCTCCCCAATACGCTCTTGATAGCTGCGAGTCCTGGAGCATAGACCGCGCTTTTTCAATTATTGTGCGATTAGCACGTTCGGAGACTCCGTTTTGCTCCGGTGTGTACGGTATATTAGTCTGGTGAACTATACCGTTTTCTTTTAGAAATGTGGACATATTTCGGTTGACATATGCACCACCGTTATTAGTTCGCAGGACTTTAATCTTTTTGTCCGTCTGATTTTCCACAAAATGCTTGAACTCCGCGAATTTATTAAAAACTTCATCCTTAGATTTTAAAAGGTACCCAAAAGTCTTGCGGCTGTAGTCATCTGTAAAAGTAAGCAGATATAGAGCTCCGCCAAACGAGTGCGTACTCATAGGTCCGCATAGATCCGAATGAATTAGTTGCAGAATACAACTGGATCTACTCGTCGACTTCGGAAAAGGTTTTCGTGAAAGTTTTCCCTCCAGACAGGGAATGCACTTGACATTTAAACTTTTGTCGAAGTTTATGCCAACGTTTTTATTTTTTAAAACATTTAATGATTGAGCATTTAAATGGCCAAGACGTCTATGCCACAACATAGCAGACTCTTTGCTAGTTGTACACATGGCTTGCGTACTCGAACTTACGTCTAACCTATACATACCTTTATGTACAGAGCCTGTGGCAATGACAGGGTTTGTCACTTGACATCCACCGTTTGGAAAGATGCTCGCGCCTTCCGATGTAAATTAGTGGCTAGTGCTAAATTGAAGCTGCAAGAGGCGGAATGTCAAACTGTCGAAGCAAAACGTAATTTAATTCTAATTTCAAATGAATTCTTCGTTTCATTTCGAATAACAAATTCAGTACCTTATAATAGTAGTTTATGCAACTGATACATAATGAGAGGCCTTAAAACACGAGTGTGGTTTTATGAAACGAGCGTCAGCGAGTTTCATAATAGGATCACACGAGTGTTTTACGGCCTAATTATGTACAGTTATATATGTCGGCGGCCGATCGTAAAATCCGGCAGATCACGAAATTCCTAAGCATATCGTGAAACGCCGCCATTTCGTGATTTGGCTAAACGACATCCATATCGTTCAAAACATAACGTTTAACGATTTGCCTAGTGACGTTTAGGCAGATCATGAAATTCCTAGGCATATCATGAAAGGCCGCCATTTCATGATCTGGCTATCACGAAATTCCTAGGCATATCGTGAAACGCCGCCATTTCGTGATTTGGCTAAAACCGCACGTTATGGAGCGTTTTTTAGGGATATAAAAAAAAAAACTAACCTAACCTAACCCGGCCGTAACCATCTAATCCTGATCACCTTTCAGAGCAGATCCGACTCGGCCGGGTTAGGTTAGGTTAGTTTTTTTTTTATATCCCTAAAAAGCGCTCCATAATGTGCGGTTTTAGCCAAATCACGAAATGGCGGCGTTTCACGATATGCCTAGAAATTTCGTGATCTGCCGGATTTTCACGATATGCCCGGTATAGAGCTAGGACTATCGACGAATGCGTTGCTCTAATCGATCTGCCCAGGCATATCATGATATGCCTGGTCAACTTTTAGTCAAATCATGAAATGGCGGCGTTTCACGATATGCCTAGGAATTTCGTGATCTGGCGGATTTTACGATCGGCCGCGACATATACACTACTTTATCTACACACATATCATAAGTACTCTAAGATGGGTTCAGAAGCCATAAGGAAATGACCGGCACCACTAGTGCTACCTGTAAAATATTTAAAAAACGACATATACTCGTACTAATGCAGTAAGAAATAAATTTGAACAAATACATAAACAGATTATTTATTGTAATACTTGTAATTTACATTAACATTGAAACAATATTTTCAACTAAAATGTGAATTACAATAAACTTATCACAATTATACTTTCGTAACAGCAAAGAACCAACAAACAAATGACAACAATAATGGCGGCCATTCGAACCTCCGTCAAGACGAATGTTTTTTTTTTTTCTAAATCATATACAAGACGAATGTATCCATATTCTCATGTCACTCGAGATCAAATGTCGTGCGGTTTTTATAAAAAAACATACTGAATTGACGTTTCGTATCGATAACAATATTAATATCTATGGATACCTACTAGAATAGAGACCTACTTTTGTTTTGACAGCTGTTCCAAATTTAAACTCATAACCTTACAAAAATTGATACTGTTATAACATTACAGTACAGATTTTACCTAGGTACCTACTGCCACAGATAAGAAAGTTCTCATAGTAAAATTGGTTGTAGTAATGCTGGTCATTTCCTACGGTTTCTGAACGCATTTTAGAGCACTAATGATATGTGTGTAGATAAAATAAAATATTAAACAAGATACTGATAACAATACTATTGTAGGCGACGGGCATTTTATTAGTTTTCATGTTTATTAGAACCGTACCCCGGTATTTTCGGTGCACAAATGATTTGACACTAGCGCATCAGTAGGTGTCAAATCAGTCATGCACTGAAAAGTCCAGTTTATGATTAGAACGACTTCCGGTTCGTGACTTAAGATGGCCGCATGCGTTTAAGTTTTGTTGTTCGTTATTTATTCATTTTTGTTATTCAATGTGTAGTATTGATAGCGTATTGTGCAGTGATCTAACGTATGAGTGAATAGCTAATGAAGAATTCAACTTGAAGCGTTCATAGCCCTTCCTGGGTCAAGGCCCGATAGTCCGCGTGGTTTTTTTGTAAATCGCTATCACTTTACAAAAAGCAAAACCTCACCGAACAACGGCATGCTCTACGAGCAAACTCGAAATTGGCGAAATCATCATTAACTTTGATGGAAGCCATATTTTAAAATTAGAATTAGAATATGATTAGAACGATTAAAAATATTAAAAGTATATTATAATATCCTAATTGTAGTGGAAGTAGCGGCGTCTTCGTTCGTGTAAAATATATGTATTCTATACATAATTATATTAGTAAACACAAGTATAGAAAACGTAAATCATAGGTACATTGTCATAGGTACATTGTATCACGCATCGTACTGTCAGGATCAAAAGTCGCTGACAATTTAAGACGGAACACTAGACATACGAAAGATTTTTTTCTCAAACATGCAATGAAATGTTGTCATAACGTGCGTTATAACAGGCTTCGAAGTATCACGTTTTGGGCGGAACAACTCGAGAGAACTGGAATTTGATACAAAATTGAAGGCCTAGGCCGGAAAGTAATTTTTTTTTAAACAGGGCGTCTGTGTTCATGAACAGGCTAAACAGCTGTTTTTTTTTTCAGTGGTGTATTTTTTATTTTATTGCATATGTTTGAGAAAAGCACTATATACATGCCTTAGTCGTGGCAAGGGCTTGCCGGCTTCGTATCACTATCCAGCCACCCAACCGGTCGGCCGTCTATACCTACTCACCCGGCAAGCCCTTCTTTCCCGGCGTCTGCAGTAATGTACTATTAATTACCCAAGCTGAAACGGATAAGCTTCGCTCGCTAGTTCCCATTAATTCCGTGTTATTTCGTATATTAGTATATTATACATAACACACCTACATAACACAGAGGGTAAGAAAATAATGTTAGTTCCCCATCAACAAAGTTCTTCGCCCGCGGAAGCAATTTTCCGCTACACGTAGTGCTATTATGTGGTAGTAATTTGAATAGTGTTACAAAGTATACGAATTTCATCCGTCATGCTATGATTCTTTCAATAAAATAAAATGTAGCGTCGTGAAACGTAAATCTTGAACAGCAATAAAACTTTCAATATTTTATTCTGCACTAGATAGATATTTTACGACATTTTATTATTAATTTACGCGTTTTTCTTCACCATTGTCAGGCAAAAAGTATCCTCTAACCAATTATAGGCTGTACATTTGTTATAATTATAATCCTTTCACCTATTTTGGCGTGGTGAGCGGACAAAGACATTTTCACCAGCAAATGGCGCTGAGTGGCTGGCACCGCGTGGCGCCTGATATCTATCACGTCGCATATAATTTTGGCGCAAACGTAACGCGCCTCGGTTGATGAAGTGGTCATATGCTGGGTAGATTGCCACTTCAGTAATCCCTAAATAAGGCTCTATAGGTAGGGTTAAATTAGACGATCTAATGCATCCTAGTTGTCACCACTTCTTAAATTTAGCGATGAGCTCTAGTTACGCTGGATATTGCGCTGGGATATAGCCAATATGAGAATTAGGCACTGTAACAATAGAATGGAATTCACGTTTTTCAGATATTTCAGAATCTTTCTTCTTTCTTTCTTCAAGTTTCCTTTGTTTATATTAATACCAAAGGCTGAGACATAAAACTCGCTAAAAAATCATTATTGGTTAAGCTAGAGTAACTCTCTAGAGTCTCTAGACATTCATTAAAGTAACGTTTTTTTTAATATTATTCAAAGAAAGAAAGAAGTAGAAAGGAAAACTGTTTATTCCATGGTAGTACGCACAAACAAAGACATCATCGACATAAACAGTTTTTTTACACAGGGTTAAATTAAACTTCTTAGATGAGTACAGTAATGTGTGCGTTAAAAAAAATTTTCTGACTAAGCATGATGTTGAAATTCGTAACCAAAGCAAACTGCAACGCTGTTATTCTGTCAAAGCCTATAGCGAGCCCAATATAAACAACAACAGTAAGTTTTTACACCTGAAAAACAGTTGAAACAATGAAACGTGCATAATGTCGACACGATGCTTTTCTTGTTAACACCTTAGAGCACAAAATTCGCGAAAAAATTGTATAGGGAGACCAAGCTTAACTTATTTTAATCAAGTGAGACCAAGTGAATCCAGAGACCAAGAAACTAACAAGGAATGGACAAAACTGGCGATTACTACACGAAAACAAGTGAAGCTGTTAAATTATGAATGAGTGAAATTGGTTTTTGTCCTAAAAATTTTTGGCCGAGAATTTTTGGCATACTGTTGAATGGCATGCTACTCGTTTACCCTATAAATTTTCGGGCATACTCATTTAAAGTCCTATCCTAAAGCATGTTTGTCCTAATATTGATAACTCAAAAATAGAGATACCTAAAACGTAATAATCCTAGTATTCATTGTGCTAAAAATGACTTTGCCTATCATTAAAGTGGTTACAATTACACACAGACAACCCGGACACGGAGCATGTAAGGCGACCCGTGCGCACCAACGATATGGTACGGCAGAACATTAAAGTATCAACACGGCGGCCACCGTTCAGTTGCGTCCTTGTTTATGATCCATGCGTAGGTACGTCAACGAAAAAAGAAATTAAATAAATAACATGGTAAATTGTAGTGTTAAGTGGTGTAGAGAGGAGACCTCATAAACATGGACGCAACTAAACGGTGGCCGCCGTGTTGATACTTTATATAATGTTCTGCCGTACCATATCGTTGGTGCGCGCGGGTCGCCTTACATGCTCCGTCTAGTGGGGGTGGTCTGTGCAATTACAGCACTTAAACTAAACTATTGTAGGTGTGAAGTCAGAATCGTTTACGTATTTTACCTTAACGCAGGTCAAACTTAGGTTACTTTAGGTACGACGACGAGAGAAGTGAGGAGGAGTGTTAGGTAGAACTGCGACCCTAACGAACGAGCGAAGCGAGCGAGTGAAACGCTAGAACCGAGTTTTTTATCCCCCTCGCTTCAGGTAGAACTGCGACCCTACAGTAAATGTAGTGATCAGCGTGTCATGTAGTCAAAACGATTTTAGTACATTAAATACTAGGAACATCACAATTATGCACATTAACCATTCGACAAGTGAATCTTAAGCACAACAAACGATAGGACAAATAATGTTTAGGACTAACGATAATAGGAACAACAATTTTGGCAAATCCACAAATCAAAGATATGCGGAACAAAGTTTATGTCATAAGTTATTCGGACAGAAGACGTTATGCGACACAAGAATATGACTAACAATTGTATGCCATCCTATATAGGTACTTAGGCCCGAATGAAATCGTGTGTATCTATGATAAAACCGTGCGTTGTCGCACCGAAAAATCATATTGCATTTCACCTATAGTCATATTTTTTAAACCGACGTAAATTCGAATTGCACCGCATGTCCGACACGACTGCTCTCGTTTTATTTCTTTGTTGGGGCGATACGCGCTCTTGAATAATTCATAGTCGCGATCCACACTTAAAATGGCAATCTGTCGCCGGACGAAGTTCATAAAATACGATGCGGCTTTGAGGAAACGAATAGCGTTACCCGAAACTATAATATTATCGTTTACGGAAACACTGTTACGATGGTTTTACGTCCGCTGTAGGTACGCGTTGCGTGGAATCGACATAAGCAGAAATATTTTAAGTGCTGGGTATGGCATTGGCCTTGGATTACCTTACAAGTGAAATAGTTTACGTGGAAAAATATGACTAGTGGTACCCAAACTTTTTCAGCGGCGCATTTACAGGTTTAATAAGTATGTTAGCGCCCTAGCTTATCGAAATAGCGTAGTTTTTTTAATCATAGTTTCTGGAAAAGAGCATCATAACAGCGCCCGTCTTTAGGGATCAGTCAAAAATTCCGTAGTTTCATTTATCCGAAACCATCAATATTCCGAATTATCAAAATTCCAAAAGTAAAATAACGCAAAACAGTCATTTTCGCCATGGATCATATAACATACTGTAATTAGGTGAGGTTAGGGTAATATATCCCAAAAAAAACTAAATGTTTTATCAGAACATGGTTTTCGGGATTAAGGAAATTCGGAATGATGATGCATTCGGACAAATGAAACTTCGGAGTATTGTAGTGTACGCCCCGCCCCCTCTTTATTATCTACAGTGTACCAAAGGCGCTGTGGCGTACAATTTGAACAACCCCTACCAATGTTGTTACACACCTTTAAATAATCGTCCACTTCTAATGCTACAGTAGTTTCATTTTCTACATTATATTCAGCGTGGTTTAAAAACTTTAGTTGTGTAAATTAAGAAGTTGGCGTCATTTTGACAACTAGTGTTTTGCAACCGATTTTTTACAGAACTTTTATACCGGGTGTTTCCTATAATAGGAGCAATAAATTAAAACATTGATTCTACTCTTGAAACTGAACAACAGTTGTTAAGCAACTACTGAAAATAACGTCTATTAAATGATATTCTGTAGAATAATGTTTAGATAAAGGAGCAATGTATTGCGAAATGTGCGACATTAGTAGAGTGACAGCTATGTCAATGCTCAGGGAATATCAATGTTGGACGACGTACATTACACATACTATTTAATTTGTTTTAAATAATAAAATTAAAAAAAAATATATTTTTTAGAAAGTTGCTGAACAAATTTTGTTCAGATTCAAGAGTAGAATCTATGTTTTAATATATTGCTCCTATTACAGGCAACACCCGGTATCTATGTGTAATCAAACCTAACCTAACTAAATTGTGTGGTAAGTACCTGTAAAATGAATAAAATATAAAACATTTGAAAAAGGTTTAGGTTAAAAATAAAATGCAATATAAGCTGTATGAAAGAAATAGGTATCTTTGAGAGTACCTAAACCATTCCGCCATAAACACACCATTAGATTATTCAAGCTACGGTGTGGTCGATGCTTGAATAAGGGGATTTTATCCTTATAAATAATATATCGCAGCGGTTAATTAATCCAATCAACCGTAATCTTCCTTAAACCAGCTCCGCGTTCCATAATTGAATTCTTCCGTGCACACGGATACTTCAAAAACACGTCTCAGCCGATTCCCTAAAAATAAACATCAAACGAAATAGGAATGTGGCTAAGCCAATGTAAGTTTCGCCAATGTCTTGTTGTGTCGTATACAATCCTTTGTACTACAAATAGAAGGTGTTTGTTCAGTGGGCGCGACCGCGAGCGAAGCGATCTCGTTCAAAAATGGAGAGCACTCCGAGTGACCTCAATACTGTGTAAGACACTCTTTTATCCTTCTGACAGGTATCTTTGCCTTGAAATGGATATCCTCGTATTTTATAAGTCGTGATCGATACAAAATAACAAACGCAGGGGTGACTGGACGGAGCGGAGGGTCGTTTAATTTAAAACGTTTTAAGTTCGTATTTCAAAACAAGGGATTCGTGGAGTTAAATTATTAGTATGATTGCGAGAGAATGATATGGATATTTTATTAATCAGAAAATCTTGCATAATTCCACATTGTTACAAATCTTAAGGGTTCTATATCTAGGTACATGATGTGATACTTACATAGAGACAGACAATACTCAATCGTAAAAAAACATTTAAGACAAATACTCGTGTTCATCTAATTTGGAACGAGTAAAACCTTAAAGGACACGCAATTTAAAAAATCAATGAATAGTCGAGTCGCAACATAATAAAATAAATTGGCGAGGGCGATGGGACAGTGCAAAATGACGACATTCAGTGTGGGTCCATTTAGCGTGATTGTTTTATTATGAAAATCGGCCCGCCAGGGACCAGCTGGGCGGTCTCGACCAACGGGACTGCCTCGCAGATAGTGATGGGCCGCGGTAATATTCCCGTTACCGTGTTTCAGAATATTACCAGTAAGTTTCCAGTTTAAAGACAATGTGAACGCTGTTATGTGTAAGAAGGAAGTAAATGATGACGAGTGATAGGATGATATATAACGATGGAAGGGAAAAAGATGCTACGTCGATCCCAAATAGATGGAATAAGGGCAAGGGAATGATGATTTCAATGATGCCAAAAGGTAATATATGTCCTTAAAGGACACGCTGTTTAGAAAAATCAATGTATAGTCGCGTCGCAACAGAATAAAATAAATAGGCGAGGGCGATGGGAGATGGCACAGTGTAAAATGACGACATTCAGTGTAGGTCCATTTAGCTTGATGGTTTTATTATGACAATTTACGTTACATGACGATTTCATAATTATATACCTACGCGTTTGGCTCGGTTTGTAGACACCTGCCTACTGAGCCGGCGGTCCCGGGTTCGAATCCCGGCCAGAGCAAATATTTGTGTGATGAACTCGAATATTTGTGCTTGGGTCATGGTTGTTCTATGTATTTATGTATTTAATTTATCTATATAAGTACGTATATCGTCGTCTAGTACCCATAACACAAGCCTTCTTGAGCTTAATTTGGGATTAGATCGATTTGTGTGAGGTTGTCCGATATTTATTTATTTTATACCTAATCTGTTTTTTGGACTATGCTCGATTATAGGTGGATAGAAAATTATATAATTTACGAGACGGGTGGAGATTGTAACAGTTCCATTGATAAGACGCTTGATATTATTAAAAAAATGAATGGTAATATTTAGAATTAACTTTCTGAAGGAATCTATCTAGATTTAATTACGTATTTAATTTTATTGTAACGGTTGCCAATAGTGACCATTTTAAGTAATAAACACAAGATAACTTTTAGTTACAACAAAAAAATTCAATCATTCCGCAAATCTATAATTCGTAGGTAATGCTACTCGTATTAATAGCATTACTTGGAAAATACCCGCTTTGGTAATATGACCGTTAAATACTCATCACTACTTCGCAGATATCGCAAAAATAAAGCTTATTACAAAGGACCTCGGCAACAATTCATACATTTTTAAGATCAGACGAATTCTATTGGAACTCGTGTATTCATTCACCTTCAACGTTCACATTACTTATTTACATCGGTACGCTCTTTGTGTTAATGATGTTTTAAAACTTATCTTTAAGGTGGGAATAATGAGAATTTTTGATCCAATATTTTTGTTTCCAATTTGTGCCTTTTTTAATGCAGCATAACTGTGATATCCTTTATTTTGCGCTGTTTATCTAAACCCTCTATGCCTCTACCTCTGAACCAAACAGCTTCTGTCTTATTGTAGCAATTATTTCACCTTCAGCTACAAAGTTTCCTTCAAACACCAAGCAACTAACGCATGCATTTATAATGGCGGTATACGCTAAGACAAATTTCCAGGGGCTTGTTTAACGTTGATATTTGACATTTCGACTAGAATAAATTATTCAGATGGAGGTTCGAGCAAATGGCTGTGATAGCGAGCTACTATCAATGTAAATTCCCTGATTTGCAATGTCTATAAAACTCTCAAATCGTAATGAAACCCAGTGTTACGGGGAGAGATCATGAATCTGGGAAAATCTTAACAACACGATGTATTAAGGTTTGTTTACCTTCGCAAAGCTGTCCGTAACATACATATTATAATCGTTAAATACATAAATGAACATGTCTAAGAATAATTGCTGTTCTTAGAATGTACACGCTTGATAAAATCTGCATTCTTTGTATTCCCGAGATTTTCTCGATGCTGATCCTAGCGACCTCCCCTAGATATATGCTGTGGGGGTCACGACCCACAGTTTGAAAAACACTGCATTAGCCCATAACTGTAAGTAAAACTGTAAATATCTCTCCATATATTATTAGTACTTATATTCCGGGGTTTTCGATGCACGAATGATTTGACACTAGGGGCTTGTGCACAAATCACGTGAGGTTCGATAGGGGGGGAGGGGGGGTCACGAAAAAATCACGATAGATCACGTTGGGGGAGGGAGGGGTATAAGAAGGGAGGGGGAGACCTCACGTGTATTTTTCTATTATGAACGAAGACGAAGAAAAATCGTTTTTTTTCTCGGTATCGTTAAAAATTAATTTTCACTTGTTAAATAGGTAGGTACTTCAAAACTGCGGGTCTATTTTACGAAATTCTGGCAGAAATAAAGATACACGTCAGGTAGTATGGGGGACGGGGGTTAGCAAAGAACCTCACCAAATATCACCAGGGGGAGAGGGGGTCAAAAAGTAGCCGAAAAAACCTCGCGTGATTTGTGCACAAGCCCTAGGCCGGCAGTAGGCGTCAAATGATTCGTACCTACTCCGAAAACCACGGGGTATGATTATTAGTGATGTCATATCTGACAGATATCCATACTATATTATAAATGCGACAGTGTGTCTGTCTGTCTGTTACCTCTTCACGTTTAAAGCGGTGAACCCATTTAGATGACATTTGGTATAGGGATAGTTTGAGTCCCGGGGAAGGTCATAGGATACTTTTCATTCGCATTAAATTTATTGTTCCCTTGGGATGAGCGGGTAACACCGCGGGGCACAGCTAGTTTGTGATAGCTGCGAATCAATGTAGGTGTATTCGCTTTGGATGTAACACGATAGTTATTTGAAATAAACATTTTGATGACCAACCAAAGTACGATAGAGGACGTCGTTACTTCCATGCTTACCCTTGGTATTTAAACCAAATCAATAGCTAGGATCATAAAATGAAATGTGTATTTAGTAAAGCTTTGGTCACGCGACTAGCTTTTCCTTTCATGGCGAACCTAGGACCGATTACTTTAAACGAATTTTACGGGTAATCAAGAACTATAAATTAAGGTCAGCCGCAAACTAGACAGGTAAATTGAAATTTAATCGGGGGTGACTTTGAAAGTAATTATTTATATGTACGTGGGTCTTTTATTAAAGACGTGTCAGAGATAGGACTAAGGTTATGTGCGAGGATAATTATCTTGGTTACGAATTGGTATAATTTATACTTTAGGTGTCTCAAGACGGGCTGATCTTCGGGGTCCAATAGTAATTTTATTAAATAAATATTATTGCTACGATTTACCGTACTTTCAAACACCTATGCTTTTGGGATTGACTATTAGGGATACATTTAAATGTTATGCGACCGAAGCCATCTTATACTTACACTTACAATGTCCGTGGTGAGCTCCACTGCCCGCGCTGTGACCGGATTTTCACCAACAAGCTGGGTTTTGCGAGTCATTATCCGCGCCCATCGTCGTAGGAGTCCTACGAGCCCTACAACTTGAAGTCGCTGTCATCGGACCCAATGAAGAGGACATCATCATCATCATCATCATAAATGTTATAATGTATATAATAAGTACCGGATAAATATCGGACAACCTCATACAAAATGACTTAGTTCCAAAGGCGTCACATAATAAATCGGACGCAAACGTGATACGTTTTAATCGAATTAAGGTTACATAGCTTAAATTTAAAATTTAAAACACCCCCGACACAAGTAGCTGGTCATCACTAAAACTGAACGTAACTCCAAAATTTTCAAATCTAAGCTTCAATATTAGCTGATATCTCGTCACCTGTTCCAATTAAAGCTAAATATCTTGAAAACTACTGGCCTACTGGTCCTATTTCCACAAAAAAAACTGCACTCAAATTGTCCACCCCCTGAGCTATGATGCCACAGACAGATACACAAATACAGAGATACACAG
This sequence comes from Apotomis capreana, assembly GCA_947623375.1. Taxonomy (NCBI): domain Eukaryota; kingdom Metazoa; phylum Arthropoda; class Insecta; order Lepidoptera; family Tortricidae; genus Apotomis; species Apotomis capreana. The sequence continues at coordinate 17,392,109 of OX392506.1, read as the reverse complement.
ATACATATATACACATGTTAAACTTATAACGCCCCTCTTTTTTCGTCGGGGGTTAAAAATTTAATGAGATAACAGGATGTCACATGCACAATAGTATATTGTGTCATAAGGGTGGTACAAGTAAGAAGGGGATTACTAACGAAAGTCTTTTAGAAGGCCTTCTAATGGCCTGAGTTTGTAATGCCCTTACTACCCGTCATACACACAATATTTTTCATCATATTTGGGAGGAAATAAAAAATACATAAGACATAAATAAACACCGGGAACTATATAGGCATTTGTCCTTCAGTACACCTGCATGTAATAACATATTTACGAGCAAATGTGATGAAAAGTAGACCATAACAATACTTGAATACATCTATTTGACTTTTAGGACTATCAGTCATTATGAAAGGCTTAATGGCGTGTCACTGAGTAATAGCGACGGTTGTTTTGGCACAGCAACCTTGGCCCACTGCCTGTCATGTTATCTTCATATCATAGCGCTATTAAAAGGCTAGCACTGTGTGTCACGCACAGTTTCTGAACTTCACAGTTGTTTTCGGAGGTTTTGATAACTATAAAAGACATATCAAAGTGACTATAAATTGTTTTTATTAGATACCCGTTCCCCATTTTCTTTCTCAAAACTTTAAATTTAATGAACAGAACACACACGATATATGACTGTTATTTTGTTAAATGTCATAATTGGGATATATTACCAATTTTTAACCAACTTCAAATAGGAGGAGGTTTGTCTCACTCATAACTTTCGACCGGGTGAATCGATTTCGATGATTCTTTTTTTATTTGAAAGCTGGTGCTTCCCTCGTGGTCCCATTTCAATTTGGTCCAGTTCTGACAGTTGACATATATCCATGTGAAAACTGAGAGATGTGTGATCATTATTGTCGGAAGTCTGTTTAATAATTAGTTGGCGTCCTTCTCATATGGCGTCCGTACCTCAATAAACAATAAGATTTTGTCAATATTACACCTATTAAAATACTTAAACGGGTTTACTCACGTCGTAGAAGTCGAATAACGCTCGACATGTTTCGAATCGGTACGCGATTCATCATCAGGAGAGACGACCAGTCGCGACGGCGGCCAATCGAACACTACGGGCATGCGCCCTGTCCGCGCGGCTGCTCGACACGGGTGTCACCGGCGGAGGCGCAAAACTACCCTCATCATCACGCACAATGCCAATTGTCGGGTTGCACACAACACTCACTACGTCATTTGCTAAGGTCTCGTCCACACTAACCACCGATGTAGTATCCAAAACCGTCCTCCAACTAGGGGGCACTGACCATCCACAATCTCGGTTAAAATTCGGGTGACGACTAATTTCGATAGCCTCCCGTACTTTCCGCGGAATGGAAAACTTTTCTCTCGCCAGCACAGTTACCTTATCGAAACGAATATAGTGAGACGTATCCGAATTCAGTGAATGTTCCGTCACTGCAGAACCCCGGGTATCCTGATTTTTCATACTACGTATGTGTTCAGTCACTCTTGTGGAAATGTTCCGGCCAGTCTCTCCTATATAGTTCTTCCCACATGGAGTAGCTTTCAACATAAAGATGAAGAATTGTTCGCTTTCAACCCAAAAGCGCGCCCTCCTGGTTTCGACGAATCGCGTAAGGTGTGGTGTCTACTCAACCGCATCAGAACAGACGTTGGAAATTGCGCCCACCACTGGTTTAAATGGGGCTGGACTGAGTCGCCCGAGTGCGAGTGTGGGCACCCGAACCAGACGATCAAGCACATCGTATTTGACTGTCCTATCACCAAATTCACAGGAGGAATAGAAGACATCAAAAACCTCACTGAAATTGCCAGAGATTACTTGGAGAAGGCTAATAACTTCAACCTTTAAATTTAATTTAATTAATTGTACCTACCTATATCCAGTGACTGAAATGCCATACGATAAATAAATAAATAAGTTCTTCCCACAGGAGTAAACCCGTTTAAGTATTTTAATATGTCTGAGACTCACGATAGTTTTCTATGTAAAATATTACACCTGTTAAAAGTTATTCATATTAAATTTTTGGACATTCATTTGTCCTTGCCGTTTTGCCATACAATCAAGTCGCGTAGTGACGTCGCCGCCCGTAATTAGGAAACAGATGAAATTAAATTAAATTGACCTACGAGTATTACGTTACGATTATGATAAATAAAAAAAAATCCTAGGACTTTATATCCCAAGATTAAACCGTCTTTATTAAATAGCTACACTGTGCTTAGGCCCTAAGAATAAGTATTTGTAGGCCCTTTAAAAATAGTTGTTCCTTATGGAACCTACTGATAAAACACTTCTACACGTACCCTCGTAACACGGACCTCGGCTTACGCTTTAGTACTCAAAACGGTCCTCCCGATCACTTTCGGAGCCAAGTTTTAAGGCCCATTCAAATCAATACGTTTATATGAACTTTTCAAGAAGTTTAGTTCGTACCCAGGTACGTGAACAGTGAACACGTCTTGCTATTTTCAATTCAAACGATGTCAGAAAATAAATCCTACCGTATGTTTTTTGTTTGTTGTCTTAAAGCGCGTTGTTTAAGCTTACGTTTGTATTTTAAACTACCTAATCACTTTAAAATATAATATTTCGAAACGGACAATAACATGGCAACACTTTAAAGATTCCCTAATAAGACTACTTACTCTAAAAATTGGGGCGAAAAGCTAGTTGACGATAATCTCTCTCTCAATCAACCCCCAAAACCCAGAAAAACTCTCGTTTGAAAGGCCGTCAATTCTGGCAAAACACATGTGATTTCTCTTTCACTGTTGGTATCCAAGAGCGACCGCAAACGCTTATTACCAACAAGCAATCCATCTGCTCATACATATACCCTATCCTTAAAATGTTTCATAGAAAAAAAAGTCAACTAGTACCTCAAATAAAGTAATATTTGTCAAATAAAGCAGCGCTTCCAAAGTAATTATAAGCATATTAACGTTAATTTCTTATAATACAGGATGCTACAATTGCGATATAGGAACTTTAGGAGTTGGTACAATCCTATATGTGTTAGTCCAATCTGTGTATTTTTGAGGACTAAGACTTACTAGAAGGGGTTTCAAATTCTTCTTAATAATAGTCCCCTGTGTTTTAAATACTTAAAATATAATCAGGATATCCTTGTGCGAGGACATAGTTAAAAAAAAGTGCAAAATATTTGACAAAAATCTATATATAGGTATATCTATATCTATAAAAATGTATGTATGAAATACTAGGCCCCAAAGTCTTATACCAGTCCCATGGCATTCATTATAAGCACATTAACGTCAACACACGAAACGACAGGAATCAACCGCCAAATGTTTTGCCATAATATTTTAACGAGCTTACAAAAACGGAGGTTTCAAACAAAAATAGAACAAAACGCGTAACTGTGTTATGTCATGACAAGTTTATCACGCTATAACAAGCTTTGATTCATCCTTTCTATTTAGAATACATTTTTATATTTAGTGCATTAGATAAGTCATATTTCAACCAAATAGAAAAAAAACGCGAGGTAGACAGTTCATAGAGCGAACCCAAGACACGAATGTTGTTGTTGTCCTAAGGCGCATCGGAGGTGCAGTCTTCGTAAGTACGCGCCACGCCTTTCTATCTTCAGCTACTTTAGGCTCATTCTAGCTCAGTCCAATAGCTCGCACTTCGCTTTCAATCGTGCGCAGCCAAGAGTCTACTGGGCGGCTACGGCCACGGCTACGCCTTCTGTCCGGCGGCTTCCACTCGAAAGCGATGCTTGCATTGTTCGTTTCTCCTCTACGGATATTCTGACGTTGCGACGAGAAAACCTAGACTTTGTTTCCAAGTTTGTGTAGCTAGGAGTTAGAACTTGCCAAGGTTGAATAGACGATGATATCGGCAACAGAATAAAAAAAAACCAAGGCTGCGTATTGCCCAACTAAAGCCCGTTTGAGAGTCCAATGAGCCCACACGGCGCGTTAAAGTTTCCCTCTTCAAGTCCATCGTCCAAGTCTCTATTGCTGTTTGGCTGCAAGACGTGGAGTGTGACAAAAGGCCTGAGGAACAAGTACCCTGAGGTCTATTCTCCGCGTATTTTGGCCAAAGACAATGCGAAACAAGGACCTGTCGAGGATATGTCACCAGTCCCCAATCAATGTGGAGATCGAGATACAAAAATGGAGATGGATAGGCCACACCTCCAAACAAGAATAGGACCATTAAATAAAATTATTAATATCAACTATTAGCTATAAAACTAAAAAGAGTTCTATCTATGAAGCGTTCCAGTAGCCCATTTCGAATACATCCGCCAAGTCGAGCAAAAAGCGCGCGCCGGTTTTACCATCCAAATCTCAAAGCGATTCGGAGCATAAATATAATATGTAGGTATATATCAATTTCGCAGAAGGGTTTATTGCATAATTTACCAATATAAACTTACCTCCCACCCAAAGGTATTCTATTGTATTGTAATGTAATCCATGTGAAGCCCGAGTCGACGAGGTGCTAGAACATAATATTCGAGAATATACTTACCTATAGCTATGGATGGACAGTCATACATATAGGTCATACAAATCAGTTATCGTACACAAGCGTCACCAATTATATTCCTCAAGTTATTAGTAAACAATAAAACTAAAAATAAATATAGAAATGATTATTACAAGTTATTTAAAGTATTAATTAAGATTTCTATAGATATTTTATAATATTGTATAGATAGACTCACGGTGCAAACAGTTTTGTGGGACGTTGTACCTAGTGATATGTACTTGACATTTGAACGAACATAATTATAAATAAATAAAACATAAAACTATCTACACGGCTATATCTCGATATTTTTAACCTGTGACTATTGCAATGCCTCGTTGAATTATATAGTTTTCGTCGCGCATCGTTATTTGCCAATGTATACACGCGAATATAATGTCTTCCGAGCAAATAGTAATTTTATCCGTATGAAGCCCAGGTCAGCGAGCTACTGGTAACATATAATATTCGGTAATACCAGTCCATACAGTTTAAACAAATCAGTTAGGGCAACATGTGATGCGAATCTAATCAGATATTAAATTTCGGTAATTGAAAAAGGCACTAGGAAAACACCTTTTATTCTGTAGACAGTTAATTATCCCCAAAATCTTTCCTTAAACTAGAGTGGCCACTTTGACATTAACAAGTTTCGTGGAGTCAAATTTTATACAGTGATTTAATATAATAATTACCTATAGGTATTTTCCTAGTAATCAGTTTTGTTCAATTATTGAAATTTGATCTTCTGTAGAAGAAATAAGAAAAAATCTGAAGTGGCGCTCACAGACGAATTGCAACCAAAAAGATCCTCCATTGAATTAGAGAATTACACAACGCTTAGCAAAGTTGTAAAAAAATATGGAAAAGGTTCTCTCTTTCGTCTTTGCAAATGCTAAGAACTGTGTTTTATTGGTTGTATGTAAAAGCGACTCTAGTTATGGATATTTTTTGACCATTTTGACCCAACGAAGGGAGGTGGGTGTCAGAAACATTTTCATAGAAAATTTCAAACTTAATTCACAATTTAAACAGGTTAATAAACGCTTGGCTGCAGACGTCTGTAATGCGACTTACCAATTTTGGTTGACCGACTCCAAAGCCCTGTTCAGCATCAGCCATTGTTAAGGAGAATTACACAACGCTTTGCAAAATTGCTTTTGTACCAATTAATAGCAGCGTATTCGTCTTTAAAATAATAAGTAACTAGGAGGCGCCCGCAACTTCGTCCGCGCCTTTTTTAAAGTATCCTATAAAGTATCATTTTTCGATATCCAGCTATCCCTGTACCAAAATTTGTTATTTGTCCAGCCGTTTCGGTGTGATGAGAAGACAATGGACATTATGACCAACAGATGACGCCAGGCGGGCGCCGTGCGCCCATACAAAACAAATGACGATCCTGCATCACACATTTTCATAACCCCGCTCGAATCTGATCCCTTGGTTGGATCAGTGACATCTAGTATAACATTGATTAACTATAGTTATTATGCTAAAATATGACACAAATGTGGTGCTACTAGCGCCATCTTAAAACAGGGTACCTAATAAACAATAATTTGGACAAAACAGAGGTAACTCGAGCCATCTATCATAGCCAGGTGTAACTGTAATTTCAGAAACAAAACATGTAACGTCGGTTATACACTATGTTATAGCTGCCGGCAAACTTTATGAGCATAACCTTGACTGCGCAGTAGCCGATTTACGTACAAATGTACATGCGCAGATCCGCCATTTTTGTTCAAAAAGTTTACCGGCAACTATACTCAATGAAACCATAAAGGTGCACCGACCGTTAGTGCGGCGCATGGCTTGAAGTGAAGTCAAAAAAAAAAAAAAACATTTATTTTACAAAAAGGTTATACAAATATTGACGTGAGCCGATAGTGCGTAATCAAGATGCTTAGAGAATCATTTTTTTTTTCTTTATTTAAAGAGCTTTGTCACTCCAGTGACGATATCTAGATGCTACATACGTAAGTCTTAGATCTAAACTAATATGTACATTAACGTCTATTTATACCTACTCTTACTTGTTTATAAACTAGTTTGGTGCTTAGAATCATATACTTAAATCACAATTTAAACAGCTTAATAATCGCTTGACTGGAGACATCTGTAAAATGCGATTTGCCAATATTGGTCGATTGAATCCAAAGCCCTGTTTTGAGCAGACCATTGTTGTTGTTAAAGGAGAATCACACAATGCTTTGTGAAGTTGCTTTTGTACTAAGCGAATGTCACTGGATTCTTTAAATGTATTATATTATTATGTTGCAAAAATAATTACGTATTTTATGCATCGCCTATATAAATACGCATTTGCCTCTGTAAACGAAATTATCTCATTATGTGTGATAGGATCCATGAAATATTAACAAGACTTCAAATTTTTTGCAAACTAACGTATAGACGTATTTTGACGTTTTTAATATTAAGTCACGATTTCGTTCCCAGAATGTGAAAGAAAAATAACTTTTTTCTTGCAGTCGGTTACTTTATTAAGACAATATTATTATTGTTCATTAGATCTAAGTATAAATATGCAAATGTAAGCCCTAGCTTTCAGCGGCGTTACCATTTTAATTACTCAAAGTACATTGGAGTTGCGTTTTGTTTTAAAATATCGGCGCTTATCGCTTTGGTGGCATTGCGGAGACGAGCCCCGAGGGCTGTTCCATACAATATTCATATTCATGAAGCAGATTGAGGGTTTGATAAGTAAATACAGCGACACACGTACTGGGCACTATTCGGCGAGGCATTGCGATTTATTGATTTTCAGATTATATGATTTAATACTGATAACCCTAAGAACATGGTTATATTTATATAGAATGCAGGAGAAGCATGTATATATGCGTTACGCTACACATACACACCACACGTTGGGAGACGAAAAATAGGACCCTCATAATACCAAGATAATACGGCACAAAGTTTGTCACACTTTTATATTCACAATACTTTTTTATTCGTAAACTAACCGGCGATTGACCTAAGTAACACCTGGTGGTGACTGCGGAGTCTAAGATTTAGCTCGCTGGCTCAGCAACAGTCTATTGACTCCTGTCTTGAAGAGGGCTAATTTTCAGACACACGATGGGAGCGATTTCCATTCCTTCGGTTCACATTAGAAGTGATGAAGCAAATCGCTTTGTGCAAATAAATTGTAAATTGACAACATAAGGATAAAGTTTGTAATCTAGACTAGTTGTCCGATAGTGAAACGGGGAATTGCCGCTTCGTCAATTCAACCGATTTTCTCAAAATTTGTATAAGGCCTTGTGTCGTTTTGACTAGAACTGTGTTGTATTTATAAAACGATTTAAACTCGCGTAAAAATTGTCAAAAACGGCCCGACATGTTCGAACTCGTACGGAGCTCTTCATCAGGGGCAGCTATCCGTGCGGCAACGCGACTCGCGTCTCACGATAGTTTTAATAATAATTATTATAGAACTGTTTTGTATGTGTTGTCTGAACCGCAACATGCAATTTTCAAATTCGGGTTAATACCAGACTAAGAATTGTTAGTAAACTTGTCTTACGAATTACCGCGCTTTTTATTCCTTCGCCAAAATGTACGATGATATATGTGAACCGTATTTACATAAATCTTGACGAACAATAACGATGCCACAAAAGTCAAAAAGAAACCGCCGTACCCGAAAACTCCTCAACTTACTCCAGGTACTTTTGCTCCGATGTTTGTATTGTATTGATATAAAACTCTGCTCAAACTTGGGATCAACTTTATCATACCTACAATAAATAAAGTTCTATCGTCGTAATGCATAAAGATAACTCGATACGGTATAAAGATAGTTCGATGACGAAATTGCAGGATGATCCTTTCTGACTACATATCGTTTTATTATGGAAATTGTTCTGTCTCAAACGTACAGATAAGCGAAGGTTACACGTAAATTATACGTACTGCCCGAAGCACAGGACTCATAACTACTTGCATATCGCGATCGGGTGAAATTCAGAACCGATAACAGTGTGTACCTACAAGGTTGTTAGACAAACAAATGCAAGGGATAATTTTCATAACTACTGCTATTTGTGAGCGTCGCGTAGGGGCTTGCTCTTGAGATACAAACCGCGCAAACATGGGTAACACTGAAGCTAGGGGGGAGCGCGGGAGGCTGGCAACATCGGAGTACGGTACGGTGTTTATTCTGCCGCATATATCGACCGGGCCCGTGGCGCGCGCCGCCCGGTTCAGTCGTCTCCGTCGCTCGCCGGGACCGAGCGCTCGCACTCCCCGCGCTGTGACAGCTGCCGACAACCTAACACGCGACTTATTTAACAATATCAACAAACATATCTAATACTACAAACTACTAGTAACAATTGTAACTTACAAACGTCAGTTAAAGCGAAGTGTTACGAACGAAACAAGTGTCATGTGAATTGGTTGGTTGCACTTCTTCAGGCAGCTGTTCATACGGTAAGATTATGAAATAGTCCCCAATTCTCCTTTGTAACGCTTATAGCATATGCTTCAAGGTTATGACGCTCAAGGCCTTTAAAACTCGACATTTTACCACGCGTGTGGTTAATTATGTAGTAAACACGTCACTATGTTTCTTAATGAGAAATTAACGGGACTGTGGCCCATTAGAAAAGCATTATCATCAACGAATCGACTGGAGCCTTGAATTATGAGACTTCGTGGTTGAAGTATGAATTTTACATCCAAATATGTAATACTAAGTTAATTTAGCGCGGATGTGAATGATGTTGCGGGCTCGTAGCAGGTGCTACGAGAGTCTACGGCGTAGCAAAGTTGTAGCGCGTAGCAATAAGTGTCATACCTCGGGTTATTTACCTCCTTACGGCTGAACAACTTTGGCTCGTAGCCTAACACGCGGGGATCGTAAACCGTTTTATAGAATAAACGGGTAAAATTAATTATTTCCTGTAAGAAACCTTCGCAGAACCTTGTTTCATTCATTTATTTATGTGATTCTTTGATAAAGTAGATATATGTCATATTTATCAATGCAATATTCCGGTTATGATAGGAAAAATTCGAGTTCAATTAAACAAAAAAAAAACGAGAAATAATAAATCCGGCCGCAATTTTATTTTTTGGCCACATGGTCGAACTTCTCATTTAATAACTAAGCATCGGGAATATGAGATAGCCTCTAATATACTAATTCATCTTCTTTACAACGCCATCTAAAAATTTTAAAGAAAGCATCAAGTCATAATCAACAATTATTATTACTTGTCCTTCTGATTTATACATTGCCATCTGATTTACTAACTCAGCCACGGAATTTGCAACTCATCATCATTTTTCGTTTTACAGCTTCAATACAAGCTCCTCAAAAATTATATATTCGAGCTTCAATAGACAGCATCATATATTATAACTTAACATCTAAAATAATACTTCATATTCTTTTATCATGAAAATAGCCACTGTAGGAACGATTTGGCGCGAGTGCGCGCCATGACAGCCACGGCCATTTGCACCAATCAGAGAGCGCCATTCGATTCTTGTACCGACCGACCCGCCCGTGTTTGTTTATTGTCATTCGTTCGTTCATATTGCAATAGGTTCATCTGCGTTCTCTCTAATCTAGTTCTAAGGCAGGTCCGACATGGCTTCGGTTAGGTACGACGACGAGCGAAGCGAGGAGGAGTGTTAGGTTCAACTGCGACCCTTATATAAAAAAAAAAAGTATTTTAACATTACATATTTCATAACGGTACGTAACCCATGAATCTAGTTCTAAGGCAGGTCCGACTTGGCTTAGGTTAGGTACGACGACGAGCGAAGCGAGGAGGAGTGTTAGGTTCAACTGCGACCCTTATGTAAAAAAAAAAAGTATTTTAACATTACATATTTCATAACGGTACGTAACCCATGAATCTAGTTCTAAGGCAGGTCCGACTTGGCTTAGGTTAGGTACGACGACGAGCGAAGCGAGGAGGAGTGTTAGGTTGAACTGCGACCCTAACCTAAAATGTATAGTTCATATGTAATAATAGTGGCTTTAATATACTATTTGATGACAATTGTAGGTAAATTTTACGATCGATTAATGTAGGATGACTTACATTTTAAACATACTAAGTTATAAAATTAGAAGCTAATAGAGTTACTATTTTGGTGTCATATAATAATATTTTAGAAGTTTGCTATTTGAATGCATGCCTCACATTTAGATGCTAAAAAATAATCACCATGCTAAGTTACAATTACAGTGGCTTACAAAGAAGATAACTAGTGGCTGAGATATTATTATTCAGACGCGCGTTGGTTGTGGCTGACTTAGTAATTTAGAAGGTAACTTATATTTTCTGAGGCGAATAATGCTATTAAAAAGAAGCCTGTTTAAATAGTACCCAAAAAAAACTATGAACGAAATTGTAAAACAAATGATGTCCATTTTTAGGGCTTCCTTTCATCAATTTATTAATAGTTTTGCGTACGGTTAATTAAAATTATAATTATTTTTTACCTCAGCAGCTCCAACATGGCGATATTGCTGCGAAAAACATGAACAAAATGCTATTTAACGCGATGCGAGTACAAAGTAACTTTTTGATCTTTTCAATTTGTGGGCACGAATCTCTCAGCCACAGGTTAATTATAAAATTCGAATCATTCGAACTTCGCTGCGCTCTGTCTCTTTCATATCTATATGAAAAAAAGAGTGATAAAAGCGTATCAATTAGAAATTCGATTTTTGAATCCAACCTCGAATAAAGAACACGTTCCGATACTGGTTATACCATAAAATTAAAACAAAACACCCGAAAAAGATTTATTTGCCACATATCGTTTTTCGACCTATAAATAATAGGTAGTGTCTTTTACATAAAACAAATAGAATATTGTTCAAATACGATAAAGTTTTCAAGTTTATACAGTAAATGTAATAATAATTTCACCAATTTATCATAGATGAAGTTCAAATTGTTATTGTTAATTTATTTTGTTTGGTGATAGGTATTGTATAATATACGAGTAAAAATATTAAACAAACCATAAACAAAAACTCGTAATAATAAATAAACACGTATATCTGCTAAATCTTCCAATTTGATCAAATAATGACAATCTGTGGTGGTTGTGAGGGATTGGTAGTGTTGGAACGTATAATTTCAATTATACATACAAAGTCACGATAAACATCGCAGCCGACAAGTAAAATAAACAGATCGCCTTCTACCCCGCTATACTTTTATTTTTAAAGGATAACCTCACACGGATTGACCTAGTCCCAAATTAAGCTTTAGTTGGCGTAGGTTATGAGTTATGGGCAGGTCCTTATGTTGATAAATATGGATTTAAATACTTAGAAAACATCCATAACCAAAAGATGTACTCATAATATAAATATTTGCTCTTGCCGGGATTCGAATACAAGTCCACCGGCTTTGTTAGCAGCTGCTTTATCACAGAGCCAATTATCAGTTGTCTCAATACAGTTAATTGCTCTTATGTTTTATCAACTTCGAGTTATGGAGGATCATCAAGCAGACCCCAATAGGGAGGACCTTACGCGGAAGTGGCATTGCATGGGTCATACTCTAGTACAGCCCGATACTCACCTATCCAAGAGAGGCACCTGGAAACTGTCTGTCAAAAAAAGATGCTGTTAGTGGAGGTAGAACAGACTGTCCAAGACCGGTGCTAACGGAAGAATTTGAAAGGAGCCCTTTATTAGGGCTAGGGGTGTACCGCAGCAGAAGGTAATACGAAAGAAGAAGAAGCAATTGTTTTGGAAAGCTTAATGTGCTCATACGAGGTAACATTTCTCTCCTCTCTCTCTCTCCATTTTTGCGGCATAATTTTTCAAGTAGGTATTATTGAAAATGACATTTCGTTTGGTATGAAACTGAAATATGGCGTCTTTTTAGGGTTCCGTACCCAAAGGGTAAAAACGGGACCCTATTGCTGAGACTTCGCTGTCCGTCCGTCCGTCCGTCCGTCCGTCCGTCCGTCTGTCACCAGGCTGTATCTCAAGAACGGTGATAGCTAGACAGTTGAAATTTTCACAGATGATGTATTTCTATTGCCGCTATAACAACAAATACTAAAAATAAAATAAAATAAATATTTAAGGGGGGCTCCCATACAACAAACTTGTTATAGATTATATATATATATATGTATACCTATGTACGGAACCCTTCATGCGCGAGTCGAACTCGCACATGTCCAATTTTTTATAATTTAAACAGTAATTCAGATTGAGTAGTATTAACATATTCACATAGAGGTCGCTAAGGTGTAAAACCTTTCAAATAAACAATGCAAATATCGGCACACAAAGCATAAGGAAAAATTCGAAAGGTGGTGGAGCGGTTAACACGCTGGACCGGTTATCCAGAGGTAGGGGTTCGATTCCCGGTTCCTTCCGTCTGGTTACGCACACAGTATTTCTTTGTGCTTTGATCTTTGAATCAACGGTTGAATATAAAAATTGGTGTGTACCCACATTACTAATAATAAAAATAATGAGACTTTTCATAAAATTTAGAAACTATTCGTTCATAACCCTATTGTTGCATTGTTATTCACCCGTTATACACCCCTAGAGATGTTCGAATATTACACACGAAAACGTTTCATGAAATATGTCCCAAAACGTGGCATCAAAAGGCTCCTCGTGCCAAACTTATCTGTACAAACGTATATTTGAAATTCGGATGAGTGCATTTGGAACGAATTTACGATGCACTTGTAGATGCGGGACCTGATATTTAAATTAAGTATGTGCTGCAATTTTGCATTTCATAGAGCCATACAACTCGTACGAATTGGACGTATGAATATTGTAATTTTACTGCAAAATGGCGAGTATTAAATTAACAAATATTGTGAAGTTACTAGGTATATCAAACTGGAAAGGTTTATATTTTAAACATAGATACGAAAAATATTTGAATAACACCGAGCATCAATTTGACGTTTGACACTCATCTATCCACAGGCAAACCAGCCACTGGATTTGCGGGACATTGTTTTAGCCGTAAAAAAATGTAAAAGTTCCTAATAAACAATAAAAAAAACCACCCGGGAACTAGTTACTATATTTCTATTACTTTAGAGGAATTCGCTAAATTGACTATACGTATTAATGTAATGCCATTTTCTTTCTATACTTACCGTAAAAATGAAGAAAAAATGTTATTAATTCGGTAACTACGTTTATGTGGTAACTGTAGTATACCCAACCCTATGCCAGGCACAGTACAGCTGTTTATATAGGTCACGCATGGGCATGCGAGAACTTAGCTTGACAACACACCACCAGTCTCGGCAACGGTCGGGCAGCAACTAACCCCACCACTCCGCTGATTCTGACGTATGCGCACGAGATAAGGATAGCAACACTACGGTAACAACCGAATAGCGCGTATCGATAGAGATGCATACCAGGTGGGTCCTGTACCTAACAGGAGCAAAAAATTAAAACATAGATTTTACTCGTCAAACTCAACAACATCTGTTCAGAAACTTTTTTTTTTAATATTGTTTTAATATGTTCATTATTAAAAAAAAAGCATTTTCAATGTACGCCGTCCAACATTGACATCGCCTTAGCATTGACATAGCTGTCACTTTACTAAATATCAAATGTTTCGCAATAAATTCTTTGAATAAACTTTATTTTACAGGTTTACATTATAAATGAGTTATTTTTTAAAAGTTTTTTAACAAATGTTGTTCAGTTTGAGGGGTAGAATCTATGTTTTTATTTATTGCTCCTGTTACAGGACCATAATGGCCAGGGCGCTAATTCTAGTGAACCTTGAGATATCGCCAAATAAGCGATGTCTCAGGTATATCGTTTTTAGCTGAAATTAAAACCGGATGTTTGCGATTCGAGCTGCATAAAGCGACATTTAACGTTACTACACGGCCATGTTAAGTCTGCGCCCGAAATCTATGGCGTCGCATATAAATTACACGCAAACTTAACGCGTTCGTGTTGGTGAAGTAGCGATATACTAAGATCACTCCTAGATATCAGAGCGATATAAAGCGAAATTAGGGCCTAGATCTTGGGTATAAATCAGTGTCCAAACGTTACATTTACATTTTGGTTCCATTCGGACATTTCATTCACAGAACACCGAAACCGACCCGCGAAATAAACGAACCTATTCTTACACGTTATTTATAACCGGCCGCCAACGGTAGACGTTTACCACCCGCTTAGTCAATGCTAAAAAAGGCTTGACAATCTCCAAGACAGCGAACATGCAATTCCAACATTACCCTGAGTTATGCGCTTAAATAGATTAAGGCGCTTAGTTCCGCCAACGACCTTGGTCCATTTTACGTTTATGCTGGCACCTATTTTGCAAATGAGATAGATAATTATAATTACTATGCTCTGTGTGTTTCGAAATGGCTGAAGTTTGTAATATTTTACGTTGTCAACGTTGTGATATGGAACCTCCGCCTTTTTTTAAATTTCGAAAAACTGAATTGACAAAAATATATACATACGAGCCTACTCACACAATTTCTTAAGAACTGCTAGAGAAATGTGGCCTGTAGGCGAGAACAGCCAAAAATACGAACATTTAAAGATCCAGACATTCGAAAGAAACTTGGCGAAGCTAAAACAGAGACACCACGCTCTCTCGTTCAAAAAATCATCTATAAATCTGTAGATAATAACTAGCATCGGAAACTGTTCTGTCGTCATAAGGAAAAATTATGCCTGATATTTTTCCGGACGCCTACTGCGCCTACATTCTCCCTTTTTATTGTTGTGGATATAAATAATATGTAATATTTCAATTTCGGGTAAAAACGTCAGTTCTGTCTTTTTGAACCTAAACGATTTACGGAAAACTATGGGAATGCAATTTCGACCCCGCTGGATATCAGCTATATTGAAATACGTGGTAGAACTAGTTATTGTCCATTGCACACCAAAACTGCTCTTTTTTCGACAACATCTACGAAAAGTTTCGTAGTGTTTAATGTTATTCTCAAAAAATATTGTAAAGTCTCCAATCAAGGACTTTGCGACTGTACCTCCTTAAGGGCGGAAAGAAGCACTAAATCGTCTCCCGTGACAAATGTCCCGGCTGCAAGGTTGCCCACCGTCCTTGTGCATTTATCATGCGAATAAGGGTTGCTCCCTTTAATTAATAACATCGTGACCAGACACTTTCGGGCCTAGGGATCAAAACACGGCGTAACTGTAAAACCGCCCCTTGTAGACGGAAATGTTTTGCGGTTTTACCTTCTAGTTAGTGGTTGACAACTGTGAATAGTTTGGAATTATTTTGGAAGGTAGGGTAATTAATTGATGTATGCAGTAACAAACGGTAGCAATTTGTTTTATCATAATAAATACTATTAGGACTTAATCCGGATATTATGAAACCAATACCACTAGCTGTGAGGTAACTTCTTTTGCTTGTGGTGTGACTAATTTTAAAATCCTTAAAGTATGACAACAATTTTTTACAACGAATAACTGACTAGTCAAGAATTTTTTTTATAGTTATTGCACGTTGTCACAAAATGTTATAAGAATAGTTTGAGAAATGCAATCTGTAGGCGAGAACGGAAAATCCGAAAATATACGAAAGGTTTTTGGCCAAGTGAAAACGGAGACACTTTGCTCGCTTCGTTCGTTCAGTCAATTAAAGGGGTCTTGTTGTGCGTTGGTGCGGAACCCTTCATGGACAAGTATGAGCGCTCCCGCGATTTTATGATCAAGTGCTACTTAGTTTCCTACTATCAGCCTATCTTTATGTCTGGGAGTGTAAGAAAGTAATACTGTGTGCTTTCCGCTACTGGCAGTCTGGTATTGAATAATTTTTCACAAAAAAAACCGACTTCAACGTGAAGAAACTGTATTTCCGAGAACAACTGTACGAGTTACTATAATAATACAACTAACGGTCTTAACCAACCCATACTATTTAAAGAATTAGGTATCCCGTTACTCCTAACAATTAAGGAGTTGTACCTTCCGTCATCAACTCATCAGCTCAGCATAATAAGATGATGACATTGATGACTACCAGACACAAATATCTGAATGACTTTACTAATTTTAAAATACATCGAAACCGCTATTAGTGTTGAGAATCGGTCCGTAAATTGACGGCGAAATCGGGTAACATACAAGAAAATACAAGATACAGATGAATTGAGAACCTCTTTCTTTTCTGAAATCGGTTGAAAATAAATCCCTAGTCCGTAGGTCCTATTGACAATAGCACCGCTCGCTGTTTAAATAAATAATAATAAATAATAAATATCAGACAACCTCACACAAATCAACTTAGTTCCAAGTCAAGCTCAAGAAGGCTTGTGTTATGGGTACTAGGCGACGATATACATACTTGGGCACAAATATTCGTGTTCCTCACACAAATATTTGCTCTTGCCGGGATTTGAACCCCGGACCGTCGGCTCAGTAGGCAGTTGCTTAACCACTGCGCCAACCGCGTCGTCAACGCTGTTTACCTCTGCTTGTTATTTTATTGCAACTCTAACGTTTATTCCTGTAAATGTGGTGTGCAATACAAATACAAATACTCGTTGTATTTGTATTGTATTACTAGAAGGTGCCAACTTTGTGGGCGTGAAACTTTTTTCTTTACTCGGGCAAAAAGACGTATAGCCATTTTTGAATATTCCAGTGACAAAGCTCTTAAATACAGAGAAAAAAAAAACAAAATTGGTTAAAATCCATCCAGCTACTTCGGTCTTCAGTTTTTTTACCAACAGGTGGCGCTGGGCGACTGCCGCCACGCACCCATTGAAATCCTGCATCGCGCTGTTAAAGCTCCTCTACACAATGGGCCATCATGGGCCATTATAAGGGACGCAGCTATACGACAGGACAAGACAGCAATATCGCTTGTCTCCTCTAACGTATAGCTGCGTCCCTTATCATGGCCCATGATGGCCCATTGTGTAGAAGAGCCTTTACAATGTTTCCTGTATAGATATTGTTTGCATACTTTTGATACTACCCTATCACTTAATTGAAAATAAAACAAGGAAGGATTTCCTTCCGGAGTCGCTGAAAGCGAAACATGTAAACCTGTATTTAAAAAAGTCTGTATTTATGTCCCAAGTTTATAAACCCTTTACTTGACGTAACTACCATATTTCGCATGTATATACAATGATTATTATAATGATTACTTATATATACAGTTTTTAGCAAAATCATTTATTATTTATTTATTTATTGAAAAACAGGTTACTTAACATTCCAGCTTTCACCAATGCGTCATGAACCGAACAATGTTTATTTTGACGGCAAAATGGCGTGGCCCCGTTGTTCCGACATCTCGGGTGTTGGATTTGGTAGGTTGCCCCGGAACCGACGAAACGACACCTTTCGGCCAGAAATCAGCACACGCGATAGTCTCCTGGAGCGGCCGCGGCACGCGCACTACAAACGAGCTGAAGTGCACGTAGTGGCGCGAATGCAACTGAAACACCCTCAGCGAGTACCCGGTTTTAAGGCGAACTTACTGCGTCACTTCTTCAGCGGTGGCAGTGTGATGCAGGCGCGACACGTACAGCGCCTTGCTCGGTGTGGAGACCCGCAGACCACAACCAACCGGTAAATCATAAAGATTGGAAGATACCTACCTACTTTATATAGTTTTTTTCATATCCCTCTTTACGTGCCGCCGTAAAAAGGTCGTTATTAATGTCCTTTGAATAATTTTTTTCAATAATAAAACGATTAATATTTTTTCAGACGAGGTCGTCGCCCCTCTAAACAAGTTTTATTTAGCGTCAGCCTATTAACTTCCCGAGGGCGCCCCGTTTAGTTTTTATTGATGTAGTTTCAAGCTGGCTTCAAACGTTTGTTTACGACGGCTTACTTCTAATTAGCTAATAAAAGGCTTAATACAAAGACCGTGATGCTTGAAATTGCGTAGGATTTAAATGCCTTTTTAGGGTACGGGGTGCTAACGGTACCCTATACTAAGCATCCGCTGTCTGTCTGCCTGTCCGTCGGTAACAGGGCTGTACCTTTCCAAGTAAAAGTAAAAGAGTGACAATTGAAATTTATGCATTAATGTTTACTATGAAACTAAAAAAAAAGATAAAAATGAAAGGGGACTACTACAGACGTACTTTTCAACATTTTTACCTATCGATTTTGAAAAGGCATACCTAATATATAAAATTAGATCAGGTTAGGTTTGGTTTATAACAATCTCAAGGAAACTCAAAGAGAAATTCCTTCGTTAAACAGCTCACAACTACAGTGAATAACAAAGGTTAATAATACCTAGGCCCTTAATTCCACACAATTCGCATATTACATACATACATTCTCTCTCATATCTCGGTGAGATTTCCGAAGTTGCGATATACCCATCAACCCGGTCGCAAAAACCTTGCTCCTCATTTACAAGCGACAACATATATGTAAATTAAAAAACGAGAAATGTCACTTTATGCAGCTTGAATTGCAAACATCGCGTTTTAATGACAGTTAAAGGCAATATGCCTGAGATACAGCCTTAAATATTTGGTGATACGTCAAAGTAATCTTAAATTAGCGCTCTGCGTGAATGACGATGACCGATGCAGACTTGAATAGAAACAGAAGGCGAGTTATATCACATTTCCTGTATTTTCTTAATCGGACACAAAGTAAATGAAACGCTCAACTCCCAGATATCAAGCCGAACTTGACACACTTCGAATTATTTTAATATTCCCTGTGTTTCTTGAACTTTGTCCCAGTAAATAGTAGAACGTAATGATGAATCAAAAACTGACCTACGCCATTATTTACCTACGATCTGTAATCGGGATTGTACATGAATTTAATTTAGTTTTTCCTGATTATTTACTTGAAGGACTGATTTGGAAAATTATTTTTTGTTTGAAAACGTATACTTTCTAGTTGGTCCTATTCTCATGAGGTTAGGATCTGATGACGGGATCATAGAGAAATCCAGTTAGCTCTTAAAAAAATATAGGTTGGGTATTTATTTTTAAAAAGTAAACACACCGAAACCTGACGTATTAAAACACACGGCTTCCGGTCCGTGACTTAAGATGGCCGCATGCGTTTAGGTTTTGTTGTTCGTTATTTATTCATTTTTGTCGTTCAATGTGTAGTATTGATAGCGTATTGTGCAGTGATCAAACGAATGTGTGAATAGCTAATGAAGAATTCAACTTGAAGCGTACATAGCCCTTCCTGGGTCAAGGCCCGATAGTCCGTGTGGTTTTTTGTAAATCGCTATCACTTTACAAAAAGCACGATTTTATCAACTCACCGTACAACGTGGTATCAATCCTCTATCTAGTCGCCGAGTGCGATTGGCAACGAGACATTGGCAGAAATGGTCGCTTAACTGTGACCGGTTGCAATTAAAAAAAAAATAGAATAGAATAGAATTAAAACACACGCCAATAAACGTTTTCAATGCGTTTTCAGTATCAGAAAGTGTGTTCAAACTCTAAAGCTGATTATGGACGTGGCCATCGTGGGTCAATATTTTGTGTCAAGCTACAAATTACGTGGATCATCAGATGATAAACGTCACCTTATCATTATCAGCACCCGACTTCAAGAGGTAGATGATAACTTCATTCGTGTGATTATGTAGGTATACTTTTTTATGGAAATTGTCTATTGTCATTTTTCTCAGCCTCTACTTTCTTACAAAGCATTTCGCTTCAATGTTCATCTTGCGAATCGACATGTGAAATTCAATGCCTGTGTCAAATACTGTACTTTTTAACCACAAACGAAAAAAAGGGTGGTTTGACGTAAGTATCTGAGGCATCGTAGCGCCCAAACAGATGCGATTTAAAAGTTTTTTTTTATCGAATATCTTATCCTTGAGCCATGTTTGGTAGAAATAATAGCACTAATTTCCAAGATATTTAGGACTGCAGTTCATATGCCTTCTGAGTACGTATGTTTCATTAGCCATGGTTGTTGCCAAAGCAGCTCCATTCAAAAAGAAGGGCCCATTCGTCCACGTTCTGCCTTTCTGTATTTTCTTTAAGAGTTTAATAATATTGAACATGGCATACGTTAGGAGCTTCTATCAGTTAGCTTACATTGACAGGACAAGGTTCCCTATTGATTGGTCTAAAGCGTCATTTGTCATTGTCATTGTTGTAGCACCATGTCTAATTAATGACGTGTGGTTGTTTTCAGGACAATGATACTTTGATGGTAAATTACGTTTACTGTGTTTATTTCTAAAGTTTATCAATTTTATGAAGTGCATCTTTCATTATTTAAAATTTAACGTTAATAATCACTACATAGTATAAAACAAAGTCGTTTTCTCTGTCCCTATGTCCCTTTGTATGCTTAAATCTTTAAAACTACGCAACGGATTTTGATGCGGTTTTCTTTAATAGATAGAGTGATTCAAGAGAAAGGTTTATATGTATAATACATGCATAATTTATCAGCATTGCACCCGTGCGAAGCCGGGGCGGGTCGCTAGTACATAATAAAATTACGATACTAAACGGTGTCATAATGGTAATTTTACGAGCAAGTGAGTACAACAATTATTACAACTCACCAGGATCAGAACACGAGGTAACGTCTTAAACCCAATCTAGTCACTGATATAAAGAAAAAACAGGTACTTTAATATTTACCCGAGGCCGTATGTGGGATTTACTGTCCGCTACGGGGAAAAAACTCATTTCCTGGCCAAGACAAGACGTAAAACTTTAGACAAAACACGGACGGTAATTAGTAAAGCCCCAGCAACACCAGCGATCTGGGACATTTAGTAATTCAGCGCCCTAGGTAGGTATGTCTGCCGTGCTATGATAAAAGGTCGTATCTGCACATGGATTTCATAGTAAGATGCGACTTTTAACGGTATCACCGCAGTGTAATGTTACTATAACTTTACCCCTTTTTCATTTGACACTAGACCGATAGTAGGCGAATCATTCGTGCACCAAAAACCACGAGGTATGTCTATAGCACACTAACGAGAACGTTGTTCCTGATTTTATTTTACGTGTCATTATATCAGTTAAATTCATCATGTGTAATAGTTGTTTCAGTCGAAATGATAACAAGACAAAACCCCAGTACTTTTGTTAACTTCAGTTATTTGCATAAAAATCATGTAAGAACCCTGTCGGAGTGTAAATGTATACGGACCGAGTTCGAGAAGTGTGTATTATAGCGATATCGCCTCACTAACGCCTCCAGAATCCGCTCAAACTTTTTAATCTGGATCTGAATTTTCCATAGCGCCGGCAAAGTTTAGTTTCTCGGGCGCTCTTAGCAATAATCTATTCATAATTTTATTGCCTTCTTTCTTGTGCACGTACACGTTTTAACTTGGAAGAGTCTGAACTACTCCACCTTCCAGTTTTATATTTTCTAAGTTGTAAAAGTAGTTCTAAGAAATATAGGTTGATACTTTTAAATACGCAGATTTTTTAAACTATGTTAAGAACTATTCAAATTTGTTTAAGCAAGTGTGCATAGCCGCAAAAGCAAATTATATTAGTTTTTTTTTTTTTTTTTTTTTTTTTTAATAATAAAAAGCATTTATTTTCACCACCACAAAGTACATGAACACAAACAATTAGGAGATAACATTATATAGGTCTCTGTAAACAGACTTGCGTGGTGGAGACTGGTGCCTGAACTAGGGGAAACCTGTGTGTCAGGTCACCAGGTCTCCATTCCTCGGATGTCTATAACCACAAGACTAGAGAACAATTAACAATTCAATAGAAGCTACAAAATAGTATGGTAGGAATTGAGCTAAGAAAAGCGAGAGAATAGATCTAAAAATAAAAAATGAAAAATAAATAAAGTAAATTTTTACATGTAAAAGAAAGTTGCAAAATTGCAAAATTAGCTTGCGTATATGTGTGTGTGTGTGTGTGTGTGTGTGTGTGTGTGTGTGTGTGTGTGTGTGTGTGTGTGTGTGTGTGTGTGTGTGTGTGTGTGTGTGTGTGTGTGTGTGTGTGTGTGTGTGTGTGTGTGTGTGTGTGTGTGTGTGTGTGTGTGTGTGTGTGTGTGTGTGTGTGTGTGTGTGTGTGTGTGTGTGTGTGTGTGTGTGTGTGTGTGTGTGTGTGTGGGGATAACTGAGGAAAATTATGAGATTGGGGTCAAAAGTTTTTCAGTATTTTGATAATCTAACTTCAAAAGCCAATCCATGACGACTTTTTTACAGGAAGTTTTGGTGAGGGGGTATATGGTAAGAGCACTATTTGTCTTATTATACAGGAAGCTACCTAGAAAACAAAAAAATCTGTGAGAAAATTTGGTATTGAGCTTGATGGAAGGACAGACTTGGTCCTTCCGGCGTTTACTCGACATATTAGCCGGGTTATACGATAGCAAAGAGTGTTTTCTTTGTATGATTTGCAGTATGAAAAGTTGACGGACAGTTAGTACTTTAAATTTTTTATATAGGTCAGTTGTTGGATAAATGAAAGGTAGGAATGTACTCACTTTGATTATTGACCTTTGGGCTCGTTCTAGTTTTAGTAGGTGTGTTTTGTGAGCTCCTCCCCAAGTGGATATACAGTAAGATAATATTGACTGCACCAAAGCATAATATACTGTCTTAATAACCTTTATGTCAGCTACATGCCGGAGATTTTTAAAGATGTAGATGAGCTTACGTGTACGTTTAGTGAGGAGCTCAATGTGGGGTTGGAAATTGAGCCTGTGGTCAAGTATGATACCTAGATATTTTATTTGAGAAGTCCTTTCAAGCATACTACAGTGGCAGCTGGATTGATAGGGGCTAGGACAGGTGTGCGCAGTAAGGGAATGGGGTGAATCATTTAGGTTCTTATCAGTTTTGAGTGAGAAAGGGATGTATTTGGTTTTATCAACATTTAGGGTTAGTAGATTACTGTTGAGCCAGTTGGTTACTTTGTTAAAACCATTTTGAGCATTAGCATATACTTCATCCCACGACTCCCCATAAAAGACAAGGGCAGTATCGTCTGCAAACGTAACTACTTTCCCTTTAGGAAGTTGTATCTGGCATAAATCATTAATGTATGCCAGAAAAAGGGTTGGTCCGAGGATACTGCCCTGGGGGACTCCATAAGTGACTTCTAACTCATCGCTTACCAAATTTCCGATCCTAACCCGTTGAGTTCGATGAGAGAGGTAGTCCTCAATGAGACTGAGTTGGAGACCTCTAATGCCATAGCTTTCTAACTTGGAAATAAGAATGGGGATGGAAACTGTATCAAAGGCCTTGGCAAGATCGAGGAATATTGCCAGTGCCCTTTGCTTTTTATCAAGCTTGGTCACTAAGAGATCAGTAAGTTCATTTACGGCATCAGAGGTCGATTTTCCTGAACGGAAGCCAAACTGGGAAGAGGAAAGAACTTGATGACTTTCTAGGTAGTTGACTAATCTCTGATTTATAATGCGCTCTAGTATCTTCGATAAGGTGGGCAGAATAGAGATTGGTCTGTAGTTATTTACGCAGCGTCTGTCTCCATTCTTATGGACTGGTATTACTTCCGATACCTTGAATATACTCGGAAACACTCCAGACGATAGGGCCAAATTGCAGATGTGTGTGATTGCTGGAATCAGAATGTCTTTAAATTGTTTAATAAAGGCACTGGAGATCCTGTCGATCCCTACGGCACAGTCTGACTTAAGGTTGCGGATGAGGATTTCAACTTCGCCAGCATCTGTTGGAAGCATGACCATGGATGAGGGAAACACTTGCGCTATGGTTGGGGTTGGTACAGTTCCAGCATGATTCACAAGTGTTTCTGCGAGCGATTTTCCTACATTTGCGAAAAAGGTATTTATTGAATTTATCGAATTTTGGGCATTTGAAGTCGATATAAGTTCAGTTGCGATTTCTTTTGGCTTTGAAGTAAATGTTATATCTTTTACTATTTCCCAGAGTTTTTTGTGATTAGACCCTGCACTCTGTATTAATGTTTTTTCATATTCCCTTTTGACCTTTTTGAGTATGGAATTGCAAAAGTTTCTGTATCTTTTGTAGGTCGTTTTGAGAATCTCATCATTCGTATTATTTTTATGTTTTATGTGAAGATTATCCCTATTTCTCATACATTTAAGAAGGCCCGGTGTAATCCACGGTTTTTTTATGCGCTTACGATTCGGAACTATAATTATTTTAGTATTATTTTCGATTACTGAGGATAAGGATTTCACAAGTGAAGAAGCAGCCTCGTTAGCGTCAGTCATGTTCAATATTGGTTCTAAGTCTAAATTGTGCATATCTACTTCCAGTTTTTCATTATCTATGCGTCTGAGTTGGGGTTTTGGTTGGTTGTTGCATGAGTTTTGTCCCAGAAACAAGACCACACAGTTATGGTCAGTCAATGAGGAGTTAACTACGCAACAACAAGCGGATAGTCTCGATTTGAGCATGATGTGGTCTAAACAAGTTTTGCCATGGGTAGGTAAGTTATGAGCAGAAAGAATGCCGTGCATAGCTACTAAATTTAGATACGTGGAGGCTTGTGAGTCAGAATTTTTTTCAGATATATCAATGTTTAAATCTCCTGCAATAATAATGTTTTTGACTTGAGAGTAGCTGATGAGGAGTGAATTAAGTGATTCCACAAAGTTTGATATATTTTTCTGGCTAGGTGGACGGTATATAGAAATTATTATAGTGTCATTATTGATTGTTAAAACTACACAGTTTGCATCAATTAGCCTGGGCTCTTCCATAGTAGCTACTATACTTTTCTTGCAATAAACAACCACACCCTCGTTTTGAGTTCTGTTGTTTGAGGTATGGAAGGCATTATAGTTGTCTAATGTGGGTATTTGGGAGCAAGAAGGTAGCCAGCATTCGGTTAAGACGATGGCATCCCATTCTATAACAGATCTCGATAACATGGCAAGTAAACCTGGAAAGTTACAAGAAATGCTTCTTATGTTTTGCGTCAGGATTTTAAGATTTTGATTAGGTTGTTGCAAAAAGC
This sequence comes from Apotomis capreana, assembly GCA_947623375.1. NCBI lineage: Eukaryota > Metazoa > Arthropoda > Insecta > Lepidoptera > Tortricidae > Apotomis > Apotomis capreana. The sequence goes on along the minus strand of OX392506.1, from coordinate 17,366,620 downwards.
GGTTGCAGTCTTCAAGGTCGCAGGTCACTGCCTTGGCTACAGCAATCGAATCTAAATCCGTATTTAACTCATTTAAATTATCCACTTCACAATAAATAAACTGCGAGTGCGATTAGGCAAGTGAGGGAATGAGTTATTTTTCTGCATAGCGCTCTTGTGATATTTACTATATAATGCAGTATGGATAACAGCGTGTATTTTAATTATTTTATAAGTCATTGCATGGATTATGTTTGAGTAGTGGTGTAGCAGGGTGTGTGTGTGAGTGAGTTGGTGTACGGGGGTGTGACTTAAAGAGTAAGTATTAATGGCAAGCGATTTTGCGACAAAGTAATAAAAACAATTAACATAGAACACAGAGTGGTATATAGATTTAAATAGAAATTTGCTATGAGATAATTGGTTATAGTACGGTGTTTGACTGATCTTCACAATAAAATTACAAACATAACTTATTCGCAGTATAAACATTTTTAACATGCAATAGTTTAAATAACCGTTGTTTATTCTAAGCAGGTAAGCTAGTCACTTTAACTGATAAATATCATTTTCAGAGTCGATCAAGATGGCGGGCATGCCCTCTCCTTGACGCAGATATATTTTTCCATATGAAGTCCAACAGGTAGATTGCGGGTGTGCTTTCTTGTATTGTCTAGCGAGATAATACAGATGTTGTGCTTTTGTCGTTAAGAATTCTGCAACGTAAATCGGCTTGCTGGTGCCGGCCAATCCGACTTGCTCAGTGTTCAGTTTTTTGTCTTTATGGGTCTTGTTGTATAATATGCAGGATTTTAAGATGTTTTCTTTTATGGACGTAGAATTAAATTCGACTACTACGCAGTTATTCAACTCAGATTTGCTTTTGAGACGGAAAATATTTCGTATGTCTGAGTCTTGAACGGGCTGGCTAATCTCTGACCCCATTTTTTTTACCATATTTGATAGTGATTGTTTGTTTTCGTTTTGTACTTTAGGAATATTCCTGATTTCAATGGAGGTTGCACGAGACTTTCTTTCAGACAGCTCAATTTGATGTTCCAGCGACTTAATTTGGTCTTTAAATTTCTTATTTTCTTGCTGAAGTAAGTCCAGTTTACCAAGAAGTTCGTCGTATTTATGTGACATAAATTCCATCGATTTTTGAATTTCACAGTTTTGAGTTACCACGGCAGTTAGTGTTGTAGTTAGGGCTTCAAATTTGGCGTCTTGTTTGTGGCAAAAATCTGTAAAAAGTTGCTTTATTTCCTGCATTGATGTGTCCCTACTCACCGGAGAATGTCCGTCGAATTTTCGTTTTACTCTTCTTGTAATGTTGTAAGACTGATTTAATTGGTTCAGTTCCATATCTGGAGAGTCATTTAGTGTAGGGTCAGAGCCATAATGTTGCAATCGGGAGATATTTGGCGATTTTTCGTCGCTTTTTGAAGGCGTGCGATGCATTTTAGTGAAGTTCTAGGCCTAAATTTACGGCAAAACAACAGTCAGCTGTGCAGCGGAGGACTTTAATTTTCAAAGTCAAAATGTCGGACAACAAAGTAAAAACTATTTGGAATGTTATTAACAGAGAAACTGGTAAATCCAAAACTCGCAATTGCCAAGTCAACATTGTCAGTGAAAACGGGCAGACTATGTCAAATCATGATGTTGCCTCGGCATTCGAGGATTATTTTTCCAACATTGCAGTTAATACCACAAAATGTTTAAAATCATCTGCGTCCGAAGCCCATACCTTACTTTGTGCTAATTGTAAGAAATGTGATGTTGAATTTCAATTTAGTCCAGTAAATATAGTAGATGTTATTAAAACATTTAAATCACTCAATTTAAAGAAAACAGAGGATTTATGGGGAGCATCAGTAAAAATAATTAATCATATCATAGATTCAATTGCGCCTTACCTAGCTTTGATTTACAATAGTTGCATAGCAGAGGGAGTTTTCCCAAATCTTATGAAAATTAGTAAAGTCATACCTCTTTTTAAATCGGGTGATTTGAGTGATCTGACTAATTTCCGTCCGATATCTATACTATCTGTTTTAAGTAAAGTTTTCGAAAAATTAATGTTGAAAGATCTACTAGGACACTTCAATAGAAATAAATTACTCTCTAGTAAACAGTTCGGTTTCACAAGGGGACGTTCCACGACTGATGCAGCATCTGTACTTATTAAACACATTTATGACAGCTGGGAGGAATCTTGTGATGCAATTGGGATCTTCTGCGACCTTTCTAAGGCATTCGACTGCGTTCATCCTGGAACACTCATTTTGAAATTAGAACATTATGGTCTGTCTTCAAATGCTTTAAGCCTTATGTCTTCATATCTCAGTGATAGAATGCAAACAGTGGATGTAAATGGAACCCAGTCCAATGGAGCTATAGTTAAGCTAGGAGTGCCACAGGGCTCTATTTTAGGTCCATTTCTATTTTTGGTTTATATAAATGACTTACCATCTATAGTAGATAATCTTTGTAATATAGTACTATTTGCTGACGATACATCATTAATTTTCAAGGTTCACCGGAAATCAACCGACTATGCGGAAATTAATGGCACACTAGAGAAAGTACTTAACTGGTTTACTACTAATAATCTTCTATTAAATGCCAAGAAGACTAAATGTGTTAGATTTGCTTTACCGAATGTTACGGCGGTAGATTCTACTATATTACTAAATGGTGAATGTTTAGAAATAGTGAATAAGGCATTGTTCTTAGGTATAACATTGGACAGTAATTTGCAATGGGGTCCACATATAGCAGTGCTTGCAGGTAAATTAAGTTCAGCGGCGTACGCCGTTAGGAAAATCAGACAATTGAGTAATGTTGATACAGCTCGCTTAGTTTATCATAGTTATTTTCATAGTGTCATGTCATATGGTATTCTGGTTTGGGGCAAAGCAGCTGACATTCAGACTATATTTGTGCTACAAAAAAGAGCCATTCGTTCTATATATAACCTAAATTCTCGTGACTCCTTAAGAGACATTTTCAAAGATATAAACATCTTAACTGTAGCGTCCCAGTATATTTATGAGAATATTATGTATGTTATTAGAAACCTAGATTCATTTACAAAAAATTCCGATGTCCACAGTTTTAACACTAGAAATAAAAATAAAATTGCTATTAGAAAGTTTCGTGTTCGTAAAGTAAGTAAATCATTTTTAGGCCAATGTATTCATTTTTATAACAAGTTACCTGATCATGTTTTAAAATTAGCCTTTCCATCTCTCAAAAATTATTTAAAAAAATCTCTAATGTCAAAAGCATATTATACAGTAGAGGACTATCTGACAGACAAAAATGCATGGCCTGAACCAGAAACCGCGTAGCTGACTCCTTCTTAGATTGTACCTAACTAGTTTAAGGGACACAGTTCTAATAAGAAAGCATATCAAATGCATATCGGGGATGGTCCGATATAGGTGTTAAAAGGTTACCTCGTCGAATAGAAAAACAGTCTACTTAGTGACCTCGTTTTATTTTACCACACGTAATTTACATTTACTTTAAAACAACAGTAATCTCCATAAGTAACTAATAATTAAACGACAATACTACTCAATGGTTTGGACAACAAGTGCACACGACCAGGGCGCAAGCAAGAATGATCCCCACCAACCCTGGTAGGGCAATTTATCGACAGAGGTCGTGACGTCACAGTGGCCTGATCGGTCTGGCCAGGTGCAGCTGCTGTTTACACCTGTTTCCCGCGTAAGGTAATTTATTAAAGATACGAGCACGACGACGCCGCCGTCACGGCCATGCTGACATGCGCACGTCCTCGTGCGCGCTGTTTTACAAGAGGAAGGCAAAACAATGGTCAGTTCGTTCATCCTGATTAAATGCCAAATTCAGTCTGGACCGGCCCGCCAGCTTATTGGGCCCTACAGATCTAACGACCCTTCAGTAGAGTTTTCTTCGGTTTCCGCGACTGTCACAATTTAAACGGATTATATCACGTATATTAATTATTTGAGCCTCCCTGACGTTTCAGTACCTTTACAGATACCGTTGTCAAAGGTTGACTGAGAAAAACACAATTTTTCTCTGTCAAAGTTACATTTGTGCAAACTACCCATTTTATAAATATTAATTAAAAATAAAGTTGTTCATACATGCCAGATGGGCCTAGTGTGTGAAGACACATGTGCCAGAAGGGCATTTATTATTTTATTTAAAATATCTACCAGCGGTTCACTATAAGGCTTACTGAGGAGAAAGAACCGCCAAAGAAAACTCCCAGATTGCCCTTTTTATTACTATGAAATACTTTTAAACAAAAACTCTACATACTACTACTTTTAACACCAATTTGTTTTACACCGTTCGAGGCCCAAGGTATCCAGTCTTGTGTCTTGCTTGATCCTTGATAAGATGTACAACAGGATCTCAAGCCGGTGGTAATGTCAAACCATCTTCTCTATTGAAATTCAGCTAGACCGGACCTTCTCTTTTGTCCCTATAGTTTCGTTTGCTAGGCCGGACCTTCTTTTTTGTCCCTATAACATCGTCATCTAGACCGGACCTTCTTTTTTGTCCCTTTAGTGATGGGCCGCGAGAATATTCTCGTTCCCGAGAATATTCTCCTGGGGAATATTTCCGGAAATTTCCTTTGTTCCCGAGAATATTCTCCAAAATGGGGAACATTGAACTTTTCTTAGTACTAGAGAGAATTTTAGTACCAGAAAGTTATAATTTGGCATGGTTATACATATAAGTCATTTTGACAAATTGGTAGAACAAATTCTTGGAAAAATACTTTTTTTACTTTACCTCCCCCTATAATAAAGTGGGGATGTCTTTTTTTTCTAGTCTACCCCATGGTGTGATATGTCGTTGGATAGGCCTTACAAAATGTTGCAGGTTTGTTGCAACAATTTTCCGATTTATAGATCTGTTTGTGAAATATCAAACTTTAAATTGCAAATTTTGGGAGTTCTTGGGTATTGGCTATATAAACGCTGCTAGGGTAGGCTTTACAAGTTTACGAGTAATAATAGTCAACCAACTCATAAAGGGTACTTAGAGAAGTAAAACTTGAAACTTGTATGACTTTGTTAGCAGTTAGCAGAAAAAAATCATTAACACTGACGCGCTGCCACAAAACGATTCATCTGGCCCAGCATGACATATTTTATGAATCTGCAATCAGATTGGTTTCGTGTTTGTGTCCATTTTACGGTAGTATGATCTAGTGTTTTTGTTGGTAGGTTAATTCAGAAGCTTCTTGCCTAGCTACCTCCTACTCCAATAACACCATGCTGCAGAAATAATTCTAAGAGCTGAAAATTTCTTGAACACAGGTTATCTTCCCGCAAACTCATTTTGTAATGACACTGTTGTAGACATAGACTGCGCCAAATTTAAATCTGAAGCAGACACATATTGAAGTTGTGGAAGCAGTTTTCCAAATCGAAGACGTGTACAACACAGCGCAACAACTTCGACCAAGATGATATCTGTTCAGCTATTACAAGGAAGAGCGGTAAGTCAATTAACGGATTTGAAATCAATGCATGTGTCTTCTCTTGGCTGGTTTTGAAACTACTGACGGATCAAACGAGGTTACCGACCAGTCGGTAGGATCTCGCTGCATTTAAGAAGATCTTTGAAACCAGAAGTTGGCCTGGAATCTTTAAAGACGTCAAGCCGCGCGAAAAACAGTCGGCATGATTTTCCGCTACAGAGACATGGCAGAAATAATCCACTAAAAGTGCGCCAATTATGCGCCTCATTGATGGGGCGAATAACGTTTCCAGCAATAAGTTACGGTTGAATCCGAAAATGAAAATGAGAAGATGTCTTCTAATTCCGTAAAATCTACTGAGGAGTCGAAGACTATAAGATAGGGAAGGGGCCTAGGGGAGAAACCGAACAGAAGGGAAACAAGATTGTTAGTCTTTTGATTATTTTAAGTCAACTTCGGAAACGATGACTAAGATATAACTTTGAAGTCACAAGTGGAGCTAGGACAAGCGGTGGCGGCACTCAAATCAAAGCAACTACCAAGAACAGAAACATGATAGCTTAAATCCAAAGTGATGAGACGATGACTACAAGAGACACTCTCGGAGGCAGAGTCCCCGTATTTAGATAATAAACACAACTTTGAACTTTCAAGTCACGAGTAGATTTACGAAGCGGAGGGCTCGGGGGGGATGAGCCCCCGAACCAAAACAAGACTTCTCTTCTTGATCTTGTAATATATTTGTGATTGCGGCTATGGAACCCTGCCTGCACCTCTAGCACAACTTTGACACCAGACTCTTTCTCGCGCGAGAAATGCTACCTATCCCTTTCTGTACAGTAACGTGAGAGAGTGACGGGTGATGCTAGGTCGCGCGAAATGAGTCGCGAACCATAGTTGTGCTAGATGGGCTGGAGTATCAACATTGGCTTGGATCCAACTGATAAAGAAAAATAATTTTATCAAATATTGCAAAAGATTAAATGCTGATATTCACTTTTTTTATGTTTCTGGCAGTGTATTTAAGTAATGAATTATGGCATGCCTGTCTTTGGTACTACTATACACTACCTATTTAAAATACTATTGAAATAATGAAATAAATATATACATAAAAACGATAAAAACTAAATAAAATACAATTATTTTGCTAATTGCGTTGACAACACACGTGTTTTCTCTATTCCTTCTCTATCAGAAATTAACTTGCTTGTCTCATTGGTATTTATTTTACCATGTTATTCCTGAGAGCAATTTAAAAACTTGCGGAATATTCCTCGGAAACAATGAGAATATTCCCAGGAACATTGAGAATATTCCCGGAGAACAATGAGAATATTCTCGAGAACATAGGAAATTTACATTTACAGCTGACTTTTTATATTTTTTTCTATTGAATTGTTAACCTATTAAATAGATAAGCATTTACTTATATAGAGAAAGTCATAAAATAAATGTTATTCATATACAAATCCTAAATTCCCCTATATTCCCCTCATGGGGAATGTTTCCGAGAATATTTCCGAGAATATTCTCGCCTGGGGAATATTCTCGGAAACGGCCCATCACTAGTCCCTATAACATCGTCATCTAGACCCGACCTTCTTTTTTGTCCCTATAACATCGTCATCTAGACCGGACCTTCTTTTTTGTCCCTATAACATCGTCAGCTAGACCGGACTTTCTTTTTTGTCCCTATAGCTATAGCTTCGTCAGCTAGACCGGACTTTCTTTTTTGTCCCTATAGCTGTTAGATTGGTCCAGCCAAAAGCCCTTCAATCATGTCAATAACAACTCCGCATTGCTTACTTAGACCCACATCAAAAACTTATTAAATAATAGTGCATCAATGGTGACCCAAACTCAAGTGTGGGCGTTCGCCAAGTGAACCGAAAAGACTGTCTTCCGCGCCAAAACTGGTTCAAGGAGGCGCTACTGTCGCCTTCCAATGGCGCGCCGGTTTCGTTGATCATGACCGCCGCCGTCACGGCCATTCTGCGATGACACGCGTCCTCGTGTGTTACTCTGAAACAATCAACAACCAAAACAGTATCTTCTCGGTCACTCCTGACAAAACACGTCAAAACAATAAGACTAAAGAATTTTCTTTCTCATCAAATAGACCAAAACTAGACTATCACAAAAATAATTTTGACAACAAAGTTAGTTTTTGTTAACCGTAAGTTAAGTTGTTTAATAACCGCAATATTTCAAAAAATACAAATCGAATTATCTTATCCTACAACAATACCAATTGAATCATTACTGATTCTTTTAAGGTTTGTTAATTAGGTGTTATGAGGCATACTAACTATTAACAGCTTATATCTTAGAAAACACATGAGGAACCATGTACCATCATTTAACCTCCTTATGGTTCGCTTTATTGACAAAATCAAAACATTTAAAGGTAAATTAAGAAAGAAAAATTGAATGCGATCTACTACAATCGAAGCGGGGTTTGAACCCGCGACCTCTGCGTTACCGGCGCATTGCTCTCCCAACTGAGCTATTCGACCGCTACGTCAGTCACACCAAATCTTTCATCCCTTAATCCTTTACGCTACTGGAGCGCCCTCTGCGTCATATATGTTTTTTGAAATGCTTATTGCGCATTAGCCATACCCTAGGATGTGCGTTTTACACGCACGATCCCCAATCCCCATTGCTTTACAGCAAGTGTGAAGACTGCGAGAGAGATGGCGCTGTTCTAAATATTTGTATAGAATCTTTTTATCGATTCTATATTTTTTATGTGGTAATACCACATTTTTATTTTTATAAATAATGACACAAAGGTAAATTAAGAAAGAAAAATTGAATGCGATCTACTACAATCGAAGCGGGGTTTGAACCCGCGACCTCTGCGTTACCGGCGCATTGCTCTCCCAACTGAGCTATTCGACCGCTACGTCAGTCACACCAAATCTTTCATCCCTTAATCCTTTACGCTACTGGAGCGCCCTCTGCGTCATATATGTTTTTTGAAATGCTTATTGCGCATTAGCCATACCCTAGGATGTGCGTTTTACACGCACGATCCCCAATCCCCATTGCTTTACAGCAAGTGTGAAGACTGCGAGAGAGATGGCGCTGTTCTAAATATTTGTATAGAATCTTTTTATCGATTCTATATTTTTTATGTGGTAATACCACATTTTTATTTTTATAAATAATGACACAAAGGTAAATTAAGAAAGAAAAATTGAATGCGATCTACTACAATCGAAGCGGGGTTTGAACCCGCGACCTCTGCGTTACCGGCGCATTGCTCTCCCAACTGAACTATTCGACCGCTACGTCAGTCACACCAAATCTTTCATCCCTTAATCCTTTACGCTACTGGAGCGCCCTCTGCGTCATATATGTTTTTTGAAATGCTTATTGCGCATTAGCCATACCCTAGGATGTGCGTTTTACACGCACGATCCCCAATCCCCATTGCTTTACAGCAAGTGGTAGGGTATGGCTAATGCGCAATAAGCATTTCAAAAAACATATATGACGCAGAGGGCGCTCCAGTAGCGTAAAGGATTAAGGGATGAAAGATTTGGTGTGACTGACGTAGCGGTCGAATAGCTCAGTTGGGAGAGCAATGCGCCGGTAACGCAGAGGTCGCGGGTTCAAACCCCGCTTCGATTGTAGTAGATCGCATTCAATTTTTCTTTCTTAATTTACCTTTGTGTCATTATTTATAAAAATAAAAATGTGGTATTACCACGTAAAAAATATAGAATCGATAAAAAGATTCTATACAAATATTTAGAACAGCGCCATCTCTCTCGCAGTCTTCACACTTGCTGTAAATCAATGGGGATTGGGGATCGTGCGTGTAAAACGCACATCCTAGGGTATGGCTAATGCGCAATAAGCATTTCAAAAAACATATATGACGCAGAGGGCGCTCCAGTAGCGTAAAGGATTAAGGGATGAAAGATTTGGTGTGACTGACGTAGCGGTCGAATAGCTCAGTTGGGAGAGCAATGCGCCGGTAACGCAGAGGTCGCGGGTTCAAACCCCGCTTCGATTGTAGTAGATCGGATTCAATTTTTCTTTCTTAATTTACCTTTGTGTCATTATTTATAAAAATAAAAATGTGGTATTACCACATAAAAAATATAGAATCGATAAAAAGATTCTATACAAATATTTAGAACAGCGCCATCTCTCTCGCAGTCTTCACACTTGCTGTAAAGCAATGGGGATTGGGGATCGTGCGTGTAAAACGCACATCCTAGGGTATGGCTAATGCGCAATAAGCATTTCAAAAAACATATATGACGCAGAGGGCGCTCCAGTAGCGTAAAGGATTAAGGGATGAAAGATTTGGTGTGACTGACGTAGCGGTCGAATAGCTCAGTTGGGAGAGCAATGCGCCGGTAACGCAGAGGTCGCGGGTTCAAACCCCGCTTCGATTGTAGTAGATCGCATTCAATTTTTCTTTCTTAATTTACCTTTGTGTCATTATTTATAAAAATAAAAATGTGGTATTACCACATAAAAAAAATATAGAATCGATAAAAAGATTCTATACAAATATTCAAAACATTTAAATCAACAAAAATCCGTTCGACAAAACAGGTATCGTGGCCTAGGGCTAATCTAGCTACCCACTACGCACATCCCCACGGGTCGCCGAGTCAACCCTATGACTCTGCGGTCTCTGTGAGAGAGACCCGACCTTCGCCCAGCACTTACGGCGCACCGCGTATCTACGGACTGCTCAGAGCAGATGCCGACTTCTGCCGGACTACGGCAACGATGAAGTGACCGGTACGGTCGACCAGCCGAACTGAGAACCTGCCTATCAGTTTCACTATCTTGTTTGTCTACTGAAAATGGCACAGGGCTACCGGGTATTTCCCTCAACCTATCGTGCAAGTACGCGCGTGTAACAATACTGTATGTCAACATTTCTAATAGGTTCGCTTCAGTAACTCTATTTACTGCTCAGTACTAACAATTTTAGGTAGACTGGTACACGGCATACTGACTGAATGATACAACCGTCTGCCATAGAACTTATTGGAAATAAACTCTTCTGTAAGCGATCACTCGGCAACCAAATCACAATAAAATGAGAACTCCTCACCGGATTGTCTCATATGGTGTGGTGACGTCACACGTCAACCCTCTTCCCGGTAGATGAAGGCGCCCTGTTGCTCGCCTTTGAGCAGTTCTTTGCGTAATGTCTTGTACCGCGGCAGCTGAAGCAGACGACTCATGGCTTCGCTGTTAGCTGCTGAGGTCACGTATCTTTTCCTGAAACAAAAACTCCAAGCACAGTATCACAAAGCTCGGTCATTCTAACCTTAAATCCAACAAAAAAAGGAAATTCAAATCAATCTCACAAAGTTACACTTCAATTATGATTCGTTAATGAGAACATCTAATCCACGACGTAGATACAAGAAAATGTTTTCATTAAAACATTATTTGCACTTAAATAACAATCTTTACTTTGTATGATATTTTTTGGACAACAGAGGCTTTACAGATTATGAAACATTAATGATAAAAATCAAACTTCAATTTCAAATTTTTTGTGTCCTAATATTCTCCTAATCCTATTAGTGTCTCCAGTTTAAATATTTTAGGTTAAAGCGATCACCACAATTAAAAGTAACATTAGGATCGGTTAAACGAATCTCAAGCTCACCAGTTCTTACGGAATTTATAGGCACTAAACTTAGGTACACCAGCTAAAGTACACCGAGTAAGAAACTATTCAAAAACAAAGTAAATTCTACAGAACGATTGGAAAATCATGAACAGAGGGTAGATTATTACCGCAGCCGCCTCTATACTACAACTAAGTACTGTGTATGATTGATGCACCCTCATAGCGCAATTTTTACATCCTAGACTTTAATAATGGTAAACTGTACATTAATCAACACTTAATCTCTGTAGCAAAATTCGCGTCCGGTCATAACATCACTATGAAAACAATCGTTACAAAAACGTGCAATAAACTTTCTTTCAAATGATTATTAATTTCTATCACGCAATATTCAACTTTTACTTGGAGGGTAGGTACTGGTAATACTTCATTTTGACAAATACCCACTAAACTGAATAAGTGTAACTCAAGTCTACCCCAGCATCTAGCTACACTTATTAGTGAACACTATATCGGAATCGTGGTGAAAAGTTAACGACTGACCTGTGATTTTAAAATCTGTCGGTGAGGCCATGGTGCCTACGCTATGTCCAAGCGTCGCTCGTAGTTGAGTGTCGCTTCTGGGTCACTTCCACAGGTGCTACGACTGACGATGTGTCCCGCTGTTCTTGAGGCAAACAATGAACTTCAATGTATTTTGTCGTTGACTGCTGGCTTTTGTCGCTGAGGTGGTAAGTTGCAGCTCCGATGATTTTTCTTTTATACGAAGTAAACTATCGGATTGTTCATGTTCGTAGTAAACAACATTTGTTTTCATACGGTTTCGTATCTGTGACGGTGTTAGCTTTGAGTTTTAATGAGGCAAACGCTTGTAGTTCCTGTTCCTTGATTTAGTGCCGTCAGGTTCGTTGTATTTCGAAGAGTAGCCACAAATTTTGGCTGTTCCGCTTTCTTCGCTTTGTGTTCCATCTTTTCGCTCATTGGCCGTAGGAACTATCCCAACTTCTGATATCGGGGATGGTCCGATATAGGTGTTAAAAGGTTACCTCGTCGAATAGAAAAACAGTCTACTTAGTGACCTCGTTTTATTTTACCACACGTAATTTACATTTACTTTAAAACAACAGTAATCTCCATAAGTAACTAATAATTAAACGATAATACTACTCAATGGTTTGGACAACAAGTGCACACGACCAGGGCGCAAGCAAGAATGATCCCCACCAACCCTGGTAGGGCAATTTATCGACAGAGGTCGTGACGTCACAGTGGCCTGATCGGTCTGGCCAGGTGCAGCTGCTGTTTACACCTGTTTCCCGCGTAAGGTAATTTATTAAAGATACGAGCACGACGACGCCGCCGTCATGCACATAAATTGTGATAAACCGTCAGGCTTTCTTGTAGTTTCTATTTTATTCTTACACTTTTCCTCACTTATGTCTTAAAATACACTTTTAATATGTTTTCTTGTAGAACTACGTAAAGTTAAGTTCATATCATTGTAATAGTTAAGTACTTATGCTTTCTGAAAAAATGACTGACTGTTGAGTTTCTTTCGGCGTTTCTTCTCAACAGTGGTCTCCTCTTGTGAAATGCCGGTAGACTCAGACATGTAAAAGTGCCCTTGTGGCCTACTTGCAGAATAAAGTTCATTATTTCATTATTTCATTAATTACATAAAGTACAAACGGCGTCTTAAATGACGTAGTCCTACGGATGATGGTTGTTTATCGCGTGATAGACAAATGACAAAACACCCGCCACTTTTTGACAAGTATGTGCGTGCAAGAGTGATAGATGGTTTATTATTTATTTTTTCGTGATGGATAAAGAAACATGAATCATAAAGTCGCCTTAAGAAGTTAAAAACTCAACATTTTCCTTATTGCAACCCAGCTGGAGTAGGTACCTATCTAAATCTTTATAAGTAGGTAACATTTCTTTTAATGTCAGATGCAACTAAGTAAATAAGACAATGCTAGATGAAGGGAAAATCACCCATAATAAAGCTTCCTGGTGCCGCCTGCTATAATACAATAAAATTAATATGAGTATGAACTCATACTCATTCTAATCTCTTGTTTTAGAGTATTGAAGGCAGGTTGGACGATTGGATTAATATCTATAAAATTTACTTGCCACCAACATGCGAAATGATGACCATGACACTCTGTCAAGAGTAAAACCGACGAAATATTATGCTGTTCAGTTACCTTACGAAAACATTTTTTCAAAAAGGAAAATTCATGACATGAAAATACTTTTTAAATGTCACTGATTCAACTTAGAAATACACATTTCAGATTAATGATTTCCGGTTACATGGCTGATATTTCAACCTACTCAGCTTGTTAAATGTAGACAGATTAAAGCACACCGCCCACATTTGTTCAACAAAGTTAAACGACCACCTACAACCTCTTTAGTCCAAGTAAACGTACAAACTTTGTACCTTTCTGAAAACCGCATTAACCGCAGATGAAGTTTACTCGACTATGTAGTATTGCGACCTTAGGACCTGAATTCGACGAGGCATTGATATATCCATATTATATCAATATCTCGGACTTTGTCATGGCTATATGGCGGTCATATATCGATTTATTCAACCGTCGTGTAAATGACAATGACAAGTCGACATTTTAAAGGAGATATTGCTCAATATATACAAAAATCATCCCAAATCATATGCCTCGCTATTCTGATTTTTAGTCCAAATGCATTCCTTTCATTGAACCATTGATACAAAGATCAAAGCTTAAATAAAAAATTATAAATGAGTTATTACCTCGTGGAAAAGGCCAAAATAAAAATAATTGTATGTACCTACATTAAAAAAATGAGACTTTACATGTTTCATAAATGTATTCCTTTCATTGGTTAATTCGTACCTAGATACCTATCAAAATGTAATAAGTCGTTCTAAAGCCGCGTGCTAAATAATCATTAAATGTCACAGTTTGTCGAGATGACGAGTAGTAATACTGGTGAAGTGACCCTCCTCTCATGTTGGTGTCTCCTCTCACGTTTCGCAGCCAGAGCCCGAAACCAACTTCCGTCATGAGCTTTGCAGCCTTCGGCAAGAGACGCTCTCCATTTGCTACGCTCGTTAGCCAAAGTTTCCCAATTAGCAGGGCTGCTGCCAAACGTAAGCATGTCACGCTTTGTGCAGTCCTTAAAACGTAACATGGGCCTCCCCACTCTTCTCTTAGCAAAAGCAACTTCGCTCAACAGGGTGCGTCTTGGCAAGCGAGTGGCATCCATACGGTGCACATGCCCCAGCCATCGCAGTCTACGTTGTTTAAGCATTGCGGTAATGCTGGGAAGCTGCGCAACTTGAAGCACTCTCTCATTAGTGACCCTGTCTCGCCAACTGATTTTCAAATTCAATTCAATTCGTTTATTGCGTTTCACGTTGTAATACAATAAGGTCTTATATTATTGATAGGCCCAGGAACATGAACCCTGCAAGGGTACAGCAATCTTATAAATATGTTTAAGATATTCCGGAGGCAGCGCATGTGGAAATTATTGAGTCTTTTTTCTTACTTTGCATACGACGTCCAGGTTTCAGCTCTATACAAAAGTGTACTCAGAACACAAGTTTGGTATACCAAACATTTTGGTCCTGGTTGTCAAATGGTGGTTAGTCCACACTCTTGTACTGAGCCTCCCAAACGTCGTAGCCGCTTTCCCGAGCCGACTCCTAATTTCCACATCCAGCGACAGATTGTTTGACACGTTGGATCCCAAGTAACAGAATTGATCAACAACATCAAGGGGCGCACCATCCAATAAAATTGTTTTCTGGTTGAAGCCCTGCTCCAGAACAACCGTCTTTTTAGAATTAATTGACATAGAAAAGAGAGAACAAGCATGTGCAAATTTTTCTAGGAGAACCTGTAAGTCATGAGGGGATTTGGCTATAGGTATACGAAAGCGGCATCATCTGCAAAGAGCAATGAATCGATGTATAGGTCTTCTCGTTTACGGCGAGACCTCAACAGGGTAGAATTAAAAAGTTTCCCATCCGCTCTGGTATGCAAGTGTATGCCCTGTACGAAATCTCCAAATGCAACTTTCAGAAGCAAGGAGAAAAAGATGCCAAAAAGTGTTGGAGCTAAAACGCATCCCTGCCGCACTCCCCTCCGCATATCAAACAGAGCAGAAGTCTTGCCGTCGTGAATGACAGCTCCTTGCATACCCTCGTGGAAAGATTTTATTAAATTTAAGAGTTTTTGGGGACACCCTATCCTGACAAGAGCGGTGTAAAAGCCCTCCCGACTTACTGTGTCAAAAGCTTTATTAAGGTCTACAAAAGCTACCAACAGGGGACTATTCTGCTCACGTGATTTTTTCTGCAGTTGGCGCAAAGAAAATTTCATGTCAGTAGGCCATGTATGAAGTTCATGTATGAAGGCTATTATACTGACTATATATAATTATGTTATGTAAAATACGTTAACTAGTGGCTCTTTGAGCTGTAGAGCTCGCGAGTTTATTTCGAAATTGTCAAAATTTGTAATTTTTTACGTTTCCATACCCCATATCTCCATCATTTAGAAAATTTTCAAATAACTGAATCGATATAAAATATCTATATTCTTATCAAACCTGCTAAAAAAAATCATTAGAATTGGTTAAAAAAAACATCCTAAATCCTAACATACCAACAAAATAATTTTGGGCCAAGCTGAAACGGTGACGCCTCGCTCGTTCGGTCAATAATTAGAAATATCTGTCAATGAGAAACTGACAACGACGTATGGTTGCGAGATCTTAGACACATGTCATTAGAAACGTCGAATTTGGCCCCTGAGATATTCATCTGATAGTAAAATATAAATGAACCGGATAAAGCCGGTAAGGCTTTGAATACAACGGCTCAATTACGTAAGAGGCGGGCGGTCAAGGTCGGTCCGGGAGCTCCGAATACTATACACCAGATATAACTACAGACGGATATAACTGCAGAAATAACTACACATGCCTAGGTCGTATTTGCATATTTGGAGTCATTTATAACGATATACTATTGAACTGTGTCTATATTGATTCCTAGAATTATTTCTCGTCGAATTTTTCATTTCGCCGAAAAATTATTTCGTAGAAAGCATTTCTTTGCAACTGTAAACTATTTGCGATTGTTATGAAACAAACCTAACCTAACTTATATTTGCAAGAATTATGAAAAAAAATATGACAACAGAGGAATAAAAATTCTGCGAAATGTTTTGTCGGCTTAATTAAACATTCGACGAAATACATTTCTAGGTCTCAAAGGGCCTTATTTAACTATATTACTAGTAGTTAAACATCATTAGGCAACGTTGTCGACAGTGGCCCAATTTTCCAATGTCGTGAAACAACACCTGTGGCAATCAAAAGGTTAAAATAAATTTCACTCAGGTGACGATGTTGCTTTGGCATGTTGGAGCTGCAAAGACACAAACATACAAAGACATAGTATAGAATAAGCGGTCAAGGTCAGGATCGGAGCTTCAAATACTATAATACTAGACATAACTACACTACTATGTAGTGTAATGTATGTAGTGTAGTTATGTCCGGTGTTATAGTGCTACACGTGTCTGAGATGTATTCGGACTCGGGGATTATAATTTATATGTGACTTACTCAAGTAAGTAAATTCCACAGGTAGCTACGAATACCGCATAGGATGGTTAATCGCATTCATTTTACCCGACTACGACAAAATAGAAACAGGGTTGTCACTTCGTTTTCTATACGTTTTAACGAAGTTGCGATGGCGCCTTTCAGTAAAAAATAAGTAGGTACATAAATACGTTATTGATTTTTCTCTTTTGATGGAACAACAAAATAAAAAGTTGTTATGCACGTAAACCCTTTTAATATTGTAAGGTTTTGTTTACTTCATTAAAACTTCCTGGTAAAGCTTGAAATTGCAATGATCATAATATACCTACTTACGTGCGATATAGTACTCCTGAAATGCACATAAAACCGAAGTATGCAGTTAGCGTGGGTTTATTATTATGAAAACAAAAACGATAAACGTAATCATTATTGGATGTGCGAATTCAAGAACGGCTGCAATGATTTTAAATTATATAGTTATATCCTGGGGCCCAATTCGAGAATGCCGTTGGAGATATGGCCAAACGTCAAATCTCCATTAGATAACAGTTATATCGCCATTGAACTGTCATTTAAATGCGATGAGCTTAAAAGTGACATATCTCATCTCAATTTTGGAAATACAAAGGCGATAATGATTGTCAAAAATGTTATTCATGTATATAAATTTCTGTTTTGAACGAAACGTAACGGACCAATTTCACGTACTATGCGGTCAATTTAAAGTATGCGCCTGTTATTTATGCCGTCACATACAAAGGAAACGAAAATTTTGCGCGTCCGAATTGACGAAGTTGCGATATCGCCACTTGTCAAGTAGGCACACGTCAAAAGTGACGGATGGCGATGAAAATGAGAGATCTCCATTATATCTCTAAAATTCGAATTCTTCTAAAAGTCGAATACCCCCCCTAATCCTGAAATGGCACTGACACTATCAACTGTTGCGATGACAAACACAAAATAGGAGTAAAAATAAATAAAAACCTCAACTTTTAATAAGAATAGTCATATCAATTTGAAATTGTTACAGCACCTAGTAATAAAACAGAGAATAATATTGGATTGCACAATCGACATAGTAAATATTTATTAAAGCAGTAACAGTTGATTATATAGAAGCGAAAAATTAAGAATTAAACTTATTTATAATTTGGGTGTAGCACATTGTTACTATGGATTTCTCAACATAATTTGAGGCGATGGTGCCGAACATAATCTTTACGGTAGATAGCGCTACGATGCCGCCCTAAGGCATGTAGAAATAGAGCAACTGGTTAAAATAATCGATGCTCTGGCTTGGATACCATAATTGGTAATGCACCCGTCTGGCCCGGAAAGCCGTGGGTAATTATACTCGTATAAACATTTAATCGATAGTCTCAAATTATAATATTTTTCATTTGTCATCTCAGTACATTTTATAACCTGAAATCGTCTGAAATGTACACCGTTATCTGAAGACTACTCTGGTCAAGCTATAAGCTCTGGTCCTAGTAGGATTGTGTTATGTATATAATATCGATCAATATCAAAATGCTGTACCAATTTCCAAAGGCCTCTTAAACTTCTAAAGGAGGCCGTTCGGGTCATCTCTCTACATCATAGTGAAGTACATAGCCTACAAAGGAATAGAATAGAATAGAATAGAATAATAATTAATTCGTTAACATACACAAAGTGGACAACTAATATAAGAAATAAAACAAAATAAAATCGTTGTTGCGTATGCCACGAAAAGGTCACACCTCAAGATTACAATAAGACAAGAAAGGATTAGCTGTACCTATGTGTTTTCACACGCTTTACTCGTACAAGCTAGTCGATTTGAAGTATTAGCACTAGCCGGTTAAGATTTCATCGAATTTAGCCTGTATTTAGTGATGTGACATTTCCAAGAAAAAAAATCAATGAAGACATTCTTGAGGACGTACAGAGAGTACGTCCTCATACGAATCGGGAAACATTTTCGACAATGGAACATCTCGACCTGTATTTTTACACAGCTCTGTCTACTCGTAGGAATATTAAATCGAGCAGTACCTACTTCTTTACGTTGTCAATAGCTACTGGAAGTTTCAACATTGGTAAAAAAAAATATTTAAACAATACGCAATCAGGAATTGTTCTCCAATCAACTGTTCTCGAAATAAATCTTTATTAGGTAATGCTTTGTGAAAAACTATTTATCTGCTAATCCCGTTAATTCACTATATAATATAATCAATAACAAGTCCCCTGTCTACTCGTATAAGGAATCACGTCCACCTAGTTATTTTTTTGCAATAATGGGAATGGAAAAATAACTTATTATTGCATAATACAAAATTAGTTCCTTACATCTATCTTTAGAAGTCGAGTAGGTACCTACGATAGTTTATTTCACATAGCTTTCCGCGGGCGAAATCTGTCATCTCGGTAAATTTTAATCAAATTTAGATTATAAAATGCATTGAAATGACAGATATATCACATGCATAAAGCTATATGAAATAGATTATACTCTACATATTGTCTTATTTAATACCGAGGACCTTAAAAATAAGAGCGTTGAGCGCTTTACATCGAAATAAGCAGCGATAAAAGCACCAACAACAAAGCAGGATATCAATTCCTGGAACATAAAGAATATTTTTATACTCGGTTGCCACAATTTCTGTAATTTAAGTAATTATAACAACCTATTCAGTATTCATTAATTTAATTACGTTTGTTCCGTTTCCGTGTTACTTAAATTAGTTGCTTATAAAGGTGTGGACTGTAAATAAAAGTTTCAGGCTCTATGTAACTACCAAGATAGAATTATTAATGTACAAGGAAAACAGTCTCCGCGTATTTGATTGTGTACGGGACACATGTACCCACGTTTCCAACTTTTACTTCCGCATAAGGGAAACAATGTTAAATTCAAACGAGACTAAATTTCCATTTATATGTTTTTCTTTTTTCTCGAGCCAAACATTTCTCTAAAAACATATTACAAAGTGTGCGATCGCAGTACTCGTGAGAGAACAGCACCTATGCTGCATTCTTCTATGAGCAATGAAAAAGGGTTTGCAAATTACCTAACTACGCTAGAAAGGTTTTATATTAGTTAATAAAATGAGTATATTTTACATAAAGATATTAAAGAGATAAAGATAATTTATTTGTCAAACATGAGTAAATATACACAATGTTGTTATTGCTAGAGACAAAATGTCCTCCATGTTTTGCCTTTCGGCGTACAAATTATAATTCACAAAAATAGAGATTATCAAAACAAAATTAATAAAACAACTAAATAAAATAACTAAGTAACTGCGCTGGTTCAGCAACCCAAAATAAGTCTTGGCCTTTGACACATGAGCTCGCCACATAAAATGTTAAAATTAAAATTAAAATTATACCTAAATATACATTAATAATGAGGTCTTACAGTCAATAATATTAAATGTTCATTGAATCATGTTACATAGAGTCCCTTAAATTAAAAGCTACTGTCATTTAAAAATTCGTTAAGGCTATAGTATCCTTTATCTACTAACAATTTCATTAATTCACGCTTAAATTTTGTACTTGTGTTATCTCGTATCACTTTAGGTATCTTATTATAAATTATAGAACATATTAATTTATGAATTGTTTTATGTACACTATTGACATGTAATATTGAAAATGTATTAAGTACAATTATTTATTGATATAACTGTCAATAATTAATAAATATTAAATAAATATGGCCATTAAATATAATATGGTTTTAATCGACTTTAAAAAGGATGTATACCGAACAATATTTTATAATCAAAACTTTGACTACAAAAAAGCCTGAGGTTATAAAAAAGAGTAGGTAAAACAAGATTATATACGACGAACGAAGTTTGAAAACTATACATCAACGTCCGTTTTTTTAACGTTTACCTATATATAAATAAATTATTTGTTTTTAATAAATGTATGTTACTTTTAAGTTGTCATCATGAATCAAAGGACTACAGTTGCCTGATAATAAATTACTTGATTGATTGACTTCGGACAAAATAAAAGTCAGTCACTCTTACCGAGTTTTCTTACTGTTTGCCCTATGTTCTCTGCGGATCGATGGAGTTTCCAAGGCACACAAGAAAAGCCGATTATCTAGATGTCTTTCACGCCTCAACAATGTAGGCACATAATCGCATGTGTCGGCGGCAATATACTTTGTATGTGACAATGTACGCAGTTATGTCGTGTGCTTAGCTGAGGTGTAAAATTTCGACACCAATATGAAATGTCTTTGAGTTAAATTAAATTTCGTTTGTTTCAAGCTTTTTAGCGGTGTACACTGCAAACCTAACCCTGGAATAGAGGTAACTTTTTTACGATACATTAGCTACACAGAGTACTAATGGCAAAGAAATAGTAAATAAATCAGTGCAGATAATTTGAGTACAATTTTATACATATTATTTTATACACGTGGGAGTTTCTGAGAAATTAAGTTCCGCAATAACTACATAAGAAATATCTATAAAACTGGTCAGTCATCTGTCACTGGTCATAATGGATATCCGAATAGGACATAGGCTACAATTTGTAAGGAAATTCATTAATTAGAGGCGTTTAATACTTTACCCAGAACATTATCCTGGGCGACAGAAGCCGCGGGGAAAATCAAGGAATTACATGTAATATCCAATAATATACCTAATACAAATATATGTATTTGTGGCGCACCCGCTCGGGAGGCATGTGCGGAACCAAAACCAACACGTAGAGCCCTTTTGAAAATTATATAAATGTAAAGGCTACATCGAACTTTCACTGTCATATCATGCGGCGCACACAGAGACCACTATAGAAAAAAAACCCACTATGGTTGCCGGCAAACTTTTTGAACAAAAATGGCGGATTTGCGCATGTACATAAATCGTACGTAAATCGGCTACTGCGCAGTCAAGGTTATGCTCAAAAAGTTTGCCGGCAGCTGTACCTTTAATTTTACGAGTGGAAGCAGTATTAAGGTTTATTTAGAGCAACACGAAAGCTTATGCCCGCTTTTATAAGAATAACGGTTATACAAGCCATTACGCGGAATCGCTGTGATATGATCATGTAGCAGAGGCTGCTCTCTTTCAGTAATGTGTCGATTAGGGCGCGGGATACAGCGCAAGTAAACTTAATAACGCCGAGCGAGGCATTACCATAAAGTGTGGAAGCCATAACGAGGGTTCCGCGGAATTTAGTTCCCAATACGATGTAATAACAGTAAATATTAAATTGTGAATCCCGCAATTTAACTAGGTAGGTACGTGGTTTAGGATTTTTTAAGGGTGTGCGTAACTTCGGATTGGTTTTTAGAGGTCACAATCAAGTCGAAGGGAGTCTTGCAGAATAAATGTTTCACTCCTTAGATAAGCAGATGTACAATATATCAGACTTTTTTGCATAATTATGAGATCATAGGCACCGTACCAGTATCAGTTGCGTCGTAATAGTAAGGGAAGCTCTTACTTCGAAATCCCTCCGCTATGAATGAACGTAATATGAAGTGTCGTCCAATCTGAAGAGACGGTTAAATGTTTAGATGAGTAAAGTCGAGCGTTCCAGATTAGAAAATTTGCGACCACACGCACTACAGCTATGTTCGAAATTTTAAACATAATGCTGAAACAATTGTGTTTTATATTTGAAAAGTGGCGCCCGAACATACTTGAAATTCAAAACCTCGACTATGTTCGAAATATGAAACAAAACGACATAAAACAAAAGCGTTCCAGATTCAAAAATTGGCGGCTTAACACACTTGAAACAGGCAATGTGTCGGTATGTTTTACATGTACTTACTCTATGAATTCCGTAATATATTCTCTGCTACGACGTCTTGGCAGTTGCTGCCACGCAACTGACGTAACTCCGTTACCCCGAGGCTGACATTGAACCTCCTCGGAGTTCAAGTCCAATAATAATTGGTTACCAGGCAAGCCAGCCAACCAACTAATTAGCGAATCCCTTTGCGGACTAAATGTAACGTTCTTACTAAAAAATAAATAACATGCGTCCGATTACAGTTGCTACCTACTCACGCAATTCAGAATAAAAGTGTAGGTATTTTTGATTTAGTAGTTAAAGACGACTACGGTATTACAGTTGCTACCTACTCACGCAATTCAGAATAAAAGTGTAGGTATTTTTGATTTAGTAGTTAAAGACGACTACGGTACTTGCACCTAGTAAGATGTGCACACGACTTTACCCATGAGAATACTTTATGTACCTAAAAGTAATAGAGCATACATGACCCTGGTTTCTGCTTTCTTTCTTATACGTAAAGTACCTACCCTAAGTATAGATTAGAGTTCTAATTTACTGCACACAGACTACCATGTAATTTCATGATTCAGTAGTCTATACTTGATGCGCGAAGAAACAGATAGTATATTATAGATGTAGACAAGACGTCGGATCGATCCGGTTCGCAGGACCAAAATGTTAACGACATCAGACTTGGTTCAAAACAATTTATACTAACTTGCTTGCTACTCGACTCAGGGACCAAAAGAGAATCTTAACCTCTTGAGACAAAAGAACACCAATCTTGTCTCTTTTGCGCTACTTCCCGCGAATTAGAGTGTATGAAGGGCGTACAGACGTTTCTCCACCTGATCTTTCCAACGGTATCTGGACCCTGGTATGGTACTTGTAGCAGGACACAAAGTACTGTGCACTGATGCAACTCCCCTCAAGACCTATTTATATTTGTTTCATTATTTAGACCTTAAGGCACTACTCACTGCCAGCATCCGTCTGTACTATAACAAAAAAATCTCATTCAAATGATCGCGGTGAGGCAACACCCCTATAGTTTCTATAATACGCTTACAAATAATCAAAGCGATATCATATGAGACCTATGTATGTGAAATTTAGTGACTTTTAATCGTAAATTCCAAGGTAAAGTGAAATGATTATCTAAAGAAGGGTGCTCCAGCAAGCAAGTGAAAAAGGCAACACTATGTTATTGTACAAAGGTGGCTCGAGGTTGAATAGAGATACAACACGGGGGAGGCGACCTTTCCGCCCTCCACTGTCATTCACTGAATAACTTGCCCTTTTCCTAACAATGGCGCTGGATCTCCAAGCGAGTTAGTTTCTGAAGGGTTACGAAGAATACTTAATTTTATTATTTTCAAATACCGCTCAGAACAATGGGGAGCTTGGATTTTTATCGGAAGGAAATCCTCCATATCGCAATGACACCTGTATATCATATCATATCATATAATTTATTTATTTGTATTGGCCATACATTGTCATTGTTGTACATTATGTACATGTCAAATAAATTAAAATTAAAATACAATTATAAAATTAAAATATTGACAAAACATTAATTACAATTGTAATTGAAATTGTATACAATAATATAAAACTAAAAACAAAGGACAAAAGGAAGTTTGAGGATTTCTTAGGTTCAAAAAGGTTTAATTACCTCGACGCTATATAAATAAACACCCTTTTAAACACTATCAAGTCCCGTATTGTTATAGTAAAGTGTGAAAATAGTGTGAGTTTAAATCAGTATTTCAAACAATGTTTAAAAAACTCTTAAAATTCAATTGAAAACAAATTTTCCACAAGAATGCGTAATTGCGGAAAAATCTTAACGCGGTTAACCGATTTTTTTAATAGAGTCCCTCTATCGAATGTTAAATTCGTTGAGAAGTCCATCTCTCTCGCGGTTTTTGCACTTTTGCTGTGAGTCGGTGGGAACTGGAAATCGTGCGTGTGAACGCATATCCTAGGGTATGCCTAATGCGCATAAGCATTTTACACACATGACGCAGAGGGCGTTCCATTGCAGTAGCGTAGAGTTACGGAATCTAAGATTTGGTGTGATTGACGTAACAATGTCATAGCTCAGTTTGGCGAACACTACGCCGGAACCGTAGGTTCGCAGGTTCGAGTCCTTCTTCCATTGCAGTGGATCACATTAAATTTTTGTGTCATAATTTTACCTTCGGTCAATTTGTATCTCGTGTGGGCATCTATCGGTCTAAATATCGTTGCAATCGCATCATGTTAAAATGATTCGACGGATTTTGACCGATTTCATACAGAGATAATGTAATTTAACCGACATCAAAAGTTATAGGATACTTTTTACTTGATTAAAGTAAAGAAAAAACGAAGGTAGTAGAAGGTAGAAATAGCGGGGTAATAAAACTAAACCATAGAATACATACAGTACTGGCACAGAATACTTAAATAGACGAAAAAATATTGCTCTCTAATATGAACTTACTTATTTTATAGTATTACATCGCGTACCAGACAAAAAAGTGGGACGACCAAAAATATTTCAACAAAACACCTCAAGCGCTTAAATAAATGGATCCGTACCATGCAAAAATGTTATCCTTGGCCCTCCGAAGGTATGCATAAATTCCGTCTTATTCTTAAACCCAAACGTTTCAGTCAGTCTTGTATTAGCAGTAAATAACACATAATGTCGGCCCAAGGTCCGGCCTTCAAAGAAAATGGCTAGCACCGCGAATTGCATGTTTTTGCATAAGCCCGTTGCAAGCCGGTAAGCTGGCTTAATGAAACGCCGCCTTAAAATTACCATGGAAATATGGCCAAGGAAGTTCGTGACAAACTGCCTGTGTAGGCATGCTACTGCAATTTTACACTCATAATAGAATTCCGGAGATCGATAACGGTATAAGATTACTTAGTTCATTTTGCACACGAGGTGCTAGGTGCTAGGAATATTCGAACGAAGCGTCGCGCTTGGCCCAAAATTGTGTCGTATATCCGGATTTTTGGATGATTGGTTATGCCGGCGCCACACAGCACTAATGTTTGAACACATATTTGATCACATGTGAAGCACCGGTATTTGCTTATTTGTTCATTGAAAAATGTGCTCAAACATTTGAGCTATATGTGGCGCCGGCATTAGGTTAGGATATTTATTTCTTTAATCTTTATTGCACAAAAGAAATAACTTGCCGAACAAAAGACGGACTTAATGCCATAGAGCATTCTCTGCCAGACAACCACTGGGCTAAGCAGATAAATTGTGGATATTCAGCCGCTTTCCGGCTATTTTCTCAACCGATTTTCATTAATTTTGTGAGTAGGTCAGATAGTGGTCAGATAAGTTTTTTTCGATATTTTTCAAAATAGCGGAGATAAAAACGTACAATGTACGATGCTGTGAAGTAAATAAAGTTTTTTGTATTATGTTGTTATCAAAAATGTTTACAGTTCTGAAAAGGCAAAAAATAGAGTCAGAACCTAGCGCATAGTACAATCTAAATCAAAAGCAGCTGATCATGCTTACTTACTAACTTTTCACTTCAACTAATGGTCACCATGTTGACCATTCTATACTACGACAAGTACTTGAACGATGACTTTGACCTTTGACTTTATATCGGAAGCCTATCTAAATAGCAATCGCAATTGCAATCGCTTACAAAATTAGAGCAAACACAAACTTAGATTTTTCTTAACCTTAAATTTCGATTAACCGATCAATCACAGTCAATGTATGATAGACATCAGAATACTGCCGTTGGATTGGCATCTCTACCCTCAAATTACTGTTAATTGTTTGATTAGCCCAGACACAACAAAGCAATATTCGCGCGCCAACCCAAAAGGACACATGGGACTGCGTCAGATCAGTGCACATACGCCGTTTCTCAAACGATTTTCAGAATACGCGGTAGCTCGGTTCATAAGCCAGCTTATAGCTGAGACCGCATTTAGGCTCTCATCAAACGCGGACGTCTCGTTTGCTCCATGGGGGGATTTAAGGGAGAAGGAAACAGACAATCCGTTTTACTAATATCAAACTTGTCAACTTCATCTTAACCTTGACTTTGGTCGTAATGTACGCCGATAATTAAGTTATTTAGATAATATAATATCGCTTGTACTTATTAGTTTTACTCTAAATTCACACGCAATTCTGTAAATCAAACCAAGTGACAAATATTAACAAATCAATTGTGGCGATCGGCTCAGGACGACTTCTTCCACGTCTCATTTCGTCACCTTCTCGAATTACCCATAATGCGATGTGGTCAGAATACAATTCCTAAATCGCCACCCTACTAACTCGTCCACATTCTTACACCGTCAATATCCTATTTTATTATCTACTTACATTCTTATATGGTCCACAGCGCTAATGCGGTCTCATTCTTATATCGACCATAGTGCTATTTTGGGCCACAGTCACTTACATATTTATCGTGTGATAAAACCAACCATCACAGGCTCGCTGTAGACCATTCGACAATAAGCACAAGCTAACTTAAGTAAATGCTATCTACTTAAATGATTAAGTTAAATGCTAGCCAATTAAAATCCTGTTATTGATTTAAACCATTAAATATTTTATGGATAGAGGCGTGTAATCCGCGACCTGAAAGAATTTAATTTCAGTATAAAACGTCTGGCTCACGTAAAAATTACTGCGTAACTTTATGTTGTGCTCTAAAGGCCTGTTTTATGATTGGTCGTAAAGAGAGTGCCCCCAGGGACCAATTTCATTCTTTAATTAACATTCCGCCGAAGATCGTTTTAAAAATTGGGACTTCTCTAAAATATTACGGCATTTGCGGAATTAAATGTAGCGTAAATCCAATTTACATACTTGAATGGAATGTATCCTAGCCTATCTTGTGTTTATTGTAGGTATCTAATTTCATAGGATAATATCATTATTTATCGAGCGAGCGAAGCCACTCCGTTTATGCTTGGCTTAAAATTCTGCAGTATGTCCGGATGTTTGGATGTCCGGATGTCCATTTTGCGTTCAAGCAACGAAATCTTATCGTTAAAAGTATAATCACCCTTCTTCTTCTTACAAAAAATAACATCATTAAGGAGAAATCGCATTTCCGAGAACTAAACGAGTTATTATAAAAGAAAAAAAACGCGGAAATTCTTATAGATATGCAAAATGTTAGAGGAGTGCCTTCTGTTCCTCATGGATCTCGTCATCAGATCTTTACCAAATTTGTATGGAACCAATTGCATCCCGTCCAACTTAATATAAAAGGAGATTATTTATTCGGTTTCGGTTGTTTAACCGAATAGATAGTCTCCCTCTTTTTTGAAGTCCAACCTGAATATCGAAAATAAAACATGCATTTAAAACGAATTTTAGAATTCTTTGTCAGAATTTCTCTATGAAGTGTTTCGGGCTCTCCTGCTTAATACAAAATTCCGCCGCATTTGTGAGTTTTAAGTTAAAAGAAACAGAAACAAAAGCACTAGTGTTCTGTTCAAATAAACAGGTACGGCCAAATATTTAACCATGCTGCCACAATTTATGCACGTTCGTGCTCTAAAAGCCGAGTTGGTAGTTCTCTCCACACGTCTGAAAGAGAAGAGATTGGTTGCAGCTGAATACCGCACCGACGAATTGAAAATGTCGACCTCCTACATAATACGCCCAGAGTTCCCAGTTACAATATAAAAGTCGCGACACTTTTCAATTTTACATCGAATTTTACTAGCTCGAGATCTGTCAATTTAAACAAGTTCAATCCAATTGGAACACGGCTGAAAATAGAACCCAATTTGTCATAAAAATTCACAGATAAGATCTAGGGGCAATTTTCCTTTATTAAGGCCGCGGATGTTACACGATCCAATAAGCTAAGTTGCCTTGGCGTGGAAATAGCAGACGTGTCGCGATTGGCTGTGTATTAATACAGTGCACAAGCCTTGACCTGTCCTTCGCCTGTCCCTGCACTCGGGAAATGCATTGCCCCACACCCGTGACATTTATTTTACTGTGGGTACTCCACGCGTTTTAATGAAAATAAATTATCTGCAGTACTCAGACTGGTGTGATTCATTCCAATCATACATGTCAGTTAGTGAATTTGAAGTAGTAGGGATTCGCCGATACTACGATACGGGGCGGACGGGCCTGATGGGCGGCATCCAGGGCGGATTTGGCGGACCACCAAACCTAAAAAAAAAAAAAAAAAAAAAAAAAAAAAAAAAAAAAAAAAAAAAAAACAAATAGCCCCCTACTTAGAGCGTTTGGAATAGGTCCCAGGACGCTCAGACAGCTCTGTCAAGACTTACAGAACGCCCTACGCTAACAATGCAACACCTTCCCCGACCCATCGACCCTTTTCTATTGTCTATCCGAGCTCGGGTTTTATTGCCCTCTCGGACGCCGAGCTCACTTTTATTACGGTCTACTATTGTTTCCCTCTTTTATATTTCTCTTTGGCTACAACTGTCTACAACTTCCTTTGCAAACGGTATACATCTTTTAAGAACATTCTTTAGGTAAAGCTGGACAAATACCTAAACATCTCATACCTAAACTATCAGACTAGGTCCGTCACCTTGGTTCTTATTGGAATCGCTGTTTCAACGCAGCCTGTCTCACATCGTGTCTTTACTCCAGGTTTCTTACTACGTGATATGTGCTACGGTGTACGTATCACTAATCTAAGCTAACCTATGCTAGATCACAATTCTAACCTAACCTAACCTAAGCTACAGGACTACGCCCAGCTAACGCAGGATACGTTACTTGACTACTTAACTTCAGGTAGCCTTACTTCAAAGTATGTCTCTTGTTACTCACTACATATGCTGCATTTGGAACGTTGTTCTATTTATATATTTTATCTTGTTCAACTTAACATTACTTCTAACTTAACTATCACTTAACTTCAAAAACTAATTTTGAAGAACTGCTTTATATACTTACCTACTTAAAACCAGCTACGAGCACAGCACAGTTGTTTTGGTCTTAAGAACGCTGTTCTAACCTAACCTAACCTTGCATAAATTTGACTACGTACTCAATGTTACTTTCATTTCTTTTTTGTAATAACCGACTTCAAAAAGGAGAAAGTTCTATGTAAAAATATTGCATGTAGCATAAGGATAATACGAATCTAATCTTACAATAGTAATGCGGTATTTTATACAGTAATAACTGCTTCAAAACTATACTAACTTATTTAAGCTGTAAGTTAAAAATACGAGTTGAATTTTTGCATATTTATTTATTTCGCCAAATATTATGTTCTTGAATAGATGCTTAAGAAAATACCTGAATAAACTTTGTAACTTGTACTAACGTGTATTTGTAGTGGGCTGAACTAAACTCGTTGATTTTTTAATTTGTTTGTTGGGTCCATATTGTTTGTAAAGATTTATGACAGGTTTCTTCTCCGAATCATCAAAAGATTCGAAAGTCTATTATAAATTTTATTACTGTTTGTTGGTGGCTGTTGGGCGCGGTACAAACTAGTCGAAACGTGATTTTAACGGTAATCTATTGTCACATCCTTATAAAAGCCGATGGACAGTGACGATCTATAAGTATTCAGAACCGAGTCGTGCTTGTTACCAGAGCTCTCTCAGTGTACAGTGACATAGTGTTGAATCGTGCTACAGTGCTTATAAAAAAATGGCAAATGTAAGTATGTACTATTTTTTATAAAATATGTATGTAGTATTTTTATGTACTATTTGTTTAACAGTGTTTTTTTTTCTGTAACTTGTGTTCATCGTGTTACTTGTTAAGTGTGTTAATCGGATGTATAACTTATTGTTGAATATTGTTACAGTTCACGGAAAACACTTTCAAGAATTTTTATTACCCTGAACCTGAACATGATGATTCAGGGAGTGATGAAGAAGGCACACTCGGTTTTAAAGTGAAACAAGCCATAGCGAAGAAACGTCCTGCAAATAGTATCGAGAGTTTCTTTGAAAAACCGCAGAAAAAAGTGAAACCAGTGAAGAGATCTTCCAGTGTGTCGCAAAGTTCCCATACCGGTGTTGCTTACCTATCTTCGGGTAAAGACGATGCTGCGTATGCATCACACCTTATTAAAATAGAAATATACGATCTTGAAAAAGTTAGGAACATCGCACCAGAAGAGCACTGGAAGCACGCCGATGTGAGATTAAAATCTTACATCTCAACTGAGCAAGATCCACAGCTTGAGACTGTCCGTGATGTTATATACAACATGACGAAAGACATAGCTTCGAAGGACACGTGCGTGAAATATTTTATAAACAATACGAAAAAGTAAACTAAGTGTTTGTGTAGTTTTAATACTAGGTTAAAACTGTATTTATTATATAAGACATTAGATAATATTTTATAACATACCCTTGTGTACTACTAGTATTATATATTTCTTACTGCTTAAACAACAACTTTTTGTTATTCAAAATTGTTAAGACTCGTTTTATAACCACATGTTGTAATTTGTTTTGTAGCCTAATCATATTGATCTATTTCCCTTTGCAAATGTATAAAAGTCTCCACCCTTTAATATAAAATCACTAAGCTACGTTTGTTATTTTAAGGAAAAAATTTGTTGTAATGTAATCACTATTTTCTTAGACACATCTCACGATGGACTGTTTAAGCTGTGATGTTTACGATTCCGAGCTCGTCAGGCTATGCGAAGAAATTGAAAGTGATCAAGAAATGTATGAGATCGGGGAATTACTAAGCCAGCTGCATAGTCAAGGGTGAGTACTCTTGTTCCAACCTGTTATATTGTTTATTGATATTGTACTTGTATATTTAGACATGCAATTTAAACAGTTTATTCTTGTTCAAACTTGTACAAAACCATTGACCAGTGTCATTGAGTTGTTGCCTTTTTATGGCTCAGTTTCATTGTTCTCTGTTGGGTGGGGATCCTGGAAGGTTCTTTATAAGCGACGTCTCTGGTGTAGAAATCATTCATTATTCCAGTTACTGTGTTTGTGCTAGTACTGTGTCTGTGTATTGTACAAAATACTGTTTTAAAAATGGTGCTTGGATACTTTCATATGGGAACTAGTTTAACCCACGACAAAATTGCAGTTTTAAGCAAAGGATTCATTTTAAAAGTATTTCATAGAAACATAAGATTGTGGTATATTGACAATCAATTACCTCAGGCGCTTTTGGAAGATGAAGATATTATACCCTATTACACACCATGTGATGGGCATATCAATAAGTCGATGCATAACTTGTCATCAGATGTCATTGATGGGGTTTTAACAATGCAGGCATATTGCCAGCAATGTCGAAAAAACTTAAGTTAGTATAATGATAATAATTTAATCATTGTTTTGAAGTTTTAAATCTTGTATTAAATACTAACGTTTCACTTTTTCTATTACAGATCTAACCAAGTAGGACGGGGGAGAAAAAGGACAGCTACAAGTACGGGTGCAGAAGTACCAGTGAAGAGAAACTACCCTTCCAACAGTCGTGATATGTCTACATCCTCAAGCGAAGAACCATTATCCGATGTCAATGTAAGTACAAAAAATAATTCTGAAATTGAATGTTCGGTGTGTAAAAAGTTCGTGTCAAAAAGATATTTTGGTAACCATTTAAATAGTAATATTCACAAAAATAATGTGTTGAGATCCGATAGTGAATATGTTAATGTCCAATTAATTGAAAATGCATTCAAAAACAGAGTCGCTACTTACAGAATATTATTTAATGAAATGGATCACCAACCTCTTGATCCCGAAACTATTTTACAAAAACACAAGGATAAGATCTTTACATTATTAGATCGTTCACTTAACAAACATCACGCTTTAAAAGTAAATTTTATTCTTAATGCAAATTTTACACAAGATACCAAACAATTAAATAATACATTTGATTTCCAATTAAGTAATAGTATTGTTGATATCAGCACTGATAAAGCTGCTGTTTTTACGTCCCTAGTAAATGAAATTGTGATAAGGTTGTCAAACTTTGAAAGAAAAGATAGTGGGTGGAGTTTAGTAACATTTAATCATATCGATCTCAATATTAACAAATATAATCCATTACGCGGCTCTTCTTTTATCGAATTACCTCGTGATATAAAGAATAAAAAAGCGGTTATTAATGTAAAAAACAATGACCATGAGTGTTTTCGATGGGCTGTATTGTCTGGTTTATACGAACCCAAAAGTCATTCAAATATGGTCAGTTCATACATATTACATAAGAATAAATTGAACTTTGAAAATTTAACTTTTCCATTTAAATTGGGAGATATCCATAAATTTGAAAAAAATAATGATATTAGCATTAATGTATTTGGTCTCGAGTACAACTCTCAAAACAAGAAACACGATGTTATAGGCCCACTACATTTAACTAAACTGTTTTCACTCATATTTTTTTTAAGCTTGAAGCGAGTATCCAAGAATTAAATTTGTTAGGATAACCTCGCCACTTCACTAGTACTTCTTTTCTGGCACCAACCCCACGTGAGCGTATTATTTTATCAATTTTATAATCAATGGAGGGGAGATAAGTCACTTTTTGTAATTCCTTAGAATAAAATGTACCAACGATAGGCTCACCTTCTAAATCTCTTAACGTATACACAACTCGTGGAAAGCGGTTTATTATTGAATCAATTCTAAATATTTCGTCACTCCAATTAGTTTCGTAACCCTTTTGAAATATATGTTTATATTTAGTAATTCTAACATGATCACCAACATTTAGTTTTGTGATTTCCAAAGTAAGTTGTCTATCCTTTTTTCTGTTATACAAATTACACCAAACAGTCATGATATTATCAAAATTTACATCGATAGGGCGCATTTTAATACTAGAATGATAACTGTGATTATAAGAATAAAGAAGTTCTTGCAAAATATCTATATATTTGTATGTATTCTTATGAGTAAAGTAACGCCACATTTTCATTTTAAGAGTTCTTTGAAACCTTTCTACTATACTTGCTTTAATGTCAGGATTGTTAGTAGTATAGTAGTTAATGTTTTTGCTCCTAAAGTAATCCCTTGCTGCCTTTGAAACAAATTCGGTGCCTTTATCAGATTGGATGTGACGAGGAGTAGAATTGGCTTCAGTAAATATGCTTTCAAAACAATTTATAACGGTTGTGGCATCTTTCTTTTTCATAGCTCTCGCAAAAGCATATTTACTGAACACATCAATAACACACAGAATATATTTGTATCCATCATTATATTGACTGTAAGTACCCATATCACTCAGATCAGCTTGCCAGAGTTCATTAAAGTTAGATAAGACGTATTTATTTCTTGTGAATCGCCTTTGAACCGGTTTATGCAGTGTGTACGTTTCTTGAGATTGTAACCAGTTCTTTACTTCGTCTTTGTTCATTCGTCCTTTCATTTGTTTACTTAATTTATTTAAACTACTGTAGCCTGCTGGATTAGATACATCGTAGTATATTGCATGAATGTCTAATAAGGGCTCCATCTTTCCCAATCTAGTTTCTTTTTGTTTGCCTTGAGCAGTACACTTGAAAGAGGTGTACTGGCGCTTGTGTCTTTAAATGACGATGACGATCGAGCACTTGATGGAGCAGATGATGCGTGAGGTTCACTCGATTGAGGTTTATTTATAAATTCTAGATTAGTAGGATTACCTATACAAGACGTAGGAACTTTTATATCTCTTAAAAATAAAGCAAACTCTTCCCATCCTGTTGGCTTAGGGCGTTTAAGAGATCTAACCGTATCGCTTACCAGATCGAGAATATTGCTGTTTGGAATAGTTCGATTGTTTATTACAACTTCACCATTTGTTTTCCACCATATTTTTGGTCTGCTTGACACAATACAAGTCAATAATGTTCTGGTTTTTTTCTCATATGATTTTGGTAAATTATCTATAATACGAGATGGACTGAATAGTACAGTTTCTGGATTTTTTGTACCAGACGGTGTAGCTGCAGTAACTGCAGAAACATCACCATCTGGTAGTGTTTTATTTGCAACTGATTCATAATTTTCATCCTCCTCCTTTTTGTTTACTTTTAAGTTTAAATCCTTACTTTCATCGTTGAGTTGATCAAACCCCTCCATCACTATTGGTATTTTAAATGGTTTTCGATCTGATTCAATAAAGTGCAAAAATCGTTGTAGTGCTTGAGAATATAATGCCCACTTTTCACGATCATTAATTTTACTCTTCAGGATTTTTTGCATCTCTCCGTCTAGGCGAGATGATACATTTTCGGGTTGGCTATCATTTCGTTTGAGTCTTTCAATAAAGTCTGGTTCAACTAACAACATTTTTTTTGTGTTTTCCATTTTATTTTATGTTACGGAGCTTACTAAGGCACTTAAAACTGCACCTAATATAATAGGTAGAAATGCACCTCCTTTTTGAATAATAACAGTTTTCCTCAATTTGTGTTTCCCTTTCGAAACTAGTTTTCGTAATGTGTCTTTATATTTGTTTAGTTTTGATTTATCTTTTGATTCCAGTGGTATTTTCCCTTTTAAAACGTTATAAATACACTCACAAATAATATTAATTTCTTCATCTTCACAAGATTTTAGCAACGCTGTGCGATACTTTGGTTTAAGTAACTGCAGTGCTTCAAGTAAATGTTTATATGTGTGTACTCTTGGATGCATTATTTGGAACTGATTAAAACGTGTTGATTCTTGTCGTATTTAAACCCTTTCTTGGGAACATATACGGTACAATGCCCATCAAAAGGAAATATTTTAGTTTTAAAACGGCATATGTCATCGGTATTTTGCTTCAGATCAATCATAAGGTAACCATGAGCATCTTTAGTGGCATCTTTGTAGGCTTCATCTACAAATTTTGGGTTCTCCGGATAAACTTGTCGTGACAAGTAGCGAATTTGTGTTTTATCCCTCGGGTTTTTGAAGTATACAATATAGCTGGTATTCAATGAAATATCACGTTGTCCTTTGCCTTGATGAAATATGTTTTGAGTAATATAAAAAACACTTAAGTTTCTATGGTGACTTCCTTTTGTAAAAATATCAACGATTCGTCCATCCGATTCTCTCATCAAGTCATCAATTATGAGAAGCTTGGGCTTTTTTCCATCAAATAAAGAAAAATCTGGTATTCCTTGGCTATAATTTACATTTTCCAGATTGTACAAAGGTTGCATTTCATCATAACACCAAATAATTTCATCAAATTCAACATTACATACTTCTTTTGCATTGTTTAAAAAATTGGTAACAAACTGAGTTTTACCACACCCACTTGGACCCGCTACTATTGTAGTGAAAGGGTGGTTAAAATGAATCATTATAAATTTTTAAATATGTGTGTTCATATGTTAACGGATTGACTTCAAATGAGAAAATTTCTAGACCATAGCTTTTTAAATAAATTTGGTAAAAAAAATGGGGTAACAAATAAAAAAAAAAAACAAAAATTTTGCTAATTATTTTTTAATATTTATATTATTCTAGATAAATCACATAAAAAGCCAATCATTTTATTGCCAAAACTTAAAAAATAAAAAAAAAACATCCTAAAATACAATATTATGTACAAAAAATAAATATGAAAATTGAATGTTCCGTGTATTTTTTTTTTTTTTTTTTTTTTTTTTTTAAGAATTATGAGGTATTTTATAATGACCCCACGCAAGAGTATCCGAAGTGTTTTTCAATAAATATCGTTTTGTGTCGTTGTAAGATAATGATATTTTATTGACATTTTGCGTAAATAAAACATGCTTTATTGATCGGAATCGTAACATTTGAGCATGTTGTATATTTCTATCAAATAAACAACTTTTATAGTCGTTAAGGGTTAATTTTTTGGTAACACACTTGTTTATTCCTTTAGCTTTGGATATAATACCACTATTTTGAACATCTAAGGCATACATTTTTGATCTAAGACCAACAAACTCTTTCAAAATTTTGCCATTATTTTCGTCTTTAAAAAAACCTAACCTCTTTTTATTTAGTAATGGTAAACCATATGCATTGTTGGGTGGGTAATCAGATGTATCATAATACAAGTTCAGGTCAGATTTAATGTCCTCATAAAAGTTAGCAGTGTTTATTTCATATATTAAGCTATCAGTATCCGTGTAAAGGAGCTTGAGATTTTCCGTATATTTGTATTTCATATAATTGTAGTGGAATTCGTACATTAAAGTTTTCGATAGATCTAAAATGCAGAATCCAAGGTAAATTGGTTTGTTATAAAAGATTTTTGTTTTTTTCAATTGCACAGCAGCTAAATTCTCAGAAAATATTGATAAACTATGAAATTCAGGTTTAGATATTAAGGACTGTACCCCTTGGGATTTTCCGCGATTTTCCCAGTGACTTAATAATTTAACATTCACACGTTTCGTGACATTTTCCATTGTTTTACCAAAAACAGAATTATTCATAAGTTTAAAGAAATCTTTTTCAAAATCAGATGTCGCCAGCGAACGCATTCGGGTATTCAAATCTATGTAACTTTTTAACCAAGTAGATTGTTTGAACTTCAACACACGATGGATTTTCACTAAACGCAACCCATTTTTTAAACATTGTTTAAGATTTCTGTAATGTAATACATAATTATATTTATTGTTTAAATTGGGAATCAATTTTTTTTCTTTAGAATCACCTAGACATACATTTTCTGGACAGAACGGCAAATCTGAATGAGAGTCATGTAATTCCTTGGGGTACTCTAGATCAACTTCTAATATAAACCCATATTCAGCATCGTCTGAAACATTGAAATCGGTATCTTTATTTACCCATTCAAATTTGCCAGACGGAAGACATTGTGACATAGCCCACCCATAGAGATTATTTGCGTCTAAGTACATGAGAAAAGATGAAGGAATATTTGGATCATAATCTTCCATAAATGTATTATTTGCTTTTGCATGTCTGTTGCTACATTGGGAAATCCCTCCTCGAATGTTTTTCGCTATAAAAGCTATTTTGTCGACATCTGTTAAAAGTTCTAAACTTATTTTGGTAGTCCTCAACATCGAATCAAAGGAAATTCCAGGCGCGGTATAATAATGGGCGGGATCTAAACCATATGTCTTAAGACACACATTTCTAAAATTTTCAAATATGTCAGTTAGTAATAAAACATCTGTTTTCAGATAAAGATTGGAATAATCCCCCATATTTTTGCATTGGAAATGAGACCAAATATCTTGAGCATGTAGGAAATCGTTTTCGGAAATGTGACTGTCAGTAAGAGAACTATAGAATTGATCCTGTGTAGGAAGCGAAGTTAATTTCAGTGAATCATACGAAGTCATGTACTCATATGGATAGACACCCTTCCGTATTAGACGTTTAAAGTCTTCTTCACGAGGAAAGTTCAATTTCAATTCGTAAAATTGGTCAGTAGTCAAGTTTTTAGCTAATTTATCCAAGCTACTCGACATAAATTTAAGAGAATCGACAAATCTCAATTTTACAACACGATTATTCACTTGTAAAGACTTAGAAAACGAAATATACTTTTCTTTATTTTGTGGGATTAGTTCTATGTCACCATCTTCAAGACCAAGTCCATGTACAATAAAATGACTATCGTAATTGCTCAAATTATGGAAAAATACAGGTACAAAATTGGGTGGTTTGTATTTTTCAGAACAAAATTTATGTGCAACGCCTTCGTAAAGTCCAGTATGATAATTATAAGAAACGGTTGAGTCATCATTCAAATTTCTATCACAAATATAACAAGCATGGCTTTGCATAATGTCTACCTTATTAGCATCTGTTAGAGGGAAAGAAGTTTTAGCAAACGCATTACTTTTACAAATAGTTTCTAAATCTTCTTTTATGACTTTCATAAATGTTTTTGCACAGTCTTCACCTGTATATGTTCTGTACACAGATAACTTGTCATTATAAGAACACTTAATATAGTAACCGAAGCTATAAACTTCATGTTTTTGAATATTGGTAGTAGAAGATGTACTGGGGTTGTTAGAACAGGATTGAATTGGATTTAAAAATGCCTCAAAATCAGCGTATACAACAAAAGGTACTCTTAATTGTCGTTCATAATTATTAAAAGTAACTTGATTCGATGGAACATATTCGTTAAACCAATTTCTTGTGTCTTCTTTTTCGGATGGTAAGTTTGTGCATACGTGGAAGCAGTCGTTTTTTTGATGTTGGTTTAGTCTCTCGTGTGATGTAAATTTAATTAAGCAACCATCGCAAATATGAACAGCATGTTGTGCATTTGACAATTGCTTAGACACTAACCTCGATAAATTTTTGATAAAACAATAATGTCCTTGGTTATCTTTAGTTATGTACAACAAGTTTAAGTGATTAGACTTTTTTAATTTAGTTAAATGTAGTGGGCCTATAACATCGTGTTTCTTGTTTTGAGAGTTGTACTCGAGACCAAATACATTAATGCTAATATCATTATTTTTTTCAAATTTATGGATATCTCCCAATTTAAATGGAAAAGTTAAATTTTCAAAGTTCAATTTATTCTTATGTAATATGTATGAACTGACCATATTTGAATGACTTTTGGGTTCGTATAAACCAGACAATACAGCCCATCGAAAACACTCATGGTCATTGTTTTTTACATTAATAACCGCTTTTTTATTTTTTATATCACGAGGTAATTCGATAAAAGAAGAGCCGCGTAATGGATTATATTTGTTAATATTGAGATCGATATGATTAAATGTTACTAAACTCCACCCACTATCTTTTCTTTCAAAGTTTGACAACCTTATCACAATTTCATTTACTAGGGACGTAAAAACAGCAGCTTTATCAGTGCTGATATCAACAATACTATTACTTAATTGGAAATCAAATGTATTATTTAATTGTTTGGTATCTTGTGTAAAATTTGCATTAAGAATAAAATTTACTTTTAAAGCGTGATGTTTGTTAAGTGAACGATCTAATAATGTAAAGATCTTATCCTTGTGTTTTTGTAAAATAGTTTCGGGATCAAGAGGTTGGTGATCCATTTCATTAAATAATATTCTGTAAGTAGCGACTCTGTTTTTGAATGCATTTTCAATTAATTGGACATTAACATATTCACTATCGGATCTCAACACATTATTTTTGTGAATATTACTATTTAAATGGTTACCAAAATATCTTTTTGACACGAACTTTTTACACACCGAACATTCAATTTCAGAATTATTTTTTGTACTTACATTGACATCGGATAATGGTTCTTCGCTTGAGGATGTAGACATATCACGACTGTTGGAAGGGTAGTTTCTCTTCACTGGTACTTCTGCACCCGTACTTGTAGCTGTCCTTTTTCTCCCCCGTCCTACTTGGTTAGATCTGTAATAGAAAAAGTGAAACGTTAGTATTTAATACAAGATTTAAAACTTCAAAACAATGATTAAATTATTATCATTATACTAACTTAAGTTTTTTCGACATTGCTGGCAATATGCCTGCATTGTTAAAACACCATCAATGACATCTGATGACAAGTTATGCATCGACTTATTGATATGCCCATCACATGGTGTGTAATAGGGTATAATATCTTCATCTTCCAAAAGCGCCTGAGGTAATTGATTGTCAATATACCACAATCTTATGTTTCTATGAAATACTTTTAAAATGAATCCTTTGCTTAAAACTGCAATTTTGTCGTGGGTTAAACTAGTTCCCATATGAAAGTATCCAAGCACCATTTTTAAAACAGTATTTTGTACAATACACAGACACAGTACTAGCACAAACACAGTAACTGGAATAATGAATGATTTCTACACCAGAGACGTCGCTTATAAAGAACCTTCCAGGATCCCCACCCAACAGAGAACAATGAAACTGAGCCATAAAAAGGCAACAACTCAATGACACTGGTCAATGGTTTTGTACAAGTTTGAACAAGAATAAACTGTTTAAATTGCATGTCTAAATATACAAGTACAATATCAATAAACAATATAACAGGTTGGAACAAGAGTACTCACCCTTGACTATGCAGCTGGCTTAGTAATTCCCCGATCTCATACATTTCTTGATCACTTTCAATTTCTTCGCATAGCCTGACGAGCTCGGAATCGTAAACATCACAGCTTAAACAGTCCATCGTGAGATGTGTCTAAGAAAATAGTGATTACATTACAACAAATTTTTTCCTTAAAATAACAAACGTAGCTTAGTGATTTTATATTAAAGGGTGGAGACTTTTATACATTTGCAAAGGGAAATAGATCAATATGATTAGGCTACAAAACAAATTACAACATGTGGTTATAAAACGAGTCTTAACAATTTTGAATAACAAAAAGTTGTTGTTTAAGCAGTAAGAAATATATAATACTAGTAGTACACAAGGGTATGTTATAAAATATTATCTTATGTCTTATATAATAAATACAGTTTTAACCTAGTATTAAAACTACACAAACACTTAGTTTACTTTTTCGTATTGTTTATAAAATATTTCACGCAAGTGTCCTTTGAAGCTATGTCTTTCGTTATGTTGTATATCACATCACGGACAGTCTCAAGCTGTGGATCTTGCTCAGTTGAGATGTAAGATTTTAATCTCACATCGGCGTGCTTCCAGTGCTCTTCTGGTGCGATGTTCCTAACTTTTTCAAGATCGTATATTTCTATCTTAATAAGGTGTGATGCATACGCAGCATCGTCTTTACCCGAAGATAGGTAAGCAACACCGGTATGGGAACTTTGCGACACACTGGAAGATCTCTTCACTGGTTTCACTTTTTTCTGCGGTTTTTCAAAGAAACTCTCGATACTATTTGCAGGACGTTTCTTCGCTATGGCTTGTTTCACTTTAAAACCGAGTGTGCCTTCTTCATCACTCCCTGAATCATCATGTTCAGGTTCAGGGTAATAAAAATTCTTGAAAGTGTTTTCCGTGAACTGTAACAATATTCAACAATAAGTTATACATCCGATTAACACACTTAACAAGTAACACGATGAACACAAGTTACAGAAAAAAAAAACACTGTTAAACAAATAGTACATAAAAATACTACATACATATTTTATAAAAAATAGTACATACTTACATTTGCCATTTTTTATAAGCACTGTAGCACGATTCAACACTATGTCACTGTACACTGAGAGAGCTCTGGTAACAAGCACGACTCGGTTCTGAATACTTATAGATCGTCACTGTCCATCGGCTTTTATAAGGATGTGACAATAGATTACCGTTAAAATCACGTTTCGACTAGTTTGTACCGCGCCCAACAGCCACCAACAAACAGTAATAAAATTTATAATAGACTTTCGAATCTTTTGATGATTCGGAGAAGAAACCTGTCATAAATCTTTACAAACAATATGGACCCAACAAACAAATTAAAAAATCAACGAGTTTAGTTCAGCCTACTACAAATACACGTTAGTACAAGTTACAAAGTTTATTCAGGTATTTTCTTAAGCATCTATTCAAGAACATAATATTTGACGAAATAAATAAATATGCAAAACTAGAACTCGTATTTTTAACTTACAGCTTAAATAAGTTAGTATAGTTTTGAAGCAGTTATTACTGTATAAAATACCGCATTACTATTGTAAGATTAGATTCGTATTATCCTTATGCTACAGGCAATATTTTTACATAGAACTTCCTCCTTTTTGAAGTCGGTTATTACAAAAAAGAGATGAAAGTAACATTGAGTACGTACTCAAATTTATGCAAGGTTAGGTTAGGTTAGAACAGCGTTCTTAAGACCAAAACAACTGTACTGTGCTCGTAGCTAGTTTTAAGTAGGTAAGTAAATAAAGCAGTTCTTCAAAATTAAGTTTTCGAAGTTAGGTGATAAGTTAGAAGTAATGTTAAGTTGAACAAGATAAAATATATAAATAGAACAACGTTCGAAATGCAGCATATGTAGTGAGTAACAAAATACATACTTTGAAGTAAGGCTACCTGAAGTTAAGTAGTCAGTTAACGTATCCTGCGTTAGCTGGGCGTAGTCCTGTAGCTTAGGTTAGGTTAGGTTAGAATTGTGATCTAGCATAGGTTAGCTTAGATTAGTGATACGTACACCGTAGCACACATCACGTAGTAAGAAACCTTGGAGTAAAGAGACGATGTGAGACAGGCTGGGTTGAAACAGCGATTCCAATAAGAACCAAGGTGGCGGACCTAGTCTGATAGTTTAGGTATGAGATGTTTAGGTATTTGTCCAGCTTTACCTAAAGAATGTTCTTAAAAGATGTATACCGTTTGCAAAGGAAGTTGTAGGCAGTTGAAGCCAAAGAGAAATATAAAAGAGGGAAACAATAGTAGACCGTAATAAAAGTGAGCTCGGCGTCCGAGAGGGCAATAAAACCCGAGCTCGGGTAGACAATAGAAAAGGGTCGATGGGTCGGGGAAGGTGTTGCATTGTTAGTGTAGGGCGTTCTGTAAGTCCTGACAGAGCTGTCTGAGCGTACTGGGACCTATTCCAAACGCTCTAAGTAGGGGGCTATTTGTTTTTTTTTTTTTTTTTTTTTTTTTTTTTTTTTTTTTTTTTTTTTTAGGTTTGGTGGTCCGCCAAATCCGCCCTGGATGCCGCCCATCAGGCCCGTCCGCCCCGTATCGTAGTATCGGCGAATCCCTACTACTATTTGAATTTCTCATTGTAACGGCTTTTATGGTTTCAATGCCGTCACGTGTGATAATTGAGTGTTTGTTGATAATTTCATCGATGCTTTTTACTGTAGAATTATTCATATATTCGTTTATTTTAGTGAGATTAAATATAGCAGATGGCCTATGTAGTCGAAAAACGATTACTTTTCAATTTACAAAATAATATATTCTGTCTGCTTTACTACTTTCCTCGTTGTTACTGAAATATTTTTAGTACACCAATTCACATAAGTTAATACGTTACACTTAAAAAAAAAACATAATTATATAACCCTTGATGAAAACTTGTAGTATTATAAGTGAACTTTTGAGTCCTTTAATATATTCATAGCATTTTTAGCAAGTTTTGATTGAAGTGACAAAATGATGTTATCAAACTTTTACATCTTAATTTACGTTTTCTTAAGACATGTTTACTTCGGAGCTAGCAAAGTGCATATACATACATACATAATACATGACCTAACGCGCGAGTTTTCGCCGAACGGACAAAGGATCGTACCTTTTCTCTTTAAAACTTTCTGTGCGAGTAATCCAAGTATCTGAAATCGGTAGTTTTATATCTTCTATGTTTTATCGTTACTGCTCTTTCTCTAAAGTTATGTCGTTATAAAAAGCTATAACATCAAAGGGCGACATTCGCGCAGTCTCAGTGAGTTTTTATTTATTGCAACTTAACATGCTATAGAATTAAAACCATTTGTTAAAAGCAAATAATTGACCGAGCGAGATAAGCGAGGAGACTCTCCGTTTCATAGTGAGCAAAAATACTTTCCTATATATATATCCTTATATCCAGATTTCCGGCTGTTCTCGCCTACAGGTCGGAGTCGTTAACGTTTTTGTGAGCAAATTCTAAATTATTCGTTTATTTTTTCTAAATGGTGGAGATAGGTTGAAAACTCAAAATATCATATTTCTGTCATTTTGTCTTTTTGACACGCGGGGTCTGCAAACAGCTCAAAGAGTTACTTCGCTAGTACTTTTTATTTAAATTTCATAATTAGTAAGTTTGAATTAAGTATGAATTGATTAAACTTCAGTAGTAATGATCAGAATGCATTTAGCAGCCCAGCACCTCTAGCACAATTTCTCTCGCGAGATATTTATCTATCTCTTTCTGTGCAGTACTGTGAGAGAGTGACAGGTGACGTTATGCCGCGCGACAAGAGACGCGAAGCATAGTTGTGCTAGATGGGCAAATTATTCATTACCTAAACACAATGCAATCTTAGTGTGACAGCTATTTTCTCAGCAAAGCGGTGTTCAACATGATACCACAACACCAAGTATTCTGACGGGCAATAAAGAAACGAAATAGGACTTATATTTAACATGGAAATAGTGCTTTTATCGCAATAAAGACATGTTTATTGTCCTCATAAATGTTTACATTCAGTTACTTAATAGACTTGGTAATAAAAAGACAATCTAATTGCAAAAAATAGGAATACTCGTACGTTATTCAAGGTTCCTTACTTGATTTTAATTAGGTAGGTATTGTATTACAGAATCAGATTGCATGATCCGTTACTTTCATTTGTATTGAATTCGCGTCTAATCCTGACCAGGACCAACTAGAAATCAACCCATCCATCTTTAAATAAGAACGTTGAAGATATTTTGTAAAAAGTAAGTGAAATAGGTTACTGAATTGGACCATACTTTTTTGTATGTTCACGTTCTTGTGCCCTCA
This sequence comes from Apotomis capreana, assembly GCA_947623375.1. Classification (NCBI taxonomy): domain Eukaryota; kingdom Metazoa; phylum Arthropoda; class Insecta; order Lepidoptera; family Tortricidae; genus Apotomis; species Apotomis capreana. The sequence goes on along the minus strand of OX392506.1, from coordinate 17,321,814 downwards.
TCACGCCAAAATATCTGGACATATTTCAACTGTAACATTATTATACTTTTTTTCCATAAACCGAAAATCAAAAACTCTTTTTCTATTATCCTTGAACCTTCATCCTAACGCTCTGACCATCTGAGAACCTCCGCCTTTTCTGAAATCAGTTAAACATTGAGTTCAATACTATTTGCTACTCGTTTTCTTAACGACCCGAGTTTTACAGAACGGGTTAACTACTACAGTTTTAAAACAGGTTTGGAACCTCTTATATATTTCTTACAATGTAAAAAGTAATGGACTTCAATTTTCCACGCAGCAGAGTTTTTATGTGGCAGTAAAAGTAAGTGCCGTCAGTAGTGGAACTCCAGACGGTGCAACTTATAGAAATCCTTTGACTTTGTTCTTTCGCCTGTAATCTTCTTTATTAAAACCGTTTGCTTTGGCACCGCATTGGTTGCTTAGTGTTTGTGAAAATTAAAAAAAGATACGAAACTGGTTATTATTGTATACTTAAATAAATTAATTCACGGTTTTCATATGTAAAGAATATATTTTAGAATGACAGTGAAAAATCAAAACAGACGTTGCTACGAAACGATCTCAAGTATATGACACGCCTCCGCCGCGATTCCAGGAATCTGCGGTGCCGGGAGCAATTGATCCAGGTGGCGAATCCATATACGTCCACTGTCCGTTGTTATCTCGTAGTGCAGACGTCCGAGACGGCGGTTTACTATGCCAAATGCCCACTTTTTCCTGATAGAGTATAGTCCCGGGCTTGCACTCTGCTTCCTACCGCAAATTCTCTGACTTCTGTTTCATGCCGGGGAAGGGTTCTCGGTGGTGCTCGAATCTTAGCTGCTAGTCTGGTTCTCACCTCTCTACCAAACATGAGCACGTAGGGCGGATACTCAGTCGTACTCGGCGTAGCCCGCAGGAGTCTTTTGACAGTACGGATGCTTTGTAATATCCCGCCTCTCTCACCCTCTAATTTGTGCAGTGATCTTTTAATGGTTTGGACGTAACGTTCTGCTTGACCATTGGTTGCGGGGTGATAAGGGGCGATGGTTTTATGCACTACACCAATATCGGACAAGAAGTTTTCGAATTCTTGGGATACAAACTGTCGTCCATTGTCGGATACTATAGTGCACGGTATCCCAAAAGTATCAAATAATTCATCCAGTTTCTGAATGCAGAATGAACTCGTAGTTGTTTTTGTAGGTATTATTTCTACCCATTTGGTAAAAGCATCCACAATAATAAAAAGTTGATAACCGGATACAGGACCAGCAAAATCTATGTGTATTCTTTGCCAAGGTCTAGTAGGATCTTCCCAATGATGAAGTGGTGCTTTAGAGGGTTCATTCTGTTCTAGTCGGCAAGTTCGGCATGATTTAACTTTGTCATCAATGTCTCTATCAATGTTTTTCCAATATACAAAACTGCGTGCAAGAAGTTTCATTTTCAGAATTCCTACGTGTCCAGTGTGTAGTTCATCCAGAATTTGTTGACGTAATTTGAAGGGAATCATAACTCTCGTGCCTTTCAAAATGCAATCGTTTTGAATTGATAATTCGTTGTCTTTATATCCGGATTCTCTGATTGTAGTGCCAGCCTGAAGACTTTTTAGTATGTTCTGTAATTCCGGGTCTTCTTTTGTTTCTTTAGCAATTATTTCTGGTGATATGTTGAGTGCATTTATCTGGCTCAGTTGGTATATGTAGTGTTGGTCGATGCTGCTATCGTTAATCTTCTCAACGGGGAAACGTGACAGGTAGTCGGCGTTTGAATGGTTTGAGGAGCTTCTGTATTCAATGTTGTAGTCAAATCCAGATAGAAAATGTGCGTAATGGAAAAGTCTCATTGTGCTCAAGGCAGGTAAAGTCTGATTTGGATGAAAAATTGACGTAAGTGGTTTGTGATCTGTAATCAAAGTGAATTTCCGGCCATAACAGTAGTGGAAGAATTTCTTTAGCCCCCAGAAAATAGCTGTGGCTTCCTTATCAATCTGGCTATATTTCTTTTCACTGCTCGTCAGAGATCATGAAGCAAATGCTATGGGTCGCTCTGATCCATCCGGTAATTTATGACTCAGGACTGCCCCAAGTCCGAAAGGTGAAGCGTCTGTGGCCAGCGTCAGTGGTTTGTTCTGATCGAGAAGTATGAGAACTCTATCACTCAGTATATTTCTTTGTACATTTTTAAAACTTTCTTCACATTTTGTCGACCACATGAATTTTGCACCTTTTTTGAGGAGATCGTTCAAGGGACTAGTTATAGATGCAAGATTAGGTATGAACTTGTTGTAATAGTTTGCTATACCTAAGAAGGTTCGAAGTTCGTTGACATTTGTTGGACGTTGTGCGTTAGAGATGGCTTTAATCTTGTCTTGTTTCTTATGTAATCCGTCTTTGTCTATCGTATGTCCTAGATTATTGATGCATTGTTTGAAAAAGTGACATTTTTCTTTATTCACCCGAAGGTTAGCTTCTTGAAGTTTTTGTAATACTCGTCTTAGTCTGATTAGTAATTGCTCTTCAGATGCACCTTGGATAATAATGTCATCAAAGAAACATTTGACTCCATCGAGATCCACGAGTAACTGGTCCATGAACTTTTGCCAAAGGCTTGGAGCAACTTTGACGCCAAACATAAGCCGGTTTACTTTGAAGGTTCCTTTATGCGTACTTAAGGTTTGTAACAGAGCACTTTCCTCATCCACAACCATGTTTAGATACGCCTGTGTGATATCTAATGTACAAAATAGTTTTCCGCCATTCATTTCGGCCAGAATGTCCTCAATAATTGGGATTGGGTACTGCTCATCTTTTATTGCCTTATTTAGTGTAACTTTGTAATCGGCGCACAGCCTGATACTTCCGTTAGGCTTCACGATCGGTACGACAGGTGTACCCCAATCAGAATGATCAATCTTTGTAATAATGCCCAGTTTTGCAAGTCTTTCAATTTCGTCATCCACTTTGGTTCTCAATGCATAGGGAATTCTGCGTGGTTTGATGAAAATCGGTTGAACATTTTCCTTTAGAGTTAGGTGGCCTCGAATGTTCGGAATTTCTCCCAAGTTTGAACTGAATACAGTAGATTCGTATTCTTCTAATAACTTTTCTAATTTCGGTACTGTTTCACATGTTTGGACAGTTCTCATGTCGGCGAGCTTAATGTTGATATCCTTCATCCAACTTCTACCCAGAATCGGGTCGACATTTTTATTAAAATTTATGTATAATTTTCCATAGAATGTCTGATTCTTGTAGTTACACTTGACGTAACTTACGCCAATGGGCTTAAAGATCTCTCCTGTGTAGGTTCGTAATTTCATGTTCGTATTGAATATTTTTTTGTTTATGTTTAGCTTCTTATAATCACTCAATGAAATTGTAGATAGCGTAGCGCCGGTGTCAAATTCCATGTTTACGTTCTTTCCTTCAATGTTGATTGTTATTATGTATTTGTCTGAATTTTCGCTTTTAATGAGATGGATCTCAGCGGCACTGTTAGTACTTAGGTTACTTGCTGAAGTGACCAGTAGATTCGTTTCATTATTTCCACGTCTCTGTAGGCAAACTCGGGCTAGGTGACCTTCTTTTTGACATTTACGGCACGTGCTTTTTAAAGCACCGCATTCATTTGCCTTGTGATCATCTTTTCCGCATCTGTAACATTTGCCTCTGAGGTCTCTGATCGAAGTTGGTGTTTTTATTGAAGTATTCCTTGGTGGTACGGAGGGTATATTTGATAGTTTATTTATGTTATCAATAAGCGACTTGCGAATGGATGTGGACATGGCAGAATTTTCATGTTTTCCCATCTCCATTTATGTGGCCATGTGAACTAATGATGAAAATGGTGTTGTTTCTTTTTCTTGTAAGATTTTTGTGCGGATTTCTCCATCTTTTAGTCCTCGTATAAATTGCAGTGATAAGAAAGAATCCAAGTTAGGTTTCTTGCAATGAAGACACTTGAAGTCACAGTTCAATGACAATATTTTCAATTCCGATGCATAAATAGCTACAGTCTCATCATCGTGTTGCGTACGAGATATGAAGGTGTGTTGAGAAGCCCATATGCTTGGTTTTGGGTCGGTGAAATTATCTAAGATATCCGTAAGTTCTTCGAATGACTTATCGATTGGATCATCGGGAGAGCATAGGTCGTGGATCCTTTCGTGTATGTCTGGCGGTAACGTAGACAGTAGTACGTAAACTTTCGTCTTGACATCAGTTACGTTGTTGAGTATAAGATAAACAGAAAGTCTCTTTACGAAATTTTTGAAGGATTCCTTCTCTTGGAATGGTTGAAAGGTGAGTCTGGGATGAGGTTCGCGCCTGTCATTTAATGTTGTGGCTACTTGGTTGACAGCAGATGCATTATGAATCGGTTCCGAAGGTTTGTATGTATTCAACATTCGTAATATTTTAGTTCGCAATTTTGTATACATTTCATCTATTTCATACCTGTACTCGGTTTCTGTTTCGAGGTTTTCGTCTTGTGTTTCTTCTTCTATTCGTGATTGTAAGTTTAAAAGTCCTTGGTAAGTATTTTGCAATGTAAGTAGTCGTGTTTCTAGTTCTTCCGAAGTCTGTGGATTTTCTTCTTGAAATGCGTTGTAAGTTTTTGTCAGCACGCCGCGTAGCGTGGCCCGCGCACGTTTGCCTTTTTTAATATCAAAAGACATCGTCGCCAATATTGTATACTTAAATAAATTAATTCACGTTTTTCATATGTAAAGAATATATTTTAGAATGACAGTGAAAAATCAAAACAGACGTTGCTACGAAACGATCTCAAGTATATGACAGTTATGATCGCGGGAAACATTTGGATAGGGTGGCGCCCGACCGATCGGTTTGGAGAACTTTGGGAGAGGCCTTTGTCAAGCAGTGGACCGTCTATCGGCTGATATGATCATGATGATGACCCATTTTTTAACATTTTTAAAATAACGTAACCAACAGAGGCACTTTTCCAAAAACTACGTATCAACGAACTTAAAAAAAAGGCGCGGTTCTAAATTATTTTGTCTATATAAATACGTAGAGAATTATTATTGCGTGATTATTCGGAATTACAAGTTATACTTCGCAAGACACGTTGCAACATTAAATAAGTTCACAGTACGATATTAGAGCCCATACCTAAGAATTCGTACACAAAGGTGTAAACGTGTAAACTGAACTTATTTCACCACGGTCGTAAACCGCGCGTTCGTGTCGCCCCAACCTAACCGTGATTTCCTACCTTCGTGCCTCAACTTTACAACCAAATACTAACTTTAATTCATCCAGCACAATACTCCATGCCCCAACTTTGAAATGTAATTTTCACTTTGAAAATAGATAATTGTGTCTACTCAGATAAAGTTATGAGTTGGGAATAATTTAGAGTTTGGGGAAGAATTTTGACAGGCAATCCTGCTAAGCGGTTGATGCGTCGGAATTTGAATAATATTGTTACTACATTTTATACTCTCGTGATTTGTAAAGATATTAGTAGTTTATGCAACTGTTGCATAATGAGAAGTCTTAAAACACGAGTGTGGTTTTATGAAACGAGCCGAAGGTGAGTTTCATGAAAGGGTCACACAAGTGTTTTAAGGCCTAAAACTCTAGTAAAAAGAGTGATACCCATGAGCGTTTTAACCGCCGTTACAACCATGGCCTCTTTATTGACGCCTTCATTAAAGACTCGAATGCCATTTGCGGATATTTTGGAAACTAGTTTACAATGTTGTAATCTGTACGGTTTTTCCTTATGATACTGCAATAAAGAGAACGTGGTTGTAACGGCGCCGGCAGTTCAATGCTCATGAAAATAACCCAAATAGATGATGATGTAAAACAAAAACTAACAATAATTTTCTTTCACAGGTGCGGGAGAGGCTCATTCAGTCATTATGAAATACATTTGGTAAGTTAATCGTTATAACATAGTGTATTTCTTATACATCCTAATGCTAAATAGCGTCGACAAGCCACTTTCTCTACTATAATGTAACCTGTTACCTAAATTTAACAAAACATTCAAAGTAGGCAATAATTAAGTAGAGAAAAGCCGAGAGGTTACTATGAAATTCATAATTCATAGCATACGCCTTTCTCTTCGCCCTCGTTTAAAATAGTATAAGAATAAACAAGACAATGCGACATGAACTTGGAATTTCGAACTTCAGAATAATATTATTATTTGAGAATAATTCCCGATTGTTAGAATAGATTACCTACTTATAATTTTAAGTGCCGGTGGACTGGGATTGTCCCGATCAACGTGATAACATCGATCATTGATTTTTAAACTGAAATACCTCAGTTTTAGAACTCGTTAATTTTAATTTTTTGTTTGCCATTCTTACAAATAAAATGTGACAGTGTTAGTAAAAGGTCCCATTCATGTCCCATGTTTCCATAGAGACGATATTTGTTTGCATCTTTATACCAATAACCTGTCAACGCGTCCTCCGAACAATGGCACAGAATACTTAATATTACTGATATTACTACAATGGGACCTAAACACTGTCACAAATCTTTATAGAACGCGTTCGTAAACTATAAACTTTAATAATAATTACTGATCATGTTCTTTGGTTAACGTAAATCAAAATAGCCAGTCGAATTTATTTACTTTAATTATAAGTAGTTTAAATAAGATGGATATATGTTATTAACCTACTCCCATCCATTCAGAGTAAAAGCCAATAAGGAACTGCGGTAGCCTTAATGAAGAAAGTGCGTGATTCGAAAGTCCTTTATAGGTACCAGTTCTGCCATGCTACGGCAAAAAGCCCTATCTTACTATGAAATCCATATACAGATACGACCTCTTAGCATAGCACGGTAGCCTTGCCTTGCCGACCACTTAAGCCGAACACGCATCCACCTGCAAGTTCTGAGTATGTCTTGAAAGCCTTAAATTAGGCTGTGAAAACTGTGAATGTGAAAATGCTGGTAAGCATGGCAGTTTCAACCGACTTAAAAAAGGAAGAGATTGTTAAAAATGTGAGGTCAAATGATATCGGCACATCGACGTTTTCGGTGTTTTCTATAGTTACTTCAGTTGTTGACGGAAATACAATTTCTTCTTGTCGAAGTCGGTTGTTTTTTGTGAAGATTATTTGTTCTGCTAATGCGATTGCTACAAGACAACAGCTCCTCCCCAAGACCTCTGTCCCCAAATACGACGGTTAAAACGCTGGATACGACTAAAACACCCAGTCTCAATAACAGATAAGGGTGCTTATTTCTGCTACCTTATCATTTACTTACACATACTTTGTTATACTTTGTTAGAAAATGACAGATGCTTTATCATTTACCAATCGTGTGATAAACCCAAGCAACATAAACTCGCAGAGTCCGATTTGTAGATGAATTCGTAGCAAAGTTAGGCCGATGAAAAAGTAGAGTACCTAGAGAGATTAAAATTAAATTATCCCTGGCCCATAAAAATATTGAGATTAATCAGAACAGAACTGTAATTTTAAGGCGAATTAACTTTTCTGAATAGAATTCGTTTATAGCTTAAGTGATCGCCATTTCGTAACTGATTGACAAGAAGTTACTTAATCAATCAGTAGTTACTGTTTATTTACCTCAGCCAGTGATAGAATGTTTCGCTTGCTCGGGATTCGAACGCAGTCCAAGTAAAAAAAAAATTGGCTTTTTGTTGCACGAATATTTCGCCTGTCTTACCTGGCTTCAAAACTCAGTTACGTAGTGTTTTTTTTTTTACTGAAACTGAAATAGAACAGATTCTCGATTACACTCGTTCCATCATTTAGATATTGCAATTTAAAATTTTCTTACAGATTCCGGTCACAAAACAAAACGATGGCGGCATATTTACAAATATCGACGTGTAACAGATAGAAGCAAGACTGTGATGCAAGTAAAAGTATGGCGTAGGCCATACACGATGTACGAGAGTTAAGAGCAGATGGGACCGCATGGAGTCGCGAGCGCAGATGAGTCACACGCTCCCGACTAAACGCACAGAAGCTACCTATAGGAGCTGCTCGCAGGCTCTGCCGCTAGATATTCTGTAAGTATTACGTTTCGTGGTAGGAGGCGCCAATGACCGCTATTGAGATGCTAGCTGACACAGAGTATGGTGACAATTTACGTACAGTAGAAGTATGGCATAGGTCAAATAACAAACGAGGGTAAGTACATAACTATTTCAAGTACCGTATATCCTACTAATTATCACATAATGATTCAAATCCCTCACTACGCTCACGATTCTAACTTATAATTACTCGCTAATAGAATAGAATCCTTCGCTTGCTCGGGATTCAAAATTCACACTCGAAACCAAAAACAACTTTGCTTTCTTGTTTGTATTCCCGTTGGTATTTCCCGTCAGATACGAAATTCGCGTAGAAGCTCGAATATACCCAATACGGTCGAATCTTTAACGTTTTAATTGCGTTTTTAGTTTCGCCATGTCCGTCTGTCCGTCTGTCCATCTGTCCGTCTGTCCGTCCGTCCGCGGCTTAGCTCCGTGATCATTAGTACTAGAAAGCTGAAATTTGGTATGAGTAAGTGTATGTATCACGCCGACAAAACGGTAAAATAAAAACTGAAAAAAAAATTTTTTTTCGTGTACCTCTCGAACACCTAATGTGGGGGTGAATTTTTTTTTTCGTTTTAACCCTAGTGTGTGGGGTGTCGTTGAATAGGTCTGTTAAAAATAATAGGGGTCTCTAAACATTACTTTTTGATAAACTCAGTGGTTTTGTAAATATTCGCTCCGAAAAAAAAAAATAGTGTCCCCCCTTCTAACTTTTCAACCACGGGTCAAAAAAATATGGAAAAATTCATGAAAATGTGGCCTTATACGTACTTTCAATAAAAACTATATTGATCAAAATTAGGTCCATTTAAAAGGACGTAAGTTGACTTCAAGAAGGTAATAAGTAATTACAATAGATATCCAACCTTGTTGATAAGACCTCGACCTCGACATTAGCGCGTCGAGCGTGCGGCCTGCTGAGCGAGCATTATGCCGCTGTAGTATAGTTCCGCGAACCCGTGACGTAGTTGTAAGATATCGTTTTAATAGTTTTTGTTCTCGCCAGTAAGGCTCTACTTGATTTGTTTATTAGGCTGAGTTCACATTAGTTATACTTTCAGGTTTTTCGGTCCGGGATCTGGTTTTGAATCATTGCCTGATTCTTGACTGGCAAGTAATTTTGATATTTTCGTAATGGGTCTCTTGATAATTCCATTTTTCGTTTTAACTGATACTACGCGTACATACCCATCGTGACCCGGGTGTACGGTTTCAACTCTGCCAAGAGGCCATTTTCCAGGGGGCAGATTAACATCATGGATGATAACAACGTCTCCGACTTTCATGTTTTCCTTAGGTTTCAGCCACTTGCTTCTCTTTGATAATTGACAAAGGTATTCCGACTTCCATCTTTTCCATACATCTGAGAATATTTTTTGTACAAGTTGCCATCTTGTGCGTTCATCTTTTTCAGTTTCAGTGATCGTTAAATTTGGACCACTCGATAGGAAGTGAGAAGGTGTTAAAAAGTCTAGATCATCAGGATCTTCAGTGATTGCACACAAGGGCCTTGAATCAAGGCTATGCGTGCCACTTAGAAGGTCGTCCATATAAAAGTCTTGTTCTAGAACCTTGCCTGCTTCTGGGTACCAATTACCTTCATCTATGGCTAGTTGTTTAAGCGTCATCATTGCCAAAAAGGGGGCGGCCTTGGTTCCGTAGGTGACAGTAGTCAAAGCATAATCGCGTAATGCTTCATTCGGTTGATTTCTCCAGATGATTTTTTGATAAAGTTGATCTTGTTGATGACATAATATCTGCCGAAACATTTTTTCTATGTCAGCAGTGTACGCTATTTTATATTGTCTCCGTCTCAAAATCAATGTAAATAAATCGGCTTGTAAATTTGGCCCACTGTACATTAGATCATTCAAACTGTAGCCTGATACTGTAGGTGCGCTCGCATTGTAAACAACGCGTAAAGCCGAAGTTGACGATTCAGCACGCTGTACCGCGTGGTGCGGTAGGAAGTTGCTAGGTGTTGTGTCCCTTTCACACTCACGCATATGTCCCAGTTCATGATATTCGTTGATAAATGATTTGTAATCCTCTGCAAACTTCTGGTTTTTGATAAATTTCTTCTCTAGCTGATAGAATTGAGCAACTGCCTTCTGTCTTGATTCACCCAGCTTCTCATGTATATCGGGTTTTAATGGTAACCGTACTACATAGCGCCCATCATTTTGGCGGGTAGTTTCGGCCTTGAATTGATTTATACAGTATTGATCTTCTGATGATAAGTCGTCTGAGGTTTCGGCAATATCTTCAATTGTCCAAAATCGACTGATATCTTCAATGTTGTTTACAACGACGTTGCAATGATAAGATTTCATAGTTCCACATAAAATAAATCCAAGACGGGATTCCTGCGCAATGGGAGTAGTTTCGTCTTTTCTGATAATTGTATTTAAAATGATATTTGAGTAGATGTCCGCGCCAAGTAAAATGTCAATGGGTTGGCTGATATTAAATTCCGGATCTGCGAGCTGAAGACCTTCTAGATAAGACCACGATGGCTTTATAAATGACCGAGAACGCAAATTATTGATAAGACGATTCATGATAAACACTTTCGTGTTAAAAGTGTAATCCGAGTGTAATGAAGTGGCCTTGATATTGATAAATCCTTTGCAATTGTTTTCTTTGCTCCCGATTCCAAAAACTGATCCATGATATTTATGACGTGGAAGGCCTAGCCGCTGGGCAGCATTTTCGGTGATAATTGATATTTGTGATCCTTGATCTATTAATGCCCGTAATTTGATATGGAATCCATCTGCTGATTGCACCTTGATTTGGGCGGTTGATAATAATGTTTCAGGGTCGTCATCTTGAGACACGTGTCCTGTATTTTTCGATGAAGTCGGTTCGATGGCGGCTTGTTTCTTGTTGCCGACAAAGGCTTCATGAAGTATCGTATTATGTTCGCCGCTACATTGCTTGCAACGTTTTTCTGATAAACATGACTTTCCGTTATGTTTGTATAAGCAGTTCGGACATATTTCCCGCGTGGATATTATGTCAAGCTTCGTTTCAGGTGTCATACCTAGAAACTTCTGGCATCTAAACAATTCATGATTATAATTGCAATATGAACACTTTACTGTATTAGTTGCAAATGCTTGATAATTTTTCGTTGGGGTTCCGTGACTATTTTTGTTGGGCATTGGTTGATAAAATCGGTTTTCCTTGATATGATTTTCGAAGCGAGGGTTTGGGTATGCCGACGTCTTCATAGGGCCAGACCTTTTTTCGTAGTTGGATGATTGAACAGGTTTAGCTAACTCGTATTTTCGACGAGATGATTCTAGAGCTGTGAATTTATTTTCCAAAAAGCTCAAAAATTCCGCAAGGGTAGGCAGCTCCCTTGGATTTGATAAATGCTCAACGTAGTCATTATGAGACTCCGTGTCCAATTTTTGCGCCAATAGATGTACGACTAACGGGTCCCAGGTGGAGGTATCAACGTCCAAGTTTTGTATGGCGTGAAGGGTCTCCTTAGTAGTATCATGTAGCCTTTTTATTGATGCAGCGGATTGCTGTGGCATGGTTGGTAGTCCCAGAAGAATATTGATATGGGAACTGAATATTAGCTTGGTGTTGTTGTAGCGGTGATTTAAGATTTCCCAACATACTTGATAATTTTCAGTGCTGATATTTAAATGTTGAATAAGCTTCTCTGCTTCGCCTTTGACCTTGCTCTTTAAGAATTGCATTTTCTGCGCATTTGATATGGAATTGTTTTTATGTATAGTTTCAGTGAACAAATCCTTAAATGATGTCCACATATGATAATTTCCGTAAAAGGTAGGTATTTCAATCTTAGGTGTCGATCTTTCTTGATGTGAAAAGGCCCACATTTTGGTGTTGATAAGTTTTTTGACTTCCTCGTACTTCTGCTCGCATAAGTTGTACGTTTCTTCATATTCAGGTTTCTCACTTATTTGTTCACTGTCGATCTCCCAATGTAAAGAGTCGACCGTTGCCCACCGAGCTTGTATGGTTCGTAAAGCATCTTCGAATTCCCACCTCTCGGTACGAAGTTCTAACTTGATATTGTTGATAGCGCGTTGAAAGGCTTTAAAATTACTTTGTTGTTTTCGGAACATTTCTTCCAATTTGCTTTGATTGCCACGATCAGTAGTTTGAAAGTTAGATTTAGGTGCCGGTTTCTCGGTAGCTGATATGTCCATTCGGCCAGGAGGTGCAGGACCGGCTCCTGCGGGCGCCGATGGTTGGTCCCAGTCAATGTTCAAGTTGAACTGTGAGGAAGCAGGCTTGATAATGGGTTTTTCTTCTTGATATTGTGGTACACACTGGCGTATAGTTTTTCGGGCTTCGTTGTAAATGCTTGATATTTGATCGTAGTGATTTTCGGCAAAATAGACGTAGTCTTGATTTTCAAATTCACAAAGCCTGATATGATTGTTTTGGAAATCTTTCCAATATTGTTCGAGAGTGTCTAATCGCCTTTTGATATTTTGAGGAGTCTTACGTTCTGCTCCATCCTTCTTGAAATTGACCAAAAGTTTGCTGATAGCATCTGCAAGTTGACCTTGAGTGTTCAGTAAATCCTCCATGATTGATATATTTCCAACTTCTATTCTGATATGATATGTATTTATCAAATGATGGCTTCACGTTTAGTTTTCTCTAGAAGATGGTCACAGTTCCGTGCTTAAGTGTCCTTCGTAAGTATGTGCGCCTCTCAATCAGACGGTGAGACCCGCTTGTGGGAGGCCGTCATAACCGATTCGCTACTCACGTGGGATCACTATAGCACGAAGTCCTGATGACCTTGATATAATATTTTTTTTTTTATTGATAATAATGGTAATCTTGATATAGCTTTTGGTCTTGATATAATTGATATAAAACTTGATATTGATATTCACCGATGAAAATGATATTAAGTAATGTCACTAAGTCGTAGTTGAGGTCACGTTGCGTCGTCACACCACGTGGCCTGAATTTCACTGTGCACTGATACAAATTTGTTTGAAGGACGATAGTTCTGATATCTCAAATCCGGTTCGAAGGACCATAAAGATGTACGGGACAGTCTCGCACACACTTGAGTTGATAGTTGATAATGATAACACTTCAGTTTTCCACCGAAATAATGATTTATTGATAAAGTAATAAAATGATACAAATGAATGCACTCCGCGGTTGCCGGATATGCACTGACTTAAAGTAAGGGAATAAATGCTACGTGACGTAAAATGCTGACGGGCAGAATGCACCTTTGTACAGACCGTACAGTTACTTTGGCGTTTACGACTTTTTTATAGAACTTGATATCTTTCTCTTAATTTAAACCTCGGGCTTAAAACCGCCGTTTCAAGCCCGTCTCTTGTAAAGGATGAGCAACTACGGAACCCTACACTGAGCAGGGCCCGACATGCTCTTGGCCGGTTTTTTAATTTCGCAATTAGTAACGGAACAAATGTTAGATCAGATGATGAATAAAGTCATGTTAGTTTCGATTGTTATATTTATAGGAAAGCCACTTTGGAGTCTTGTTCTAGTTTGCTTACAGTTACGAGCATAGCGATTCTTTCATTATGGTTATAATCATAAGATCAGAATAATGAAAATACTGCGCGGGTTAAACGCTCGGAGGTTCACCCACCTATTTGGAAAGCTTTGCTATTTTTAGGATATAACTAGGTGGACTCATACTGGTAAACAATTCGTGAAACTCGCTAAACGGACCTGCCTAAGTAATTCAAGAAACCAAAAAATAGGATGTGTTCTTGGAACAAGAGTCATTATCATTAGGCAACCTTTGCCAAAGAAAAGTTTAGCTTGTGAACATGTCGACAAAATGTTACCTAATGACTTGAGTTAATAATAACCTAATAACCTATACATAATTAGCTTCACCTTCATATGAGCAAGGACTTAGTGCCGCAACCAAGGAGGGATATAAATAGTAAACTAGTGGAACTGCAGTCTACAAATATAGATTAGACGGTATACCTATAGCTAGTGAATTTGGAAGACTCAATAAGTCAAGGACTAAGGCCGAATTACATTCCAATTATTTTTTTCATTGGCTATTTTATACACTGCCAGACTAGCGAGGATTTTTTAACAGTAGTCCTGACCCCAACAAAAGAGCGTGAAAGCTAGGGTGTGCTCCCGGTACTCATTTTATATACAAATTCAGTACCGGAACCGGGAATTCCCGGTTCTCACTATACAAAATCAGAACCGGCAGCATGCCCTAGTGAAAGCACAAGACATGAAAGCCATCCGCGGCCACTTAGGAAAGCGCAGTATTACTCATTGAGCATAGACTATGTAGTGAAGTATAATTAAAGAGGTTCACCGTTCAATCTATGGATGGGCTGTTCAGCTAATCGTCATCTGCGGAAAGTGAGCAAAAGTGGAGAACCACTTTCCTTCAAACCCCGTTGTAGAAACGTGTTGAAAGTGTAATTCGTAATGGAAATTCTAGGGTTTACTTAGTTGCAATACAACTCACTTAGTAGTCTTAGAGATCGGTTACGATCGTCCGTCTCGATCGTCACAGGAAATGTTCCTCTTGTTATCGCGGCGTTAATAAATAAGGATGTAATACACGACAATAATAATATAGCTTGAGTATCTACAATTATGATTTGGTTTCGGGACTCAGCCTTGTATTCAAAGTATCTTTCTTACAGAAGTCTTGTGTGAGAAACTACGGACCCGTTTATTGTTATTCGTCTCGAGTGACCCGTGGCTTCTGCACGGCTACGGTCTTGCCTCGTCGTAACGAGCAAATGACATCGCGGAGATCGCCACAACCTATGTGGTTGTGGAGACGAGTAGCAACTACTACATGCAAACTGCCTGTATACAATCTCCTGCTCGAGACATTCCTCCACCTCCATTGCCAACCCCCTATAGTCTTACCCTTGCCTCACATTGGTTCCGTACGAGTCTCTTTCTTGTATTGTAAAGACAATTCAATTATAACTCTTGGACGAGTTATAATTGAATTGTCTCACAACCGGCGGTTGTAGACTTGTGACTGACTCATACACCGTAGGTACTATGATTGTTTGTGGACTTTGATAAAACCGAAGCTGTGTCCCGCAACCGACTACTATTGAGAATCAAAGGTAGAAAATATCAAGCACTCACCAGCACCCACGTTCTACTTTTTTCCATTCCACGTCAAGTCACTCGCTCCTCTTTGCCGCCATTTTTTTTCACTTTTTTTCTTTTATTAACCTATAGACTAAAATATAGGTTATTGTGTTGCCAGTTAGTAAAAAGACATAATTTATAATTCATTCAATTAAATTGGTGCAACTCACCGACTGCTAAGGACTCGCGATGTTCCGCGACACTTGTGACTAATGTGTGTTTATGTAGATGGTTGCCCCGGTCGTCGTTCCGGCCGGCGGAGGGCGAGCTGGCGGACTGCGTGCTCGTGGTGGGCGTGTCGCGGCCCAAGCTCGCGGCGGCGCTGCTCAGCGTGACCCTTCTGTCGTTGTTCCTCACCTTCCACGTGCTGTACGACAGCGCGCTCTACAGTATACAGGTACAAAATCTATTATTCCTTCCGCAAAACCTCATAGGTCGACCAACGCTAACAGTCACGTAGTCGCAAGCTCGTGACCGCGAAGCTGAGCTTCTTCTTGACTACGCGTTTGTTGACACCTGCCTACTGAGCCGGCGGTCCCGGGTTCGAATCCCGGCCAGGGCAAATATTTTTGTGATGAACTCGAATATTTGTGCTTGGATCCTGGTTGTTCTATGTATTTAAGTATATATTTATCTATATAAGTACGTACATCGTCATCTAGTACCCATAACACAAGCCTTCTTGAGCTTAATTTGGGACTAGATTGATTTGTATGAGATTGTCCGATATTTATTTATTTATTCTTCTTCTCTATCGTTTTTCTCTTGTCAGAGCGGTCGTGGTAACATTGAGGCGGACACAGCCCGCCACACGGTCTCCCGTCGTTGGCAGACTGTCTAGCGCAGTCAGATACGCAGCTTTCTATTGTTGATTGTGTTTGGTCAGTTAAACGCATAGGTGACTTCTCGCGCGATCTAGTTCGTTCCGCTTTTCCCTGCACGACCAGCCACACTATGGATTTGTTATCCCGGCTAGCGATATGGCCAATGTATTGCAGTATGCGCGATTTTACTACGGCCAATAAACGCTGCATGATGCCGATTTCCTGGGGCATGGAATCTGCGCTGCAGGCTATCTATTAAAAAATGGCAGGAATATCCTCCATATCTAGCTACTGCGTGTAAGCGGGGTTCAAGCGCCGACGCGTTACTGGGGCCGGGTAACAACTTGACATTACCTATCCGTGGCGGTGTCCACTGTCCGCTGAATCCTGTTCTTAGTGGCTTACCAAAAATAATGCATTTTAGCATCTCATACAATTGCCCCTGAAAGAACTCAAACCCAATTGGCTCCAACCTGCCTAAGTAGGTATACGTTTACGACGTCACACCTTTGCTACTCATGGCTCTTGTATATAGGATAAACTTTACGATAGTATACATGGTGGAGTTTAGTAGTAGCCTTTGGTGGGCTGAAATTTGATGTTATCCATAGATCCTTACTAAATTCAATTCAGAGAGCAAGTAAAATGTATAGATACACATTTTATGGATTTCTTTCCCATGAGTACCAGGTTTTCTCAACCAAGGCTACTTCCGCTTTATAATATTCCTCGTAATTTTGAAATCATGCGCTTCGGAACCCATTAATTCAGGTGAATTGGCCATAATTCTGTCGAAACCCCGCGCCTCTGTCCATCGGCCTCCACACACGAACATATTGTTTTATTTATTGTTATGTCCAACGAGGGTGACGAGCCAGATAATGTCATAGGGGGACTTACTACTTAGCTGACTCATAACTAAGGGTCGGGCAGTTAAATTGGAAATTTTCTTGGAAAACGCTTACAGCTACAACATTGTATACCTATATTTATAAAGTCATAACCTGGACCCCTTATTATTTTTATTCTCACGACGACTATATTCTAGGCTAAGATTGTCTTTAGATTGTTTGGTGGCCTATTGATTACCATTTCAATAGGGATGATGAATTGATGACTGATATTGAATTCTACAGCATACCGTAGTTATGGAAAATAAAATAGCTCAATATGTCATAAAATAAAGAAATACAAGAAAACGAGTGCGAGTCCGACTCGCGCATGAAGAGTTCCGTACCATAATCTATAACAAGTTTGTTGCCCCCTTAAATATTTATTTTATTTTATTTTATTTTTAGTACCTATTTGTTGTTTTATAGCGGCAATAGAACTACATCATCTGTGAAAATTTCAACTGTCTAGCTATCACCGTTCTTGAGATACAGCCTTGTGACAGACGGACGGACGGACGGACGGACGGACGGACAGCGAAGTCTCAGTAATAGGGTCCCTAATAGGGTTTGGGTACCTACGGAACCCTACAAATTATGAGACTTTAAAGGTACGTAAATGATGTTTTTTAATCAAAATGCAAATTTGCTCTGGTTTTGAGAATCCTCATAATCCAACAAAACAATAATTATAGAACGACACTTTTTCACGGTCAAAATGGAAAATGATTATTTTTCCATACAGATATTGGTACCACATTATACTTGTCTTATAACAAACATATACGCGTGGAACCTCCTTCTTTTTTGAACTAGACTACAATACGATTAAAATCAGTTAACGATTCGGATTGTATCTATCTTGCTCGTACTTATGCGATTTTAATAAGAGCGTGCGAGAGAGGGGTAAAAGCCGAATCGTTAACTGATTTTAATCGTACTGTACAAATTAAAAGATATTCGGGGACAATCTCACTCCTGCCTGAAGATAATGGTAATAGTAATAACGTCGAGGTCAAACATGTAGATATATACCCATTTAATATATACAGCTTATGTAGAATGGAAAATCTTTATGTGCCGTCTGAAAATTATATTTCTACCGTAAGTTAACTTTTACGTCAGATTGTCTGTTTAAAATAAAATTGTTAGTATCAAGCTGGCAATTCAAGGACCGTAAAAATGTCCCACGGAAGTTAAACCCTTTGTGGAACAACAGGCGTCATAAAGGAAGGGCGTGTTATCTGTGAGCGCTGTTCTAGAACATTCATTACGATTACGACCGGCGCGATAGGCAAAGGCTAGTACACTGCGAGGCACACGAAGATGCGCAGAGTAATTAAAAAAATACCGATACAGTGGGCCGCGAGTCGCGTAGCAGCACGGATAGCTGCCCCTGATGAAGAGCTCCATATTATGAGTACGAAACATGTCGGACCGTTCCTGACAATTTATACGGGAGTTTAAAGCGTTTTTATAATTATTAAAGATGTCTCAAGATAGTTTTAATAATATTACCGGTACAAGTAGTTGAATATCTTGAACACATGTTTTTCAAACGGCTGGACAGATTTATGTCAAACATTGCTAAGAGTCGCCGTTCAAAAAAAACGTATTGAAATCAGTCCACCTATTTAAGAGTGACGACGCCTCAAACACAAATAAAGGGGTCAAACTAAGACGTCAACCATTTGCGTCGAGGGTGAAAAATATAAAGCAATTTGAACATGAACGTGTCCCCAACTTGGAAATACAACTATTGAAAATAAAAAAGATAAATCAATTTAAATATAGAATTCGCATGAATGAAGATTTAGCTGCAAGCTTCTCAAGAAGATGTGTCGGACTTAGCTCATTAGAGCAAAATACTCCGATGTGCCCGACTCAACCCCGTATGTGAACAGGGCAGTGTACCTCACCTTGCTAGAGGGCTCGGCTGCCCCGCCCCGCGGCCCGGAAGCCAGGCAGGCTTGCAAATAATTAGCAACCGATCGGGAACCGGATTGAAAAAGTTTCCAACTCAAGGTTAATGACCTTTTGCATCTGTGCTACGTTTTAATTATATTGTAAGTCGTCGTGTTAACGTTGGCAGGCCACTGGTTGCTAGTAGCACTAATATCCCAAAATGTTTGTAAGTAAGTTTCAGTGCACCGCCGGGCGTGACCATCATTATCATGTTAAGCACAGTAGATAAATGATTAGACACCTGTCAGTTGCTGCCAAATATTTTATCATATATTATATTTATCTCGTGACACACGTTATGCCAATGTGCTACCGGCAACCAAACGAATGTTTGGTTATATCAGGCGCCCACTTTGGGGCTAAGGCTTCCCCAAGAACCTCCACAATGACCGGTCGTGCACCAGGACCAGGTCAGGATCCTGTGAAACCATGGGAACGTTTTGATAATTTGGGTTTATGTATTTGATCGCTAAATTTGTATGATAATTATAATTATGGTATAATTATCTCGCGAGGTCACTCCCAGAAGCCGTCGGCAACACAAAAGGACTGCTAGGTTTTCTGTTATAGTTGGGTTAGCAAGAGTAGCGCCATCATCCCTTCACGCAAAATAGGCGCATGGTAAGACGTCGAGTTGCGGAAACTCAGCCCGCGATAACCCATAGCCTATACCTCTAATCATATAATTACTAATTACGTAACTATGACCTGTCTGTTACAGTTTTAATGGACACAATCTAAATGTTAATATTTCACTTTTTAATATAATTAATCTTATTAATAATTTTATGTAACGATCTAACGAAAAATTTCATTATTAGATTTTCACATGACCCTAAAAAATATATCGCTTTCCATTTTAAACGCTTTGTATGTAGGTCTGCAAATTAATGTCTTTGTTCTATATCAAAACGGTTACCTATTTTAATTCAAACGCAAAGTTGTTCAAAAAAGGGAAACGAGTGCCTACAATTAACCGGGTAATATATTAAGGTCGTTTCATCGTTCAACCCTTGTTTAGTTAATTTAGTCGTGCAGGGGTCTCGACTGATTTGTTGGATTGCTGTTGCTGTGTTCAGGATAAACACACAAACAAATAGCACGGTTGTGTTGGAATGTATTACAGCGTCTTTGATGTTAAACGCGAGTAATTGTTTAGTGTCAGCTTCTTAGTAGTCCAGCTGATGACACAACAAATGGTGCTGAGTTCGAATCCTGGAGAATCAAATATTTCCCCTTAGATATTTATTTATATTAAGGTAAACGTAGGGACGTTCGAGCACAGGGGTGCTCGACACTGTCCCAATAGTTGCCATCTTGAATGTTATGTCATTACCAATGGAGGTGACAGCTGACAGTATGGTGTCAACTATTAGGCATTAGCGTGTCGAGCACAGGGACGTTTACCTTACGTACTAGCTAGAAAGAAGGTGCCCGTAGCAACGTCCTCCGCGTAAAACATTTATCTTTTCATGACACTGCTTGAAAATGTGGGCATAGATTACCTAAATCCAGTAGGTACACAAAACTGCTTATGTTTGTACATTTGTAAACTGTATATATATGTTAGCTCGCAACACGACAACAATGTAGCTCTTTACGGAAACAGTTCGTATCTATACATGGATTTCATAGTAAGATACGACTTTTCAGAAAATATTTCAGAGAAATTTTCTCGGCGCTGCGTTCTTAAACGACAATTTAACCAATCAAAGCAAATCGTGTGCTGCATGTAAAATTTAATTGACCAATGAGAATGCGTAATTTATGAGATATATATTTTTTGCAATGTATAATATCCGCAACCAACATTTTGTTTTCATAACTACGTAAAGTAATACGTTGTGGAGTTAAACTTTTTATTCGGATTTGGGAAATTAAAATTTCAGTAGGTAATGTTTTATTAAATAAACGTAATTGGTAAATAAATAAAGTATGTCACTACAATTACAATTACACAATATTATAATCAATAACTGAATAACCATTTCGTAATTGTAATTGCAGTTTATTGATAGTGCTATTACTTTTCCTTGTAATTGTAATTGAAAATCGCAGTTATATTTTCCAATTGTTAATTTTAAATTCAACCGCTTTAAAATAAACAAGGTAAGGCACACTTAAATCAATGCAATACCGTTTGACAATCAAATTAAACAGTTATATTTGAGCAGAGGTAATCAAATAAATGGAACAGCGGAACATCATTAAGGCCTCCAATCCCCGAATTAATCATTAAATCCGCATATCCCTCTAATATTGGGAGTTTGTATTGCATAATCCGTATAGTTATTACCAATTAGAAGCGATAGGTATTCTCCAGCGATACTGGTATGGTATTGCTAATACGACGTGCAACTGTAATTATGACTGTTTTAGATCATTGAAACCATTGTTTATGTATACACGCCACGTATCAAACAGTCGGTATAAGAGATTCATTGTAACTTTAAGTTGTATAAAGGCTGTATAAGTGCTTCGCAGTCTGTGTGTTACTTGGATGTACTTATGTACAATTGTACATAACCTACTTTGTCTATTAAAATGTAGGTATACAGTATACGCTTAGGAATGTATAGTTACCTGCACAGAAACCTGCCGTACTTGAATCTGAACAACGATGACAACTTGAGAAGTATAACAGGGACTTTTTTTAAATAATTTATACTCGCATGATATTGAAAGTAAAAAAGACGAGTCATACTTACTTACCAATATTGTCGTGTAACGAAAATTAACATGTCACAGTTGTACTAAAGGTAACAGCCGTAAAATATTAACATCTATTCTATAATTGTATAGCAAATGAGCATCGCAACGGCATCCGGGGAAACCTAACCGAGGTTGTGGTCCTCATCCATTCTCCATTG
The DNA here is from genome assembly GCA_947623375.1 of Apotomis capreana. Taxonomy (NCBI): domain Eukaryota; kingdom Metazoa; phylum Arthropoda; class Insecta; order Lepidoptera; family Tortricidae; genus Apotomis; species Apotomis capreana. Next base: position 17,300,043 of record OX392506.1, on the reverse strand, counting down.
GTGAAAATACCAACGCGAATTATACCGAACTAACGAAATATGCCGATCCCTTCTCTCAACTTAAGCTTCTCAATACGTAAACCTAATCATTACTGAGGACAGTTTAAAAAGTTAAACAAATCATAATCACGAAAAACAGGAAACAACATCCTAAATTCAAAATAAATTAATTCCTTACTCAGGGCTTTATTTAAAATTTGATCTGCTAAATTCTACGAGTACAAATAGGTACGACAGCTAGAGCTTGTGGTTACGGAATTAATTAGTAGATATATACCGGTATCGGAAATTCTGGTATTTCTGATACTGGTCAGACTTACCTCTTCCCGAATCGAAAGCTCTGAACATAACCTGCATATGTAACTAGATAAAAAGTTTACAAAAAGTAGGAATTGCTTTAAATCCGCTCAATCGTTTGGTAACTACAGGTGCCTGTCAACGCTCTTATTTCATTATATAGTGCAACTCGAATTTCGAAGCAAAAGAGTGGTTATTGACCGAGCGAGCGAAGCGTGTTTCAGATTTGCCAAAACTTCTTTCGTACTATGTCCGGGTGTTTGAATGTTAGGATCTTCGGATGTTCGGATTTTTCAACCACGGCCACATTTCTCAACTGATTCTCATGAAATTCTGTGAGTAGGCTCCATAAGTAATATATATAGTTGTTTTTGTCGATACAGTCTTTCATTTTTTTTTAAATCGCGGTTGAAACTGGCGGAAATGGGGGTTGAAACCGTTAAAGACGAAAACTTTCAATAATCTCGAAACAAACTTGCGAGGTGTACAGCTCATAGAGCCAATAGAGATATCAAATTATATGCGACACACAATAAAGCGTCCCGCCGAGTAATGTGTAAGAACCGATGCAATCGTACACGAAGGAGCAATGAGCACACGGCCATCTTTATGGCACTTGATGTTGTAGCATCTCGACGTGCTAGCATTCTCCGACAAGTTCCCATAGCTGCCGCGCTAAGGTAAAAGGCGACCGCTTGCTATGGAGCTCCAAACAAAAAGGTCGCCTTTTACCTTAGCAAGGTCGCCTGTTCCTTTACCTTAGCTCGGCAGAATTAGTCGAATAGACTAGTTAATCCAGTATTTGAGCTCCATGACTCACTGATGTATTTACTATCGGATTTTGGCTCATAACCTAATTACGCCACATGGCGTAGTTGTAGTAAGACGACGCAACGTGATGTGATTGAAATATGTTTTTTTATATGGTACTAGCTGTTGCCCGCGACTTCGTCCGCGTGGAACCATTATCTTGAAAATTTTACATCTTTATTATTTTCAGATCTAAGTAATGTTGAAATTACTAAACGTGCTTTTTTTGCAATTGTATACGAAATAGTAACGAACCCTTCGTACGCGAGTCCGACTCGCTCTTGGCCTTTTGATGAGTCAGTCAGTCAGGACACTTGCATTTAAATATATAGATAGATAGATTAGCGAATTTCCCCATACAAACTTTGCACCCCTTTTTAACCCCCTTAGAGGTGAAATTTTCCAAAACGCTGAAATTACTTTTTTGTATTTGATTACGTAAGCTTTCTACAAAGTTTCAAGTCTCTAGTTCAAAAAAAAAAGTTTCTCCCATATAAACCTTGCACTCCTTTTTAACCCCCTTAGAGGTGAAATTTTCCAAAACGCTGAAAGTACTTTTTGTGTTTTTGAATAAGTAATCTTTCTACAAAGTTTCAAGTTTCTAGCTCTAAAAAAAAAATTTCTCCCATACAAACTTTGCACCCCTATTTAACCCCCTTAGAGATTGATTTTTCAAAATCGCTTCTTATCTCTTGTACACTTTATAAATGCAACCTAGTGTGCAAATTTCAACTCTCTAGCATTTGTAGTTTCGGCTCTGCGTTGATGAGTCAGTCAGTCAGGACACTTGCATTTATATATATTACTAGCTGTTGCCCGCGACTTCGTCCGCGTGGAATCTTATCTTGAACAGTTTACATCTTTATTATATTATTTTCAGATCTAAACAATATGTTGAAATTACTTTTCTTTTTTTTGCAAGTTGATGATTTTGATGTTGGTTACTGTAATTCAACAAAAAATAAATAATAATAAATATTGAAGTGCTGCTCTCATACAATAAACGTGTTTTTTTTTGCCATTTTATACGTAATGGTACCGAATTTCGTACGCGAGTTCGACTCGCTCTTGGCCTCTTTTTAGTTTTTTTTCGGCTAAATTGCTCTAATTACGCGGAATCATTATGAACTCAGGTTTCAAGTCCCGCACTCAAAATAAATATTTGATCTTCAAACAAATTTTCAACCCCTTTTTCACCACCTTCTGGGCTGAATTTTCGAAAACGAATTCACTTTTCTTGTATTCTGATAATATGCCCTTATACAAAGTTTCAAGTCCTGCGCTCAAAAAAATGTTTGATCTCAATACAAACTATCAACCTCCTTTTTATCGCCTCAGGGGTTGAATTTTCAAAAACGCTGAAATAACTTTTTTTGATTTCTAATTATATGCCTTTAATCAAAGTTTCAAGTCCGGACGCTCAAAAAAAGGTTTGATCTCCATTCCATTCCAAACATTCAACCCCTGTTTAGGGTTCCGTACCCAAAGGGTAAAAACGGGACCCTATTACTGAGACTTCGCTGTCCGTCCGTCCGTCCGTCCGTCTGTCACCAGGCTGTTTCTCAAGAACGGTGATAGCTAGACAGTTGAAATTTTCATAGATGATGTATTTCTATTGCCGCTATAACAACAAATACTAAAAATAAAATAAAATAAATATTTAAGGGGGGCTCCCATACAACAAACTTGTTATAGATATATATATAGGTACGGAACCCTTCATGCGCGAGTCGGACTCGCACTTGCCCAATTTTTCACCATCTTCAGGGCTAGATATATTTTCAAAAACGCTGAATCACTTTTTTTGTATTCTAATAATACGCCTCTATTTAAAGTTTCAAGTCCCACACTCAAAAAAATGTTTAATCTTCATACAAACTTTCAACCCCTTTTCACCACCTTCAGGGCTGAATTTTCAAAAACGCTGAAATTTCTTTTCTTGTATTCTAATTATATGCACTAATACAAAGTTTAAAGTCCCGCGCTCGGAAAAAGGTTTGACCTCCATTCAAAGTTTCAACCCCTTATTTACCAGTTTCAGGGATGAATTTTCAAAAGCACTTAAATCAGTTTTCTTTTATTTTATTTTAATACCTATTTACAAAGTTTCAAGTTCCTAGCTTAAAATTAAAATTTAACCCCGAGACAAACTTTCATCCCCCTTTTAACCCTCTTAGAGGTTGAATTTATAATGACGTTAAATTAATGTTATTTTGTTATATTATATATGCCTTAGTCAAAGAATTTGTAATGGAATCAAACTTTCAACCCTTTTTAACCATTTTAGGGGACGAATTATTGAAAACGCTGAAATAACTTTCCTTGTATTTTAATTATATGCCTTTATACAAAGTTTAAAGTCCCACGCTCAAGAAAAGGTTTGAGCTCCATACAAACTTTCAACCCCCTTTTTACCACCTAAGAGGCTGAATTTTCAAAAACGCTGAAATCACTTTTGTTCCATTTTATTTGCATAACTTTTTACGAAGTTTAAAGTTCCTAGCTTAAAATTAAATTTGAACCCCAAGACGAACGTTCATCCCCCTTTTAACCCCCTTAGAGGTTGAATCTTTGATGATGTTAAATTAATGTTATTTTGTTATTATTGTATATGCCTTAATAAGAAGTTTCAAGGAATTTGTAATGGATTCACACTTTCAACCCCTTTTTAACCCTTTTAGCGGACGAATTTTTGAAAACGCTGAAATAACTTTTCTTGTATTCTAATAGTATGCCTTTACACAAAGATTCAAGTCCCGCGCTCAAAAAAATACTTGATCTCCATACAAACTTTAAACCCCTTTTTTACCATTTTAGGGGTCGAATTTTTGAAAACGCTGAAATGACTTTTCTTGTATTTAAATAGTATGCTTTTACACAAAGATTCAAGTCCCGCGCTCAAAAAAATACTTGATCTCCATACAAACTTTCAACCCCTTTTTTACCACCTTAGGGGATGAATTTTCAAAAACGCTGAAATTAGTTTTCTTTTACTTTATTTTAATATCTTCTAACAAAGTTTCAAGTTCCCAGCTATAAAAAAAACTTGTATCCCATACAAACTTTGCACCCCTTTTTAACACCCTTAGGGATTGAATTTTTCAAAATCGCTTCTTATCTCTAGCCCACGTTATAAAAGTAACCTACTGTGCAAAAATCAACTCTCTAACATTAGTAGTTTCGGCTGTGCGTTGATGAGTCAGTCAGGACTTCTTCTTTTATATATATAGATTATAGATTAGCGGATTTCCCCGTACAAACTTTGCACCCCTTTTTAACCCACTTAGAGGTGAAATTTTCCAAAACGCTGAAATTACTTTTTTTGTATTTGATTACGTAAGCTTTCTACAAAGTTTCAAGTCTCTAGTTCAAAATAAAAAGTTTCTCCCATATAAACCTTGCACCCCTTTTTAACCCCCTTAGAGGTGAAATTTTCCAAAACGCTGAAAGTACTTTTTGTGTTTTTGAATAAGTAATCTTTCTACAGTTTCAAGTTTCTAGCTCTAAAAAAAAAGTTTTCCCCATACAAACTTTGCACCCCTATTTAACCCCCTTAGAGATTGTTTTTTTCAAAATCGCTTCTTATCTCTTGTACACTTTATAAATGCAACCTAGTGTGCAAATTTCAACTCTCTAGCATTTGTAGTTTCGGCTCTGCGTTGATGAGTCAGTCAGTCAGGACACTTGCATTTATATATATAGATTAGCGGATTTCCCCATACAAACTTTGCACCCCTTTTTAACCCCCTTAGAGGTGAAATTTTCCAAAACGCTGAAATTACTTTTTTTGTATTTGATTACGTAAGCTCTCTACAAAGTTTCAAGTCTCTAGTTCAAAAAAAAAAGTTTCTCCCATATAAACCTTGCACCCCTTTTTAACCCCCTTAGAGGTGAAATTTTCCAAAACGCTGAAAGTACTTTTTGTGTTTTTGAATAAGTAATCTTTCTACAAAGTTTCAAGTTTCTAGCTCTAAAAAAAAAGTTTCCCCCATACAAACTTTGCACCCCTATTTAACCCCCTTAGAGATTGATTTTTTCAAAATCGCTTCTTATCTCTTGTACACTTTATAAATGCAACCTAGTGTGCAAATTTCAACTCTCTAGCATTTGTAGTTTCGGCTCTGCGTTGATGAGTCAGTCAGTCAGGACACTTGCATTTATATATATGGATTACTCAGCGCATCATTTGAAATCAATGGTATCCGAATTAAACACGCTGTAACTGCACTCCTAAATGGATCATTATTCGAGCGTTTGTTCCGATTCATTTTTGTGGTCACATTTTTTAAGAAGTGGCTGCAGATTGCTATTTCGTTTCGGGTTAGGTATCTAAGTTTACCGGACATCTAACAATTATCCGAAAATGGCATCAAAATCTACGCCCAATTCTTTTAAAATATGTCCACGAAAGTGAGGCGATTGAAACGCTCGAATAATGACCCAAATAGTTATAGATCTGTAAAACTTCTCACACGTAATAAGCTTTATGATACCAACGTGTTTACGATACACAATTACACAACAAAGAGTCCCTCCGTGTATCGTGTACATGGAATCGATGCACGCGGATACAAATGAGTAAAGTAAATTCAACTTGCTGGAAATTCCCCGAGTAGTGCTAACCTAGTATCTGAACAACAAGATACTAAAGTCATGCCCTCCCAACACGAAGGAAATATAATTAGTAACAAAAAAATCTCATAGAGGGCATCATAGGTCTCAAATCGACATTATGAAACAATTATTCTGCATTTTAGCCCATAATTTTGCAATAACTAATCAAGTACATGTTAATCTAAATGCAGATTATCATCATGAACACAAATTAAACGCTTTATTTTAGAATCTAAGTCTTTTATTTTAAACCTATCTATTCAATCGATCGTGATATGAAAATTAGCTATCACACTAACTACGTAATAATAAAGAATGACACTAGATGGCGCAAGTAGAGAATGGCGACTTTGGCGTTTGGTTCCTTAACTTTCAGATGTAGTATGTAGTTTATTTTTAATGCACTTTTTTTAATTAAAAAATGATAAATAAATAAACAATTTTTAAATCAACAAAATATGTGAACAACTATTTAAAAAATATGTCAATAAAAAAATCTTTGTACAAACAAGACAGTGAAAAACGGATACTTATCTTAAACTGGAGAGTATCAAAACGCATAAAGACGAAGACAGATATAATAGACCAGACGACACACGACATGACAATGACAATGACATGATAATATCGATAACATAACAAACAACGGATTTTTTCTTTTCGCGAAGAATATTCCTTCCAGAACGATGTGCTTCAGATTTGGACTACAACAACTACTACATTATACGAAAACTGCACTCACTACTAATTTGGCATTGAAATAATTATGGGCTAAAAAGCCATGTTTCGTTAATCGACGTTTGCTACATTGGATTGAAAACTGCGGGTGAGTTATTTTGTTAAATACCTACATATTTGTCCATCATGCTATAAGCACAGTTTGTAAATTTTTTGAGAGTATATTGTATACTGTGCTATAAAGTAAAAGTATCGACATATTTCTACATTCCCTACAAAATAGAGTTATTGATTATTGTTTTTCGCACTGACATTCAAAGCACAAAACAGAGATGAGAGAGTTCCATAAAACTTTTATTAACCTTCTAGAATGTATCCGTCCATCAAGAAAATATTATGTATTAATTATTAATGCAAACTGCATTTGTTTTCATTGATCTAAAGAAAAATATCAAAATATACTTTTTGTGGGATATGTAGTTTTGCATTCATGCAATTTTGTGCAGAATAAGTTGTATAAAGGAAAATATTGTAAGGTTATCATTGTAAGGCACAGGTTTATACCTAGTTTAGGGGTCGAAGCTCGATCACCTTACTTTGTCTTTCTTGTACAAATCATAAGAATTTTGTAAGTCTTTTAATGTAACGCATTTATGTACAATAAATGTTTTTATTATTATTATTATTTATTAAGGGCGTCGAAGCTTCAAGAGGTCATTTTGACAAGAAAAATTAAACTAAATTTAATTTTTACTCACTACATTATTATTGAAGCCTGTGATCTAATCGAACTTCATCTAAATGTCGATGGTTTAGTCTGCCGTACTATGGTATGAAGCAGTATCTTACTATGAAATCCATACAAAGATACAACCTTTTAACGTAGGACGGCAGAAGTAGTTACAGTTAAAATACTCGTATGTCACTGCCAATTAGTCAAAGAGAATCACTAGGTACTAACGGATATAAATAAATATTTTGATAAAAGTTGAAGTCTCTGGTGTTCATTAGTTAAGACTGAACAAGTCACTAATTATGACTGTTTAACATAGACTTTCCACAATAATTACAATAAACTTTGTACAACTCTACATATAACATATATTGAGATTGAGTAGTGATTTAAGATGCAAAAAATCTATTGCATTGTTGCATAACATAATACGAGTATGTATATTTTTTATTACTATTTCTTTGTTATAAGTTAAGTTTTTCTTGCAATAAATTATTCTTCTAACATAATATGCAATATTAGGACTGTCGATAAAAAAAAAAAAACCCCAAGTAAAAAGCAACATCAGTCATAAGATAATGGGGTTTAATTATTAATAAATGGCTTATGTTTATTGGAGCAGACTTAGTAAAATGTAACGGCAAAAAAAAAAAAACACTTGTTACTATAAAAAATAGTAAATGAGCACCAAAGTTCATCCCCAAAATAATTTAAAAATCATAACCAATATTTGTATTACTGATCACCAGATAGAGTATTTATTAGCAAAAGATTAACTTGTTGCGACCAAAAATAGTGAATGTGTACCAAATTTAGAACACCAATCTATGTAAAATTATAACCATAACTATTGAACTTGTTATCCTACTTAAAGTAAAAAACTCAACATTAATCGTTTTTAAAAGCTTTTATTTAACTTGCAATGTATGTATGTATGTAAGTATGTTTCTTCGGGTAGAATCTTGCAACTCAATTTTGAAGCAGATATCGTCAACCGATTAAGCTGAAATATTGCATACTTACTTAACTTTGATGACAATACAATAATACGGTACCATGGGGCTGATCTGATGATGGAGCCGGAAGGTGGCCATAGGAACTCTATAATAGAAAAAGCAATCCTACCGAGTTTGGTCTCTTTAGAATCGTCCCAGTGAGAATTTAATAGATATTTAAAGAAAAGTACAGTCGGCTATAAAAGCTTGTCACTAAATTTTTTTTTGACAAACATTTAACCCAAAATAAGATAACGTTCTCCAAAAATTGATCACCATATTCAAATATATATATCATCTTGTACCCTTAAAAAAAAAAATTAAAAAGCCCAAAATATTTATTCAATGATGATTGATGACCAAGTAATTTTTTGTTTGGTGTTTCATAATAATTTTGAGGTGATAGTGGTTTGGGGTCCCAAAGTTTTTTTTGGGTACCAAAATATTTGTTGCCTTAAGTAATTAATTATCATCAGAGGCACACAAAATTTTAAGTTTATCCAACTGAGAACTAGAAGGGAGCTTTAGACATGTAATGTTTTAATATATTATGTAATAAACATGTTTATGTTTTCTCCTCTTATTTGTGGATATGTGAATAATGACTTCATTTAATTTATATAGAAATATAATCGTGTAATTTTCAAAATTAACTTTCGATTTTGTTTTGTTATAGATCGAGGACCACCCTAATAAAAAGTTTTAACTCCAACAAGGACTTATCTAGGAGTCAAAAATAAAGTGGAAAATAGAAGGATTGAAAAAAAAAGAAACAACAAACCCCAAGTGCCAACAATTTGAATACCTATTTAAAATTAGGGCACAAGCAGTGGGGCAAATAACATTGGGTTGGGGATTGAAGATGCTATGAAAATATAGAAATCTAATAAATCTGTTTATTTTTTCCCAATTTGTTTTTATTTCATCATCATCACCACCATCATTATCATTGTCATCATCATCATCACCATCATCTTCACAAGACACCACCATTATTTGTCACCAACACCCTCACAACTATCATCATGATCACCACCTTTCACCACATTTAACATCATCAGCATCACCACCACCATCATCATCACAATCATCATTACTATCACCACCATCAGCATAACAAGTCACCACCTTCATCATCATCACCAACATCAACATCATTACCACCATCATAATGATCACCACCAATCACCACCTTCATCCTCCACATCATCTTCACCAGTTCACCGCCATCATCATCATTCATGAGTTATGACCAACTGTCACCACCATCATCATCATTTCATCATCATCACCATTACCACCTTCATCATCATCATCACCACCATCATCATTCATGACTTACCACAACATGTTACTACCATATCATCATCATCATTAGTATCATCACCAGTTCACCATCATTCATTATTATTACCACCCTCTGTCACCACCTTCATCATCATCACCAATGTCATAATAATTACCACCATCATCATTATCACCTTCAATCACCACCTTCACCATCCACACCACCATTATCATCATCAATTCATCATCTTAATCATCACTAGTTCACTGCCATCAGCATCATCAGTCACCAGTTCATCATCATTCATTACTATTACCACCCCCTTTCACGGAGGCATGCTGGGGCCCTGGGCCAGTCCTCAAACGTAGGCCCACGTAAGAGAGGGGACCCTGGTGAGACTGGGGGCCCTGGGCACGTGCCCAAAGTGCCTAGTGGGAAAGGGGCCTACGGATCTCCACCTGCATCATCATCACCACCATAATTATCATCATAACTACCATCACCAATAGGGTGGGTCACGTTCACGTTTGTATGGGAAAAAAATTAATACTTTTATTTCTTTAGGCATAGCAAAAAAAAATTAATAATATAAACTAAATACCAAAATTTCATTGATATTGATGTTGATGTTTTGCCTCCGGATCTATTTTTAAAGTTAGTATAGAAATGCCCATATTAAATGAGCGTTATGAAGTCTGTTTTTATTATTTTAAATTTGGCCCAATATTTTAATGTATTTTTATTCTGAGTATAATAAGTAGGCCATCACAAACGAAATACAATAAAAAAAATGTATAACTAGGCCACTTTTTTTTTAGTGCTCCATACATTAGGAACTTTTTTCTGGAGTAATCCGGAGGCAATAAAACGGAAATAAAAAAACAAATATATGTATCCATTAATGGCACTAAATGGCACCTTTTTTCAACTGTGCCGTTAGAAATTAAAAAAAAAAATGACCCACCCTAATCACCAATGCTCCTGCAGGGTGAGGTAGCTCGATTCCGTGCGGGGGTGTGCGTGTCCATTCTGTATGTAATGTAATACTACTATTAAGATTAAGACGACGCGGTTGGCGCAGTGGTTAAGCTACTGCCTACTGAGCCGACGGTCCCGGGTTCGCGTTCAAATATTTGTGTGATGAACGCGAATATTTGTGCCTGGGTCATGGATGTTCTATGTATTTAAGTATTTATTTATCTATATAAGTATGTATATCGTCGCCTGGTACCCATAACACAAGCCTTCTTGAGCTTAATTTGGGACTAGGTTGATTTGTGTGAGGTTGTCTGATATTTATTATATTATTATTATTTACTATTAAGTACTCTGTGCTCAAGTCCTTTAAGATCATGGACGAAACATCACGTTTGAAACGTCGAGGTAATTAAATAAACAATCTTTGAACGTCATCAGCAGGCATCGGATATTTAATGCTTTTTTACCTTAGAGCATAGACAAATGGAGTTGTCATAACGTAAACTCTTCGAACCAAATTTTTCGTCAATTTTAGCGTGGGGCGAAGTAACACGTACAGCACATCACCAAAAGATGAATAACATAACAGACAAATTTTGCTGTTAAACCCGCTCCAGACCTTCCGATCCGATCCGATTTATCGGAAGGAATGTCCTAAGAATTGCACTACACATTATCCGATTTCTTCCGATAAATAGGACGATTGCACTACACATTGTCCGATTGCTTCCCATAAATCGGGTCGGATCGGAAGGTCTGGAACGGGTTTAACGATAAACGCACACTACAAAAAAATGAACACATCAAAAATTACATGCACACAGACACAGTTTTCAAGTAACTAGGTATGCAGGATACTTAAGAACAAAATAGTGATGGGAAACATCTGAAGGATGAGTCAAATTTGTTTGACGAATTGAATTGTCTTATAGGTACTATTTATTGTGAAAATTCTGTATATTGAATATATTATCCAAAAAATATGTTTGTTTCTATGTATGTCTGTTTATATTTTTGTGTCTTTGTATCCTAGCACAACTAATTTGTGGAATGGAACGTCGCCCGCGGTTTTTTCAGGCTGACACTACTACTGATGTCTAGTGAAAATACGCTGGATTTCATTGTCGTTGCCAAAATAATGCCAGTTGATTTTAAACGAGATCGAATTAATTAATGATTAATTCAAAATAATAAAATTTTGAGTCGCTGTTTTGACTTTGTCATATCCCTCGCCCCTGTACCACTGCTTTCTTATTTACATTTATCTGTCGTTTACGTATCGCAACGGTTTTTCCTTTAAAATGAAGATTGTACTTCAATACACATTCAACAGTTATAAATAATGACTCAAAGGTAAATTAAGAAAGAAAAATTGAATGCGGTCTACTACAATCTAAACAGGATTTCAACGCAGGTTCGAATCCTGCTTAGACCTCTACGTTTCCGGCGTAATGCTCTCCTAACTGAGCTATAAGATCGCCACGTCAATCACACCAAATCTTTCATTCCATAATTCTTACACTACTGGAGCTGCCTCTGCGTCCTATGTGTTTGAAATGCTTATGCGCATTAGCCATATCCTAGGATGTGCGCTTTCCACGCACGATCCATAAATACGCACAATAAATAAAACATGTGATACCTATTTCCACATAAAAAATAGAATCGATAAAAAGATTCTATAAAAATGTTCAATAGTGAGTCAAAATACTTTCTTGTGATAGAAAGAGCGATCTTGTTCCGAATTTGAGCTGCCAGATCGCCTTTTACATGAAGATACTGCACATTTCACCATTTTTAGAGATAAGTGTCACACGACACTGATCGATGCAAAATGGCGGTGAAGCGACTCAAAGTAAACTACTTTAAGTAGACGTGATATAATTTTATATAACGTGCTTGACCAGTTGACTAATTATTTTTCCGGAGGGAGTCGCCCGTGCATGGCATCTCCTGTCTAAATACTCAAAGTTTTTTACCTACACTTCGGAGTCGGCGTTGATGTAGAGTTGTATGGAGACGTTTCCCCATTTATTTAAATTTATTTGTAATCACCCGTTCAGTTGAATGTTACTGTATCGTTGTTGAGTAACAGATTAGCTATTAGGTAATTAATTATTATTTTATTTTATATTTAGGATAAGAATATTTTGTAATGTTGAAATAAATGCACGTTACCTAATTGAATAACATTTAGTAGATTTATACCTTTAATAAAAAGTACCTTCAACTAGTTCATTTTGTTACTTAAATGGTATGTTTAATGTTAGCCTAATTACTTAATGTAGAAATCCTGGCATTCATTAAATCAATTCGAATCCGTCTCCATACAGTTCAAGCAACTTCGGCGCCGACACCAAAGTTTAGGTATTTGAAAAGCATCTGAATATGCGATGCCTGGCGATCAGTCGCGTTTTGTTCTAATAATTAGATTATTACTATGTACCGCGTATAAAAATTAATTTATTAATTAATTTATTTTATCATAAAAAAACTTATGTGGTATGTATAACATTTATATTCCGCCAAACTGAGGACAGTTTGTTGGCGGATAAAGCGCTCACAAACATTTTCGTGTGCTACCACTTATAAATTACTTACTTAAATTATTACTTATAACTATTAACTGCACTAATTTTACTGCTACCCATCAACAACAACGCCGCGCCCCGCGGCACCACGCTGCGCGAGTCGCACCCTAGTAGTAGTTACTAAGGTCCAAAGTCGCACCGCGCAGCATCCCGAGCCGCAGCGCTGACGCAGATGGGCGGCCATATAATACCCTTATCTATTACTAATTACTACACTACAATAACATTAACTAATGAATACTTTCATCAAACAGGTTTAGGAGTTCTGCTTGCAGTTTTTTCTTAAATACTTGTTTACTACTGCACTTATCTACTGATGTTCTTATTTTGTTATGTATCTTAGGAGTCATATATTTACGCGTTCTTTTGCCGTAGTAGTTGTTGGCCTTGTCTTCTACGTATGTTTTTTGTGTGCTTGCTCTGAGGTTACGCAAAATATGTAAGTACTTACTTATCATTTAAATACTGGGCACATCGTAAGTAATACATATAAGGGAGAAGATAAGTATATAGAAAGAGTTCCAGTAGACGTCTCCCGGCTCCATCTTTAGATCCTCGGCACCATGTCCAATGGAAAGTACTCATCACAACAAAACAAACGAGCCCAATCTCGACTGTCTTAGCACTTTCCATCAAGGAGTTCCGGTGGCCGTCTCCCGGCTCCATCTTCAGACCCTCGGCACCATGTCCAATGGAAAGTACTCACCACAACAAAACAAACGAGCCCAATCTCGACTGTCTTAGCACTTTCCATCAAGGAGTTCCGGTGGCCGTCTCCCGGCTCCATCTTCAGACCCTCGGCACCATGTCCAATGGAAAGTACTCATTACAACAAAACAAACGAGCCCAATCTCGACTGTCTTAGCACTTTCCATCAAGGAGTTCCGGTGGCCGTCTCCCGGCTCCATCTTCAGACCCTCGGCACCATGTCCAATGGAAAGTACTCATCACAACAAAACAAACGAGCCCAATCTCGACTGTGTTAGCACTTTCCATCAAGGAGTTCCGGTGGCCGTCTCCCGGCTCCATCTTCAGACCCTCGGCACCATGTCCAATGGAAAGTACTCATCACAACAAAACAAACGAGCCCAATCTCGACTGTCTTAGCACTTTCCATCAAGGAGTTCCGGTGGCCGTCTCCCGGCTCCATCTTCAGACCCTCGGCACCATGTCCAATGGAAAGTACTCATCACAACAAAACAAACGAGCCCAATCTCGACTGTGTTAGCACTTTCCATCAAGGAGTTCCGGTGGCCGTCTCCCGGCTCCATCTTCAGATCCTCGGCACCATGTCCAATGGAAAGTACTCATCACAACAAAACAAACGAGCCCAATCTCGACTGTCTTAGCACTTTCCATCAAGGAGTTCCGGTGGCCGTCTCCCGGCTCCATCTTCAGACCCTCGGCACCATGTCCAATGGAAAGTACTCATCACAACAAAACAAACGAGCCCAATCTCGATTGTGTTAGCACTTTCCATCAAGGAGTTCCGGTGGCCGTCTCCCGGCTCCATCTTCAGACCCTCGGCACCATGTCCAATGGAAAGTACTCATCACAACAAAACAAACGAGCCCAATCTCGACTGTGTTAGCACTTTCCATCAAGGAGTTCCGATGGCCGTCTCCCGGCTCCATCTTCAGACCCTCGGCACCATGTCCAATGGAAAGTACTCATCACAACAAAACAAACGAGCCCAATCTCGACTGTCTTAGCACTTTCCATCAAGGAGTTCCGGTGGCCGTCTCCCGGCTCCATCTTCAGACCCTCGGCACCATGTCCAATGGAAAGTACTCATCACAACAAAACAAACGAGCCCAATCTCGACTGTGTTAGCACTTTCCATCAAGGAGTTCCGATGGCCGTCTCCCGGCTCCATCTTCAGACCCTCGGCACCATGTCCAATGGAAAGTACTCATCACAACAAAACAAACGAGCCCAATCTCGACTGTGTTAGCACTTTCCATCAAGGAGTTCCGGTGGCCGTCTCCCGGCTCCATCTTCAGATCCTCGGCACCATGTCCAATGGAAAGTACTCATCACAACAAAACAAACGAG
The DNA here is from genome assembly GCA_947623375.1 of Apotomis capreana. Taxonomy (NCBI): domain Eukaryota; kingdom Metazoa; phylum Arthropoda; class Insecta; order Lepidoptera; family Tortricidae; genus Apotomis; species Apotomis capreana. The sequence continues at coordinate 17,285,004 of OX392506.1, read as the reverse complement.
CCCAATCTCGACTGTCTTAGCACTTTCCATCAAGGAGTTCCGGTGGCCGTCTCCCGGCTCCATCTTCAGACCCTCGGCACCATGTCCAATGGAAAGTACTCATCACAACAAAACAAACGAGCCCAATCTCAACTGTCTTAGCACTTTCCATCAAGGAGTTCCGGTGGCCGTCTCCCGGCTCCATCTTCAGACCCTCGGCACCATGTCCAATGGAAAGTACTCATCACAACAAAACAAACGAGCCCAATCTCGACTGTCTTAGCACTTTCCATCAAGGAGTTCCGGTGGCCGTCTCCCGGCTCCATCTTCAGACCCTCGGCACCATTTGCAATGGAAAGTACTCATTACAACAAAACAACCGAAAGTAACATTTTTTTCTTTAATACCTACATACCTATTACCGCCTGTTAATAAAAATATTCGGTAAAATAAGAAACCCTCCTTGCTTTGCTTCGAATATTATTTCTTATGCGAGTAGGTATATTTTATAATAGGTAGGTAGGTAGGTGAATGAGACAGAGAATAACTTTTAATTTTAACCCTATGACGTAATTCGTTGCTGGCGCGCGCCAGACGCGAGACGAGAGAGAAACGCGCTATCTGTTGTCGTTTTAATGTACTACCATAACGAATAGCATGATCGATGCGTCATTTCAGTGCTCCATCTAGTGGGGAACTACGGAATCAATTTAGTCTACCGGTATTAAAAAGTTAGGACGGCGACCATTTTTTGTATGAACCTGTCCATCTGTACTAGTATTATATGATCTGTGCTAAAGTGTTTACGGGCTTTAGGACGTTAACACAATAGCACAATATATGACGTTGTGATTGCATCAGTAACTAACGCTGTATCTATCTAAATAAAATGTTAGGTATCTAGGTACACCTCGATACAGACATCTTTCGTATGCATAATAAATATGCGCCATGCGTTTGGAGCATAAACGTAATTTTTGATTTGGTGTAAAAAAAACTGACACTGTTTTTTTTTTCTGAAACTCCCTCATGGTTTCTTCATTTCTCAGAATAGTGAATAAATGTGATGATAAAATCCATGAATAATCGACGGTTCCCCATGATTTATGTAAGCATATCAATTGTGACGTTTTTCATACATCACTCATGCATTTGCTGCAAAAATAGGATTATCTTTTTATTAAAGAATGTGTCTTATTTAGATAATATTTCACACTTTCGTATGTATTAGCTTTGCTCACACGTCCAACCAATAATTGTACGAATAAGGAATAAGTAACAAATGGACGCAAGATGCTCAGGACTAGGTACGTATATAATATAGGAAATTGTACTCTTAATCCCCGGAAGGTATCGGATGCTCCTGATCGTGAACATAGGATAATCTAAATGAGATCCGACTATGCCGAATAGAATTTCGCCTGGGAGATTACCCAAAAGCGTATTAAACTACAATAAGTGCTCATTGAAAAATAACATCACTGGTAAACTGAGCCCAGAGCGGTCCCAAGTTTAAAAAATGTTTCAGTTTATTCCCTTAAAAACCTGCTCGTAACATTTCCAATGCAGTCTTGATTTATTTTCGAACATTGCGTCTCAGATTTACGACGAGTATTTTTGAAACGACCAGAATTCTAAAATCTCTATTTGGAATTTCATATTTGAAAGTTATGATAAAGTTTTGTATTTTGTAGCTTTTTATGACATATGACAAGACCTAAAATGTACATTAATTCAAAAGATTTCCATGGTTTTTAATAACTAATATATATATATAACTTCAGGGCAATTCCACGTAAGTGTAATGAAAGTGACCATTACGCAAATTTAAGTGTCAATATTTATGTGGGGTAAAAAATAACACTTTGATTTTTAAATTTGCAACATAAGTAATAGAACAGGCAATAAAATGGCCACTTTCCACTTACGTTGAGTTACCCCTCAAAAAGATCGTGTTATTAAAAAAACGTGAATTATGTAGGACTTCTTTTCAAAAACGTCTTTCAGTTCCGTTTCACAGTTCATGCTTTTAATTGTGTATATATAAAGTTATAATGGCAATCGACTTATCCTACTGGATTTAATTATGAATTTTCCCTAGTTAACGAAACGTATCTCTTCTTTTTAACAACATATTGATTTACCAGGCTGCGAGCTTAGCGTCAGCTGCCAGCGAGAGCCGGAAGATCCTGCACAGCCAGGAGATGGGTGGACGGAGCATCAACCACCCCATGGCACTGAGGAAGAGGCCGCGGCAATCACGGCCTCCGAGGCCGATGAAGAGGCTTCCACAGGTAATAGAACAACTGATTATTTCGGGTGCATAACGGTCGCTATATAACAACTTACAATATGGTCAGTATAAAAATCAAGGGATATAATAAATAAGTAATGATCTAATGACACTTGGGATAATATCATTTAGTATAATGTTCATTTGATATAGTAGTGCTAGTAGTAGAGTAGTAAATAAGTACTTCATATTTTTATAAAATAAAGTCTGTGATAGGATAGGTCTTAAAACTCTTTCATGATAAATATAATTAAGTTGTGTTTGTGCACCGAAACATGTAGGTACATAAGGTACAGAGGATAGCGACTGTACTGAAATAAATGAATCCTCCTTGCTAAGTGTATAAAAAATATGGCATTTAATAAACCGTGTACAACTATGTTTATACAACAAAGCGTTACACACATAAACAGTGTTTGAAAAGGTAGAACGCAGTGCATTAAGTGTTCATTGTTTTTGCACTCCTAACAAACTTCGCTTTAATGGAATCGCAAACAGCTGGATGGTACAGAAATTAGCTCCCACTGCGCCGCGAGCACTTGACTAAGTTTACAGAGCATTGTACTGCTAAGATTTGTGTACTTTTTATCTTTCTAAACCGCCCCCTCCGACATAACTAGTTGCGTCTTCGCACCGCTTCAAAAGGATAACATTTGTCGTAGTCGCGTGGTGTAGATGCGCTAAAAATACTGCACTGATTTTATCGATAGGTATGTAAATGAGAGAGTGACGAAGATTTCAACTACGAGTTGGTAGGTACAGCCAACTTCATAAGTAGGTAGTGTACAATTTTAGTATACAATTTGACATAATATTAAACCAGTACCTAGTAAAATTTCAGTGCCAGCTATCAGATGCTAACCGTACCTACTACTTCTAAATAAGGCCTACAATACTAGTTTTCACCACATGTTCCGATCTTGTACCGTATCTCGACAGTTAACGGGTTGAAGTTTACGCAGGGCGACGGCTTTATCGTCAATTATTTACTTGGCGATAAACGCTACCATCATTGACCCGCTTTTGATGATGTTGATTTTGTTACTTTCTCTCCAGGCATTGATAATCGGTGTCCGCAAATGTGGTACAAGAGCTCTCCTAGAGATGTTGTACCTCCATCCAATGGTGCAGAAGGCGTCAGGAGAAGTTCACTTCTTCGATCGCGATGAGAATTACGCACTGGGCCTGGAATGGTACAGGAGTAAAATGCCGCTGTCATTCAAAGGGCAGATCACGATAGAAAAGAGCCCTAGTTACTTCGTTACTCCTGAGGTAAGGATACTTCTAATATGGACACTTTGATTTGCTCAGTTTTAGTCCCCTACAAAATTTAAAGTAAGCTATTCTAAATTACGTCTTTCGACTGTAAAGTTCTACCACTGTGGGATCCAATCTTGACACTGCAAAAATGAAGTACTTATGATTAAAAGTGTAACACTTCTGAAATAAAATTTGAAAATTTGCATCAATGACAACGATTTGCTATCAGAAACTGAACTGCGGTTACTGTTAGTGGCCTAATGCAGCGGACTGCTTCTCACTTTCATATTTCAGAATTAATTCAGGTTCCAAATTATTACAAAAACCCAGAAGTGTTCCATGTTTAGGATGTAGATTTTTTATCTGTAACCCTTTTTTTCTCAAGGTACCAGAACGCGTCCGTGCCATGAACTCCTCAGTCCGGCTCCTCCTTATCGTAAGAGAACCGGTGACGCGCGCGATCTCCGACTACACGCAATTACGTAGCCGCGCCACGCCGTCCGCGCCCGCGCATGCCATGACTCCGTCGCACCCTGCGCCTGACGCCGCCAAGCCATTCGAGCATCTCGCCATATCGCCTGACGGCTCCATCAACATCGCATATAGGTATAGTACTATCGCCATGAGTTGTCATCTTCTTCGCCTACATTGCGCATATCACTGCGTACCTGTATGTGGTACCCTCGAAGTCTTCACCATTAATTTTTATTGCCACTAATGCCGTCATAAGTGTGTCATGGAAACTGATATGCAATAATTTGTGCAATAAGCAAAGTCCCATTTCACTGCTAGCAATAGTCCATGAGCTCTCAGATTGCCATTCGGTCACGTAAGAGCGAGCGAGACAGGTATAAAACACGAATCGTATTTTGACACCTCGTGCACATCACGACGTATAGCATAGAGCGTTTCTCCTTTACCACCTAAAATGCATGATATTAACCTCGAAACTTTTCTTGTAGGCCTATTGCCATATCGCTGTACCACGCATACCTGCATCGGTGGCTAGAAGTGTTTCCGCGAGAGCAGATCCTAGTGGTGAATGGAGACCTGCTCATCGAGGATCCGGTGCCTCAGCTGCGGCGCATCGAGAAGTTCCTTGGACTAGAGCACAAAATTGGTAAGTGATAAAGAAAGGTAGCCCTCCTAATGGAAAGCCAAAACTTCAGAAGTACTATTTACTAAACTTACGGCTCTCATACGGGCAATAAGCATCTTTAAACAAATGTTGGGGTAATCTGCTACAATAAATAAAAGTACCGTTATTATTATGGTCAGACTACCGAAGACGACTTTCATGTATTTTTGGTGCATCTCCTATCGTTAGCGATAATCTTTCGCTACTAACTCCACGGTCGCTCTGATTAACTATCGCTGTTCATCCTGAATTATACTCAATTTTAATGAATCATCCTGGTTTGCGAAAAAGTCTTGTGATTATGACCTGCCCATTTCTAAAATAAATATTTTTTAACAGGAAGAAGAAACTTCTACTTCAACGAAACCAAAGGTTTCTATTGCTTACGGAACGACACTACAGACAAATGTCTGCGCGAAACGAAAGGACGTAAGCATCCCAGAGTCGACCCCGCCGTCGTCACCAAGCTAAGAAAGTTTTTTATACAGCACAATCAGAGATTCTACGATCTCGTCGGAGAAGACCTCGGCTGGCCCGAGGATTAAGGAGACTGGTCGTCACCAGAAGAGCATGAAACGAGATAAAGAATGTAAACAATATTTCAGGGGGTTATCATCAAGCCCCTTTACCACGAAACATTTACTGACAGCCAAACTGTCGCAAATTTATAGAGAAAAAGAACGCAGATATTATGGCTTTCGCTAGTGGTACTGGTACCTAATGTAATACAGTAGACAGTGTGTTTATATTGTTTATCTTGTCTCTGGTTATATTTAGGCATGGACCGTGATGGACGCACCATAACGTTGTGATCGAATGTAATTCTTACATATCAAAATAAAACATATCATTAGTTTGTAAGGTTTTTAAAATATATGTATATGTATACATCTAGCGTAATTAACATAGGACACCTGGAAATTAATAAATTTTATTTATATTTATCAGTAGAAAATGTTTTTCTATACAAAATTTTGCTGCACTTTAGTTAGACTATGTAGATATATACGCATTTTGGTTTATACGTACCAATCGAAGTGATTTATACTGGACATATTTATATTATATATTAATTCGTTTTGACAGTGTCTACGAAACGGGAACAAAAATTGAAAGTATGAAAGACGCAGTCATCGATTCTGATTGGGTTAGATCAGCTGAGAATCCTTTACAATTATTACGCACTGATTTGATAGACCGACCCACTGGAACCCTGAGCAATATATTTTTAATATTAATAGTTAATAATTAAGTATTATGTGCAAACCTTTACACAGCGTTTTTTATACATTTAGGTATGGATTTTTAAGCTGTTTGTGATCAGTTCGTTCTTAGTACCCACTAGGCGAGGCATATATAAATAAGCTAAATGTATTCTAGAATAATTCCACGAGGATGCATGTTGTGTACATTTTTCGCTTTCTCTTTTTAGATGTCGTAAGTTTTGATCGTGATGTGTGACTCGTAAATGTCTTTATGTTATTAGTGAACGTGATTTTTCAAATTCTTAACAATATTTCCCATGTTTTCCAAATTCATAGTTGCAATGTTTAAAATTAGTAGCTAATTGTCTTCATTAGATCGAGACTTGGAAATCTTAGTCCGAATCATTCTGTGTGTGTCTATAATAATAACATATACATTTCTTTGATCTCAATGTTGTTCTGGAGTCATTGTTGAGTGTGGCGGTCACACTGTAGAATATACACACAACTTAAATTTAGTAAACGTGGAGAGATATCGATATACATTCAACGCGGGTTTAGAAGTATTCTATTTAAGCGAAACGTCCAAGACTGAAGAGTTAGTTGAGTAAGTTTAAGTAATATTTAGCATAAAGTGTCCATAGGTGGCGCCTCGGCTCACCGAGACCGGCAGACTGCGAGTGGTTTTCGATGCCACTGTCAATATTTCATTTCCAAATCACAAAACAGAGTCAACGAATATTTAAATGTTTTTTTCTAAAATGTAAGCCTTGCTTATACGAACGCAGATCTATATGTTAAAACATTTGACGAAAATCGCGAGTTATATTTTGGCTAATTCTAAAACTTGTGAATAATGACAAATCAAAGACGCATAAACTGACTGACTGAGTCACACTATAAGGGCTGTTTTGTTACCTATTTGCTATGAAACCCTAATCAACGAAGAACAAAGTATCATAAGGAATACAAATATCAAAGGAATGTGTCTTTAAGTACTTGTGTGAATATTTCTGAAGCAAGTTTTATATCAATATATTATATTACTCGTAGGGTTTGCGTTCGTGAAGCAATATTTTAATAACTAATAAATCGTTTTACGTGGATATACGATATACCAGTATTGTGATGTATTGAGGATACTTTTGTTAGGGAGAGGCAACTTTCGAACAAGATACTTGCTGCTAACAAATATTTCACCACAAGTTGCTCAAGTAACTTTCAGTGATATAAACGAGGTTAATAGAAACACATAAAAGAACAGAAGTCATTTCAGCCACTTGTGTGATATCAAGAATATCAAGCATATCAAAATTATTCAATAATATTGTTAGATTTTTAATATAATTATATTGTAAGGTTTAATTGTCTCGGTTGAAGGCTGGTTTTATAAAAGTCCAAGTTATCCACTTATCAAGGTAATAAATACTGTTTATAAAACTGGCTTGGATATTATATATTAAATTAATTGAGAGTATAATTTATTATGTTTGTTTAGAACTGATTCACTAGTTGATAGATAATTTTAATCACTGTTAAATGTTGTGCACGTTCTTAAGGTGTAGTTTAAATTTGATTAGGGTAATAATGTTAAATATAGTTATTTATTATTTTTTAGAAAAAATTAGATATATTATTTACACACCTGCAGACTTACGTATTATATTTTCGTACAATCCACCAAAAACGTTTATTAACTTATCTCATTATTTGACCTTTAATCCCTTCTATTCTCCGTTGTAAACATTAAATGTGTTCCTATATTTTCGTGTATTTTATAAACAATGCATTTCTATGGCAAAGTAACTACTAACATATCATTAGGTTAAACGAAAATGTTATATACCAACTAAAATCGATTTTACCCATGTCTTAAATATTACATTTCCTTGTAAATATCTTTTAACTTCTGTTAATAAGTTAATGTACATCTTCAATAAATATGAAGCAAGACCAGGTGTATTAATTCCGTGTCCTTCACACATGCCTTCACATTCACGCTTGGAAAATTAAAACCCACGAAGGAGTTCAGCCCTTTATTAATTCAAGACACAAACGAACGTACACTGAACATTAATTTGTCATAGAGCGCCTCCACCAAAAATAGACTAACACCGTTCGATCGATTATTCATTCTTAAGTTAAACTTTATATTCTACTTACTTTTGTGCTTTTGGTAAGTTTGGCTAGCTTTAGCTCCTTTGGGAATAAGTACATGCAGAGAAAATTACCGGATCCAAATAGTTCCTTAGCTATTCCGTGATATTGTGTTATGTCGTGGCCAATTGTGTTATGATATGGCAATTTGTACTCATCGTATAATATCATCGTGCAGTTTTCTTCACCACAAAGAGGGATGCAAGTAAAGATAAACAAACGAAACAGCACCAATCAGTACTCTTCAACACGTATTTTGGCTATTAAAATACATAAACGCATTTACTCACGTCGTAGAAGCCAAATATCGCTCAATATGTTTCGAACCGGTACGCGATTCATCATCAGCAGAGCCTTATGAACGCGACTGTCAACGTATTCTTCTCTACCATATTATGACGCAAATAAACGCAACCAACGGACGGATGCTTTGTCACTTATTTATCGTGTGATAAAAGCAACCATCATGGGCCCCTAGTATTGCAAAGTAGGGGAAAGAAAGGAGGAAAGCGGACCCACGCAAGAGCCAGGATAGCGCTAGTTAGAAAAAGATTCGAAAGAGAGACAAAACGATTAGAGAAAAGGCAGGTACTGCCTCGCCTTCTTTTATGTTAGTCTTGGCTCAGTCTGGATCAGTGCCCTCTGCTTACTCTCCTTAAACCATTGATACTCACGTTAGCTTTTCATAAGTACCTAATCAACATTTCCTCTGAAAAATTATAACTTGGATCTCATCAAGTCGAGAGAGAATAGGTATTTTATAGACAAACATGATCCATAGGCCTTATTGTCACTTAACATGAGGTGCAAGCGAGAAATTCTGTCTTGAAAAACACACTAGTTACCAACAAACCTTAGCAGTGAAAAAAAACCTCATCTCATTTCTTATTCCACCGAGTGGTGTTCGATACTTCTACTAATGACTCGTTCGGAACTAATGTGGGTTCAATATTTATCACCAAGGCTCGGTAAACAGCTAAGTAATTTGTGAAAGAGGGTGAAATTATGGCATATTTTTACAAATTGCTCGCTATGTTTCCCTCCACGCACTAAACGTGCCTCTAGTCGTGTTTGAGGTGTCTTTTGAATTATTAAATTAGATGTAGGTCAGACTCTTGGTCTACGTTATATTACTAAGAAACTCGACCACTACGTGCCACTACTTGGTTTAAATGGACGTTTCCTTAGAAAGACCCAAATCACAAAAACAGAAAAATTTCATCTTTTAGCATGATCAGTTATAGTCAATCTTTCTAGTAAGTTTTTGTAATTACTAAAAATTATCAGCTCAGATCAAAACGTAAATTAAGAATGTAAATTAAGTAGGTGACCTTATTAGGATTAAAAAAAAAAATTGTAGTAGTAAAGTATCAAAATAGTACACTTGATAAATTCAGGCCATGTCAGTATCAGTATGAAACTAGAACCGACCCTGTAACCATCGAGTATCTCTCACAATTCCGCATATGCATACAAATATGTATTTAAGATGCTAATCCCGCAGGAAAAATCTAAACGAATTTTTCAGGTCATGTAAAACAATCCCGAAATGTTGGCCTTTGCCGCTTAATTGCAGTGCACGGTTGCATACGTGATGCTCACCTTTGACATTAATTCCGCACCCGCTCCAAAATATTTTAAACTTTTAACCCAATTTCCGTGCACGAATTTTTTACATCCACGATAACATCTTAATGGAAAAACTTGGTATCTCCCCTCTGTCTAACAGAAACTAATTTGATAATTTGTAACTTAATAAAAACCAGACTCTCGCGAAGAAATGGCTAACATAAACAATGAGATAAAATAAAAACTGAGCGTTTTCGTTAGTTATGAGAATGGTTTTAATTGCCTCAGTGAAATAGGAATGAAGTAGTTTTACTTTAGACATTTAGTTTTCTCCGTTCAGGACCGGTTGATTAAAATTTTCCATTAACACGTTCACGGAGACATGAGCATTTTGAAAATTGCATGTTGCGGCACAGACAAAAGTCATACAAACAAGTCAAAAACGGCACAAGGCATTTTTGCTTTCATACACACAAAGACGATAAGTTCGAAAGAAGATATTAAGTTCAGCTGTAGACGTAATGGCAGATTTGCGAAGATAAAAGTCGTCGTTAGACGTACAGTTCATGAAACTATTAAAAGTGCAATAAGTTGCTACGTACATACAAAGAGTAAAGTTTAGTTATTATGCCGTAGTAATAGACATAGGTACATATTGCCAACCAGGTTCATAATCATAATCATAATGCAACAACATTGAAAACCTAGTCTAGCCTATTGGGGGCGCCTCCGCCTAGCCTAGGGAATTGCGCAATAAGTTAAAATAATTGGTTTTTATAATATGTGTATCCAATATTCATATAACCAGGTATAAACTGTAGGGTATAACTGTAATATAATGGGTGGTAACGGCAGGGATATAATTATCATCATTACAGACAAATCACGTCCACCTCCCACTTATCAGTATGTAGGTTCTTACAAAATGCGCCAACCGCGTCGTCAAAATTATTATTTATATATTTTTAAAATTATCCTATCCTCCACCCACTGCCACTTCAGTTTAGCAATTATCATTAGCAAAGTGTCAGCTACATTGGTTCTCCTGGGGCAGAAGAAATACATGAAAGCATTTTCTTCAAATTTGGTTTAAAAGGTTAAAACGAATATGAAGTAAAATAGTATTTTATGCAACAGTTGTATAAGAGGAAGCCAAAAACGCGAGTGGCATGGGTTACGATGTGAGCGTAGCGAACATCGTAAGAAAGATGCCACGAGCGTTTTTTGACCTATTTATACAACGTTGCAAACAATACTTTTTCTACGACTCGACATTTAATAAATAAAATGCAAATAAACAACAAAGAAAATAATTACATGTTTCCGCTCAGAACCAACAAAATTAAAAAAAAAATGTCTGAGAAACTTTTTTTTTATTGACGTCCATCTGTCAAAAAATATGAACTTATACCTAAAGGTATACGTTCACTATACTATAAATCCATGCACAGAAGATAAAACTTTTTTTTTATTTGGCAGCAATGCCTTAGTACAACAATAAGTTTTTTTTTAATTGAAAATTGTGCGAATGCAGCTGTTTATTTTAGAATCTGTGGTACTAAGTAATGCTTTTTTGGCGACATTATAACATCGTTTAGCAGAGTTTTTTTGGGCAATAGAGTATAGACTTTTACAGACTTTCATAATTTATGTCTTTATATTAAAGTTAGTAACTATATAAATGACAGAAAAAGTACTGGAGTAGAAAAAGTATTTTATAAATCGGACCCCAAATATCACGCTATATTTTAGACTCCTTCTTTTTTGAAAGGTATTGACTGCGACAGCAAAGCATATATACGTTCACTGTCATACAAGTCCTAGGCCTCGCGCCTAGCAATGAATGCAACCAGTGAAAGTAGGTAACCAAGAACTAAACAGTGAAAAAAAATTCGGTACAATAAAATGTCATCAAGGTGGCTTCACTTAATTCGTTTGTTATTCGTCGATGAAACACATACACATTCTAAAGCCATTTCTCATAGCATGTAAATTAATACTAGCCAGTGTTGGGTACTGAATCCTTAACGAGCATGCACCACACTGCCGGATATCGGGGAATCCCGACAAGTTACGAGGAAAAGCTTTACAAGGAGGAACTGATACGGCGTAGGTCGAACTTATGTAGGTCGAAGATAATCGAGCGCGATTTTCTGTGAAAGGAATTTGGAGAACTAAGGTAAGGTATTAGGGATAATTTACGAACTATCATGAGAATAAATATGTCATGTATATCCGAGATCATACGCCTGTCGTACATGTACGTCTATTTTAGCGATCTGCCATTCGAAGCAGCCTGAATGAAATTTTCCGATTCGATTATTCCCATGCGCCTGTCACGTATCCTTAAATATATATTACTATGCTCTTCAATAGACAATAACTAATACACTCCAGTACTAATCACTTTAAAACTGCCATAACTAAGCGCACAATGCAGCCCAAGTTTGTCATTTTGCAAAGTTTATTTGCTAAAAGTTCGAATGCTGCAGACATAACGTTGTAATGCACCATGTTTACTCTGCTTAGGTTTCCAATTCCACCCTGTATACTGCGGCTTCTGCTTTTGTTCAACGACCAAAACGATAGGCCATAAGTGCAGTATGGACCCCGAGACTCTAAGCCCCTTTGCAAAATGGTCGGATAGTACCTAATATACCGGGGAATTCAGCCAGTGCATAAAGCATCGGGCATTCCATTGTATTAGCCTGATTGTACTCCAGGCTTTGTCCGTGAATGGGTAACGATATAATTAAGTTTCCTTCCTACGAACGCGGACGGTAATCCGCTATAATTGGGGTTATTATGAAACACAATGACACTTGAAATTTTGCCTTTTTTAAATATTTCTGTGGCGATAAATAATGAGCTTCAAGAAGGCATTTCGAGAACTTATAAATTACTAATTGTTATATGTACACAATAATATATATGCTTCTTTAAATAGAATTAAGTAAATCACTAAACATCACTTTAGCAAAAAAACTGATATTTGTTCAAAATATGTTATAATTATATAAACTGCAATAGTTTACAGTTCTGTGTTTTTCAATAGTTCGCCTCAAAAAAGCGTCAGCAAAACGGTACATGCTTATCAATTTTATGTAAACATACAAGCACTCGAAATTATAATAATCAAAACAGCAAACACAAGAATTTAAAAAAACTTCAAAAACGCTATTATAGGTAGGTCTTTTATTCTGTGCCGATGTGATACCTTTATTATTTAGCACGCTGACATTTTAGTATCATGTATGGTAAATTCTCAAATGTTAATTAAAACTTGGGTAAGCTTTCCGGGGTAAATAAATAATCAAGCTGCCTAGACTTAAAGCAGGCACTTAAACTTGCTTCCGCTGCAATTTTCAAGTGATTCAAACTTTACATTAAACTTTTTGTCTCAAAAAATCAAGTGAAAGAAGCGTGTACAAAAACCGCGCCACTAGCTCACAATATGCATAATTTGTACCTACATTTAACATAGAAAGGAAATCAATAGTACGGTCAGTATCAAAAATAGCTGTCAATTTTACTACTGGCTTATGTCCAACTGCATACTTAATCTAAGGTCAGTTACTTTTGATGTTGACTGTACTTGCGTAGTACTTGTACTAGGTATCACTTGTAATTAAAATTAGGTTGCACCCTAGTGCAAACTTAACGTAACCGGGTTATTATCATTTCAATATGTTCGATCGAGATCGAGAGACACGGGGAGGCTCTCGCCGTATCTCTCGACATTTCAAAAGCCTTTGACAGGGTCTGGCACGCAAGCCTAGTGGGAAAGCTTCCAGCGTATGGGGTCCCTGAAGGTCTCTGCAAATGGATTGCTGATTTCCTGAGTGAGCGTTCGATCCAAGTAGTCCTTGATGGCTACACTTCGGATCCCAGGGCTATTGACGCCGGTGTTTCTCAGGGGTCTGTTCTGTCTGCAACTCTTTTTCTGCTGCATATTAACGACATGCTTATGCCCGGTACCTTTGGGTATGCTGATGACAGCATACACATCCAGCGCAAATTCCAAGAGGGACGAAATCCAGTCTTGTCGAGAGGCGATGGTGGATCGATTGAACCAAACTCTCGTGGCAGTGTCCGAGTGGGGAGATGCCAATTTAGTTGGATTCAATGCCACCAAGACTCAAGCGTGTCTGTTTTCCGCTAAACGGAGTCCCTTTGACCTGACTCCCACTTTCCAAGGTGTATCCGTTCCGATTTCAGACCACCTAGAGCATCTTGGGATGACTTTATCATCCAACCTGAACTTCGGCCAATACATTGAATCCTTGGCTACAACTGCAGCAAAAAAACTTGGGATCCTATCTAAGGTTAGGCGGTACTTCACGCCGAGACAGCTGCTTCAATTATATCAGGCGCAAGTCCGATCATGCATGGAGTACTGCTGCCATCTTTGGGATGGGTCCGCCAAATACCAACTGGCCGCCTTGGATTCAATTGACAAACGTGCGAAGAAGCTTATTGGCGACCTTAGTTCAGGAAAAGCTGCAAAACCTCGAACACCGCAGGAAAGTCGCCTGTTTATCGGTTTTCTACCGGATAAACTTTGGTGAGGCGCTCAAAATTGTATACTCACTGTTCCGGCATCAAAGTCAAAATTTTATTCTAATTCTTTTACTGTGCAAGCTATTTTACTGTGGAACTCGCTTCCGCTGGATCTTAGACAAGCTAAAACTTTGGCAATTTTTAAATATAAACTTAAAGATCACTATTTATCTCTACCGTAGCCTAATCCTTTAATAATTATATGCTGTCGTTTTTAGGGTTCCGTAGCCAAATGGCAAAAAACGGAACCCTTATAGATTCGTCATGTCTGTCTGTCTGTCCGTCTGTCCGTCTGTCCGTCCGTATGTCACAGCCATTTTTTTCCGAAACTATAAGAGCTATACTCTTGAAACTTGGTAGGTAGATGTATTCTGTGAACCGCATTAAGATTTTGATTCAAAAATAAAAAAATAATAATAAATATTGGGGGCTCCCCATACTTAGAACTGAAACTCAAAAAATTTTTTTTCATCAAACACATACGTGTGGGGTATCTATGGATAGGTCTTCAAAAATGATATCGAGGTTTCTAAAACATTTTTTTTCTAAACCGAATAGTTTGCGTGACAGACGCTTCCAAAGTGGAAAAAAGTTGGTCCCCCCCCCTCTAACTTCTAAAATAAGAAAATGAAAAATCTAAAAAAAACATATGATGTACATTACTATAAAAACTACCAACGAAAATTGTTTTGAACGAGATCTAGCAGGTAGTTTTTTTGTTAATACCAAATACCTAACTTTGCACCTAATTTATATGGGGCGCTATACATACCAGGTGCAAACTTAACTTAAACACTTAGGGATGGAAAGTGTTTGTACGGAACCCTCGGTGCGCGAGTCCGACTCGCACTTGGCCGGTTTTTTTATTCATTATAAGTCTAATGTTGCTGTGATATTCTTTTCATTCTCCCTTTTTGTATGTATGTACGTTTATGTATGTTTATATATATAGATATTATTTGTGTATGTGTATGTCTTATCTGTCTTTAATATTTTGTTTGTCGTTTATTTATTATTTCTCAAATTACTTAAAGTTCTTATCTCACCACCTACTATTTTCTGTTTAATTTTGTTTTCTCCGCCACCCAAAGGTTGTCTGGAAGAGATCGCTCTTTAGCGATAAGACCTCCTATTGTCTACCATTATTTAATTTATGATTTCTCATGTTATATTTTTCTTGTTGGTGTGCAATAAAGAATTGTTGTATTGTATTGTATTGTGAGTGTGCACTAGGACTGCATGAATTAATTCCACCGTCTCCGTTCAGACAATACAGTACTCGGCGGGGATTTGGATTCCACCCTTATGTTGTCGATATACCACTGATTCATACGAAACGCTTTGCGTCTGCTTTCCTTATGAGGACAGCTAAGGAATGGAACTCTCTTCCTGCGCACCTGTTTCCTGAAAAATATAACTTGGATCTCTTCAAGTCGAGAGTGAATAGGCATCTTCTAGCCAAGCATGCTCCATCTTAGGCCTTATTGTCACTTAACATCAGGTGCAATCGAGGTTAAATGCATGGCTATTTTGAATAAAAAAAAAATGTTCATTAAGTATATGTTATTCATGTTTCAGTATATTTGTTATAACTTCAAAATATTACTCTACTTTCCTTATGAGGACAGCTAAGGAATGGAACTCTCTTCCTGCGCACCTGTTTCCTGAAAAATATAACTTGGATCTCTTCAAGTCGAGAGTGAATAGGCATCTTCTAGCCAAGCATGCTCCATCTTAGGCCTTATTGTCACTTAACATCAGGTGCAATCGAGGTTAAATGCATGGCTATTTTGAATAAAAAAAAAAAATGTTCATTAAGTATATGTTATTCATGTTTCAGTATATTTGTTATAACTTCAAAATATGAGAGAGGATTGTGTACTGCAAGTCTTTGTATCCTGCCTTTCATAATTGTAGGTCAATGGGAAGACAAAGTATATGTTTTAACAGATACCTTTGTAACCTTGTCTTGACAGACTCCACTGTCCGTCCATCCGTCTGTCTATCTGTCTGTCACTATAACTAGACAATTGAAATTTTCAAAGAAGTTGAATTTAGAAAAAAACATAAGTATTTGGAGAAACCGGTTGCGTTAACTTAGCACCTCATATACCGCGCCATACATACAATGCAAACTTAACCCGGCCAAACACACTGGCACTATGACCGATTTTTTACCCAACTACGGCAAAGCCAAAAGGAAGGCTATTATAAGCTTAGCAGTCTATGTGTTTACCTTTTGATATACGAAACCGTAAAAGCCGGTTAAAAGTTGCATGGTGTTGGGCGGAATGCCGCGTGCAAACTTGCATTCCTTTGTCTCTGTCGAATACATTGTTTCATTAGGGCAGAGCGATGAATATTGCATGCGGACGCGGACTAAGTGTCTCGCGTATGACAGCAATCTGTGGTTTTGGTGCTCTTGTCTGTATCTATATAATTATACTTTTTTTTTTTAAATCAATCTAGTCCCACAGTAAGCTATATTAGGCTTGTGTTATGGACACTTGACGATGATAAACATACATATATATATACAAATAAAATACATATACTTAAATATAAATAATATCCATATCCCAGGCACAAATATTCGAGACACAAATATTTGCCCTTACCGGGATTCGAACCCAGGACCCTAAAATTCTAGATTTGTATTAAAAATCGTTTTTCTATCGATTATACTGGATTATAGATGGTCACGATTTCAGGAAAAATCGTAATAGCGTGATGTAGGATCGTCATTTGTTTTGTATGAGCGCGCGGCGCCGTGCCAACCGTGGCGCCATTATGTTTTCATAATTTCCTTTGTTCTCGCATCACGCCGAAACGGCTGGACAAATAACCAATTTTGGTGCAGGGATAGCTGGACATCCAAAGATGGTTGTAGGATACTTTTTAGCCGTCTCCGTTAAAGAAAAAAATACGCGGAAAAATTGCGAGCACCTCACAGTTATTTTATAATATCGTTGTTGTTTAAATCTTTAGCTGACGCAGCTTCTTGTAAGCGGTTGCCGTTGCCGAGTATAAAATTGACGAAACGGTTAGCTCAGTGGTAGTGCAATGGCTTGCTGAGCCGAAGCTCTTGGGTTAAAATCCTGACAAGGGCAAACATTTGTGTGATTAACTCGAATATTTGTTCCTGGGTCATGGATATTTTCTATGTATTTTTCTATGCATGTATATATACGTATGTAAATATCGTCGTCTAGTGCCCATAATACAAACCTAATAAAGCTTACTGTGGGACTATTTCGATTTGTATGAGGTAGTCCGATATTTATTTGTTTTAAGTACTCCATAGACGAAAATACGTTGACTGTTTTATAGGTACACGAAGATGGATAAATCTCTTTTTACAAATATAAAAAAATCCAATCAAATCTTATAAATAGATTTTTAATACAGTTGCTCAAGAAGTGGTACTTTTCGTAGCTGCAAATATCGTGCGAAAAGTTGGATATTTAGAACTAGTGCTTTTTACTTTTCAATTTTTTTTAATTTTCTGTTGTACTAACACGTCATGTCTCATACATCCAAACAAAGGTCAATCACTTTCCGACTTTAATTATTACGTCATACAGCATTGCAAGTGTATATCTTATAATTATGCTTAAAATATTTAAATTGCATATTGGATCAATCAAAGGGTTATCTATTAAAAAGATTCAAAAACGGTTTTAATAATTTGTCTCGGTGACTATTATTTAATAAGCAAATGAGTATTATGCGAGACCTAAAAAAATTAAAAAGAAAAGTATTGTCACAGATTAGAAAATACAGTATTAAGCGTGACCCACGCGCTGCTTTATAAATTCATAATAATTATGAATGATCGCTATTATAATGTGTTTTAAAAAATATTATATTTATTTACAATTGTATGAAACGTAAAGAACTAAAAACAGATTCACGATGTTTATTGTTTGGAATCAATTAAATTACTGTGTAACACATTGAGGTATTATTTATAATAGAGCCACAGACCCGAACAAAATTGTCGAAATAAGTGGCACTGCTGTCATGTTCAAGTAGATGCCAATAACGCTTATTTATAATTTACAACAACATAATTACTTCGTACAAAATAACTCTTTACTCAAACGTTTAAGTGTCAAATTGGCTTACGTACTTATTACCACAAATATTTTTCGTGTAAATTAACTTTTTTAGCGTATTCTGACTCATGTCTCTTGTCAAACTTGGAACATGGCACGAATGGAGCAGATTTTAATAGTATTACATACTAAAAATATTTTCATTATTATTTTATTTAGGTATTAAAATATATTTGTTGTTTGAACTAAATAATCTCGTAAATTGTTAATAACAAATTAAGTTACGTTTTTATTTAACAACTGCATAAAAGGGTCCTGACACTGCATAGAAGGGATCAG
Organism: Apotomis capreana; assembly: GCA_947623375.1. Taxonomy (NCBI): domain Eukaryota; kingdom Metazoa; phylum Arthropoda; class Insecta; order Lepidoptera; family Tortricidae; genus Apotomis; species Apotomis capreana. The sequence goes on along the minus strand of OX392506.1, from coordinate 17,266,446 downwards.
TAATAATGACATTATGATTTCTCAACTCATCTTGTTCTAGTATGTGAAATGAGAGTAAGGCAAGTGCAAAATATTAACATTTTTAACCCTTTAAAGTTTGATGGCGTGGCGTGAAAGTCGGTGGCGTAGTATGCACGGCAGCACACATTGTCTTTAGGTGTTCTTGGCGTTCAAAGGTTTAAACTGACAGGTGTCTAGACTCTGAGACAAAATAAAACAATGACAACAGAGCAATTTTTTTATTAATTTATTAATGTAACCTGTAGGATCTGCCTGTAAAAGGCATATGTTCATAACACTGGCTCACTCGCCGCCGCACACATAGCAATGTCATGCGTCCACTCTCGCCCTAAACTCGCGTGTAACTAAACGCAGTATTATATGTGACGTGCGCCTGAGACAGTGTATATCTATTTATGTATAGATAGCTACTACCACAAACACTACATAACCATTTTACGCTTCTTTTGTATACATTGACATTTTTTTACGTTTTTATTGAGATATTAAAGCTGTGTTGAGTGAAAGACTTTTACGCTTCTTTTGATTAAACATAAAAAAATATGTATATGATTATGCCGAACGAACACACGAGAGACGAATTATTTGGCTGAAATTATTCTTGACGTCTGTCTCTTACTAAACGTGACCTCAATTTTTCACGTTGTTTAAGATCGCGTGGGAATTTTAATAAAAAAAATAGGATAATTATTTATTGCACTCCTTTATTAATTAATAAAATATATAACTATAGCGACTCCTTAGATTTTTGTTCTGTGATGAGGTGCATTTTGTAGGGACAAAGTTAATAATTCTAATCTAAAATGTGCTATGATTTTACATAGGATTCGTTAATTAATCAATAGAATCTGCGTAAAAAAGAATATTCCGACCTTTTTCTTCATTTTATAGCTGTTATTTCTGCAATTTTTCACTGAAAATTAAGTCATTTTTGAGACCCGTCACGTGTCATGGTCTAAACGAGACTGATCGCCCAACTAATGCGATTTGTGATTTTGCATTAGTTGGGAGGGTGCCATTTTTTCCGTCGGATTGTGTGTCCATGTAATTAATACGTCAATGGTGTAACATTATCAATTATCATATCTCTTCTGAAATATTAAAACTTTTTCTTTTGATTTGGCTGAATGATGACACCCGACGCCATCTTGAAAAAAATATTACAACTAAAAGTAAAACTTTCTTTTTCATTCAAGATTGTTTAAATTATGTGTAAATGACACGTAAGATTTTATAAAATAAGAGTTTTTGAAAGAAAATGATGGATTCTGATGTTACCAGAATAGATTTAACACCGCCCTATATACGAGCCAAGGCAAAAATTGCAAGTGAGAGTATTTTATCCGCAAAATCGAAAGAAAAATTACATTGCCGTCTATGAACATTTTATTGGCTGGAAACGAGAAAAAGAGAATTATTAACAACTTGAATAATACCTAAACTTACCAGCAAAGGCCTTAAATGCAACCCTTCACAATTGCTCTAAAAATTGTAGGTACTTTTAATTTTTATCAGACAGAAATAAATATAATTGCCCCTTTCAATTACTGTTTTAAATTTGTATTATTGCAATTTTTCGCAAATGTATTAAAAAACGTTGTTTGGTACACGTGTGGAAGTGTCATTTTAACTCGTCCCGAGTCTCGACCCTCGCCTTGCGGCTCAGGCCAAGACTCCTCGGGACTCGTTCAAAATGACATACTTTGCACACTTGCATCAAAAACTACTATTATGAAACATGTAATATTTTTTTATTTTATTTGGGTAGTCACTCCACTTTTTTTTATATTGAACCATTAATACAAAGTTGAGGTGGGGTGGTGAGGTTAAAACGTTGGATCGGTAATGCAGAGGTCCGGTCTCTTCCGCCAGGTTACGCATTTTATTTTTTTTCTTTGCATCAATGGTTAAAATTTTATAAGCCCGACAAACCATAATATTGTTCTATGACGTAAACACGTATTATACGTCACTGAACTCGCGACAGTATAACTACGCTAATTAATAATTTTATTAACTGGGGTGCTAAAGCTGATTCTATAACGCAGAACCTAATTTTGCTCCAACTGCATGCCCGTAGAGAGTTTAGGGGATGGACAGAACATTATTATATTCGGTTAGTGAGTTTGTATATTTGTGTCATATATGTCAAAAAAAATTTTTTTTTTATATACCACGGCGGTGGTAAGCACGCATACGGCCCGCCTGGTGGTAGGTAAGCGGTTGCCGCAGCCTATGAACGCATGCAACTCCAGGGGGTTCGCATGCGTGTATAGCCGATCCTGTACACTCCTTTTTACACTCCATACTGTAGTCCCCCGGGAAAGCCTTGGCATTCCATAGCCTGAGCGTTCGCGGTTTATAACTGAATAGAAAAAATTCAAACTCATTGGTGACGATATTGATAACGCAAATTTCGACCATATACTGGGCCCTAATTCGACTAGGCATAATTATATCGCCAATTTAGCAGTATCTTGCTTTTATCGTGATTATGATCATATTTGTCACGTTGACAAATTGAAGTTTTAAATAACATTTAGTTCAAACTAAATTGGATATATAGATATTATATTACTAGCGTAGTTGCAAAAAACATCATTTTCAATTTACCGACATCATTACCGAATTTTTAAGCTTATCAAAAATATAACACGTAATATCCGTTTCTATAAGGAAGAAACGATTACTTCAAATAACTAATGTAGACACACATAGTGATGGTAGTGATTACAAACGTCATTTATTTGATACTCTATCCTAAGAGAACCATGCTTTTACGGGATAAAAAGTAGCCTTTATTTGAAGTCAGCGTAGAAACTATTTCGTTCCGAAATTTCATGCAAATCCGTCCAGTATGAAGAAGAAACAAATACACGACACACATTCAGCATTTCGGTTTTATATTAGTGGGATACCGCCTACCGGAGTCAACGATATGACTGGCATCTGATCAGCTATTCTCCTGATTCAAGCATTATCGTGAACCACAGATAAGGACACCCGCACCCGTACAAATTACACCTAACGCCCACCTTCTACCGATCCCAGCTCATTACTACCACAACCTCTTATGTCAATAGAAAAAAGTGTACAAGAACCAGTTCTCCTCCAACCAATTAGAGTATAATTTTCTAGTCCAGTTTCAAACGTATTTGGAGTGGATAAATTATGGCCAAGTTAAGTCTATTCAAATTACAGAGCACGGGAGGTGCTTCGCTCTATAAATTTTCTCTTAGTTTTATCTGATTCGGGGCCTGAAACTGCATCGGTAACAGGTACTCGATAGATCTTCGGGTGGTCCGTATAACTTAAACGTAGTACGACTATCGTTCTACCTCCTTTTTGTTTAACTTGCTCGGATTACTTTAACATAATCTTTCTCTTTATGCGTGTGATTAAAATTTAATGTACAAATGTATGACAGATATCGCACGCAGAAAGCTATGTGAAATAGACTAAATTCTATGTAGACCCAAGGAAAAATTTACGCAGTCGTTCAAAGCCTTTTTAAAAAGGGTCTAGGCAAATGAACAATGCAAAGATTAACACACAAAGCATAAGCAATAGGAGGTCCCCTAGAGTCGAGGTGGTGGAGTGGTTGACACATTCGACCGGTGTTTCAGAGAAACCGAGTTCGATTCCCGATCTCTTCTGCCAAGTTACACACTGAATTTTTTTTGAGCTTTGATTTTTGTAACAATGGTTCAAACAATTTTCTATTAATAAATACTTTATCAATTGCTTCCTCAGAACGCATACCATAATAATATAAAATGGACACTTATTGAAACTTATCATTGTTATTCTGCCCTCTTTGGTTTTACACCACGTAATATTGGTTACTTTTTTATCGTAACTAAACTTATTAATCGATTCCTAATAGACCACTAAAATAAAACAACAAGGAATTTGAATTTCGGAACAAACAGTAGAAGATATTCGAACACCAATTTCAAAAATTCGCTGTGTCCCTGTTTCGTGTTTCCTGTAAAAGTTACAAACATTTTCTTACTCGCCATTAAAAATCCGATCACGCTAACTTTCTGAAACCGATAGCGATACGAGACTTCAATTAGAAACAAGGATGTATTCCGTACACGTGACAGCCTGAAACTGACCTAGTTCTTAGTTGGAAAGCTTTCTAGACGGCTTTCTTTGCAGGAAATAGCTCAGAGAGGTCCTTTTCAACGACAAACGTTTCCCAGAAAGTTTCATTTCATAGTAGCTACTTTCATTTCAACAAGTTTTGTCCCAGAAGCCATAATTTTAGAAAGGAGATATTATACAGGTAGACAACTTTAATAAAGCACCTTCCATTATATATACCTACTCGTAGTTGTTGCCTGTTCAAAAAGACAACGACATATTTAAAATTTGTTACAATAAAACAAATGCCTATGCCTTCAAGTTAGGTTTGTCATGTTATGTAGTAAAATAATACCAATAACCTAAATAAATAAATAAATTGGGCAAGTGCGAGCCCGACTCGCGCATGAAGGGTTCCGTACCTATACATATATATATAATCTATAACAAGTTTGTTGTATGGGATAAATATTTATTTTATTTTATTTTTAGTATTTGTTGTTATAGCGGCAATAGAAATACATCATCTATGAAAATTTCAACTGTCTAGCTATCACCGTTGTTGAGATACAGCCTGGTGACAGACGGACGGACGGACGGACAGCGAAGTCTCAGTAATAGGGTCCCGTTTTTACCCTTTGGGTACGGAACCCTAAAAATATATGTACAAAGGCTCTAAAGGATTATATTGCGTGATCTCATTAGCTGCGCTCGACACGGCGCTACGCAGCGGCAGGTTCATTTGTTTTAATTGATCAGCAAACATCCCGGAAATGTAACAATCCGATTATGTTTTTCGATTGCGGCGGAAATATTAAACATAAATAACTATATGAGTACGTAATTAAACTTAATCACTGGATTAACGATTCGGTCGGATCAATTAAAATAATCATTAAGAAAATTTAATTGAAATGTAACGTGATTTTCTCTTCGGTTTCCGCGATTCTCATTCATTGGAATAAAATATACACCAATAAAATATAATACATCATCTGTGAAAATTTCAACTGTCTAGACAGTTGAAATTTTCACAGATGATGTATTTCTATTGCCACTATAACAACAAATACTAAAAATAAAATAAAATAAATATTTAAGGGGGGCTCCTATACAACAAACTGGTTATAGATTATGGTACGGAACCCTTCATGCGCGAGTCGAACTCGCACTTGCCCATTTTTAGGGTTCCGTACCCAAAGGGTAAAAACGGGACCCTATTACTGAGACTTCGCCGTCCGTCCGTCCGTCCGTCCGTCCGTCCGTCCGTCCGTCCGTCCGCCCGTCCGTCCGTCTGTCACCAGGCTGTATCTCAACAACGGTGATAGCTAGACAGTTGAAATTTTCACAGATCATGTATTTCTATTGCCGCTATAACAACAAATACTAAAAATAAAATAAAATAAATATTTAAGGGGGGCTCCCATACAACAAACTTGTTATACACTATATATATATGTATAGGTACGGAACCCTTCATGCGCGAGTCGGGCTCGCACTTGCCCAATTTTTTTTATCTACACCCATCTTGTTAAATTACTATAACAAGTTCAGATATAATACTTAGGTAAGGACCTGTACATTGTACTGGTATCCTATCAAGTGATACCTATTTAGGAGTACGCGTAGTAACGCGTATTTTTAAAAGAGGCGCACAATGTCAGAGACGTTCATTTATAAATAACCATTTGGATAGCAAAATAGAAGTTTTTTTTGCTGTCGCCAAAAGTTAAATGACATTTAGTATTTCCTTTTAAAAGCGTGACATCTTTCATACAAAATACACAGATATTTAGATTTTTTGCCGCTACTCTATGTAACAAATGTTTCGCAGCTTATAAACTTCGCTTTATTAGACCTGATGTTCGTAAAACGTAGGCTAACTACACCTCTATTTGTACTACGATATTGCAATTAAAGATATTTTTATGAAATACGCCTGTCTGCGTCGTAATTTGAATATATTATGTTAGGTCGACTCATCTGATTAATATTTGATACTGACGTACAGTCCGTAAATGTTCAACATTGAACGTGTTCGGAAATTGTGAATTTCCCATACGTTCTATCAAATTTCCTAACGTATTTTCCGTTAAATGTTTGAGCAAACAAAACTGAAAATTCGAAATTACATTTCGCACGGAGTGACGTTCGGCTCTGCATTTATTTCATACAGGGTGCTTCTTTTAATTGGGTCAATACGACTGTGGAACATTTTATATCATAGAAGCTAAAAGGATTTTTTATGTCGTGTTTGGATAAAAACAATGTATATTAGCTAAGCGTGAACAGTTCAAAAAAAATGTACGTGTAGAATTTACTTTAATACAAAGTTAAGAATTTGGCACCAACTTTTTACATTTTAGGTTTCATTGTGATGCTTATTTTTTTTTTCTAAATCCGTATTTATTCGTGTCTCGAAAATTTAAAACACTCAAACTAACGAAAATAATTCAAAAAGTGCCTGTAAAAATGTCTTTTGGTTGACATTATCATGATCATGACATTATGCCAATCAAAAGTTTTATATAGTAGTTACGAGTATATTATGTTTGGACACTGGAACCCGACATTTTTCGCATTTACTTTAAGTTTAACAATCCATATTTTGTGAATTGATATAGCAAATAACAAAAACGCAGTCGCGCTGCACTAAAATATTCTTTTGTACCTCTAAATTCAACATGTGCCAATGAACAACAGCGAGAAGCTAACACAGAACAAATTGGTGTTTGATTTTTTAGGAATATTTGATATTTGTACGAAACTATACTCGTACGAGGCAAAGCCCGCACACGCCGGCGTCAAAGTCCCTCGGGTAACTTAGGAAACTATTCCGTGGCAATTTCCCGTCTTTTTTATTTCCCTGTAACTTGTTTCCGCTTACTACAAGTTGTAAGGCTAATTTACATTGATTTCACTATTTCTGTAAAGTTTTAGAACGCTCCTTTGTGGCTTACAATTCTTTCATTAAAGTTAACTTTGTCTCTCCGTGTAGCCGGGCTATAACGGACGCTATTACAATCTCGGCTAGTGTTTGGAAAGGTAATCAAATTAGTCTTTTTACGGCTTTGAATACATCTGTTTTTAGGGTTCTGTACCTCAGTCGACAAGAACGGAATTACTTACGGGATAAAACGAAATTAATCTGTTGTCCGTTTGTCTGTCTGTCAAGATTTTTTTTCTCAGGAAAATATGGTGGTATCAAGTTGAGATTAATATCAATGTAAGTATAAGTAGTATCAATGTGTGCGAAATCCCTTGAAGCAGTGAAAAATCAAATATCTAAGTCAACGTCATAAAAAAAACGTTTATGTTGCATGTGTTGACACTCACAAGGGTATCAAAATCTTCCCGCTGACCTAGAATCATGAAATTTGATATTATCATACATCAAGTACAAAATTAGGAAATAGTCCGAATACCGTGAATTTGTGGTTATATTAACATTAAGTACCTACATATATTTTTTGTGATTACAAACTTATTCGCAGCTGGTAAACTAATACCCGATCTATGTCAATGTATCGGAACAGTATTTTACTTTACGGCAAAGTTAAGATCATCCCTCAATTCAGTTTTCTTTTTCGTTAAAGCTTTCACAGTTTGTACGGAACTCAGTCCCTACACGCGTCTGACTCGCACTTGGCCGTCTTTTTTTGTGTATTTCCAAAAAAATATTTCGAGGTATATTTTAATATGTCACAAATAGGTACGACTATGTCAAAAGAAACTGGTGATATCGGTTCTATTCTTGGACTTAAGCTGTATTCGGCCAAACTTTTATTCCAAAAATAACGATCTCGGATAGTAAAGTAAATTCATTTTTCAAACTCCCCGCCCAGGCTGTGAACTTCGTTCCTCTCGAACTCTCAAACTTTCCATTCCTTCGCACCATACTGGTTTCATGTCTAATTCTTTCGCCGTTCAGGCATGCCGTCTCTGGAATTCACTCCCTCCAGACAAGCCCCAAGCAAGGTAGCTTTCAAGTGTATGCTGCGTAAGCATCTGCTGGAACAAGAGCTCGAATAGTTCATCCATCATCCCATGTTGTAGACTTTCGTATACATTTATATATATATTATATTATGTATATATCTGTTTATATATTATATTATAGTGTGTAAATGTAAGTATAAATGTATTTTTGTATAAACAGTAATATAATATTTTGTATTTACTTGTACTCTAGATCCTCTCTGTACCATCAGATTTCTGATTTGCACCCACTTCTAGTATCTCTGTTTGGCCCTATGGTTGACTGGTAGAGAATGCCATTTGGCATTAAGTCCGCCATTTGTACTGACTTTTGTTTTGTGCAATAAAGTTTAAATAAATAAATAAAATAAATAGTATTCTAAAAACCCCATAATAGTTTAACATTACTATCTGAAGGCGACTTCTACAAGTTAGAATAAGAATAGAATAGAATATTCTTTATTGCACACCTCAACAGAAAATAAATACAAACAAATTACAAGTAACATAGAGGTAATCAACAGGCGGTCTTATCGCTAAAGAGCGATCTCTTCCAGACAACCTTTGGGTAGCGAAATTAAATAAAAACATCAGAAATGAGTAGGCGATGCAAAAGTAATCATGGAATCTGTGGAAAAAAACTACTAAAATAATACATAAATAAATGTACATAAAATACCAAAAAATAAAAAAATATATATGCACAAATAAACCTACTTAAACATACATAACATAGGCATATACATATAAAATAATATCAGTAACGAACCATACTTCATGTCGGTCACAATATCAAAAAAAATTAAGGAAGGGACAAATAATGTTCTTTAAGGAGTGTTTTAAAATTGGCAACGGATTGGCTACGTTTTAAGTCTACAGGCAGAGAGTTCCACAACAAGGTAGCCTGGAAAGTAAAAGAGCTGTTGTAGAATTTAGAGGAGGAAGAGGGGACAGCCAGTAGCAAATTTTGAGAGGATCTTACAGACCGAAGATAACTGAAACGCTCCTTGAGGTAACGGGGAGTTGCAGGGTTGAAAAGTATATTGTAAAGAAGAGAAAGAATGTGAGAGTTACGACGAAAACGGAAAGGAAGCTACTTGAGCTGCGAACGGAAACTGGATACATGGTCATATTTGCGTAACCCGAATATGAACCTGATACAAATATTTTGAATACGCTCAAGTTTATTTAGCTGTTCCTCTGTGAGATCAGGGTAAGCGATATCAGCATAATCCATGATAGGAAGAAGTAAAGTTTGAGCAAGCGCAATTTTGGTGGCGATTGGAAGGAAATTACGGAGTCTTCTCAGAGAACTCACAGCTGCAAACATCTTCCTGCTAACTTGATTTATCTGAGGCACCCAAGATAAGGTCCGATCCATGATAATACCAAGGTTCTTAACTTGGTGTGAAAAAGGTATTAAAACACCATCGAAATAGATCGGTAACAAATTAGTAAAATCAACCCTAGATATTAGTTTAGCACTACCAATTATAATCGCTTGAGTCTTTACAAGATTAACTCTAAAACCAAATCTGTTGCTCCAGGTCTAAAATGTGCTCTAAGTCGTCATTTACTGAACTAATAATAGACGGGAGTTCTCCAACTCCACCCTGCAAGTAAATTTGAAGATCGTCAGCATAAAGGTGATATCGTGAAGAGAGATTATGCGTAATGGAATTAATGAATATTGAAAATAACAAAGGAGACAGCACTCCACCCTGCGGAACACCGGCTAGAACGCTGCTCCAAGAAGATCGGGAATCATCTACCTTTATTCTCTGCCGACAGGTGGTATAACTACGTATACTTTAAATTTTTTAATAATATAAAGCATGAATTAATTTTATAAATACTATCTTCTTCGTAGTCGTGCACTCTTGGCAGGAGTGGTCGTGGTCATGGTTACGTCGATTCTTTCGCCACCGCTTCTCTCGTGATGCGCCGCCATGTAGCCCTATGTTTGGCGGAGTGAGAAATACATATATATAATAATCGAATTAGTGTTAAAAATTTAATAATTATACTTAATCAAATGCATGTATTATATTGTGGTAGAATAAAGGCAAATTTTTTTTATCTGAAGGTAAGCAGTATACTCGGAAAAAGTTTAGTCAAGTACAGCTGTAGTAGATGATCGTAGATTGATTCCGGGAATAACGCTCGCTCTCTGATTATGAAGTCAAAACCCCATATTAGTTAGACATTACAATCGGAGAGTAAGCGTTATTCTTGGAATAAATATTTAGTTGAATCCCGCCTTAGCACCAAGGATAAGTTCTAAAGTTATTCATACTATTAAACCGCTAAAATATCGTAAGACAAAAGCTGAGTTATATGTCCCTCCGTCTGAAAATCTTGAACAACTCAATATGTCTAAGTACTTCGTCGTCGCTCAAATTCGGCAAAGTCACGCTCAGTAAAAGTTCCCTCAGCGGTGCAATAATCTCGAGACCTTGACACAATCACGACCCACGAAATATTTGATGGACTCGCAAGTCTCGCAACCTACAGGGCTAGCATAACTTTTTGCGACTTAGGTCTATCAGAAAAAATCACTAGGTATAAAAATTACGAATTTATAAAATTGAATTGTCGAAGGCTAGTTATGCCGCGATTTCGTCTTGCTCGCACGGTATTGAACGGAAAGTGACAGGTAGTATTTGTGGCGCGACAAAGAGTCGCGTGTCACAGTTATGCTAGACGTGCTAGTGTGGCTCCAAAGTAATGATATAATAATCACGAGAAAGTTTTACAGGAAACTCCTTGGGAAAGGTCACATTTTAATATGGGTACTAAATGGCGATTCTAACGCTAAATAAATGTTGGAGGCTCAGAATCTATTTATAAACATAAATATAAGAGTGTAAATTATTGATAAGATATTTCAGCCTCTATCGATATATAAAGCCTGACCAGAAATATATGAGGATGCGCCATATTACGGAATTTTACTGGAACTAATTTCTTACACTGGCAATGATTTTATGATGGTTTGTCAACAATGTCAGTGTTATTCGTGGTAGTTACTTTAAAAGACGAATATTTAAAAACAACCAAAGAAAATATCGCAAGCCATTCAAAGTTAATTTAATATTATAAATAAAGTATACACGTGTTTACTACACGAAAAACAGTCAGTAATAGAGTGCATTCCATTAAATGATATTAGGAGTTTAACATAGTGGAACTAACAGGTATTTAAACTAATGTCATCATAGTGCGTGCGATTGTTTGCAAAATTGTTGCCATATAAATAGCACCCTCTTGACCATCCTCATATATTTCTAGTCAGGCTTTAATTAATAAGGAGTTTTGACATTACTATCCGAGATTAAGCGTTATTCTTGGAATAAAAGTTTAGTCGTGGAATTAAGAAATGTGTCGTAGTCTAACCTTGACCTTGCTAAAATCCTTATCGATATTTTACCCTCTCCCGTGTTTTACCTATTTAATCCGAGTTTATCAATAAACCCTATCGGTTCTTAGTCGCCGTGCAAATAGGCAGACGACAGTTTAATTAGCGAGGCGGGACGTATTACTCCCCCCTCCTTTCCCTCCGCGCCACCACCCTGCCCTTACCTCCCTCATTCACTAAGGACGAGCTGCATCGACTTCAATGGACCCATTACTTTCAAAATTGCGGTGACAGCTGCCATATCATTCAGAAACGTCAAATGCCTGAGAACCTCAATTTGACGTTTCATAGGAACCTTCGAAGTTTTGTCGTATTAGCTCTCCGTGCAGAGGCCGTCGATAGAACTTTATATTTATCGTGAACAGATGAGATAATTATAATCTACTAGTTTCGCCGCGCGGTATTACCCGGTCATCCCATGGGGACACTACATTATTTTGGGATAAAAAGTAGCCTATGTATTAATCCAGCTACTTCCATTCCGAATTTTATCAAAATTGGTCTTGCCAAACATACACATAAACACACTCACAAACTTCGCCTTTATAATAATCGGTTAGGTTCAATTGGGGTAAGGGACAAAATACGCAAAATGAGTTGAATATACAGTTTTGTTCCGAATTTTCCGCTCTATCGAATGGCGTATATAAAAAAATCTAGCTTGAAAAAGTGTTCCTTACACTACTGATTTCTATGGGTTCAAAATCAAATCTGACCCACAAAAACCATGTATCTGTTTTTTATTTTAATAAAGCAACATGAAATAGGGTAACTACTGCCACCAATCCACTTTGGATAAGGTAAAGGTCTTTCCAATTAAGGAATTACCTTTACATGACTTATTTTTGAAGACAATCTTATGAAACTGGCTTTTACACTAATGCTTTCTTTTTTGCTCATGAATAAATAACACCCATACCTTAAAATGATTGCACGAGCTTTGAAAAAAATGCCCCTTACCCCAATTTGCCATCTTATATTTTTAACAGTGTGAACCTTACACCAATTTAGTTAAGACGATATTTAGGTTTGATCCGATTTATGTTTAGATTCCGTGTCCGTTACGCTAATTTTCTCGCTTTATATACAAACAGATCTAACTTCATATTATTTTAATCTATTGACAATAAAGAAAGTGTTATGTTGCAATAAAAACACCTTCATCAGTTTTATAACCTTTGTTTATACGGGTATCTGTGTAAACTGAATGTTATTTTTTGGCTTTACTAAATCATTGAAACTACTAGCGTAGTTTGACTTATTTACATGCAAACTTTCACGATAAATGAAGGTATTCAAATAAATTTGGTAAGAAAATTTAAAATTTAGTAATTAATCCACCGAGAAATGTAAGTGTCTATTTATGTTATTAGGTATAATTCGTCAGTTCGGCGTCTCTGAACGACAGTAAGTACTGATCTCTTTGTCGACAGCTCGTGATTGTTATACTACCCGTGAAGTGTTTTGTTAAGCGGATAGTTTAAAAAAGTGGGCTAAGATTGTCGAAAAAAGCAATAACCAATGGAATACTGGAGGAGGTATTAACACGTTCTTTATTAAAAGTATTTAATTAACTTTACACATTGTATGTTTAAAAATATCTCAAGGAACATTAGATTGACTTTCCGAGGACTAGCTGAGGAAATTAGGTATATGAGCCCGGATAGTCGAAACTTTATAGATAACGATAGGGTAATCCTACTGAGTTTGGGCTTCTTAAAATCGTCTCGGTACTAGATGAATTGCAAAGGAATATTTTCACTGACAATTAAAAGGCATTCCTAAGTATGACACACTTTAATAGTCATTATCTGAAATTCCGCTACCGATAAGTGTCGAGAAATCAAACGATCTAACTAGAGCTCTTGCTATTCATTGACTGACATTGATGTTGATATTGATTATATTTCATAGCTATAAACAAGAACTTTTCATTTCATTGATATTTTTCAAGTACGTTACTCTTATGGTCATTTTATTATACTCTCATTTGACTCCTTAGGTAACAAGTTTCAAGTTTGACAAGTAGTACATATAATTTATAAAATACCATAATAAATAATAGAATAAGTCGTTTCGTTTCGTTTATGCATGTCGTTCACACAGGTACAAGTCGTATTCTTTCGTTTATGCACGTCGTTCATAAGGATAAAATTGGTGCAAATAAATTGAGTTAGTACCTATGTCTTTAAATACTCGCGAACAAAAGCTAACTACAAAAAAAAACATATTTATAGGGTCAATGCATTAGTTCTTTATTTATAAAATGAAAGCCTAACACTATAGCTTGTATAAAAAATCTTAAAAAGTTCAAGTTCTAAATATCTACTATTGAAAAATAGTTTTTTGTCTCTTCTTAAAAGTGCCGTTTTTTAGTTATCCCTTATTAACTGGAGGCACTGAATTGTGTGCAACTACTATTTTATCTAACAGGACTCCTAAAAAAGTACAAATGTGTTTAAAATGATTATTTCTGAATTGTATTTAATTTTATAACTTTTATCGTTCAACACAAGCCCTAAACTTTTAATAATTTTACTGTATAAATTGCATTGGTTGTTTATTTCAGTATTCGATCATAGAGGCTGAGAAATAATTAATTTGATTATAATAAAAAAATACTTAATCATAAATTAAAATGTGGGTTATTCCACTCGATAGAAACGTTACGTGTAAAGATACAAATATTGCATGTAACGGACACTCAAAAAATGCTCACACGGTTTCAATACATTTATATACCTCTTACATTAATGTTTTAAAGGTTTCCGGTGTTAAGATACGCCTTACGTCAAAGGTATGGGGGGTCAAAATGTAGCCGAAAAAACCTCACGTGATTTGTGCACAAGCCCTAATGCGAGCCGGCAACAACCCTGCTTAAACGCTCTCGACCGCCGACGGGTCTTTCTCGACGTGCGTGCTTGCTTCGCTAACAGCAGGACTAGCATATCTTGCCGTGACTTCGGTTGTCGCACGACTTCTCATCACCTGTCTTACTCGCACGGTATTGAAAGGATAGTGACAGAGTCGCGTAGGTATCACAGTTATGCTGGACTTGCCGATGTAAATTCGAGAAATAGACGTTGTTTACCTCACCTGTTTCAAAACCCCTCGGTCTCCCTCTACCCTCTTCTTGAAGGTTTGAACGTCATATTGGTTCGAAAGTACCGTCAGTAACAGTTCATACCACAGTTTAGCTGAGCGACGCAGAAATATTTCTGAATGAGATTTCAAGTCAATAACTGTAACAAAATATTACCGATCCTTACAATATGTTGTACCTATACCTAATTTTCTTTTTAAATTGCAAGTAAAAACTAAAATGTTTTACGTAATACGACATCGTCGCCTAGTGCAAAAGGGTCATTGTCAGTTCAAAATAGAAAAGTCGTCTCTTCGGTTGCCAATAGTTAACAGCGTTGCATAGAAGTTATGTTTTTAACACGCAAGCCCATAGAAAGAGAAACGTCGTTTATGCTAATATAATAAGGCCTCCCTGAATAAGCTGGAACGCATGCTAAACAATCGTATCAGGTTTGTTTTTGGCCTTCGTAAGTATGACCACATCTCGGAGTTTCGCCGTCAATTAAACTGGCTTCCTGTACGTGAACGTAGATCTCAAAGAATTCTCTGCACTCTCTTTTCGATCTTATTTGATCCAACCACTCCCGATTATCTACAATCCAAATTTCAATTTTTGACTGCTCGCCCTGGTTGCACTTTCCGTACTTCTCGTAGACTTAAGCTAGTAGTCCCCCTTCACCGCTCCGGTTTCATGTCCAATTCTTTCACGGTTCAGGCAATACGCCTCTGGAACGCTCTCCCACTCAACATCAGGCAAGCTCAGAGCAAGGTCTCCTTCAAGCGCATGTTGCGCAAGCATCTTTTGGACAGTCTCTCTTTCTAACTGTCTCCGAAATATTTTACTTTGGGTACATAATATATGTATGTAAGTATATCATATAAAGTATTCGTTTAAGTTTATGGTAATTAATTAATTATATATACATTCTTATATATATCTTTTGGTAATTGATTTGTGTTGTATTACTGTTTGTCTGTAACCTTTGATCCTGCACTGACTGGTAAAGAATACCTAAGGGCATTAAGTCCGCCATTTGTACTTTTTTTTTTGTATTGTGCAATAAAGTTTAAATAAATAAATAAATGATAATATAATTTTGATAGGAAAACTAGGCCTAAAGTCCTTAACTTTGTACATGTCCACCGAAAAGACGCGACTAAATCAGACAATGATCCAATATCATCTTTCTTTAATTGAAAGTTTTATAGAGAACGAATTTCGTGCTTGGTTGACTAGTTTTCAGTAGCAAACCATTAGTGATTAAGGTCAAACGCGTTCAACTTATCGTATAGCGCTATAAAACGTGTTTAACGGCTGTGAAGTTTTCAAATTAGACTATACTTTTATAGGTCATCAGCGAAACACACCATAATTATGTTGTTCCGTGTATCTTGTGATCGAATTAAAAACTATACCGCCTGAACGTATTCACCTGCACATATACTGAACTTGCCAATATTGCGTTTATATCGTTAGAACATAGACTGACTAGGGATAATTTAAGCGTGTTTTCCCATGATATTTTCTAAAGCGCTGGTAGATTTTAACACGCTTTAATTAGGTTCATTTGTAACTAAGTTACTTAGTTTGTAACAAACAATGTAATCAAATCTTGCAAGTGAATTTTAACCTACTTTTAAATTTTCGTATCGAAATTAAACTGTGAATTTTAACCTACTTTTAAATTTTCGTATCGAAATTAAACTTTGCACACGCACAGTTCGTTTAGTTCACATGACGGTACAATAAGTTGGTATCTTGCAGCTGTTCTGATGATGAAGGCGGAAGGTAGCCATAAGAACTCCTTAACAGTACAAGATAAACATATATTTATTGGTCTTGATGATCAATTAACTTTTGTTTAGGAAAATACAGTTGGCAATAAAAGTGTGTGTCAAATAAAATATTCACAAAAACTTTTTTACTGCTTTGTAAATGCTGGGACCTATTTTCTAACTAATTTTCATTTTTAAGAAATTTAACATCTCTTGCATATATCGGTATAATTTCTTTTTCCAGTTACAGTCACTAAAAGCACTGAAAGAGCAAAAACGTTCCCCGAAAAAAGCTTTACGGAAATAGGTTCTCAATACTGCTGTATTTTGATTTGATATTAAAATAATAAAGTTATGTATAAGGTTTGACATTCAAACCTACGCACGTTACTTCATCAATACTTAATCCATACTTAATATTATAAATGCGAAAGTGTGTCTGTCTGTCTGTCTGTCTGTCTGTTACTTCTTCACGCTTAAACCGCTGAATCGATTTTGATGAAATTTGGCATGAAGATAGTTTAAGATCCGAGGAAGGACATAGGATAGTTTTCATCCTGGAAATTATCCCTAAAAAGATTGAAAAGTGAGTAAGTAATTCATGATGACATTGATGACCCTGTCGGAAATGTAATCATTAGACCAAAAGCAAAATTGCTCTTACATTTGCTTAGGCGCTTTAAATAACCCCTTTTATTAATTAAGGTGATTAGGTGGATATCTATCGCGTTGTACGAGGTTGCTTCCATACTTCCAAGTTCCACGCGGACGTAGTCGCGGGCAAAAGCTAGTATTATAAATGCGAAAGTGTGTCTGTCTGTCTGTTACCTCTTCACGCTTAAACCGCTGAATCGATTTTGATGAAATTTGACATGGATATACTTTAAGATCCGAGGAAGGACATAGGATAGTTTTCATCCTGGAAATTGTCCCTAAAAAGATTGAAAAGCGAGTAAGTAATTCATGATGACATTGATGACCCTGTAGGAAATGTAATGATTAGACCAAAAGCACAATTGCTCTTGCATTTGTTTAGGCGCTTTTAATAATCCTTTTTTATTAATTAAGGTGATAAGGTAAATATCTATCGTGTTGTACGCGGTTGCTTCCATACTTCCAAGTTCTACGTGGACGTAGTTGCGGGCAAAAGCTAGTTAATAATAATTTCACGGTTGGGAATAATTGCTGGGGCTCTTTTGATTGGTCCTTTTAACGAGTGACCTTTGCCCATTCACAAACGATTCAGACCCAAATCCTTCCACGTACATGGTGCCAATGAAGTATTTGTGCATTTCATTACCTCCCGCCCTCCCCCTTGACCCCTCCGCTTCCCTCACCGAGGACCCTTTTGGGGGGTTAATGAGCATCTATTTCTGGATATTTTGAACCAATTAATAACAGGAGACTGAACTCTTTCAGTACTGTCACGTACCGTATGTACGAGTACACAACATTTTTGACAAAGTGCGAGTAGATGAAATAAATTATGGTTGGCTTGAGCCAGACACATCACTCAGTGTTCTGTAGTATCATTGTGAATTATAATTTTTAATTTTTTATAATAGGGAACACCGAATTAAGATTTTTCATAAATTCGAAAGCGATTCCCCGCTAATCAAACGTTATTGTTATAGATTTGTAATATAACAAAACATAATGAGGTTGGGCTTGTATGATATCCCAAAGGAAAAAACGGAGTGATTCGGAATTATCAAAATTTGATAATTCCGAATAGCACCGTATATATTAAAAATATTTCAAATTAAATAGGCAGATGACAGTGGATTTGTGGACACTAGTATTGGTATTGGCAATGGTAATGTAATAGTAATGTAAATGCAATTCAATGGTAATGGTAACGGCAAAGTAATGGTAAGGTAATGGTAATGGAATTGGTAATGGTAATTGTAATGGAAATGGTAATTGTGATGGTGATGGTGATGGTGATGGTGATGGTGATGGTGATGGTGATGGTGATGATGATGGTGATGGTGATGGTGATGGTGATGGTGATGGTGATGGTGATGGTGATGGTGATGGTGATGGTGATGGTGATGGTGATGGTGATGGTGATGGTGATGGTGATGGTGATGGTGATGGTGATGGTGATGGTGATGGTGATGGTGATGGTGATGGTGATGGTGATGGTGATGGTGATGGTGATGGTGATGGTGATGGTGATTGTGATGGTGATGGTGATGGTGATGGTGATGGTGATGGTGATGGTGATGGTGATGGTGATGGTGATGGTGATGGTGATGGTGATGGTGATGGTGATGGTGATGGTGATGGTGATGGTGATGGTGATGGTGATGGTGATGGTGATGGTGATGGTAATGGTAATGTTAATGGTATTGGAACTCAATAAATTGTTCAACTCCACGGCGCGGGCTATAGTTACCCTAGAACACAAGTTGAGCGAGGTTTCTTTGATACAAGAATAAACATAGGTCATCCATTGTTGAAGGCTAAGGCCTTATTCCTTTTAAAAGCTCATTGTTTTAGACACTTCGCTATGATCGAACATGTTTCTTAACATATCATTGATGTTACTACCTAGAACAGGGCTATTGGGATTTATTGGTAGGTATATATTAGAAACCTACAGTTTGAATTTCTCATTGATAATTTTTGATTCAAAAACTACTCAAAATTGACTAAATTCACACGGAAAATTCGTTTTTTTCAACTTATTTTTGACTGCACGCAATAAAAGCATGAAATAGCTATGTTACTACCTAGAACTCGGGGAAAAGTATTATTCACTTCAAAAACTTTGTTGTCAAAATTGACTAAATTCACACGGAAAGTTCGTTTTTTTCAACTTATTTTTGACTGCACGCAATAAAAGCATGAAATAGCTACGTTACTACCTAGAACTCGGGGAAAAGTATTATTCACTTCAAAAACTTTGTTGGAATTATCAATATATTTGCCATAATATAAGGTAAGGTAATAATTCACCAGTAAATCATATTTTCACTATGAAATATTTCTCAAAAAACTTAAAAAAAAACCGTCTATTAAAGTTATAGATTCGAAAGATTCTCTCAAATGGATCTAAATCTAGAATTAGATCCATTTGAATTATCCATTTCTATTAAGCGTGCCTAATGATTCCCTCATATTTCGTAGAGCTCGGGTCGTAGCCTCGTAGCGAGATGAATGGCCGCCCACACGCTACGCCTACGCGCTACGCGGCTACGATCAAGTGCTACGACCCGCGGCCTCCCTCCCCACTCCCCGTACCCTTCCCAAGTACATGATTCATTCGATTACAGTCTGGAATTCATAAGAAAACCAATCAATTGGAAAAGGTTATTTTAACAGGGATTGTTAAAACTTAATCGAAACTTAATGAACGAAGAAAATTTTGTGGAAACTTATTTATAGCTTAAGGCTTTTTATTCGCACATAGCGTGATGATAATAGTATTCCAAGTTGCACCAAACCTCGCTAATTAAGTTTAAATTAACCTCCAACAACACTTTTCGTAAAAGTAGAAATTATGTAGTTGTTGCAAAGTTTCATAATTACCATTATAACACGAAACACGCACGTATTTCTCCACGGTAGTTATTGAACTGATTATGTTTTTAGTAGACTATATAATTGCATGTGTTGTAATCTCGTTGAGTCTAAAAAATAATATATTTATTTGTAACCCCTTAAAAATTGGGATTATTAAGGAATAGAGGATATGTGCAGAGACTATGCTCGTTCCGAATCAATGATAAATTGATAAGTAAACCAAAACTACAACTGCTATGGGATGGGACTAAATTAATATTAATGTAGGTAAACCGACTATAACGTCCAGAGACAGAGACAGAGAGAGAGAGGATATGTGCAGAGACTATGCTCGTTCCGAATCAATGATAAATTGATAAGTAAACCAAAACTACAACTGCTATGGGATGGGACTAAATTAATATTAATGTAGGTAAACCGACTATAACGTCAACAGGCCCTAATATATCATTGGCTAAAATTTCACATATCAAACGGTTAATTTTTCAAGCCGGCCAGTATATTATGATTATGACATTTCTTTCCCATAGAGATGACATTTTGCTAGAGAAAGTCCGATTAAATGGTATTTTTTGAGCTTAGCTCAAAAAACAAAAATCAAAAACCATCCCTGATGATTAACGTGATGTATGAAGTTGTTTAACATTAAAAAAAACTGTATACATATCGAACTTATTAAGAAAATTTCGCAGGAACCGCTTGAGCTTATTTATAATTGTCATTAGTCATAATTTTCGCAGTCACAATATAGGTACAGCGTGTATATTTGATATAACCGCAAACTTTATGGGAGTATGCACTTTATCACTACATAGTATAAAACAAAGTCGATTTCTCTGTCCCTATGTCCCTTTGTATGCTTAAATCTTCAAAACTACGCAACGGATTTTGATGCGGTTTTTTTTAATAGATAGAGTGATTCAAGAGGAAGGTTTATATGTATAAAACATGCATAATTTATCAGCATTGTACCCGTGCGATGTACTTATATGATGGAAATGTATGAACGCTCCCCTGCTCTTATTTAATAGCAACAATGATCACGCCCTCACCTGACGTTATGACATTCCATAAGGAGTATAAGGACTGTCGCTATATAATCTTGCCATGTCATTGTGTGCTCTGTAATGTTTCTTTTGTTTTAATAATCACTATCACTATCATCACTACATAGTATAAAACAAAGTCGATTTCTCTGTCCCTATGTCCCTTTGTATGCTTAAATCTTTAAAACTACGCAACGGATTTTGATGCGGTTTTTTTTAATAGATAGAGTGATTCAAGGGGAAGGTTTATTTGTATAATACATGCATAATTTATCAGCATTGCACCCGTGCGATGTACCTATATGATGGAAATGCATGAACGCTACCCCCTGCTCTTATTTAATAGCAACAATGATCACGCCCTCACCTGAAGTTATGACATTCCATAAGGACTGTCTCTGCGCTATATAACCTTGCCATGTCATTGTGTGCTCTGTAAGGTTTCTTTTGTTTTAATAATTATATTTGAAGAAAGTTAATTTCTTTTGTTTAATTTATCAGGTTATGGGCCCAGCCCTACCTGTAAAAGTTATGAAGTCAATTTGTGCAGTTTTAAAATAGTAACGAAAATAATTTGTTAACTTAACCTCAAAGTTAGTTCGGTCGCCGGATTTTCTTTCAGCTTACGTATAATAAAGTATAAATAATGGGATCAAGCAATCATACGATGACAATTGAAAAGCTCACTGGCCGTGACAACTGGACAAGCTGGAGTTTTGCCGTCAAAGCTTACCTACAACATGAGGACTTGTGGGAATGTGTGGAAAATGAAACAACAGACTCAAAGAAGGATCTTAAAACGAAATCAAAGCTTATACTCTTAGTGGACCCTATGCTATATGTTCACATACAAGAGGCAAAAACAGCGAAAGAGGTTTGGAACAATTTATTACATGCATTTCAAGACTCAGGTTTACTCCGTAAAGTCGGTTTATTGAAAGACTTAATAAATACTGAGGTTAGAAATAAGAAAGATAATAATGGTTTTATAGCAGCCTTTTCAGCCATGCAGGTGAATGATACAATGAACTGGTACGTGGACTCTGGCGCATCAACCCACATGACGATGCACCGGGAATGGTTGGTGAATGAGACAGCTCCACCTGTTAACCACATAAGAATAGCTGACAACAAGATGCTACATGTCGAAAGCTGTGGTGATGTTATAATACAAGTACCCAATAAGACTGGCAGTGAAGCAATCCAAGTGAGAAATGTTCTATTTATACCAGAATTATCCACAGCTGTCTGTGAGTAAGATAATTAAAGCAGGCTGTAAAGTAGAATTTAATGTTGATGGCTGTCAGATAAAAAATCAAAATGGGCAAATGGTAGTAAGCGCTACACTGATAAATGATACCTACAGACTTAAAGCTTATAATAACGAGAACCGAGCGATGGCAGCTTCTACAGAGACTGATACCTACTTGTGGCATCAAAAAATGGCACATTTTGATGTTGATAAAATGCCAAACTGTACTACCGGCGTGAAATTGTCACCGCAATCAGAAAGTTGTGTATGTGTTACATGTTTAGAAGGAAAACAAACCAGGAAACCTTTTCCAAGTAATGGCTCCCGGGCAAAAGAATTGCTAGAGGTCATACACAGTGATGTATGTGGTCCGCTACAAACCACATCAATTGGAGGTTCAAGGTATTTCACAGTTTTTATTGATGACTATTCACGTAAAGTCTTTGTGTATTTTATGAAAAGCAAAGCGGAGGTATTTAATAAATTTATGGAATTAAAAATTCGAGTAGAAAATGAACTGAATAAAAAGATAAAAGTATTTCGAAGTGATAATGGGAAGGAATATGTCAATAAAACTTTGATGATTATTTAAATAAAAATGGTATATTGCACCAAACTTCAAATCGCTTTCTCTGTCCCTATGTCCCTTTGTATGCTTAAATCTTTAAAACTACGCAACGGATTTTGATGCGGTTTTTTTTTTATAGATAGAGTGATTCAAGAGGAAGGTTTATATGTATAATACATGTCAGCATTGCACCCGTGCGAAGCCGGGGCGGGTCGCTAGTTAATAATATATTGATCCGTAAATTATTAAAAAAATCTAACTTTTTTTTTCAATATAAAATAATTCAGCACGCAATGTATTTGTTTGTTGAAACTTAACATATCGGAGTGTGACAACTGTCACTAGCAATAACTGCGCCATACATTGCTGTTCAGAAAATTTTCAAAAATTAATTAGGTACGCCATGGCAGTTAACGCTAAATTAATAATTATTATAAATATCAGATTATAGCACTAAAATCTCCATCTGGCTATAATTTAATGGAATTTAAAATAACTAAAAATAACTTTGAAAAACTTAACTTAATTAATTAATAGAAGTTAAAATAACCTTTAAAACTTAACTTCCTTTAGAATAAACTTTTCAAATGTTTAGAACTTTATTTGAACCTAATTTTGAGTTTGATGGGACTATGAGGCTGTCTAACTCCTAAGGATCTGTCAGCCTGTAGCTGAACTGATGAGTGTGTACCTGGGCATAGCCACATTCCCCATGTCACCGGATTGTGAGCACACTGCGAGGCAAGGAGACAACTTTAGTTCAGGTACAGCAACCTGCGTGACTCGAGGTGGGTGCTTAGTCTCCATATTTTGTAGTGAATTATGATTTAAATTGATGTAGTAATTTATGATGGCAGTACAAATGTTTCAGCATATGTAATTTTTGAACTCAAGTGTTTACGCCTAGCTATATCGACTGAGCATTTAATATATACATACAGGTGTAGTAATTTTAAGGAACTGAGAGTTTACTATAGATAAGTAAGTTGTATATGACAACACAGACTTCTGTGTGAGTAAAATTTGGATAGTAAAAGAATAAATTATTTGTCATACCAAAGTAACATATTTTCCTTGATATCCTTTATAGATCCCCTGAATCTTTCTAAAAGGCACTGATTTTTTTATACACCTGTAGTTTATTTATTGTTTGTTTGTGAGACAGGTTTAATTTTTGGTTTTATCTCACAATATTTTGAGGAATTCGTTATTCCTCTTTTTGAGACGTGGGACCTTAGCCGAGCAGGTTCACCACGTTTCAAATGGCTGTATATACGCGATTGTCACAGCGCCTTTTACTGGCCACATACCCTACTTGTACAGCGAGATCGCCCTCCCCTCCATTGACGTCACAGATTTACATACGCACATAATTTACATTAACAACTTGGGTCCAAGCGACGCATAAATTATTTTCGAATGGTGTAGTTGAGAAATTACGGTCAAAACACAATTGAGCGTTAAATCAAAGTACAAGTACTTTGTTTAAAACAGAAATCAATAGGTATGCCGAATCATATTACTAAATAGATACTAAATAAATAAAATAAAATGAAATATCGGACAACCTCACACAAATCGATCTGGTCCCAAATTAAGCTCAAGAAGGATTGTGTTATGGGTACTACACGACGATATACGTACTTATATAGATAAAGATATACTTAAATACATAGAACAACCATGACTCAAGCACAAATATTCGAGTTCATCACACAAATTTTTGCCCCGGCCGGGATTCGAACCTGGGGCCGCCGGCTCAGTAGGCAGGTGTCTACAAACCGAGCCAAACGCGTCGTCAAACACACATGAATAGTACGAATTTTGAGTTGAACTCTATTTATAAATTAAAAAGAGGATTGACAAGTGGCAGGTTACAGTGTGAAAAGTTACCTAGTTGTTTGGGTATTTTATGCATTACATTTGTTAGTCTGTTTGCCATGGTCCACTGGCCACGTAGTCTGAAATAAAGAATTCCAATTTCATAACGATTTTTCTTTGCGTTTATATTCTAGTGAACATTTTCCGGTCACTGTTATATTCTTATTCATTTTCTCATAGCGTCTTAAAGTAGTTAATAGTAATATATAAGTCGGGTACATATAAAAAAAAACCGAATGAAAATACCGCTCCAGAATTCTGTCTACTGGATGAATTAGATAAAACGATGATTTTCCTTCCTACTTATATACTCACCACTTTGGTTTCTCTAATAACTTTATTTCATACATCCATACTAATTTTAAATGCGAAAGTGTGTCAGTCTGTCTGTTACCTCTTCACGCTTAAACCGCTGAATCGATTTTGATGAAATTTGGCATGGAGATAGTTTAAGATCCGAGGAAGGACATAGTATCCCTAAAAAGATTGAAAAGTGAGTAAGTAATTCATGATGACATTGATGACCCTGTAGGAAATGTAATGATTAGACCAAAAACCAAAAACACAATTGCTCATACATTTGCTTAGGCGCTTTTAATAATCGCTTTTATTAATTAAGGTGATTAGGTGGATATCTATCGTGTTGTACGAGGTTACTTCCATACTTCCAAGTTCCACGCGGACGTAGTCGCGGGTAAAAGCTAGTATTATATAATCATTCCTGTTGTGCGGAGACATTTCCGTTAGTGAGTTTGTAGTCCCACAGAAAATCCAACTCACTGTTAGTGAGGGCTAAACAGCGCTGATACAGTTCCAGCCATGCTTAAAAAACTATTTCATATACCTACTGCTTCCTAAAAAAAAACTTCTTAAAAAAAGACCAACAATGACGTTGGTCTTTTTTAAGAAGTTTGAAGCAATGATCCATGACAACGTACCTAACGTGGAATTGAGCATTTTTCAAAAAGTTTGTACACAATTAAGATGTCAATTAATTTTCAATTATAATTATCTTAGGTATGTACCAATTTTTTTTGTGATTTCTAATAGATTGATTTCAGATTTTACATATCTAAAAAAGTATAAGCATAACATAACTTAATTATCAAACATCAAATTACTGAAATAATTGGTAACAAAATAGGAAAATTATATTGAACTTTAATTGAAGTCTTTATTTTGTGCAAACTTTTTGAGAAATGCTCCATTATTTCGTAGCCCTTATTCACCAACATTCCTTTAACCTCCATTACTCGCGATTCTGTTTCACACAATGTGTCTTATAATTAAAGTTTATAGTGATTAAAGACCCGAAACTTTGTAATGAAACGTCTTAATCAACGTGTTAATCCAAATTAATTTACACCCCAAATGAGATCAATGTCAAAAGAACTGCAGTTCATTGTCATTTGTTTGTTGAACAGGATTGCTAATCGTAACCTACATTTAAACACAGAATATAACAAACACTACAGAAGGTCCTCTCTTACGAAGTTTGCAAAAAACGCGTATGACTAGGTTTTAATGGTTGTTTATAAATTATGACGTAAAATCGTCAGTCATGGGGCATGGTGACGCAACCGTGCGCTCGTTTACGACTGACTGGCAATGCACGCCGAACAAAAGTGGAAGGTGGAGCTGGTGCACTGGTCTCTCTCTCTTGCACCCGCTGATCTAAGCTATTACCGCAGTTTGTGGCTCGTGTTGAGCACATTTTATTTTAATGGAATATGTATATTGATAAATCGCGACAGTTTGCCGCGCGTACTTTCAATGATGCTGGTAGTCTGGAGTTACTTTGATCTAGGGCTGACATTAATAATTTATTTAAAGTTTTAAAGCAAATGTTATTTAGTTATTCTTATATTATAGTGATTTGTAAGGTATTAAATTTGAATTGAAACCTCAGTGGTATACCAATAAAAAAATAGTCACGCTGCGTCGCTCGAGGCCAAGAACGTTGCATAATTTATTATCCAAACGATCTCCGAATTTAAACGAAGAAAGGCGAATGGCAGAGTCGAGCACCCAAATGGCCACTTGACCGTAGGCTGCTAGCGTGGCTCGCATTGCGTAGTGAGCGTATTTTACTCTAAGCACGCAGTCAGCGGAGTCAACTTAATTCAACGATGCAATATCTCGCGTCCGCGGCAAGAAGTTCTGATCTAAGTACGGTTTTAACCCAGCAGACAGCGATCCAACTTAGCTCAACGGTGCAATATCTCGCGTCCGCAGCAAGAAGGCGCGTGCAAAGGTCGGTTTTAACCAAACTAACGGTTTTAACCAAAGATACAGCGATCCAACTTAGCTCAACGGTACAATATCTCGTATCCGCGGCAAGAAGGTGCGTACAGAGGTGCACAATTAGGCTGTCTTGCTCTAAGCACAATTTTCACCAAGCAGCCAGCGGTCCAACTTCGTTCAACGGTGCAATATCTCGCGTCCGCAGCAAGAAGGCGCGTGCAAAGGTCAGGCGAATCATCAATCTTGTCAGATTTACGGCTCCGACGTCTAGTTTATCTTGCGACCCTGCCCGGATTACTCCCGCCTACGCCTACCTAAACACATAATATGTAAATTACAAAAAACCGCCGGTTGAGTTGAGGCTACTTCAACGTTTTTACAAGCTCTTATATAGAATACAAGATGGTTACTTCTGATAATATTCCGTTTTTGTAGCTGACACCGTTTTATAAATGATATAATCGCATTTGTAGTAAATATGATAAGATGTTGACGCAAGTAAATGGAAATGTCTTATTTTTACTATTGTAGACTATATTTATTTTCATGCTTAACAAAGGCTATAATTTTATTTCGGTCTAATTCTAATTTTAAAATATGGCTTCCATCAAAGTTAATGATGATCTCGCCAATTTCGAGTTTGCTCGTAGAGCATGCCGTTGTTCGGTGAGGTTTTGCTTTTGTAAAGTGATAGCTATTTACAAAAAACCACGCGGACTATCGGGCCTTGACCCAGGAAGGGCTATAAACGCTTCAAGTAGAATTCTTCATTATCTATTCACTCATACGTTAGATCACTGCACAATACGCTATCAATACTACACATTGAATAACAAAAATGAATAAATAACGAACAACAAAACTTAAACGCATGCGGCCATCTTGAGTCACGGACCGGAAGCCTTTATTTCGGTCACTAAGCTACTTAAAAAAGGAGGAGGTTCCCAGTTCGTCGGGAATCAGTTTTTTTTTGACGTACATAATGTGAATTTAATAAACTAGTGTATATTTAGTTACTTAAGCACTTGTTAATTAATAAAATGATTCTAGGTATACTTCCTTACTCCAATAGAATAACACGAACCAAAAAAAAAGGCTTTCTTTAAAATCGTTTACGTTCGTATCCAATATACGCAAAAACTTTTACACCAACTTCATATAAGCATGCAATCTTTTAAAAGCAATCAGAAAACCACGACACGGGGCCGGAACTAAATAAAAAGATTGTAAAAGAGTTCCACAACTCACGAGTCATGCGTACGACGTGACATTGCAAAACAAGATAACTGGAGATATATTTTCCCCGCGAATCTTTTGCCCGAAAGCGGTGAAAAATATTTACCTTCCATTTCTGGGACACCGAGACTGTCACAAATACTGGCGAAGTTCAAAGGTCAACATTAACGCGATCGGAGCGGGGATTTCTATAGCTTACGTTGTCCCCGAAATTTAACGGTTAACAGATATTTGAATTTGGAATTCGAACGATAATGCTGGCTTAAAACGGTTTGAATATAGAACTAGTACTGGTTGAATACGGAATGATTTTAGTCGATATTTTTTTTTTATATAACTGCTATAGCTGAAACATTCGGATATTGGAACAAGAAACTAGGTATCATTAGTTTTTGCACTTAACTCGAAGGAGGTAATTAATTGAATGAAAACTACTTTGGAACAAAGAGCATTTTGCTACTTAATTTTATGATTTTAATGCAAAAGTATTTTTACTGGTAGTTTCGGCTTACATTCGCTTCATTTCCCTCGCTTTGATTTTTGCAAATAGTTATTTGAGTTAGGTATAATCTACTAATTGAAACTTACACTATTATTATACATTGTGAAATTAAAATCTGGAATCATCGCGTACAAATATGTGGTATTGCACAAATGAAAAGTAAATCACACAAAAGGCGGGCTTAACGCCAATGGGCATTCACTACCAGTCAACCAAAGACAAAGCAGATAAGTTGTAGTGCAACTAACTTAAACAGATCTTAATAGATTCCCATACTTATGTTTATAATAGATAACTAGAAAAGCTAATTAATCAGACGCGCTAAGATTTCTCTATTCCGCTTGTGAATCGAATAAATATGATGTAATTCTAGCCCCGTCGCGGCCATGGTGTCGGAACGACGGACGGACGTCGAGTCGGAAAATAACAGGGACCTAGGGGGGTATTCGATCAATTTTAGAGATATAATGGAGATCTCTCATTTTCATCGCCATCCGTCACTTTTGACGTGTGCCTACTTGACAAGTGGCGATATCGCAACTTCGTCAATTCGGACGCGCAAAATGTTCGTTTCCTTTGTATGTGACGGCATAAATAACAGGCGCATACTTTAAATTGACCGCATAGTACGTGAAATTGGTCCGTTACGTTTCGTTCAAAACAGAAATTTATATACATGAATAACATTTTTGACAATCATTATCGCCTTCGTATTTCCAAAATTGAGATGAGATATGTCACTTTCAAGCTCATCGCATTTAAATGACAGTTCAATGGCGATATAACTGTTATCTAATGGAGATTTGACGTTTGCAGATATCTCCAACGGCATTCTCGAATTGGGCCCCTGATTCGAGATTGACATTTGAGTGATCGCCAAACGTCAAATCTCTATTAGATAACAGTTATATCGCCATTGAACTGTCATTTAAATGTGATGAGCTTAAAAGTGACATATCTCATCTCAATTTTGGAAATACGAAGGCGATAATGATTGTGAAAAATGTTATTCATGTATATAAATTTCTGTTTTGAACGAAACGTAACGGACTAATTTCACGTACTACGCGGTCAATTTAAAGTATGCGCCTGTTATTTATGCCGTCACATACAAAGGAAACGAAAATTTTGCGCGTCCGAATTGACGAAGTTGCGATGTTCTAGGGATATCGCCACTTGTCAAGTAGCACACGTCAAAAGTGACGGATGGCGATGAAAAGGAGAGATCTTCATTATATCCCTAAAATTGGTCGAATACCCCCCCAGGTAATTTAAATAGATCATATTTATAGGCGATGTTCTGTTTTTGTTATGACAATCTATCAGTTAATATTTGTATTATGTGATATGATTAAAGCCTAATTAAAGTAGGTACGTGTTTTGTGAGTTTTATTAACTGTTATTTCAAACATTCAGATTCAGATATACCTACGAATCGAATAATTAATTGATTTACATTTGTATTTGGTTTACGAGTAAATATCGATTTATTGTGCCTGTGCTGAATATCCATGTTTTATCAGAGTCATGTAACGGGTGTCATAATAACTTTGCGCTAAACACTTTTGTCCCGAAATAAACATTCCATAATATAATATGATCTAACACTCTTAACTCCTAATCTATGTCCTAATATCGAATATCCTAAAATATAAAAGAAGTAATTTTTATTATAACACTTTCTTTTCTCACACTTCACTTACATAACTAAAACTAAATATAACGGGGTTTAATTGTAAGTAATTTTGGATTTACCTAATAGATTTTATGGCATATAATAGAATAGAATAGAATACTCTTTTTTCAAACATGCAATGAAATGTTGTCATAACGTTTCGGGCGGAACAACCGAAGAACTTTCGAGAGAACTGTAAAGGTATTTTCTTTTTAAAACATGGCTTCTGTGAATTAAATTTTTTGAGTGGTGGATTTTTTGAAGTGGTGTAATTTTTTATTTCATTGCATATGTTTGAGAAAAGCACTATACATGCCTAGCCAGTAGCCGTAAAAAGGGCTTGCCTGCTTCGAATCACTATCCGTCTATACCTACTCACCCGGCAAGCCCTTCTTTCTCGGCGTTTGCAGTAATGTACTATTATTGCACACCTCAAGAAGAGAGAAATACAAAGAAAGATAACACTTAGCATTACAATAGAGGTAAACAATAGGCGATAATGTCGTGTTCTAAGTCTGAGATAGAACCGAATCTGGCAACCCCGAGCCCACGTGGTCTTGTCTGTCCTACGTAGGTAGGTACATAATAAGTCGAGGCGCGGAGGAAAGTCCCCGCCCGGTGATGTAAGAAAGTGCTCGCACTTGTCCCGACTTACGAGATAGGTAATAAAATGAGTATCTCTAAAAGCTTGTAAATGTAACGCATTATGCTGATTTACTTATCCATGGAAATTTTCGCAAATTTATCTAGGGCCTCTCCGACGTGACAGTTGGTCCTCGGAGAGCGTCTAACGCAAACTTCTTCGACGAGGGAGCCTTCAAATCGCTTTACTTTGCCCGATTCGTCAGCCAATAGGAACATTTTTGTCATTCTCACAAAAACTTTCGAACTGAATCATTAGGACTCTTTTTATAAAGATTTTGTTGGAATCGAAATTCAATTTGTTTCATCTAGCGAGGCAGCAGGCTCTCTAGTCTGCAATTTAAAATTAGAAGCTTTGGTGTAAAATTCCTAATGATATCGCTCTTATAATATGTATACTACAATTACTACTACAGTACTTTTATCTCACGAGCGCGGGTGAGCCATGTTTGTGTGAGTAGATGTACATTGTACATGCACATTGGCTCTGTGTGGATGAGCCGGCACTGAGCGCTCCCGAGTTCACCCACACAGAGCCAATGTGCATGTACACTACTCACACAAACATGGCTCACCCGCGCTCGTGAGATAAAAGTACTGTACTATGAAATTCAAAAATTGCGTTGATATTTCAGGGCGGTCATCATTTAAAGAACTAACAGTGCGATACAGGATTCACATGGGCGCGCGACACCAGCCGTACATCGCCATCTGTTGGTTTCTTTCCCATCACGCCGAAACGACTAAACGGATTATAACCAATTTCGGTACAGGGATAGCTGGACTTCCAAAGATGGTTATAGGATGGATCCATATAGCGGTCCTATAGCTCAGTGGTGAGAGCACTGCACAGTGCTCCGGTCAAGCAGAGGTCGTGGGTTCGATTCCCAGTACTTCAGTAGATTGCGTAATAATGTTTGCTTCTTATTTATCCTTTGTATTCATATATAAAAAAAAACCGGCCAAGAGCATGTCGGGCCACGCTCAG
Organism: Apotomis capreana; assembly: GCA_947623375.1. NCBI lineage: Eukaryota > Metazoa > Arthropoda > Insecta > Lepidoptera > Tortricidae > Apotomis > Apotomis capreana. Next base: position 17,234,515 of record OX392506.1, on the reverse strand, counting down.
TGTAGGGTTCCGTAAGTTGCCCATCCTTCACAATAGATGGGCTTAAATTAGGTACGAGTAAGATTTCAAGCTCTTTAAAAAAGGTCGTAAACGCCAAAGTAACTCTAATTACTTATTACCTTCTGGAAGTCATCGATTATGCACGCCAGATTGAGCTGAATCTTTTGATACAATATGGCAGTTAACTAATATGTGTAACGTTCGAAGTATAAAGACACCGCCCGGCACTTACGTCATTTTAAATTAAATTATTAAATTTTGCGATAACTCAAAAACGGCTCGACCGATTTTATTCAATATAGTTTTCTTTGAAAGTACTTATAAGGCCTCATTTTCATGAATTCTTCCATAATTTTTTGACCCGTGGTTTAAAAGTTAGAGGGGGGACACTATTTTTTTTTATTTTTGGATCGTATATTTACTAGACTTTATTAAAAAAATATGTTAGAAGGCCCCTATTATTTTTAAAAGACCTATTTAACGACACCCCACAAACTAGTGTTGAAACGAAAAAAAAAAAATCACCACCACTTTAGGTGTTCGAGAGGTACCCGAAAAAAAGTTTTTTTTTTTAGTTTTTATTTTACTATTTTGTCGGCGTCATACATACACATACTCATACCAAATTTCAGCTTTCTAGTACTAATGGTCACGGAGCTAAGCCGCGGACGGACGGACAGACGGACAGACGGACATGGCGAAACTATAAGGGTTCCTAGTTGACTACGGATCCCTAAAAAAGAGTATAAATCTACTGAATGCTGCAAACCTAGTAAAAGGACATGGTTAATAAACTACCCCGTGACAGCTCGGCGCAATAACGTTGTTTGTGAAGGATCCCGGTTAGTTTACTGTCATAATAGCTGGCTACTTTCGACGCTTTTAATGATAGCTGTCCGATATATCACTGCTCTATATGTCTGCCTACTTTAACTTTAGACCATTTTTTAGGGTTTTGTCTGCTTGACTGCCGTTCTGTCTATCAAGGCCTTTTTATCGGGGACGCATGGAGGTATTAAGTTGAAATGACTATCAAATACTCAGCTTTGCTACCCCTTGGAGCCGTGAAAAAATCAAACTACTAGGTCAACGCAATCAAAAGATAAGAGCGTTTATGCTTCATTTTTTGAAGCTGGCAAAGGAATCAAAACCTATAGGGTACTTCTCGTTGACCTAGAATCATTAAACGTAAGAAGAAACATGTAGACCGAGTGAACAAACCGCTGTTGGTAAAGTAACCCCGTAATAATGTCGATGTTCCAACAACAGTGTTCGAACAGCAAAGTTAAGTTTGTCGCTCAGTACAGTTTACCTTTTCGTAAGAGCAATATGCAATGTTTTCATAAGTTAGTACGGAGTCCTCAGTGCACGAGTACAACTCGCACTTGACTGGATCCCAAATTTTAAAACCAACGGTAACCACTTGTCACATAATGGCCCAAATAGCAAGAATCTAAATATCCCTTATAGGGATAAGTTCGCCTTTGTACCTATATGTTATTTGTAATAGATGTATTTTGTAACTGTTTTTGTGTACAATAAAGTGTTTACTTACTTACTTACTTACTAAATATAATATGAGCATCACGGCAATACCTATATGTCTACTTTAGCGATGTGCTCTATTTCAGGTAACGGTTATAACATGTTCTTTGCCACTTTATTTTTGATAGGATTAAAGTTCAAAATAGCGGGTCCTCTTATAAAAACAATAATATTAAACCATAGCCTTCTTTAAAATGTCAGCTCATCAAAGTCACTTAATGCAGCTTGTACATTAAACATCGGCGTTTGGCTGTGATAAAAGTCGAGTGATTGCATAATTGGGGATATCACATTGTCTCTTCGAATTACGGCGTAGGAGTCGAAGCTAGTAGTATTAAATTAGAGGGGTTTGCGCGCCTATTCGTCACATTATGTCATACGAGCCTCGAGGGCCCCATTCCCTTGTTTTCGAGCTGTGATTGCGTCCTTATTTCACTCATCTAAAAACGCCGTACCATAACAGCGGGGTTATTCTCAAGTTTAAGATTCGAAATCCGTATCGTGCCATTCTTTTCGCTCTCGCGTTAAGCTATATTTGAATGATAAGGATGATGCATAACGAATTTCTAATTTCAGATCTTTGTACACTTGTGACTTTTGCCCCGTCTCTAATTTCCGGCACTCTCCGTTTAAAACTGTACTCGACAAGGTTGTATTTTAATTTAATTTCGTTGGTTATTACGTTCTCTAATATTATCCGAATTTATTTTGTTTGAACATTGTTCAGGAACATGTGGCTTAATTAATCTTCTTTGATATTTAATGGATTCTTTGTATAACGAATATATTTCATGGTATTGTTTTTATAATTGCTTATAATATTTTATTATGCTGAGTATATTAAAAACTAGACTCTGCATCGCGGCGATTGAAATTAAGTATTTATTTATGTAGATTTTCCCTTGATTCAGCTTAAAAGGTGAATATTGTTGTAGTGGATGTCTAGCTTTAACCTACATTCAATCTCTAAATAGGCTACATATGAGACGGCTGTCACTTCTTATGGTCTGTGGCTGTCACCCAAAACGTCAGCCCGAATAGCTTAAGTATTGTGAGATCAAAGAGATTCCAGGCGTAGCAAATGTGTAGTGCCAATAGTGCCATCTATCCAAATGCGTAGAAACATGTGTGCCGCACCCCTGCCAGTTGCCTCGCAGAGTATCATGGCGGTGCGAGTGCTTGGCGTGATTTTATTAAATAATAATCAAAAAGTGTGGCTCTGATATAAAGTAAGTTTGTTTTTTTAATTTCATTACTTTTTACATGTTCGTGTTTATTGAAATGTTGTTTTATTTGCGGGTATAAATAGCAGTTAGCTAATATTTAAGCAATGTTCGATCTCCGAACGCGGTACTTGAAGGTTATGTTTTGATCGATATCTTGGAATTTGGTGTTTGGGACGAAATGATCCCTTTCTGTGTGTTTAAAATGATCCCTGGAATCATTAGATGCCTTTTGCATTTGTTCTTCAGGCCAATTGTGCAGTCGTCCTAGTGTCAGGCGGTTGGCAGTGGAAAGTGCTGGAAAAACGGGTTTCGAGTTGTAAAATTTCCAGAGGGAAGGGCAACGGGAGTTGTAAAATTGGTGGCGTTGTCGCAAAGCGAGTGAGGTTGCTTGGTGCGCGGGGTGCAAGCACCCCGCGAGGGGGTCTATCCTGGGGTTCTGTCACCCGAGAGAGGGTTGGCAGTGGAAAATGCAGAAGAAAAAGTAGCTCGAGTTGTAAATTGCTTAAGATTCCCCTTTAAAGGGGAATCCTCGCTCCCTTTTAAGAAAAGGGAGCGAGATAGAAGATGGAAGCGACTTTGCACGGAAGTGTGTTTACTTGGAAAGGTACGGAGGGTGCCAGTGTCTAGGTGGGCTCGACCTGCGGGCCCTTCGGGCCCTTGGGCTCGCGCGCTATTGGCGACTTGCCTGGGACGCTCCGCACCTTCAGTGCTACGCGGAGCTCGGCCTTCGGCATGCGGTTTTGACGCTTCGCACCTCCAGTGCTACGCGGAGTTCGGCCTGCGGCTCGCATTCAGTTACTTACAATTATTAGTACCTATTAAGTGGTTGGGCTCCTTGTCTGTGACGCTCCGCACCTTCGGTGCTACGCGGAGCTCGGCCTTCGGCCTCGCATTAAGTTACTTAAACGTGTAGTAAGTAGGTGGGCGCCATCCCTGGGACGCTAGGCTACGCGGAGCTAGGCTAGGCCTTCTGCCTCGCGGGGTTGCCGCTTCGCACCTTCGGTGCTACGCGGAGCTCAGCCTGCGGCCTCACATGAAATTACTTGGGAGAAGTGTAAGGTTCAGGGTGGGCTATGGGCGCCTTCCCTGGGACTGCACGATATTTATTAACTTATGGTATAAAATGATCCCTGGGATTATTTTACCCCTACCCCAGGGATCATTTTATACATAGGTGTGTATAAAATGATCCTTTAACAAAAACCTCTTGTACAAAAAACCACATACATATAATAAAAAATAAGTATGCAGTTACAAATTTAAGTAAATTCACTACCTCTAACAATAGAAATCTTGCGATTTTGCTTTCAACTTTAGCCACGTTAAGTTTTTCCCTTAAGGGGATCATTATACCTCACCTTCCCCTATTGACGAGGACCCTGCGGATTACAATTACCTATTTCAAATTTCATTATATTGCACTTGGTAGACGTTGAAACCCGTTGATAAATGACAGATCATAGTGAAATTTGTTCTTATGATTACAATACAATAATGCCTTATTGCACACCAACAGTTAACAGAAAAAACCGGCCAAGTGCGAGTCGGACTCGCGCACCGAGGGTTCCGTACAAACACTTTCCATCCCTAAGTGGTTAAGTTAAGTTTGCACCTGGTATGTATAGCGCCCCATATAAATTAGGTGCAAAGTTAGGTATTAATAGGTATTAAAAAAAAACTAGTTACCAGATCTCGTTCAAAACAATTTTCGTTGGTAGTTTTTATAGTAATGTACATCATATGTTTTTTTTAGATTTTTCATTTTCTTATTTTAGAAGTTAGAGGGGGGGGGACCAACTTTTTTCCACTTTGGAAGCGTCTGTCACGCAAACTATTCGGTTTAGAAAAAAAATATTTTAAAAACCTCGATATCATTTTTGAAGACCTATCCATAGATACCCCACAAGTATGTGTTTGATGAAAAAAAATTTTTGAGTTTCAGTTTTAAGTATGGGGAGCCCCCAATATTTATTATTATTTTTTTATTTTTGCATCAAATTCTTAATGCGGTTCACAGAATACATCTACCTACCAAGTTTCAACAGTATAGCTCTTATAGTTTCGGAAAAAAATGGCTGTGACATACGGACGGACAGACGGACAGACGGACAGACAGACAGACATGACGAATCTATAAGGGTTCCGTTTTTTGCCATTTGGCTACGGAACCCTAAAAACAGACATATAATTATAATACCAATACGATAGTCAATCGGCAGGCAGGCTTATCTGTCAATCGTTATGAAAATGAGACAGAAACGTCTCAAATTACCTATTTAAATGTACCGGAAGTAGGTATACTTCCGTTTTGTTTTAGAAATAGAAAAAGATTTAAATGAAACTCCGGCATGGAAATGCACTATACAGTATCGTTATATAAAAACATTATTTCGTCTCTGGCAATTTTGCTCGTGGTGGGCGGACAATATGAAACGATATTTCGTTGTTTTCTCTCACTTACAAACGTTTTGTTTCTTAATAAAAGGAAAACACCAAAATGGACATCGACGTAACTAGGGTTGGCAAATGGAATAGAACATGTGCTCCTTTTTAGGGTTTTGTTCCAAAAAGCTTACCAAGAAACCATTGTGCATTGTTACACAGTAAAACACTACCGAAGTTTCTCTTTTTGATTATCACAAAAGCCAACTGAAAACTGTAATTTATTGGTTGTTAAAAAAATATTTCATGTAACGACAATAAAGGCAAATAGGCAACCAATGCTTGTTTGTGTAAAACAGGCGACGTGGTCGGTAGGCGCATGCGTAGCGCTACGATTGGCTACGAGCCGTTTTAACCGAATAAAAGTGGAAGATGAAGTGAAAGCACCTTGGTCCGGTGGTGTGACCGCTATTAGCGCGGCTTTTAGCCGCCACGGCGCGTAAATAAATAAATAGAATAAAATAAATAAGTATCGGCCAACCTCACACAAATCGACCTAGTCTTGAGTAACTCTTATGAATAATTTAATAAATAAATAAATAAATATTAAGGGACAATCTTACACAAATCGACCTAGTCCCAAACTAAGCAAAGCTTGTACTATGGGTACTAGACGACTATATACATAATATATAAATACATATATAGATAAGATCCGTGACCCACGAGCAAATATTCGAGTTCATCACAAAAATATTTACCCCGGCCGGGATATGACTTGATGCTTCATAAGGTAAACGAGGACACGACGAATATATAGACTATAATAGAAGGAAAAATTGAAGGGAGGAGAAAGAGAGGAAGACCAAGGAGAGTTTACATGGACCAAATAAATTAGAAGGTGAACGTCGTGTCGTACCAGCCTATCAAGGAGAACGCGCAATAACGAGATACATGGAAATTCCTCCATCGACAAGGGCGTAGCTATTAAATTTATGATTATGATGATTAGATAACAAGTAAGGTAGATATGCCAGATTTCTCGACAAGATATGCTTACTCTGTAGTAAACATTTTTATTACAATATCATGTCCATGAAGTACTCCTTTATAAAATTGTCATTTGGCAACCCTAAACGTAACTTGTTATTTGTACGCCCACACACAGTCAATAAAGACTATGATAAAGTTAACAGGAAATTGGAAGTTATTAGGCGTGTTGATACAAACGACATAGTTTTAAGTAATTGTTGTTGGCAATCCGAATAGTACATAATAACAGACGAGAGCTTGAAATAAATAAATATAGGACAATCTCACACAAATCAGTAAGGTCTAGTAGGCATGTGTAATAAATACTTAAATATAAATATAACATCCATGAACAGGAACAAATATTCTAGTTCATCACATCAAACAAGAATTTGCCCTTGCTGGGATTCGACCCCGGGCTCATCAGGCAGCTGGACTACCGCTGCGTCATTTGCTGCTGACTGCACTAGAAGGTGCTTCTTCTGCGGTACTTCGTCCGCGCGGGAGATAATGTCATAACTCTAATTTTTTCTTCTCTGTAATCGGGTTAAAAGTATGCTATTGCGGCTTCTGGATACCTGACTAATCAGCGTTCCAAAAAAAACACATCGGTATTGCCATTTAGGCGTGATGAAGCCGCAAAAATACACACATAATTTGAAGAAACCTTTAAATAGGTTGATTATTTTTGTTTTTTATGTAGTCTTGATTTTTTTTTATATACAGTCCAGATGTAACAGTAGACAAACATAAGTCTAGAAATGGCTTTCAAACTCGTTCCATCCCAACATTCGTGGATTTTTATTTAAATCATAGATCACAGTGGCCTCCAGGCTGGCTGACCTACTTCGTAGTCAAACTCTGTTAGCCGGGCTCGGGACCTCACTGTGAAACTTTAAACCTAGCCACGTGCGATAGTGCATATTTTAGGACGTGCCATTACATATAGTTGTTCCATTATTTGAACGGACTTTCAAGAATTTACAAAAATATTTTTAAAGTATTTTTTTTTTTAGTTTACATTAGTTTAGTTCACAAGAACCTTTCTTTTTTAGATAAGTAAATTATTTATAGGCTTTACTTACTCAGAATCATTTTTACGCGCGGACCATGAGGACAAAAGAATCCCATTTTTTTATGAAAGCATATTTTACCAAGCCGCGTTCTTAGAAAAAAAAATTTTTTTGGGACACTTTTTTTGTGCGAGTTTCGAATATATACTTAAACGATTCTGACTGCGTCATCGTACTAACAACTCGCCTAAAAAATTAATAATTCTGAAAAAAAGTTTATCTGCACTTTTTTTTATGTTGACCTACGTTTTGATAATTAAGTTCATTATATCTATTCATATTACTATTTCATTCTAATCATTGAATTTGAATACAAACACGATTCTAGTATTATACAATGCCCCCTTGTTACAAACTACAGTTAGGGCGCACTTAGTACATTTTCCGTAATGACGTCATGTAATTTAAGAGTTCGCATATTTTTAACGCATAAATGACAAGCACAAGCATTTCACCTAAAACTGACTAGTTCGCCAGTCACGATGAAGTGATGGGGGGATGGCTTTTATATACATTTTTAACGTCCCATTATTTACCCGCTATTCTAGATTAACAATGAAAGGACCTACTTTCAGAATATGGGAAACGAAAACACGCTTTCTCATTCATAATACAGCTATGGGCTCTGAATAGGGCAAGTTTCGAACACATTCCCGCATTGGAAACAAGCTAGATACTTCCCTTATTCATTACGTAACAGGGCCATTAACCTAACCTACCCTAACTACCCTACGTAACCTATTAAAAGGACATATCACCGCTCACTTTCCGATACTGTACCAAATCGAGGTTTTGTTCTCAACTGTTTCCTTCTCCAAAACTACCAAACGTCGAAAAATAAGCAATTGTATTTTCTCTTAAGGGTGATTATTTGAGCGTAAAACGCGACATATTTTGAATAACGTGTACTTATCTTTTCTGTGCTAAGGTGTAGAGTTTGTGAAGTTAAGGCGTGTAATTAGAAACTTGGCTCTAAATGAGATCTGATAACTTTTTGACAGTATAATATGGTTTCGTCCTGACAACATTTTACATGAAAATATTTTTGGTGGGATTACACTTTCAGTTTGAGACAGCGTGTTGGATCTCTTGCGTGATGGTCATGACGTCATGATAGTTATAATTTGGTAGTCTACAAGTTTGCTTAAATATTGAGTTGAACTCTATTTATATTAGTGGCTCAGCGGGCTGTAGACATCGCTTTTTTTTCAACCCCATATCTCCGCCATTTAGGAAAACTTCCAAATACTGAATCGACAAAAAAAACATTATACTTATCGAAATTTCACGAGAACCGGTTGAGAAATGCGATCTGTAAGCCGGACACCCGAACATCTGTAATTCGGACATTCGAAAGAAATTTTGGCAAAGCTGCATCAGAGACACTTGGCTCGTTCGGTCGATAAGAGCGATGACAGGTAACTGTAGTTACCAAAAGCAATTGAGTGGCTAAGGTGAAGTTTCTAATCAAGTTTGCTGTGTCAAGTTCCTACAAGCTGTCGAAGTTATAGTGCAGCCAATAGCAGAAGTAAGCTAAGCAGAATAACATTGCTCGAAATCATCGTACAACCCTTATTTTATTGACAATAGAGTTCTTGTGTATATAATCTTGTGCACATGGCATGCATAGCAACTTCTGCTGCCGACTGTACGTGTAGGCAACGTGAAACTTTGCTTCGACATGCAACGTTTCGTCGTTGACGTGGAAGTCTGTGTCGTAAATCGTAACAATTTACAGCAAGTGGCATGGCATAATCAAGGAATAAGTATAAATCCATTTTTAACCACCAACGAAAGCGAGGGGTGTTATAATTTGAATCACTATAAACAATGATATAAAAAAACTGGTAACTATAACTATGCGATAATATTAAAAAAGATCGGGACCCCGTGGTACCCCAAAACGCAGGCAGCATTCACACGCTGGATAGCAATGGCTAACCTTTGGCGCGAGAAAGCTGCGCGTGGATCGCCTGTCGCCTCCCGCAATCTCTTGCCGAGACATTTTTGACCAGGCGGCGCGCCTCCTGGCCCCACGAGCCGAGTATCACGACGCCAAACGCCACAAACTCGTACTGGGACCTAATTCGAGAATGCCGTTTGAGAGATCGCAAAACGTCATAACTCTATTAGATAACAGTGATATCGCCTTTGAACTGTCATCAAAATGCGATGAGCTTCAAGTGACATATCTCATCTCGATTTTGGAAATACGAAGGCGATAGTGATATTTTTTTCATGCATATGAATTTCTGTTTTGAACGGAACGTATAACTAACTAATTTCACGAACTACACGGTCAAGTTAAAATATGCGACTGTTATTTATGCCGTCACATACAAAGGAAACGCAAATTAAGCGCTACCGGATTGACGAAGTTGCGATGTTTTAGGGATATCGCTACTTGTCAAGTAGGGACACGTCAAAACTGACGCGTGGCGATGAAATGAAGAGATCTCCATCATCTCTCTAAAATTGGTCGAATTACCCCCCTGATGGGTGCCGCGACAACTATATTTGGCCACCTTTGAGTGCTCACGGGCGTCCGCTGCCGCCCAATGTAACGTGTGTATTTGAGTATCGGTGTGTGTGGCTGCCTGGAGCATCGCATCGTCCAAAGGAAGATCTAATTTGAGTGCGGTTGTTTTTCGAACGTCTTATCTGTCAAGATGATTCTTAGCTATTGTTTGGTGGATATATAAAAGCAATTGTCTCAAGATATTCAGCTATTTATGAGGGGACTTTGGATGTTTTCATTATTTCAATCTAATAAGATTCAAAATGAACCTATTTTTTAACCTCGCGTCAATGAAACGGAGCACGTTATCGCAACGTTACACGTCATATCGACGTAATAATAGTATATTATTGAATGTAACGACTTTTCGTTATTTTTCCTATTCTTGAATAGGAAAAACAAAGGAATAGTAAAAATATATTAGTTCTTTAGAGGTCAATACGTTCTAAATAAAAGGCACGTCTGCAGTTCAACTCGGAACAAATAAATAAACGTACTCTGTATATAAAATAAACGCTGCTGTGCTTTTATTTATATTAAACAAGCTCAGTTTAGTGCTCTTCACTCGGACTTAACGGTCGCCGTCCCTAGCTTCACATAGCCATATCCAATAAACCTTATCTCACGTTTTCCTCACAGTCAACTATAAACTTAATCTTATAAAAAACAAGGTTGGTTGTTCTTTGGTGTATTGAATTATGATAGCAGTTTGTGAAAATAAGGATTTATGCCACTTCGTTTAATGTCAGTGCATACTGCAGCACACTTCAGCTCGAATGGACGTTTTACAGAGTGGAAGTAATTCGGAATGTAATTCAATTACTTTGTCTAGTTTGTTTGATTAGCTAGCGGTTGAATTTTATTTTCAACTGACATAAAATTTTTAATCAATATTGATGTTTTTTTCAGGCCAGATCAGGTAAATTAAATGGCAGGTAACGTAAATGTTATCGAAATTGATTTAGCACTTTTTGAGAAATCAACAAATGACTAAATATGGTATGTAGTTACGATCATTCAAGTTGGTTATTTTTTGTTAAAAGATTTTTGTTTTTATTTATCAATCAATATACATTGTATAAAACAAAGTCGCTTCCTGTCTGTCTGTCTATCTGTCTGTCTGTCCCTATGTATGCTTAGATCTTCAAAACTACGCAACGGATTTTGACGCTTTTAATAGGTAGAGTGACTCAAGAGGAAGGTTTATATGTATAATACATGCATAGTTTATTAGCATTGCACCCGTGCGAAGCCGGGACAGGTCGCTAGTTCAAACATGGGATGAGGATTTGTAAATAAATATGTTTGATATAGTAACGATATTGGAAGACAGTTCCCGGTTACGACCAGGTGGGCAGCAGGGTATAATATTCTCATAAATTATGTTGACAGAATGTCGTGTAATTTTTGCTCATAATCAAGCCAGTAGCTCTACCATGAGTTTACAAATACCGTCCTCGCTTGCGATTGCGTAACGGATTTGTATGGAAAACTTTTACGGCGCCTCTAGCGGATCCTTATAGAACTACCAGAAGCGGTCGGCACCATGAGTCGTATGAGCTCGCTAACGTGAACTCGATTCGAACGTACGTGTAGTAAAACGTCACGAAACAAAGTCGTCTCTTTCTAACTATATTGCCAAGGGTGAATAAGAATGAATAATACTGGCCTAAAGACAATATGGAGTGATGGAGTACGAGCGCACCATTTATTAGTGATCCAAATAATGTCTACAAGACATTTTTAGAGTAGAATATGTCAGTGAAAGCTATAATAATATGAAGAATAACCACGCTATACAGAAACGTGACTGTAAATTGCATTAAGTTATATACAAAGTGTAAATCCGCTGTATGAAAAAGTCAACGTTTCAGTCAAAGATGTGCCCCGAACACAAAGTACGAGCCACACCATAGCAGCACAATGTGACTGATTTTCAACGAATGTGACGTCGAAGTTGTGCTTCGGCTGCAGGATGCGAGCATACAGTTACTTTTTGGATGTGATGTGGGTCTATCGTCGGTCCAAGGAGCCTTAATGTACTTCGATACAGTGCTACTGGAAAAGGTCTACTGTCTAAAGTAGGGGCTACTCTGAAGGACATCACTATGCAGCAGCTGTCCAAAAAGGAAGTGCCTGACAGACCAAGTTCATCGGCCTTATATGAATTTATTTCAGACTGAAGCATAAAAGAGGAAATAAGACAACTTACAATTGCTAAAATATCAACATACTGTATTATACATTACTCATTACACTCTTTTAACATTGATCAACCAGCTGAGATTAAGACAAACGTAGACAAAGACAAGCTTGTTGAAACGATGAAAAAACATTCACAGACTCCGGCAATAAGGGACAGAATAAGCGATAGGGAAGCAGAAAGAACAGCTTGTGGTGTGAAATGAGAGATGGTCGAATCACAATCAAAGCTTCGAAGGTACATACACTAGATGGTGTGATAAATATGTAAAGCGTCTGGTGCGACTGTCTGTCCCGGACGTCCCAAGGATAGCCCTCAGACCTCGCCAGCGCGACCTGTTGGCTGTGCCGCCGTCGTCCACCGTGTCGCTCAGGAACTTGCCGCTGCCCCGAGCCCTCTCACTTCTCAATGTTCCAAACCTTCCGATCTGATCCGATTCATCCGAAGCAGTCGGATAATGTGTAGTGCAATTGTCCGATTTATCGGAAGAAATCGGATAACGTGTAGTGCAATTGTTAGGGCATTGCAACCGGTTTAGGTCAGGCGTCTAATTAAAAAAAAATGAATGACGTTAGGCTTGAAATTATTGACAGCTTATTTTTTTACGGATAGGTTGAAGACTAAATATCTATGCAGGCATAGTTGTCATAGATTAGGGTTATTTTATGTATTTTCTTATATTTCTTTACATACAGAAAAAAATATTTAAATATTATATTAGGGTGTATATTGAAGTGGGGAACGAATGTTGGACCCAGCAGTGGAATTTGGAAGTTGTAAGAACTCAGTTAACCATTGGAATGGCAATAAAATAAACAGAAACAAGATAAATAATGTTTTCTATTTGAGTTTTATATTAAGAGCACAACAAGACAGATGACAGCATATATTTTAAAAACTAAAAACTTAACGCACGTCATAGCATCGCCCGTCCGTTCGCCCCAGACCTTCGATCTGATCCGATTTATCGGAAAAAATATCCTAACAAATTTGTACTACACATTATCCGATTTCTTCCAATAAATCGGACAATTGTACTACACAGTATCCGATTGCTTCGATAAATCGGATTGGATCGAAGGTCTGGAGCGGATTTTAGTTTCAACTTCAGATTTACACTCCGGATTTTAATTAGGCGAACTAACTTGACAGTTCATTGCACACGAATGTTGCCACAGTTTCGCTAGTGTTGTTAATATCGATAATTAAAAAAACCAGTTCCTACCAGAGGTTTAGTTAAACAGCATTAAAAAAAAGTAGACTACGTATTTCATAAATTTTGAATTATTGTGTTTGAAATCTAACTAATAATTTTATTACACGAATCAATAATAAAAAAACGGTTGCTATTAAAATACTTACATTGAACGAACTTTATTTTCGGACATCGCTAAGAACGCTGTCCGCCTTTTTTTCTCTTAACAGTTCCATAGTACTATCGAATACACTGATAACTGTACATTTTTAAACGAATATAAACCTTATTACAACATAATTAAGTGTCTATGGGTGTATTGTTAAGGTTATATCGACATATTTGTATCGACATAAACCGATCACTATTTATTTTTTTCTATTCCTGACAACACTTTGAGTTGTCAAGTTAGTTCGCCTAATTAAAATCCGGGTTAATTTTGTTTGGAGTTGGCAACCCTACACTAGACGTCACATCAAGTCACATGTAATGTAATAAATAAAAAATAAATACTTGTTTTGTCTTACTTAACATAAGTACAATCATCGACTTTCTTCAAAATTATTGGATAAAATGGTGTATGCTGTATATCTAACTGGTGCCGCAATGTGTAATCTATAAATAGTCCACAGAATCTGTTTGTTTAACACGCACAAGGCGAAAAATGAGGCGATACTTGGCTCGGAGAGATGCAAATGCCATTTCATCACATTAAAATGAATTATGTGTGTAGATCATAGAAGGTACATACCAGCTATTACTTACTATAAGTTTACATAGAACAAAACAATATCTTTAATTCCTAACCTCCTGAATGTTCTGCACTCTAGGATTACAAAAAAATATTCTTTAAGTATAGTTTCTGTGCTGTTTTGTGGTATATCAGCTATGATGTTAAATTTCAGATGGAAAAAGACACACTACATGAGGTACAAAATGGGCTTTAGAAGATACTTTTCATAGTTGGATGTGTCAACAAAATTTCACTGTCAAAAAGAATGCTAGACGCGGCACACTGAAAAATGATGTTATACCTAATACTACAAATAATTGAGACTTGAGGTATGATATCAGTTTATTAAAAAAATCATGATATTATTTATATAATTTTTTACACTTAAGCTATCTTAGGTACTTACTTATTTTGAATATTTATTTTTTCAGAATTACAAAAAAGCAGATGAAGAAACTATTACAGGTCCTCAAATACGTGCATAAAAAGCCATTGCTAATGAAGTCAGGCATTGTCAAAACGGTTGAGAGAAATACTGTTCATTTGTCACCGTTCATAGCTATTTCATCATTAAGCATTACGGACTCCGTTGAACATTTACAGTGTCTCAAAAATAATGTGTGTTTAATTGAACAGAAACTTTTGTTGTAGTATAATTTTATAGTGATCTATAAAAACTATTGAAGTATATGTTAGAATAAGTAAATTATGACTGAATGTAATGTATAATATTCTTTTGGTAGAAAGTTAAATAAGTATTTTCATTTTTTGGGTGGTAGAGATAACAAAATTGATTAGAAGCTGTTTTATTGATTTGTGATTACATACAAGATGTTATTATGTTGCAAGGGAATTAAAAAAATATTTAAATAAAATAATTTAAACAGATTACATTGTGTATATTCATTGTTTGAGCCTTCCTGACATGAAAGCATGAAATAGCTATGTTACTATCTATAACTCAGGGAATAGTAATATTCACTTTAAAAAGTTGGTTGAAATTATCAATATATTTGTCAGAATATGAAAATAATACATTCAAAAATGTATAAGGCCTACCATTACAAATTTAAGATAACACACTCAAATCTAAATGATATGAATAAGACAAAAGCATTTATATTAAGAGAATCACAATCATTGTTTTGAAATACAAATTAATTTTACACACTAGCGGATAAAATAGACTTTTGTATGTACATGTTTCATTATATGATATTTTATTTATTTTTAATTTATTTAAATTTCAAATCATGAATCTTAGATTAAAATTAAAGGAAACATACAAAATTACATAGGAACAGTTGAGCACCTAGCATCCATCGCCTCACAGAATCTCAAGCATTCACTGCGCACAGCCACCCATCACCACGCAAACAAGTCGCACTCAGGTGTCGATGCCAGGAGCGCATTGAGAAGTGAGAGGGCTCGGGGCAGCGGCAAGTTCCTGAGCGAGGTCTGAGGGCTATCCTTGGGACGTCCGGGACAGACAGTCGCACCAGACGCTTTATATATTTATCACACCATCTGGTGTATGTACCTTCGAAGCTTTGATTGTGATTCGGCCATCTCTCATTTCACACCACAAGCTGTTCTTTCTGCTTCCCTATCGCTTATTCTGTCCCTTATTGCCGGAGTCTGTGAATGTTTTTTCATCGTTTCAACAAGCTTGTCTTTGTCTACGTTTGTCTTAATCTCAGCTGGTTGATCAATGTTAAAAGAGTGTAATGAGTAATGTATAATACAGTATGTTGATATTTTAGCAATTGTAAGTTGTCTAATTTCTTCTTTTATGCTTCTGAAATAAATTCATATAAGGCCGATGAACTTGGTCTGTCAGGCACTTCCCCAGCTACTGCACAGTGATGTTCTTGAGAGTAGCCCCTACTTTTTAGACAGAGTAGACCTTTTCCAGTAGCACAGTATCGAAGTACTTGAAGGCTCCTTGGACCGACGATAGACCCACATCACATCCAAAAAGTAACTGTATGCTCGCATCCTGCAGCCGAAGCACAACTTCGACGTCACATTCGTTGACAATCAGTCACATTGTGCTGCTATGGCGTGGCTCGTACTTTGTATTCGGGGCACATCTTTGACTGAATCGTAGGCTTTTTGCATGCAATTTACAGTCACGTTTCTGTATAGCGTGGTTATTCTTCATATTATTATAGCCTTCGCTAATGTCTTGCAGACATTATTTGGATCACTAATAATTTAAAAACTTTATAAAACAAAAATTCTAATATGATTTCACCCTTCGATTTGGCAGTGAGAGTTTAAACTGCACTCGTTAGCGTATTTTTCGATAGTTTCGAGGTGGACCTGTCAGATTTGAATCTCATGGTGCCGAATTTGCGACGATACTCGCTACCGTATATCCGCCATGTTTTATTTTGGCTCTTACTCATTCTCTTACGTTTAGTTAAAAAGAGACAGATTCATTGGTTTTGAACTCACACTACCACACTTTGTGAGTGTAGTAGTAGCTCGATTCGAAGCACGTTTGTTCGGAAGCGAGCATGGTAAGCGTATCGAAAGATTTCGAAAGCAACTCATGGTAGAGGTACAGTTTCTAAGTAAGTAAATAAAAGGATTCGCTCGCTAGGTTTGTTGATAACTACCAAATTTACCAACTTTAATTCCTCAGTGATACCATCTAATATAGTGCTCTGCCTTCGGGTAGGGCTAGCTCGGGCTAGTCTCATTCCACATCACCTAAATAATTTTAGTGTGTTGTACTTATTCTCTTTTTAGACTTGCAATATTTGAACTTCTGGTGAAATACTGAATTTAGGAATACGCGTACACACGTGTTCGGCATAGTTTTGGATTTGCCGCGTTTATCAAGGGACACGAGTGACACGACTCACTTGGGAGAGAAAATATCGTACAGTGTTTAATTAAACGCTATTTTAAATATATAGCTATAGCTAACATGGTTATATGTCAATGTCGAACGTATAAAGCCCCTGCTGTCTAATTTCACGTACTACCCGGTCAAGTTAAGTATGCGCCTGTTATCTATGCCATCACATACAAAGGAGACGCAAATGATGCGCGACCGGATTGGCGAACTTGCGATGTTCTAGAGATATCACCACTTGTCAAGTAGGGACTCGTCAAAAGTGACGGATGGCGGTGAACTGGAGAGATCTCCATCACCTCTCCAAAATTGGTCGAATTACCCCCCTGGTAGCAGTACATTACCGACGCATATAACTTCGACAACAAAGAAAGAGCATTTATTACTGCACACTGTGCCACCCATCATGTAGCAAACAGGCTGTATAAGACCCACAGACAACCCCCACTAGACGGAGCATGTAAGGCGACCCGCGCCCACCAACGAACGATATGGTACGGCAGAACATTAAAGTATCAACACGGCGGCCACCGTTTAGTTGCGTCCTTGTTTATGATCCATGCGTACGTCAACGAAAAAAGAAATTAAATAAATAGCATGGTAAATTGTAGTATTAAGTGGTGTAGAGAGACTTCATAAACAAGGACGCATCTAAACGGTGGCCGCCGTGTTGATACTTTAATGTTCTGCCGTACCATATCGTTGGTGCGCGCGGGTCGCCTTACCTTACATGCTCCGTCTAGTGGGGGTTGATAAGACCTTATACAGCTAATATAACTCTAATTTAGACTGTATAAAGGTTGTATAGGTGCTTCTGCAGCCTGTGTGCTATTTAAAATATCTGCAGATATTTTAAACTAAAATGTAAGAGTCGTCGTCGTTGTTATTAAAATCAAATTGCAAATTAAATTCAAAAAATTCTATTAATAACATCCCAATCGCCTGCACGTGTTAAAAAGTCGCGAACAAAGCGCTGTAAATTTAACGAATGCCGGTAGGCAAGGAATCAGCGTAATGAATCCAATTAAAGGCAAACATCCCCGATGAATCTCTCTGATTAATGACGGGTCAATGGCTTGCGTCACGAAATTGATTTATATGGACACTCGACGATTACGCTCTTTTGGATTCTAGAGCAATTGTTTTTTTTTTTTTTATTTCAATCGGTCAATCGAGACAAGTGCCCCAGCGGGGAAACTTTAAGTATAACTACTATAATGAAATGTTGAATAGTATATGTAGATGTTATACTAGTAACGCCCTCTGACGACCACGCAACTATCGTTAGTTAACAAAAGCACCTGCAAAAGTAAGATGGCGTTAGAAATATGATAACCTCCTGTTCTTAGATATAGTAGGTGCGATGGCGATTGGTGTGAAGGTAGCTGACACTCTGGATTAATATATAGGCTTTTTATCTCGAAAAATTTTAATGTTCTCGTGGGATAAGCGGGCAACATCGCAGAGCGCAGCTAGTTTCGCTGTGAAAATACTGCTTATGTACGTTGCCTGTTTGAGTACGTGCGTCACCAACGTACAAGAACTATTAAATATGTATGATATAAATAATAATATTCGTTCATCACATCACAAAACGTGTTTCCCGCGATCTATCGCTGAATTAATACACATAAATCATGAAACATGAATCATGAAATAAATAAAGGTAAAGCGGCAAAGAAAGTTGTGCGCATCTTTTCACGTTACTTTAGAACTCTTGTTCGTCAAGTTGGTAAGCAAAGTTTTCTGGAGCCTTACGCTGGAGCCCAGTGATCGGATTAGCATATACTTTATTTTTAGCTATATGTGTAGGTATAACAAAATGTTACAATTTCCATTTGTACTTAGTGAAACACATAATTATGTTAAAATACATAAACGGGTTTACTCACGTCGTAGAAGTCGAATATACTCCTCGCTATCGCTAAACCCGTATATTTTAATATGTCTGAAACTCACGGTTTATTTTCTATGTAAATCATAATATTATACCTATATATTATGTTCTTTAATGATTACGCTAATAAATTAATCATAATTATATATGATTAATAGAGGCAAGTGCAACTTCGTCCTCGTATTTTAATTGTTTGCTATAGTCGGGTAAATTAGTATCCTATATTCATTTTTGGATGTCCCTAAGCTCTCCCTGTACTAAAATTGGTTATTAGCCGTTTCGGCGTGATGGAGCACAAAGACAATTTTATCAGCAGATGGCGCCGTACGGCTGGCGCCAATGAACTCCATAGAAAACTGATTGTCAAATACGATTTTTCAATATTAAATAATGAGTATAGAAGTGAATTGAATCTGGGGGGAAAACACTCCATTTTTAGGGTTCCGTACCCAAAGGGTAAAAACGGGACCCTATTACTGAGACTTCGCTGTTCGTCCGTCCGTCCGTCTGACACCAGGCTGTATCTCAAGAACGGTGATAGCTAGACAGTTGAAGTTTTCACAGATGATGTATTTCTATTGCCGCTATAACAACAAATACTAAAAATAAAATGAAATAAATATTTAAGGAGGGCTTCCATACAACAAACTCGTTATAGTATAGATTATGGTACGGAACCCTTCGTGCGCGAGTTGGACTCGCACTTGCCCAATATTTCTATTATTCTACCTACTTGTAAGCTTAGCTTGCTTCCTAATAGCTTTAGCTACTACACATAGCTAAAGCACAGATCTAATGATTCACACTAAATTTCTATCCAATTCAATCTTCCATTTAGTGAGATCAACTTATACTCCCAAAACGGTTTATAACATTTATGTTTTACTTTCACACTATTCAAAATTTATCATATAGTGAGATCAACGTATACATTCAAAACGGTTTATAACGCTTATGTTTTAGTTTCATTCAGACCATTCAGAATTTTGTCAGATTTACACATCACAATTTTTTTTTATCTTTTAATTAAGGAGCTTAACTATATCATTATGATTAAAACAACACGTCAGCCCCAGCAGGTCTTAAAAATAGCATGAAAATAAAAAAATAAAAACTACAAAAAGTTCATAAAACACACGTCTTAATTTAATCACATCAAATCAAAAGTTGCTTGCATTTTCGATATAGAGAGGAAAACGAAATAAGTCGTAACCTTCTTTAATGCTTCCCGTATTTCCAGATCAGATATAAAAGAAAGTGCCAAAACTGGTTAACTCCATAAAGCCACTTTGACCTGATATGCCATCCAACATTGACTTAAACATACAATATACATACATAACTATTAAAGGTGTTAATTTTAATTACCTGGCCATGAACGTAAGGGACAGTAAACGTAATATCAGACAGAGTAGTACGTCGAATATACATACATGTTGTTCCTGACTTGAACGCTGGACCGCGTGACCGCTCTCTGTCTGATAGGTCCCTTTCACCACGTCCGAAACGACGAGGTAATTAAATAAACACCTTCTTGAACACGATTAACCGATTCCGTTTCACCATTTCCTTTTTGTTATAATAATGTGTGAAAATCGTCTATAAATTCTTATTTACATACTTAACGATGCTTTATCGACGTTGACGACATTGTTTTATCCTGTTGAATTATTTACATGGCAACGCGAAATAATAACACAATAGAAGAAACAACACGTATATAGCCAGTGAAGAGAAAGTCCAAACCTAATCGAACGCGTCCTGAAAACAGTAAATGATGGACGCAGAAGAGAAGGTTTAATTTTAATTTGCACGAAAAAGCTCAAAGCAAATTTAATATAGGTATATCAATTTCAAAGGAAGACAGAAACTACTACCAATTTAATGGACAGTGCCACTTCGGTGATTTACTAAAACTGTGTTTGAAAAATCGAAGATTAATCTGTTGAAACCTCCCATCGGGTAAAGATTTCTTCCAAAGGGCTTCTTTAATATTTTATCTTATTTGCACTAAAATTAAATGCACATTTTTCAACCAGCCCTAGCCTGATACGCTGAGCAGATCAGATTTGCGTGACTCTTGACACCACACCACTGCACACTTGACTTGGATATGTGCATTTGAACCGATAATTCGAAAGGGTCAGTTCGACAGAATAGAAAGAAAAAAAAACAATTGCGAGGATGTGGTTCAGCTCATTTGTGGTGCGCTTGCCGCGGCCGCTGAAGGACACCATCGCTAGTGCAGACTTCTGGCCGAAGGGTGTCGTGTTTCGACAGTGCCCGGAAAATCTGCCCAACCGTGCAACAGATCAGGCGACGTAACGCAGCCACGCCGATATGACGCCTCTAAATCTAACTAGTTTTAAGTCTTTGGTACTGTATTTTTGTACTTCACAGTGACTTAGTTTTATTACTGTAATAAATAAATAACACATATCCGGTGATAATGAATACTGTACTACTATACTGTGTAGAAACTATACTGCGATAAAAATCCCGTCTGCCGCTTGTTACCGGCGGCCGTTGTAGCGATCCTAAGCGTCTACGCTCACATTCGCATCACCCACTTACTCATTCTCTGTCCTTCGCATGATTTCTCTTTTGTCTCCTCTGACGATTATCACTACAAACGAAAACGTACCTACTCAAACGTGCTCAAACGATTAAACATGGATTAAACCGCTCTCGGCTAGTCCTGCCATTGTACAGTCGGGGAACGAAAAGGTTGACCACCTTAAGATCTGTTTTTGCTTGCTCAGTATAAGTTATCAGTAACTGCTTTATCAACCGAGTAGGTATGACACATTCCGTCATAATTAATGTCATTTCACTACATGGGCTAGGTTCACTATAAGAATTGACCTCTTTGCTTTTTGAAAAGCTGAATTAAAATTAAACTATTTATCTCTTTCATTCTTTAGTCATTTTAGGAAGAAGAAAAGAAGACCGCAAATTATCGGATTTTGGTTTTAGGAGCAGAACATTTAAAATCATATTGAATTAATATTTTAAGCACGGTTTAATAATTTAATTGACTTAGGGCCGATTGTTCAATCACCATTTATCTGACAGATATGTTTTATCTGGTGATTGAACAATCCGCCCTTAAAAATGTAAAACTTGCCGTGCTAATCAAATCACTAGACACAGAAATCAAACGAATTAAATTAACGCTAGTAAAATATATTTCAACAAAACAAACAATCACTACTGTGAAAATATGTCGATTGGGATTTATTATTATCACACATCTTAACCGAAAGTAAGGGATAACTGAATAAGTAGCGTTTAATAAGAGATCCATCACGAGCATCAATGATACTTTGTAACCTATTTCTCATGGAACCCACAAGGCGGGAGATCATTTGGCAGTGGTTTTCTTTGGCTTCTTTGGTCCTTTCGTTTCTGTTCTCCCAACGCTGCACCATTAAACCCCAAATCGGCTCTTTGTGCAGCACTAAGGAAGGCGACGACCAGAATTATGGCGATGATCAATCAGTTCACCTTATATATTTTCGAATCAAGAATCTCACAGTATGGCTGATTAAATTTAGGTTGCGCGATATTTCACTAATAGTGTAGCCATCTTCATGTTGATCAATCATAGCCACTCTTTCTTAAATATTAAAATTTCTTGGTATTGTTAAATTAACGCGAACATGAAATAGCAATGATGACTTTGACAGGAACTGTTATTAATCATTACAAGCGAAGAGGATGTAATCATTAGATTTATCAAACCTGCACACAGCGTAATGGCAATCAATCTAATAAAAAGGTTTTAGTTCAACTGTTAATACTCAAGGAATGTTCGTCAACGTAAAATTGAACTTTTATGTCAAACAGTTAAACATAGTTTGCAATGCAGCACTCTCGTCTGTTACACAGTTGAAAAAGGTAACATGTGCTTGCAACGCGTAAATGAATCAATTTGAAAACTGGTCAACCTTTTCATTCCGCGACTGTACTTTGAACGAAAACTTGAAATTTATTGTATCACATTTATTGCACACCACATTATCTGTGTAGCCTAATCTAAACGTCCTTTGTAATTGCGAACGCCATTAATACTTCGGTATACCATGCATTGAAAAGTAAACATAATTGCACAAAAATGTAGAAACTCTTTACAAACTCAAATACATGGCTCTCATTATTTCAGTACATTACTCCAAACGTTCGTTGGCAAAAATAGTAACGTTCGCAAACGACACTAGTTGTCTAGACTAGACGAAGTTAGCGTGCCTTGTTCTGTCGTGTCCGTCCCTATTATTATCACGCTAGTGCAAAAACGACGGCAAAATAAACAGATGCAAGCAAATGTCTAGATAATTAAGAAGTGAAAAGAAGTTTTACAAACCTTCAAGAAAAGAGCGTCATTACCTATCATTTTAGCCGATTGAGATCCACTGCTGGACAAAGGTCTCTCGTCGCTCCTAAAGATCTCTCACAACGATTGGATGGTTAAAAGGACACTTTTTACCCCTCTACGGTAAAGAAAAAAGTTTTACGCAGACAATGCTAAAGAACAAACGGGAAACCATAATTGATTTGATTTAAATCCGACTCCGATAGTATCAACAGCCAGAGGAAATCACGTTTCCATGTAAATAAATTGACCTGGTGAATTTTAAACAGATCAACGGATCACCGATCACCGGAAACAATGTTGGACTGGCTCAATCAGTGTGCATGCATGTGCTCGAATTTACTGTTAGGACTTTTGGTATTTATTCCATGAAGAAGGTATATTAACCCCCGCCGGAAAAAGAGGGGTGTTATAAGTTTAACATGTCTGTGTATCTGCGTGTCTATTGTGTATCTGCGTGTCTGTCTGTGGCGTCGTAGCTCCCAAACGGATGGACCAATTTCAATGCGGTTAATCTTTTATCGAAAGACTTGTCCGTCGAGATGATTCTTAGCTATGTTTGGTGGAAATAAGACCAGTAGTTTCCAAGATATTCAGCCTTCATTGGAACATGTGACAAGAGCTCAGCCAAGTTAAAAGAAAATTTGTAGTTAAGAATGTTCAGTTTTCGCAGCATTTTCTATATCACATTGAATGAGGGTCTCATGATGATTCATGATATTTTTTTTAATTTAGGTTGTTATTACCTCAGATAACAAGTTTAGACAGAGATTGTTATCATTATCAGGTCTGTACCTACAGAAGTAACTCAGTATAGTCTTTGTTGTTGCCAAGAGTTAGCACTACTCACCACGTGACGGTGATGTCGTTGCATCGATCGTTTTAGGATGCATCGTGATGGACTGCTCCGTCTTCTACTTTTTTTCTGGAATTCAAATGCGCGTTTCCCAGGTAGCAAACAGCCTGTATTAGTGCTTATACAGCTATTTTAACTCTAATTTAAGCTGTATAAAGGCTCTATAAGTGCTTATGCCGCCTGTGTGCTTCCTGGGCAACGCGCAATTGGGGTTGGGTTGCATTGGGTTGTAGCCAATCGCATGCGTCATTCAGCCGCGTCACCAGGCCTCAAGTCTAATAGCGTTGTTATTTTTACATAAACAACCAATAAAATACAATGTAGACTAATATTGCGAAGTTTACACAGACCCTCTGTAGAGTTTTATTTTGCGGTGTCAGGCAGAAACAAAACAATCGAATATCTACAAGTTCCCAACTAAGTCATTAGGGCACGCATTTCCTCAAGTTCTTGGACAGTCTCGATTTGGCCGTGGTCCGAGGCACGTGCCCCGAGGGCACTCCAGTTAAACTGAGCTACGATAACAGCTGAACTTGTGCTAACTGCTCTCCCGTCGAGTGCCCGACGTCTTGCGATGGCCCTACAGATTTGGCTTTTGTGCCATGTTCAAGATGTACATTATGTTCGGTTATTATTGTGTTTGTTTTGTACGATGGTAAGGGTCCGTAATGTTTTTTTAATATAACTTTTTTCATCTAATGCGATAATGATAATGTAACGTTTGATATAACACGTCTTCTGAGACGATTACAGTTTCTAACCTACGTAACCACACTTAACAAATGTTAGTATTTAAAAAAAGTTAATACCTACCATGTGTGTAATACAACGTTTTATGTACATTTAAAAATAAACTATATGTGATTGTGACACAGTGTAATTTGGCATTAACAATCTTTTGAGGAATAAACATTCTTTCAAGAAAAGGTCTCTTTCAATTGTGTTTTTAGGTTCTAGGAAGTAAACGAACGTATTGGTGTACTCATATTAAGTGGTAAAATTGATAAACGCAATTATCATAGGGCCGCAGATTATGTACATTATCCCCAATTGAATCGTGTAAATTATTCGAAGGCATGAGACCTGTTAATTTCGTCAGCTCTCAACAACCCTTAGAACATTCTAGATCCTCAACATTGACAAAGTATTAACAGCGTACTCTCGCAAAACACGAGGATTAATTCACCCAATTAGGCGCTTCAAAACAATCCGAGATTTATGCTAAACAGACAAAACGCCGACTGCTGAAAGGAGCGAATGATGCTTCAAATTTACCTTGGTCTTTGTAACACTCTTTGCTAATGACGGGTGGATACTGCTTTGTCATTTGTGCTCTTTGAAATGGGGAACATGCATAAAGCTGGAATTACTAGGTTTTTTTTAGTTATACCAGCAGGTACACGAGCGCTAAATTAACTCAAAAAATATATCCTCACAATAAAGTCTGATCTTGAAGCCAAGAATTCATATAGCAATATTATTATTATTTTTATTAGACTAATAGTATTTTCAAATTCTCAATATGGGTTAACAAATTTCTGTCAGATGAGGCAGAAAATTGTTTGACGGACTTAATGTTCCGCATTATACTCATTTCGAAAAAAAAATCTTCAGCGGAAACGGGAAATACATTTCTAAATGTTTTGATGTATCCTGGTGAATAGGTTATTTTTTTTTAGAATAACAATTATGCTAAATATTACGTTCGGTTGTTTCTGCGAAACATTAGTAAACCCAAATATATAGTTAAACGAAGTTCATTGTAAACTGTTTTTTTTCCATACACTAAGTAGCTCATGCGCGTGATTGTGACGTCACAAGGCTGGGACTTTTTCTATGCAGCATTTTTTACGTTCAAAAGACACGTACCACTTTGACTCCAATTTCTGAAGTTTTTAGTGTCCTAATCACATTGGTCAGTATGGGACATACCTATGTTCCGTATGAAAATTTTATTTCATTGGTACAATGTATTTTTCTGTTGTAAGTTCCCAATTACTCTATCCTGTTACAAAGTGTGGGCCACGCATTAAATTACACGTTGCCATCCGTCAACTGTCACAGTGGTGTCATCAACCGCGCCGTAGAAATTGAACCCTACCTATCCATTACCACGGTATACGCGTGTGCGTATAAGTACATGTACTTATTTGGTAGGGCCTTTGCAAACAGATCGCTCCAAATCTTATTAGTAGGTGTGTGGTAACCGGAGATTTGCAACTTGCTCATAAACAGACTGAAATGCCCTTCCTGCTCCTAAGTTCAGTCATTGGATATACATATGCTTTGATGTAGGTAGGTACATATGTACACATACTAATCGCAACCTGTAAATATTGACACAAAGGTAAATTATGAAACAAAAATGTAATGTGATCTACTTCAATTAGGACAGGAGTGGAATCTGCGATATATATATGAAATTTATCTTTAATAATTTACCTTTCTGTCAATGTTTATAGAAAATAAAAATGTGGTATGTACACATTAAAAATAGATTCGATAAAAAGATTCTATAAAAACATTTGAAATAAGTCGCTCTCAAGCAAAGCTTAGAGAAATGCCACGCCATGACAAAATGTGTTAAATTGGATTTATATTATTTTAGTTATTTAATAGACTAACTAGAGCGTAATATGTTTACTCCAGCATAAATTGAATTAGCATCTCGCTGACGCTCCTCCCGTCACTATTTTACGTTGACTTTTACTTTATTATGTTTCAAAACAGTTTTGTCAAACATGCTACAATAACAATACACAATACACACCTGCATTTTAAAAGTTAGTGTAAATCAATAATAAATAGCAAACTAATTTAGATTTTTTAATTCCAAGTATAACGCTTAATGTCAACACCCCAAATATATTTTGTTTGATATTACTAGCCGAGCCTAAGTGAGATAGATAATAAACTTGAATATCAAAAAGTAGATAGCATCAAAAGTAACTGACAATTTGAGTAGTGAAATTGATGCTGACTGTACATAACATAGAGTAGAACCTGGGGTACCCCTTATCTTGCACAATCTCTATTGTCCAAAATACATTTCGCATAACCGTTTTCGCACAATAATTTTTAGCCGAATGATACTATCGCATAATTATATACATACCACAATTGTTATGTACCACAAATAGCAGAATACTAATATCGCCAACTTTTATTTCGCAGAATTTTATGTAGCACAATATAAGTTCCGCCGAATTTATTTCGGCATAATTGTACCATAGCACGCCCACAGAACCGAATCGCTGCCAGAAAATTAGGTTAGGTTAGGTTGAAACTGCGTCCCTCACAGAAACGAAGGCAAGGCAGGTAAGTAAGGCAGGTCCGACTTGGCTTAGATTAGGTACGACGACGAGCGAAGCGAGGAGGAGTGTTAGGTTGAACTGCGACCCTAACGAGCGAGCGAGCCGCGCAGGTCCGACTTGGCTTACGATTCCTTACATTACCAATTTCACCTTAAGGCAGATCCGACTTGGCTTAGGTTAAGGTACGACGACGAGCGAAGCGAGGAGGAGTGTTAGGTTGAACTGCAACCCTAACGAGCGAGCGAAGCGAGCGAGCCGCGCAGGTCCGACTTGGCTTACGATTCCTAAAATTACCAATTTCACCTTAAGGCAGATCCGACTTGGCTTAGGTTAGGTACGACGACGAGCGAAGCGAGGAGGAGTGTTTGGTTGAACCGCGACCCTAACGAGCGAGCGAAGCGAGCGAGCCACGCAGGTCCGACTTGGCTTACGAACTTGACTGCGTGCCTCACAGAAACGAATCGCTGCCAGAAAACTAGGTTAGGTTAGGTTGAAACTGCGTGCCTCACAGAAACGAATCGCTGCCAGAAAACTAGGTTAGGTTAGGTTGAAACTGCGTCCCCCACAAAACCGAAAGTAGGACGTAAGAGGAAAGTAGGAGTAGGACGGTTAAAAAACACAGAACTTGTCATTTTTATTTTATATAAGTATAAGACATGCAAAATAGTAAAGAAAAAGGATTATTCCTTAAATAACTATGCTAATCTTAAATTAGCACCTATAGCCTTCAAAAATCCATTGTATGTATAATCAGCTTGATTATTTAGGATGACATTAATGCTTTCTACATCATTACTATAACATAATTACACTCAAGGATGCAAACGGAATATTATGCCATATAAATTTCGGCGACACAATTATTGGGCCATAGGAGTATTGTTCTAATCAACATTATGCCAATGTACTATTCTGCCAAAGAAACGTGTGCGAAGTGATAGTTAGCCAAGAAATTTAGGCAAAAAGCAATTGTGCGAAATGATGATTGTGCCAATGGTTGCTATGCGAAACGAAAATATGCCAATAAATTTTGTGCAACACATTAGTAACCCGTAGAACCTGATTCCTACCGGTCGGATTATTTTATTAAAATTAACTGTAGGTGCCCGCAACTTCATCCTGTTCCGTATTATCCTTCTTTTTTCTTTACCTTAGTCAGGCAAAACGTATTCTATTATTATATCCGGATATTTATCTATCCTTGCACAAAAATTTTAAATGATATAAAATGTATTAAAGTCCACGCCCACTGGCATGACAAGCCGTTACGATATCACCATGTACCAGCCATTAAGATATTTTTCTAAAATCCTGAGTTCATGACCCGTCCATAGAAAAATCCCTTCTAATGTTATTTTTAGGCTTTAATGGATGACTCTCCTTCTTAAAATGTTCTTAGGGTTCAGAAGATGCATCCTACCAAAAGAAACCTTCTGATCATCAAATTCCGTATATTACGCTTATGTCGTGAACACCGCACCTATTCACAAAATTTCGTGTTATAACACACATCAAACAGAAACTCGACCAGCAATATCCCACTATACATTGCGTCAAATAGAGCTCAAGCACAGATTATATACAAGTTACTAGCTCAAGTCTCAAGCAGGTACTTGAAATCTAAAGCAATTACGGGGCAGCTGGGGCGGGAACAAATAAGGTGATAAACGAGGGGGCATCTATCAGGCAACGTCGACGTGCGGTGCAAGTAATTGATACCCCGCTCTCCTCTTTAGAGCGCTTTCAGACTTTCACTACGTGTAAAGAGCCCTTTTGTATGAGGACGGTAGTGTAGTAAAATAAATATGTAAATTTACTTTTTTTTTAAATACGCGGGGGTCGACATGAAGCGAGCATATCGATACCTTAGTGCACAATCGTACTAACTTTTCAGAAAAAGTCGTTGCAATTATGACGTTAGTGCACAACTCTATGTGATTTAAATTTCAACTAAGGTATCGATATTTCAACCAACATTTCAGGCGCCTCGCCTGAAGAGCAACCTTCTCTTGTTTCAATATAAATTGTTGATACAACATCATAGTCACGGTCATCATTATCACATACTAGTTTTGACAATAATAGTGGCATTCCAGTTGTTACAAGGTTCAAAAATGTTTTGTGATAATAATACGTCTGAGATACCTAACAGATGACTCGTGATTGCCTCATCTTAGTTGAAGTCGAAGTCGAGAGGAAGAGAAAGGCCGACGATAAGTTTGGGACCAGATAAAGAAAAAGGTAGCCGTCGCGTCGTATCGAGAAATCAAAGAACTGGCGTTAAGTATTGAGAGAGAGAACTGCATCGATAAGTGTGAAACTTACTGGATCCGCACACTACGGCTTCTTGTGGCCACTACAGTACATATGTCCCTTGTGCACAAAACTTTTGAGAAAAGGAGAGATGTACAGTCGCGGCCACTCTTAAATAGGTACTCGTAATAATGATGAGTTGGCTGAATATAAAAAGTGTTTCCAAATTAGATAAATCCTTTGTCTGCTTCCCAGTTCGTGTGAGCGCGGGCTTTCCTCAAACTACTTGAAATTCAGAATAATTATATAAGGTTGAAATTAAATTAACCCTTCCTCAAAAGAATAAATTACCGCACTCCCGATCCGGATCACCGGTTTTTTATATTCCTGCAAAAAACCTGTTTTTGCTACCTATCGGGCTTTGTCTTTGGATATTATAATGTTTTTCGAATCCCGCCGGTAATTTCGTAAATATGTTTTAAATATAGAGGTGGGTTCAATTTTCCATTACAGGGGATTCTCGTTTACGGTCCAATAAGGGTAATATAACCTTATTTTGAATTTCATCACAATATCGATAAATGCGCTCTGTTGCGAGCTTACCAATTAACGCGTTTTTTCTTAAAAAAATATGTTACAGTCATATCCATGAAAAAAGTAACTTAAGATACTTGTTTCATGGATAAGTAATATAATAAATTTCGAGAGTCAAGTATCGGTTAAATCACTCCTAAGCCTTACCCATATTCTGTGACAAATATAAAAACCGGCCAAGTGCGAGTCGGACTCGCGCACCGAGGGTTCCGTATAAACACTTCCCATCTTAACTGGTCGAGTTAAGTTTGTACCTGCCGGTATGTATGGCGCCGCATACAAATGAGGTGCAAAGTTAACGCAACCGGTCACGTTTGTTGTTTGGAAGCCCCGCTTTAATATTTATTTCATTCTATTTTAGTATTTGTTGTTACAATGGCAATAGAAATAGATCATCTGTGAAAATTTTAACTGTCTATTAGCTATCACGGTTCATAACGGATCTTGGTCACAGACGGACAGACATACAGCTAGACACACGGACAGCGGAGATTTCTGGTTAAAGACATTTATTTACTCAAAAGAAATATTACATTTCGCTTAATGAGTATTTTATAAAAACAATTATAGTCGCTATTCGTGAACATCTAAAAACCTAATTGTTACTAATGTAAATAAATAAGTAAGCTAGACAAACTATAAGTACACAGTTAACAACTATGTAAGTACGAATAAATCACTAACAGACAATAAAGACATGTTATTATGGCACCAGTTTACGTTTGAATACAAGGATTAGTTTTAGTTTTAGGTTTAGTTTTGCTGTAAGTTTATAATACTCGCATTTTACATAATATCACTTATTGCCCCAGGAGAAGTTATATTAATGATGTATGGTAGACGGTAGAAGTATATTTGAATTGCACAAAGCGGTCGGTTGGTTGGCAAGTTGCTGCTCGCGATAAGGCGTTGTAGTTTGCAGGGCCGTATTTAGGTAACGGGGATTTTGTTGAGTATATGCGATTTCAATTTATTTTTAAAAATTGACAAACTTGGAGCCGGTTTAATATTTTTGGGAAGGTCATTGTACATACGCGCTCCCTGGTATGTTATATTTTTGTTTCCAAAATTTTTAGTTCGCGGGAAGGTTAAGGATAGATTATTTGCACTTCGAAGAGGCCTTTTGCCGCTTTCTTTATTAGTTTTAGATTTAGTACCTAATAGGGTTCCCTTTTTCACTTTTTGAGTACAGAACCCTAAAAAACGGTTTACCCTTGTTCGGTCTAATAGTTTTTTGCCTAATTTTGATTTGCCTAATTTCATTTTGTCTAAAATTACTTTGCATATTTATTCAGTTTGCCTAATATTCGTTTAGTCTGAAGTCATTTCGCTTAATGAATATTTTGCATAATCTTGTTTCGCCGAATTTTCATATTGCCTATTTTTTTTATATATAATTTCATTTTATCTATTATTCAAC
Organism: Apotomis capreana; assembly: GCA_947623375.1. Lineage (NCBI taxonomy): Eukaryota > Metazoa > Arthropoda > Insecta > Lepidoptera > Tortricidae > Apotomis > Apotomis capreana. Next base: position 17,203,036 of record OX392506.1, on the reverse strand, counting down.
TAATATAATTACATTTCCTATAAACGCTAGTTTGCCTACTACAATTTTTGTATAATTTCAGTTTGCCTAATTTGCACGTGCAGTATATTATTTTACGTTTTTTTTTTACCTATTATTTATTTATTTATTAATCAAAGTATACACCTCAAATATATTCAATTTCCTGCAAAACTTAAGGATGGAAAGTGTTTGTACGGAACCCTCGGTGCGCGTTCGGGTCGCAGTTCAACCTAACACTCCTCCTTGCTTTGCTCGTCGCGTACCTAACCTAAGCCAAGTCGGATCTGCCCTAAGGTGAAATAGGTACTGTTAGAAATCGTAAGCCAAGTCAGACCTGCGCGGCTCGCTCGCTTCGCTCGCTCGTTAGGGTCGTAGTTCAACCTAACACTCCTCCTCGCTTCGCTCGTCGTCGTACCTAACCTAAGCCAAGTCGGATCTGCCTTAAGGTGAAATAGGTACTGTTAGAAATCGCAAGCCAAGTCGGACCTGCGCGGCTCGCTCGCTTCGCTCGCTCGTTAGGGTCGTAGTTCAACCTAACACTCCTCCTCGCTTCGCTCGTCGTCGTACCTAACCTAAGCCAAGTCGGATCTGCCTTAAGGTAAAATAGGTATTGTTAGGAATCGTAAGCCAAGTCGGACCTGCGCGGCTCGCTCGCTTCGCTCGTTCGTTTGGGTCGCAGTTCAACCTAACACTCCTCCTCGCTTCGCTCGTCGTCGTACCTAACCTAAGCCAAGTCGGACCTGCCTTAAATGTTATGTTCATAAAATGAGTTTCAACGTGATGGTCGTTAGTTAGAATAACATTCGACAAAATAATCATTAGTTAAAATAACATTCGGCAATATAATCATTAATTAAAATAACATTCGGCAATATAATCATTAGTTAAAATAACTTTCGGCAATATAAGAATTAGTTAAACTAATATTATACAAAACAAACTTTATTTGAAGTGATGATTAGACTAAACGAGTTTCGACAAAGTGATCATTTATTGAAACAATAATTATGAAAACTGAAATTAGGCAAACCGTTGGTTATACTAAAAGTTGTTAGGCAAACTGAAGTTAGGCAAATAATTTTTAGACAAAACAAGGGAATACCCTAAAAAACAACAACACAAAGTATAAATATAAATACTAGTATAGACACTATGAACATGACCCTAACTTACCCATTAGAATAGGATATAAAATATGATATAAAAATTTGTTCTTCCAGTTAAAGCAAAGTTTATGACAAATGTGTGTACTAGTTAGAAAGTTGAACTATAGTTTGTGGTGCCCCGGGACAAACTAATTTGGTGAAATATTCGTTGGTAAGCCTTTTGTTGACGAGTGTATCATTTATGCTAAGTAAGCATTTGTCTGTGTTTAATTTATCCTTTGTTTGCCTTTTTTGAGACCAGGATATGGTATTACTATATTTTTTCTATAAGGACTTTGAATGGAAAATTTGAACAAGAACTGTACACTTTCTCAGTCAAATCTACGATTACTATACGATACTTACAAGTAAGTCCAGATATTCCAATATCAAGAATAAGGTTAGTCGAATCCAGTCAAAATATTAGTATTTTTATTTATTTTTATTTTTTTACTTATTTTATTAGCTCACTTATTTTATTTTTTCCTCGTCCCAGCCGATTCATATCGTGTTAATCTGCCGTCGACGCAAACACACTGGCGATTTCCTTAAGAAATTACAAATGTTATTTGCGCTGTACATACGTGTATAATGGATACGCTGTCAGTGTGATTTAGACGCGGAACGGGCGTTCGAGACATGAATTCAAATCGACGCGGACTCAATACAAACAGCGGGCGGGAATTGAACAATATCCTCATATTTCAGATCCTTTGCCTTGAATATTTCACAGCGATGCTCTTATGTGTTTAGGGTCCTAACTAGAATAAGAATGTGGGAGCTAGCGAAACTTTCTGGCAGTCAAATAAACAGCATACGATTGAGATGGAACGGTTACGTACGGTTCGATATTTGAAGTCCGTTCCGCATGAGTAAAGATGAAATAAATACTTAACTTCTTACAACTGTACTATGGCATGTAGTAGTGTAGTAGTAACTATGCACATGTACGCTCAAATTGCGCTCATGTGGTCCACAGCGGGACTCGATCCCGGTATCTTTGGATTACCGGTCGAACGCTTTCGTTTTCTCCATCCGTTTTGATCCTGGTGTTTGATGTCTGTCTGTGTGTTCAAAAATAAAATAGGTACGGAGATCAAAACGGATGGAGAAATTGGAAGCCTACGTACACTGCATCTCTGGTCGAGAGGTTAAGATGTATGACCGGCAATCCAAAGATATATAATAATGCATTTTTCGAAAAACGTATAGTGTTTCGAAATAAAATAAAAGTTCTCGAAGTTAATAGAAATCAGATGTCCTACTTTTCACTTTTTTTAGAGTCAATGGGTAAAAAATAGCGCCAATAAGTTATAAGGGGTTAAGTTCAAGTCTAGTGTCTTTCCCATGCTATTTACTTAGGCCAGGAACGCCGGTAATTGTCTTGTACCAAAACCAGTAGCTCTTACTAGCAGAGAAGCGATTAAAAAGTCGTCTATAATATCAATTTATGACATGGTTTTTTTCGATTGGTATCACTAACCGCGAAGGATTTGAAACTATTATTCGGTATTCATCTGTGGTTAGAGTAGGCAACCTCGACAGAAATATAGGTATGCTTTTAAAATTAGACGTATTCATGCTTAAAAACCGATTATCAATGTTGCCCCGTGTATCAAAGTAACCCCTGTCCACGGTAGTTTCTTTGTTTATTTATTTAGTATATTATATCTGTGTGCTGTATACTGGAAAACCAGCTGACGAAGCTGGAGACAGAAGACGGCAGCGTAATGTCGACGAAGCCAGAGGTGTTGAGAGAGATCGAGAGGTTCTATGGGCAGTTATATACCTCGGTTGCCAAACCTGTTGACAAATTGGCCAAAGATCCGAGAGCCAAGCTTACCCGACACTATACCGAAGATATCCCGGACATCAGCCTGTACGAGATTGGGGTGGCCCTAAAACAGCTTAAGGACAACAAGGCGCCGGGCGATGACGGAATCACTTCAGAGCTTCTGAAAGCGGGTGGAACCCCGGTACTAAAGGTGCTTCAGAAGCTCTTCAATTCCGTTCTGCTCGAGGGCATCACGCCGGAAGCATGGACCGGAAGTTTGGTGGTGCTATTCTTCAAGAAAGGTGATAAAACACTGCTCAAGAATTATAGACCCATCTCGCTTCTGAGCCATGTCTACAAGCTGTTTTCTAGGGTCATCACGAATCGTCTCTCAAGTAGGTTTGATGAATTCCAGCCTCCCGAACAAGCCGGGTTCCGAAAAGGCTTCAGTACCATAGACCACATACACACGCTGCGGCAGGTTATACAGAAGACCGAGGAGTATAACCTGCCACTCTGCTTAGCGTTTGTGGACTATGAAAAGGCCTTTGATTCCGTCGAGACATGGGCTGTACTGCAGTCACTCCAGCGATGCCGGATTGACTATCGGTATGTCGAGGTGCTGAGAAGTGTGTGCAACAACGCCACTATGTCGGTCCGAGTACAAGACCAGCGTACGGAGCCGATTCCTTTGCGAAGGGGTGTGAGACAAGGGGATGTTATATCTCCGAAGCTCTTCACCAACGCAATGGAAGACGCCTTCAAGCTTTTGGAATGGCAAGGACTAGGCATCAATATTAACGGCGAGTACATCACGCACCTTCGGTTTGCCGACGACATCGTGGTCATGGCAGAGACGCTGGAGGATCTCGGTACGATGCTCGAAGGTCTCAACAGAGTATCCCAACAGGTGGGCCTTAAGATGAACATGGACAAAACGAAGATTATGTCGAATGTCCATGTAGCACCCACCCCAGTAATGGTTGGTAACTCGGTCCTCGAAGTTGTTGACGAATACGTCTATCTGGGACAAACAATTCAGTTAGGCAGGTCCAACTTCGAGAAAGAGATCAATCGGCGGATTCAACTCGGATGGGCAGCGTTCGGGAAACTGCGAAGTGTCTTCTCGTCCAACATACCTCAGTGCTTGAAGACGAAAGTCTTCAACCAGTGCGTATTACCGGTGATGACCTACGGAGCCGAGACGTGGTCTCTAACTATGGGCCTTTTAAGGAAGCTCAGAGTCACTCAGCGAGCTATGGAAAGAGCTATGCTCGGGATTTGTCTACGAGATCGAATCAGAAATGAGGAGATTCGTAGACGAACCAAGGTCATCGACATAGCAAACCGGGTAAGCAAGCTGAAGTGGCAATGGGCGGGGCACATAGCTCGAAGGACCGATAGCCGTTGGGGCAGAAAAGTTCTCGAGTGGAGACCACGTACCGGCAAGCGCAGTGTAGGAAGACCACCCGCAAGGTGGTCGGACGACCTGGTTAGAGTTGCGGGGACTCGCTGGATGCGGGTCGCTGCTATCCGGCCCATGTGGAAATCTATTGAGGAGGCCTGTGTCCAGCAGTGGGCGTACTATGGCTGAAATGATGATGATACTGGAAAAACTAAGCAAATTATTTAAGTGATTCTCATTTGTTATTGTCAAAGTATTAAGTCTTCTGTGTAATTTGTAATGTTTAATTAGTGATATTATTTTTGTATGTTTTCGACTGAAGGACACTGATACTATGGTCATGAAAAAAAAGGACTTAAAATACCCATAGACCACAGCTACAATATGAATACCACCCTTAGCCTCGTAAGTCTCGTGCATGTTGAATTTCGAACCTTCTTTAATTTAATTTAAGAGCTATAAACTCGATTTGAATTCGCACTATGTGAAGTACCTACGCTACGCAAGGACTTACGGCGAGGCTATATAGTGAAGGGTTAGTAAAATATTCATGATATTTGATTCAGTGATGCGTGCCCACGTCGATGCCAATGTTACACTTGCCTTTTGCCATGATGTGATACTATTATTATCGATCACGTAGTGACAGCTGCAACGGCGTCTACCACACTTATCTGTCAAGGCAACTACTACAATAATAGTTTAACATTAACTAAGATTTCAATATGGAACTAGAATTGCAAGATCGATGCGTCGACTGTAAAATTCGACATCGACAAGATTTAAACCGATTTAAAAGTGCATAGGTACGCTATTCCTGTATGTTTATGTTAAAATCTTTGATTATTACCTAAGGATTCATTACGAATAAATAGGTATGAAAATATTTTTTATCAACACTGATCTTGTTAAATGACTATAATGAGTCAAATATAAACAAAAAATACTTGACAGCGACGGCGGTGGAGGACGGGTGACCTAAGTCAGTATTGAGTTAATTTCATAACATTACAATATTTTTATCAGGTTGGTTTATTTTAATTATCCGTATCTAGTATGTAACTGGCCACTAACAAGGTTTGTTTTTATTTTCATAAAATCTGGGGGCACGGTAGTGCCCCCGCCAAGACGAAAAAAAAGAGGCGGGGCACTACCTACCTTTTCTCGAACCGTTTCGTCTCATTTTCAAACCCTCATAGTTTCGTCCCAGTCCCGTCCAGAGCGCCCAAATTCACAGGCTAAGATGCAGTTAGGGAACATATGAAATGTACTAAATTTCATTGATCTAGCTTTTATACTTTAGGTTTTATTGGTACCTAAAATACGCCGATTTTGCCACTCACTCACTGATGTATCAAAACCTCTGGGGTACTTCCCGATGACCTAGAAAGCTGAAATTTGGTATGTAAGCTAGGTTTAGTACACAAACAATAGAATAATTCTGAAACTTGGAACTTTTACCCCCCAACCCCTTAAACTAGGGGATGGAAGTTTGTATGAGACTTCTGCAAATTTTGATACTAGAGGTCTGAAAATTGATATAGGGACTCCTTTATTATTTATAAATAATAAAATACATATTCTAGGATTTAAAAAAAATCACCCCCCACCCTTTAAATAAGGGGATGAAAGTTTGTATGGGTTTTCCATAATGGGCGATAAAAGTAGTATATATCGGGCTAAACGTAAGTATTTCTTATACACAATTATTACTACTTCCATATCTACACTTCGACTTCGTATTTTAAATATCTGGGGGCACGGTAGTGCCCCCGCCAAGACGAACAAAAAAGAAGGGGGCACTACCAACCTTTTCTCGAACCGTTTCGTCTCATATTCAAACCCTCATAGTTTCGTCCCAGTTAACACTAGAGCGCCCAAATTCTCAGGTTAAGATGCAGTTAGCAAACATATAAAATGTACAAAATTTAATTGATCTAGCTTTTATACTTTAGGTTTTATAGGTACCTACAATACGCCGATTTTGCCACTCACTCACTGACGTATCAAAACCTCTGGGGTAATTCCCGATGACCTAGAAAGCTGAAATTTGGTATGTAAGCTAGTATTAGTACACAAACAAAAAAATAATTCTAAAACTTGGAACTTTTACCCCCCAACCCCTTAAACTAGGGGATGGAAGTTTGTATGAAACTTCCGCAAATTTTGATACTAGAGGTCTGCAAATTGAAACCTATAGGGACTCATTGTTATAAATCAAATACATATTGTAGGACTTTTAAAAAATCACCCCCCACCCTTTAAATAAGGGGATGGAAGTTTGTATGGGTTTCCCATAATAGGGGATAAAAGTGTATTATATATGGGGCTAGAATTAAGTATTTCTTAAATACACAATTGTCTACTTCAGTTGTCGCTCAAGAAACCCTACAGCCCAAAAAAATTAAAAAAACTAAAGCACCTTACAAAAAGAAATGAGATCCCACCAAAAACATTTCATGTAAAATTGACGGCCAAGACTCACATTCTCATAACGCTTTCGCTGTAAAAAAGTTATCAGATCCCAGGAAAAGCCAAGCCCCTAAGCCCCGACTTTACTAACCCCACCACCTTGGTTTAAAAAGTATGGCATCAAGTGGCTTCAAGCCCCTAAACCCGGAGTTTACTAACCCTACACCTTTGTTTCAAAAGTATGGCTTGGCCGTTTCATAGACTACCGTAAATAAGTCTAGCGGACTGTCCGGCCCATATCGTAAGGAATTAAGTTTATAAGTATATATTATCAAAGACATAAACTTAGTTTCTTGATACCATATGGGCCAGACGGTCCGTTGGACTTATTTACGGTTCTCTATGAAACGGCCAAGCCATACTTTTGAAACAAAGGTGTAGGGTTAGTAAACTCCGGGTTTAGGGGCTTGAAGCCAGTTGATGCCATACTTTTTAAACCAAGGTGGTAGGGTTAGTAAAGTCGGGGCTTAGGGGCTTGGCTTTTCCTGGGATCTGATAACTTTTTTACAGCGAAAGCGTTATGAGAATGTGAGTCTTGGCCGTCAATTTTACATGAAATGTTTTTGGTGGGTTTATTATACGATTTCCATTTAAACCCTGTGGGCTAAAACGGCCACTTTGGACCCGCTTCGCAAAGCAATTACCTGCTTACTTTTTGAGCAGGAGAAATGAAAAAGTAATTTTAGAAACAGGTTTGAAGGTATAGTAAAACTAAACATCACATCAAAACTTAGCTGTTTCGCAAAAGAAATATCCAAAATAGCTCGCCCGACCCACATAACTTTTCAATTCGCACGAGATGATGGAGGTATACTAACATGGCGCATCTTACTTTTTACGCGAACTAAAAGCAGCTTTTACTTTTTTATTGTCGCCGACGAGGCCGGCACACAAATAGTGCAGTCATTGAAGCATTATTGCTCCGAATTTTTTTACTGTGAACCGAATTGCATACAATTTTGGAATTAGGTTCATCTTACCCTTAACTCCAAAAGTGAAAATGATTTGAACTCCGCAACCACCCTGGGGGTGGTTGCCACCCCTTCTCGGGGGTGATTTTTTTTTTTTTTTTTAAAATAACCTCGGATATCGATAGAAGACCTAATTGCCAATACTTTTCAAGTTATTGGCAATTGAAAATTCGCAATTTTTTCACGTTTTTCATCGGTTTTTTGCAAATATCTCCAAAAATATACGTTTTATCAAAAAATTTATACAAACAAAATTGTAGCAGGTAAAACAATAAACAATTTGGTTTTTAATAAAGTATTCTAAGTGCAATATTAAGCTAGATATTAAAGATCAAAGCCGTTTTTTATTTTGTCTTAAATTTAATCGATGTGGTCAATGCCATCTAGCGGTGAGCAGATGCATTTTATGCATTTTAATACGAAAAGGTTTTGTAGTAGTTGAAATAAGCTTTAAAATAAGCACTATTAATAGTCTTTTGCACGTAAAATAAGTGAGCTGTATTGCAAATAAGGGGAGCATCTAATGTTTTTTCTTTTAAATCAATAGGTTTCATAAGTGCCATTTCCTCCAAAATTAAAATTAATCGTATTCCGACTAGAATTAACTTTATTATGAAGAGTTTGATAGATAGTATCAGTTTGGCTGCTTCAGGACACATATTTTTCAAAAAAGTCACGATAAAAAGAAAAAAAGAAAATTTCAAATAAAAAAAAAACCACTTTTTTTTCATATTATCTCAAAAATTACGACAGATACGTATAAAATTGTACGAATTAAAAATTTAGGTATTTTTCTGACAAACAATTTGGTTTTTTTGTTTTTTCTGTCAAACAAAAATTGACGGAGATATGATTGTTTAAAGAGCGCGTGGCAGCGCAATCACAGCCTCTCTTAAGCCCTTTAACCCTTCACCGTTTTAGAAAAAGGTTTTTTACTACATATTGCAATAAAGGATGTTGTAGCTCTCTTAATTACCTTTAAAATGGTTTTTTATAAATTGTGATAGCATGAAAATTGAAGGAGTTATAGTCCAAAAACTTATCATATTTTTTTGTACTTAGTAACTGAAAATTTCGGAGTGTGAATATTTGGAGCAATGTGAAAGTACGCAGTATAATAGAGACCCACAACTATTGTAATGTGTATATATATATAATATGGCTCATATATTTTGGAAACGTAGGCATGAATACATACCAACGTTCTTATATGTATATACATATAACACATTTAACACACATGGCAATTTTTTACTCTAAATTAAATTATTTTTAAATATGTAATCATATATATTTACTGTTTTAATTTAGGGGTAGTTTTAAGGGTAGAAAAGCTTAAGAATGTGATAATCATTTTCGAGTGTGGAATAATATTTAAATCCTTTTCATTTTATCAAAAAATTATAATTAACAATTTTTTATCAAGGTGTAGTTTTCAAGGGTTGAAAGGGGGTTAAAAATTTGATAATTATTATAGAGAATATAAAATATTACTTACTCTATACTTACATCTTTTTAGGTCATACCAAAGTATTTTTTTGTGATTTTTTCAATTTAGGGGACGTTTGCAAGGGTTGTAAGATTTTCAAGGGGTTGAACATTTTCAAAATTTATATAACCTTTATTCTTAACATTACAAGCGGCGTCACTGATTGCCCTGAGTTGCTTGAGAACCTCTCATTCAATACTCCCCTTCGTTCTAAACGGCATTTTCCTCCCATATCTCTTAAATCTGCATCATCCAATTACAGACAAAATAGTTTTCTGACGCGTGCAAGTCGTAGCGTGAACAATTTAACGAAGGAACTGGATATCGACATATTTAACTGTAAAATTCCTTCTGTGAGACAAAGTTTGGTGACAAGGTGCTTTAACTAGACGTGTTACATAGTCGTTCACCCGCCTGGGCTTAAAATATACGTTGCCATTTTTAGAGCTCGTGTAGTGTAGTGTATTGTTTACCATTTTCTTCTTTTTTTTTTATACTTTTTCTATACAAGGTGAGATGATGTGAAGTGATGAGTGTCGCACTTTAATTTAAGATTAGTTAAATTGTTTCTATCCGTGAGATCCTGTAATTGGCTTCCCTGCTTTCTATTATATTTAAGTTTACTCAAAATTGTTAAAGCTGTTGGTTCTCCTAAATAAATAAAATAAAAAAAAATAAAAAAATAATAATAAAGATATTTCCGTGTTTTATTTTTAATTTGGCGACGCACAGTTATTGTAGGATGGAGAATATCTCGTTACCGAAATTTGATTTTTCCCTCACATTATGCTGCAATAAAATATAAATAAATTGCTGCATTAAAAACCAAGTAAATTTTTGGATACCGTATCCAGTTGTGATGCAGATTTTATACAGACGGTCTTTTCCGAGGCTATAGGAATAACTTGACATCCAAGAATGATATTTTTAGGATATTTTTTCAGCGAGATGACCGATGATGTAAATAAAAGAAAGGCTACCGCGGACGAAATTACGAGCATCTTCTCGTTTTTAATAAAAGACAAAAGAAAACTGTAGAGCCCTGCGTAGCCAACATATTGTCTTTGTTTAATTTCGGGCACGAGTGTTGGATGATACTTACTAAGGACAAGGCAAATCTTGAAATTTAATTTAACTTCCTTTTGGTTTGAGCTCTTCAATATGAAAGGTTAAATTTGTTGTCTTAAGTATTCTACGAGACAACAATACAACGACCCATTCACCCCTTATACTCGTATACTTATAGAGAGGTTACCTACATCTCATTTATCGAGAAAGTTATTTATTTGACCTTATTTTTAATTATGCTCTTTAATATAGATTTATTTAGGATTATTACAACCATAACGGGCATAATTATATCGATCATTGCTATCTAAGCTGCATTAAGTAACATTATTCTATAATGTACCAGCCATAATAAGATTGCTTGCACCTGCCCTTCCATTTTAACGACACATACAACTAGCTATTTCGAATTTTACTTCAAGGCAGCCTTTCGCAATCTTTTCTGATTTCAAACCGTTCCGAAAAACCAATTGCAAATTAAACAGAAGTGGCTTCCGCTATTACCATCGCATACGTACATCGAACGCAGTTATAAAAATTCAATATCCTATTCGCAAATGACGAGCAAAACAAGTCGGGTCGTGGGGGGAACGGGGGAGGCTAACATCACCAGAATTGTGTCGGTTCATTCTGCTACATATGAGAGTCTAACTTTAAATATAAACCTCCAAGTCCTGGCGATAGGACAGAATTCCACAGCTCGCTTTTTATTTGACGCTGTTTTGTTGCAGTTATGTTTATATACCACATTCGATACGCGGGAAAACTGAACCGTGGACCCTTTTATTATACAAAAACGAATTCGAGGTGTTTTTAAATATAGTGCTGGCTCGCGAAACTGAAGGTAGATTTTTTTTCACAAGGATTTTTTCACGGCTTTATCCGATTGAAAAGTGTGCTTTTCGAAAGAAAACACAGCATTGGGTAACTACGTATATTTTCAAAGTAATTTATTATTTGACGTATCAGGCTAAATATTACACAGCCAGGTTAGGTAGTTGGCTACAAGTCCACGTAACTAAAACACAATTTTACCAAGTTTAGGCTAATCCGTGCTGTACTGAGTAAACAAGGAGAAATTGGCTTGCAAAGTTCCCGTGAACCGTTTTCGATTATGGTTCAACATTAAACTGCCACCGGTATCGCTAAACTTAGCCGTTTTCTCACAGACTAGAGTAAAAGCACAGAAGGGTCACTAATTCATCTTAGCACAAACAAGAGGGTACATCAATATTCTGTATTGATGATAATAAATCCCGAACGATTATGTATAAACTGTCTGTATTACTTTACTACGTACTATAATTATTTACTCATCTTGTTCTTGAAATACGAGTAAAGTAACTAACTACAAAGTACTAAAAACCGGTCAAGTGCGAGTCGGACTCGCGCACCGAGGGTTCCGTACAAACACTTTCCATCCTTTAGTTGTTTAAGTTAAATTTGCACCTGGTATGTATAGCGCTCTATACAAATGAGGTGCAAAGTTAACGCAACCAATCCCTTTGATGTATGGGAGCCCCCCTGAAATATTTATTTTATTTTATTTTTAGTATTTGTTGTTATAGCGGCAAAAGAAATACATCATCTGTAAAAATTTCAACTGTCTAGCTATCACCGTTCTTGAGATACAGCCTGGTGACAGACGGACGGACGGACGGACGGACAGCGAAGTCTCAGTAATAGGGTCCCGTTTTTACCCTTTGGGTACGGAACCCTAAAAATAAAACGTCTGTACCTACCTGCATAAAAGACATCTTAATAAACGTTTTCTCACTGAATCTGAAATATTTCTTAAGGTTTTTTACATGTTTAATGTGAATGTGTCTTTCCGGTCTTGCCGTGACTATCTTCATAAAAATCCTGAGTCAAGAAGCCGTTGAAAAATAGATAAATAGAGATATCTCAGTTTTTTTTCAAAAATACTAGTTATAACCAAAAATAAAATAGAGATAATAATAATTTTACAAGGTCCCGCGAATAAATATTAAAACCAAAAGTAGCTCTTTAAAATAGCCTGAAAACTTTAACAAAACCGTCCGTCATGCGAACAAAACATGTTTATGGTAATTGGATTAATTAAGCCAACAAAAGTTAATTATGCTTTTATACGGCAGCATCAACATCATAACAATGTAATGCCAGCGTCAGGGCTTCGTCAACATTAATTCCAATTTCCAAACTAGTCAAAAAAACAGACGAGTGCGAGCGGAATTCAGGAAGGAGTGAAAATACCACGTTCCTTTTGTACAGGGCCGTTTAATTTCTATCTTTATTTGTGGTCTTGGGAGCTTGAGAAGCCCCTTAATAAGATGGACTGTATTTTTTATAATGTCCGCAGGAAACCGTTGGCTGAGGTGAGGACCGAGGACAGGCGCACGAGTGGTCAGTTGTGAATATCTTCGGGCCTTTCTGACGAAGCTTTGATGCTTATCGGGCTGTATGATTATGATCGAGATTGGTTTTTATAGCGGTCGACATCTACTCCTAGTGCGATACACTCTTTATTCCTGATTCGATTATGGCAGAGAAACTCCGAGCATTGCCCGCTACATCTCCATGCATTGACCTCTGGATGAGTATCTACCTATTGTTGTTCAAAAGATATATCATTGGAACAGACGTTAACACTCTCTGGATAAGAAACAGGCACTTGTAACGAACCGACCTTTGTATGGACATGCTGTAACCAAGTATATAATTGAAGTCTGCAGGCGCTATTCCAATTCCAGTTTCAAAAACATGCTTTTTAGATGCGATAAAACGTACATCCAAGCGAGAGTCCAATGATATGGAGCTTTAAATACACAAAGTTTTAACGGTTTGCGGGGTAGTTTTAAATTGGTTAACCGGCCGTTTATAGCCAATGTGGGCAGGGGAAGCTTAGACAACTGATAGAGATCTAAGTTTGCCTTTCTGATAGTAGTGTGCTTCTTGCAATAAGGGTTGGTTTAGGTAGTTCGGCCGATCTGTTAATCTGTACATCTGGATGGATTCAAGTGTTTTTGTGTAAAAAAACTGAGCCGAAACTAAACTATAACCAAAATGACTTGAGAACAAAGATAGTTCTTGTTTACAACTAAGTATGATATACTTCTCCAGTATTTCATCTCGTTATCAAGTATTCGTTTTAAAATGAGCATATTTTATGATAATAAATCTAAAGTGGTGTGGCGTCAAACAAAGGTGTCTGTCAGGATGGCGTGAGAGATGTCTGAATAGTCACAAAATTTGTACCAAATAACTGTACCTAAACTGTACTAAACTGTACCTATGTGAAAAAAAACTGTACCTCAAGCAATTAAACATTAAACAGATAGTGAGCTAGACACGCCATTCTGTCGTCAGAACGGCGTGTCTATGTGACTATCTATTTAATTTTTAATTGCTTGAGGTACAGTTTTTTTTCACATAGGTACAGTTTAGGTACAGTTTATTGATGTATGTTCCAGAACATAATTCCCACACTTTGGGGCGATACACGACTATGCCCGCCAAGCTGACGTCAGAATGGCGTGTCTAGCTCACTATCTATTTAATGTTTAATTGCTTGAGGTACAGTTTTTTTTCACATAGGTACAGTTTAGTAGAGTTTCGGTACAGTTATTTGGTGCAAATTTTGTGACTATTCAGACATCTCTCACGCCATCCTGACAGACACAAACAAAGACTCAAAACAAGCCGGGTTAAATTCCGCTCACTTTTCTTTAGAAGCTATAGCTAGGTACAGTATGCGGTTCTTCAAGAGGGGAGTAAATAGGTTCTTAAAGGGTCGGCAACACGCGTGTTATGCTCCTGGCATCGCAAGCGTCCATAGGCGGCGGTAACTGCTTAACATCAGGCGGGCCGCAACAAAAAATGGTGCTCAATCGTCCGCAAGTGGTCAAGCCGGTGGGAATCGGGGTGTACCTATAGACGCGACGCCACTGATACAAGGGGCATGCCAAAAGAAATTAGATACTCCTTGCTCATTTAATTGATACTGGCCAGTAATGCATCACCACAAAGGCTGGCTAATTACTTATAAATTTAAAAATGGAACACTCGGCAAAACTACGTATAATTTTTTTTATGATTTTGTTTCTGATTAAATCTGGCGGGAATTTTCTACGACCATGGAGCTGACACGACGTGATTTTCGGGTTATGATGTATTATGACTTTAAAAAAGGTTTGAAGCCTCAAGAATGTTTTGAACTTTTAGTCAAAACTTTTGGTGAGTCTGCATGTTCATGTGCAACAGTTTTTAACTGGTTTGCTGAATTTAAAAGAGGACGGGCGAGTTTTGAAGATGATCCGAAGTCAGGTAGGCCGCCAACCGCAGTTACTCAAGAAAATGTGCAAGCTGTGGAAAAAATTATTCGTGGAAACCGACGAATCACATACGTAGAGCTAGAGCGAGAACTGGGTATTGGATCAGCAGCGTTGCAAACTATAATTCACGAACAATTATCCCTCCACAAGCGTTGTTCAAGGTGGGTGCCGCACAAGCTCAATGATTTGCAAAAGGAACGTCGCGTGGATTGGTGCAAATTTATGATAAATAAATTTAATGGCGGTGAAAAAAAAAATGTTTATGATATACTCACAGGTGACGAAACATGGCTATATAACTATGATCCTGAAACAAAGCGACAGTCAACAGTATGGTGCTTTGAAGATGAACTGACACCAACAAAATGTCGCCGAACGCGAAGCACACAGATACAAATGGTTGCCTCGTTTTTCTGCAAAACGGGACATATTGCTACTGTGGTACTAGAAGATCAAAAAACAGTCGATTCGGAATGGTACGTGACAGTTTGTGCCCCAAAAGTATTGTCAGCATGGTGTGTTAAGCGGCCAAAGTCAGGAACCCAGCAACTGCTTTGGCACCATGACAACGCAGCCCCGCACACTTCTGCTAGAACACTGGACTATTTTAGTACCAAACACGTCACTATCTTGCCTCATCCTCCATATTCACCGGACCTAGCACCATGTGATTTTTATCTGTTTCCAAAAATCAAAGACAAATTAAAAGGAAGGCGATTTGAAAGCAAAGAAGATGCCCTGGCAGCTTATAACTATGAAATTTCTGAAGTGTCTAAAGAAGAGTGGTCATTAGTATTTTCCAAGTGATTTAGACGGATGGAAAAGTGTATACGTGTTCACGGTGAATACTTCGAAAAAATAGACAACTTTAATGAATAATAAACATTATGATTTTTGAGTATCTAATTTCTTTTGGCATGACCCTCGTATCACTGGACGCTGTCATCATCACTCGTCTACATTCCGATTTATCTTTATGAAAAATGCCTCGTCTAATCAAAACAAATGAAACGTAAAATATTTTAGAACGACTGCAGAATTGCGCTTAAATAACACCAAGTTCCTCGGTTGAAGTTGTGGAGCCATTAATTGTAGTACCTATATGCAATTGTATTGCGAGTGTCGCAAATTCTCGCTCTGCACAATTTAACTTTTTAGCCGCGCTCGGGGCGTCTTTGTTCCACCTAATCGGGTTTCGTTGAATCGAGACTACAAATGCGCTGAATTTGCACAAACATAAATCTGAATAAGTGTATTGTGTATTAGATTTGAATGCAAAGTTAATCGTTGGAAACTACATCGAAGTTGTGAAGAACTCAGTGTCTTAAGACGAAGGTTTTTAATCAATGTGTGTTGCTGGCTGTTTAATCAATGTGTGGTGTTGATGATATGCGGCACTGAAACGTGGTCGCTCACAATGGGCCTCATAAGAAGGCTCAAAGAACAAAGGAGCGAGCTATGCTTGGAGTTTCCTTGTTGGATGGAATCCGAAATGATGAGATACGCAAATTGAACCAAGGTTGTAGATATAGCTCAGACAATCGCCAAACTTCAGTGGCAGTGGGCGGGGCACATTGCTCCTAGAACCGATGGATATTTGGCCAGAAAGGTTCTTGAATGGCGACCGCAGACCGGAAAACGCAGCGTGGCAAGCCCCGAACAAGATGGAGCGATGACCTGTTTTGCTAAACGTGTGCAGAAATTGGATGAGGGCGGCGCTAGACCGATCGTTGTGGAGAACTTTGGGGGAAGCCTTTCTCCAGCAGTGGATGACCGGCTGATATGATGATGACACAGGGTTTTCTTAAGAGCATTATTAACAGGGGAAAGGAGCTAATTTCCGCTGTTGCACCGTGATGTGGCCAACATATTATGTAATATCAAGCAAGTGATAAATTGGGAATCTTTCATAATGCCTGGACAAAAATGACAAAGTAAGTACCTATAGGTAGGTACCGACATTGGACAGTTTTTAAAATAAACTATCAATATAGCGGCATTATGGAACTATGTCCCTATACATATTTTAAGTATTCGAGTTTCATGAAATCGACTTTGGCCCGATTTACATGCGTACTTTACAGGCATGTTATACCCTTAGTGATAAATTGGGCCTGTTTCATAATGCACGGGCTTTAATGACAAGATACTTACTTTGGTCGGTATTTCTTGCAAAAATATCCTAACCATTATAAAACTTTGTCCATAGCATAATACTTTCATTAATACATTCATTAAATCGACATTGATCAGTTTTTTAAGTACATGTCTCTTTGAAGGCAAATAGATCATGTCGCTAAAGTATCCATAACACGGATATTTATCCGTAATACATACTTGATTTCAAAGAACTGCCTTATTTTACATTCATCATCAAAGGCCTTTTCGTCTTTTACAGACTATACAAACAGTGTCATGTAGGAAAACAACACATTTTACATTAGGAGAGTTAAAAACCACGCGTCACTTTTAATTTTTCTCCCTTCACAAGTGTCAAGTGCCTATTGCAGGATAATGTTTCCAGGGGCGGAAATGTCAACATTACTCATTAAAGGAGCGCTCTAATTGCACGGTGTCATAACCCTAATTAAGTTCTTGGCTCTATGACAATTAACATTGCTTTGTTTAGTCTAACTACCCTGTCGTGAAATTAGCTGGGACTTAGCGTTAATCCTGGCGGTAAATCCACAATTGACATAGGATTTGAGAATATTATAGATGTAAACATACTTAAGTCCTTTGAGTTTGAGAGAGTTTATTGTTTTTCCCATTAGATGGCGTTTTAAATTACCATTAACATATCATGGTAATTTATAATTCACGTGAACGAAGATTCCCCATCGTTTAAATGATTGTTGATTCTATTCATTGAATATTGATGAAAAGGTTAATAATTGTAGTTCACTTTTTGCGATCGGGTGAGTATCGAACCCAAGCTCATACTTTTCACGATGTGTGCTACATAATGATTTCATTATTTTCTAATCCAACTTTCATGCCGGCTCCACATGTTTCGCAAACAACGGCAAACATACAGGACGCAGTTATACGTTAGAGTGAAACGGAACTATGTCGTGCTCACTCTAACGTATAACTGCGTCCTGTATGTTTGCCGTTGTTTGCCAAACATGTGGAGCCGGCATAAGAGACAAACCTTCCAAATTCTTATTACCCAGCAGGCTGAAAATAGCAGAATACGGGACGAAGTTTTAAAACTGCTGCTAGACGCCGTTTAATAATTAACAAGCCTACAATCTTAAAATATCTCAGCACGTCGTTCGCAATACAAAGCTACATCCATCTTCATTTGTGCTTCTGAGAAATTACGGGCAATTAATACGAATTCCTATTTTCATTTATTCGCGTTAAAGCAACGTTCATAACTGAAGGTGGGGCTTAATCAATTTAAAGGGAGGAAAGTGGCAAAGTTTCGGGACTCTTCGAAGCAAAGTCGTGAAACTGGAAGTTGGCGCCATCTACCGGGACGTTAGTGCTTACAGCAAACACTATTAATTTAATTAGCGTTTTTGCACACTTGAGAATTACATTCTTGATGCAGTTTGCATAAGTAGTATTCTTAGAGCTAGCTTTAAATCTCCAATGTGAAATCTTAAAGAGAGAAGTTAATATCTATGTCGCAGTCATCTGGTTGAATCTGCTATTTGATTGAATGACTAGCGCGTTCATTGAATGACAACATTCAATTGAATGACTTAGGCCGAACGTTGATTGAACAAGCGTCACTCAACGTCCAACTAGGTAGCG
Source organism: Apotomis capreana (assembly GCA_947623375.1). Taxonomy (NCBI): domain Eukaryota; kingdom Metazoa; phylum Arthropoda; class Insecta; order Lepidoptera; family Tortricidae; genus Apotomis; species Apotomis capreana. Next base: position 17,184,634 of record OX392506.1, on the reverse strand, counting down.
GATTGTAACATAGCCCTTTGAACAGAGCAGACGTAAAATCAGTCAGGTGATTGAAATGCTAAATGACGTTCAGTCAAGACGTTGAACGTTATATTAAACAACTTGACGAGTTCATTCGAAGTCATTCAATTGAATGTTGTCATTCAATGAACGCTCTAGTCATTCAATCAAATAGCAGATTCAACCAGATGACTGCGACATCTACATAGTCCGTATTTTTAGTCCCGACGTAAATCAGCCAAAGTAAAGTATTATAATTTATAGTACATTTTAGTGGAATGTCACCTGGCGACAACCAAAACTCACTAGAATTTCTGTCCTCGTATCTAGTTTGTAGATTATAGATACTCAGGTACAACCTTGTTTTAAGTAAGTATTTATTACTTAATGAGTTTTGATTGTCAACAGATCTACAGGAGCAGGAAAAGTTCTTAAATTACGTTAACACTTTATCAAAACATTTAACAAAATGTTCGTACCAAAATGCTATAATTTAACACGTCGCAAAACTAACTCTAAAAACCTTTTAAAGTGCTCGTAGAGCCGTAAAGAGCGTTTAAATTCTGATACACTGTAAAATAAAAAAGGGGACATATGGCATTTCGTTTAGACAGGCGCCATCCAATTCCAGTACTCGAAAATTCTATCCTTTAAAATAAAAAACAGGGAGCTGGATTTATCCGTCCATTTCATAACTGAATAGAGTAAAAGTCTGTGTTGATTACATTTAGCTATGTAAAGCCTGACCAGAAATATATGAGGATTGTGAATGTCGCTATTTATAAGATTTATATGGCAACAACTTTGCAACCAATCGCAACCACACTATAATGGTTTTTTTTAATACCTGTCAGTTCCACTATATTAACCTCGTAATATCATTTAATGGAATGCACTCTTTTCCTGGCTGTTTTTCGTGTAGTAAACACGTGTACACTTTATTTAAACATATTACGTTCACGACTGTGAATGGTTTTCGGAATTTTCTTTGGATATTTATAAATATTTGCCTTTTAAAGAGGTGCTTACGAATAACATTGACATTGTTGACAAACCATCATAAAATCAGTCATCGAATGGTCAGGCTTTAAATACCCCTTTGAGTAATTACAACTAGCGTATTAAAAGCCTAAGTTTAATCACCAGTTAGTAGATAATATCGCAGAAGTCTTACTTAAAGTAAATGTATAAATAAGCAATTCTCGAAAATGTATCCCTTTTCTCAAGGGCGTTTAAATCCATCCCACACATAACTACTGATATTGATATGCTAATTAATTATAATAAGTAATCGCTGAAACAGTACCGTAAGGCTAAAAGTGGAATTAAGTGTTCTCTGCCTTTTCACCAAATAACGTAGAATGTTTCATTTCGCAGAAGTATAATTTAGAAGAAAGAAATTTTTCCCTGAAACCGTAAGCTATTTGGGGTTGTTATAAAACAAACCTAACCTAATCTATAGGATGATATTTGCAAAATCAATATATGACTACAGAGGAATAGAAATTCTGCGAAGTGAAAATTCAACGAAATGAAATATTCAAAGAAAAATAAAATTCTACGAAAAGGTAGAACACATCTCAATCACCAACCAATTTCGAAGAACAACGGTCTTAATTTTCAATGAAAATGATACCAAATCGAAGTCTGATCATCCGTTTAGGACCGAGAATGCCATTTCCATTATCTAGACTAATTAAATACGCACCAAACACATCCTACGTTGTCCTCGCTTAAAGGAAAACGGTAAATTACTCGAATTTCCATTCCGCGGTTATTAAATTGAAACAAAATATTACGATTTTACCTATTGTTGCCGCAGATCAGTAGGGGGAGGAGGGGCACATTGATGCACAAAAATTCAAAGTGATTTTTAATGGACAAAAAGCACCATATTTGAATAGTTTTTTTGACGTATGCATTGGCTAATATATTAGTTTACATATTCGTTCCAAAATAGCCGCTAAAAGTGATCAGGTATAAAGATATACTGATTTAAATAAAAAATCGTTTTTGTACCATTCTGCCCCACCTGTGGGGTACATTGATACATAGGGTGGGGCAGTTTGATGCTTGTTTTAAATTCACGAAGACTGTAAGATATACGGCAGTATAAGTTATTTTATTACTTAAAATTATGAAATAAAAACCATCTTATTAATTGAGATATCAAATACACTTTATTACGATGTAAACATTATTAATAATCAGTCTCTCCATTTTCTTTAAGAAAGCATGTGGCGATGACGATCCTGCAAGTGATGATCACAATGGTCCTGCACGTGTGGATGATGTTCCAGTGGCTTCAACTTTTTTCCTGAAATTTTCTATGCGATGTTGTAAGATTGAAGCTTTAATTTCATATTAGTCGGCCGCTTTGCGAATTGACAAAGTCTTCGACAGTACTTCTCGTATAGCATCTTGAGTGTTTTCTTCACTGATATTTTTTCTTTCCGTCTTGGTTTTGTAGGTACGGACCATTTTCTAAAATAAAAAGAGAAATGTTATGTTATTGTTATTTGTGACGGGGCACTTTGATACACTAACAGAGCAAAATAATTCACTAAAGGGGCAGATTGATACGTATCATTCTGCCCCGTACCTTACCGTATCAAAGTGCCCTAACAGACTTTTTTCACAACCAATTAATTTATTAAATTATGGGTTAATATTATGGTCAAAAACATACTTAAACCCACTTTTGATTATATTCACTTACCTTTGGTAACATAAACTAGCACAAACAACTAATAACACGGTGCTAAGACCAGGGACCGGAACCGCTTACCCATAACCCAGGTTACCTTAGGGTTTTGAACGGGTTTCTTATAAAGCTGATTATTCCAAACCCCTACACTTCGGTAAGCGTTGAAACGGCTTACCGCTTAACACAATTAATCTCTTCGATCGGGTTAATTCGGGTTAGCGCTTACCGATATTAAAAACCTCTGAAAGGCTTACCGCCTCATGCGCTGATTATTATACGTGCAAGTTATTTTAGATCTTACGTAAACCACCTTGTCGCTGTTTTTACATTGTAAAAGTCAGGTGTTCGATTTTTTTGATTATCAATATATTAATTATAAAGTAAACCTGGCAACGTCTCATGCGTTAGTCCTATTTGTTATGAAAAAGCTGCATGCACTTTGTGATGGAAGCAAGCCGTTTTGCATTACAACGAACTGACCGAGTGAGCAAAGCGAAAAGTAAAAGGTGGAAAGTGAAGAGCGAAGATCGAAGATGAACGAAAAGTGAAGACAAACGAAGAAGAGCGAAGAGCGTAGCTCGAAGAGTGAAGAACGAAAATGACCAAAGAAGAGTGAAAAGCGAAGATGAACGAAGAAGAGCGAAGAGGGAAGATTAACGAAGAAGAGCGAAGAGGGAAGCTTAACGAAGACGAGCGAAGAAGAAAGATGAACGAAGAAGAGTGAAGAAAATCGAAGAAGAGTGAAGAGCGATGATGAACGAAGAAGAGCGAAGATAATCAAAGAAGAGTGACGAGCGATGATGAACGAAGAAGAGTGAAGATGAACGAAGAAGAGCGAAGAGGGAAGATTAGAGGAAAGATTCAAAGTCAAAATCAAGTCAAAATATTCTTTATTTAAGTAGGCCTAGCTACAAGCACTTTCGAATCGTCAGTTACAGAGAGCAGAGCAATTTGTTGATAAACTTATACTAAAAATAAAATAAAAAATATAAAAAACAACATTATAGAAATAAAAGAAAAATCCTAAAAAGGATCGTCAACACATAAAAAAAGTATATAAATAAAAAACTAGAGGCTAGAATATTTCTAGAATAAAATTCTAAATGTCAAAAATTATAATAAGAATTATTAAAATTAAAATATCAGTACCCTGATAGGTAGGTACTCGGTACAATAATTACACATAACATTGCTTGATTTTCACTAATCCCACGACACGTTATCATTCATGTAGTCTTGAGTGCTATAATAAGCTTTAGAAATAAGTTTACGTTTTACATAGTTCTTGAATTTACCAACAGACAAGTCAGTTACGCTTCTAGGAAGTTTATTATAAAATCTTACACAGTTACCCATGAATGATTTTCTTATTTTATGGAGCCTAGTGGCAGGCACTGCGAGCTTATGCTTATTTCTAGTATTAATATTATGTATATCACAGTTCTTCTTAAAATTGGCAATGTTCTTATGTACATACATAAGATTCTCATAAATGTATTGACAATGCACTGTCATTATATTAATGTCCTTAAACTTATCTCTAAGCGAGTATCTATGGTGCATTTTATATATCGCACGAATAGCCCGTTTCTGGAGAACAAAAATTATATTAATATCTGACGCACTGCCCCAAAGTAATATGCAATACGACATAATGCTATGGAAATAACTAAAATATACTAATCGAGCTGTTTTCACGTCTGTTAATTGACGGATCTTACTAACTGCAAAAGCTGCAGAACTTAGTCTATTCGAGAGATTAGCAATATGGGGACCCCATTGGAGCTTAGAATCTAATGTAATACCGAGAAAAACTGTGCTATCAACTAGTTCCAGTTCCTCATCTTTAACAATAACACTTGCTTGCTCGTGTATAACGTTACTCGTGACAAACTTAACACATTTAGTCTTTTTCTCATTTAACAATAAATTATTTACATTAAACCAATTCACTACTTTACATATAGCATTGTTTACGTCATTATAAGATTGTTGGTTTCGTGCGACTTTGAAAATAAGTGAAGTATCATCCGCAAACAAAACTATATCATGGTGGGTCTTTATGAGCTGTGGCAAGTCGTTAATGTAGATAAGGAACAAGAAGGGTCCCAATATTGATCCTTGCGGCACACCCATAGAGACTAATGACCCAGGTGATCGCTTTCCATTCACATCAACCCTCTGTATTCTACCATTTAAATAAGATTCTAACAATTTCAGTGCCGATCCTCTAACTCCATAGTGGTGTAGTTTCCTGATCAGTGTCTCATGATTAACGCAGTCGAAGGCCTTAGATAAATCACAAAAGATACCTAAAGCATCTCGTGATTCCTCCCAGGCATCGAAAATACATTTTACTAGCTCGACTCCAGCGTCGGATGTCGAGCGACCCCGCGTAAAACCAAATTGCTTGTTATGCATTAAATTGTTCAAATTAAAGTGTCTTAATAATTGAGACAGAATTAACTTTTCAAAAATTTTACTAAATGTTGGTAGTACAGATATTGGTCTAAAGTTATTGGGGTCAGAAGTACTACCTGATTTAAATAAAGGAGTTATTTTACTATGTTTCATCAGATCAGGAAACTCACCGCAATCTACACTGTTATTGAATATAACTACTAAGTCAGGCGCTATGATATCAATAAGGGATTTGACAGCATGGACGGAGACAGAGGTCACTAGTTTTTTTGACATTAATCGATTTAAACGCCTTTACTACATCTGAGGTACTGATATGTTCAAAACTAAGGTCTCTACTACATTCTGGGACGTTATCTTTTAACAAAGTAACGGCTGATGAGGGTGATGAGTTTAAAAACTTTGTAGTGGACACTGGTATATCGGTGAAAAAGTTTTCAAATTCTGTTGCTACATCTAAACTAGAATCTATAATTTTACCATCAATATTTAATTTAGGATCACTAATAGCATGCCTCGATTTACCAGTTTCCATATTAATTACTTTCCAGGTGGTTTTGATAATATCAGAACTAGTCTTGATTTTCTGGGATAAATAATTGCGTTTAGCAATATGACAATCAATTTTGAATTGCTTCGAATACTGTTTTACGTGTTCTTTAAATTCATCACTCGTATTAAACCGCCGCTCCTCGTACAAGGCGTACAGTGCTTGTCTGCGTTTGTGTAAGTCCGCAGTAGCCCATTCACTAAATACTGGTGCACCGCCAGCCACGACCGATTTGGAAGTAAATATTGCATTAAAATTTTTCATAAAAGTTTCAAAGAATAAGTTATACATGTCGTTAGGACCCATGTCGGAAGACAAAAAGGGTAGCGCCTGAACTAGATTTTGTTTCATTCTTTCCACACGGTCCGTGGTTACCGGTACAAAAGTAATTTGATTTTTCACGATATTTTTCTTTAATATCTCAAACACAATCAATTGGCCTAAATGATCTGATTCCAGTTTACTAATTACACTATGCGTAGAAGGAAGAATATCAGTGAAAATATTATCAATACAGGTGGCGCTAGTAGCGGTCACTCTAGTAGGCTATAAATACGTGGTGTAGATGAAAAGATTTGAAAATATTCAACAATCTAATACTTATTGTTGAATTTTCCAAAATGTTTACATTAAAGTCGACGCATATAAGCAATTTCTTTCCAGAAAGAGATATCTTAAATAGAGCATACTCTATAATAATTTGAAAAACATCAAAATTACTTAAGGGCGGCCTATATACACAAACAACAATAAATTGCTCTAATTCTATCTGTAAATCTTCCTCTAATACATTGAATGTTTTGATGAACCAGGTGGATGTAATTTTTATTGCCAGAAAAGGAGTTCTCCTTTGTCTTAACACTTAGTTTAAATCATTACACAATACTACATCTGACTGCTCAATAGAAGCAGAGTGATGTACCAAATTCTTGGTAGAAATGTCAAGTAAATAGGATAGTGACAAAACTATTTGTCGTTTAAAATAATTGGAAAGGTAAAACTTACCTTTTGTCGAAAAATACAAATTGCTAACATATTTGTTAGTGTCAATTATTCTAAACTTATCACTATATGTACACAGGTTATATAAGGCTAAATTTAAAATATATCTGCTATAATTTTCAGATTGTGGCAGTTGCTCACAATAGGGAAAAGTGAACATAATAATTTCTTTTACTGTGAGTGTGTTTAATGTTTCATAAAATTTAATTAAATTATTTTTGTTCACTTTTCCTCTGTTTCCAATAAGAATAAGCAGCGTTGTCTGTAAATTAACATTACTGTCGTTCAGAATTTGTTTTGAAATATTTTCAAGGCTACTATAGGGCAGACAATTGCTAATTACACTATGTCCCTTTAAATGTGAATTTAACAGCGGCCCCATGTTGGTTCCTGTCTCATCACAATACATAATAACACTTGGTTGTGAGTTAGGTGTGCTTGACATGTTGTCGAAGGAACTGTCATTGTTGGATTTTTGTGGTAAACTGGCACACAGGCTCGGTTCCAGTACACTAGTGGACAAATTATCACTCGCTTGTTTACATAAGCAGGACTGATTATTTGTCAGTGACTCAAACCGCTCTGAATTATAATTAATTTGTGATATCAAATCATCCATGGCCAATGAATATTCATGTATATTTTTTTTTGAATTGTCATTAATTATGTGTAATGAATTAATTGTATCCTCTAAACTTTGAATTTTGAGCTTTAATGTCTGTGTGTCAGTTTCATATTTTAACCTACTATTTTCTAACTGAGCACAATACATATCTACCTTATCCACTAGATTTACATTTAGTTTGCAGGATCTCAGTTTCTTAAAAAACAATTTGTTTTGTTTTGACAACTTTTGCACTTTCTTTATATACCTATTGATCCATACGGTTCCCCTCCGTTAGCCCGAAAAACTTTCATCCTAATTTCATTGGCCCTAATTTTGGTAACCCTAAAATCACTAACCCGAATTTTCATTCATCCTAATTAATGAATAGACCTAATTTCAGGATTCCGAATTTTCATAATACCTAATTATTTCATACCGAATTCTCACTAGCCCTAATTTGCACTTAGCCGATTTTTTTAGACTACTAATATTATAATACCTAATAATGCTAAAACCTAAATTTTATTAAACCTATTTATCTATAAACCTAAGGCGAGGGCTGCTCTACCTCCACCTCCACGCCTCCGGTTTTGGAATAACACTAGGGTAGAAGAAGGACAGGCAAGACTACGTGGAGTCAGAATTGCCATAGACTCAGGGGGTTACTAATGTGTTGCACAAAATTTATTGGCATATTTTCGTTTCGCATAGCAACCATTGGCACAATCATCATTTCGCACAATTGCTTTTTGCCTAAATTTCTTGGCATACCTACTATCATTACGCACACGTTTCTTTGGCAGAATAGTACATTGGCATAATGTTGATTAGAACAATACCCTTTCCTATGGTCGAATAATTGTGTCGCCGAAATTTATATGGCATAATATTCCGTTCGCATGATTATTTGAATACACCGAAAAATGAAAAGTCTGACTCAATATTAATACGAAACAACAAAATACCTACCTAATCTAAGCAAAGTCGGACCTGCGCAGCTCGCTCGCTTCGCTCGCTCGTTAGGGTCGTAGTTCAACCTAACACTCCTCCTCGCTTCGCTCGTCGTCGTACCTAACCTAAGCCAAGTTGGATCTGCCTTAAAGTGAACTTGGTAATGTTAGGAATCGTAAGCCAAGTCGGACCTGCGCGGCTCGCTCGCTTCGCTCGCTCGTTAGGGTCGCAGTTCAACCTAACACTCCTCCTCGCTTCGCTCGTCGTCGTACCTAACCTAAGCCAAGTCGGATCTGCCTTAAGGTGAAATTGGTAATGTTAGGAATCGTAAGCCAAGTCGGACCTGCGTGGCTCGCTCGCTTCGCTCGCTCGTTAGGGTCGCAGTTCAACCTAACACTCCTCCTCGCTTCGCTCGTCGTCGTACCTAACCTAAGCCAAGTCGGATCTGCCTTAAGGTGAAATTGGTAATGTTAGGAATCGTAAGCCAAGTCGGACCTGCGTGGCTCGCTCGCTTCGCTCGCTCGTTAGGGTCGCAGTTCAACCTAACACTCCTCCTCGCTTCGCTCGTCGTCGTACCTAACCTAAGCCAAGTCGGATCTGCCTTAAGGTGAAATTGGTAATGTTAGGAATCGTAAGCCAAGTCGGACCTGCGCGGCTCGCTCGCTTCGCTCGCTCGTTAGGGTCACAGTTCAACCTAACACTCCTCCTCGCTTCGCTCGTCGTCGTACCTAACCTAAGCCAAGTCAGACCTGCCTTACTTACCTGCCTTGCCTTCGTTTCTGTGAGGGACACAGTTTCAACCTAAACTAACTTTGTTTTCTGGCAGCGATTCAGTTCTGTGGGTATGCTATGGTACAATTATGCCGCAATAAATTCGGCGGGACTTATATTGTGCTACATAAAATTCTGCGAAATAAAAGTTGGCGATATTAGTATTCTGCTATACAAATTTGTGCCAAATGAATATTATGCGACATAACAATTGTGGTGAGTATATAATTATGCGATAGTATCATTCGGCTAAAAATGATTGTGCGAAAACGATTATGCGAAGTGTATTTCGGACAATAGAGATTGTGCAAGATAAGGGGTACCCAGACTCAGGATGTACATGGGAATCTTTTGACGCTCCGCTCGCTTCGCTCGCTCCGCTATACATTGTCACAATAGAAACCTAACCTAACCTACAGTTTTCGGGGTTCAGCCAATTCGATATTTGTCCAAATCCGTATCTTCTGTTTTAACGTAAAAATAGGTTTAATAATCTTTAGTACTCTTGACATTTAGTGTCAGTAATGATTAGGTCTAATAATCATTAGGTGTGGTAATTATTAGATTATTTCATATTAGTATTGTTGACAATTAGTACAAATCATTATTAGAGCATTGGATTATTAGGTCTAACAACTAATTAGGGTATAAAAATTAGGTGAAATGACATTAGGGCTAATGAAAATTAGAGCTAACGTTGATAGGTGTAATAATATTAGCACTTGCGATATTAGGTCAAGTAGGGGAGTACCGATCCATACATATTTTTTTAGTTTTTTACCGCTACAATTTACTAACCTTGTAGTAGTGGAAGTATCACAATCAATGGCAGTCACAGGGTGTTCTATTGGAGCGGTAACCAACTGCGGGACCGGTCCAACAAGTTCTTCAAATAAGCTCTGGGTGTGAGCCGCTGTACTCTCGTGTTGGGCCTCCTGAAGCTCGATGATTTGCTCGTTGGCATCATGCAGCGCTCTCTCCAGTGTGTTGATCTGCTTTAGGGCCTGCTCGTACTCAGCGCTACACTCAGTGAACCTATCAACCGTCTCCTGAAGCTTGGCCCGCTCACAATTTAAATTATCATAGTCACATTCTAATGTACATAGTTCCTTTTTTAACTTATCTCTACTCTCAAGTACCAATAACAGTTCCTTCTCACTATCCTCTCTCTCACTCAGCAATTGTGCACACAACTCCTTGGAATTTTTTAATTCTAGTAATGTGATTTGAAGTTTATCAAGCTCCTGTTGTTGGCGAGCTGCGGCTGCTCTTCGGGTAAGCATTTTAGATATGTTTTAATAATAAAAAAAGGAAAACAGAACAAGAAGATACTTAACAGGGAGTTGCTTTCACAAGCTAAGTGATTGAGGTACTTACATGAAATAGTAACGCAAATATATGCACACACTGTGTTCTAATCTTATTATTTGATAATATAAACACAAAAACAAGTAGATATTATTGCAAAACGAACACAGATTTCGAATTTCTAACCTATAACGGTCAAAAATCCGAAGTATTGCGAGACACTTGTAAACGTTACTAAAACACTTCACTTGTTATGTATATATTAAGATTACGACTAAAACTATTGAATGCACACCTAACGAGCTAAATATTACACGAAATACTATTAAATTAGCAATAAATAAGTGGGACCTAGCGAAATCAGCTGCTTATTCTTTGACAGCCAGTGTTGCCATGTCAGTGTTGATTAACGTCCCTTAATATTTATTTTTAATTTATTTTAACGAAGAAGAGCGAAGAGGGAAGATGAACGAAGAAGAGCGAAGAGGAAAGATTAACGACGAAGAGCGAAGAGGGAAGATTAACGAAGAAGAGCGAAGGGGGAAGCTTAACGAAGACGAGCGAAGAAGGAAGATGAACGAAGAAGAGCGAAGAAAATCGAAGAAGAGTGAAGAGCGATGATGAACGAAGAAGAGCGAAGATAATCGAAGAAGAGTGACGAGCGATGATGAATGAAGAAGAGCGAAGATAATCGAAGAAGAGTGACGAGCGATGATGAACGAAGAAGAGCGAAGAGGGAAGATTAACGAAGAAGAGTGAAGAGGAAAGATTAACGAAGAAGAGCGAAGAAGAGTGAAGAGCGAAGATGAAGGAAGAATAGCGAAGAAGAGCGAAGGGGGAAGCTTAACGAAGACGAGCGAAGAAGGAAGATGAACGAAGAAGAGCGAAGAAAATCGAAGAAGAGTGAAGAGCGATGATGAACGAAGAAGGGCGAAGATAATCGAAGAAGAGTGACGAGCGATGATGAACGAAGAAGAGCGAAGAGGGAAGATTAACGAAGAAGAGTGAAGAGGAAAGATTAACGAAGAAGAGCGAAGAGGGAAGATGAACGAAGAAGAGTGATGAGCGAAGATGAACGAAGAAGAGCGAAGAAGAGTGAAGAGCGAAGATGAAGGAAGAATAGCGAAGAAGATCGATGAATAGTGAAGGGCGAAGATGAACGAAGATGAGCGAAGAGCGAAGATGAACGAAGAAGAGCGAAGAGCGAAGAGCGTGAAACGGGTGAAGAGTGAAAAGGGTAAAAGAGTGAAAGGAGTAAAAACGTGAATAACTGATGATAAAATTTACACGCGATAGTCGCAAGCTTACTTTTATTTAAAGGTACCGTACCGTTTGGATAGATAGAGAGGTTGTTTAGATAGGGATGCGACAGCACCAGAAAAAATCATTATGAAATAATCGATTATTTTTCCCAACAATAAAATCGATTATTAAATATCGATATTTGTATGAAAAATTGTCGATTTAGTCATTAATCGATTTTTTTCTTTTTTCCATCTAGTGACAGATTTGATTACTTCAAGGAACCATTGACAGCTACTGTTTACTTGTTTAGTTAGCTTTTGGTAGCAATCCTTGTTAAGGACAGATGGCGCGTCTTATTTATTTCCGTGTTGGTTTCAGGCAAAATTTAATCGATTAACGATTAATAGTAACGTTTTAATCTCGATTAACGATTAAAATTGACGATTAGTTAATCTAATCGTACGAGTTCCGATTAATTTAATCTCGATTAAGTTAATCCTCGATTAATTATTAGCGATTAAATTTTTAATCGATTAATTTTTGGCTCGATTAATATTTAGGAAAATACGATATTTTTTGTAAGTCTACGTGAAGAAACTATAACATCTTAGAGTACTGCACTATAAAAACCATCTTGTATTACTGTAACAAGAGGGAAAAGGGATACGAAGGTATCCGTACCAAAAAAGTTTCTAAAGGTACATTTTCAGTCCCTGGTCAAGACATACTTAAGAATTGTATATTCGTAAAAAGCAGAAATGAGCGTGTTCCAACTTTTAATCGAGAATTAATCGTGAAATGTAATTGATTAAAATGACGATTAGTTAATCGTTAATCGTAGACTCTGTCGATTAAGTTAATCTAGATTAATATAATCGCGATTAATTTTGACGGATAACTTTTTTAATCGATTAATTAATCGATTATTTTTTTTATCGATTAATGTCCATCTCTGGTTGTAGGTAATTGTAGGAAGATCCTACAATCACCTACTAGGAACTACTAAAAAAATCGTTTGTGAGAAAAACGATTTTTTATTAATCGATTTTTTGTAGTATGGAATTCGAATCGATTAATTAAATCGATTTTTTATCTTAAATTCGATTCGATTATTTTTTCACATTCCTATGTTTAGATATCTATTCTAAAGTGATACCGGTACCGGAATGCTAGTTTAACGGTCGGATACCTTTAAAAAGACCTGGTCAAAAGGGTTATTCCCGCCTGTTACCACTGGTAACTGTTGGGAAATTTTTTCCCACCTTTTACCAGGGGGTAACTACTGGGAATAAAATTCCCACATGTTACCACCAATTTGTTACCACTGGTAACAGCTGGGATTTTTTTTTCCCGCCTTTTACCAGTGGGAACTACTGGGAATACAAATTCTCAGCTGTTACCACTAAAATTAATTGGTGGTAACTACTGGGATTTTTTTTCCCAGTTGTTACCCCCTAGTAAAAGATGGGAAAAGAATCCCATTAGTTACCACCAAATTATTTATAATTTTAATTTTGGGAATAAAATGTTTTCAAAATAGTGAAATTAGCAAAAATACGTATCTAATATTACTGCAATACGACACGATACTGTGGGACAAAATAGACTTTCATAAACATAAACGTCTAAGTAATCTGTTTTTTTTGTTTTTATTTGGTACTCGATTCGGTCTGGTGGGAGAAGTAACTTACACATTGTATTTCACGTGGTGTTTTAGCTGAATCGCAATCCCTTTTTAGTTATACTAACTTAAATTTATTTGAGAATTATTACAAATGTGCCTATCATGGTGTTAATCTTCAATTACACGTATATTAAACTTTATAAATACGATGAATTTGAAATAAAGATGAGTTTAGTAACCTAATCCGTAAACCATATTGAAAAGTACGCACTGTCGAAATCGGATCGAAAATCGGTTTTTGTAGATATAACTTCAAGATTTCTGTTTTTGCTTGAAATGGATTTGACTTTCTGGAAAGATTCTGTTAAGAAACTACTAAGTTATAACTTTTTACGTGAAATATGTATGAAGCTGAAGTAAATAATCAAGATACATATTTATAATACCACAAGGTTAACCGCTTAGGAGTCAAAGATGGTTGTAGTACTAATTATTAATAGTTCTTTACAACACATTTCTGCTGTTTTATATCGTTAAATGGTTACTCTAAGTTTTTAACTCGTGTCTATTATAAATAATAGGTAAAATATCAGACAACCTTTTTAGTAAACGCCTGTAATATTTACGTAATAAATCAAAAAACTACAAATAATTGGGACTTTAAACTTAGTGTTGTAAAATCAATAAAAGGTACTGCGTGTATTTAACGGCTAACTTTGCGGAGATATTCTGAAAAAAAAAACATATCAGCTAAGACCAGAACTGCTTGCGGCGGGTAGGTTGAGTGATATCATTGATAGATGTATCGCCACCAATGGCACTGCTGAATGGACTGCTTTACTAACTTTTGCATATACGGCACTCAGGGCACCAGAAACGACAGCGGAGGGTAACCTTACTGCCAAGGTAAAGCGAAATGTCGATTCAGCGGGGGTCGACGGTCTCTTGAGTTTTGGTGGGTCAGGAAAGGTGGCCCCAAGGGCACCCTCGGTAGTTAGGACAATACAGTCTAAAGTGTTTGAGGGGGACCTGAGAGGGGCAGTCCGGGTGCTTATGTCGGAAGATGGAGTGGCGCCACAAAGTCCGGAGACACTTGCCAATCTACAATCAAAGCATCCGGCCCCATCTCGGCCTTTGCAGCTTCCGCTGGAGCCGGACCGATCCATCCCTTCATATAGTGCGGAGGCTGAACATGTTGCGGGGGCTATTGCGTCCTTTAGCAGTAGTTCTGCGGCTGGGTTAGATGGCATTAAGCCTGTACATTTAAAAGAGCTGACGTCTGGGTCGGCTGGTGATAGCGGATCTCGCTTACTTGATTCCCTGACTAAACTGCAATTTCTTACTTAGTGGTCAGGTAAATCCTGAAGTATGCCCATATGTTTACGGAGCCTCGTTGTGTGCGTTATCTAAAAAAGATGGGGGTTTAAGACCTATAGCAGTTGGCAGCGTGTTTCGTCGGTTGACCGCTAAATTGGGGTGTCAGGCTGTGAGGGAGGAGGTGGCTGCCTACTTGCGACCGTGTCAGTCAGTCACAGTCAGGGGTTTGGGATGGAGCTGGGACGTGAGGCTGCCATTCACGCCACACGGGCCTTTTCTTTAAATTCTGACAACGCAGATGGTGTCATTATTAAATTGGACATTGAAAATACGTTTAACTCAATCGAACGCGATATCTTGCTTTGTGAAGTCAGAGAGAGGGTGGCTTCCCTTTATCCATTCCTCTTCCAGGTATACTCGTCACCTTCTAATCTTTTCTACAACGAGTCACTAATACTCTCCCAGGTTGGGGCGCAGCAGGGGGACCCACTTGGTGCACTGGCCTT
This sequence comes from Apotomis capreana, assembly GCA_947623375.1. Lineage (NCBI taxonomy): Eukaryota > Metazoa > Arthropoda > Insecta > Lepidoptera > Tortricidae > Apotomis > Apotomis capreana. Next base: position 17,169,625 of record OX392506.1, on the reverse strand, counting down.
TAGCCTGGCCATCCAGAAGATCATATCGGAGCTGCAGGCTCCTTTGAATGTCTGGTACCTGGATGACGGCACCCTTGGTGGAAAGCCAGAGGTGGTATTGCGAGATCTTAATACCATCCTTCCTCGATTCAAGGAGCTGGGTCTGGAGGGTAACAGTGCCAAGTGCGAATTCTTCCCTTGCAGTGCCGCATCCTGTGCTGTGGGTCCTTCGCTTCTTTTAACTCTCTGTTTCCCGGCCTCAGGATGTTATCGACGCAAACGTTTAACCTCCTGGGGTCGCCTATTTTCCTTGAAGCTATTTCTGACGCTTTCTCGTTGAGGAGGCGGATTCTTCTGGCGGCGGGGACAAGGCTTAAAGATCTCTCGGCTCACGTTGCTCTCACTTTGTTACGATCTTGTTTCGCAGTTCCCAAGCTCATGTACTTTCTGCGCACTGTGCCGGCTTGGTTGCATCACGGGGATGTTGACTCCTTTGACACTGTGTTGAGGGAGACATTAGAGTCAATCTTGAATGTTTCCTTCAATTCAGATCAATGGGATCTTGCATCTCTCCCTATTCGGAGTGGTGGCTTGGGGATCCGGCGTGCGCGGGACATCAGTTCCGGCTTTCTTGGCATCGGCGTGTGGTGTTGTGGACCTTGTGACTGATATATTGGCCGTGGAAGGTGACAAGGCAACCATACCGTATGCGTCTGATGCCCGGGATGCTTGGATGGCTCTCAACCCGAATAGTAGTGCGCCTGAAAGGCCAGACCGCCAGCGCTTGTGGGACGACACAGGGGTGGCGCGGATACTGTGCTCTCTTGTCGATAGCGCGGAGGGGGTGGATAGGGCAAGGTGAGAGCCGTGTCAAAGCCGGAGTCTGGGGCGTGGTTACATGCGCTTCCCTCCCCCCACCTAGGCACTCTGCTCGACGACGACTCGATGCGGGTGGCTGTGGCTCTCCGCCTGGGCTGCGATGTTTGTAAACCACATTTATGCATCTGCGGTACCAGGGTGGAGAGCAACGGGCACCATGCGTTGAGTTGCTGTCGTTGCGCGGGGAGATTCTCGCGCCATCACGCTCTGAACGACATCGTGCGGAGGGCGCTAGTGTCAGCCAACATACCATGTGTTCTGGAGCCTTCAGGGTTGAGTAGGTCGGATGGGAAAAGGCCGGATGGTTTGACCTTGGTGCCGTGGCAGAAGGGCAAGTGCCTGCTGTGGGACGCAACATGCGTCAGCACTTTTGCTGCCTCGCACCTGGGTCGTACCATGTGTGCGGCCGGAGCGGCAGCCGAGACGGCTGCCCTTAGAAAGCGGGGCAAGTACTCCGCCCTAACAAATTACTTATTTGTCCCTCTCGCGGTGGAGACAACTGGCTGCTGGTGCTCAGAAGCCAGAATGTTCTTGGCGGAAGTCGGGCGCCGTCTGCGGGAGAGAGGTCATGACCCCCGTGCTGGTTCATTCCTGTTGCAAAGGCTGCCGATTGCGATTCAACGCGGTAATGCAGCGAGCGTGATGGGCACCTTTGCTCCCGGAATGACTCGGGGCGGGTTATTTGATTAATACCTACTTATTTGGGTTGTGTTAGGTTAAGTGACTATACCTATTGACATTTTGTGTTATTTTTGAATTTGAATAAAGAATTTAAGTTTGGTGATGGTGGTCACTACTGGGATTATTTTCCCACCTTTTTCCAGCGGGAACTACTGGGAATACGAATTCTCAGCTGTTACCACTAAAATTAATTGGTGGTAACTACTGGGTTTTTTTTCCCAATTGTTAACACTGGGAACAGGTGGGAAAAAAAATCCCAGTAGTTACCACCAATTAATTTTAGTGGTAACAGCTGAGAATTCGTATTCCCAGCAGTTCCCAGTGGTAAAAGGTGGGAAAAATAATCCCAGCTGTTACCAGTGGTAACAAATTGGTGGTAACAGGTGGGAATAACCCGGTCAAAACCGTTTCTGAATGTATCTTTTCAGTCCCTACTTTTTACTTAATACGTGTACGCGTCGAATGAATTAGTTTGTTAGAGGTTCATTTAAAATGACATTATATTCGAATGACTGAACTGAATTGACACGGCAGTGACGTAGAGCGATAAGGCGGGCCGGCGCTCGGGCGCGGCGGACCGCTGAAGAGGTTAACCCTAAGCCGAACAGTAACTGGTTAGTACATGATTAACCTGAACCACGTAACTTTGGGTAAGCGGTAACCTTTAGCCACTAGATTGCTTTCGGTAACTACGGCTACCTGTCACCGCTCTTATTTTATTATATAAATAAAGTCCAACTCAAAATTCGAAGCAATTGAGTGGTTAACTACGCTTACGGATACCTATATAATACGGATATCGTTATAGTGGGTTAAGCTGTTGAACGAGACAGCGAAACGATTCGCTTACCATCTGAACGGGTAAGCGCTTCGAACGGCTTAAGCGAAAAACGCGGTTTTCCGGTCCCTGGCTAAGACACGATCACATTTCATCCAAAATTTTACTACGTGGCAGGAGAAACACATTTGCACCTGTCGAAGGCCAACGGCGAACTGGCGGCGAGCGTCGTCACAACTATCTTTCTTGTGCACGTCCTTGAGCGTTCTAGTGATGTTCCATACTTCGTAGCGTTTCTCGGTTTTGAAATATTGGTACTGTATAAATGTGCCCCATGCATCAATGTGCCCCTCCTCCCCCTAAGATTTTGCGGCAAAAACAAAATCCCATTTTCCATGAAATACACCCTTTATTATATAAAAAATGGTTTGTATATAGACTGGATACTTTGTTTTTGCTTTTCTCATCGTTAGTCTTCATCGTTAAAAAGGGAACGTAATTAGAAAGCCGGAGTCGCGATATCTTAATCTATAAGATGGAATATTTAAAATCAATTAGTTTCGGAACGTTCTGTAAGGGATGTCGAGGAATCCCGGGGGTAATTTGCCTTCAAATTAATTAATATTACTTAAAAAGGGTTATAAAATAAATAACAGAACACTCCAGTGATTTGAAGTAGAAATATCTTGGGCGTCGATTCAAGATATACTCTATGAAATGTCAAAAACGATAAAAAAATGTAAAACACGTTTTCTTTCCGTGTATTTTTGAATGCGTGTTTAGTAGTTTCAATCATTAATTATTTTATCAAATACCGTATTGTAATACTGTGATAGGTACCTACTTTTTACTGCTTGTAGTGTACGGAAAAGTGTTAAATTTGACCTTGGATCGATAGTTATTTCAAAAGATATGTATATCTGTTTGCTACACGATGTTAACTCGGCTTTATAAAACAAATACCGTTCAACCATCAAAGCCGAGATAATTTATTAGTTCGCTTTAAGCCTCTTAAATCAGCTGAATTCACAGCAAGCCTAAAAGGTCTACTTTGCAGCTGTAAGTAACGCGTCAAATGCGTCAATACTCGCTACAAAACAGACAAAAACAAAATATTTGCCAATAAACATGTGTAATTAGTGGACAAATGCACATAACATAAAGCTGACTCAACCAAATCACAACGAAGGCCGCTTGAAATATCGTAAAGTTTATCACGTGATAAATAAATTATAAAGCAGCTGTCACCATCGCACACGGTTACTTGTCAAAAAGTGTTGTATGCTTTGTCATTTATTTATCTCGTGATTAGGGAATGCAACCCGGGTACCCGAAAACCCGGGTACCCGGGTACCCGACTACATTTGGTGTCGGGTAAAAACCCGGGTTTCCAACTCATAACCCGGGTTTAACCCGAAATAAGAAATGTTAAGAAAAATGAGTGAAATCATAAATAACTTATAACAAAATGTTATATTACGGCTGTAACCCTGTAATCCTAACTTACTGCGTTGTAATTTACTAGCTTTGCCCGCGGCTCCACCCGCGTGGACTTTGGTCTGTATCACTAAGCGGCCAATTCACCCCTAATTTATCTCCCTATCCCCCGGAGGCAGAAGATTAAGTAAAGTTAACACATGGATATGATAGTCGACTGTAGTCCTGTCCAGATCCACCCGGAGCCACACCCTGTCAGAATCTGCGCCTCGATGAGGTTTCGCTGCATCTGCACTACTTGTAACCGGGTTCCGTTGCAAACTTCGGAGGTGACAAATTCCGTAGAAGCATGATCGGAGTGATGTTGTGACGTTGCCTTCATCCAAGACAGCACCTTTGATTTCCGCCAATTTTCACGCATTAAATGCTGCTGCCTGTACATTTTTCGGCGTGAGTATGGCTCTCTCACAATCCGAAGAGTTATCACGTCCCATCACCTGGCTCATGTCTCCGTATACGCTCCGAATATAAGGTCTTCAACGGACGGAAAGATCCTGCATAACGTTTCTGGTAATCGAAGCAGGCCGTTGGTTTCCTCCTGATTCTCCAGAAGTCTTTTTTCAACCTGAAGCCGTACCCAGGCAATTCTTGGACATGTGAGCATCCTCCTTGTTGGACTCGTATAATCTCAGCCAGGCGAAGCTTTTGCACGCTCGGCAACACCGACCTCTTCAGGCAGCGGCTTCTATGGCCTTTTTATGCGCCATAATACACTCGTCCCAGACGATTAAACTGCATTCCTGTAGAACTCTGGTTTTATCACAGTTTCTTTATATCCTAGACTTGAATTGCAGACAGGAGTTTCCGCGCTGTCCGAATCTATTGGGCTCCTGAAAGTTGTGTGAGCCGTTTTGCCACCAGGCAGTAACGTAGCAGCGATTAGTCAATTATAAATTTGTTGATATCCGTACCTTCTAAACTTAGAGTGAATTTGGCAAAATCCTTCCTCAGTGGCTTATTCATGTCACAACATAAATTTCAGCGCTATCTGTTAGTTTATCCGGGTACTCGACAATCGTAACATGTTTGAAAAAAGTTTGCGCCTCCTTCCTAAGTAGCGCTATAAGATTCAAAGTCTGGAATCGTAATCAAACGTGCTTTTCATTCTTAAATACCCGCAATAACCATAAAACTCAATATTTAATACTTTTTGTTCAAGTCCGGGTATTACCCGGGTACCCGGGTTTTGAAAATAAAGGTCGGGTAATACCCGGGTAACAAAAAAGACCGGGTATTGCATTCCCTACTCGTGATTAACGCAACCATCATAGGACCATGCAACGCTAATTTTGGAGGATTCTTTCCTCATTTTCATCTCACTAAATAAATATTGTTAACAGTTAAGTTTCGATGCCGCTCTCAAATCGGTTAGTCCATTGGAGAGTAATGTCGCAGACATATGCACCGATGCACATTCACTTATATATATAAAAATAGACCATGAACGGTGACATTTTTTGAATCCGAAAAGCTCTCCCGAATCTCATACTAGTTCGATAACAGCTATAGGAAACTTGCTCTTCCGTTGTAGAAATAATCGTGAGACGATAACGCGCGGTAAAAACACTTGAGAGATACACCCAAATTTGGTTGTTAAGCCAGCGAAACCACGAGACATCAGCCAGCAGCAGACATCAGTCTCTGTTCTCTTTTATTTCTAGTCTGTGTTTTATCTGAAGGCCTAAAAAATGGTCGTAGATGTTACGCGCAAAAATCTATTAAATACTAAAACTAGTGTCTTTCTGAGCAATAAACCTCGCAAGTTTATTTCAAAATGGTTGAAATTTGATTTGTTTTACGTTATAAATCGCCATATCTACACCATTTTGAAAGATCTCTAAATACTGAATCGACAAAAAAATTACATGAGAATCGGTTGATAAATCTGGCCTGCGGGCCTATGACGGTTGCTTTTATCACGCGATAAATAAGTGACAAGCATCCGTCACGTTTTGACAAAATGCGAGTGTGAGTGACAGATGCTTTGCCATTTATTTATTAATGATAAACGCAACCATCTTATGCCCCCAGTAGCGGAAAACAGGCGGAAATCTGAACAACTGGACATCCCAACAACCAAACATACGAAAGATTTTTGGCCAAATTGAAACGGAGACGCCTCGTTCGATTCGCTCGCTCGGTCAAGTCAAATATCCTACCATTTACACACACATAAATACGTAATTAGCGGCCAAATGTTAAGCACGTAACATAAAGCAGACTTAACCAAATCACATCGAACTCCCCTTGAAATACGAGTGGCCTGCAACGCTAATTGGGGCTCGGATATTTGCAATTAGATTACGGCCACTGTGAACAGATTACTTATTACTGTGACAATGTGTGGACAATGGCGGGGTGCGGGAATTGACTTCATTATGATCGATCTGTTGTCTGTTATAGTTGAAATACTGTTACACCACTTTTGGGGGTTTCCTAGACTTCTGTGGGCCAATGATGATGACGTCACTTTCTGACAAGCATGTGAGTGCGAGAGTGACGGGCACTTAATTATTTATTTATCGCGTGATAAACGCAACCTCACGTACTCACGTGAAATTGTCGTACAGGAGTTCGTTTAAAAAAGCCACACTCAAATCAGTTCATCCGTTGGAGAGCTATGATACCACAGACAGACATACAACAAGCATATTAAACTTAATAACACCCTTCTTTTTCGGTAAGGGGTCAAAAGTAGACTTAGTTACCTATAATGACTAAGTTACCGTAAGACGTATGGGTGTCCCATCATAAGCTCGCTGGTAAAGTTAAATTGGCAAGAGTAGGTGGGTCACGCTATAAAAGCGAAGAATCAGATGTCAGGTTGCGAAAACCAGCACGACAAATGTTATAACTTATAACATTATATACTTACTTTAGTTTTGGTACTTGCCATTCGTCCTTAAAGAAACGAGAGGGTAAAATGATACACGAAAATTGGCGAGGCACACACTTTTAATCGCGGTATTTTTAAGCATGAGAGATTTGTTTTAAATAAAATGTATCATGTAAAAATACTCGCATGTAAGGCCCCTACAAATCACAAGCGATATAGGGAGGTAGAGTCTGGCTAGCAAAATACTGTTGACAGATATTTCCTTGCGGTATCACCAATTGTCTATGATTGAAACAATTTAGTAGGTGAGTCCTCTTTAAGCAATTTTGATACTTTATTTAGTTCTAATTCTAACATTCCGATTGAGTTGAAATTTGGCATAGTAGGTACTTATGTAAGTTTTGTGGTGATGTACTAATATTATTGATTATGATATTAACGAACTAGGTCTTATTTACACTAGTGGTAGAAATTATGTGGTGAGCTTCCTATGAGTGCACGTCAACATATATTTAACTTATTTCTTTAGGTATATAGAAAATCAAAAATAATTTCTAGTATCAAAACTATAATTCCTAATAGGTACACAAAGTGTGACCACCGCAGATTTTTTAAATTTCCCGCCAAAACTGAGTAATAAATATTTCATTAGCCAGACTATAGATATGATATAGGTACGTATCCATACGTAGGTTGATCAGTTAATTCAATTTAAGAAATGTGTGGTTCGTAAATAGCACAATGCGTAACTACGTAATATATCTAATAATATTTGTGTGCGTTTGGATTGAGTGAGCACCCTTCAAAAATGAAAAATAATGTGCTGATCATTTAGTAAAAGTTCTAAAACAATTGTAAAACTAATTGATGAATTTGTAAAACGATAAATAAAAAAAATACATTCATTAACGTATGCTCACTCAGTTCTCACAAACAACCAACGAAATCTGTGATATGATGATAGATTGTATTTTAAGAAGTGGAGTGTGATCTAAAATGTGGACTGTATTGTATTTTAAAATGAAATTTGAATATCTTTAAAAGCAGACAATGAATATGACATTTTAGACGGTGGGTATTTAGTATTTTTTTTTACTGAAAGTTGAACTACTTTGTAGTTTCCTAGATACTACAAATCCTAAGATATTTACATTTTTAACTTACAAATAATGTGTGGACTGAGTGAGCACTTACAAACATGTATTATCCAAAAATCTGCCACGTTAGCGGTTTGTTTTGTATTTCACAAATTCCCATATGAGTTTTACTAAACTATATACATACATAATATAGAAGTTTCAATCTGCAGTATTTTCATTAGAAATCGGGTTTTAGAAAGTGTGCGGATTGAGTGAGCATACGAAATTATTTGAAAACTAAAAATAAAACTTTAAATACGTAACCGGTGATCTACAAATTATTATCTACCTTAAGCATAAGTTTTACTAAAAATTAGGATATATAAATATTATATGTTAAATAAACACATTCACAGATGGATCGATTGCAAAAAAATTGTACATAGTTAAAAGCTTGGTTAACATAAAATACGATCGCTTCCTTTGTGTGACGAAAGTTAGTCATACAAAATGTATGGGTAACTTTCGTCACACAAAGGAATCAATTAACGTTGTTTTAATTAAAGCCCTTAACTATGTACAATTTTTTTGCAATCGACCCAGATTTCGTTGGTTGTTTGTGAGAACTGAGTGAGATTACGTTAATTAATGTATTTTTTTTAATTATCGTTTTACAAATTCATCAATTAGTTTTACAATTGTTTTAGAACTTTTACTAAATGATCAGCACATTTTTTTTCATTTTTGAAGGGTGCTCACTCAATCCACACGCCCACATAATATTTCTATATTATTTGTTGGGAAGAAGTAAACATACTCCTTGCTATACTCGGTTTTCTAATTCAAGATCAAAAAAACTACGACAGATACGTCACTGTCAAAATTGTCAAAGTCATTTATGTCACTGTCTAGTTCATTTTTCAGGTTTCGCCAACCTTTTAATAATATGTTGCCTCTATAAATATAAGGAAACGTATTGCAAATAGGCAAACATCATTGATAGATTAGGTTTTTGTCAAAAAAATGCTTTTGGAACGAAGTTCCGTATTTTATCGATTAGCTTCATGTGAAATATTTATATTTAAATGACATCTGGGTTTGTTTCTTAGCTTGTAAATGATTGCACCAAATGTTTAGAATACCTGAAGTGTTACAAGTACAATAACAGATTTTGTACCAAAAATCTCCGATGCATATGTTTTTATTATCTCCTCTCGTATTTATGTAATAATAAATACGAGGGTAGATCAAATAGTACCCGTGTTTGACGGCAGGTGGCGTAACTTAGAAAAGTTGGCATTACCGTCGTGTAGTATTGACCTTATCAAATAAAAAAATGAAATCTGTCAATTGTCTATGGTTCAGTTTTTTTTCTGGCGGCAAATTTTGTAAGACTTGTTTTGTTTTTCGTACAAAATGGAGAAAGAGCAATATCGTTCCGTAATTCGCTTCTTATTTTTGGATGGAAAAACATGCGAACAAATAAAAGTTAAGTTAGGTGCTGTCTACGGAGATCTTTCGCCGTCTATGACAACCGTGAGATATTGGTTTAACGAATTTAAACGAGGTCGTACATCTGTTTTCGACGAGGACCGCCCAGGGCGCCCGGCAGACGTGGTTACCGAAGAAGTCGTGCAAAAGGTAAAGAACATAATGGTCACCGATCGACGTACCAAAGTGCGTGAAGTAGCAGAGGCTGTAGGGGTGTCGTATGGAACAGCAATTAATATAATACACGATAAATTAAATATGAAAAAAGTGTCCGCCCGATGGGTGCCGCGATTGCTCACGGATGAAAATAAGCGGTTACGGCTGTCAATGTCGAAGGAGTGTTTGGGCTTGTTTGAGCGAAATCCGCAGGAGTTTTTCCGTCGTGTCGTCACTGTTGATGAAACCTGGATCCATTATTATACACCTGAGACCAAGCGGCAGTCTAAACAATGGATTTTTTCTAACGAATCTGCTCCAAAGAAGGCGAAAACGGTCCCTTCAGCCGGAAAAGTCATGGCCACGATTTTTTGGGATAGTAAGGGAATAATCCTTATAGATTTCTTACAAAAAGGGAAAACTATCACAGGGCCGTACTATAGTGAGTTATTGGACCGGTTTGATAAAAAAATAAAGGAGACACGGCCGCATTTGGCTAAGAAGAAAGTGTTGTTCCATCATGACAACGCACCAGCACATTCATCCAAAATTGTCACTGCCAAATTAACCCAACTACGTTACGAATTGCTGCCCCACCCGCCTTACTCACCGGATCTGGCTCCCTGTGACTTTTTTCTGTTCCCCAATATGAAAACATGGCTCGGGGGTAAGAAATTCAGGTCAAACGAGGACGTTATAGCTGAGACAGAAGCGTATTTTGAAGAGTTTGACAAATCCTACTTTTTGGAGGGGTTAAAGAAGTGGCCGAAACGCTGGGAAAAGTGTAAGGACCTAGATGGAGATTATGTTGAAAAATAAAATAAAACTTTTAAAAAATATATGCGTCTTTATTTCTAACACAGGTACTTTTTGATCCACCCTCGTATATCTAATTATTTTGTTAAAACATAGAGTTAAAGTTACCAACAAATAAATTATCTTGTTGTGTTTAAAGAAGAAGACGGATTTTACTATTGTAAAAATATTTTACTGTAGTGGCAACCTTGTGGTAGTTTTTTTGGTCTTGAATTAGAAATCGTAGTATAGACATTAGCTAACACTTGTGTCACGTATAAAAAATAACTGTTGTGTGTCATCTGTCGTTCCGATCCCTTTACATGTATTGCTGATTCTTAATATTCCTTCTATAATATATTCCCGTTAATCTACTAACTGGTATTATTTCCCTCAGGTTATGGGCTAATCCATTCCTGTTAGTAGTCGAATTATTACCGAGAAGTGAATTCCGAAGAATAAAAATACTCGGGAAAAATGACGTCGCAAAATCTTCAAATAGAAAAATTAGTCGGCCGAGAAAATTACTCTACTTGGAAGTTTGCGGTTAAAACATACCTCGAGCATGAGGATTTGTGGGATTTCGTCGATCCCTTTACATGTATTTCTGATTCTTAATATTCCTTCTATAATATATTCCCGTTAATCTACTAACTGGTATTATTTCCCTCATTATTTATTCTCATATTTAATTCAATTCTTTCTATTCTATTTTCGTTTTGGTATTTTTTTTATTAATTTAATAAGCTTGTACACGTACGAGTATGTCTTAATTTTCGTGTGATCAGGTGCTAATTTCCAGTAGAATAACCTCCCAGATGCTGTGAATGGTTTTCATATTCCGATAACAATGAAATGTACATAGCTCAATAATGAGGGAGAGGCTAATATTGACAGATAGGGTGCAGTTTGATTATCATGTTAAATGGTATTGTACACATTTCCGATTTCTGATTACTAACATCGCTGTTTTGTTTAAGAGCCCACCCATGCAAAATTCGTCAGGTGAATGATCCTAGATCTCAACATCCATAGTGATTAAAAATCTGTCCCTTGAAAATAAGAAACTTAAACAGTTTTTCTTCAATCTTGTCAACGTGAAAACACGATTGGTAATAATTTTCTCGATACTTTTATCTGTCAAACATAACCCTTTTTAGGGTTCCGCACCCAAAGGGTAAAAACGGGACTCTATTACTGAGACTTCGCTGTCCGTTCGTCCGTCCGTCCGTCTGTCACCGGGCTGTATCTCAAGAACGGTGATAGTTAGACAGTTGAAATTTTCACAGATGATGTATTTCTATTGCCGCTATAACAACAAATACTAAAAATAAAATAAAATAAATATTTAAGGGGGGCTCCCATACAACAAACTTGTTATAAGGTACCTGCACCATGTAAGGCCCACCTTACACATAAATAGCAAAAAAATATATTGTTTGTAGCAAAAAAAATAAAACTGCGTTTCTATATAATCAGTCGTTTATTACTTTACTTAAAAAGAAGGAAAATAATCTTTGGAATCAACATCTTCTATTTATTAACATATATTTTTTAAAAACAATCGTTTGGGCTTTATTTGGCACCCTATCCCTTAAAAAGGCCCAGCCTGGGCCTTGTTAGGATATATGTAGTTAACACTTTTATTAATCTCACTTAAGTGTTAATTTTATTGTATCTTTATAATTAACAATATTGTTTTATTAATAAACACTAGTACTAAAGTCATAACATTCACATACCTGTTTTAAAACCCTAAACAGGCAATTTTGTAACAAAAAATCAACAAAAAATAACTTTTCATAATGAAAACAAACCAAAATTCTTTATAAAAATAAAGTTCAACGTATCTCCTTCAAGTTACTCTAATTATTCATTTATTACATATAATATGCAGTCTAAGTAATCAGTCTTTCAGTGCTTTCAGGTGCAGTCTAAGTAAGTAATTATAGTAATCAACCAAGACAACAGACACTAAGTAAATAAAAAATAGCACAAATCAAAAGAACAAAAACAACGAAAAAATTATCCATTTTGGCACTATTGGCATTGAAATTCTTTGTCTTCTGCTGTAAGTCCAACGCAAACTTCGTGGTACCAAGTGCGATAGGTGTTGCATTGCCGCATATCCATGACACGGTCTTCTTGGCAAGCCTTGCAAAACCATACACCAGCGGAAGCAGTTGCAGACGTTTCAGTTGTTAAAGTAGTCGACCGTCCTAGATTTCATTCTATTATTTCTGTCTTCAAATGATTCCTTAGAGTCCTTCTCTGAATGTGATACTTTTTTGAGGCGTCGCGTTGAGATAATATTAGTCTTTGGACTGCTTTTACAGCACTCTCCAGCTGCTGGACTGTCCAGGTTGCTCTTTTCCGAGGTATATTCTCTTGCTCCATGTTCTTTCAAAAAAATAAATAAAATAAAATTATTCTATTTTTCATTGACGTAATAAGGCCCATAGTCATAATAGGTGGGCCTTATTAAGAAAAACGGTAGGTACTCTTAAACTATTCTCGCAAAAAAAATACCACAGAGAATCTTGCATAAAAACAATTTTAAAAAGATTCATTTACATCTAAGAGATACCTGAAAGCAAAAATAATAAACAATTTTAGGAATAACTCAAAGAAACTTACGATTTTTGAAGGCCAGTTTTTGTAAAACCTCACGTGCGGTCACGAGTGTAACTATTTTGTGACTGCAGGTTTGAACAGGTTCGCGGCCGAGTGTTGACGCTTTGGTGATGGCGGCTATTTTGTCTATTGTATCAACCGTCAAAACTTCAAATCGCTGCCACTATTTTTAGCGGGATTTTTTAAATGTGGGCTTTATTAGGCACTGGGCCTTACATGGTGCAGGTACCTTAGATTATGGTACGGAACCCTTCATGCGCGAGTCGGACTCGCACTTGCCCAATTTTTTTTTTATATATTTTCGGTTGGATTTTTAAAACCCTTCCGTTTTTAACAATGATTTTTAGCTTAATAGATGCACATAAGTTCTCGAAAACTTTAAAACAATTTTCAATATAAAATGCACCTTATGACACCACAAACAAACAATCCAAAGACAAATATGGAAAATTCGACCAGATACACAAAGAAAAGTTAAGTCGATAAATGACGAGCACCAACATATTTCAAAAACAACTTAGTCGAAAAACATTATCGTTAGCTCAAAGAAACCTCTCAAGAAGTTCTCTCCACACACGGTTTCCATTTTAAAAATGCATAGGCGACTGCCTCAGAAATCATGCGGATAGGAATGATTGAAAAAAGTTAGCCTCCAGCGAGTTAGTGGTGCGACGCGGCGCGACGCGCGTTGAATAAATTATAACTCTCTTTAGCTTATATTAGGGTGATGGAGTGAAGAAAGTATCGAGTCGGTACTTGTTTGTCCAGTGATTAGGTTGACTGGTAGCTTGCTACCCTGTATAAACATATTTGCTGGGGAGCTACTTGTATGTATGTAGCTGTTTCCATAAGGGTGAGGGCAGCAGGGCTAGCTTACCTTGCCGCGACTTCGCTTGTGTCGCGCGAGTCAGCGTCACGTCTTACTCACACGGTATGGAAAGGAAAGTGACAGGTAGTATATGTCACGCGTCAAAGAGTCGCGTGTCACAGTTATGCTAGACGTGCAGAAGACACATCAAGGCATTCGATTGCGAAGCCATACATTTTAACCTATCGTTTCACTTGCTCCTGGGGGCGCCTGATCATAAGGTAGGTCTCAAACTGACATAAAGCCCTAATATTTTCTGTAATAGCATAGAATAGAATAGAAACTTTTATTTCAGGTCATAGACCCATAAAAAAAATTAGTAACAATGATACTTATTCTATGTTAGTAGTATAATTTAAACAAGGAATTAAATGTTTACATGCAGGGACGTCCAGCGGGCAAACATTGGATAGTCCCATCGGTCAGCAATCACGCTCAAAATGCGGTTGGGGCTGTCGCGTAACCTAGAAAGAAGTGAGGCACATCTCTTTCTCATTACAGCCGCAAAACCATCCGTTCGGGCCTCGGCGAACATGCCTGACGCACTGCAACGCCGCGGCAGCCCCATCAACACCCGGAACGCGTTGTTGTATTGAACAGTTGAACACGAATCCCTGTTGTAATCCCTGGGTTCTTATCACTAAGTACCACTGGCAGTCACGTAGTGGTTTTTCTTTTATACTACGACGTTACGGCGCGGCCATGACTTCGGTCTTACGGCCCAGCCACGAGTTCACAACCACCAGCGGCAGCGACACCGGTAATCATACCGATTCTATGAAGCATGCTACGAACCGCGCGCGCGGTATAGCTCTAGCGGTCTTTACCGAGCGAATTGCGACGCGGCGAGCTGTGCGAGACGCGGTGGGAACAAAATGTATTGGTGACTAGGAAAGATGCCACGACTTCAGAGCGGCGCGTTAGGGTGCGTCGCCACTGAAGCGTAACGGAGCGGGGACGTGCGGAATCGACCAATAACAAAAGTGAAACGGAGCTGAGATACGGATTTAAACTCAGGTGATTGGTCGATTCAGTGGAGACGCATCCTTAACACGTTGATTGCCACATCACGCGACGTCGCGTGAAGCGGCTGTATACGCTGTGGCCAATCACGCGGCGTGATGGTCCCATACAATATTGTCCGAGCCACAAAATTGCCGCCATAGCGTATTGGCTTCTGGTTTTCGTTTTGGCCACTAAGGAAGGGGAATTACCTATTTTTTTATTTTGGCCATCTGTACTATAAGTTCTGCATTTTGACTCGGCAATGAACGTGTTAAGCAGCCACCTCCGCCTATGGACGCTTGCGGCGGCGCCAGCCGCCAGGAGCATGCGCACACGCGTTGCGGACCCTATTTACGTCCCTCTTGATATATCGCATTACATTGCTACATTTTTACATGGTTACATTGCTAATGACATGACGTATTAACTAAAGCATGTCATCAAATATGAACGAGGCTAAAGTTATATTCTGACTTAGTCCTCGTCTACTACTTAAACATGAAGGTGCGGAGAAGGACGACAAAGGGGATTTGAAGAGAATCGGACGGCAGCCTTATAGTGCTTTATTTTAAAGCTATTCTCCCTCTCTGTCTTACTGCGGGAGAGGACTTACTATTAATTGTCAGCCAGTGCCAGTAACTTACGATGACAAGTCATTAGGATCTTAAGAAATCCATAATAATAAAATAAATGTATTAATAAAAAAATATTTTTTTAGACACGCTTTTATTGTTAACTGTACACAAATATTAATTAAAAAATTGGGCAAGTGCGAGTCGGACTCGCGCACCGAGGGTTCCGTACAAATTTCATCCTTAAGTGGTTAAGTTAAGTTTGCACCTGGTATGTATAGCGCCCCATACAAATGAGGTGCAAAGTTAACGCAACCAGCCCGTTTGTTGTATGGGAGCCCCCCTTAAATATTTATTTTATTTTATTTTTAGTATTTGTTGTTATAGCGGCAATAGAAATACATCATCTGTCAAAAAATTCAAACGGTCTAGCTATCACCGTTCTTGAGATACAGCCTGGTGACAGACGGACGGACGGACGGACGGACGGACGGACGGACGGACGGACAGCGAAATCTCAGTAATAGGGTCCCGTTTTTACCCTTTGGGTACGGAACCCTAAAAACATCTCATACGTGCCAGTGATAATGTTATGTAAAAGGAAAACGTACAAGCGGTCGAGTAGTTCTATTACATGCATAACTTACACTCGAGGCTCGGAAGTCCCTTTAGGCGGAAAACGTTTAAAAGGGTGACCACAGTAAGTGAAGTGCCAGTTAATGATACCCCAGTTAGAGATTTTTAGGGTTCCGTACCCAAAGGGTAAAAACCGGACCCTATTACTGAGACTTCACTGTCCGTCTGTCCGTCCGTCCGTCCGTCCGTCTGTCACCAGGCTGTCTGATCTCAAGAACGGTGATAGCAGTGAAAAATTAACTGGCTCGGGCATACGCTTCAGTTGCCTAATAGATATGACGCCAGTGTTGCCCCCGTGAGCCGTCTAAGACGCGGGTTCGGACCCCGCCCTCAGCATTTTTTTTTTCTATTATTCGTTTCAATATAAACATAGAAACACTCTCGAATTCCAACGATATGTTATCCCATAATAATAATAATAATAATAAAGCCCGTTTATTTCCACTCTGCAATTGTTACATGCTTTTTTTATATATATATATTACAAATATAAAAAAAAAATGTCTGTATGTATAAAAAAAATTGTTTTCTTTTTTCTTTTCCTCGCTATCATTACTTTCTTCAGTATCATTGATCGGAACCCCTTCTCGGGTAAAGGCCTCCTCCAGCTTCTTCCAGCCCTCTCTATCCATAGCTTTCTCTCTCCATTTACTTCCTGCTATCCCTTGTATATCGTCTATCCACCTCTTTCGAGGGCGCCCTCTTTTCCTTTTTCCTTTCGGTCCCTTCCATATAGTTGACTCTAGTGTCCATCTTTTGTCTGTGCATCTTGCTACATGTCCTGCCCACTGCCACTTTTGTTTTAGGGCATATTGTAAGGCGTCTATAACTTTCGTTTTTCGTCTTATTTTTTCACTTTTTACTTTTTGTATTCTTCTTAATTTTAGTACACTTCTCTCCATTGCTTTCTGGCACACTACTAGTTTAGTTTTTGTTTTAGTATTGTATGTCCACGTTTGGCATCCATATGTAAGAGTAGGTAAGATACATGTGTCCAAGACAGTTTTCTTTAGGTGGACAGGATATTTCCCCTTTAAGATTTCCTTCAGGGACCAAAATTTTTCCAGCTCATGTTAATACGCCGCTCCATCTCTACTTCTTCACTTTTGTCTTCGAATAACAGTTGTTTTCCAAGATATTATATAACTGTTCACATATTCAAGCAGCTTCCCGTTGAGGTTTATAGCGTTTATGTGGCTGTTTGTCAGTATTTTAGTTTTATTCTCGTTCATTTTGAGGCCCACTTTTTCGCTTTCTTCATTTAGAGTGCTTATCATATTTTCTAATTCTTTGCTTGTATCAGCGAATAAGACAATATCGTCCGCAAATCTGAGGTGTGTAAGTCGATCTTGATTAACTTTAATCCCTTCTGACTGCCAGTTAATATTGTCAAAAATGTGTTGTAGTACCATTATGAACAGCTTGGGTGAAAGGGGGTCTCCTTGTCTTACTCCTCTGCAAATCGGTATCTCAGGGCCTCGTGTCTCTAGTTTGACTTGACTTACGCTACCCACGTAGATGTTTTTGAGTACTCTTGTATAGTTTTCATTTATGTGGCATTTATTCAGCGCTTCCCAAATAGCGTCATGAGAGATCGTGTCAAACGCTTTGGCGTAATCTATGAAAGCAATGTATAATGGTCTGTTGAACTCCTTGTATTTCTCCATTACCTGTTGCAGTACGTGTATATGGTCCGTTGTAGAAAATCCGGAGCGGAACCCTGCTTGTTCGACTGGCTGGTGGTTATCAATCTTTCGGCTCAGCTTGCTTTGTAGAATAGAGGTGAACAGTTTATAAACACTTGAAAGTAGACTAATAGGACGGTAGTTAGAGATGTCTTGAGGGTCTCCTTTCTTGTATAAAAGGATTATATCGGATCTTTTCCATTGTACTGGTACCTGGCCTGTGTTCAGAACCTCATTGAATAAATACGTAAGTGGGCGAGTTAGCAGGGTAGCACCGGCTTTTAGTGCTTCATTTTGTATGCCATCTGGACCAGGGCTTTTGTCTGCTTTGAGTTTTCTGATGTGGTTGATAACTTCCTTCTCATGTACTAGTGGCAAGTCGTTCGTGTTTTGAGAACTTGGTTCTACTATATTATTTGTAGCGGTGCAGGTAATTGGTTTTGCATATAATTCCTTGTAAAACTCTGTGGCGCAGCTCATAGTTTCTCTTCTGGTTTTTGTTTCTTCTGATTTATATTTTAAGTTTTGAATCCAATTTTTGTGTGTGATCAGTTTCTTGTAGGCTTTTTTCGTGCTTCTATAGATGTTTAGATTATTCTCGATTATTTTGTATCTGTAGTCTTTGTAGTCCTTATCTATTGCCTTACTTGTAGTTTTAAATAATATGCTCAGCTCCTCCTTCATTTCTTTGGTTTTTGGTTTCGTTTTCATAAGTTCAGTTCGTCTTGTGAGGAGAGTTCTAGTAGACTCACTAAGTATTTTATTTGTGGTTTTCGGTTTATTATTTTTTAATCTGCATACAAGGCTGGTGTTGATGATATTAACTAGTCTATTGTAATAAGTTTGAATATCTTCCTCTTGTTTTGTTTCCAGTTGATGTATGTTCATTTCAAGGTTTTTTAAGTATGTTGATATATTCTCATCCGTCCTTCTGCTCTTCCTTCCTATGTTCTGCTCTTTTTTTCTTGATCTAGCATGTACGTAGCTCTAACTAGTCGATGGTCAGATCTGAATCCAAAGCCATGCAATACTTCTACATTTCTGATCCTCTTTGGGTGGTTTGACAGTACAAAATCAATTTCGTTTTTTATCTTGCCACAGGGGGAGAGCCAGGTCCATTTGCGGTTATTTCGAGCTTTAAAAAAGGAGTTCATAATTGTCAGTTTATATTCCAATGCATGTTGAATTAGTTTCTCTCCTCTTTTATTTCTGTTTCCGTATCCAAATTTTCCCAGAACAAAGATTTCACTATCTTCTGTTTCGCGTTAGCCGACTTTTGCATTAAAATCACCAATAACAAGTACGTTATCTCCTGCCTGTCTGTGAGCTACCTGCAGAGTTTCATAGAATGAGTTAATTTCTCCATCTGTTGCCTTTTCAGTGGGCGCGTATACTTGTATTATTGCAAGCAGTTGGTTATTGTATTTCATTTTTAATAGGGCAACCCGATCTGAGAATGCTGTAAAGCTGACAATGCTATTTTTATGTTCTTTTCTTATTAAAAATCCAACTCCATATAAGCCGGGTATTTCCCCTTTGTAGAAGAATATAAATTCTTCATGTTCTTCAATTGCATAGCCCTTTCCTCTAACTTCTGCCAAGCCGAGTATGTCGATTTTTATCTTTTGAAGCATATAAGTTAGTTCTATAAATCTTTTTGTTGCCAGTGATCTTACGTTGAATGGTTCACCGGAAATCAACCGACTATGCGGAAATTAATGGCACACTAGAGAAAGTACTTTTCTCAAAAATTGCATGTAATGTTGCCTTACCATCGCTAGATAGACTACAGTAAGTGGAAAATACCGAAGACTTTTTAGAAGTGTCCAATAAACAGCGAGATTTTAAATTTGGAATCAATATTTGTCCAGTAAGTAAGTATGTAATTCCTATTACGTATCAAGATATTTGAATATCGAAATCGAAACACGATTTACATCGTCACCGACCTATAAAAAAACTAAGGATGTGAAGGCGATGAGGTCGTATATAAATGTAAAAAGGATGCATTCCACAAATTGTTTTAATTATAAGTACAGTGCCACAGCAAATTGTAGAAATTAAAAAGTGGCGTCCCTTTTTCACAGATTAAATAGAAAGAGACGACATTGCAGTATACACTTACAATTTACACTAAGAGCAAATGTAAAATAAAAAGAGGTTAGCACTATTGGCAGTATAAACGTAACTCAAGATGCATATTAAAAAAAAAAATAGCGACAAGGTTTAGTGCGGAAGTTTGTATGCAGCGTTTAGTTCATAATTGTGCTGTGTAAAATGACAATGATATTTCTGAATTCCTTCCTTTTTTGTGTCGTTTAGAAAAAACCTCGGAGTTAAAATTGAAGGTAAGCTTTAGGATATGAAAATTAGTTAGAAAATACAACAATGTATAACAATAATTAAATTTTATCTTTAAGGTTTAGATTTGTAAGACAGTGCAAATAATTAAACGCAGTATTTATAAAAAAAGAATTTAAGGCGGGATTTAAATTAAGACAAAAATTTCAAATTTGTTTGTGTGATCTATTACAATAATTCAGCAAAAATGAGTTCAGTTCAGACGAGTCTGATTCCGAATAGACGGTACTCCTACATACTTAAAAGCGGAGGCAGAGTTAGCTAAAATAATTTACTTCCGACTAAATCCAAGGAGATATAAAAAAATACAAGAGATTCATTAAATGGAAGGAAGAAAATCAAGTTAATAATTGGTCAGATAATGTGTGATAAGGTCAGAATATTTCAACAATCTTTCTGAGACAATCGGATGGCTACAAAGGAAAGAAATCACAAATATTCAGCAGCAAAATATAGAAAAGTTCTTAAATCAAGCTCTAGATGATAACCATTTTGGCGATGAAGGTAAATAAATGCTGCCACTATTTGATAACGATATAACTATATATTTTATCCAAGTATAAACTCATAATTATTTTTGTTATAGGTTGTTATCGTGGGAGTCAATGGTGCCTGCGACGCCGAATATCACAATGTGTAATAATAAAAATGGGATATAACAAAAATATTCATTGGAAAATGGCCGAATATGAATGTCACCTATAAAATATAATTTTAATCTAATTTTCTTGTTTAATTTTTGAGAAAAGCACTATACTTGCTTCGACCGTAAGAGCCATCCTGGCCTCGTATTATATCCGGACCTCGCCTACGGCTCGGTCCGTCTAATTCCTACTCGGCCAGTATGGCTTACTTACTGGTCTCTGCCGTAATGTACTATAACTGGTTTACTACTAATAATCTTCTATTAAATGCCAAGAAGACTAAATGTGTTAGATTTGCTTTACCGAATGTTACGGCGGTAGATTCTACTATATTACTAAATGGCGAATGTTTAGAAATAGTGAATAAGGCTGGGATGTTTCTTAGGTATAACATTGGACAGTAATTTGCAATGGGGTCCACATATAGCAGTGCTTGCAGGTAAATTAAGTTCAGCGGCGTACGGCGTTAGGAAAATCAGACAATTGAGTAATGTTGATACAGCTCGCTTAGTTTATCATAGTTATTTTCATAGTGTCATGTCATATGGTATTCTGGTTTGGGGCAAAGCAGCTGACATTCAGACTATATTTGTGCTACAAAAAAGAGCCATTCGTTCTATATATAACCTAAATTCTCGTGACTCCTTAAGAGACATTTTCAAAGATATAAACATCTTAACTGTAGCGTCCCAATATATTTATGAGAATATTATGTATGTTATTAGAAACTTAGATTCATTTACAAAAAAATCCGATGTCCACAGTTTTAACACTAGAAATAAAAATAAAATTGCTATTAGAAAGTTTCGTGTTCGTAAAGTAAGTAAATCATTTTTAGGCCAATGTATTCATTTTTATAACAAGTTACCTGATCATGTTTAGCCTTTCCATCACTCAAAAATTATTGAAAAAAATCTCTAATGTCAAAAGCATATTATACAGTAGAGGACTATCTGACAGACAAAAATGCATGGCCTGAACCAGAAACCGCGCCCAAGTAGCACAATTGGGTCTAAATAGCTCGTATATCATATCTAATTAGATGCTTAAGTGAAATTTACCACCATGACTAAGTGCTATATAGGTGGCAAGAACCCTTATGCCACCAGTATAGAACCAAAAGGAGAAAAATTGCAGCCTATTTTTGGTGCTAAATAGAATCCATAAGAGATCTCACAATAACCTTAAGTGGAAATTAGAACTATGGGTGAAAGTTATGCGTCCATAAGAGATCTCACAATAAACTTAAGTGTCAATTAGAACTAAGGGTAAAAGTTATGCGCAGTGAACGAATGAAAACATTTCAGTTCGGTCAATGAGTGATAAATGAGTCGCCAAAATTATCTTTGAGTGGCGAGGCAACTGTCAAATTGAAGTAATACGTGATCTGCCATATTCATTTTGGATTTATATGTCTGTTTGATGAGTGATTAAAACTTTACGTTATACAAGCATCGAAATAAGCACGAAATTCTTGCGAATTTTTTTTTACTGTGAAACTATAGTATGTTTTCTTTGTAAATTTCGACGCGCCCTTCATTTGATCAGGAATATTAAAAAAGAGAGTGCTAAATTAAATAAGGAATAGATACTGATAAGAAATAAAACTGTTAAAAACCTGACCTAATGATTGTAGGTTACGTACAATGTTAAAGTAACATCGTCACAACTATCAAAAGTCTGTGATTATGCGTCAGTGTGATAAAATTCTGGTTAAAATAATCAATTTTCATAGGCTTCCATTTGTAAACATGGCGAAACAAAAACCGTCCAAGAGCATGTCGGGCCACGCTCAGTGTAGGGTTCCGTAGTTGGCCATCCTTCACAATAGACAATAAAATCGAATTTAAATTACGAGAAAGATTTCAAGCTCTATAAAAGGTCGTAAACGCCAAAGTAACTGTAATTACTTATTACCTTCTAGAAGTTATCGATTATACGCACCAGATTGAGCGAAATGTTTTAATGCAGTATGGCACTTAACTAATATGTGTAACGTTCGAAGTAAGTATAAGAACACCGCGGGGCACTTACGTCATTTAAAAGAAAATTATGAATTTTTGCGATAACTCAAAAACGGCTCGACCGATTTTATTCAATATAGTTTTCATTGAAAGTACTAATAAGGCCTTATTTTCATGAATTTTTCCATAATTTTTTGACCCGTGGTTGAGAAGTTAGAGGGGGGGGACACTATTTTTTGGATTTACCGAGCGAATATTTACAAATCTGCTGACTTTATCAAAAAATGATCTTTGTAGGCCCCTATTGTTTTTAAAAGACCTATTCAACGACGCCCCACACGCTAGTGTTAGAACGAAAAAAAATAATCACCCCCACTTTAGGTGTATGGGAGGTACCCGAAAAAAAGTTATTTTTTTAGTTTTTATTTTACCGTTATGTCGGCGTGATACATACACATACCAAATTTCAGCTTTCTAGCACTTATGATCACGTAGCTAAGCCGCGGACGGACAGACGGACAGACGGACATGGCGAAACTATAAGGGTTCCTAGTTGACTACGGAACCCTAAAAAAGATCCTACAGTGTTTATTTTCACTTATTTGTTCCTTATTTGGAACTATCAAGTCTAATAATCACTTATTTGTATCTTGCGAGTGGCAAAGCAGTGAATGATATTACCAATAGTAATTATTTGCTCTTTTGTAGACTATTAAACAAGCAAGACTATTAAATATATTTTGACAAGGCGCAAATAGGAACAATAATAGAACTTTTAGTTCGTTAGTGGTTCGAAATAAGTGAAAATAACTGCTTTTGGTTCCAAGAACCTCCTACTGACACCTATTTATGCGTTGGAGTGGCAATAAGGTACTTCTTAGGCCTTAAAGTTGCAATATTTTTTGGTTCCAAAAGAGCCGTAAAATTATCCCTTTAGCCACTATTGGTGATATAATTCGCTATTGTACTAGTCATTTGGAACTTTTAGTTCCAAATAAGGGTATGTTCCCACTTATATGTAAAAGTTGCTTATAAGAGATTTTAAGGCCTTATATAGCACTATTGCTTCTTATTGAGTGACAATTTGAACCTGCATGCAACTTTAAGTAGCAAAATCGACTTTATCCCACCATAAGTAATAAAGTAGAAACAAAAAACGTTCCTATGCAACTACAAGTGATAGGATGAAGTCATATACAGTTTTGAGTGGTGTTTAAAGCTATAAGTTGTATCAAACACTGTTAAACCACTCATTTAGAACTTAAAGCTATAAGATAAGCTGCAAAATTCACTAATGTGCTGCTTGGGCGTAGCTGACTCCTTCTTAGATTGTACCTAACTAGTTTAAGGGACACAGTTCTAATAAGAAAGCATATCAAACGTACATAAATTGTGATAAACCGTCAGGCTTTCTTGTAGTTTCTATTTTATTCTTACACTTTTCCTCACTTATGTCTTAAAATACACTTTTAATATGTTTTCTTGTAGAACTACGTATAGTTAAGTTCATATCATTGTAATAGTTAAGTACTTTCTGAAAAAATGACTGACTGTTGAGTTTCTTTCGGCGTTTCTTCTCAAGAGTGGTCTCCTCTTGTGAAATGCCGGTAGACTCAGACATGTAAAAGTGCCCTTGTGGCCTACTTGCAGAATAAAGTTCATTATTTCATTATTTCAATGTTCCAATCTTGAGAGTTTGTTGTGGTTGTTTTATTTGTCCAGTTGTTTTTTCTAACCTTGCTGGAGGGTTGTAGTCATTTTCCCCCACGGGGACCAGCCGGCTTGGGGGAGAGTGATTCCTTTCTATTGTTTCTTTATGGGTTTTATGTTGTTTTTGTTTCCGATCGAGATGACTGAGAGTTGTAATATGATGCTGTAGGTTCCTTGATTGCTATTTTTTCGAATTCATATAAGCTCTTGCACGCATTATTGCAAAGGCATCATCTTGCGTTTTGTTTATTTTAGGAGTCTCTTCTTTACTTGTAAATGGGGAGGGTGACATCTGGCGTTTTTTCTCATTTTTTTTCTCTTCAACCACTAACTTGTCATATTTGATGTAAGCCTTATTACCTTTTTCCATCTCTATAGCCATTTGTTCCTTTAAAGTTTTCCTAACCTCTAAGATTTCCTTTGGGTAATCAGGCGTAGCAAATACATTTTTAAAGGATTTTCTGTTCTTCAGTATTTGATTTCTTGTTTGTTGCGAGGTAAGTCTCAACCGTATTGGCCGCGGCTTGCCGTTTTTGTTGTTGGTCGCCGAATCCTTCCTCCCCATTCGGTAAACGCAATCAATGTCCCTTCTTTTAAAATTTGGGTAAACACCATTTTATACAATTGTTGTTATTGTGTCTATTAAATCTTCATTTTCATTTTCCGTTTCTTGTATATTGAAAAGTATGACATTATTATTTCGTTTCTCACTGTCTAATTGCTTTAATTGTTGTTCTAGCACTGTTATTTTTTCCTTCAGTAACGAATTTTCTTGTTTTATTTCATCGAATCTACACAAGAGTTTCTCGAATGTTTCTTGACACTTGTTCTGTCACCTTTTCGTTTATTTCGACTGCTTGTGTATTGAGATGACACTTTAATTTTTCTAACATTTGCTCGAATTGGGCTTCCATACTTCCCTTCCCAGTGACACAGCAGCTTAAAATGTAGCTCGAACAGTCCAGTAGTATTTTTCTGGGAGTTAATAGATATGCTTTTTCGTATGGTAACACTGCGCTAACTTCCGCTATTTGTGGGTACATTCACTTTTATCGTAATTAATCTAACGTAATTGAGAATTTTTGCCGTTGATTTTCGCACTGTTAAACTTCGCTCTGCGCCGGGATAACGATTTCACAGATTATTTATAGTTAGTTTTTCTTGATTATACACTGCGCTTACGGATATTTCGAAAAATTTCACGTTTTAGCAATTTTTTATTTGGGAGCACTTGACAGCACGTATGTTCCTTTACACGACCGGAACCATGTTATCCCATAGTGTTTCAGTATCAACTGAGTTGCCAAGATAACATAATATTGTTGTATCGCGTCCGATTTTTCCTTCCGCCCCCATCGGCCTTTGTTTGATTTACGTCCAAGCCAGACAACCTGTAATTGTACTCGTATATACCTCTATCTATTGTATATGTATCTATATTAGCCGCCTGCCCGTCTGCACTGAAACAGAATCCTTTTTAATCCGTAGCGAAAAAGGTGTTATAAACATTTAACGGATGAAACGATTCTGGTAGGTGTTTTTTAGGGTTCCGTACCTCAAAAGGAAAAAACGGAACCCTTATAGGATCACTTTGTTGTCCGTCTGTCCGTCTGTCAAGACCCTTTTTCTCAGGAACGCGTGGAGGTATGAAGCTGAAATTTATATCAATTACTCAGGTCTACTGTCCCTTGAAGCTGTGAAAAAATCAAACTTCTAAGCCAACGCAATCAAAAGATACAGCCGTTTATGCCGCAAATTTTCGACACTTGCAAGGGAATCAAAACCTACAGGGTGCTTCCCGTGAACTCAGAATCTTGAAATTTGGTACGAAGCAACGTCTTATAGCATAGATAAAGGAATAATTACGAAAACCATAAATTTTTTTTTTAATACCTTACTTTGCACCTAATTTATATGGGGCGCTATACATACCAGGTGCAAACTTAACTTAACCACTTAGGGATGGAAAGTGTTTGTACGGAACCCTCGGTGCGCGAGTCCGACTCGCACTTGGCCGGTTTTTTTCTATTGAAAGGTGATTTAATTAATTTTATCTTTTAAGGGTTCCGTAGTCAACTAGAAACCCTTATAGTTTCGCCATGTCCGTCTGTCCGTCTGTCTGTCCGTCCGCGGCTTATCTCCGTCATCATTTAGTACCTACTAGAAAGCTGAAAAAAAAGCTAAAAAAAACTGTTTTTCGGGTACCTCTCGTACACCTAAAGTGGGGTTGAATTTTTTTTTCGTTCCGACACTAGTGTCCACACATTGTGTCGTTGAACAGGTCTTTTAAAAATAATAGGGGTCTTTATATATAGGTAACTAGCTGTGCCCCGCGGTGTTACCCGCTCATCCCACGGTAACACTACATTTATTCGGGATGAAAAGTAGCCTATGTCCTTCCCCGGGACTGAAACTATCTATATACCAAATTTCATCTAAATCGGTTCAGCGGTTTAAGCGTGAAGAGGTAACAGACAGACAGACAGACAGACAGACAGACACACTTTCGCATTTATAATATTAGTATGGATTGTTTGATAGTCAGCAGTTTTGTAAATATTTACTCCGAAAATCCAACAAATAGCGCAAAATTAAAAATGCGTAGCCTGGCGGAAAAGACCGGGAACCCGGTCTGGATTAACGGTCCACCGTGTTAACCTCTTCACCACCCTAACACCAGATAACCTTTCGAATTTTTCCGTACGCTTTGTTTGTCTATCTTTGCATTGTTTATTTGAAAGGCTTAAAACCTTAGCGACCTCTATGTGAATACGGCAATATTCACATCTTACCGCACTTCTTTACAGCAGTGAACGAGCAAGCGAGCATACGCATTTCCATTTTTCTTTGGCTGGCTTCAAGGTTTAATATGAATACCTATGCCATATGTTCAAGTAAATAAACTACATTAATTAATTCATTTATTTGATTAAGTGTTCTTACTCACAAATCAATAAAAACTGTTTTTCGTGGTGGAATTGGAGTGGTTGAGCTGTTTAATGACCAACAGCTTTTTTACAGGTGTTGGGACGAGCTTAAAACGTTATATTCATTGGACCTTGCAAATTATGCCTCCGAGCTCATTTTTTCATCCAGTTATGTAAGTTCTTACTTAAAAGTAAATCATTTATCCATTTTTTTTTGAAAACAGCTTTTTTTGCTGTATAGTCTATTTAAATATTGTATTGTTTGTTTTATAATAAGGTAATATTTTTAGTTTTGAAAAACCTCCTAAATGAAGACGTGCCAAGAATGGAAAGTGGCATTCATACGACTAAAACTAATGTAACAACAATCTCAAACATGTTTGAAAAGCATTATCTTCCTTCTAACGCAGTCGGGTAAAAATGAAAACACTCATGCATGTAGGAACTAGGATGTAACTTGACCTGTGTTGTATATTAATCTCTAAGGACTCACCAGTATTACGTGACACGCACTTTCAGACATTCAATTAAATTGTTCGTAATTTTTACTATTTCGTGTATAAAATAACCGTCCGGAAAACGGCCCACCCCGTTTTCTACTTACAGCCAATAAAAAAGGTACAAACAATTGTAGATTATTTCACAAGGGGCTAAAATATATACATATTTAATATCCACGGGGACGCGATATTACGGGGTTTTTTCCTAAACTCTTCATTTCGTTACATTTTCAACATGGCACGTAATGTAGCTCGACAATGTCACGTTAAAAGCTTCCATACAAATACTCGCAAAACACGAAGCGGTAAGAGGCGGAAAAACAAGCATGATTAGGTTAGGCAAGTAAAGTAGTCATTACACACTCGCCTGCAATCGTCGTTTGCGGTTGATATTATTATTATTATCGTATGGCTACAAGGGTCAGATACAGAAAAATTATAAATTTAACTTCAAAGAATTAATCCACTTGGTAGCTT
The DNA here is from genome assembly GCA_947623375.1 of Apotomis capreana. NCBI lineage: Eukaryota > Metazoa > Arthropoda > Insecta > Lepidoptera > Tortricidae > Apotomis > Apotomis capreana. The sequence goes on along the minus strand of OX392506.1, from coordinate 17,141,471 downwards.
GATATCAAAATGATACTTTACTTGCAGCACCAGCACAACTGTCAGAAGCGACTATTTCTCGCGCGAGATAATTGCCTGTCTCTTTCTGTACAGTAATGTGAGAGGGTGACGGACAGCGCTATGTCGCGCGACAAGAATGGCTAAGTATAGTTGTGCTAGACGGGCAGATAAGAAACTTCTCGGCGCTTTGTCCAAATGGACGAGGCGTGTCAGTGCCAAATCACGCAATGGGGGCCCATGGACCCGCATATTCAACTATCACAAAAAAATAAAAATAAAAAGCAGATAAGAACCTCTCAGTTTTCACCCAAACCACCCAAAAACCCGAATTGCAATCTGAGAGCTTACGGTCTGTACCTCGGCACACCTCGGTATATTGTATATACCTCCCTTAAAATGGCAACTTATCAATACTACTCAGTGCAGCTTGAATAATATAAATTCATTCAAGTAAAAAGAGCTCATTGCGCACTAGTCATTTATACTGCGACGTGAGTTTGAAACCGTTCTTTACGGGAGATTAGGAATATGGCCATGATAGCCAAGATATTGTGAAATTGCAGATATCCCAATGCTTCATCGAATTAGGGCCCGGTCATTAATGCACGCCCCACAGAAGCACGATTTGCGAAATGAAATGTTTACGTATTGTATTTGCTGTCATGCACTGCACAGAGCGGGCACCGGTTCATTTCCTTTCGGACAGGTGGTTAACTGAGCTGGTTTTTATATCCTAGCTTCCCGAGAAATTCAGACTTCAAAGCAATCCTATTTTCAACCGGCTACAAAAAGAAGGAGGCTCTCGATTCAGTTGTTTTGTTACCTCAGAACTCCGTCATTTATAAACCAATTTGTTCGAGAGTAGGCATTTCCAAGTTGGTCTCATAAAATTTTGGTGATGATAACGAGGTCCATGTGAAATCGAGAGAACTCCTTAAATATTATAGGCTTATCTATGACGATTTCGGTGTTTTTATAGTAATCGTTCAGTTGTCCTCGGAAATACCTCTTTTTTCTGATTTAAGTTGGTTCTTTTCTATGAGAAAGTGATTATGTTATACATGCAGTACCTTAAACGACCCACATTCAATTGTACCAAAGCGAACAATGGAAACAGTCTCTTACTTAAACGTACCCTACTTTGTACTTCATAAAAGAAATCTCTGAGCATAAATTAAATCATAATAATAGCGCAGAATAAGGGCCCAAGTGTTAATAGAATTACCCTATAGCGCAAAAAAGGTTGCGTGCAATGGATAAGTTTCCCGTCGCATAGGGTTGCCAGAACATTCAACACTATGAAATAAATAACGATACAAACTCACACATCAACGTATTGCACACGCACGTATCACGCGAGACTTCCGTCAATAGGGCCACGAAAAAACCCAAAGGGATCGTTCAGTATGTTTATAACACGGTATATAATTTATTTTTTCATCGAGTCGCAGCCCTATAATAACGTGTCGTGATTATATGAGCTGTAACGGTGCTAGAGCAAGTTCCTTTAATTAACTTGACGCCAATCACCGTGCATGTAATTACGTAGCTACATACCTACTACATGTATAGGAGATAAATAAAAACATGCTGAGAAAATCACAGCGATATGCCTTCAAAAAGTATCACAATCCGTCGCTGTGATACTTTCTCTTTCTCTCATGAAGAAAAAACATTACAAAATCTTGTACTATTAAGTTCTCATCAGTGGCTGATGACCTCGTGAGTATACTCACGTATGATATGATAGGTATATCATACTTTGTGGCGAGTTATATCTAGGGGAGGCCTATGTTCAGTAGTGGACGTCTGTGGCTGATATAGGTACCTATCGGTAACGGTAGATAGAGATAGTAGTAGCGGCTTTATGTAAGTAGATGGAGTCTACCCGCTCTGAAATGTTCCATAGCAAGAGAGCTAGAAGGACGATACAATCAGCACCTCTTGAGTAACTCCTTATTTTCTTAGGGTCAGCACTTTTAAAGAATGTCTAACTCAAGTGTGACTCACAATTTCAAATTGATATTGATATTATCAATTAAAAAAGCTTTCTATAATACCTACACTGCAGGTTTTAGTAGATTTTGTACATAATTTTAGCAAGATTGCCGATTAAAACTCACATGGCCAAGTCAAAAAAAACCTTTTTTTACTGAAACGAAAATTGCGGTGATTGAAATTATTTTCCCCGTCTGTACCACACACCTGTCCTCGCGTTTAGTGGAGAGTTTGGAGTATCATTCGGACGCACGAAGCTAAGGGGAATCGAATAGTTTGTGTTCGTAGTCATACGAGTGAGCGAGTCCCCATGAGCAGTGAAAACTGTAATGCCAATAACTACATGTATTTAAGATGATATTATTCGTATATAAATAAACTAGCTTTTGCCCGCGGCTTCGCTCGCACAGGTCTGGAAACGTGTCTGTGTAACTTTCTACCGTCGTATTGTTTCTTAAAAGAATACAACTAATAATTATGGTCGATTTCTGTATTTCTATTTAGATCATCACGCCGTAGCATAACACATGGGACAATTTATTTTCCGGTGAACCGAACGAAATCATAGACAAAAGTGATGTTGCCTAACAGAAGCAGAAGAAGTTTAGTCTAGCTCTCTAAGGGCCATCAATAAAAGCAAAGAAAAATAATGCATCGGTTAGGTATTAACTTTATGTTGTTAATTTTTCTGTCTTCGTCGTACCTAAAGAAGGAAAGTAAAAGTATTAAGTTACACTTTTTGGAACAAATCTAGGTGCGTTGTGGTCGCTTATATTCTCTTAGTATTTTACGCTGCTACTCAAGTCTTACTAAAAAAATATATTGCGGTTTTACACATTTCCCATACAAACCTTGGGTTTCCGTTTAATCCCCTTAAGGATAGGAATTTCGGAGACCGTTTAAATCAGTATTCTCAGTTAATAAAAATGTTTGTGTCATTATTTATAAAAATAAAAATGTGGTATTACCACATAAAAAAAATATAGAATCGATAAAAAGATTCTATACAAATATTTAGAACAGCGCCATCTCTCTCGCAGTCTTCACACTTGCTGTAAAGCAATGGGGATTGGGGATCGTGCGCGTAAAACGCACATCCTAGGGTATGGCTAATGCGCAATAAGCAGCATTTCAAAAAACATATATGACGCAGAGGGCGCTCCAGTAGCGTAAAGGATTAAGGGATGAAAGATTTGGTGTGACTGACGTAGCGGTCGGATAGCTCAGATGGGAGAGCAATGCGCCGGTAACGCAGAGGTCGCGGGTTCAAACCCCGCTTCGATTGTAGTATAGATCGCATTCAATTTTTCTTTCTTAATTTACCTTTGTGTCATTGTCATTATTTATAAAAATATAAAAATGTGGTATTACCACATAGAAAAAAAATATAGAATCGATAAAAAGATTCTATACAAATAATAAAAATGATTTTTTTTTACATATTACTGCAGGCCCAATACATGATTTTTTGTCAGAGGATCCCACGTTTTCCATTCAATGTTTTACCATCTAATTACCTTGCATTTAACCTTTTTAGGAGATTAATTTCCAAAAATGAATGCAGAGTTTATACACGAAAATATTCCTCACATAAACTTTCAACTTGTCCCCTTAGACAAAAATGTTGAACGTAGTATTTTTGCGGCTCTACACGGAATATGAACAGTCTTATGCAAATAATCCTATTTTTCTTGTCTTAACTTTCGCCTCCCATTAAACTTATTTTGGAAATGAATTTCCAAAGAGGCTCTAGTTTATTTTCTCACTTTTAAATGAATGTTCTACAAAAATACCCGTTTTAGTATACCTCTTATTCATAAATTCATGCCAATGTTCATCCTTACCTTCATTTAACCTGCTTAGGGGATGAATATTATAAAATGATTTTTTTTCTTACTTTGTATAGAAGAAATACGAAATATTACCATTCATGCTCAAAGTATCCCAAGCTGTTGATACAAACTTTTACCTCCCACATTACCCCATTAGAGGTTGAATTTTCAAAAACGCTGAAATCAATATTCTCAGTTTTTGATGAAGTGTCGGCGCTGCACCTCAAAAAAGGCAACGTTTCTTATACAAAGTTTCACTTTCCATTTAATCCCTTTTTGCGGGTCAATTTCCAAAAATGGTGAAAGTTTTTTCCTGACTTTGTATTGAAAAACTTATACACGAAATATTAACATTCTTACTCAAGGAATCCCAAACTTGTCATACAAACTGTCACTTTCCACTTCACCCCATTAGGGGTTGAATTAAAATAAAAACGCTGAAATCAATATTCAGTTTTAGCAAGGAGCTCCACGCTGCACCCCTTACTCAAAAAGGCCACGTTTCTCATACAAAGATTTCCTTTCCATCTAATCCCTTTCGGGGGTTAATTTCCTAAAATGCTGAAAGTTATTTTCTTACTTTGTATAGAAGAACCTATACACGAAATATTACCATTCTTAGTTAAAGGATCCCAAGCTCTTCATACAAACTTTCACCTTCCACTTTACCCCATTAGGGGTTGAATTTTCAAAAACGCAGAAACTAATATTCTCAGTTTTTGACGAAGTGTCCCCCCGTTGCGCCCTTTACTCAAAAAAGGCCACGCTTCTTATACATAGTTTCACTTTACATTTAATCCCTTTTGGGGGTGAATTACCAAAAATGGTGAAAAAAAATTCCTTACTTTGTATTGAAAAATCTATACACGAAATATTACCATTGTTACTCAAGGAATCCCAAACTCGTCATACAAACTTTCACCTTTCACTTTACCCCATTAGGGGTTGAATTTTTAAAACACCTGAAATCAATATTCTCAGTTTTAGACGAAGAGAAAGATTTACTTTCCATTTAATCCCTTTCAGGGGTGAATTTTCAAAAATGCTGAATGTTGTGTTCTTACTTTGTATAGAAAAACCTTTACACGAAATATTACTACTCTTACTCAAAGAAACCCAAGCTCTTCATACAAACTTTCAGCTGCCACTTTACCCCATTAGGGGTTCAATTTTCAAAATCGTTTCATATTCTCAGTTTTTGATCTACAATCTCAGGTTTTGGGTCTACACGTAAGATGCACCTCTTAATCAAAAAGACTACGTTTCTCACTCAAACTTCCATTTTCCATTTAACTCCTTTTGGGGATGAATTTCCAAAAATGCTGAAAGTTGTTTACTTATTTCATAATGAAGAACCTATAAACGAATTATTATCTTTCTTACTCAAAATATCCCACGTTCTTCATACAAACTTTCATCTCCCATTTAACCCCTTGAAAGGATGACTTTTCCAAAATCCTGAAATTAGTTTTCTTGTTTTTAGATGAAGAATCTGTACACGAACCTTTGTGTCTCTTACTCAAAAATTACACGATTTCCATACAAACTTTCAACCCCAATTTGAACCCCTTAGGGGATGAATTTTGAAATATCCCTTCTTATTCCTTGCCTCTATTGTATACTTGATCTATTTTACAAATTTGAAGTTCCTAGGTTTAGTAGTTTCGGCTCTACGTTGATGAGTGAGTCAGTCAGTCAGTCAGTCAGTCACTCAGGACTTTTCCGTTTATATGTATAGATAAATTAATATTTAACAACCCGACACAATACGACTAAGTCCTAAAGTAAGCTCTAGTAGGGTTGTGTAATGTGTACTAGACGACAATATACATAGATAAATATATAATATACTTATTAAGTACATAGAACTAGTTTCACTAAAACTTATGCTATAAAATTATATTTAACATTGAAGGACAAAATGAATTAATTTTTCGGGTACATTTTAGACACCTCTAGTATACCAATCTACAAGAGTACAACATTATTAGTAACTCAATGCCAAAAGATGACAAAAATAGTCAATGATAATTTCAATTCAAATCAATTTATTTATTTGCTTGAACATACATTACATAAAATGAATAAAATACATAAATGCATGGTCCGCCACAGTATGGCATGCAAACTTACTTACACTAATCTATAATTAGCCTAAGGTTAATACAAATAAAATAAAATAACTGCACTTAAGTAACACATGGACTAAATCTATGTCAACATTGTCAAATCCAATTAAAAAATAACAACAATAATAATAATGATTTTAATAATAAAAAAATAAAAAATAATAATTAATAAAATTTTAAAACATCATTATTTAACAATGTGTTATTCATAATATTTGTCAAAAATTCATTTAATGTATAAAAAGGTCTTATGAGCAAAAAAGTTTTAAGTTTATTCGAAAATTCATTTAAATTATCACATTCTTTTATGTCATTATTTGGAAAAATATATATTTTTATTGCACTATACTCCAGGCTTCTTTTAAAATGAACATAGTTATTACACTTCCGCAATTCTATATTGGTGTTGTTTCTTAATGCATGTGTCCTACTGTTACCTTTACACTTGTATTTAGACCTATTCTTGTGAATGTACGTGCTTGTTAAGTACTCGTAGATGTAAAGTGAAACTACTGTCATTATTTTGTGCTTTATAAACAATGGGCGACAATGATCTCTATATTTGGCTTTTGCGACATGTCTAACAGCTTTTTTTTGCAAGATAAGGACTGTGTTAGTGTATAATGATGATGATAAAGTTAGTGTACTTAGTAACTAGGAATAAAAAAACCGGCCAAGTGCGAGTCGGACTCGCGCCCGAGGGTTCCGTACAAACACTTTCCATCCCTAAGTGGTTAAGTTAAGTTTGCACCTGGTATGTATAGCGCCCCATATAAATCAGGTGCAAAGTTAGGTATTAAAATATTAAAAAAAAACTACTTACTAGATCTCGTTCAAAACAATTTTCGTTGGTAGTTTTTATAGTAATGTACATCATATGTTTTTTTTAGATTTTTCATTTTCTTATTTTAGAAGTTAGAGGGGGGGGGGACCAACTTATTTCCACTTTGGAAGCGTCTGTCACGCAAACTATTCGGTTTAGAAAAAAAAAATTTTAGAAACCTCGATATCATTTTTGAAGACCTATAGATACCCCACACGTACGTATGTGTTTGATGAAAAAAAAAAATTTTGAGTTTCAGTTCTAAGTATGGGGAGCCCCCAATATTTATTATTATTTTTTTATTTTTGCATCAAAATCTTAATGCGGTTCACAGAATACATCTACCTACCAAGTTTCAACAGTATAGCTCTTACAGTTTCGGAAAAAAATGGCTGTGACATACGGACGGACAGACGGACAGACGGACAGACAGACATGACGAATCTATAAGGGTTCCGTTTTTTGCCATTTGGCTACGGAACCCTAAAAACAGGTTTACATACCTCTACTTCAGGGGCTGTTCAATAGTGTCATATCAAAATGAAAACTATAACATTAAGGTAAATATTTACATTTGAACACAGATGTGCATTTGAGTTGAGAGACATACAAGATTAAAAACGATAGATCATTCTATTACTTGTCATTAATAATTTAAAAACAGTAAAAAGAACGAATTATTTCATTGAAAGATAAAAAGAGTTTGTCACATTATACCACACCGTAAGTCCCCAGACATTAACGTCCTTCTTTTTGAAGTCGGTTGAAAATCTTAATCAATAATTAACATTCAAACAGAGTGGGGGATAGGGGTTATGGGAGTCGTTCGGGTAGTGCAGCTATTTTAAATGAACCTTTGTGGAAATTAAAATGAAATTGTTTATTCCCCTTTAAATAACGTACAAAATCGAATGCAATTCTGAAAATTTGCTGTATTATTCTGTTTACATTGATTAGCATTTGCGACGTGGCTTATTGTTATTTATTTTTATTTATTTGCATAACTTAGCAATGCCTCCATGCAGCGGCTTACGCTGACAAAAGACGGCGAGTTGAGGCAATTTTATTATTCATAGTTTTTTTTTAATTCTCGTTTTTAATTTTAGTAGTTTTAATTTTTATCTTTACATTAATGTTTATTTTAAGGACAAATCTTATTACTCTATAATTGTTTACCCTTGGTACATACAAAAAGTTTTCCGTAAATCATACACATGGTACCTAATGTAGGTAATGAACATATTTTACAGGTTAAATTAATGGTAGTCTGGCTTTATACCTAGACACGTACAAATCCAGTCTAAATCATTATTTACATAAGTTCTAAAATTGAATTTGAGAAAGTACCTACTCTTAAGTATGGCTCAATTAATATCCATTTAACAACGTTCAAAGTTTTAACAATATCAGAATACCTACACAATCAACACTTTTCAAGTTATTGTCAAAATTATAATAAGAAAAGGACTCGAAACTTATAAAAAGCTTTTCGTCGTAATTCATCCGATAAAAGTAATTCCGTTATGGAAATAAGTCTTTTCGAACTCCGACTTTTAAACTTTCGTTAAATTAATCAGAAACTTCAAGCAAGTCAAATAGCACGAATAGTTTTGTGACCGTTTAGACAGAACAGACCTGACCTCTTTCACTTGCGCAAGTTGCGCAGCGAATCTGATAAAATAAGGCGAAAATGTTTTTTTTTATAATACGAAAAATGTATACCTACCCTATTGCGTCAAAAGAAGTGTGGTTTTTGTTCTATGTTCGTAACGTCGCGGTAGCACAAGCACAGCACAGGGGTTAAAGCTCTACACTCCGCATAAAGTACAGTCAATGTTTAAAGTTGGTTGTCATACTCGTATGAGAAAAATTCCAATCTCGACTAATACAATAAATGGAAATTAACTCGTAAAAACCACTGGTGTCTGTTACCTCTTTACGTTTAAACCGCTAAACCGATTGAAATGTAATTGAAATGAAACGTATCGAGATACCTTGAGTGCCGATATATCATATAGTTTTTAGCACTAAAATCATTCGATGAAAGAAATGGTGAAAAGGAGGGTGGAATTTAGTATGGAAGTTGCATCACCTGTGGGTTTACTAATTGAATATTTGCCGCTCAAATTTTATAAGGCGTTTTATTAATCCTTTAAAGTAGTTTAAAGCGTTAAACGAATATACGCAGACGAAATTGTGGGCAGAACCATGGGCAGAACCTAATTCAATTTGATTTTGACATTGACATTTGAAATTCTGGCATTGACAAGAGAAACGCAACACCCATTTTTTTAAATTGGATTTTAAAGGCAGAAAACCCTATAGCCATATAAATATAGGAATGGTAAACAGTCATGTCATGTCATGTAAAAAAATAATTTGGAAAACAGTGATACGAGGGGCACACCGAAATGATCGGGAATAGAGTACTTTAAACTGAGTTACATTAAATCCTTTTTTGTCACATGCATACTGGCGACTTACAATCACGATGCCGTTTTTACAATTTAAAAAAAGAACGATATATTTTTTTAATTCCATTTTTAAATTGACAACTCGATGAACAAAATGGAGCTGACGCGTGAAAATTTTCGTGCAATTATTTACCACAACTTTCGTCGTGGCTTATCTCCAGATGAATGTCGCAATGAGCTTGTTACTATATACGACATTGAAGCACCTAGTCAGACGACAATATATCGGTGGTATGCTGAGTTTCGACGGGGTCGTGCCTCTCTTGGCACCGTACCTTCATCAGGTCGGCCGAAAACGGCGGTTTCGCCTGAAAACATCGCGGCTGTGGAAAAACTACTAAAAGAAGATAGACATGTGACATACGAGCAGATTCGGGCAACCATAGGCATTGGAATGACTGCAATTCACACTATTTTGCATGGTGAATTGGGTGTCAGAAAATTGATTTCCCGATGGGTACCCCATAATTTGTCTGAAGAGCAAAAGGCGGCTCGTGTTGATTGGTGCCGATCTATTCTGAAATGCTACAATGGAGGAAAGTCAAAAGCCGTTTATAATATGGTCTCGGGTGACGAATCCTGGATTTATTCTTATGAGCCTGAAAGAAAGCACCAGTCGGCAGTATGGGTCTTCGATGACGAGGTCAAACCAACGAAAGTTGTGCGTTCTCGAAGCGTGTCGAAGAAGATGGTGGCTTCGTTCGTCTCAAAAAAGGGGCATGTTGCCACAATTCCTCTAGAAGAACAAAGAACCGTTACCGCTGATTGGTATATCACAGTTTGTTTGCCGGAGGTGCTGGCCGAACTTCGCCAAGGGAACCCGAGACGCCGCGTCATCTTACACCACGACAATGCGAGCTCCCACACCGCCCACAAAACAACTAAATTTTTGAACGACGAAAACGTTGAGTTGATGTCCCATCCTCCATACAGCCCTGACCTGAGTCCAAATGATTTTTTTACGTTCCCTAGAATTAAAGATTTATTGCGTGGTCAGCGGTTTGAGAACCCAGAAGCCGCTGTGGAAGCCTATAAATCGGCCATTTTGGCAATGCCTACTTCAAACTGGAATTATTGTTTTAATGACTGGTTTAAAAGAATGCAAAAGTGCATTGAATGTAACGGAGAATACTTCGAAAAACAATAAAATATAATTTATGTATATAGTGCACATAGTTTTTTAAATTCCCGATCATTTCGGTTTGCCCCTCGTATGTAGTTTGTAGATCCTTATAGCAAGGATATCGAGAAAAATATAATTAAGTAGTCTTCAAAAAAATTACCTACCCTAAAATAAAAATATATTTTTAAATTAAATTACGTCCTTTAGATTAACCAGCTGAAAAGCGTGAACTGCGAGGAACTGGAATCCAGAACTGTACGGTCTGTACAAAGGTGCATTCTGCACTTTACGTCACGTAGCATTTATTCCATTACTTTAAGTTAGTGCATATCCGGCAACCGCGGAGTGCATTCATTTGTATCATTTTATTACTTTATCAATAAATCATTATTTCGGTGGAAAACTGCAGTGTTATCATTATCAACTCAAGTGTGTGCGAGACTGTCCCGTACAACTTTATGGTCCTTCGAGCCGGATACAATACCCACTTTTGACATCCAGGGTGTTGAAGCTTGAAGATATCATAGCTTTCAAATAAGTAGTACGCTTCTGATTTGGAAGAAGTTTTTGTAGCGGCGTCGAAATTAACGCTCAGGAAGCTGAATTGTAACAATAGGCTAACTTATTGTGTGAGTAAGAGCGACATCTTTCTTTAATAACTGCCTTAAATTAAGCAAGTCAGTAGTTGCAGCACGTTGCTCAACCTACTGTGTGCGTGTGGATTGAGTGAGCACCCTTCAAAAATGAAAAAAAAATGTGCTGATAAATAAAAAGAATAAGTACATTCATTAACGTATGCTCACTCAGTTAGGAGCATACGAAATAATTTGTAAAACTTTAAATACGTAACCAGGTGATCTACAAATTATTACCTACCTTAAGCATAATTTTTACTAAAAATTAGGATATTATATGTTAAATAAACACATTCACAGATTTCGTTGGTTGTTTATGAGAACTGAGTGAGCATACGTTAATGAACGTTGACGACGCGTTTGGCTCGGTTGGTAGACACCTGCCTACTGAGTCGGCGGTCCTGGGTTCGAATCCCGGCCGGGGCAAATATTTGTGCAAAATATTTGTTCTTGGGTCATGGATGTTATCTATATATGTATTTATATATTATGTATATCGTCGTCTAGTACCCATAGTACAAGCTTTGCTTAGTTTGGGACTAGGTCGATTTGTGTATGATTGTCCCTTAATATTTATTTATTTATTTATTATTATTTAATGTATTCTTTTTATTTATCGTTTTACAAATTCATCAATTAGTTTTACAATTGTTTTAGAACTTTTACTAAATGATCAGCACATTTTTTTTTCATTTTTGAAGGGTGCTCACTCAATCCACACGCACACCAACCTACTGTCGCGTTTTTTCGCAAACAAATAACTTGAAACTCCCTGGAACAGTCCCTGTATTTCTTCTAGGGTATAATTAAAATGTTGTCATGGCCCCCACCGGCGTCAGCTTACCAACTTTAATCATTTATCTAGGTAGACCGGTTGTCTCAAGACAGCCCAGGAGTCTATCGCATTTCACCTTCAATAATAACCCATAGGTAATAAATGGCTCTTGAATCTATCGGGTGCTAACCTGCGTCCCATAATGCTGATATCGTATGCAGTGTGCGCTGTGCACCCTCAACGTGTACCTACCTATCTACTCTAGCTCCCTTATATTAACCTCCACGCGTTTGTTTCAGCCTACACACGTTTCTCAAAAATCCGGGATAATCAAGGCTAAGAATGTAGGTACTTAGGTATATACAATTTAATTTGCACCACACATCAGTCGAGCATTTAAAGTTTAACTGCTTTAACTGTTAAAGCTTTAAATGCTCTCTGAAAGTGTACTGTCATCTCAAAGTGTTTCAAACAAGAAAACGTCGATACACAATCAGTTTGCAGTTGAATGCATCAATACGTATACCCGACTCGATCTATCCTCCCAAGTTTTCGTCCGAAGTTATCGTTCTCTCCTCATTATCAAACAATGTAAGAGCGAGATGGTACTACATGAATTTCGAAGACCTTGAGTCCAGCTGTATGGAGGTTTCCATTCAATTAGGTGCCAACGGCGCATGTTTCGGCGACCTTTTATAATGCTGTGCAGTGACCTGGACTAATATTGGGTGATTGTGATTCTTTATATTATACTTTATGCACCATATTAACTTACCATTTGCCCTCTTACCCTCTAACCTCAGAATACACATGATCCAATTTGCCTCGAAAATATGGAGCCAAGTCAAAAACTGTATTGTGTAGGTAATTATTGAAAGAAACTGTATTGGCTATTTAACAGTGACAAAGCAAATACAATGAGTATTATTTCATAAATTTTCAGGTAATTGTTCGACTAATGGCACATATTTTTATGTTTATTATAAAAGTACACTCGTCCCATATAGCGACGACGGGAAGAATTAATAATAATCGACTTGAGGAGACCCTGGGCGGCCTGGCTGAATCGGTTTATTTATTGGAAGTTAAGATCCCCATCTGGTTATTTTATCACCCTGAATGGTAGTAGGTACGTCACTGCTTGTATACTAAGTAGAAGAAAGGTAATTTATGGAAAAAATAAAAAAGAACATTCGCTATACTTATTTATTGCTAGACATGGCCGTAAAAACGGAATAAGTATTTCTCGTGATTCTCACGAATACAGTACAATTAGGCACCACGCTCCAGTGTGCTATGCGTACATAGCTGTTCTCAATGTGTAATCGCCTCAACATCCATCTATTCTAATTATTGTTGTTTGATCACTTTAGAGATTTCTCTCAGATTTTGTACAAGTCTTAACCAGCTATTTGCATAGCATGAAGTATACAAATGAGCATACAGGGCCTCTCTTGGGAAGTGGAATTAAATCCCGTGAACTAAAGCGATCTGCTGATATCAAAATTCCTAAAGAAGATTAAGTTGGAACTTCATTCTAATTGAAGAATGGAACGTCATACTCATTAATAGATGTTTCCGGATTGTCTTCTTCACTCTTTATTGAAGCAGTGCCTTGAGTTGTTTCTGGAGTTATATTAGAAAAATTGCTTCGACTTGTATCAACATGGTTTAGGTATTGCTCTGAGGTCGCTGTATGACAAGTAAATGTTCCATCCTGTGCTTCTACTATGCACTTCAATAAGTTCAGTTTCAAAGCTGATTTTAATCGATCAGGCACTTTTTTTAAATCAGGTACTAATGATAACATGAATAACCGATCAGGATCCTCATTTGCTGTTTTTTTGTGCTTCAAAGAATTTAACACATGCACTAATTCTCGATTAATATCTTCTGAATGGGAATTATTTTTACATCGTTTCGGTGAGGGCGGCATTTCTGCATCTGATTCTTCGGCAGTTTCAACTTCAACTACACCTGACATATTTGTTTGCATATCGTTATTCATACTATTCTCAGAATCATTACATAGACTGCCCTGAGAATCATTTTTCCCTGCATAGTCTTTCAAAAACGACAATTGTTTATAAAACTTGTATTGACTGGTTTTAGGGCCAGCTGAACCACTCTTTAACAACGCCTGTTTCCGGCATTCTTTCATGAAAGTATCTCTGACGTTTCTCCACTTTACCTGTAGGACTCGACCTGTAACGTAAAATTATTTTTCTCAAACATGCAATGAAATATTGTCTTTAAAAAACGTTCCTTATAATAGGCTCGGAAATATCGCTTTTTGGGCGCAACAACTCGAGAGGACTGTAAAGGGATTTCATACTGCTTTTCAGGCCTAGGCCTGCAAAGTAACTTTTTTTTGGTTTCAACAACAAGGTCATTCACACAGCTGGCTAGATTGACAAAAAGCAGGTTTTGTTTTTAAAGGTTGGTTGTTAGACTAAAATGTCCTATTTGTCAATTAATAAAATGTTGTTCTTTGAAGTATATTTTTTTATTTCATTGTATGTTTGAGAAAAGCACTATACATGCCTCGTCGTGAAAACGGATTCCCGGCCTCGTATCACTAATAATCGTATATACCTACTTGGCCGGAAATCCTCATTTTCCCGGCCTCTGATGTAATGCACTATTATTTGTTTCAACCAGGTTTCAAGTCTCGGCAATGGAATATGCAACTACCTCTATGATTAAGATATGGACCAAGGTTCCAAACGGTTCCTAATTTTTACCTACTTCGTCGAGCCGGCCACGGCAATGTTCCTCGTCACATTGCCGTGGCCGGTTCGAAGGAGTAGGTAAATAAAGTAGGTAGGAATGCATAATAAAAAAACCGGCCAAGAGCATGTCGGGCCACGCTCAGTGTAGGGTTCCGTAGTTCAGGCTCATCCTTCACAATAGACTTAAGTTACGAGAAAGATTTCAAGCTCTATAAAAAGGTCGTAAACGCCAAAGTAATTATAGATATTTAATACCTTCTGGAAGTCAACTTACGTCCTTTTAAGAAAATTATGAAATTTTGCGATAACTCAAAAACGGCTTGACCGATTTTGTTCAATATAGTTTTCATTACTCTAACTAACTCAACAACGGTCAGTGTCTCTTGTCAAGTTTGCGGTCGGGTATGCCGATCGCGTATCGGTCTTTTCAGCCACCAAAGACGGTGCTTCGCAGACTGAAGACCACAAATCGTCTGTAATAGACTGAAGGGCCTATGATGATGATGAGTTTTCATTGAAAGCACTTATAGGGCCTCATTTTCATGAATGGGAGACGCTATTTTTTTTATTTTCGGAGCGAATATTTACAAAACTTCTGACTCTATCAAAAAATAATGTTTGAAGACCCCTATTATTTTTAAAAGACCTATTCAACGACACCCCACACACTAGTAATTGAGTGAATAAAGGATTTTGACCTTACAAACGGTCCGGTAGTTTTGAATTTTTGATATGTTGTCTAGGATGGTTAGTCAGTGCTTAAAATGCAAAATGCACAATTCCCCCCCCTCCGCGCCCGCCGCCATATTGAAAAAACCGGCACTCTCTTCATATTTTTGCTCATATCTTCCTTTAGGAGCATTTTAGCTAGAAGAAAGCTTCGACAATATTATAGAGAGTTAAATTTAGTACATTTTCCATTTTATATTTTGTTTCTAGGACAGATAGTTACGGAGATATGCACATTTAAAAAAACTTAAGAAATTGCAATTTCCAACTCAAAAACAAACTTCTGGATTATATCTTCGTTTAGGAGCATTTTAGCTAGAATAGTGCTTGGGCAATTTTGTAGAGAATTAAATTGACTATAATTTACATTTCAAATTTTGTTTCTAGGACAGATAATTACGGAGATATGTAAAAAATAAAGTCACGTTTTCCGAAAATGTATGTAAAAATGGACATGAGTTTTATAAGCAATTATATTTCCTACATGTTTTAATTTGTCCTAGACTAGTCCATAACTGAATGACAGCGTTCTAAACCAAGAATTTTGAGAAACTTTCGGAAAATTCGACTTTTCCTGTTTTTTAAATGTGCATATCTCCGTAACTAACCGTCCTTGAAACAAAATTTGAAGTTTAAATTATAGTAAATTTAATTCTCTACAACATTGCCCAAGCTTTGTTGTAGCTAAAATGCTCCTAAACGAAGATATAATCCAGAAGTTTGTTTTTCAGTAGGAAATTGCGATTTTTTACGTTTTTTTAAATGTGGATATCTCCGTAACTATCTGTCCTAGAAAAAAAATATAAAATGGAGAATGTAGTAAATTTAACTCTCTATAACATTGTCGCTTTCTTCTACCTAAAATGCTCCTAAAGGAAGATATGAGCAAAAATATAAAGAGAGTGCCGGTTTTTTCAAAATGGCGGCGGGCGCGGAGGGGGGGGAATTGTGCATTTTGCATTTTAAGCACTGACTAACCATCTTAGACAACATATCAAAAATTCAAAACTACCGGACCGTTTGTAAGGTCACACATAGTACTTTAGTATCTATTCACCGTATTATAGTGTTGAAACGAAAAGAAAAATTCACCCCCACTTTAGGCGGTCGAGAGGTACCCAGAGGGTTTTGTCGGCGTGATACATTACACGTACTCATACCAAATTTCAGATTTCTAGTACTAATGATAATGATCACGGAGCTAAGCCGCGGACGGACAGACGGACAGACGGACATGGCGAAACTATAAGGGTTCCTAGTTGACTACGGAACCCTAAAAATGAGAGAATGAGCCCGATTGATGAGTGGCTGCTCATTGAAATGAACAAAGAGATTGAGGCAGGCATATCTCATTTTCTTACTCATATAGTGGGTAGGTATAGTAGTAATCATTTTTGTAGGCCGAGTCTACTCTCCTTTATAACAACTAAACTGACAACTTTATTCAACCAATACAAACTGCTACTTTAAATTAAAGACTTCACAAGTGAAACATGTTTTACACTAAAGGCGCCTTTAAGTCCAAGGCAAAAGAGTTAATAATGCTACACCAGGAGCATAGACGTTAGTTGGTTCACTTTGTATCTGAAACAGAAATTCAGGTACCTAACTCGTTTTTAAATAAAAAAACCTGCCAAGTGCGAGTCGGACTCGCGCACCGAAGGTTCCGTACAAACACTTTCCATCCCTAAGTGGTTAAGTTAAGTTTGCACCTGGTATGTATAGCGCCCCATATAAATTAGGTGCAAAGTTAGGTATTAAAAAAAACTACTTACTAGATCTCGTTCAAAACAATTTTCGTTGGTAGTTTTTATAGTAATGTACCTACATCATATGTTTTTTTTTTGATTTTTCATTTTCTTATTTTAGAAGTTAGAGGGGGGGGGGGGGGGCCAACTTTTTTCCACTTTGGAAGCGTCTGTCACGCAAACTATTCGGTTTAGAAAAAAAATATTTTAAAAACCTCGATATCATTTTTGAAGACCTATCCATAGATACCCCACACGTATGTGTTTGATGAAAAGAAAATTTTTGAGTTTCAGTTCTAAGTATGGGGAGCCCCCAATATTTAATATTATTATTTTATTTTTGCATCAAAATCTTAATGCGGTTCACAGAATACATCTACCTACCAAGTTTCAACAGTATAGCTCTTATAGTTTCGGAAAAAATGGCTGTGACATACGGACGGACAGACGGACAGACAGACGGACAGACGGACAGACGGACAGACGGACAGACAGACATGACGAATCTATAAGGGTTCCGTTTTTTGCCATTTGGCTACGGAACCCTAAAAATGGGCACCTCATTGCTATTTTAGATACAAATCATCTTAAATCTATAAATGTCCTGGTTTTTCGATGTAAACCCTATTTCCTTCAACATAAAGATGCATTGGTTGCAAAAGTATCTACTAAAATAGCAGTTTGTGGCCACATAAAAGAATAAAGGCTTTTGTTTCTCAGGTAACAAAGGTAAGTAGATACAGACTAAAAATAATTCTTACTAGGTATACCAGATACCTACTACGCTGAATGTGTACCTACTGAATAGTTGGAACATGAGAGGAGGAAATAAAAAATATTTAAATACACTTAATTTTCGAAACGATAATATTAATAATTTTGTTTGTGAACCTATTCATACAGTAGATGTTGAAAATTGAACTACGTACCTACCTACCTGGTTTTACTACTTAAAACTATATAATTTGCACCTCATTTAAATGCGATGTCATACATGGTAAATACCGAGTGCAAAATTCATATCGATCGTCATTGAGGTATTATCGTCAATGTCGATCGTAAATGATTTGAATGTTTTTTGTTTGTCAAAAGAATGAATATATACTTACTTACCTATTGCAAAACGTACCTTTTTCTTTTTTGTTCTTATCGGTTATTCCTGGCACTGAAAATGAGTCGATAACTTCCTCCCATTGCTTAACTTTTTGAATTCGGTCTGTATATTCAGGGCTTTTTATATCCCAAATAGCTGGATGTCTTTTTATCTCCATTATTAGACGCTCGACATCAATCTCCATACTGAAACGATGAGAAATTAAACTGCAACTGCACTATATCAAGACGGCACGTGCCCCGTTACGGCGCCACGCCGCCAACAACTGCAGAATAGTACCGCTGCTCCGCGCGGTCGAGCGGAGCGGCAACGTCGCGTGCGTCGCCTCGCCGCCGCATGATGCCGCCTTAATTCACTCTCGTAGTAATTACACTTATTTAGCGTACGAAATTTCAACCTCATACAGTTGTGTAGTAAAGTTCTGATTACAACAACATTTTCCGAAAAGTTAATACGATTACGTTTTCAAGTTTAAGGTATCGATGTATGACACACATTACCCTTGTTTATACTGTGGTTTCTAAGAGTTTGTACCCGGTGGTTATAACAGTAACTCAAGTACCCCGACTGTGACATTTGACAAGTAAGTGTCATTTTTGACATTTGATAATACTTCCTTGGATGTTCCTTGGTTCCTTGTATTTTGATTAAAGTCCCAACATTATTTCTGTCCCTTTTCTTTAATAACAGTATTCCCTAATTGTATTCATAAAATATCTAAATTATGGTACGTAGGTTACGCGAACAAAGTACTACAGAGGACGAAATCGTTATAGGTAATAATTGTGTTTTATTTCTCCATGTTCTGTCATGTAATTAATTCAAATAGGGATTTATGTGGGATATTTTCAGATACTCCGCCGCAGAAGAAGCATAAAAAGCATAAACACAAGAAGCATAAGAAGAGAAAACCTGAAAATGAATACGACAGCGATACATCAATCGACGTTTCATATGAAGATGTTATGGACAAACCTTTTAAATCTAAATTGAAGGTCGGCAGGGATATAGCAGGCACGTCTGCTGCAGATTTATTAAAAGCGCAAACCATGAAGTCGTCATCGGATTCAAGAAAATCCATGCCCGGCTCGTCTTCCAGTACTCCACCTAAAGTGGTTACTAAAAAGAAAAAAAAGGGAAGGGACAGTGGAACGTCGAGCGAGGAAGAGCGATGGTTAGACGCCATCAAGTCTGGTAAATTAGAAGAGGTAATATTCATATTTATGTTGCTAAATTATACTATATATTTGTATCTATATTTCTTAAGCACATTAACTCTTATTTTATTACAATAAAATTGTAGCAGTTTTTTTTAAATAAAATATGTGCATTATTTACATGTAAATCTCTGTTCATGTGTATAGATTTAACACATTGATGGATACTATTTTCAATAAGGTGCTGTTACTTTACAGTGAATGTCTATATGCATGTATGCCTAGCCTGGCTCTTGATTAGGATTAAGTAAGATTGTCTCTCATCAACCTTTGGCCACACTTCTGTCCTTTAAAGATCCCATCACCATCTGACACATAGAGCCAGGCAATAGTAACTTTGAGATCTTCTGTTGCTAATACATAAAACCTAGAACAGTCCTTTTAAACTTTGCTATACTCATTTTATTTCATACTTATTTTTGATACAGTTACTACATTTTCTATTTATAAGTTCTGAACTTATCATTGTCAACACTAAGCCAAAACACTTGAATAAAAGACAAACAATAATTGCAATGTGTGATTATGTTTTTTTTTTGCATAGGTGGATGAAGAATTGAAGAAAATAAAACCAAAAGATCCAAAAATGATGACGGCCAGACAGAGAGCTATGTATGAAAGAGGAACAGATAAGGAAACAAGCCCAGGAGGCGAAGTTCTGCTTGCACTTCCATCCGGCTACAAAGAAAAGGTTATGACTGCAGAAGCAATACAGAAAGCCGCCATAAAGTCACAGAAACGTAAGCAATTGGCAGATGAAAAGCGTGAAAAGGATAAAAAGAAAACTATGGATCGCTTACTGAAAAAGCAGGATTCAAAAAACCTTAAAAATTCGCAAAGGGGCAAACCGGCTAAAAGACAAGAACCAATGATAGTTTATAAGAATAGTGCCACAGAAATATCATTGTCTTTGCCACCAGGTTTGCCATTCCCTCTTGAAGCCATGCCTCCCCGGGAACCACCTAAGCCAATCAGATGTGGAGTTCTTGATTGTGATAACATCAAGAAGTATAATTGTTCTAAGACAGGAACTCCATTGTGTAGCTTAGAATGTTACAAAAAAAATCTCACAATGATAACAGTTTAAAAAATAACCCACTTGTCTCATTTCAAACCCTTGGCTATCTGAAGAAACTTATAAGGGCATTTACGTTTTCATGTAGAATGTAATGTCGTTAGAAGAATCAATCAAACACCTCTATTCAGGGTAGTATTTTTTTTATTTTCTTAGCCTGTAATTGTGTCCCACTGTTGGACAAAGGCCTCTTCCTCAGATTTCCACGGTCCCTGTGTGATGCGTCTTACAACCAGTTGCTAAGGGTTGCGTCCAAGTCATCCCGCCATCTCCACCTGGGTCTGCCCCATCCATCATCAGGGACCCACTGGCAGACGTGACCTGTCCAATACACTTGAGCCTAGCAGTTGTTACCTATGTCAGTGATGCGTGTTTTGGAGCCACAGACAACCCCCACTAGACGGAGCATGTAAGGCGACCCGCGCTCACGAACAATATGGTACACGGCAGAACATTAAAGTATCAACACGGCGGCCACCGTTCAGTTGCGTCCATGTTTATGAGGTCTCTCCACACCACTTAACAATACAATTTACCATGTTATTTATTTAATTTCTTATTTCGTTGACGTACGCATGGATCATAAACAAGGACGCAACTAAACGGTGGCCGCCGTGTTGATACTTTTAATGTTCTGCCGTACCATATCGTTCGTGAGCGCGGGTCGCCTTACATGCTCCGTCTAGTGGGGGTTGTCTGTGTTTGGAGCACAGCATGGTGTGTCAGACGGATACACTACAATTCTCCGAAGTTTCATTTGTCCGAATGCATCATCATTCCGAATTTTCATAATTCCGAAAACCATGTTCTGATAAAATATTAAGATTTTTTTGGGATGTATCATATAACCCTAACCTAACCTAATTATATTACTTATGAACCATTTATGATCCATGGCGAAAATGACTGTTTCGCGTTATTTCACTTTGGAAAATTCGGAATAGTCATGGTTTAGGATAAATCAAACTTCGGAATTTTATAGTGATCCCGTGTCGGACACGGACCGTGGTCCGTCGGGAAACCTTCAATTTGGACTTTTGATTCTTACTAAGCAACCATGTGTGGGTACTCTACTTTTGGGGCAGGCAGAATACAGATGTTGATGTTTCCGCTTCAAACAGTGGAAGGTTCCCCTTCATGGACCAGTGGCTCTTCCAGGCATTTTCGACTCCAACTTCAACTTCTTTATCTTGTCTGTGGCTAAGAGAGACAAGCTGGTCCAAGTAAATTAACCATATAAATTCATGGCTTCATCACATAGGCCATGGCCAGGCCCCCACCCAGGCCCCGTTTGAAATTAATTTTAGATACGCCAATGGTAATAGGTAGGAGAAAAAGAGCATATTACAATCAGTATTAACTACGTTATGTTATGATAGACTATCAGAGATTAAGGGTCAGCTCACACCGAGACGCGACGCGACGCGACGATACTGGAAGAGGCCGGTGATTTCGCGCGGCGCCGCGAGACGCATCGCGGCGTAGCGAGGCGCATCGTAAAATCGTTGGCAGCACGACGCCTCGCTGCGCAGCGAGACGCCGCGCGGTGCCGCGTCCAACCGCCCCGCAGTCTACCTATTGCAAGCGCATGAGAACGGCGGCCTCAGGCTGCGCCTCGCGGCGTCGCGCGGCGCAGCGCCGCTCTCACATGCCGCGCGCACCGGCGATGCAACGCTGCGTCTCGCGAAGCCGCGCGGCGCAGCGCGGCGCCGCGAGGCGCAGCGCTGCGTGGCGCAACGTATTTTGAATTCTCACGATGAAATGTGTCCCTTTTAATGTAGTAAATAAAGTATAAATTTGAGTCACTCTATTGAAATGTGCGCGCAGCGTCGCGTCGCGTCGCGTCTCGGTGTGAGCTGACCCTAACTTCATCTGTACTATGTATTTATGTTTAGCCAGACACAGTTTACACTTATCCCAATGATTGACACTTCAACAAAAAATAATCCTTACATGCCAGTAATTTTTAATTCGATGTCAGGAGTTGCTACCTTTTAGATCTCTCAAAGAGAAAATGATTATAAATCTTCCCATAACATGCTAAGATTTTTTAAGATGTGTACTGGTTGTACGAATAGTAACCACGTATATAAAAACAACAAGGAATAAAAGATATAACGCAAGACAGCTAAATAGTGAGCATATAATTACTTAATAAAAATTAAACAAGTTTTAAATAGAACAGAATTTATACAATACTTCATTAACGTACACCAATGGAATATAATAGTTTATACAAGTGTGGTCACACAATGACAGCCTGCAGCGTAATATTGTGAATTCCCATGGACAAGCTTTCATTATGTTGACCCACATTAAAACTATAAGCTAAATCTGAGTTAGAGGACTCTACTGTTACTATTTCGTCTGTTGGCAACCAAAACTTACCGAGTAACAAATTCAATTATTCCAAATTCATGTCTCTGTCGCTGCGTCAAAAGAGGCACTGTTTACTTTACTCTGGGTGACTCTGGAATCGAATAGAACCCTCTGTAAAATACTCTGTACGAGTAAGATCGATTTGTAAGTTTGGGGAACACTGAAGAAACAACATACTGATTTTAATTTTACTTTAAGGTTTATTTTCCTGCCATTCCATTATTGTTTTCGCTAAATAAACTTACTACCGTTTTATATGTTGATATAACTTAGTTATAATAATATCTAGAAACATTTAAATAGCACTAGTGTAAAATGGCGCCATCTACCATCAGTGGAACGACACTTTGTAAGTATAAAGATTAACACTCTTCTTCAATTAAGTATATCTTCAATGATCATGGTATTGTTTAAGTAAAGAGATACGAGGTTTTGGTAAGCATTGACTGATTTTTTGTGTGTTTTGGTTGCCAACAATGTAATCGGATAATTTATATCATTGGGCTGATGAAGACCACATATTATAAATATAGACATTGATTCTACTCTCCGTTTCTATGAAACATCAGGTATATTTTATTAAATTGATAAATAACATTTGTTGAAAATGTGGAACACAACTCGACTAGACTATGCAATGTAGATATTCTGTCATATCATAATTATTTCATAGTGGCTTAGGATGGTATGTCATGTTCATGTCATTGTCAAATATTACTATTACTAAACACTAGTGCCGTGTGGTACCTGGACCGTTCAAAAAAATCCATACCCCAATATATAACATTTTGTTTTATTTTTTTGCAATCTCTACTCAGAATCAAGAGTTCTATAGCTCTAAATAGAACATTCCTAGATGTCGATATTCTCTTCTTTCTTGTTCCATCATTTATTTAAACTTTATTTGCACAATTTTCGGAGTCAGACCATTAAATACTTAACAGTCAATTTTTTTCCCTTTTTACCATGATGCAAAGTTGGAGAAAGGAAACAAAATGGAATAAATAAAATGGGATATTTTCGTCCATCAATACTAATAAGGACGAAAGATCTCTTGATTCTAAATATAAATTACATGATTTCCAACTTAAGTACGGTTTTTTTAGAATCACCATCTTAATAAATTCATGTTTTCGCATGTCAATTACCTTTTAATTGGCGAGTTTGCAGTAATACAATCTTTTTAAACAAATGGGTGCCAATGTGAGCCTTTTGTTACCAGCGACAGGAATGAGACCTTAATTTCTAAACATCCATTTGGCAAAACATTTGAGCTGTGATAGTGACATTTAAGCGTAACGCAATTTATACTGTTATGGTATGTAGATACCTAGCTAGTATAATGCGCGCGACTTAACTTGAATCTGCACTAAACCTCTGTAATATCTACCCTAAAGTCAGTGTTCAACGCTAGTACAAGTTAAGTGGCGCGTACTATAATGACACATTATATATCTAATATACATCAATGTCTCACACTGTACAATCTCGCAAGAGATACGAAGAACCCTTCTATTAAGTCTATCTTTAATATGCAAGACATCAAAACATTCACCCTGTCACTGCTCCAGGCATCACACCTATTATAGACACACTTATAACACCTACAGTGAAATGGAAAAGGTTTCATTACAGTACAACAAACATGCACACTAAAGCATACAACAACAAATAGGTACATATTGATATAATTATTTAAAATCGTATACTGGACATTTTATACTATTTACGTTTGGACTTCATAATAATAGTCTCTGTCACTTTTGCACTATTACTCAACACATACTATTTCTTTATACTCTCTATTAATGTTCACTAAACACAAAACATGTAGACACAGAAAGTTGTCCATCAAATAATCGCCATTTTATTTGGATATTGCCTCTTTTGCTATAACCATTCCTTCACATTCACTTCCCAAGAGAGCTCACAAGTAGAAAGGGCCCGCGGGCCAGCTTACTGTCCTAAAGACCAAGACCAAAGCACGGCAGCCAGCAAAAGGGCAAGAAGAAGCCGGCTTGGTATCAGACGTTCGTCCGTTTAGAGCTTCGAAGGCGCGCCAAGCCCGACTGTAACCGCTAAGATTGATTATTCTGCTTATTTGATCTGAGTCGCGCGAGTCCAGAGCGTTCCTCCTCTTCATCGCTAGTGCAAGAAAGCCCGCCGACTGCGCCTCGCGAGGACGTCGCTTGAATCAAGTCTTGATCAGGTCCATTTCGGCTTTCATACAACAAAATGCCAAGCGATTCCTCATAAATCCTAGCCTCGGGGAACTCGACTTTTGTGTGTTTCTTATCCGTCGCATAGACAATAGATGTGCAACAAACTTCAGCGCACTTCTTGCCGTGCCCAAAGAAGGACCAGCAGCATATCTCATTGGAGCCGATGACATCTTTGATGAAGAGCACTCGTCCACTGAATCGCAGGGAGAGTTTGTCGAACAGTTCTATGTTCTTTAGAAGGTTGTCGTCAGATGTGTTTGTGTAGGAGTACTTGTTGTTGTGCCGGTTTATGAGCAGCTTCACAACAGGCTGAAAGATTACCACAGATTAGTTAAACCATGAAAAAATAAAGTGAATAAATATCATTTCTATTCTATTCTATTCTATAGTAGAATCCGATAAGTGATAATGATAAATCGTGACACTAATTGGTATGGTCAGTTTTGTTACCTATAAAGTACTCATTTTGCTACATCCTATATTATATTACGCTGTTTAGATCGTCTGCCAAGATGTATGAGGCCTTATGTTGATGATGATAAAGATGATATTAGATTATTAATTCTATTAAATACATAAACGCTGGCCGCGACTAATCAGCTCTCCTGATGATGAATCACCGATACGAAACATCGAGCGATTTTCGACTTCTACAACGTGAGTAATCCCTTTTATGTATTTTAATATGTCTGCGACTCACGGTAGTTTTCTATATGAATTTTATGCAGGAAACAAATGAGTACCTAGCAAAAAGGTTGGACAAATCTGTGTATATAGTTATAGAATATAGTTTTTCAATTCTTGTAAATTTACACACTGAATCAGTATTTTACTAACAATCTATGGATTATTGATTCGTTGACGCGTTTGGCTCGGTTTGTAGACACCTGCCTACTGAGCCGGTGGTCCCGGGTTCGAATCCCGGCCGGGGCAAATATTTGTGTGATGAACTCGAATATTTGTGCTTGGGTCATTCATCATTGGGTTGTTCTATGTATTTAAGTATATATTTATCTATATAAGTACGTATATCGTCGTCTAGTACCCATAACACAAGCCGTCTTGAGCTTAATTTGGGACTAGATCGATTTGTGTGAGGTTGTCCGATATTTATTTATTTATTGATCAGGGTTGGATAAAATACCTTAAAAATAAAAATAAAATCAACGTACTTACCTTAGATGTAGACATAATGAGAAGCTGCTCCTCTTTATGAGATGTAATAAGGGGCACTCTGCAGATCGGCTCCGCCTCCCTCTCCTTCTTCGTCAGTGCTTGCTGGCACGATTCTGTCAACTCTTCAATGAGGAAGTACTTGGCTTCAGCTAAGAGCTCCATGATCTCACGGTAGCTGTCTGGCAGAGCTACGGTGCCGTCGCGGAGATAATTCAGGATTGTGCCAAAGTGCTTCCCGCAGCGGTCGATTAGTATCCAACCTGTAAGTACCGTAAGGACAGATAAGGTTTTTGGTTACACATTTTTGACTCAGCGAGCGAAGCGTCAGAATACATCGTTGTTCGGATTTGCGGCTGTTTCCGCCTAGAGGCGGCATTTCTCAACTAATTCTCATGAAATTTAGTAGGTTCGTTATTCATATAGAAATCTTTTGTAGATTCAGTTTCTCGAAATAAAAATGGCGGAGATTTGGGGGTTGAGAACGTACAAAAATACTAATTTTAACCATTTCGAAACAAACTCGTGAGGCCTACAGCTCACAGTGTTTATTTTTTACAAAAGCACTAAATAAAACACTACGGATTCCTTCTTTTGATCTTCACTAGAGTCAGCTCAGATTTAGTCTACACTGTATTTTACCTATATGTTATTTGTAATAGATGTATTTTTAACTGTTTTTGTGTACAATAAAGTGTTTACATACATACATACATACATTTATTGACTGTTTGTATCAAACGCGACACAATTGGCCGCGGGGTAGGGCGACATGACTGGCTACAACCGAGCGCCGTATTACCCGAATAATAGCAGTTAGTGGAGCCTGTTCATGTTATTTTAATGTATAGGTACTATTTAAACTGTGGAGAGGCG
The DNA here is from genome assembly GCA_947623375.1 of Apotomis capreana. Lineage (NCBI taxonomy): Eukaryota > Metazoa > Arthropoda > Insecta > Lepidoptera > Tortricidae > Apotomis > Apotomis capreana. Next base: position 17,114,417 of record OX392506.1, on the reverse strand, counting down.
AGTCATACGGGTCCCGGGAGATGCTTTGCCCCCGTAAAATTGCAGGATCTGCTGGCACTTACACCGGAAGCAAGGAACTGGCTACTTAATCTAGATATAAAGTTATAATATAAACTGCAATGTATACATAAATTGTACACTCAAGGAATAAAGCCATACAATATATATATATAAACTATTACACCTGAGAATAATAAAAAGTGTTATGACTTTTCCTTTCAGTATGTAGTTGAACTAACTAAATTCGCCCTGAACTGCATGTCTCAGATTTTCTAGCCATAAAGGTGAAGGTTCCCTTGAGGCTGACTTCAGTGGGCTCAGGGACGGGGCTTAGTAATAAAAACTAGGCACTGGGAACTGAAGTAATCCTCTAGGAAACAAGTAGAAAGTCCAAGACATACTCTACCAAATCAAAAAGTTCAAGAACAAACTGTGTAGCCATTTCAGATCTTTTCCCAATGTTTGGGATCATAGTCTTCTTGCAAATTTAATTTGATGTTTTTTAGAAGAGTTTATGAAAATGAAACTAATTGTGTGTAGTATAGGATAAGTTAAAACATAGCAAAAAAAACAGAGAGTTGTAGAAGAAAATTTGTAACAGACTGAATTCAAAAAATCGCAACTTGTTAATTTTCAGAAATATTAAGTATGAAAGAAATGGGCCAAATCTGCACCTTCTTTACCCAGAATGACACCCCAATATCTTAAAATGTAAGAGCTATCCTTTTGCTATGTGGATCAGAATCATCTAGACACTGGCCATCTCAGAGAGACTTCTCAAACATTTCTAAGTTGATTTAAATATAATCCTAGAATGTACTACCGTAACTAGCACATTATTATAAAGTCTTAACACTTTTATGTTTTATTTACAGTAGTACATTCTAAAACCAATAAAGGTGTGGTTTTATAGCTTCACATTATCATCTTTGCTCTTTCTATGACATTAGTACAGTACTTTTATGCATAAAAATTATGACACTCATAATAAATTAACAAAAATATAAATGTATTTAGTGGTAATCAAATACAAAAAGCAATGTTCATATCAATAATGAATCTAAATAGTGTTTAACAAGATTCCATTTAAATCCTTATCATTAGAATGGATACAGTCATCATTTAGTAATGTTAACTGAAAATAAAATACAAAGTACAACTTACCCTCGGAATCTGTAAGGACTTCCATCCGGCCACTAAACATGGTTCTGAGCATGTTGTCACTCTTCGTCAGGGTCCCGATGGTGGTGTAGAAAAGCGTCCCGCCCACATTTAGTTTCACGTACTGAGATGGGCTTCCCTTTATTAGGGTTTTATGATCACCCGACATATTTGCCGTCGGGTCAGAATCCAGCGGAGACAAAGCGAAACGATCTCGGTCCTCCGGTTCACGAAACGCAGAGCAGTTTGAGGAGTCGCTCTGCACTCCCAAGTACTTGACGAGAAAAGTGAGTTTCTATACGTTCATAGTTATGAGCACACTATATTTATACACAGACAGCATAGAAAAACCTAGATGGCTTCTCAGCTTTAATGAGACGAACTCAATTGTAATTAGTAATTTATATTTAATTCATTTGTAGGTACATGAAATGAAATCTATGCTATCACTTTGACATTTGCGTACTTCATTCATTCATGAAAAGAAAATATACTAGTATCTTGTCTATTATCACAAATATTGGTTTGTTTATGGGTAAGTTTACAACGATAGCTAGAAAGTGTTTTTCACTTAGGTTTTTTTGCACTTAGGAGGAGCGGTGTAATTTATCGCTAACCCAAGAATCATATAAGATTCTTGCGCTAACCCAACGCTAACCTAATGTATATCCGACTTCAAAAAAAGCATAAGGCCTTCAGTTCGTCGGAATATTTGTTTTATACGGCCTATGTTTGTTCTTTAAAACAACACTAGTTATACAAACTTTACTATACCGTGCGAGTCACATTAGAGTCACATTCACATAATTATTGTAATGCTTTGCGTGTCTCAAGGTGTTGACGAGTGTGTATTTAGTACTTTTAGTAAAATATAATGTATTACCCCGGTATTTTTATAATTATCGTAACTGGTAACACTAAATAATAAAGGATGCCATTCAACTTGCATTCAACAGACTTCGTGAAGAGGCAGTATGGCCTATGGTCTTAGCCTGTCCGGAAGGACGAATCTTTAAAAAAAAAAAAACAACAGACTTCGTTCTTTTAAAGAAATAGGTATTTTCTAATATCGTGGATTATTATTTATTATAGATTACAAAAAAACCTTATAAAATTTGCATATTTTTTATTAAATTTAAAATTATTCATTCAGCAACTTCATTATCTTGCCTTCTTCGTGAAAATAGTTTTGATAATGGAGAGTATTTTTTGCCAAAATTTTGTGCATCCTCTAAAGTTTCGGGAAGTTTTGCATTCAACGTCTCGGGAAGTAGGAGCGAAGAAATTAGCCCAATCACGGATACTCCGGCTAGAAGTCCTCCTGGCAACCTTGGATCTACGCGACGTCCCTAGAAAGTAAATAATTTGTTTGTTAATCAAAATCTGCTCATTATACTGCCTCCCTGGATTAAATCTATACTACAATGTGCCAGTACATTCCTGAATGAAAGTGTTATAAGGAATATTTTTATTCGTTTATGTTTATAGATTTCAATAACATTTTGCGCTATAAAAATAATATAAATAATTATACAATATTATATAGCTTAATATCTTTTATCTGGGACCTTATTATGCTGCAGTAGAAGTATACATATCGACGCTGGAATGACTAATTGACTAACGAGCCATTTTTGGGCAAATGGAGTTATATACACCGTTGAAATCAGCGAATTTTTCTGCGTCTAATGAGCCGGGTTTGAGCTCGATCGGATGACTTTTTTGGCTTGTTAGTAATTCAGAAAAAGTAGATTTACTAAAAAACTTTTGCCTAAAGAGCCAGCATTTTGTCGAGATTTAAAAAAAATGCCCGTTAGTGAAAACGTAAAATATTTTTTTGCCTTTAGCGGTTTTTGTTTTCGGAAATTTCATTCCCGTTGGCTAAATAGTCATTTTGCTGGGGTCAAAAAAATGCTTTTAGTGGAGGTTAGACCTTTTTCTAAAATCGTGATACATGGGTATTGCACGTTAGCTGTTTATCCTAACTGGTGATGCACAAGTTTATGGTATTTACGCTAATAGTCTAGAAAATTATAATGTTACATCCGAAGTTTAACCGTTTCATTCTGGGCTCCATAAAAACAAAATACTGCGGGTAAGCGTAAAAATTTTCAAGAACTTAGGAGAGGTCCGGCTCGTTAGTCCTCGGTCAAAGCTACTCGAGGAAAGATGTGTCGACTTTCGTGCCAAATTTTGCTGATCGAGAGTCCATTTTACTTTTCGTGAATATCGGGTTAGTTTTAAATAGTGTTATTGACATTAAACTGTTTTGACTGCTTGAATTAACGAAGACACACTTAAGTTTAAATACATGTTTATTATGATATTTATTCACAAAATAGGTAAATAATTGGCAAGCCGCCTTTTTTTGTAAATATTATTTTTAACAAACGAACCGTGCACAAGCACATGTGAGTAGGCAGTATTGAGTTTTATTAACGCGTCCGATGGTCGTTATTTCTGCGCGTGCATGTTGCGGGGGTGTAAGTCCCTACCGTCTTACTTGTGCAAATGTATGTAATTAATAAAGTTTTGCCACTTATTCACTCATTTCACATTTCTTTGGACAGGTTTTTCATACAACAATTGTACAAATGGTATATTAAATATGAAAAGTTATTTTACTTTTTATATATTTATACCAAAGTAAAATATACAAAATAAATGACAAATATACTTTATATTAACCTAGGGTGCCGCTAGCAGCGGGGCAAAGCCCAAGTGGTTCTCGTCATGCGGGATGGTGATGTCGACGAGTACTGTCTGGTGCTTGGATCGATCTACCAACACGATATCAGGCTTATTGGCTACAATATAGTCCTGTCTGTGGTGATAGATCGATCCCACTAGAGCGTGGCACGACCTGTCTCGAGAACTGCCATCGGTGCATACTTGTAGTATGGCACCTCAGACTCCACAAGACCGTATCGAAGAGCAAATTGCTGGTAAATGATCCTGGCTACTTGGTTATGTCTGTGCAAGCACTCGCCGTTAGCAAGATGTGACGACGGAATGCCCGACAAATGTCGACCGTACCGTCCTTCAGGATATATCTCCGGTAGTTGTTCATCATCATTACTTCGTCCGCAATTGCACAGACAAAAGCTTCAGTTTTTCCGTAGAAATCAGCCGAACCAAAGCGTAGCCAGTTCATTGACGCGAGCGGATCTACACCGGGCCCCGGGCCTTGTAGAACCATCCGTGTAGCTCCCTGCTCTGCCATACATACCTGCGGTCATCGATGTGAAGCACCTTTGGTCTGCGCCAGTTTTCGTTTGTCAAGGAGAGAGCGGTGAGGCGTTTGTCAACTGCTACTACATCGCGATAAATTGCACACTCGTTGTTTAGGAAATACTTCCTAAGACTGTACACCTGGCAGTTATCCTTGGCGTTTAAAAAGCCACGGCATCCACACTTACGTAAGATGTACAGTCTCATCAACTGGTGAGCGTGGCTGCCCCATGCGATGTGTAGTGAGCATCTGACGGACCCTCGGATTCAGAGAGTCTCGTTCAGTCTGAGTCCACCTTAGTACGCCAAAGTAGTAAGTCAGGAGAGGTATCACAAGTGCACGCCTGATCGCCACCGGACAAAATACTGTTAAATACTTTTGTCAAGCGACCAAAAAAAACGGTCCTTTAACGCCTGCCTAATGTTTCCGCCCGCAATACCCAATGACTGTGTCATACCAAAGGTACTTCTAGGTTCCGGCTTCGGAGATAGGTCTGTTCCGATCCGTTCCAATGGCGCCGTTCCGTTCCGTTTGAGGGTGCGACTGAAGGTTTCAGTTACTTCCAGTAGTTCCACCATATTGTGGTGTTTTGGTGCATAGTTACAGCTTGAGGTCGTCCATTTACAGCAGATGAGAAATGACCTCACCCCCTCTTAAAAGCCGGGAATTCCCGGCTTCTAAGAGGGGGTTAACCTAGTCCTGAATCCTTGAGCAGAGTGATGAGCTGAATCAGGGCTAGACAGAACCACTGAGGACTTAATTTGTCAACTTGGAAAATACCTCTCTCAATCCTTATCAAATCCTGCAGACCAGGAATACTGTTCTTATCTGTTGGCTAGGGCGATCAAGTACATATGGTACCAGCTTCTCCCTCTAGACCGCATTCAACGGAGAGTGACTCGTATCGACGGCTACCAGTGAATTTCAGATCGCCTTGACTCCTTGGCGCTGCGTAGAGATGTAGCCTCTCTCTGCATCTTTTATCACTTCCATATATAACTCGCACCACTTAAATAGTTAGCAGTCCACAACTGTGCGTTTTACTAGAAATTTCTTGACTCGCACGACTGCATTGTGAAATGAAATGTCTTTTGCGGTATTTCCGGGCGATATGACCTTCAAGAAAAGAGCGTACTCCCACTTGAAAGTGCTGGCAGCGCACTTGTAACTCCTCTGGTGTTGCAGGTGGGCGATGGGCGATGCACGACCGTTATAGCTTTCCATCAGGCGATCCGTTTGCACGTTTGCTCCCTATGACATAAAAAAGGAGGGCCATCCCCGCCACCTGATGGACTTATTATTATTTTTTAGTGTCAAGATAATTTATTGGCAATGTCTGGACATAGCAAAAAAATGCCTGTCTTTCGTACTAACCGAAATAAAATTATCAAGATCATGCTTAATACTTTGATAGGAGATGAACTTGTGCACGAAAATTTCAATGTGCACCTCAGAAGAACATAAAACTGGTGCAGCCAAGTTTTTTTTTAATTGGCTCCATTTCTCTATGCTCCATATTATTCTGTTACATAATTATAGCCATTCTGGTTAAGTAATGTTATTATAAGATTTTCTTAAATAAGTCAATAAGATTTTAATAAATATCCATACGGGATCATAGTAAATTATTTTTTTTATATCTGTGGCATTATATATAATGATCTGTCTTTTTATGAGTGTAAACAAGAGTACAATATTTATTAGCGTAATCATTAAAAAAATATTATACAAATAATATTCGCAACAAGCTTCGTCAACGTAACCTATAGGAACAAAATAATATCCGCAACACGCTTCGTCAGTCAGTGTTTTTTTATATGAGTTTAAGCCCTTTAAAATAATCCTACACGTCTATATTGAAGCCATGTTCTATTATTAAGCGAATTTTAATCTTAAATGGAAGATTTGCAGAAATTAAACTCAATTCAAGACTCCATATCGGAAATTTAACAATTTATTCTAGTTTGCATTATGGCACAAAAACTAAAGAAAGGATTTACTTTAGTGCAAGTGTTTCTTAAGATATTATACATGACTTGCTTAATGGAGCAAATGTTCAGTAATGCCTTTTATTCGGTTACAGTTTTGTAATACTAGCCTAGTTATGCATTTTTATGGTTTAATGTTTGAAGTTAACACTCGCTTTAGTTAACTACCCGTACTGAAAGCAATGCTAAAAATGGCAGTTAAGCCTTTTTCCCGCTTCGCAATTAGAGGCCGTTTGGCTAACGTGCAATTTATTTCTAAAATACACGTTATTTCGAAAACTAGCAATCATAGTTAAATTTTCATCGCAATTATCTTCTACTCGTCGATACATCATTTTATCGTATAACAAAAAGAAAAAAAGTTATGATTTTTTTTCCGAAAAAAATACTTTGTTTTTGTTCTACTGTAAAGTTTCATAAATGCACGTTAGTCAATTAGTCGTTCCAGCGTCGATATATATGTTTAATATGTATTTTCTGTGTATCAACTACCTACGTATTTACTTTCTATATTCGTAATGGAATTTTAGGGTCAGCTGGGTACATAAGTGAACATATTGTGAATAGAGAGTGCGTGAGCTGACAGAATGTGATTGGAGTTTTATACTTGTCTCGCTCGCTCTTACACGCGCAGATAACAACGTTTCATCTTTCATCCAAACCCGAATCCCAATCTGAGAGCTCACGGACTGTACTTAAGTAATCATACATTATAAAACTGTTTAATTTTATAGGCTGTTTCGCATAATTTCTCAGTAAACACCAAATAACAAAGGTATAATCCAAAATTCATGTACCTACTTACATAATTTTTTCGCACCGCAGCTTACCTACTGCTCATTTTTGATCTACAAATCTAGCTCAAAGATATATAGTTAAAAGCTGGAATTTCCTAGACCCCCACTCCATCAAAAACGAAAGAAATTTCTAACTAAAAGCAAGAGCTACGATTTCGCAACTTGCTCGGTGAGCAATAGCTCCTGTGTAATGTTAATTGCTAAGTACTGTATGCCGTACCCACTTACGGGACAATCGTAACCCGGACCTTAGGGCTGTACCTGGGGCTAGTGATGTGCTGTTTCTGAGAATTTCCGGAAACTTTCCTCATTTTGTATGGAAAATGTTCTTGAGATCGTTCTCTCTCCATACAAATCGGGAAACGTCGAGAAAGGCACATCTCTACCTGGAGCCGAAACCAAAGCGCAGTCCTTATCGACAAGTACGGGGAATATGCTGTCCCTACCTGTGTCATAAGACGCACACAGAGAGCATTTTAGCTAAATATAAGAACGATTAGGGATTTATGGAATCTAAATGTACAGAATTCTCTGAATGCTGAACTGCGAATGAATAAGGTATTTACTAAATTGATAAAAAAAATGTCAACATCTTACCAAGTACAAAACATATGGCGCAATAGCAGCGCCTCCACTAGATACCACGTTGCCCAAAGACATTCCAGATTGCCTTAGACATGTTGGGTATATTTCCATATTAAATATACCGATTGTGTAATAAGCAGTAGTTACAAATAACCTGTTTGTAAAAAATAATGTAGTTTCAATCCATTGACTTCTAACCCATTTATTTGTACCTAAAATAAAAACAATTATTATGATATTTGTAAGACAGAGGTTAAATATAAATACAACATGTTATGCGATCCAGTACATTGTAGGTTGGAATCGAATCCACGACCTCTGGTTATCCAGAGCAGTGGTCTGGCCAAGTATATTAATCCTACCTCACAAATCCCCAACGTAGGCCAGGTTGCTTATTTAAATTACTTTCAGGAGCACAGCTATAGAGACTAGAATTAAGTACTTTAAGTAACTAAATTATATTACTGATAACTTTACACTTACTACTTTCACGAAAAGCGACCATTGCCCATGAAAGTGTGGAAATAGCAAAAGAGGTAGTGCTAGCATACCGACGCCCTATACGCTCTGCTAGTAAAGCGCCCAAGAAATATCCAGGTATTTCAGCTAAAGATTGCGACGCGCTTTCCAAAAACGGGTTACCATCGGATTTCTGCGCTGGATTCATGAGAAGGACTGTGTATGTCATAGTTACTATCAGCCTGCGAACACAGTTAATTATGTTTTTGCTACTGCTAGAGTTATATTATGACAGGGTAAATTCACATAAAATAAAGTACAACTTACGATATAAATAATTGTAAAATAGTATTTTTTGCCAGCCTCCAGTGAGTAAATAGGGCGAAAGCACCAAGTGACTGCGTTTTTCCAATTGGTGGCGATTGTCGAATTTCGTCTTCAATCTCAGGGCTTAGTTTAGTTTTATTGACAACTGCAATTCGCTTCAAATATTTAATACAATCATCTGGTTTTCCACTAATCCATGACCATCGAGGAGATTCTAAAATGTTCCTAAAACACTTATCTAAATATAATACTCACATTTTAATCACCATGTTGTGGTTAAGACCTGACCTTATACCAGAAATAACTTACCACGAAAAAAATAAAAATGGTAGTTGTATCGAAGTAGTAGTAATCATAAATAATTTCCAATCCCTCAACCACCAGTATAGTAGCGGTAGCACGCATAGACCTAAGCTCACTGAAACGTTTCTCAGGGTAGTGACGACAGCGCGTCTGTTTGGAGCTGATATTTCCATTGATATCACATATGTATTTTGAACAACAGTCCATGTTGATAGACAAGCTATTGTAGCACCACTCACAAAGAAAATAAATGATTGGCTTCCTAAAATCGACACTATCCGACCAAGTACTATTAACGCCATGGCTATAATATACGTTATACGTCTCCCGTACCTGTAAAAAGCAGTAGTTCAATTATACTACGATATAGTATTTGTAATATTTAATTCACTGAATTGCTACTTTTACTTACACATCTCCAAACCACCCAAAAATCAATGCCCCGGCTATTTCACCACCTTTGCTAAATGAGAAAACATTAGCTACATATAGCTCATCGTTACAAACCCAATCATTGTCCGAAGATACTGTGGATTCGTACCAAGTTTTGTCATAGGTATAGCTGTCACAACCTGCAAGTAAAATTTATCATAATATACGTATAATTCTATGCTTTATTTCTACAATTTGATATTATCGAACATAATCGGTATTTAAAAAAATCGAGTCAGCTTAATTACTTACTCTTAGTTTCGTTGTTTACATCGGGATTAACGTAAATTGAACAACTGTTTGTTTCTTTCCGTCCGACTGAATCCTCAAATCTGCATTGAAAAGTCTAGTTTATTCTGTTTTATAATAATATACTTATAATACAATAAATAAACTATTGTATTATAAGTATTGTATTAGTGTATTATAATATTAAATGTTGCATTATTCTGTTCAGTTAAGGTATTATACTCACGTTGGGATAAATTTATATTTCCAAGCCAGTTCACTCACATTATCAGGTCTATCTGGAAGTTTACACGTATGTGGAATAACAGCAAGAACGGACATTATGTTCATATACGCCATAATCCAGAAAAAGGGCAGTATAATATTATAGATAAGATCGAACTTTTTTTGAAAGTATCCATTGTCTCCCACTTCTAAAAGTGCACGATCATAAACTGTTTCCATATTAGCTGCTAATGAACTAGAGTTTTCGTAAGACAAAACATTATAATATGAACATGATTATGCTGTTGTGGACTTTCTTAATTGAAACTCATCTCAAATGTGCACGTTTATCACATGTGCTAAGTATGTACAAACTGTTTTATCACTATTTATATTCAAACTTTATTTAGGCTAGGCTACTATCTGGATGGTAAACGTGGAGATCCTCATACGCATTTGTCTTTTTATTGTTTTTAAACCCCGGCAAAAAAGAGGGGTGTTATAAGTTTAACATGTGTATCTGTGTATTTGTGTATCTGTGTGTCTGTCTGTGGCATTGTAGCTCCCAAATGGATGGACGAATTTGAGTGCGGTTTTTTAAACGAAAAACTTTTCCGTCGAGATAGTTTTTAGCTATGTTTGGTGGAAATAGGATCAGTAGTTTCCAAGATATTCAGCTTTAATTGAAACAAGTGACAAGATCTCAGCCAATATTGAAACTAAGAATTCCAAATTTTGGTTAAATGTTAAGTTTTATAAGCATTTTCTATATCACTCACTAAATGAAGGTCTCATGATGACCAGCTAGTTGTGAACGGATCTCAGCCAATATTGAAGCCAAGAATTCGAAACGTTGGTTAAATGTTAAGTTTTTTTAGCATTTTCTATATCACTCACTAAATGAAGGTCTCATGATGACCAGCTAGTTGTGAACGGATCTCAGCCAATATTGAAGCCAAGAATTCCAAATTTTGGTTGAATGTTAAGTTTTATCAGCATTTTCTATATGATTCAAGAAATGAAGGTCTAATGATAGCCAGTTAGTTGTGAACGGATCTCAGCCAATATTGAAGCCAAGAATTCAAAATTTTGGTTAAATTTTAAGTTTTATTAGCATTTTCCATATCACTCACTAACTGAGGATCTCATGATAACGAGATACCTACTTAGTTTGTCACCAACAATTTAATAAAATTTTTACAGTACAATAATTTTGTATCTTGGAGCTGAAGATGACCGTTGCAACTCCTAAACAGCACAAGATAAACTGCTGGTGTTTGGGCTCGTCTGATTGGTCTTGATGAGCAATCAACGTTTGTGTAAGAAAGTACAGTCGGTAAAAAACTGAGTACCAGAAAAACTTTTTTTTTCAAAAAACCTCATAAGTATTATGATATCTGTCACAGTACTTAGTCACTGCAGTCTCTAAGTCTTTGCAATTCTGCTAAAGCTGAATTGTCATCAAGACTATTGTTTCATTTGATTGAGGTCACAAATAGCCACACCCTGCAAGGTTTTAACGCGATTTAAGACCACATAATCTAGTCCTCTAACAAAAATACTCTTGCCTAAGTGAATAATCGGCAATGTCTCAATTGGACAAAATATGGAAAGACAGGAACATACTGAACCGGACAAAAATTAAAATAGTTCAGACTTTAGTCTTTCCCATATTTCTATATGGCGCAGAGACGTGGACTCTTAAAGAAGCTTTCCGGAAGAAGATCGATGCTTTGGAGATGTGGGTGTGGCGAAAAATGCTCCTTATACCCTGGACTGCACGCCGAACTAATGTCTCCATTATAGCCCAACTTAAACTGGAAAACCAGCCTAGGTTATCCACCATCTGCCTCCAACGTGTGCTACAATACTTTGGTCACATAGCTCGCAAAGACCCTGGCAATTTGGAGAGACTGATGGTGTTGGGAAAGATGGACGGCACCAGACCACGGGGTAGAAGCCCAATACGATGGTGTGATCAGATATCCAACCAACTGGATACGACGTTAAGCAGCGCGCTCCAGAAAGCAACCGATAGGGAGAAGTGGAGAGCTGCTATCAAAAATATTAATCGGCGGAGTCACGATCCTCAGCAGTGAGGGACAGACTAAGAAGAAGAAGAAGTGAATAACAATATTTTTCTTTTTTTGGGTTCCGTACCCAAAGGGTAAAAACGGGACCCTATTACTGAGACTTCGCTGTCCGTCTGTCACCAGGCTGTATCACAAGAACAGTGATAGCTAGACAGTTGAAATTTTCACAGATGATGTATTTCTATTGCCACTATAACAACAAATACTAAAAATAAAATAAAATAAATATTTAAGGGGGGCTCCCATACAACAAACTTGTTATAGATTATGGTACGGAACCCTTCATGCACGAGTCGGACTCGCACTTGCCCATTTTTTTTCTTTTTATAGGATGTCAAGTCGGGGATATTTAGATTTTTTAATTTTGTTATTACAAACCTGAGAAAACAACTAAAACTATCTACATTACATAAAAAAAAATACTTTGATGTAATTTTCTAATTTTTTAAGGATAATCCAACATCCATACACAGACGCAGATCCAGTTTAAATTTACACTTGATAAGTAGCATAATCGATTCCTATGAGAACCTAAATAAAAATTTAAAACACCCGACACAGGTAGCTGGCCAGTATGAGTGATATAGAAAATGCTACTAAAACTGAACTTGAAATTCTTAACTTCAATATTGGCTGAGATTTTGTCATTTGTTCCAATTAAAGCTGCATATATCTTGGAAACTACTGGTTCTATTTCCATCAAACATAGCTAAGAACCATTTCGATGGACAAGTCTTTCGATAAAAAAACTGCACTCAAATTGGATTTTTTTTTTGGAGCTATGATGTCACAGACAGACACACAGATACACATGTTAAACTTATAACACCCTTCTTCAACAATGTGATCTCTTTCAGGGTATCTTCCAACTCGATCCCTCCCGAGATAAAGGGTCTTGACAGACAAGCGTATGCACAACAAAGTGATCCTATAGTGGTTTTGCTTTTTCCTTTGGAGTTACGGAACCCTAAAAAAGAACTGTCAACGTCGCGACTACTTTTTAATTTCCCTTTTTAGATCAAGTAATGTTGTATACCTACTTTCGAAATGTGACCAAATGTCAAAACCAGGTTTTAAAAAATAATATTTGAAAACTATACGACGTAAAAGTAAACAACTATCCGTAGATTCTGAATTCAAATAATATCAGGAAAAACATCTATATAAACCTTTGTAAAACTTAATGTTCCCAATTTATCTATATCGTAAAATGTCCAGTCTATTTTAATCAAATTCTTCAAATTTAAGATAGTAAATTCTGAACATGAACTTGAACTTAAGACAACTTATAATGTTGAACAGCTTAGTTGAAAACAATGGAGGTTATCAAGTAAGCTGGAACCAGCTTAGTAAATAATGGCACATTGAAATGTTTTTGACGTAGACAATAAAATACAATCTTAACGTAACCCAGAAACGTAGCTGCAGTACTATTTACGGAGTGTCAACTTATCTTAGTAGCGCTTACAAATAAGCAAATAAACGGTCGAGGTGTTTAGAATTGGCTGTTTGAGTAGATTTTATCTCTCTTAGAAAAATGTTAGAATGACCGAGATAATTATTTAATTACAGAGTACTGTTTAAATAATCGTATGCCTATTTTAATTTACACAGGCTGATTCAAAGAGCGTGATAAGTAATTTTACTACCAATCTTAATAAAAGACGTGAGCTACAGTTTCTTACCTACGAATGATATTTGTTTTTCTTTTTATCTTGAAAACACAAAAAAATATTTTTAATTCATCATTACGCAGCTCTTTATTAGAAGCTTTTCGCTCTCTTTGTTAAAATGCAGATCAAATGTCTACTTACTTCTGAAACATTCTATCTCACACAAATAAACGTAATGAAATGATCATGAAAAACAATCGCTAAACCTCATACACCTTGGGTGTTCGCTAACTGGTTTCACCGGCTAAATGAAATTCATCTGAAATATATATATATATATATATATATATATATATATAATCTAAATATATAAAAGAAGAAACTGACTGACTGACTGACTGACTGACTGACATATCAACGCACAGCCCAAACCGCTGGTTCTAGAGAGTTCAAATTTGGCATGTAGGTTCCTTATAAGGTGTAGGGGTGCACTAAGAAAGGATTTTTCAAAACTCACCCCTTAAAGGGGTGAAATGGGGTTCCAAAGTTTGTATGGGGAAACAAGATTAGTTAGACTATTTTATTCTAAACTTTACAGGAGTATTTCTTACAATAAATGAGTAAACACGTGTTTCAGGTTTTTTGAAAATTCAACCCCTAAAAGGGAGAAATGTGGTGACATAGTATGAAAATCAGCATGGGTATTATTATTATGGTTTATCGGGTCGCTGATTACGAAAACCGCAACGATTTTAAAATCCAACGTGGCGGACGTTAGTTACCATCTACCCTGTTGGGATGGAATGGGGTTGAAATGTCTAAATACTAAACCGCTGGTTCTAGAGAGTTCAAATTTACTACTTAGGTTCCTTATAAAGTGTAGGGGTTCATTAAGAAAGGATTTTTCAAAACTCACCCCCTAAAGGGGTGAAATGGGGTTCCAAAGTTTGTATGGGGAAACAAGATTAGTTAGACTATTTTATTCGAAACTTCACAGGAGTATTTCTATCAATAAATGAGTAAACACGTGTTTCAGGTTTTTCGAAAATTCAACCCCTAGAAGGGAGAAATGTGGTGACAAAGTCTGAAAACCAACATAGGTATTTTTTTTATGGTTTATCAGTTCGCTGATTACGAAAACCTCAACGATTTTAAAATCCAACGTGGTGGACGTGAGTAACCATCTCCCCTGTTGGGGTGAAATGGGGTTGAACTGTCTAAATACTAAACCGCTGGTTCTAGAGAGTTCAAATTTGGCATGTAGGTTCCTTATAAAATATAAGGGTGCACTAAGAAAGGATTTTTCAAAACTCACCCCCTAAAGTGGTGAAATGGGGTTCCAAAGTTTGTATGGGGAAACAAGATTAGTTAGACTATTTTATTCGAAACTTTACAGGAGTATTTCTAACGGTAAATGAGTAAACACGTGTTTCAGGTTTTTTGAAAATTCAACCCCTAAAAGGGAGAAATGTGGTGACAAAGTCTGAAAATCAGCATGGGTATTGTTATTATGTTTTATCGGGTCGCTGATTACGAAAATCGCAACGATTTAAAAATCCAACGTGGCAAACGTTAGTTACCATCTCCCCTGTTGGGGTGAAATGGGGTTGAAATGTCGAAATACTAAACCGCCGGTTCTAGAGAATTCAAATTTGGCACGTAGGTTCCTTATAAAATGTAGGGGTGCACTAAGAAAGGATTTTTCAAAACTCACCCCCTAAAGGGGTGAAATGGGGTTCCAAAGTTTGTATGGGGAAACAAGATTAGTTAGACTATTTTATTCGAAACTTCACAGGAGTATTTCTAACGAGAAATGAGTAAATACGTGTTGCAGGTTTTTTGAAAATTCAACACCTAAAAGGGAGAAATGTGGTGACAAAATCTGAAAATCAGCATGTTTATTGTTTTTATGGTTTATCGGGTCGCTGATTTCGAAAACCGCAACGATTTTAAAATCCAACGTGGCGGATGTGAGTAACCGTCTCCCCTGTTGGGGTGAAATGGGTTTGAAATGTCTAAATACTAAACCGCTGGTTCTAGAGAGTTCAAATTTGGCACTCAGGTTCCTTATAAGGTGAAGAGGTGCACTACGAAAGGATTTTTAAAACTCATCCCCTAAAGGGGTGAAATGGGTTTCCAGTTTGTATAGGGAAACAAGATTAGTTAGACTATTTTATTCGAAACTTCACAAGAGTATTTCTAACGATAAATGAGTAAACACGTGTTTCAGGTTTTTCGAAAATTCAACCCCTAAAAGGGAGAAATGTGGTGACGAAGTCTGAAAACCAACATGGGTATTGTTTTTATGGTTTATCGGTTCGCTGATTACGAAAACCGCAACGATTTTAAAATCCAACGTGGCGGACGTGAATTAAAATCTCCCCTGTTGGGGTTGAAATGTCTAAATGCTAAACCGCTGGTTCTAGAGAGTCCAATTTGGCACGTAGGTTCCTTATAAGGTGTAGGGGTGCACTAAGAGAGAATTTTTCAAAATTCATCCCCCAAAGGGGTGAAATGGGGTTCCAAAGTTTGTATGGGGAAACAAGATTAGTTAGACTATATTATTCGAAACTTCACAGGAGTATTTCTAACGATAAATGAGTAAACATGTGTTTCAGGTTTTTCTAAAATTCAACCCCTAAAAGGGAGAAATGTGGTGACAAAGTCTGAAACCAACATGGGTATTGTTTTTATGGTTTATCGGTTCGCTGATTACGAAAACCGCAACGATTTTAAAATCCAACCTGGCGGACGTGAATTAAAATCTCCCCTGTTGGGGTTGAAATGTCTAAATGCTAAACCGCTGGTTCTAGAGAGTCCAATTTGGCACGTAGGTTCCTTATAAGGTGTAGGGGTGCACTAAGAGAGAATTTTTCAAAATTCATCCCCCAAAGGGGTGAAATGGGGTTCCAAAGTTTGTATGGGGAAAAAAGATTAGTTAGACTATTTTATTAAAAACTTCCAAGGATAAATGAGTAAGCACGTGTTTCATGTTTTTTGAGAATTCAACCCCTAAAGGAGGAGAATATGGTGACAAAGTCTGAAAATCAACAAGGGTAATGTTTATATGGTTTATCGGGTCGCTGATTACCAAAACAACAACGATTTTAAAAACAAATGTGGTGGACGTGAAATACCGTCTCGCCTGTTGGGGTGCGATGGGGTTGACTAAATATGAGTATGGGTGTAATTTTTATGGTTTTTTGGGACGTTAATTACGAAAATCATGAAAATTCTTGAAAGCATTTGCGCCAAATTGCAATTTAATCGGTCCAGTAGTTTTGCAGCACACCGATGTAACTGACGGACTGACAGGCAGCTACACGTGATCCTATAAGGGGGTTCTATTTTTGCTTTTGAGGTATGGATAGAGACCCGCGTTATCCTAATAGATTAAAAAAATAGTATTTGGTGGCATCTCGATCGTCGTTAATGTACCTAGGCGGGCGGCGCGTTGGGACGGGAGGAGTACCTAATGATCGGCAAACTTCCTGCATTCGTAATAAATACATTCAAGCTTTTCAATAATTATGTTAAGTCATTTCAGAATTCTGAATTACGTTTATCTGGCTCAGAATAATACATTTTTCATTTATCAACAAAGAGAACCTTAATATCTTACAATAGAACATGACGTAACTTAGAACATGGCTTAGAATCATTAAACCGATCTCGAATATCCCAAGTCGATAAGCAGAGGCTCGGGACATTATAAAAGTTTTATACAAATAAAATGCACACATATCCCGGTGTCTTAGCTTCACTTCGAGTTATGAATTTTGAAGTGAACTTTATTTGGATACAGTAAAAGCTGAGATCGCTTGATTTGAGTGCTTGAGTTTTCGGTTTTATTTGTTAAAGTGGAGTTGTGATATTAACATAAAAAGTATTTCCCAGTAATATTAGAAAAGCGAAAGTCTGTGTATGTTTGTTACTTCTTCACGCTAAAACGGCTGGACGGATATGTATGAGGGAAATGCAGATTGCAGATTATACCCTAACTTAACAAATAGCCTACTTTTAATCCTGAAAAAAAGGGCATTGTTCCCGTAGGATGATGTATATTACATAGGCACGCGAGCGAAGCCGCGGGTTAATGCTAGTATACTCGTATATATATACAATATGGTTTTGTTAAGAAATATTCAATAATTGTTAACGAAAGACTTATAACACCCCTATTCCCTAGTAAAATAAGTTGATGAATGGAAATGGAATATTACTTCAATATAATATACAAATTTTGCAAATTTCATCACGCATAACCCAATCAGATAAAAATCACTAATTTCTATATCGACAAACATTTTCCTTCTTGACTGTACACAATGTATAGTATAATAATAATAATAAATGACATTACATTGCAACTGTTGTAGGTATGATACCAAATTTTGTAGTTTAAAATAATAATTTCAGCATACATATTTATTTAAGACAACAAAAGTAGGGCACATAAAAAAAATACGATTAATAGAATCTAAATTATAACAGTATGATTTCATTTCAGTGGACAATGTAAATTTAAAAACGTTCATTATTTTAAACCAAATTCACTAGCTACACTACAGTTTGTTGATTCGTCAACTTTGTACCAAGTACCATCTAATCCCGGGATACTTCTGCAAAACAGAATATGATGTACCTATGTGAAAAATATATTCGAAAATGTTCTGAATGGTTTCGAGAAAAGGATGGTATTACGGCGTGCCGGCGCGGAGCGCGCGTTTGCTCGACTTGGCGGATAGCGGATACCAAGAATATGATATAGGCATGTAATGTTCTAGTAAGTACCTTAAAATAATATTATTGTTATGAAGTAAAGAATGCTGCTTTTTACCATTCGTTTCTTTAGATATTAAATATTAAATTTTTATTTCCACGTTTCATATTGAAAAGTTTAAACGTTTAATTTTCCGACATTATTTTATTTTAAAGGGGTATTATAGCGTAAACACTGGTAGCACTATACAATATTTTTTGTATGTGGCAATTTTATTCAGCGCGACAGCGGTTGATTGACTCGGCTTGATAGCTTGCCGCCTGCGCGATTTCCTGGAGATTTTCGCGCCTCATCTATTTTATGTTTTACATTTCATGTGACATTTCAATATGGGTGCATATTTATCAGAACCGGTTACTGAAAAAGTGTCCAGCGATGAATCAAACAGTAAACTTGAGTGCGGGGCGAGCTCCATGCAGGGATGGCGTGTCAATCAGGAGGTACGGATATAATATGTAATTGTTTCATTGATTCTTCTTACTGCCTATCAGTGCATCCACTAGTGCTTTATTTATTTCAATTCTGTTTATACGTATAACTTAGTACGTTATTTCGTGTATTAATGTGTATATCATTAGGCATCTATTGTACGTACCTTTTCATAGTTATAACCTATTACAAGTCAACGAACAGACGTCAGAGATTGTTTTGTGCTGTATTTTCCGTGTCAGGTTATTGCAAAGTATGAATTGGATTGAACGTCCTTTATATTGACTGTATTTTTACGGCTATATCTTTGTTCTCAGGATGCACACAATACAGTGTTAGTGTTTGACGAGCAGACATCATTATTCGCTGTGTACGATGGTCACGGGGGCGCCGAAGTCGCGACATACTGCTCTAAGAATCTACCAGACTACATAAAAAACACAGAAGCATACAAAAATGGGGACTTGACAAAGGCACTGGAAGATGCATTCTTGGGATTTGATGCCAGCATTGCTACAAAAGAGGTTATGGCTGTGTTAAAAGAATTAGCAGGTATGTTTGCACATCTATTATGTTTGTGTGAAGGATAAGCAAATAATATTGAAATCCTAAGAAAAAGATAGTCGTCATTTAATACTCCTCTCTGTTCTTTATTCTAAATGAAATGTTTGATATTCCTTATCACAAATTTAGTATTTTATATAATAATCATAGGACAACATAGAATCCTAATTCCTAATGGAGAATATTTCTGCCATGTTTTTCCAAATGGGCATTGTAAACTGTTTTCGAAAGAGTAAGCAGATTGAGTACTGTAATGTTATTCGCATTACCATTTTCCACAACTTAAAGTACAGTATGGCTTCTTCTCATAGTTTCTAGAATTAAATCACAACCAACAACAGAATCTGGTCTTAATACATATGGATACCAAGAATTATGAACGAAAAATGTGGTATTTCCATATCAAGTAATTATAAATATGATTCTGTTAAAATATGTTAAACTTAATGTTTATATGCAAGAACAGTTGGCAATAAAAGCATGTCTGATAACCTTTTTTGATAAATTCTTTTTTCTATTTGGTTTTGTACAGTTAAGGAAACACAGCATTTTCGCTCTTGTTACAATGACAATAAGGGTCAAAAGGTATGTGTTTCATTTACCTTGACCATACCTATTCTAAGATGGCATTTGAATTTTGGCAACCCTGAACCACTATGAATTACCAAGTGACGGATCTTACTGACTCACTGGTTTTGGTTGCTGAGATCTGAATCTCATCTTTATTTTGGTATTACAAGAAACAGTTTCTGTTCTTTCACGAGAATATCTGATCCAGATCTATTTTGTATTTGCATCTCAATGATGACACAAGCCATACAGTACAATACCTAAAGGTCAAGTGGGACGACTTGTGTCCAAGGCGGAATACTCTTATAGATTGTATAGAATCGAATGATTTAATACTGCCTGCAACACAGCAGATTGTTGTTATTCAAACCATATTAAATGAAATTGCCAAGTTATCAAATAAAATAAAGCTAAATAAAGTGTATCAGTATAATAGACATGTGGGCTAATCCATGGTTACTTGCCTTACTTCATAGACAGTCACTGTACATGGTCATTTCATTGCATATTTTATTTAAAGTTTTGCCTACATTGAAAACTTGGTGTTAGGCAAAACCTAGATGTACAATAAATATTAATTTATTTACTTTTTATTTATTTATACATGGAGAACCAACAGCTTAACTTACGCTAATAGTGACATAACTAGTAATACAGAGCCAATTATAGGATCTTACATATTGTGATATTATATTGTTCGTATAGTCTGCTATACTGATGGATGACAATATTTTTCATGAATATCTTGATTTCTGGATACCCACAATATGATCCATCAGTATTTACCATATTGATGAATCGAAATATTTATTGTACATCTAGCCTTCGCCTTATTATCACGTACATTGGTGTAAACAAATTACATAGAACTTTATCTCCAGCAAAATTGTATATGGTATGTGACTCGCGATACATACGATGGACAATTGGACACGGTTTTTTATGCCATGTGTTTATAAATTATCCGTTGATTTTTTTATGGACAAGTTAACAACAACATATGAAACAATAACAAATGAGGCCAATAATTATTATTCAATTAAAAAAAATATGAGTTCGCGTTAAATTCACAATTTACAAACAAGCTGGCGGAAATGGTGGTGCCTGATATTCTTTTTGGTGGGATTCCTATCCCTCTTTCCTCTACTGTTAGGAATTTAGGTATCATCATGGACCAGACATTGTCTTGGTCTCCGCATATCTCGGAGCCAGCCGGAAGCTCTTCGCATCTCCTCACTCACTTAGGCGCCTGCAGAACTTCCTTCCTATGTCCACCAAGCTTACTCTTGCCAGTTCACTCTTGCTGCCCCTTCTGGATTATGGTGACATTGCTATGACGAATCTCAAAGAGGAACTACTTGACAAGCTCGAGCGCTTACAAAATGTGTGCATAAAATATGTTTTCGGACTGCGCAAATACGATCACGTGTCCGCCTTTAGAGCGCAGCTGGGTTGGCTGCCAATACGTCAGCGTAGAGACCTGCATGTCCTGTCATTGCTTTTTAATGTTCTCTACAACCCTGCTTCACCTCCTTACCTCAGTGAAAGGTTTAAATATATGGCCGATGGCAGTGGTCACCGCATGCGGTCGTCTGCCAATCTGACTCTGGCTGTACCGTCTAACAAGACGCGTACGTATGCCAAATCTTTCACAGTAAGCGCTGTGAAGTTGTGGAACGAATTGCCACTGTCCCTTAGGAAGTCTCCATCTGTAGCATCGCTCAAGACGAATCTTAAGAAGTTATGGCTTTCCAATGACTTGTGAATTGGATCTACAATGTATTTATATTTATGTGTATATTTATATTACATTATATGTAATGAAATATGTAATGAAATGAAATGTATGACTAAAGGGTCCTTATGGCAGGTATTGAGTTAAGCACAGGTTCTAAATCTATGTTAAATAAGCTATTTAACACAGAAAGAATCATGTCCCTAAGTCTCATACTTTTTTTAAAAAAAAACATCATACTTACACTTGCTAAAATTTCACTTTTGAGAAAACGTCAAAAGAAGTTTGAAACTAACTTTAAGTATGTTCCCATTGGAAGTTACATAGATTATGATTGATTTTGTATCTCAAGGGGTTTTTCTATTGAACTCAGTCATGGTTTCATCAATGTGACTTCCAGATCCTGAGAAAACAGCCTTTGATAACAGCAACACGCTATAAGAATGAAATTAATAAAAACATGTTTTTCAGCTTTGTCTTTAATTATGTTGTAATCTGAACTATTGTATATAGTAGGACATATTTAAACTTACATTTTAGGATATAGATAAAATCACATAGTTAACGAAATATCTTTATTTTAATGAAAACGTGATAATTATTATACTTTTCATCTTCCCCTATAACAATAACAAATTTAGTACAGTGAGTTCTAAAATATATTTATTCAGTCCACTGGAGTATCACAAAATTATCATTATTGTTCTACAAGTTTTATTTTTTTATTTATATACGATTAAAGTTACGTAAATTTGACTCCTATACATTTGGGAAAAGGGTCCTTATGACCAATCACAGACAAAACATATTAATAATTCCAATATGGCACAATATTAACATTATTTATTTCCTAATCTTGTATTAACACAGAATATCGAAGAAAAAAGGTTATTATAAATTTACTCAAAATCTTTATCTGTAAGGAGTTATTCTCATTTAACGTCAACGAATAATTTACACAGTCGGTGACTACTAAGGAACTATTCATAATTTTCATAAATCACGTAATAAAGATAATTTCACGCGATTTCTGATCTGACGCGATAAGGGCGAGGGGGGGGGGACACATTCCAATTATAATCATTTGCTAGTAAGTAATGCCCCCCAGGTCATTAATAATGTATACACTTTTTGGCCTTGTCGAATGCGTTTGCTTACAAATTGTAGGCGACCGCATTCGACTGGGTGAAAAAGTGTACACATATTAATGACCTTGACTATACATATTATTTTTGCATTAAATTTTAAATTAACTAACAACAATCAGATATAACATGTCGTTCGACGCGCGCCGAGAGATGTTTTGACGTCAGACGAAAAAATGTAGTACCTACCTACATTTTACGTACATTTTACGTAAAATCTAAAATGACCATAGGTACTTAGCAAAGAAATAGTTGTAAGCAAGTTTATCTATTGACCTTTGTCATTCTTGTATGCAATTTCCCACAAAGACCCTTTTCTACTAAACTTAAAACTCCGTTTTAATAAAGAAAGAATTAACGTACACAACTGAAACCAAGGTACAAATACAGCTCTATCTTTGTATTTTACTATAATGCATAAAACAAAAAAATGATAATTTTGAAGGATTTTACAAAACAGCAAATATCTCCGTAACTAGAAACTGCCATAAGGATCCTTTTCTCATGGACGGCCACATATATATGTATGTATGTATGTATTAATAGTTTATATGTGTAATTATTAGTAGTCTTATTATTTTTAATACCTTTTTGTACACGGTGTTAGTTTGTCTATCTTCTTCTCGTACCTACTCACTCAACTGCTCAAAGGTTAACTGGAAGAGATCCCTTATAGGGATAAGTTCGCCTTTGTACCTATATGTTAATTGTAATAGATGTATTTTTTAACTGTTTTTGTGTACAATAAAGCGTTTACTTACTTACTTACTTACATTATTTTCGTGAATCGCATTACTTATACGTGTACGACACAACTAGCCAAAATGTTTTAATTCTAATTCTAATAATCAAGTCTATAAAGACTATCAATTCTCATGATTTCCAATTTGCAAAGAAGGATACTGTTTTTTAGGGTTCCGTACCCAAAGGGTAAAAATTGGGCAAGTGCGAGCCCGACTCGCGCATGAAGGGTTCCGTACCTATACATATATATAATCTATAACAAGTTTGTTGTATGGGAGCCCCCCTTAAATATTTATTTTATTTTATTTTTAGTATTTGTTGTTATAGCGGTAATAGAAATACATCATCTGTGAAAATTTCAACTATCTAGCTATCACCGTTGTTGAGATACAGCCTGGTGACAGACGGACGACGAAGTCTCAGTAATAGGGTCCCGTTTTTACCCTTTGGGTACGGAACCCTAAAAACGGGATCCTATTACTGAGACTTCGCTGTCCGTCCGTCCGTCTGTCACCAGGCTGTATCTCAAGAACGGTGATAGCTAGACAGTTGAAATTTTCACAGATGATGTATTTCTGTTGCCGCTATAACAACAAATCCTAAAAATAAAATAAAATATATATTTAAGGGGGGCTCCCATACAACAAACGGGATTGGTTGCGTTAAATTTGCACCTCATTTGTATGGAGCGCTGTACATACCAGGTGCAAGCTTAACTTAACCACTTAAGGATGGAAAGTGTTTGGTCGGAATCCTCGGTGCGCGATACGTTGTTGTTGTTATTGCAAGGTCATCCCGATAGTTTAGCAGTTTTGTAGCCGTGAAGACTGACAAATTTTCCTTTAACTTTTTCTAGGTGAAATTAATCCACCAGGACCCAGTGACAATGAGGAATCTGAAGATGAAAATGTTAGCAACTTATATCAAGAGGCCCATCTACCCCTTCAGGTAATAATAACAAATAAGTATTGGCCCAGCCTACCTGTTCCCAGTGGTAACAATTGGGAAAAAAAATCCCAGTAGTTACCAACAATTAATTTTAGTGGTAACAGCTGAGAATTCGTATTCCCAGTAGTTCCCGCTGGAAAAAGGTGGGAAAATAATCCCAGTAGTGACCACCATCACCAAACTTAAATTCTTTATTCAAAAATAACACAAAATGTCAATAGGTATAGTCACTTAACCTAACACAACCCAAATAAGTAGGTATTAATCAAATAACCCGCCCCGAGTCATTCCGGGAGCAAAGGTGCCCATCACGCTCGCTGCATTACCGCGTTGAATCGCAATCGACAGCCTTTGCAACAGGAATGAACCAGCACGGGGGTCATGACCTCTCTCCCGCAGACGGCGCCCGACTTCCGCCTAGAACGTTCTGGCTTCTGAGCACCAGCAGCCAGTTGTCTCCACCGCGAGAGGGACAAATAAGTAATTTGTTAGGGCGGAGTACTTGTCCCGCTTTCTAAGGGCAGCCGTCTCGGCCGCCGCTCCGGCCGCACAGATGGTACGACCCAGGTGCGAGGCAGCAAAAGTGCTGACGCATGTTGCGTCCCACAGCAGGCACTTGCCCTTCTGCCACGGCACCAAGGTCAAACCATCCGGCCTTTTCCCATCCGACCTACTCAACCCTGAAGGCTCCAGAACACATGGTATGTTGGCTGACACTAGCGCCCTCCGCACGATGTCGTTCAGAGCGTGATGGCGCGAGAATCTCCCCGCGCAACGACAGCAACTCAACGCATGGTGCCCGTTGCTCTCCACCCTGGTACCGCAGATGCATAATTTTATTTTTTTTATTTTTTATTTATTTATGTATTTCCACACTTACAGCCATTTTTACAGGTAACTTAACCTAATGCAATAGCGTAACTATTTTATTTAAACATTGTATTTACACTACATTATACCATTTAACGATGTTAACTATTATACAGGCTCCCGATTATAACAGATTTTATATAGCGCACACTTTGCAAATTCACTCATAGAACATGAGAATAAGTCTATATTTTCCGAGATCACATTAAGGGTACGTATAGCGCGCGCCATCGGCGCCTCGCGGAGCAAGTTGGTGCGCCCGCGCGGCTCCCGGAGCAGGCCGGGCCGGCGGCGGCGCCACACAAATCTATCCGGCACACAAAGGCTCACATGACTTAACACCTGGCTGTTGTATATTTTCCCCCTGATTAATTTAAATACGTAGGTCGCCAGACTCAGTTCTCTACGCACTCGCAGCTCATTGCACCCCACCATTCCCAAAACAAATAAGTTAGGATACAGCAATGGGTAAAAACGATACACTCCATACTTTTTCCAATAAATATATCTGACGAATTTATTTTGAATTCGCTCCACCATCAGATGATATTTCGTTTCATGTGGATCCCAGATGACTGCATTCGTTTCCAGTTTACTTCGCACCAGCGCATTGTACAAAGCGACAACAGCTCCAGTGTTAGTAAACTCGTGGGCACGGCGAAGTACAAATCTTAGCATTCTATAGGCCTTTTTACAAATGTTTATGATGTGCCCTCGAAACCTCAGATCGGATGTAAATTGTACGCCTAGCTCTTTGACCTCCGTTACTCTTTTCAACTTCGTATCGTCGATCTTATAGTCATGATGAATATAAATGTGGTTCACAAACATCGCAGCCCAGGCGGAGAGCCACAGCCACCCGCATCGAGTCGTCGTCGACCAGAGTGCCTAGGTGGGGGAGGGAAGCGCATGTAACCACGCCCCAGACTCCGGCTTCGACACGGCTCTCACCTTGCCCTATCCACCCCCTCCGCGCTATCGACAAGAGAGCACAGTATCCGCGCCACCCCTGTGTCGTCCCACAAGCGCTGGCGGTCCGGCCTTTCAGGCGCACTACTATTCGGGTTGAGAGCCATCCAAGCATCCCGGGCATCAGACGCATACGGTATGGTTGCCTTGTCACCTTCCACGGCCAATATATCAGTCACAAGGTCCACAACACCACACGCCGATGCCAAGAAAGCCGGAACTGATGTCCCGCGCACGCCGGATCCCCAAGCCACCACTCCGAATAGGGAGAGATGCAAGATCCCATTGATCTGAATTGAAGAAAAGGCCCGTTGGGCGTGAATGGCAGCCTCACATCCCAGCTTCGTCCCAAACCCCAACTGACACGGTCGCAAGTAGGCAGCCATCTCCTCCCTCACAGCCTGACACCCCAATTTAGCGGTCAACCGACGAAACACGCTGCCAACTGCTATAGGTCTTAAACCCTCATCTTTTTTAGATAACGCACACAACGAGGCTCCGTAAATATATGGGCATACTTCAGGATTTACCTGACCACTAAGTAAGAAATTGCAGTTTAGTCAGGGAATCAAGTAAGCGAGATCCGCTATCACCAGCCGACCCAGACGTCAGCTCTTTTAAATGTACAGGCTTAATGCCATCTAACCCAGCCGCAGAACTACTGCTAAAGGACGCAATAGCCCCCGCAACATGTTCAGCCTCCGCACTATATGAAGGGATGGATCGGTCCGGCTCCAGCGGAAGCTGCAAAGGCCGAGATGGGGCCGGATGCTTTGATTGTAGATTGGCAAGTGTCTCCGGACTTTGTAGCGCCACTCCATCTTCCGACATAAGCACCTGGACTGCCCCTCTCAGGTCCCCCTCAAACACTTTAGACTGTATTGTCCTAACTACCGAGGGTGCCCTTGAAGCCACCTTTCCTGACCCACCAAAACTCAAGAGACCGTCGACCCCCGCTGAATCGACATTTCGCTTTACCTTGGCAGTAAGGTTACCCTCCGCTGTCGTTTCTGGTGCCCTGAGTGCCGTATATGCAAAAGTTAGTAAAGCAGTCCATTCAGCAGTGCCATTGGTGGCGATACATCTATCAATGATATCACTCAACCTACCCGCCGCAAGCAGTCTTAGCTGATATGTTTTTTTTTTTCAGAATATCTCCGCAAAGTTAGCCGTTAAATACTCGCAGTACCTTTTATTGATTTTACAACACTAAGTTTAAAGTCCCAATTATTTGTAGTTTTTTGATTAATTACGTAAGTATTACAGGCGTTTACTAAAAAGGTTGTCTGATATTTGACCTATTATTTATAATAGACACGAGTTAAAAACTTAGAGTAACCATTTAACGATATAAAACCGCAGAAATGTGTTGTAAAGAACTATTAATAATTAGTACTACAACCATCTTTGACTCCTAAGCGGTTAACCTTGTGGTATTATAAATATGTATCTTGATTATTTACTTCAGCTTCATACATATTTCACGTAAAAAGTTATAACTTAGTAGTTTCTTAACAGAATCTTTCCAGAAAGTCATTTCAAGCAAAAACAGAAATCCTGAAGTTATATCTACAAAAACCGATTTTCGATCCGATTTCGACAGTGCGTACTTTTCAATATGGTTTACGGATTAGGTTACTAAACTCATCTTTATTTCAAATTCATCGTATTTATAAAGTTTAATATACGTGTAATTGAAGATTAACACTATGATAGGCACATTTGTAATAATTCTCAAATAAATTTAAGTTAGAATAACTAAAAAGGGATTGCGATTCAACTAAAACACCACGTGAAATACAATGTGTAAGTTACTTCTCCCACCAGACCGAATCGAATACCAAATAAAAACAAAAAAAAACAGATTACTTAGACGTTTATGTTTATGAAAGTCTATTTTGTCCCACAGTATCGTGTCGTATTGCAGTAATATTAGATACGTATTTTTGCTAATTTCACTATTTTGAAAACATTTTATTCCCAAAATTAAAATTATAAATAATTTGGTGGTAACTAATGGGATTCTTTTCCCATCTTTTACTAGGGGGTAACAACTGGGAAAAAAAATCCCAGTAGTTACCACCAATTAATTTTAGTGGTAACAGCTGAGAATTTGTATTCCCAGTAGTTACCCCCTGGTAAAAGGTGGGAAAAATTTTCCCAACAGTTACCAGTGGTAACAAATTGGTGGTAACAGGCGGGAATAACCCTGAAAAAAAGACAAGTGTACTGTGACTGTGGCGGCCACAAGAAGCCGTAGTGTGCGGAGCCAGTTAGAGTAGAGTTCCCATACAAAATGAGGGAAATTCCCGGAAATTCTCATAAACGGCATCACTAGTTACGGTTCACCATGTTGCATTGTACCCTTATTGTGAGCCAATGTGACCGTGCTCGCTAGCGACTGCGTAAACGATTTGTATGGAGAATAAGTACAGAGCGGTTACTTTGTAGAACTCCTATTCTCATACATATCGTTTACGCAGTCGCTAGTCAATACGGTCACTGTAAACTCATGGTAAGGTTACTGCGCTTGCTTCTTCCGCTTTTATTTGGGTAATTCGGCGCACGAGCGTAGCCCGTTGCACGTGTCGGTTAGCCGCGTCGCTGCGAGCCATGACCAATAGTGCTGCGTTTTACACAAACAAACGATAAAAAACAGTCTAGGAATATTTTAGAGAATATAACAAAGAACGCCCCTTATTATAGTTTGATTTAACAAGCATTTTTCGGGATTAAAAGTAGTACATACCCTGTTTCACATTAAATATCTGAATTATACAAAAGAAATACGTCAATACTTTGTTTTGTTGCTGAACAAAAAACTGATTCGTATTTATTTGGCAAAAATTTACCGCTTGATATGTACCATCTTCTTGTAGTTTCTTAATATCCAACTAGTGTTAAAAGATTCATTTTATTCACTGATGGGCATTTCTCAAAAAGTTTGTACACAATTAAGACAGAAAATTAAAGTCCAATATAATTTTCCTATTTTGTTACCAATTATTTCAGTAATTTTATATTAATGTTAAGGCTATGTTCGATGATTAAGGTTCTGTTTTGCTTATAGGTATATCTGATATCATTGTATTGGAAATCACAAAGAAAATTGGTAGCAAAATAGGATAATTATATTGGACTTTAATTTTCTGTCTTAATTAGTATACCTACAACCTTTTTGAGAAATGCTCTGATACGAGGTGTCGTTAATTGCATTTAAGAAACATTTTATGACTGGTACGGTGAGGCGCGTCACTATTTATTGCGTAGTGACGTAGTTATAGCGATACTAAACGTAAAGGGCAAGAAAAAATGGACTTTGGAGCGTTGCCGCGTTTTAAATTTTTAATGTATTTTCGCTCAAAATTATAACCCTTGGCTGCCTGATTTGCTTTGTATAATTTTGCGGAAAGTGTACAACAAAATTTGAATAAATGAATCAGTTTGAAAACACCCACATTTTGCATCTTTTCTGATCTCTGATCTGATTATTGTAGACATCATTTCACGGCGTTGAGGTCTGGGCCAAAATCATCTTTCCGTTGCCGTGATCTACCGTCTTTGGCGCTCAATAGGTTAAACACTCGGTCGATGCTTACCAAACCGAACAGGCCTGACTATCGGAGCCGTTGGCATAGATGACAATAAATAGATAGCTAAATGTGTGTTAGGAAAAAAATACCATTAGAATTTCTTAACGTCGCTCGGCGCATCTCGCTATTGTTGATTTTTTTTCATCGCACGCCACTTAGTTACGTAAACTTGCTCTAGAGTCCTCGCAATCGCTGCTAGCGCTCCGTGCAATAAAGCACTCGGCCGCTCGCTCGCTTTCCGATTGTCGTGGAACGTGGACGCGCGTAGGAATCTAGGGATGTTATTGCAACATTATCGTTTTTGATGACGTCCATATTGACTGAAAAACTATTTTTAAATGATACCCACAATGTGCAAAGTTAGTTCATTATGACTTCTAAACAATGAGATAAACGAATACGTAAGTATTAAAGTAATACAATGTAAACTGATTATATCGCGTATATTCATTATTTGAGACTTCCAAATCTGGCATGTATATTTTTTATAAATGGGTGGTTTGCACAAATATCACTTTAACAATGGTAGCTGTAAAGTTATTGAAACGTAAGGGATCTTAAATAATGTAATAAGTGATAAACCATATAATTGTTTTATTCAAATGTGTGACAATCGCGGAAACCGAAAACAATTACAAATACCTATGTTTTTCATGACTCCATCGATGCAAATGATCATGTGCACGCACACCCCCGGAATTTTATAGCATGGAGCGTCAGCAGTGATGGCGGGGACTTTTATGGTAAAGCCTAATAGCCGAGTATGCTAAGGGAGACCCCTTTAATACTTGTTTTCTTGTTGTGCAGGAAGTGCTGGCTAAATACGAAAACAAACTAAGCTCGCTGCACCGCGCCCGGCTCGGTGATACAGCCACACCGCTCTCGCCGTGCCTTCGTGCCAAGAAGAACCCCGATGAGGCTGGAGGCTCAGGTAATGTTTCATTGGAAGAAGACATGATTCCTAGTATCAAATTATCCTGTTTCTCATTGTTTTGAACTTTGTCCTGCTCACCCACTTGGATATAGTAATAAATCAATGTTTACATCAAAATTAAGCGTGTGATCGCATGAGGTCGTTATAATGCACCAAAGACTTTCAGGTCGATGGTTCTTTGTCAACCGAATAGACGACAGGCACGCTTTCTTCATTCCGTAGGTTCATCTGGCCGGCTTCCACGTCCCCTTTTTTAACGGTTTTATTTTCATTTAATGTGAAGTAGTTACTTCAATACCTGCAGGTCTTGGTGCTTCAAGTTCAAGCTCTGGTGCTTCCACTTCAGGGTCCAGCACTGCCGACGCCGCTCCTGCAGAGGACGGCCCCTCGTGTTCCAACCCGGACGCCAAACCAGACGAAGACACTGGCGGCGTGTCTTCCACAAACTCGAATGACCAAGATAAAGACGTCAACGGAGAGGTAAGTTCTTAATTAATGGAGAAGGATATTGCAAGCTCTGATTGGGGTATTGTCGAACGATAGTTTAGATCACATTTGATGAAGTTTTAATCCGGCCAATACATATTTTGCCCTAAGCATTTCAAAGAAAAGTCTTATTAGGTAGTTAATTGGTATATTTCGGTCACAAGGGCTCTATGCGACAATGGGCATATTTAGCAGGTCCTAAGCTAGATAATATTAGTCTTATGATAAAAAATGCTTATCAGAAAAGAAGTGTTCACAATGATAAGATGCTGTCTCTAAGGAATTAAACAAGAATATGGTTTATTCATATAAGAAGGTGATAAACTTCTTCAACTATTAAATGACATGCTACTAATGTACTTTTACTGATCTTTAAAATATGTTTATTCATATGACTTTCTCAACCTAGGTATCCACAAGCGAGCCACAAGAATCAGCAAAAGAGCCTATGGAAGTTGACAAGACCACAGCTCCGGACAGTTCCGGAGACAACTGCACGCAGCCCAACCAGAGCGAGGACACCAAGCCCGCCGCTTCGAGCAATGGCTCCGGCGATGCCTGCAACGGTGAAGTCACGGACTCCAAGCAGCTTGATGGGGAAGAGAGTAATATCACGTCTTCGAATGGTTCAACGTCGCCGTTGAAAGGGAAAAACAGAGGTGAGTGACGCTCTAAAAAACTGAAACTATCTGCGTTCTAATACTGTAGAAATATCGTAATTAACTCATTAAAAAATCAGAATCATCCCTTCTCTCACATCCATCCTGATAAATTGATGTTTCGTTCACCCAATGCCATGTAATCCTATTCCCAGTTGTCAGAACAAATACAATTTGGTCACTTAAGAACTCACTTGAATTGAATGCGCGCACCAAGCCGTATTGTTTGCCGCGTGCCATTCTGAACAAACAAAACTGATACCAAATTCCACTACATGGTAACAGAGTCAGGAAAACTCCAATGAACTTATCGCTTTCTTTCAGCCAAACTGTCTCCAGTGTCCAGCACAGACAAGGCAGTCCCTGAGAGGCCGAAGAAGTCCAAGCTCCGCCGCGCAGCCGCCGCCGTATACGAGACTCTACTGAGGCAGGCGGCCGAAGAGGATGACGACGAGAGTGACTCCAATGACGAGACGTTTGAGGGCGGAGAGATCAATTCTTCCGATGAAGAAAATGTCAATGGCGTGGAGGATTCTTCCAATGAAGGTTAGTTTCTTTATATATTGGATGTGAAATAATCTAAAGAAGAACTTTTGAAATTGAGCCATCGCAAGCCTTTTAACCTTTTCAATATGGTTACGTAATTGTGCAATGCATGCTTCGTGCAACACAACAAACCATGGGCTTGCAACACTCACACGCAATTACCCTCACAATTTAGATAAGATAAATATAAGTTGCGCTATTTGGCTGACATGATCCATTAAAAGCTGAAGTTGAGCCTGTGTTAGCGTACAAACCCATTCAGGGCCAGTGACTCAGCGTATGGGTCATGCTCAAACAGTCGCGCAGGGCCAGTGACTCGCATGTGAGTCATGACAAAATCCTTAACTTAATAGTATTAGTATAATAGCTACCTGGCTTCAGAAGCGGCGGTCTATTTAGCGTTCGCGCCGGGGTCATGACCAACACGTTAAGTCACTTGTTTTATCAAAAAAATGGTCGTATGGTGGCCTGGCGTATAGTGTACGGTCGACGGTGCTTGGCCGTGGATGGGTTAACATGCTCATTTTCTGTGCAGGCGAAGAAGAGGAAGAAGAGGAAGAGGAGGATTACGAGAACGAGTCCAGTGATGAGGATGTGGAAGAGGACCTCTCCATGAACGAGGAACCCGGCAATGACAGTGGCTGCACTGCAGTGATCGCGTTACTCAAAGGTAAGTTAAGGGTACAATAAAACTAGTAAATTCAGTGTAAACAAAGAGGGTGTTTTACAGATTAATAGTATATTACTGCCGAGGCCGGGAAAAGTCAGTTCGTGGACGAGTATGATTTTGAAAGACGAGGCGTAGCCGAGTCCTTCAATAATACGAATCTGCGAACTGACATTCCCGCCGAGGCTTGTATAGTGCTTTTCTCCAAATATGCTTGGAAATAATCACCAATCTACATTTTAATTTAATATATCAGTACCATGAAGTTCATTTAGTACTTATTTTTTTTAGGAATAGGAATTAAATTTCGGGTCCGAATCATATGTTTGATTTAAAACAAAATATATGAATAAGAATTAAATATATATGAAAACACAATAACAAAAAATATGCACATAGGTAATTATAAATTTTAGTTAAATTAACAACTTCTAAACACACTGTTTTTTTTTAGAAACCATACCATATTTATCATTCGGAGAAGATCATAAGTTCAAAATAACTTTTATATTGATTTGGACACAATCATTTCTGTTTTATTTTTTATTTGTTTACGTTTGGTACACTCATTAATTTTCAACTCGCTCATTAAATATCATCATATTATTAAAATTAAAACTTTCGTGAGAAATCTCTAATAAATAACTAAGAATCATGAAAATAAATTAACCGCATATAAGATTATTATTTAAATTGTCTGTCCGTTATTCGAAATTTGTCGACATTTCAAATACATTGACAGTAGCAGAGCAAAAAAATGTTCAGTGCAAGAACTAAACGCAGAGAACAATTAAAAAGTTTATAATAGTTTTTAGGGTTCCGTACCCAAAGGGTAAAAACGGGACCCTATTACTGAGACTTCGCTGTCCGTCCGTCCGTCCGTCCGTCCGTCCGTCCGTCCGTCCGTCTGTCACCAGGCTGTATCTCAACAACGGTGATAGCCAGACAGTTGAAATTTTCACAGATGATGTATTTCTATTGCCGCTATAACAACAAATACTAAAAATAAAATAAAATAAATATTTAAGGGGGGCTCCCATACAACAAACTTGTTTAGATTATATATATGTATAGGTACGGAACCCTTCATGCGCGAGTCAGGCTCGCACTTGCCCAATTTTTATTTTTTAAATTTAGTGGACAATTGGCTGTATGGTGAACTATCAAAGTCTTTGAAAAAATTAAAAGTAAAAATGCAGTAACCGGCCAAATTAAGATTACCCTCATTTGTATGAGACGTTATAAACGGAAGGTGTGTTTTTTACTTAATCGTCTTATTTAAATAATATTGATTTCCCGGCTAAGGCCAATAATATATATATATTTTTAATTTTCATTAACGCCTTCTAAATATAACGATCGATTTCGCGGTCCAGTTTTACTACATTAATGGGAACATTTCCAAGCAAGTTGGAGAAAACATAGTGACTCGCAAGGGGCGCTTGGACCAACTATTAATATTTTAGATTCTATGAGCAAAGCCGAATAATAAGTTGAATCGACGTAGGCTGGTAGCGTATGTTATCTAACACCTTTACTGAGCACCATAATTGTATACGCGCAATTGCATTGTAAGTACTTGTGAGCTATACTATCAACACATACTCACAGTACGTTCCAATAGCGAATTACGTAGAATGCACGAATATTCCAATCCTATAAATATGTGTTAAATATTCATTACGGTTGTCTCATATCCTTATTGGCGTGGACGTAACCGCGAGCAGTTATTGATGTAATATTCTAATATGTATAGACTGTTCGGCCACGACATCAGCGGCAAGCGTAGCTGATTCTGCGGGAATGTAGGAAGCAATTTTTCGCCAGTTTCCTTTATCGCCTTGCAGAAATGTATTTTGTAAATTTAGCCATAGCTTATAGCAAGAATCCGTTTACAGGTAACGAGCTTTATGTGGCAAATGCTGGAGACTCCCGATGCATCATCTGCAGAGAAGGCAAAGCTATCGACATGTCAATAGACCACAAGCCAGAGGACGCTCCTGAACTAGAGCGAATCACTAAAGCGGGCGGGAAAGTCTCTAACGACGGACGCATCAACGGCGGACTCAACCTTTCCCGAGCGATCGGGGATCACTCTTACAAGCAAAGCAAGGAATTAGACGCTAAAGAGCAAATGATCACAGCTCTGCCTGACGTGAAAACCTTGACGATCGACCCCACCAAGGATCAGTTTATGGTTCTAGCTTGTGATGGAATTTGGAACTTCATGTCTAGTCAAGATGTATGCGATTTCATCTTGCCGAGGTTGGCGGAAGGGAGGGAGCGGTTGTCTCAGATTTGTGAAGAGGTAAGTCAAAGTTATATTCCTTTTATATCTCCTAATGGCTGACACTTGGTTGTGTTTGTCAATTA
The DNA here is from genome assembly GCA_947623375.1 of Apotomis capreana. Lineage (NCBI taxonomy): Eukaryota > Metazoa > Arthropoda > Insecta > Lepidoptera > Tortricidae > Apotomis > Apotomis capreana. The sequence continues at coordinate 17,078,959 of OX392506.1, read as the reverse complement.
CTCGCCCAACCAACCAACTTCAAACGTCTCTTTAAAAAAATGCTATACACAGTATGGATGATGATGATGTGATGTGAAGGTTTAGCTAGCGTGAGCTACTCTCATCATCATCATCAGCTCAGCCATAGGACGTCCACTGCTGAACATAGGCCTCCCCTTTGGACTTCCATATATACCGGTTGGAAGCGACCTGCATCCAGCGCCTTCCGGCGACCTTTATAAGGTCATCTGTCCATCTTGTAGGTGGACGTCCTACGCTGCGCTTGCTGGTCCGAGTTCTCCACTCGAGCACTTTTCCAAGAACTCGAGCACTCGAGCTACTCTATCTTTGTAGAAAAAGGCACACCCTAACAAATGCTTAAACATCGCCTAACGTGAAATGGTATCGACGTATGAATTTCTTGTACAGATGTTCGATCATTGTCTGGCGCCGGGCACGATGGGCGACGGCACCGGCTGCGACAACATGACGGCCATCATCGTGCGCTTCAAGGACGGGCTCATCAGCGGCGTGGCCCACGCCGAAGGCCCGAAGAAGCGCGCCGCCGAAGACGAGCCCAGCGAGGACCAGCAAGACTCCAAGCGGCAAAAGACCGACGACCTCTCCAGCTCACAAGTGACGTCGAGTGTCTAAACTTAAGTAAGGACAACGAGTGTTCAGGCTACACATAGTATTGTGATAATGTTTGATTGAGACTGTAAATTGTGAACTTTGGACGGAATGCCGTTTTATAAGGCTGGAAGCTATTTAATTTGAAATTTCTTATATGGTTAAAAATGAACTTAGTGTTACGGAATCCGTTTGAATCAGATTTGTACGCTCCCTCTGGATGTGGATTTTCTGGTGCTTATTTTGGGTTGGAAAATTTTTAGAATGTCACTTTGTTACCCATTCGCGGGTCATTTTCGATGATTAGTTTCATTATAAATTTGAATAATTAAGAGGGAGTCAATTGAGATCTTTATCCGCATCGTCATTTTTGACAATCGCAGTAGCTTGTAAGCAGCTAATATAAGTTACTAAAATAATGTTCAATCTATGATTTAATATTTATGTTCATTTTTGGTTCAATATTCGTACTTTCTTTCACAAGTTTTGTGTTTTGGTTGCTAGAGGAGGCGTTTTAACATAGACTACAATGATAATTTAAACGTATTGACATGATGGAGACTTTCCATAGAAATAAATGTACGCATTAGAAAAGTCAATAAGCATGCTGATGTTAGCGTGTAAAATATTGTTAGAAAAAGCAAAATGATGTTCATGTTTTGGTGTTTGTATTAATAATTAATAAATCGTGGATTGGAATTAAATGTTGATTGGAATCAATCGTAATCTAATTCAATTGCCTTTGTTAATTGCTTTATATAATAAGTAGTTATATTTTTGTAATCACAGGTGTTTATAAACAACATTTTAGGCACTATGTATGGTTAGTTGGTGTACGATTTATTCCATTATGGTGTATAATTAAAATTTTCTACCTTGATCCATTTGAGTAGACTGGAGTTCTTTTGGTGACTGAGTGAATTACTGTTAGATCAAGGGTTAAGTTAAAATCAATAATGCATCTTAACAGGAAAGACTGTCTAATTAATGTATGAAGCAGTAATACAATTACGAGGGGCGTCTGAAAAGTTCTAAGCCTAAGGTATTTCGAGGTTATATATGCGTTTATGATACTGGCCACTAGAAAGGCCATTTAAAAACAAATTATTAAAAAATAACATGTCACGTTTTTATTATTCTGTTTCGAGATATTCAACGGAAAAGTACATCATGTGTGAATTACCAACGAATGTTACGAAAATTGAGCACCGCGCTGTAATTAAATTCCTTACAAAAAGTGACAAATCACCGCAGTGTATTTTTGAGGAAATGGCTATTATTTACGGTGATTCTGGGCCTTCTTATGCCACAGTCAAAAAGTGGAGTCGCTTATTTAAACTCGGACGGGAATCGATCGAAGACGACCCCCGCTCAGGGCGGCCAATATCGGTAGTGACCGAAGAAAACGTAGCAAAAGTCAAAAAGCTGGTATTAGAAGATAGAAGAATTAAGGTTTGGCAAATAGCTGAGGTCTTAGGTATTAGTAAAGAAAGAGTCGGAGAAATTTTACATGAACATTTGTACATGAGTAAAGTCAGTGCTCGTTGGGTACCGAAAATGCTAACGGCCTTCGATAAAGTACGTCGTGTGGAAACTTCTCGGGCGTTTTTAGAATTGTGCGAAGATGATTTAGATGAAGTTTGTTCCCGAATAGTAACTGTTGATGAAACATGGATCAGACAGTATGATCCGGAGTGTAAGTCTGAGTCGATGCAGTGGATTGAAAAGGGTGAAAGGCCGCCGAAGAAATTTAAAGTGCAAAAGTCGGCCTCTAAGTTAATGGCTACGGTATTTTGGGATTGTGATGGCATTCTTTTAATCGATTATTTAGAAAAAGGCTCTACGATAAACGGAACTTATTATGCAAATCTAATAAGACAGGTGCGACAAGCCATAGTTGAGAAAAGGCGGGGTAAACTAAGGAAAGGCATTTTGTTTTTGCAAGACAACGCACCCGTTCACACCGCTAATGTTGCGAGGCGTGCTCTGAAGGAAGTTGGTTTTGACGAAATTGACCACCCACCCTACAGCCCAGATCTAGCCCCAAGCGATTATTTTCTATTCAATAATTTGAAGAAAGAGTTGAGGGGAAAGCGATTTAGAAGTGACGAAGAGATGAAGGCGGCTGTACAGGAGCATTTTGAAGGGCAAAATGAAGATTATTTTTTTAATGGCCTAAAAGCACTGTATAAAAAATGTAAAAAATGCATTGATTTAGGAGGAGACTATATTGAAAAATAAACACGAGTTCATTTGTGTAAATTGTTTTTTTCTATCTTAGGCTTAGAACTTTTCAGACGCCCCTCGTATGTTCATAACCCTATTTATACTACATAAAGTCGTTTCACGTGTGTTTCAAGGCAAATACATTTTTACAGACTGTGTGGTGGTTTCTCTTATCGCATTTTACATGCGAATTATTTTCCTATCGCAGTTGCGTTAAGTATTCAACTGTTTCCATTTGTGTGGCCTCGAGAATCTGAAGAGAGTCATACTCGCTGTCCAATTGTTCAAGAATAACCGTTTTCTCGTTTATTTGAGCCTGAAAATAAATAAATTAAAATATCTTTATAAAAACTGACTTTGAGAAGAAATCTTATTTACGAGGACTATAAAAAAAAGAACAGACTTCAAAAAAACAGAAAAGCCAAAAATAAACCCGTTCATGTGATTCAAATGTAATCACATTTGAATCACTTTTTGAAGTCGGTGAAAAACCGCTCAATTATTACGCGTTAATAATATTAAGCCTTTAATGCATTTGGTATTTACGAGTATTTTTGTGCGATATTTATATACAAACTATAGTATGTGAGGTTTGGCAGTTTTATTTGAAGTCTGTTCTTTTTTTGAAAAAAAAAATATTTTTTGCTTTTTACTGATTCATATAAAGTACTTCTGGCGGGGTGATCGGAGAGGTCTTGAAGGCATGCATCTCGTTTGAATTATCCTTTAACTCCTAACCGTTAAGGACTTATACCTTCCATGATCAGCTCAGCATAGGAAGACGACGCAAATTAAAATGAATTGTTCATGAACAGCTTCATAATCGCGGGCAAACATACTTATATGCGGGTCAAACTGTAAGAACCTCTTTTTAGGGTTCCGTAGCCAAATGGCAAAAAACGGAACCCTTATAGATTCGTCATGTCTGTCTGTCTGTCCGTCTGTCCGTCCGTATGTCACAGCCATTTTTTTCCGAAACTATAAGAGCTATACTATACTGTTGAAACTTGGTAGGTAGATGTATTCTGTGAACCGCATAAGATTTTGATGCAAAAATAAAAAAATAATAATAAATATTGGGGCTCCCCATACTTAGAACTGAAACTCAAAATTTTTTTTTTCATCAAACACATACGTGTGGGGTTATCTATGGATAGGTCATCAAAAATGATATCGAGGTTTCTAAAATATTTACATATGATGTACATTACTATAAAAACTACCAACGAAAATTGTTTTGAACGAGATCTAGTAAGTAGTTTTTTTTAGTACCTAACTTTGCACCTAATTTATATGGGGCGCTATACATACCAGGTGCAAACTTAACCACTTAGGGATGGAAAGTGTTTGTACGGAACCCTTGGTGCGCGAGTCCGACTCGCACTTGGCCGGTTTTTTTAGAGTCGGTTATAGACGTTATAGTACTAAAACCCTCTCCTAAGTGTAACAAATACTTTTATGAAAACCGCATCGAAATCGGTTCAGCCAAAAGCGAGATTTTTTTTTAACTCTGTTAGTACATAAAATACACCGAAATCGCCATAGATAGGTAGTTCCCATTTGTTCTGTGGAACAAGACGTCACCCAACAAATTGTGTCTAAGTAATTAAATGTCTAGTATGTGCTAACATTAATAAATAAAGAATATAATTTTCCACTTCACAATAAACTCTATAGTTATTCCATGAGGGCTAACCAAAAGTCCAGCTCATCTTTTCGATGGTTGGCATCCTCTCCTCTCGCTAGTCTCTGCTGCTCAGTGGCTGAGACAAATTCAGACGTGCAGTTACGGGCCGCATACACGCAGGCCACAGACCACCCCCACTAGACGGAGCATGTAAGGCACATGTAAGGCGACCCGCGCGCACCAACGATATGGTACGGCAGAACATTAAAGTATCAACATGGCGGCCACCGTTTAGTTGCGTCCATGTTTATGAGGTCTCTCTACACCACTTAACACTACAATTTACCATGTTATTTATTTAATTTATTTTTTCGTTGACGTACGCATGGATCATAAACAAGGACGCAACTAAACGGTGGCCGCAGTGTTCATACTTTAATGTTCTGCCGTACCATATCGTTGGTGCGCGCGGGTCGCCTTACATGCTCCGTCTAGTGGCGGTTGTCTGTGACGCAGGCCCACCTGCAAAGGCTCATTTCAAAAAAAAAAAAAGAATATAATATATCTTTGATGATGTCATGTTGCAAAACGGGAACTACCCTCTATAATTGCCAATGTGTTGCCTTCATCGACGACAAGGCTATCGAAGTCACGCACGCGTCACTCACATATTATATTTTAGTGAAAGCAAGCTGAATCATGAAAAAAAATACATTAATTATGATTAGAATGCAGATTACTTGTAATTTGGCCTGTTGCGATTCTCTTTCTTTAGCAATTGATTGCAGCAGATTCATAGATCCGATTGCAGCCATCTTTTGTTTTTCCACGTTTTCGCCAAGCTCTGTTAGCATTGTCAGCAAGGAGTTGATAATCTTTCCAAAATCTTGAATCTCTGAAAATAACTTTTTTTTGTATTCACTGCTGTATGCAAGCTGTTTTTAGGGTTCCGTACCCAAAAGGTAAAAACGGGACCCTATTACTGAGACTTCGCTGTCCGTCCGTCCGTCCGTCCGTCCGTCCGTCTGTCACCAGGCTATATCTCAAGAACAGTGATAGCTAGACAGTTGAAATTTTCAGATTGTTCTATTTTGTTACCTATATTATTATTATTTTGCCTGACGATCGTGATGCGAATACTGATCATTGCACATAAAGTGGGTTGTGTAAAACTTATTGTACATTTTTTATGAAACATATTTTGGTTACATATTTTTAAATGTGGAGACAACACAATTGCCCCTACACCGACAAGCCCCGGGCTCTATTCTCGGGCTGTTCCACTACTACTAACGGCTAAATCCGAGTGCGTACCTTGTCGTTTCATAGTGACCCAAACGTGGACCACGGACGTGTGATGGAAGTAATTTGCTTGGACGTCCAAGAGAATTGAAACATTTTGTATGGGGACTGTGAACGTGTTAAGCTAATAAAAGATAAACCTAACTGGTACAAACAGTACGTATATATCACACGTGGGCGGTGTTTGTGGCCCGAACTGAAGGTGAGGGACATAAATATGAGATCTGGGGGGCTTTACTAATTACCGCCGTGGTTTGTATAGTTTTACTTTTTGCCTTGGCCAGGAAGTGAGGTTTTCTCCCCGCGTAGCGGTCTGTAAATTCCACTTACGGCCTAAGGTGACGTAAATTATCTTACGTCTAGGGTCAACGACGTCACGTCATGATTTCCTGATCAGTGGTACGTAAGCGTCTACTTACTAAAGTTGGATATCCAGTTAGTGGACGTTATTACGGGCGTAATGTAACAAACACGTTAGTTAGTTCTCTTTCAAGCTTGTTGCTATGTATTATTTATTTCACAAAAGAAAACTTATCGTACAAAAGGTGATCTTAATGCCATGAGGCATTCTCTACCAGTCAACCTTCGGGCAAAGCAGATAAATTGTGGGCGGTGCAAGCAGATAAATTAAGGGTCGAACAGGTAGTCTATCATATTTGCCTAGCATACTGATGGAAATGCCACCTTTACATGTATAAACATGGTACAGACCATGTACAGACTAAGGGTTGTTTCACACGTATAGGTCGATTCACTAAAGCTGGCGCGAATGGATTGAATGAAAGTTATGTCACTTGTCACTTCGAGTGTTAGTGTGAGTGCCGTTCTTATACAGGGGCCTCCTAATATTTTGTAAACAACAACAAAATGGGTTTTTGTTATTCAAGAAAAATTTAAATTATTAGGTATAATATAAGCATAATCTGCATAATATTTAGACTAAACAAGTAATATGTATGTCCGAAAGGTATATTTAACTGTTTGATACAAAAATATTTTACTATCATGGTGTTTTATGCAGACGCCAGTTTTTTGACATACTTTAGATTTTGACTGTTGTAAGGCAGTGTAATTGTACATATTGCTTAATATTCATGCAATCTGTGTATGACCAGAATTAGGATGTGGGATGATACTATTCCATTGTCTCGTATGAGTTTGACCATGTGGGACTATGCAATGGTATTAACGTAACCCACATTTTCTTCTTGTCTTCGCGGCCTGGTAAAGGGTTAATGTCAAGAATTAATAGGCGACGGACGACTAGTTCGAATTATAAAAAACCGGCCAAGAGCATGTCGGGCCACGCTCAGTGTAGGGTCCCGTAGCTGGCCGTCTTTCACAATAGACGAAAATTACGAGAAAGATTTCAAGCCCTATAAAAAGGTCGTACACGCCAAGAAACAGTAATTACTTATTATCTTTTGGAAGTTATCTATTATACGCGACAGATTGAGCGAAATGTTTTAATATAGTTTGGCACTTAACCAATATGTGTACCGTTCGAAGTGTAGGGACACCGCGCGGCACTTACGTCATTTTAAAGAAAATTATGAAATTTAGCAATAACTCAACAACGGCTCGACCGATTTTATTCAATATAGTTTTCATTGAAAGTACTAGTATCCGAGGCTAAGACCCATTCGATTCAATAAGTTATGCTCAGAAATGGCTCGGCCCTCCGTCGAGCTAAGATTACTAAATTTTGTTTGTCCGATATTATCCGAAGTTGACCAAATATTCAAAATCCGATTTCATATTCTGAGTCGGAGGACCCAAAAGCCCCCCAATACCGAGTTTCAGCCCCCTCGGACAAATTTAAAATTTCCAAAAAAAAAAATCGCCATTTTGAATTTTTTTTCCACGAATGTACTCGGGTGGGGGTCCCCTATGATATTTGTTTGAGCATCCCCTACCCATCTCCAGCCGTTTACAAGATACGGGACTCTTAAAAAAAAATCTCCATACAAATCTTGGTTTTTTCGATATTTTCCGACTTTGACCGAATTTTCGGACACCGATTTCAGATTCATATTTGTGAGCCCCAAATGCCCCCCGATACCGAGTTTCAGCTTCCTAGCACCAATTTGAAATTTTGGAAAAAAAGCCATTCGTCATTTTGAATTTAATTTGGTTCGATAATATTTTTTTGTATTCTTTATACTGCTAAATTTGGGCGGTTATGCGTCTAGTATGTCTACAAATACATTTTCAAAAAATCACTTATTGTATCAACCTGTATGTAATCATTTTGTGACGCACACATAAATATTATCATTCACTCATTCAATCCATTCGCGCCAGCTTTAGTGAATCGACCTATACCACAACCACACCACGTCGCAGCGTTAAAATGTGGTGTGATTGACACGTAACCACGTGAATTGTACCATTTATTAAACATACAAAATATGCGCCCGACCACGTGTTGTGGTTGTGGTGTGGTTGTGGTTACGTGTGAATTGTACTATTTATTAAACATACAAAATATGCGCCCGACCACGTGTTGTGGTTGTGGTGTGGTTGTGGTTGTCGTGTGGTTGTGGTACGTGTGAAAGCGCCCTAAAACTTACTGGTTTCATAATCCTTGCAAGTATCCTTTATATCTTCTGTCTCTTTTAGGACGGTAGGTTCTAATACTCTTATTTTATTAATGTCATCATAATAAAGATGAGCTTTTTGCAATTCTTCGGCCATTTTCGAGAATTTTCAAGTTTTATTTATTTTCGCAGTACAAAGACAAACAAAACGTATGTATGTTTGTTGTGACTTTTGAATGTTGCATAGCAACAGTTGTTGAGATTAAGGCTGCGTGTCCACTGGAGCGGGCTTCACAAAGACGCAGACAGATTATTTTAGTTGAGGTGGGAACTCGTATGCGAATTTAGAGCGAGGAAAGCGAGCGATTGAACTCGTAATGTAAAGGCCAGGTTTGACGGCTCGAGAACTCGCATGTGTCGCACACATTATGAGTTCAAAATAGTAAAATTGGGCCTCGCCCAGGCACAGTAGTTCGAAACTACTTAATTTACTCTCTCGATAGAGTTAGAACGAAATACAAAATACTACAGCTTAGCTGTTTTTTTAGTAACTCGTATTGTAACCAGCTTCTATATGACGATGGAAAAACGTTCCAATCTGACGTATTGTTGACGTTTGTTTTGACGTATAGTAAAATAAATAAAATCAGTATCAAAATTTAGTATGTCTGTGTCAAATTTTATAGGTCTGATTGATTGTTATGAACATAATACTCACTACAATATTATAATTTCTCGAATTAAGGTCAATAGCAGAGTTTAGCATAGTCTGATGTTACATGCTAGTAGTTTATTGTTAAAATGGAAGGGCTGACACAGAATGAGAAAACAATTTGGTCCTGTTGGGAGGAGAAGTCGGCAAGAGATGTGGTTCGTGAAGCTGCAAACAAAGGTAACCACATCAAGCTGGCCGTTAAATATCTGATGCACAAGAACTCATGGAATGAGGAGACGGCAAGAGACTGGTTTATGGCTGAAGTAAGTTTGAAAATCATTTTATGATTCACTTGTAACATTTTTTTTAAACTAATTATCCTCCATAAGAATACATTTTATGAGAATTTACTTTGAAATTTGGTAAAATATTTGGGTTTTACATTATTCTCTTTAAAATAAGTTGTAAAATGCAATAAAGTGAGAGATAGATTAATTTTAATTGGCAAATGAAAATGATCACCAAGATAATTGTCAAAATCATAATTAATTAATCATGGACATCACCTACTTGTTAATCATACTACTATCTTTTTTCCCGAGTTTTCCAGCATAATATCGATGGCCAAAAGTGGAAACGCTTTAAACATCAATGAATTCCCTTGGTATTTACAGCGTTTCCGCTTTTTGTTGTCGATATCTGTCATATCTATATAACAGTCCGTAGATAATATCATGTTACATTGTTTCATCTAGGTCAAAGCCTGGTCAATTCAACTACTATTACGAAAACAGATTTTCAAAGTACTACATGTCCTAAATAAAGTGGAGATAAACCCTGCGGAGCACCTCATGACCTTAGCCCAGGCCTCGCCAGAAATAGAATACAGAGACTTCATAGTGCAACACTTAGAAAAGCTGTCATTAGACATGAAAGGAGATACTCTCACAAGATGGCAAGACTTCAGGAGACATTGGAACCTACTGAGATACTTAGAAACCTCATTTGAAAGCGAAGGCACTTTTAAACAAAACAAAGTTTTTGGTACCGGCAAAAATAGAATTTTTGTGAATGAAAGTGAAATAAAAGCTTTGACCATAGAAAAAATACAGACTTATTCCGCACAATGGAAAAGCAAAATCGCTTCCGCACTTTTCCTGGATTCATTTGGTGAGTACCTAATTTTTCTTATCTAATTACTATGTGTGCAGCTAATTGCTTTGTGTTCATAAATTGTTACTATGAGCCTTTGATAACAAAGATAAATAAGTTTGCATAGTAATAAAGTTTCTATTTGTTAATCAATAAAGCTTGATTAATTTTAATTAGCTAGTTTTAAAGCATATGTAGGCATTTTAAAGTTGTTAGATACAGAAGGTCATATCAGGTCAGATTAAAATTTAATCTATGGTGGGCTTTGTCCAATCATATTTATGCAAATTTTAAATATGTATGACAAATCAATGGCTTATTTTGAAATTTTATATATTTATTTATAATATTGTTCGCATATTTAAATTGATTCTATAAGTTAGTAAGATGTTTAATTATAATGTAATAAATTGACTTTATTAGAGAAAAAACAACATAAAATTAAAAGTATATAACTAAACCTTAACAAACTTAAAAAATTATGATCTAATAAATTGTTCAATAATACAAATAATTTACCACGTAGAAGCCTCTTGGCACAAGTATCAAGTACTTTAAAAGAGGTACCAACACTGTTGTATACTGAATTTCTGTGTTACTGAATAAATACATTTTTAATTATTTTTTTTACTTAATTTAATACTGAATTTTCTTAAAGGGGAACCAATATTCGTAATTCTAATTTATATGAAGTACTTTGTTGATAACTTAGGGCCTGCAACATGCTCTTTTAAAATATTGAGTTATATTTTACTTTTATTTCAGAATTTTCGCTCTTGGATTTCTCAACACCATTAGAAATGTGGAATCACCTGGTGGAACAAAACAAGGCTATGATTTTAATCCGCTGGATCAACTTGCAAATGTCTGAGGTAGTAAGGGACATGAATGCTCGATACAATTTCTTCAACAATGACAGCTTTGTCAAGAAACTTCTAAATGTTGACACTAAGGGCTTCCCTGATGAAGTTCTTGATACCTTAGATGAGATATTTCGCAAATGGCCCATTACCAATGAAATGATTGCAAGCATTGCAAATAGTAGTTGTTTTGAATACACTAAAATGTGTATCTACGATACTCTCTGTTCTTATGGTATAGTCAACGAAAACGAAAGTAATGATTTGAATAAGATCATAGGTAGATTAGCTCGAACAAAGAATTTGAAATTAATTGATGATATTTTCACAGAATCATGTTCTAATATCACTAAACAACACTTCTATGTAGAATTGGCGAAGTATTGTGTTAAAAATAAACTGTATAAAGTGTTGACAATGTGTGTTGAGGGCAACATATTGGACACAGATCTCTCTAATGTAGAGCAGGAAGCTAAAGACTGCATCAACCTCTGGCTATTGTTCAAAAGCATTGAACAGACCTCAGACAGGCAAAGCCACGTGGTGCCCGTGTATAAAACATGCCAGCAAATTGCTAAAGATGACATTGATAATTATATTTGCTCCAACCCCCATCTAGTTCTTGGCATGATTCTTCTAGAAGATGGCGCAAACTTATTCGATGTGTTTTCGAAAGACGAGTTTATTACTTTTAAAGACTTTAAATTGCCAAATAAGGGTTACAAAGACAAGCTTCCACATTTACACAATGTTTATAAGAAATATTTAGATATAAATCCAATTTACGAATGTAAGGATGTTAACGTTTATCAATTGCTCTCTGGCTATCGCGGTTTAGATGTGTCGAAAATTTTCGAATTCCAATTGATCAATCAGAATACTTCCAGTTTGGTTTGCGACAAGGCCGATAGACGTAGCCTCGGTAGTCTTCTATCTAACGATGTGCAGGTTAATGCTAGTTGCGTAAAAGCCTTGTCCCAAAAGTGTGATATGCCAGACTTTGCCAACGAAAAACTCATGAAAAAATATGGATATGTGGCGAAATTGAGCCACATTTACTATTTGAAACAATACCGTCCATGTAACGCTAGTCAGGCGTTCGTTGTCCAACAATATCAAATGTACAATCGCCTGCAAGATAAGAGTATAAAAAGCGCTTGCTGTGAAGCTCACGCCTTAGCTCTGCAGAACTGGGATGACCCAGCGATGATTGCCTGCGCTATATCTTTTGTGGCCATGATCGGATGCAATCCCACGAGGTGCAGAGTCCACATGAGTGCCGCCCGAATGATTAAACAGTACTTAATGTACGAGAAAGGACAAAGCGAAGACAAGGCTAACAAAACAGTAAATGATTACATGTCCAAGCTGATTCAAAGCAGCGACGATGCTGCAAAGGACATATTGGAGATCCTCGAAAAAATAACTATGCATACGCTGAAAGGTAAGGAAAACACCGACGGCGAAGTTGAAATGTCAGTTGCGCTCTTCGAATCACAGACGATGATTAAATTTGCGATGCTTCATAATTTGCCGCTACCTGAAGTTTTGCTCAGGGAGTTTGTGAAGCGAGGTTCTTGGTTCAGCTTCCTATTGTTCGGCGACGTCTTCCGGTATCCTTTGAGTCAAATGCTGAAGCTATCACAAGAGTTTGAGCAGAAGTCTTACGCAGAGCATTTGAAATACATCCTGATGAATAGGAACGTGGAGGAAGGGTCAGAGAAGGATTCTAAAAGCAGCTCTAGCAACGGACAGAGAAGACTAACTAGATTGAGCTCTTCTGATGTGGTAAGTTGATCTTATATTCATTACGAATTAAATAAAGAACAATGTCCTCAGTGCACTTAACTTATATTTTAGTCATCTTAGTAGGTATCTTCTATGTCTTTCGACAAATCATGATCTCAAAACGTTAGTCTGCTTTGTTCAGTGAAAGAAAAATATATCTCCACACATAATTTAGTCGCATGTGTGCGCTGCGTCACAATTTTGCTGTCGAAAATACTCATTTAACATTCTTGTCTAGCACAGACAACCCCCACTAGACGGAGCATGTAAGGCGACCCGCGCGCACCAACGATATGGTACGGCAGAACATTAAAGTATCAACAAGGCGGCCACCGTTTAGTTGCGTCCTTGTTTATGAGGTCTCTCTACACCACTTAACACTACAATTTACCATGTTATTTAGGTATTTAATTTCTTTTTTCGTTGACGTACGCATGGATCATAAACAAGGACGCAACTAAACGGTGGCCGCCGTGTTGCCGTACCATATCGTTGGTGCGCGCGGGTCGTCTTACATGCTCCGTCTAGTGGGGGTGGTCTGTGTTGTCTAGTTATGCTCCTGAAGTAATTAGATGTATGTTGTTTTTATGGTTAATTGGAAAATGTGTTTAATTGTAGAGTCCTAGCGGCAGCGGCACATTCGAGTTCCCAACACGCAGCGTATGTCTGGAGTTGTGGGAGGCGGCGGCGGCGTGCCACGGGCCCGAGGACCCGCCCGCCGCGCTCACCCGCGCCGCGCACCTCTGCCGCGAGCCGCTCCTCGTGCTCGTCGCCAGCTGCTACGAGGTAACCTCGCTGAGCTTAGCTCAGTTCTCTTAAGAGGCCTTATTCCTTTGAAAATGCTGATTGTTTTTGACATTTTTCTCTATGATCAAACATGTTATTTAACATATTATTGATGTTACTACCTAGAACATGGCTAATGGGATTTATTGGTATATATTTCAAACCTACAATTTGAATTTTTCATTGATAATTTTTGTTTCAAAAACTACTCGATCTTGACAAAATTCACGCGGAAAATTATTTTTTTCAACTTATTTTCGGCTGCACGCAATGGAAGCATGAAATAGCTATGTCTACCTACCTACCGACTACCTAGAACTCGGGGAAAAGTATTATTTACTCCAAAAAGTTGGTTGAAATTATCAATATATTTGTCATAATATGAAAAAAATAAATTTGAAAAGGAATAAGGCCTCTTAAGGCCAGGTCACACCAGATCCGTTTGCAGCACACGTTGTATAGTTGGCTTGTGGAATGAGCTCCCTGCCGAGGTTTTCTCCGGGGTGTATGTGGTTCTTCAAGAGGGGAGTAGGTAAATAGGTTCTTGAAGGGTCGGCAACGCGCGTGTTATGCTCCTGGCGTCGCAAGCGTCCATAGGCGGCGGTAACTGCTTAACATCAGGCGGGCCGCATGCCAGGCCATGCATTGCCACCGTCGTCATATAATAAAGAAAGTACCTATCTCTCATCAGACACGACGCACTCTTTACATACGGTGTGGTTTGGCCATTTTTACAATTTATTTCTGTGCCTAGATTAATCTTGAAACATAATTGTTTCAGCCGAACGCAGTCTTCGTGCTATGGGCCCAGTGGTTGCTCTCCTCCCTGCCGACACCAGCGCCAGATGGCGCGTTGCTCGCCACACAACAACAAGTTTCCGCCGACCAGTTCCAACAAGTCGCTGAGCTGTGTCTGCGCGAGGGCTATGTCACTACGCTGCACGAGGCCATGCTCATCTTCATGCCGGTAAGTCTAGATTGGAACCATTTTGGTCCAATAGGCATGTTGACTAATTTTTTTTGAGGATGTCAATCGATTCTTTTTTTTATTGTGATCAAATGTCTATATGGGACTGACTACATTTAAACTGCTCTAAAAGTCAGAAATGACCGTCAAAGTTCAACATTCCTACGTACCGCTAAAAACGCTCCATACAAAACGCGTCAGGCTAGTGACGTCACAGGCCGGTATAGGTACCAATAATTGTATGGAAAAATTAAGAAATTAGTCATTTTCACCGTGAAATAGTGCGTTTAAGTTCATAGTTGTCATACAATTATTGTTTCGTAAAATTATGAGGATTCTGAAAACATTTTCAAAATTTATTTTGGATTGAAAAAAAATATCATAAAATTTGCGTACCTTTGAAGTCACATATTTCCAAAAAAGATATATGTTTCTGGATTTTTTTTCTTTGTTTTGTGAAATATTTAGCTAATTTTATTCATATAACTACAGTACGCTGTAGAATTCAACATCAGTCAAATAGCCTATTCTCTCTCCCGCGCCATAAGTTCGGTTTTGCCTGTTCAACCTACCATTTTTTTTTGTAACTTTTCTTAAGACTGCACCGAGCGAAATGTGAAAAATAGGCAGTTGCCGTTAAGTAGACAACGTCAACACTAGTTGTTTAATCTATTTCTAAACTATATATTTAGCACTTCGAAGAATGTGTTAACAACTTATCCGTGGAAAAATTATAAGATTATTAATATTTTACCCTAGAAAACTAAGTAAAGTTGGATGAAAATTGTAAAATCGTAAGCAGACGTTAAGTGTTTTTTTATACTTTAACAATGCAAATCTATTCAGATTTTCAGTTCAAAAAAAGATGAATGTTTACATTACAATTTGTCCGCATCAAATATTTCAATTATTGTTTGGTATTAAAGGTCCAGATTTATCAAAAAGTGCTTTTAATTCTGCATACACTTTTACTATGGCGCGCCGATCTAAATACGCAATCCCCGTGCTCTATAGTTCAGTCGGTAACGCTCAGCGCAGTCTTAACTAGGTCAAAAAATAAAAACCGAGGCGACCCTATAAAATTACACGTGTTTGCCCTCCCTAGGTGGGTCCGAATTGAGTTTGTTATATCTCTAGAGGCCCCTAAAATCGTGTTGTATATGAATATCATGGTTCTTTTTGCTTGCCGGATCTCATAAATGCCTCAGGCTCTTTGGATTCAACAACACGTCACTTCCAGGAGAACCCGTTAACAATGCTAACGGCGTTCCTCTGCCGCTCCATGCACCAGCGTATCTTCGACTGCCAGACGAGCAAGCAGCTCGCCAGCTTCCTGCAACTATGCCAGCGGCGGTACAGCGCCGACGCCAACGGACTGGCCAGTCGGCTGTCCAAGGAAGCGTATCAGAGGATCGCTACATCACTTGTCAAGATTGCGCTTAGTCAAGGGTTTGACAGCGCTTTCCACCAGAGGGAATTCCTCAAGTGCTTGGCCGTTGCACAGTTTGGAAAAGGATTTTCGGGTAAGCACAGGTATAGGCTATAGAGATGTGAAGACATGATTTTATCCACAAGTAACCATGTACTCGTAATATGGTTTTAGTAATGGCTAAATACTTATGTAGTTATCATTCTGCAAAAATATACTTAGGTCTTCTTTGCGTATCACTACATAGTATAAAACAAAGTCGCTTCCTGCTGTCTGTCCCTATGTATGCTTAGATCTTTAAAACTACGCAACGGATTTTGATGCGGTTTTTTAAATAGGGTGATTCAAGAGGAAGGTTTATTATGTATAATACATGCATTATTTTTTCAGCATTGCACCCGTGCGAAGCCGGGGCGGGTCGCTAGTTCTTATTAAATAACTTGAGCAACTTTTTGGAAGCACACTTATCATTTTACTCAGTATATAAATATGGAGTAATTAGCAAGAATAATTTTTTTGAACTTGTAACTTCCAGTGCCTGCACCTAATTTCGTGACATTACACGAGATTCTTCAAATATCGATGGAAACACCGTCTGTCGTGGACGTGTCCAAAATGCTGCAAGACGACTCTGGCCAATACTTACTTCAGTGTGTAGAGAGCTACACGGCCAACAGAAACTATGACGTTGCCCTCAAAATTGCGAAGCTAGCCAGTGTGCCGGTCAACGAAATTTTAATGGCGGAATGGGCTCATAAGCACGAAATGCTTTCAATGAAAGAAGACGCCGTTGACAATAAAGAATGGACACATTTCATCGCTCGATGCAGCGAAGCGTTCAAGAAAGCTGCAGTAACATTCAACGACGCCACAGACTTCTTAGTCTATTACGTTAATGAGATCAATGAAACAGTCCAAAAGTTCTACGCGTACAGAATCATTATGAGCTGGTTTGAGGAGAACTTAGAGTACGGACGGAAAAGAGAGCAAATCGAGCATTTGATGTGGGATGCTTACTTCAAGTGTGAAGCTCAAAATGAGGTGTTTTTGAACAGTTATCAAAGTACTTTGCATTTTATACTGAACGGTCAGAAGGATCCGAGTTTGTCGAGGAAAATTGGGGTTGTTGACACGGAAAACCCGTTTTCGATGAAACTTCGTGAGATTGAAGTAGAGTCAGACGTAGGAAACATCGAGGATGTTGTGTTGTTGGAAAATATTGAAGCGGTGGACAATTGGAGGAAAGTCATCAACCAACTCTTGGAGTTGAAGTTGCTTGTGGACGCTTTCCGTCTGTCAGCCTTGTTCAAGACTCCGCCGGAGGTCATGTACAGGACTCCGCCATGTCCGGTGCAGATCATAAGGACGTGTATTAAACTCGCCGAAGGGACATGTTCGCCATACGATTTGCCGCAGGAACTGAGATTGGTCATCTCGTCGCCATTTTTGCAAAATAAGCTAACAAGTGAGTGACATACATACATTTTATTCATCCTCGGGTTTTTACTGTTTTTGAACTCACTGAGCCTTTTTATACAACTGTAAAATTTAAATAGGTATCTTAAAATTCATCTGAAAAAACTATAGTATATTTTTTCATTTTCTCTGTCTATCTATGTTTGGTATCTCTCCACAGACAACTTACATGGCAAGGGTCAATTCATTGTGAATATAGAACGGGGACTTTTATGACTACATCTTTTTAACTTTAAGATATTAGTGACTTTACAATTATATGAATTACTTCTATTGCAGCGTCAGGCATATCAGACGCCAGCTTCGAAGAGCTGGTGGAGATTCAAGAAAAACAAGAGAATGCGACCGAAGGCGGTTGCCAACTGGCAGCAAGAGAAGAGGCCGACAGACTCACTGCTTTAGAGGCCCTGGCGGCACGGAGTGGCCTCTCTATAGCCAAGCACATTGCCGCATACTATCGTATAGCCCTGCATATAGGCTGGCAGTATACGGCGGTGTTGAAATATAGAGGATTGTCGGTGGATTTCATCAACCTGGTCAGCGGACGCACTCGGATGTCGCTAGCGAATCTTGTGTTCAGGACTTTTAGCATTCCTTCCAAGCAGGTACGAATAATCTATTTAAGCCTTAAGCGGGTATCCTATACGGATTTGGGTTTGTCCGGTTATAAACGTATTTTGGGCTGAGATAATGATGATGATGATTGAAAACAAATATTTGAAAAATCTTTTCAGGTTGGTGAATACCTCTGCCACGAAATGGTAGCAGCCATTATCTGCCCGCATTTAGTGAAGACGTCTACATTCCGCCAGAAAGAGCACTTCCAATATACACTATGGGGCTACGCCCTCAACTCGGACGTCGAGATGTTCCTGAACATGCGCCCCGACTGCTGCAGCCACATCGGCCGTCTCATCCTGGACCATTTGATGGCTTTCCGGAAGATTTACAAGTCCGGGGCTACCCCTGTTCCTGAGAGCACCTTGGATGATAGCTGCCTGGACTTGGATACATTGATTGACGAAGAATATTCCAACGTGGAAGCTGATGAAGTAGAATCGGCTATCACTGATGGTGGAACCTTAAATTCGGCGGAAACTGGGTCTGTGTATTCGGCAGTATCGACGGTGTACTCGGTTGGTAGCAAAATGACGAAGGATACGAGAAGGAATTTGTTTGATGTGATATCGAGGAGTAACATCCACATACGGTATGAGGTGAAGTCGAATATCAGGAAGATCACGAAAGGTGCCAAGCTGTCTACGAAGCAGGTATGTATAGAGCAAATTGAACCTGTTTTTATTGCGCTATTCAGTTTAGGAATAGGCTGAAGGACAATATTAACGTCACATAATATAATACTTTTTCTACTCCAGTACTTTTTCTGTCATTTATATAGTTACTAACTCTAATATAAAGACATAAATTATGAAAGTCTGTAAAAGTCTATATTCTATTGCCCAAAAAAACACTGCTAAACGATGTTATAATGTCGCCAAAAAAGCATCACTTAGTACCACGATTACAAGATAAACAGCTGCATTCACACAATTTGCAATTTAAAAAAAAAACTTATAAACTAATACAGTGCATGGATGTTTAGTATAGTGAACGTATATACCTTTATGTATAAGTTCATATTTTTTTGACAGATGGACGTCCATAAAAAAAAAGTTTATCAGAGACGTATTTTTTTTTAATTTTGTTGATTTCGAGCGGGAACATGTAATTATTTTCTTTGTTGTTTATTTGGATTTTATATATGAAATGTCGAGTCGTAGAAAAAGTATTGTATGCAACATTGTATAAGTAGGTCAAAAAACGCACGTGGCATCTTTCTTACGTTGTTCGCTACGCTCACATCGTAACCCATGCCACTCGCGTTTTTTGCCCCCTCTTATACAACGGATGCATAAAATACTATATCATAACTAGTCTGTTGTTTAAGGTTCAATTATTTTTGCGTTAATTCCGGCACTTGTGCCACAAAACAAAATATTTTTAAGGGTGTATACATTATACAGTAATGACTTCAAGCGTCCCTTACGACTTGGTATTCTAATATGTAATTTTCATTTAGCGATGCTTTTTTTTAGATGACTTGAACTGTATGTCCGCGCCACGGGAGTGATAGTGATTCTGAAGTTCTCGATTTTTGTAGTGTTTGTGTATGTTGCATTTGATCTAAGCTTGAATCATATATAAATAAGCGTCAACGTTTCCAGGTGAACATAATATCCATCGAGCTCCTAGTCCTCGCGCACGAGTGCTTCTCATGCGCGTGCGACACCGAAGGCGTGGCCGTGGCCCTTCGCTCTGCTCAGGCTCTCACAGCCCAACTCCTCGCTGCTCGCTCCTGGCGCCTCATGGTTCGACTGCTGACTGGATTGGCGCGATATACCGAGATGGCCTACGTCTTTCAGGTGTTGAGGGATAAACACCAGTTCGAGTTTCTGCTGGGACAGTTTGACTTTATGCTGGGGCAGCATAAGGATAAGATCACGGAGTTTAAACAGGTTAGCGCTTACCCCTTACTTTCAAGTCTTGTAAATGCACCATAGATGAATAGTTGTCGACTTGCGGAAATTGCCCAGCGCAACTATCTCCATAAAATAAAATGTACTTATGATAATGATGATGAATATGTGTCTAGATTAAGTAGTGTATGCAACTGTACATAATTAGGCCTTAAAACACTTCTGTGATCCTAACGTAAAACTCGCCTTCGGTGCGTTTTAACACTCTCACGCGTTTAGTCACTCTTGTTTTAAGACCTCTCATTATGTAACAGTTGTATAAGAGTAGTATTTAAGTCAGGCGCTGTAAAATTATCAGTCACAAAAGTTTGAAGGACCATGTGTCCGTATATTCAATATAAAATGAGGGATTTCATATGCTAGGTCGGTATAGAATTGTTATAGAATTATTTGATGCCCAATACGTGTCTTTACGATATACAGGAATAGACGTTTGATGTGGCGCTGCTGTGAAGTATGCTCTACAGCAGCGCCACAATAAAATAAAGCTCACAACAAAACTAGCGATATAGATATTTTTTAAACTAGTCTAGAATTTTATAGACATTATGTAGATATTTTCCTATATATTTATATTCAAAAAATCTATGGTGGCGCTGCTGGGGAGCATGACGTGTCGCGGTGCCACGGTACTGTTATGAAATCACATCTCCGATTTTGGTCGCTGCCAAGTAATGTAGGTCCTTACCTGTAATATCTGAATTATAGGAATTTAACAAGATGCGTGTAGATAAACTAATACGAGTATTCTCGTTTCCAGGGTTTGCTGGACTACCTGAAAACCCACTGTCCCGGCGACACAGACACGTACATAATGGTGGCGCTCCACTTCAACATGTACTCGGAGGCGGCCAACGTGAAGCGCAAGCAGGCGCTGGACCTGATCTCTGACCTGGAGAAGCTCGCCATCGAGTCTGCGCCCAAAGGCAGCGCGCGGAAACAAGCCCAGCCCGAGTGGGTGCAGATACACGACAACCCGGTCACTAGGTATGTATGACACTGCCATTCAGTAACAGATATTACGTTACAACCCTTTCAGCGGAACATTACTATGGTGAATTGGTGAATTTCGCGGAGTGCTTTACGAATTACCGCCCGTGGTTTGTCTAAAGTGTTACGTCTTTTCTTGGCCAGGAAGTGAGATTTCTCTCCGTAGGCGCGTAAGTGGGCAGAAAATCTCACTTACGACCTAGGGTGACGTAGTAGTGACGTAACAAGGGTGGTAAACGAGGAATTACAAACGAGTGTCTATTAGAAGCCCGAAACCGAAGGCGAGGGCTTTAATGACACTAGTTTGGAATTCCTTGCCACCAGAGTCACGTACGACGTTTTTCATTACACTTTGGAGGAAATGAAACAAAAGTAATAAATATTTGTCAATACCAAAATTACTTACCGCCCTAGGGCGTAATATACGACTTACCACCCGGTCTTCTTGCATGTAAACCCTTTATTTACGAGCAAGTGTGATGAAAATGTCGTTGTTGTGAGACAAGCTACTCGTACATGTATGTTTCTGGAAAGGCATCGCCAGTTTGTAGCAATTTCACGAGTAGTAAGGTCCAAACTGGTAGACCACTATATTTTCTTATGATTATGATGGTGAAAGGAAACACTTGATTCTATTTATTATTTATCATATCATTGAGGAGCATATACGTAAAGTTTGACGCCGCCGGGTAGAACAGTAATTTTAAACAGAAATATATATTAGTATCGTTGGTGTCTTAGGTCCATGCTAGAAACCGCACTCAACCATAGCACGGACGCAGCAGAGCTGTACCTACAAGGAGGCTGTACCGGGTTCGCGGGCGAAATGGCGGCGCTCGCTCAAAACATCGCCCTACAAATGTCGCTGCTCAACGCCTCGCCCACGAGGCTCATACTCAATAAGACCACCGAGCAGATGTATAAGCTCGTCTCTGAGTATCTCAGGTTTGTGTTACTTCTGAGCGCCTGCAACCAGTGTTGCCAACTCAGGTTTTGACAAGTGTAAAATATTACCAGATGTCTAAAATTTCCCAAATAACTCCCCACTAGATTTCTAAAACTTTCCACTAGTCCATTCAAAATAAGTCCGTTTATACAGTCATCTGACAAAATAAAGATTACAAACAATGGTCCTTTGCAGCTTTTTTTACCTTGACGACGCGTTTGGCTCGGTTGGTAGACACCTGCCTACTGAGTCGGCGGTCCTGGGTTCGAATCCCGGCCGGGGCAAATATTTGTGCAAAATAATTGTTCTTGGGTCATGGATGTTATCTATATATATATATGTATTTATATATTATGTATATCGTCGTCTAGTACCCATAGTACAAGCTTTGCTTAGTTTGGGACTAGGTCGATTTGTGTATGATTGTCCCTTAATATTTATTTATTTATTTATTTATTTATATTTACGATTAACTCACACTCACATAAGTAGGTAAGGAAAAGTCAATAAGGTCAGGCTCTCTCACACATACACACACACAAAAGAGGAATTCCCATAGATATTGGGTCTGACCTCGCATAAACATGTTGCACACTTGTTTTAAAAAGTCAGTCACCAAATATTCTAAATCGTACATACAGAAAAATCCTAATCAAGTAACAAAATCACCAAGTTGGCAACACTGCCTGCAGTTACACAAATCCGTATGTGAAGTCCCTGTGCTCTATCGGAGATTCTGTGTACAGTCGCGTTCATAAATATATGAACATGAACATGAACATAGGCACCACACCCAGCCAGGTCGTAGCCTGACCCGGACAAGCCGGATACACCAGGGGGCACAGATTTATAAGGAGTGACACGCTCTGGGATGGGATAGGAGGGCCGACTAGCCGCAACCGGTCGACCACAATCAGCCGATTATGCAACCTTGAGCCAATATTGGAAGTTAGGTGAGGTGGGGTAGAGCATCGGGGATGAGCGTTGGTGAGTTTTCGCGTGCTCTCGTTGGCGTCTTTGCTTGTCGTGTTCACCGGATAGCCGAGGTATCACGTTTTTTGTTCGTTGGTCTGACCTTCATCCTCCGATTCGCTGTCGGTTTCTTGTAGTTGGTAGATTTTTTGGCCTGCCATGATATATTTGTTCTTGTCTGATGCAAGTTTTGGCCACTCGGAGGGGTTCATGTCGTAGCATTGCATATCCTGGTGCAACGAGTTTTTCCATGTAAAGCTGGGTCGGCCAACTTTGAGTTTTTGTGCTGTGTGCCGGTACGCGGAATGCAGCAAGTGGGGTCTTGGGCGTCGTAGGATGTGCCCGTAGTAGCCCTCAATATGAGTCTTTCGTGCCTCCTGAGTTTTGATCTGTTGGCCTTGGTGAGTGTTGCGCATTTGAGTCCATACGTCATCGATGGCTCTATCACCATTTTGTACAATAGGCGAGCGATTTGCCATTGCATGCGTGATTCCTTGATGAAGTTGATGAGTACTTTTGCATTTCTTACCGCTTGCTTGCACCGTGCGTTGATCGTATTTTTTCTGCTGAGGGAGGAGGTTATGTAGGTACCCAAGTAGCGGATTTCGTTCACTGGAGTAACTGTTGTCCCGGTGAGATTAATGAAGTTTCTGTTGCTTTCGTTTATTGGGTCTCGGACTAGGAGTTTTGTTTTTTGTCTCATTCACCTTTAGCCCCTCTGATTCAAATAACATTTTGGCCTTCGCGTATATCTCATTTATTTGTTGGAGGCCGTTCGATACAATAATCACGTCGTCCGCAAAAGCTAACATAATCGGTAACTGTATTTCCTCGTCTTGATTGAGTTTTACGAAGGGCAGTTCTTCTTCTAGTGTTCTGAACACGTCGTCCATTACCATGGTGAATAGTCGCGGTGAGAGGGGGCAGCCCTGCTTGACGCCTTTGCCTTTATTGATCCACCTGGTTTGTTGTCCAAACCACTTGATGCAGGTAGATTCGTTCATCGCGGCTTAAACTATACGATTGGTTAGTGCCTTGTTCGTTCGCGTGCATAATATGTCTCTCATGGCGTTGAGATCAACTGTGTCGAATGCTTTTTCTAGGTCGACTGCTAGGACAAAGGTTTTCTCTCCTGCTCTCCATTCCTCGTCTAGAATTCGGCGTAGAGTAAACATGTGGTCGTCGGTAGATCTGTTTTTCAGAAATGCTGCTTGGTAGCTTCCAAGGTCGTTGATGGTTTCATCCAGTCTCGTAGAAGTCGTAGGTGATTTTTATCCTCCTTTACGGATGGGTATTTGCTAGCCCCTTAAAGAATATTCTGCATTCCCTTTCGTCTTCTTTTGATTGGATTATTTGTAGATTTCGACTGCATTCTCTGAGGCTGTTTATGCGTGTTGCGTCACTTGGGCGTAGATTTTTCCTGAATTTTACTTGTTGTAGTTTTGCTAGCGCTACTCTGCGTTCTTTTGAGTACTTTGGATGAAATTTCATTGTTCTTTTCGCTGAGGTTTGCATTATGTCCGTGATTGCTTGCCATTGGAGTGGGCTTTCTTTTGTACGCTTCTGTACCATTGCCAGTTCTTGTGCGATGTTTTGATATTTATTTTTTGTGGTTTTATCTTGGAGCATGTCGTAGTCTAGTGTCTTGTAGTTGAAGGATTGTTATTCGTCTGAGGTTTTATCCCGGGAGGTTTTGTTTATGTTTGTCTTGTTCGGTTTTTGTGGTATCAGTTCACCCCATATGATTTTGTGATCTGATAACGGTGTGTGCTGGCCTTTGATGAAGTTAAAGTTAGATGAGCTCTTGTTTTGGGTCATTATGTGGTCTATCTGTGACTTTCTACTGCCTGATTGCCAGGTTACTTTAGAGCTACTTCGGCCGAATGGCGTTTCTAATCGGAATTTCTCGATTCTTATTAGGTCAGTGAGTATTTCCCCATTACTGTTGCTGTTTGGGTGGTATAGGTTTTTACCTATTTGGTGATGGTTGCGTCGCGTTTTTGCATCTTTATACCCGATGTGTTCATTGAAGTCACCTAGGACGATTAGGGTCGAGTTTTTTGGCTTGAGCTTTATTAATCGGAGTAGGCGTGACAGTAGGTCGTTTGTGGCTGCTGATGTTTCGTTTGACCAGTGTGTTGTGACGATGAATAGTGTTGTTTTGTTATCAACGTCGATTGACGCTGCATTGCTGTTCAAATTGGTTTTAATCCAGTTTATTTTCAGCGGGCGCTGTTTTTCCTAATAAGAATGGCTAGACCTCTGTTGGAGTTATTTCCGCTTAGACTCCATTTGTAGTTATCCGTTTCGTGAGTTCCGGTTTTCAGGTGAGTTTCTTGTAGACATGCGATGTGTACTGATTTCGATTCTAGTAACGTATCAATATCTGATTTTTTTCTTAGGTTTAGCTGCTCCTCTGACGTTCCATGTTGCACGTTAGTTCTATATATTGGGTTGTGAACCGAGTGGTGCGGCCTAGGTCTTGACAGTCGGTATCCAGTTGCGTCTGCTATCTCCTCTGGGGTTCCGGTATTAAGGTTCATTTCTGCTCGCGTGAGTTGTGTGTTATTAGTCGTGTCTACACCCAGGTGGTTTTCAAAACAATCGTAGTGATTGTGACTGTAGACCAGGCCTATGGTGCCTACCGCGTCACTGGGTATTTTAGGGGTAAAGTGTATTATTTCTTTTAGTGAGGTGGCTTGAAATACTTTTACATTGATGCAATAGTATTCTGCTGCGGATATAAGTACATCGGCTCCGCCCCACACCCCATCTTGGTATTGCGAAGTCAAATATTTCTTAATTTGTTCATTTTGGTCTGGCTTGTTGACATCAATATTGCTTATGATCGCATTTCGCATTGTTTGGTCGCGTTGGTTTTCATCGGCATATCGTGCGAGGTCTCTTCGGGTTGCTTGATGATCAAACGTTAATCCAAATAAGACGTTGATTTGGTGGGCGATAGCTCGAAAAAGACAATTACCATCTCCGGGTATATTCTTTATTGCCGTCTTGCTTTCCATGTTTGTAGATTGTTGTCGTGTCCTGCAATCTAAAGGCGCGCTGTGGGGAGAGCTTAAAGTCTAGGTTATTAGTGGGTGGTGTTGTCGGGGGTGTTAATGTGTGTTGCTAGGTATTTTACTTTTTGTTATATGGTGTAGTGTTTGCTTTAATGCACACCGACTGTGTTGTTTTGTGCTCCGGTGACTTAGGTCGTTATCTACATTGTATTGTGATCGATGGATTGTCTTTCAAACTTGCGTCAACTTTCTACTACTTAATTACTATTGTTATATGGCTTGGCAGGCTCTCTTTGGTGACTTGTGGCTGCCAGATGTGCCAGATGTGGCTTCGTTCGAAGAAGTGATGCGCTTTAGATAAAAAATGATCTGTTGCGTAGTGCTCACAAGTGTTTTTTTTTTTGTGTTGGGCTGCTTTGGTTGGCAATAAAACTGGGTGTTTGCCGGACTGACCATGTGATTTGCTGTGAGTGGGTTGTAACAAAAAATATTTTTGTTTGATTATGTCTTATACAACCCAAGCTTCATCACGACTCTGTGAATTGCATTGGAAGTGGTGTTATGTATTTTAGGAAATGTGTTGGGCGCGTGGTAATAGGTATTAGTTTATGTTAAGTTTAGATTCGCAAATCAATGAGCCTTGAGATTTTGCTTTAACCAGGTGTTTGCGAAGCAAAAAGACCGCGTTTTTGGATTAGAATCTTGACCCCGTTGTTTTGGCGTCGAACTCGATTGTAGCTGTTCGTTCGTGGAGGTTATTTATGTATGTATGCTCTTCGGTCTATTTAATAAAAGAAAAGGTGTAGGACTCTATGGGTTTGTGATTTAGCGATGTAATTATTAGTTAGGTAAAGTTTATATGCAAAAATCAGCTTTTAATAATCTTTGTTTGTTTATTAGGTAGGGTCTGGGCATTTTTGGAGTTGATCAGTGCATCTAGATTACAGATCCTTCGTAGAGGTATAAAACCTAAGTGTGGCGGTTTTAAAAAGGTCGGGGGAATGTTAAACGGGTAATTTGCCGAGGACCTGACGAGGTCTGTCGCTAGGCACGTACTTATCTGAACTGATCTTTATAGCTTTTCAACTCGGATATGTAACGTATTTAACGGTTTAGTTTCGAATTGACAATAAGTAAGCAGTGATAATGGAAAGAGCTCACCGGGTTCTGCTGGGGCCGCTGTGTCGTCAGTAATTGAGACAGCGCGCGGCGTGGTTACCCCTGCATGTTGTACTTTCCTCGGCTGTTTCTGCCTCCAGCACTAGGTTTACACTCACTACTTAGGCTATTTGTTATCTAGACGCACTGCACTATGTAATTAACCGATGTTTTGGGAGGTATTAAGGAACGCGATGGAGTTCGTATAGTTAGTTGAGAATTTTGAACTTTATGACGGGGTTGGAACGAACAGATGGGCGGGAGTATTGTTTCGCGTGGGGCTATTGTTTTGGCTCAAAGATTTAAGTGGCGTTTTTGGATCGTTCCGGATGGCTTGCACAGATGCGACCGCTCTGTACCGTGTCTCCGACGAGACTCCCAGTCGCGTTCATAAATATATTAGCAAAAACTCTATTCTTAACGGCATAGAGACGTGTTTAGATAGTTTCTATCACATTTTAGTTCATGAATTTATGAACTCAACTGTACATAATAACGTCCTAAATGAATGGAGAATGCGCTTAGCATAAAAAAAATAAAGAATAAGAATAAGAGTTCGTTGTCCACTTGCAATGTAGTGGATCGCTTCAAATTTTGTAATTATATTATCCTGTAAAAAAAATTACGTAATATTTTTTTCTATCCAATAAATGTTAACGTTCGAATAAGTTTTTTTTTTTAATTTTACGTCGTTTTTCTTTTATTTTGTATCTATAATATATGTTTTTATTAATTGCATGTTATAGGTGCTAAATGGATGTTTTTGTACGCCAACTGGCAAAACACACTGCTACCCTCATATTGTTATTCCGCCTGTAATTCAACACACACAAAATAAAACACTTCGACTTTGAATAAATCTCGTTTACATTGAACAGTTTCATGGAAGGCCTAGTGCTGCTAGCGCCACGCAGCGGCGCCGCGTGGCGCGAGCTCGCGTACCGACGAGCGTTGGGCAACGATCAAGCCTACTTACGCGACTGCGCTGCCTACCGTCCCGACGTTGCGCACGATTTCCTCGCCAGGTAAGAAAGTTACTTTTCTCAAACATGCAATGAAATATTGTCTTTGCGTTTATAATAGGCTCGGAAGTATCGGTTTTTGGGCGCAACAACTCGAGAGGACTAAAGGGATTTCGTACTGCTTTTCAGGCCTAGGCCTGCAAAGTAACTTTTTTTTGGTTTCAACAACAAGGTCATTCACACAGCTGCCTGGTTTGACAAAAAGCAGGTTTTGTTTTTAAAGGTTGGTTGTTAGACTAAAATGTCCTATTTGTCAATTAATAAAATGTTGTTCTTTGAAGTATATTTTTTTATTTCATTGTATATTTGAGAAAAGCACTATAAATGCCTCGTCGTGAAAACGGATTTTCCGGCCTCGTATCACTATCCGGCCTCGCTCGCACGCTCGCTCGGCCGTATATACCTACTTGGCCGGAAATCCTCATTTTCCCGGCCTCTGATGTAATGTACTATTTCTCAAACATGCAATGAAAAGTCGTCATAACGTGCGTTATAACAGGCTTCGAAGTATCACGTTTCGGGCGGAACAACTCGAGAGACGAACAAAAAATAAATGAAGTTAGCATATGAAAATTTTACTTTGTAATGTTCTGTTTGCATGTTCGCTTTTTACTTTTCAATAAAAAGTGTGAATTTTGAGAGGTGTTTTAACATTAATCATTGACCATAAGGCTGCCTGTTAAGGCAGTTCGGTTCTCGCATTCATAGGCCTGTTGGCGTCACATTTAATTTTATTTAATTTTGTACCGACTGTCTATGCTAAGGCGATACAAATTGACTACCTATTCTATGAACGGACAATATGTTTGGAAGTTTGTTTCAATACATACCTTGGTAGTTTGTACTAATATGTACTAAGCGTTAAAATAATGTTGATTATTTTCGTTAGAAACACTTCAGATATTCGTTTTAACGGCGTTTAAGGAAGTGTTGCTAGCGCAAATAATGATGCCGAATTAAGTAAATATTAGTTATTTTCGCAATATCCTGACATTCGGAATTACCCGTGTACTATATGTATAAATATCTCAATGTCCAAATTGATCAACCTACAGGTATAACACGGAGAAGAATAAGACTGCCGTGTCCCAGGCAGCCATGACGGAGCTCCGCAACCTTTGCAGGTGATGTGTAACCTGTCAAACGATCTCGTACCACGCTGCGCTGTAATAGCCGCGATCATGCTCCCTCTTCCACACTTGCTAAGACCGCGTAAGCGCGAAAGAGATAACGTTACGTCTTCCGTCGTCAGTTAGTACCGGGTTTATAAGACCAGGGGCCAAATTTGACGTAGTGACATATTTCCATGTATATTTTAGCGATATGTTTTCTGCGAAGTAACCGTTTTGAACTTTTGACGTGTCTTAGAAAATGATTTTGACAGACATGAACACAGAACCTCCATTGCCCCATTCTATGTAATTTTGCTATGTTAAGCCTGAGCTATATCTATTATCTGTTTTAATGACATGCCACTTGACGCATTTTGAATAGCAATAATTCGTTGTATGGTCGTGATATGGCCAAGATACTGCTCAACTGCAGATATTGCAATACTATGTTGAATTTGGCCCCTGACTTTGCTATAATGTTATTTTAGTCGCCACCATAGCCTAGTTGCCGAATAATTAGATGGGTTTAACAAACCTTTACGAGAAAAGTTACATGTTAAGAATATTGTTCTTGTTTTTATAGTGAGTTGTAATCAAATCATGTTCAAGGCAGTATATAAATACCAAAAAGATATATTATACGACTGTATGCTTTTGCAGTGTATTCAAATAATACGGTCAGTTGGGACAAGTACGCCGACTAGATAACCGCGTCTACTATAAACATATAGAAAAGTACAGATGTTATTCTATAACCCAACAGGGTGTTTTTCAGCGGATTTTTAGTGGTACTAATTTATTTTACAGGCAACGAGAAATTTTGGTAACTGACGTTGAAAGAAGGTTGACAGTCAGTGAATGTCACTGGTGTAAACAGGACTATATACACAGTGTGGTTATTTTTTTAACAAACAAACGTTTGAGTGTTCTCCGTTGATGTTTGTAGTGACGAAGCAGCAATGTTCGCATTGTTGTGTTCCGGTGTGGGGGTAAGATAGCCGGTGAAATTACTAGCATAGAGGCATTCTATCTTCGTCCTCCGGGTAGGCAAGCACTTGTGACTCCTCTGGTGTTGCAGGTGTTTATGGGCGACGGTATTCGCGTTTATCGATGTAATCTATTTCTACCAATTTACAGAAATAGTATATGAATGGACGCAAGATTTGGTCACAACACAACTTTAAAAAAAAAAGCACGTAGTACGTAACTGTTTATGTAATGATTTATTATCGTTAAATACTTCAACACCGTGATACGTGAAAAAAATAACATGAACTCAATTGTATCAATTAGAGAGTAAAACACGTTTATAGATACTAGAAAAATCACTATGACATTGCTCGTTTTTTTTATGAAATTCAATAAGTCGTGGAGATTTACGTTATATGGGTCCTGTGATGCGTCAAATGTGTGTAAAAATAATAATCATACTATAATACGGTATTTGACTATAGTGAATATAAATTGTGGCATTGAAACCACTAAACACACATAAAAAAATACGCGGAACCAAATAAACTATCACTAACTCTTGGACATTATACTATTTTTAATTGTACAATAACTAAGAATAAAGAAGACGTGTTTTGACTAATGCTTTTTATGACGTCACTTGCCTGTATCATCATAGAAGCGTCATACTAACAGATCGTTTTTGACATTTCAAAAGAGATTTGCATGTCATCAAATACCGTATTATAAGTATTTTTTGCATAATAAAGCCAAAACTATCCACAATTATAAAAGTCAAATTTTCCAAGAAGAACGAAGGATTGAGCAGCATTTTGGTAAACAACGTTTTGAATTTGGTTAATGACAAATCCTTGACAAATGGCTATTGACGTTTACTAATGCAAATATATGACGTATGCTCATTATTGCCATTTGAAAGCTGTTTGTAGCGCCACTATTCCTGGGCCGGACCGACGCTTGTTACGTTATACTGTTATAGTTGCGTGGGTGTACAGTCCGACCAAAAAGAGTAGAAATTAAAAAGTGGCAATACTGTAGTGTCGTCCCCGTTTTCTTAGATTGATTAGAAAGGGACGACACTACAGTATTGCCACTTTTTAATTTCTACTCTTTTTGGTCGGACTGTAAGATGGCGTTAGTAGCATAACATCTGTGCTTTTCGATATCTTTATGGCAGGTGCTCTTTTTCCGTCGGCGCGCTAGTCCCGATCCCGACTGACCTTATATAGTCATTTATCAGCTAGATTTAAAGAAAATGAGGTCTTTACTGTGATATATTCTCGACTGATTATAATATATTTTATAAGGAATTAAACATTGTATCCTACTTATAAACATTTTATTTTTATAAGTGTCCTAGTAATTAATGGCAATATTAAAATGACATTAAATAAAGTATAGTCAACGCTTAAACGGGTTTTTCACTTATTATGCTTAAAACCGGCTAAGTAAAAGCTTTGTGACGAAAAGATTACACACATTGTAGTTTTCTTCACTTGCTTCGCTAGCTTAATAATAAGTTTAACTCCTCTTACGATTATTAATTAATTAAGACCGTAATATCTCACCGGAAACTAAAATAAAATTGTTCAACTCCTTGACCTTCTGCGTATTCAAGTACGGATCTGAAACTTGGACTCTAAAGAAGACAGATCGTGACCGTAATACAGGAATATACTTCAAATATCTTCGGAGTTTGTGGACACAATCTCGAACAGCTAATGGTTACTAATTTAAACTAAAGTAGGCCAAAGTCGAGGGTAAACGTCCGAGATGTCGTAGTCCAATTAGATGGTCAGACCAAATCCGCTCTACGCGGAACACCAAGTTACATGATGCGCTCCACGATGCCCAAGATTGCATTAAAACATTACTCCAAGATCGGGGGATCACGACTCAGTAATGAGGACACCGATGCAAGGAGGGAAGATTATCAATATGAACTAGAATGTACCCACAACGTCGCCCGCGTAAAACTTTTCTTCGCAGTGTAATATGTATCCTGTCCGTAAGTAACCATTTTTGAATGTCCAGCTATCCCTGCACCAAAATTGGTTAAAATCCGTCCATCCGTTTCGGTGTGATGACCGGAGAAATACATGTTTACCAAAAGATGGCACTGTGCAAACAAAACTGACTTTAATACAATTTAGGAATTTTATAATAGTGTAGATGTGTGTAGTCGCGAATCAAACAATAAGATTAACTTAAAATATATTTTAATATAAATTAACACGAACCCAACACAAGACATTGGCTATCCTAGAACTACATAAAGTGAGAGATTACAGAGCCCTAATTTAGGGTACAAAAGAAAAGAACCTCAGTCCTTCGAATACTTCAACAATCTGTTCAGTACCTGCATAAAGTGAAACCACAAGTCACAATTAAATAAGATCTGTCGGGACAAATACACCAGCGGTGAAACTTAGAGCATTAAACGAACCAGTGGCCATTGACAGGCGTTCCCATCTGCCAAAAGTTCAATAATCGATTTTACGCATTTTGATCATTGTTCTCAGTGGGTGTGAAGCTCCATGAAAAGCCTATATGTACTGTTTTCGGGTGTAAAAGACGTCTAGTTAACAAAAAGATGCAATATCGTTTCACAGGTATAAGTGTTTTTATGATTCAGTTATGATTATGTTTAAAATAAACGTTTTAATTCAAATCTGAAATCAAGCAATTACATAATCGATTTGAAAACAATCGTTATAAATTCTACTTTCTACTATTTTGGCGTTTGACGTCTCCATATATAAAATAATAAGGATTGACTTTTATATTTTGTTTGAAATTACAAACAATAATAATAACAACATTTGTAAGGAATTTAGTCATGTTACTGTTGTTGTATTATTTTAGTGTGGATGCATAATAATAAGAGAGAGTTTTGTTTTGAATTTATATCTGTAGATTGTTTATATGTGTGCTACCACTCTTACCCAGTCCTCGTCTCGAGGTTTTGGCAGGCTTTTTATTTAGAAATACGGTGAATGCGCCTCCGGTTGGTTTAATGCTCTTAGTATCGAAATGTTGAAAACTACAGATGTTATATTACTAAGGCCATCTTACAACCAACCTGCTATAGTTAGTTGGCAAAACGAAGATGGCGTTAATAGTGTACATGTCGATATTTCGACACTAGTCCCGATCTCGACTGACCTTAGGTACTCAACATGGTAATACAAACCATATATAATTACATAAATCCCCGTAACACAATAACAAAATTAAAATATCGCGTAAATAATAGTAATAATTATAACAAAATTGATCGATATAAATTTAGGCAATCGTTGAGTTGATTTTAATTCTATTTACATTATTTACTGAAGAGGTCCTAACGATAACGGCAAAATCTCTCGTACAGTCACAGTGTCGTAATAATACAATATCATTTCAATACTATTGGCAAATATTGCTCTGGTGCTTGCAAGGTACGGTAGGTTGTGTAATATTACTTATAGAAAACTATTTATTTTTAATCTTGATACTTTAGTTAATTTTGCATTGACGATAATTTTACAAAAATAGATCATTCATTATACATTATTAGATATACCACTTTACTGTAATAGAGATTTAGGGAAGCAACGGAGTCGTGAATTGACATCAGTATGCCATTTCGCTACATAAGGCATCCATAGAACTAGAAAATCATCGGCTCGTTTTGTTTGCCAGAATTTGTGCATCTTACTCTACTGCTCTAGAGAATACAGTAAGCCCAACCGCAGGACGGGCCTTAGCTGACAGACGACGAGACATCAGAATAGACCTGTTTTTTTAACTCGAGGTCACTATCAGGTATTATATCCAAGTATACAATAAGTTATATACAGGAGCCTGGTCTCTTCGCTTAAACCTATTGTTCCCCTTAACCTCTAGTCTCAGTAAAGCAGTAGACCTTGAACCGTACCAATTTATAATATTGTCTCTTATCTAGATAATAGTGTGGTACTTTATTGAACATACACATTTAGCATAATTTTATGGGTTATTCTTCGCGGTCAGAGTATAAGTAAGAAGGATTAGAATGTATGCATAGAGAAGGCATCAAGATCCATAGGAAAAAGCACCTCGTGTCTACCTATTGACACATAATGGCAAGAGACTGAGGGCTAACATGAATACAAATTGGAATGTAAAATAATTTTAAATAAATGCTATTTTATGTACATGTAAATCCCTTAAAAAGTCTAAGTTAGGTAGGTAAATTTATTCATATCAAGATCTTGTTCCCAAGTTATGAAAATTATTCTGTAGAAATGCTATTAGAATGGTTGAAATTCATGACTAACCTAGGTATGCAAAACACCGACTTAGCCACGCCCACATTCATTCTAATGAATTTATGACTGAATTTATTATAATCTGAAAGGGTAATTGAAACATTTTGAACATACATCACTATGCACTATATACGACATAGCATTATACTGTATTTTCATACATTAATTGACTCCGGTAACGCGCTATCTAACATCTAGTTATTGTACTTAGTGGTAGCTTTGCAAGTCTTACTTGTTAAGTGTCTATCCGAGTTGCAGCAAACGTTGTCTTTAGAGTATTGACATGGAACATTGACAAACAAATTGCTTATTATCTTGAGCAAATCAATCGAATAACAACTAAAGTGGTCCGGGTCCGAAAAAATTTCGTCTATTTCTGTCTTTGGTTTGAAGTTATAAAAATGTTGAAAATTAATGACCAGTGACCCGAGTGAAATGAAAACGTTTTGAACGTTGATATGTAGTGCATCTAACAAGAGGCGGCGCCTCGCGCGACCCCTCCCCCCACCAGCACAGGCAAACTGCTACTACTAACCATTTCACTTATCTACATTAACAATATTTTCATTCTAACATCATCACAGTCTTCTCACATTACTTAAACTAACTCCTTTAATTACAAAACTTTTGACACTGGTTTGTCAATATAAATTCAGAAAATATATACAAAAGTCTCATAGAAATTGTTCATATCTGAGTCATGTACTTCTCTAGGTTTAGGAACGAAATGCATTTATCGTGTCATGAGTTTGCTCTGAAGAGGAGTGCTGTCGAGATTTACGATTACAAGAGATTCAGTATCCAGTGTTAAAATATCGTGATTCCGATTAATTATCATTTTATCTTATTGATTAAAATATCAAAATGAGATTGTCGTCTACTACACAACAAGTCCCACTTAATAAAAAGGCGTGGCCTTCTAGGCAAGTAAACTCGATAGCTTGGCTGACGCATAAGACTCGTTACGTTGGATTTGACACTTGCTTACTGGCATACAATCGAGGGTACAGTATACCTCCTTGAGGCATTCTAACCGTCGGCTGAGATTCGAAATGTTGAATTGATTACAACGCCATCTAGAGGTGTTGTGTGACGCGGTAGGTATGCCGTTCGTCCAGCACGGTCTGAATGGTGCGATGCACGTTTTCTGGCAGGTGGTCGAGCAGCATTCTTGGCATGACTTGGAGCTCCATGAAGTCCTCGGCGCAAGCCCATCGCATCTCGTACGTCGGCTCTTGAGTGCGCACTTTCCTGATAAACGATACATTTTTATAAGAATATATAATGATTCAAATAAGCGATTGTCTTGAGAGTTAGACTTTATAGAGACAACCGACAGACGGTTGATGTATGGTCAAAGTCAAAGTCAAAAGTATTTTATTCAAAGTAAATTCCAAGCGAATATTTTTTGAAGGTCAATTTTTACATTAAATAACTTAACTATAGCAATATATTAACTTAACATCTTAACTTAACTTTACAAAATGGAAATGCCTTGTTGGTCAAGTATTTTTTATTTATAGCCAGAAAGTTTACACTTACATCTTACAAGGACAATGATACGAAACAAGCGTTTCGTCGTAACAATAATACGAAAATAACGACTTACAGTGCTTGAGCTGTCAGAATGCGATTCGCTTTTGATACATTTCTCACTCGCTCTTTCGCGATCTAGATAAGAACCTCTCAGTTTTCACCTACACCCGAATTGCAATCTGAGAGCTCACGGACTATATGTGTATTAGACGATCCAATGTGACCAACGGAAACAATGGTACCATTTGTTCAATCATTATTGCTATAAGTCGTACTTTGATTTGATTCATCTTCATCCCTTATGAATACCAATTCCACACACCCGCCACCACTATTGACTACCGGGCATGCATATTTAGATTATTACCACACGATCGCAACCGCTCTTAACACTAGGTATTTATTTAGAATGTTATAACGAAAATCTTATTTAAAATATCCTCAATGACCTTCACCGGTAGTTTTCCCCATGCAATAGGTTTATTTGTTTATTTTGAGCATAAAGGTTGATTCAGACGTAGGTACCCAGTTGTTGGACCAGAAACCACACCACACATATGTTTTTTTTTAGTGCCCATCAACATCAATGTTCACATGGTGCCAGTATCTACTCACCGCGCGTCAGCAAAACTTGGGTCAGTAGTTACTAAATACTAGCTACGGGTACTTACGTCTAAATCAGCCTTGATCTTTTGACAGCCCAGCTCGTAGAAAAAAAACTGTCCCAGACAAAGCTAATAGTTGTCAGATATTACATTGTATGGCGGAAAATGACGATGTGGCGTCTGGGGTTCAACTCTCTGTCAACGTGATTTGCTGTCTTTGTCGCTCAAAAGGTAAATAAAAACCGGAAGTGTTTAATTAGGTGGTACATGAAAGGTACGGTTTGTATACTCCACGCTTAATCCCAGGAATACCAGAAATCAAGACAAAACTATGTTAATTTTTATCGTTTACCTTTCATTTTCATCCTCATCCACATTGCTTTGATAAGACATGCGCAAAAGAAACATAGTTTAATTCGGCGGTTTCAAAGACGTCTACCGTCTAAAGTCAATACATGTTGCTCCGTTTGCAGCCCAGAAACCCAATTTAAAAGGAACTGAGCTGGCTTATGAGCTTCGGCATATTTCTGAATGTCATATCGCAGTAGGTATTTATATTAGTAGATTGTGCGATTATTACTTGTACTTCGTACCCTCTGATATATTTATTTACAAGTAAGCTTTTTACAGTGCAGTGCAATATAATAAATATAACTTAAAAATCTAAAGGCAATTTATGTAAGTACGGTGCTATATGCTTTTGTTTCTTATTTTCTCTGTCTCTGTTATTTTCTACCAAGAGACAATAATTTGTGCCAGCCTGTATAGTTAGCCAATATTTGCCACACAAATATGTTTTTATTTGTTCTTTTCTCTCTGATAGAAGGACCACTTTCTATCAAGAAGTTATCTATTGTGCTAGACCGAGTACCTACTATAAGTAGTTAGTTAGCTAGCAATAGCAAAAAAGTAATTAATAAATCCTTAAAATCTAAACTCATGTAAAGATGTCAGGAACGGCCCGACCGTATGGAGTTCTTCATCAGTGCTGTTGCGCGATAAACGACCCACTCGTAACATATCGGGCCGTTCCTGACAACCTTTACGTGAGTTTAAACCGTTGTATTATTGCATTATTATGAAATATGTTTCACGATAGTTTAAACAAGATCATAGCAAAAATATGTGTTTAGACTTACTTTTCGATACCCATGCGCTTGCGTCGCACGATGTGCAGGATGCGGCCGGCCGTGAAGAGCCGCGCCGACGAGAACCGGCGCACGAACACGTTGCGCGACACCAGCGCCGCCTCCTGCAACATGCCGTGGGGCTTTCGTTAATGCTTGCAGTGCAAGGCTTTCGTAAACCACGGCACAACACTCCATATTTAAGGGCCTCAAAAACTTCATCTAGGTATGTTTTTTCGAGAGGTGTACCACGTGAGATTGGACGCCCTCATAAGACTGCCCTGGGCATGTGCCCAAAGTGCCTAGTGGGGGAGGGGCGTGTTGCAGTGCCAAACTTTTTAGTTCTTATGCCAAGAACATATCTTGATATAAAGTATTATAATCTGTCCAATGAAGTAACTTTGGAACTTCTTATTTCACGGTAGAAACAAAAACGATTCAATGTTATACGTTATAACCATCAATACAAAGATCAAAGCTTAAAGCTAGCTTAGCTTTAGAGCTAGCTTAGCTTAGCTTAGGTGCTAGGGTAGCGAAGTGGTTAACGCGCTGGACCGGTAATCCTGAGGTACCGGGTTCGATACCCGGTCTCTTCCACCAGGTAGATACTTTTTAAATTTTTCTTTAAGCTTTGATCTTTGTATTAATGGTTTAAATAAAAATTGTGGTGTACCCACATTGGAAAAATGAGACATTACATGTTTCATACATTTATAAAAGATGCAATGTTATATTTGAATAAGCCCTGTCTGGTAGAGAGAGACAAGCAGGAGATCATGCTCCTCCTTGGAAACACCTATGTTCAGTTCAGCAGTGGCCTGCCCTAGGTATACAATAGTATAATAAATAAATAATAATAATAATATTAATGGGAGCCCTGGACGCTTTGCTAGACCCGTTCCTTCGGGCTAGCGAAGACTTAGCTGATACCCACTCGATCATGTACTGTGGGGCCATCGCGGCGTGCCGCGTTGCTCGTGTCAGATTCCCGGACACTGACCGAGCACCGCGGACCGCCGGGGGTGTTCCTGCCTGGCAAGTACGGATCGAGCGGCGTATCAGCTCGTTTAGGACTCTCATTGCCAAGCTAATCTGTTTTAGGGGGGGCAACAATCGCCCCCGTGTGATGCGCTACGTGACACAAGCCTTCGCGGGGACTGGCACCAGGCCCTGCGATTACATGGCATGTGTCACAGAGCGCATCGACTACCTAAAGCAGAAAGTTTATGCATGGGCAAGCCGTATTCGTCGCTACAGAGAGCGTGTGGATCGATTCCAGCAAAATCGCCTCTTCCAAAGTGACCAAAGGAAGGTATACCGAAAGTGGGAGGGAACCGGTCAATGTGTGACCGACGGGCAACTGCCGGATCCTACTGCCATGATTAATTTCTGGCGTAGTATCTGGTCGGTTCCAGTCAAGCACACCGAGGGCGAATGGATGAATGTTGTCAGACGTGAGTGTGAGCCGATCGAAGCCATGGGGGCTGTGACCATCAGCCCCGATGATGTGGGTTGTGCTGTCCGTACGACCCAGAACTGGAAAAGTCCTGGGCCGGACGGATTGCACAACTTTTGGATCAAGTGGTTTCGATCCTCACATGAACGCCTGGCAACACAATTTCAAGACGCCCTCGAGCTTGGTTCCCTGCCATCTTTCATGACTACTGGTGCTACCTTCCTGCTCTATAAGTCCGGTAGTACCACGGAAGCGAAAAACTATAGACCCATCACGTGCTTGCCTACTTTATACAAGCTCCTTACGTCCATTCTGAGAACAAAAATTAACACGCACATTGTTGCGAACAACGTTTTGGCCTTTTCTCAGAATGGATGTAGGGTTGGGTCCCGTGGTACTAAGGAGCTCCTCCTCATTGACACGACCATTTGCCAACAAGTCCGGCGGAACAGGGGGTCCCTCTCAACCGCTTGGATTGACTATAAGAAGGCCTATGATTCGGTGCCTCATTCATGGCTGGAGAGGATCTTAGAGCTGTATAAAATCGATACAGCTCTAAGATCCCTCTTAGGCGCGTGTGTGAGGCAGTGGACCACAGTCCTTCGTCAACCAGGTGGCGGGGATGCCCCCCCTGGCCCGAGGGACTTGATAAGGATTGAGAGAGGTATTTTCCAGGGTGACAGTTTGAGTCCTCTGTGGTTCTGCCTAGCCCTGAATCCGCTCAGCACTCTGCTGAAGGATTCAGGACTAGGTTGCCGGCTTCGAAGAGGAGGTGAGGTCATTTCTCATCTGCTTTACATGGATGATCTTAAGCTGTATGCACCAAAACACCAGGATCTGGTGGAACTACTGGAAGTAACTGAAACCTTCAGTAGCGCCATCAAAATGGAGTTTGGTGTAGACAAGTGTGCGGTCATGCATGTACAGCGGGGGAAAGTCGTAAATTCCGCGAACTTACAACTTTCTGAGACAATGTCCCTCAGGTCTATCTCCGAAGTTGAAACCTACAAGTACCTTGGTATGTCACAGTCATTGGGTATTGCGGACGGAGACATTAGACAGGCGTTGAAGGAGCGTTTCTTTTATCGTTTGACAAAAGTACTTAACAGTCTTTTGTCCGGTGGCAATAAGGCGCGCGCCTTCAACGCTTGGGTGATGCCTCTGCTCACTTACTCCTTTGGCATACTAAGGTGGACTCAGACTGAGCTGGACGCCCTGGATACGAGGGTCCGTCAGCTGCTCACTACACATCGCATGAGGCACCCACCCTCGTCAGTTATGAGAATGTACATCCCGCGTAAGTGTGGGGGCCGTGGCTTTTTAAACGCCAAGGACCTCCATAACCGCGAGGTGTGCAGTCTTAGGGAGTATTTCCTAAACAACGAGTGTGGGATTCATCGCGATGTAGTAGCAGTTGACAAAGGCCTCACCTCTCTCTCCTTAGCAAACGAGAACTGGCGCAGACCAAAGGTGCTTAGCACCGATGACCGCAGGGCTGTATGGAAGAGCAAGGAGCTACACGGGCGGTTCTACAAGGCCCTTACGGGGCCCGATGTAGATCTGCTCGCGTCGGTGAACTGGCTACGCTTCGGGGATCTCTTCGGGGAAACCGAAGGTTTTGTCTGTGCAATTGCGGACGAAGTAATGATGACGAACAATTACCGGAGATATATCCTGAAGGACGGTACGGTCGACATTTGTCGGGCATGCCGCCGTCCCGGTGAGTCACTCAGGCATATAATCTCCGGTTGTTCTCATCTTGCTAACGGCGAGTACTTGCACAGACATAACCAAGTAGCCAGGATTATTCACCAGCAACTTGCTCTTCGATACGGTCTTGTGGGGTCTGAGGTGCCGTACTATAAGTACGCACCGTTGCCAGTTCTTGAGAATGGTCGTGCCACGCTCTATTGGGATCCATCTATCATCACGGACAGGACTATTGTAGCCAATAAGCCTGATATCGTGTTGGTAGATCGATCCAAGCGCCAGGCAGTGCTCATCGACATCACCATCCCGCATGACGAGAACCTCGTGAAGGCCGAGAAGGACAAACTCAGCAA
The DNA here is from genome assembly GCA_947623375.1 of Apotomis capreana. Lineage (NCBI taxonomy): Eukaryota > Metazoa > Arthropoda > Insecta > Lepidoptera > Tortricidae > Apotomis > Apotomis capreana. The sequence continues at coordinate 17,037,733 of OX392506.1, read as the reverse complement.
GTACCTTGACTTGGCTCACGAGGTAACCGCCATGTGGGATGTTGACTCGACGATCATTGTCCCGATAGTCGTTTCGGCGAACGGTCTTATAGCGAAGAGTCTCGACAAACATCTTAAGAGACTCTCGCTAGATGGCTGGATCAAGGGTCAAATACAGAAGGCGGTACTCCTGGACACGGCGCGTATTGTCAGGAGGTTCCTCTCTCTGCAGCCCTAACCACCGGTAGCCTGGGCCCTGCCCCGCTGCTGGCGGCACCCTAGGTTAGGTTTTTTAAAATGTATTTATATTTTGTAACTTTATTGTATTTTACTTTTTATATAAATTTATTGTTAAAAACCTAGCCTAAGACAAAAGATGAATAAAGGAGATAATATTAATAACTAGGTCGATGCAGAGTCAGCCACCGGCTAAGCTTGCACCATAAATTGGAGCGGAGTTATATTTTTTTTCGAAATTTTCTCTTCGTCACGACCTGGCGAAATTTAATTATTGCATTTTAAAACAAAAATTTCTAAAATCGGTTGAGAACTCGCTGAGATCTGCGCATTGTTACAAAGTCCATTCGAGTCGATCCATGGGAGCTTCGCTCGCTTCGCTCCAATAATAACACCCTAGGTTAGGTTTTTTTATAATGTATCTATATTTTGTAATTACGTTGTTGTATTTTACTTTTTATATAAATTTATTGTAAAAAAATTTAACCTAAGAAATTAAATGAATATACGAAATAATAATAATAATACTAGGTACCTGTTCTAACTTCGCATGAAATAAATGCTGTTGATGGGAAATTACAAGTAACTAGGTCCATGCAAAGTCAGCCACCGGCTAAGCTTGCACCATAAATTGGAGCGGAGTTTTTTTTTTTCGAAATTTTCTTTTCGTCCCGACCGGTCTCTCGCTCCGCTCCAATTATAGTCCACTATAGATACAATAATAAAAACCTTAAAATAAACATCAAAAGCTGCGCAACGCCACACATGTACTAATCATTCATATCTAAGTTACTCTTGGATCTTAATATTATGTTCCATGTTTCATCAAAAAATAAATGGGTGTCTTATTATATACCATAACCACAGTGCATTCGTTAATTTATGTGTGATAATATTGCTAATAAATATACATAATTAATTATCTGTAAGGCGACGTAAATTTCATACTAAATAATCACAAGAAAATTAGACTCTAAAACTAACTTTTTATTTGTAAAAAGTAGTAAGTACCCAGTCAAAATACTCAAAGAATACTATTAAAATTATTCTTCTTACTGCAGGCCAAATAAAATAATACATAGTTGATAATACATTAGGCCATAATTCCTATTACGTAATATTAGTAGTTTAATTACTGGTGCAATCACTAGGTGTTAGAGACAGCTACTTACCTTCGTGCGACACGCAACGACTGTGGGTTACGGACAGTGCGGTGACACACAACTGGAACAGTTTATATGATAATACACGTGCTAAACGATACTGCTTCCATTTATAGTTACATCGATGATATTAATATAAAATATCACGAATTTTCACCAAATTCTATCGGAGTTTCATACGATTAGACTTAAATTTTCATGGATTTTACTACGTGAGAAGGAATGACTGCTAGCATTATTGAACGAGTAGGTAAATAGGTACTACTATAAGTGTGTTTGTGTGTGTACTCTACTCCTACTGAACTCGCGAAGAAAATATCGTGCTTTCTTACGCAAGGTCGAAGGGGCTGCATTTATCGCAGAGAATAGAGACTTTAATAAATATATAGATTAGTGATAAATTGAAAATAGATTTCAATAAATATAGTGATGAGTGATATGATGACTATAATTGGCTCTTTATCAATTATCAATTAAGCTATGATTGTGCTAGCTTACTCGTATCTAGGTTACTCTCCAAGTGGAGGATAAATTAAATAAAATACAAAACAAATGACAAGTGAAACAACACCACAAACGATACACAAGCGACACACGTAGACCTGCAACTGTATGGAAATGCTACTGACAGCACTCACGGTGGACACGCCCGGCACGAGCAGTGCGTCGGCCGAGTCGTCCGAGTGGGTCGTCTCCAGATCCTCGGGCCGCCTCCAGGTCGACTCCAGATCTCGAGCCGGCACCCCGAACAGGGCGTAGCCGAAGCCGTTCATCATGATTCGGTACTGGAACAAGGAAAACCCTATTAAAACCTGTGAGCCATCCCAATACTGAAAATGAAGATGTGATCGTAGCAATGTAAATGAAGAATGAACTCCATGCGAGTTCGAAACTTGTCGGGCCGTCCCTGACACCCGACCTGACCCTCTTCTACAACTATAATTTTCAATATTACGAGAAACACGTTTTTTTACTCGTAACTAAGGTGACTTAATCTTGATGTCTTTAGAAGCTAAAATTTTGATGGCAGTCTGCGGTAGGTATGACGTGCCAGTGTCTTAACCTGGCCATCCTGGCCTGGTCATGTGATGTGACCAGTAAACCTCTAGTCTACCGGGCCTCCGCGCCGCGTACCTACGTTAAAATAGCCTTACGAAAGGTTAACCGAATTAACCTACCTTTACAACTGTATAGGATGGTGGTAAGTACCTTGGGCAGTTTGGTGGCGTGTATGGTCTGTATGACCTTAGTGCGCAGGTTCTCTATGCTGTGGACGCTAAGGCGCATGACCAGGTCATCGCCAACGCCAACAGTTAGGACGAAGCTCTCTGTGTAGCGGGCGGCTTCGCGGCTTATTAAACCCGCTGAAAAATGAAATTTTATTTAATAATGTTATTTCGAAAAGTCTTAATTTCATTAAGTGAAGCTACTCAATTCATAACGTTGAATCTGCAATAAATATAACTGTTAACATAAATTTCCTTCTATGGTTTTTTGAATTCTCCAACAAGGGCCAAGGCTCCGAAAGAAGGAGAAAAACAGTAAGTAATGGTAATGGTTTTAAGACATTTCGGTAGAGTCAACGAGAATAGCGGTTGAAAACCTTTCAGCAGCAAGGCTGGTATATGAAATTGAGATGTGTCGCATTAGTTAAATTTAATAGCTATGTAATTCAAATAAAACTTCTAAGCATAAATCAGTTAAGGGCTGCCAGAAGCTCATAGCCCGCGTGTAGCTGACAGCTAAACTAGGTCGCTGAAGATGTACAACGGTTTAGATGTTATGTTGCCAATACTCACCTGGCGTCGAAAACGCGAATACTTTGAGGTGTGGATACCTGGGCCTTAGCTTCAAGGCTACTAATACTGCTACTCCCGCGCCCAAACTGTGGCCTGGAAAACAACATATTTAAATAAATGTATGCAACTTGTAATGTCTCATTGATGTGGGTACACAGCACAATTTTTATATTAAACCATTGATATTAAGATCAAAGAAAAATTTAAATAACCAGGTAACTAAATATATTATTATTGTTTTGATCTGTGTATCAATGGTTTAACATTTACAAACAATATTCACATTTTGAAAACATTTGTTTGAGTTACATCGAAATTAAAACACGATTGCAATAATAAGTAATGCACATCTGCCGAACCAAAACGAATCTGGCTTCCAAACAGGTGGTGTGGAAAAATAAACAAGACCGTGGCCTACATAAAATGCAGTGAAAACCAGGTCAAGGTCATCGCAAATGCAAATTTTCACAGCTCTTCATATCCAAATCGTTTCAGAATCGATACTTCACCAAAGACAATGTGCAGATTTAGTAAGTCGGTACAGTCAGCCATAAAATTGGTCCACACTTTTCCAGTCTATTTCATAAGGGAGAGAAGGTCCAAAATTAAACGATAGAAGGTATAAAACTATTTCAAACAATTAATATCTAAGAAACCCTCAACATAAATATAAGCATTAGGCACGTAACTAAATAAAGAAATCAAACCATTAGTTTCGTATTGCCAGTACTAAAAACTCGAGAGGCCCAAAGAAAGAATGTTAACAATAATTTCCTTCTACACTGTTAAAAATTTTCAGGGAATTTTACACAAAAGTGAGGGCAACTTTCGTTGCCCTCACTTTTTTGTGTTTTTACATAATTATGTAATTTTACAGGGCTATGTAATTTTACATAATTAACGATTTTACATATATGTAAAATTACATAAAGAAAATTTTACATATTTGTCAGTTATGTAAAATTACATAAATGTAATTTTACATATCTGTCAGATATGTAAAATTACATAAAATGTAATTTCACATAACTGAAACTGTCAGATATGTAAAATAATATTTTATGTAATTTTACATACCTCTTCATGTAAATTCTAGGATATGTAAAATTTTTATTTATGTAATTTTACATAGACGTTAATTATTTTTACATTTTTCCGGTACTATTACTGAAATATTATGTGTTTTTAGTACATATGTTTTCTGTAAAACTACATGTAGTTTCTGTGATATTAATGATATTTTATGGATTTTTACATTTATTCTGTATTGTTACAGAAATATTATGTGTTTTTTGTACATATGTTTTCTGTAAAACTACATGTAGTTTCTGTGTTATTAATGTTTTTTTGTTGATTTTTACATTTATTCTGTAATGTTACAGAAATCTTATGTGTTTTTTGTACATATATTTTCTGTAAAACTACATGTAGTTTCTGTGTAATTACTGTTTATTTGTGGATTTTTACATTTATTCTGTAATGTTACAGAAATATTATGTGTTTTTTGTACATATATTTTCTGTAAAACTACATGTAGTTTCTGTGTAAATACTGTTTATTTGTGGATTTTTACATTTATTCTGTAATGTTACAGAAATCTTATGTGTTTTTTGTACATATATTTTCTGTAAAACTACATGTAGTTTCTGTATTTTTAATGTTTGTTTGTGGATTTTTACATTTATTCTGTAATGTTACAGAAATATTATGTGTTTTTTGTACATATATTTTCTGTAAAACTACATGTAGTTTCTGTGTAAATACTGTTTATTTGTGGATTTTTACATTTATTCTGTAATATTACTGAAATACTATGTGTTTTTTTTACAGATATTGTATGTAAAACTACACGTAGTTTGTGTTTTATTAATGATTTTATTATGTAATTTCACATACATTCAGTAATATTACTGAATCCATTTATGTATTTTTACCTAAAGAAAATGTATTTTTAAGTAAGGGTAAGGTAAAATTACATGTTTATTATGCATTATTAACAATAAAATTAGTTAGTTTTACATGTAACTGTAAAATATTTTCTGTAAAATTTAATAATAATTCGGTTATATTTACATAATATCTGTAATTCTCGGGATTTAGTTTTTTTTTGCCAGAATTCTTTTTCTACGTATTTAAATTAGTGCAGTTGTATTAATCAAAATATATATGAAAAAGAAAACACTGGGAAACAATAAACTGGAAAGATTACTGATCTTGGTATAATCGTAGCTTCTGTATATAAGAACTATCCACCTATATAACATAATTACAGGGGTGATATGTACTCTTTATAAAATGCGTAGTCACACAGCAGTCAAATAAAAATACTGCTTTATGATTAACTTACTTGCTTTGAGGATACACATTTTACAAGTATTACATATATCCCCTGTAATTTTGTTATAGGTGGACAGTTTCTATACAGAAGATACGATTATATCCAGATCAGTAATCTTCATAGTTAATTATTTCCCAGTGTTTTTGTTACATATATATTTCGATTAATACTATTGCACTATTAAAATACATAAAGAAGAACGTCCGTCAAAAAACCTAAATCCCGATAATTACAGACATTATATAAATCTACCGAATTATTATTAAATTTTACAGAAAATATTTTACAGTTACATGTCACATTAACTAATTTATAGTTATAATAATGCACACCAAAACAAGTAACCTGAAAAAAAAAACAAATTAAAAAGTAGTAAATCAATTTATTGTCATACAATGATTAATATAAACAATACACATAACTGAAGTTATATATTATAACACCTTTTTTACAATGAAATACAGTGATTGAAATTGTAATTAATTAAGCGATTTTCGATTATATTTGAAATATTGATATGTGACTTGTAAAATGCATTTGCTTTTATTAATAAATTATCTGTATCTGTATCTGAATCCCCTTTACTTAAATCTAGTTTCAGTTAATAAGGTCAACGTCTTTCTAGCGGTAGCGAATGCGCAGTAACGTTATATCATATCAAATATACCGGGTGTTTCCTGTAATAGGAGCGATAAATTAAAACATAGATTCTTCGCTTGAAACTGGACAACATTTGTTAAGCAACTTCTGAAAACAACGTGTAAAAAAGGATATTTTGTAGAATAATGTTTAGACAAAGAAGCAATGTATTGCGAAATGTCCGATATTAGTAGAGTGACAGCTATGTCAATGCTCAGGGAATGTCAATGTTGGACGACGTACATTGAAAACACTATCTAGTTTGTTTGAAATAATAAAATTCTGAGAACTGACTTTTTTTTAAAGTTGCTGAACAAATGTTGTTCAATTTGAAGAGTAGAATCTATATTTTAATTTATTGCTCCTTTTACAGGAAACACCTGGTATTACATATTGCGAGTGTATTGCAACATATAAAAGAATCAGCCTTATTGTTATCGTGTTAGTAAGAATTTTCGACTATTTTTTTATTTCGTCTTCACATAACGACACGTTGATTCTTTTAACATGTAACATTAACTAATTTATCGTTATAATAATGCACACCGAAACAAGTAATTTATAGTTAAAATTAATTAGGTATCTGAGGTGGCTGACTAGAATTAATAAACTGGTAAGGTAATACAATTTGAACCTTCTAGAGAGTGAAATCACTATTTGAACAGATTCTTTAGTATTTCCTTGCAGCCACCTTAAACATACAAACTGAAATACAAAACAAAGTAAAACGATCAATTTATTGTCTTACAATAATAACAATAACAAAAATGAACAATACAAATAATTGAAGTCATATACTATAACTTTTTACAAGGTAATGTTATAAATTATTTTGATGTAGATAATGTTAAATATTACATTGCAGTTTAGAAACTGTTACATTAAATCATCAGAAGTGTTAAATCATGAGTCGAAAATTAAGCCGTCTAACGTGGAGCGATTAACTAAATTCTCTTGCCACTACAACTTTAAAACTAGATAAATGGGTAATTGTAACCATTAAGGGAGAATTGCTCTATGCCTATAGTCACGAAATAAGGCTTTAAAACAGAAATTATCGCACAAATACATAAAAACCTAAGTAGAATGCGAGGGGGTTTGGCTGTAATAGTGGTATATATCGACGCTGGAATGGCTAATTGACTAACGAGCCATTTTTGGGCAAATGGAGTTATATACACCGTTGAAATCAGCGAATTTTTCTGCGTCTAATGAGCCGGGTTTGAGCTCGATCGGAGGACTTTTTTGGCTTGTTAGCAATTCAGAAAAAGTAGATTTACTAAAAAACTTTTGCCTAAAGAGCCAGCATTTTGTCGAGATTTAAAAAAAATGCCCGTTAGTTAAAACGTAAAATATTTTTTTGCCTTTAGCGGTTTTTGTTTTCGGAAATTTCATTCCCGTTGGCTAAATAACCATTTTGCTGGGGTCAAAAAAATGCTTTTAGTGGAGGTTAGACCTTTTTCTAAAATCGTGATACATGGCTATTGCACGTTAACTGTTTATCCCAACTGGTGAAGCACAAGTTTATGGTATTTACGCTAATAGTCTAGAAAATTATAATGTTACATCCGAAGTTTAACCGTTTAATTCTGGGCTCCATAAAAACAAAATACTGCGGGTAAGCGTAAAAAATTTCAAGAACTTAGGAGAGGTCCGGCTCGTTAGTCGTCGGTCAAAGCTACTCGAGGAAGGATGTGTCGACTTTCGTGCCAAATTTTGCTGATTGAGAGTCCATTTTACTTTTCGTGAATATCGGGTTAGTTTTAAATAGTGTTAATTAGATTAAACTGTTTTGACTGCGTCAATTAACGAAGACACACTTAAATTTAAATAAATGTTTATTATGATATTTATTCACAAAATAGGTAAATAATTGGCAAGCCGCCTTTTTGTAAATATTATTTTTAACAAACGAACCGTGCACAAGCACATGTGAGTAGGCAGTATTGAGTTTTATTAACGCGTCCGATGGTCGTTATTTCTGCGCGTGCATGTTGCGGGGGTGTAAGTCCCTACCGTCTTACTTGTGCAAATGTAGGGATGTAATTAATAAAGTTTTGCCACTTATTCACTCATTTCACATTTCTTTGGACAAGTTTTTCATACAACACTTGTACAAATGGTATATTAAAAAGCAAATTGCTGGTGAATGATCCTGGCTACTTGGTTATGTCTGTGCAAGCACTCGCCGTTAGCAAGATGTGACGGCGGGATGCCCGACAAATGTCGACCGTACCGCCCTTCAGGATATATCTCCGGTAGTTGTTCATCATCATTACTTCTTCCGCAATTGCACAGACAAAAATCAGCCGAACAAAAGCGTAGCCAGTTCATTGACGCGAGTGGATCTACATCGGGCCCCGGGCCTTGAAGAACCATCCGTGTAGCTCCCTGCTCTTCCATACATACCTGCGGTCATCGGTGTGAAGCACCTTTGGTCTGCGCCAGTTTTCGTTTGTCAAGGAGAGAGCGGTGAGGCGTTTGTCAACTGCTACTACATCGCGATAAATTGCACACTCGTTGTTTAGGAAATACTTCCTAAGACTGTACACCTGGCAGTTATCCTTGGCGTTTAAAAAGCCACGGCATCCACACTTACGTAAGATGTACAGTCTTATCAAGTGGTAAGCGTGGGTGCCCCATGCGATGTGTAGTGAGCATCTGACGGACCCTCGGACTTAGAGCGTCTCGTTCGGTCTGAGTCCACCTTAGTACGCCAAAGGAGTAAGTGAGGAGGGGTATCACAAGTGCACGCCTGATCGCCACCGGACAAAATACTGTTAAATACTTTTGTCAAGCGACCAAAAAAACGGTCCTTTAACGCCTGCCTAATGTTTCCGCCCGCAATACCCAATGACTGTGTCATACCAAGGTACTTGTAGGTTCCAGCTTCGGAGATAGGTCTGTTCTGTTCCGTTCCGATGGCGCCGTTCCGTTCCGTTTGAAGGCGCGACTGAAAGTTTCAGTTACTTCCAGTAGTTCCACCATATTGTGGTGTTTTGGTGCATAGCTACAGCTTGAGGTCGTCCATTTACAGCAGATGATAAATGACCTCACCCCTCTTAAAAGCCGGGAATTCCCGACTTCTAAGAGGGGGTTAACCTAGTCCTGAATCCTTGAGCAGATTGATGAGCTGAATCAGGGCTAGACAGAACCACTGAGGACTTAATTTGTCAACTTGGAAAATACCTCTCTCAATCCTTATCAAATCCTGCAGACCAGGAATACTGTTCTTATCTGTTGGCTAGGGCGATCAAGTACATATTATGGTACCAGCTTCTCCCTCTAGACCACATTCATCGGAGAGTGACTCGTATCGACGGCTACCAGTGAATTTCAGATCGCCTTGACTCCTTGGCGCTGCGTAGAGATGTAGCCTCTCTCTGCATCTTTTATCACTTACATATATAACTCTCACCACTTAGATAGTTAGCAGTCCACAACTGTACGTTTTACTAGAAATTTCTTGACTCGCACGACTGCATTGTGAAATGAAATGTCGCTTGCGGTATTTCCGGGTGATATGACCTTCAAGAAAAGAGCGTACTCCCACTTGAAAGTGCTGGCAGCGCACTTGTAACTCCTCTGGTGTTGCAGATGGGCGATGGCCGATGGACGACCGTTATAGCTTTCCATCAGGCGATCCGTTTGCCGTTTGCTCCCTATGACAAAAAAGGAGGGCCATCCCCGCCACCTGATGGACTTATTATTATTTTTTTGCGTCAAGATAATTTATTGGCAATGTCTGGACATAGCAAAAAATGCCTGTCTTTCGTACTAACCGAAATAAAATTATCAAGATCGTGCTTAATACTTTGATAGGAGATGAAAAGAAGGCTTGTGCACGAAAATTTCAATGTGCACCTGAGAAGAACATAAAACTGGTGCAGCCAAGTTTTTTTTTAATTGGCTCCATTTCTCTATGCTCCATATTATTCTGATACATAATTATAGCCATTCTGGTTAAGTAATGTTATTATAAGATTTTCTTATAATACAAACTTTGTCAGGAACGGCCCGACATATATTTCGAACTAGCAAGGAGATATCCATACGTGATCATAGTAAATTATTTTCTTATATGAGTTTAAGCCCTTTAAAATAATCCTACCCGTCTGATATAAGCCATGTTCTATTATTAAGCGAATTTTAATCTTAAATGGAAGATTTGCAGAAATTAAACTCAATTCAAGACTCCATATCGGAAATTTAACAATTAATTCTAGTTTGCATTATGGCACAAAAACTAAAGAAAGGATTTACTTTAGTGCAAATGTTTCTTAAGATATTATACATGACTTGCTTAATGGAGCAAATGTTCAGTAATGCCTTTTATTCGGTTACAGTTTTGTAATACTAGCCTAGTTATGCATTTTTATGGTTTAATGTTTGAAGTTAACACTCACTTTAGTTAACTATCCGTACTGAAAGCAATGCTAAAAATGGCAGTTAAGCCTTTTTCCCGCTTCGCAATTAGAGGCCGATTGGCTAACGTGCAATTTAATTCTAAAATACACGTTATTTCGAAAAATAGCCATCATAGTTAAATTTTCATCGCAATTATCTTCTACTCGTCAATACATCATTTTATCGTATAACAAAAAGAAAAAAAGTTATGATTTTTTTTTCCGAAAAAAATACTTTGTTTTGTTCTACTGTAAAGTTTCATAAATGCACGTTAGTCAATTAGTCGTTCCAGCGTCGATATATATATATATATTAAGCTTTAGTCTCGAAGAAAGCCCGCGAACAGAGCGCTCACAACGGCAATGATTTCATAGATAATATACGGCTGATTGCTGTATATTATAAGAAGATATATCACACGTACCAAAGTGATAAGGTATATCTACTATATTGATTACATTATTTCCTTCCGAATTTCGTTCCTTGCATAATTTTATATATATATAGGCTCCTGTTTCCCGGCTCAAGGGTCACGGACCCTTTCAGGCACCTTTAGCCGGTGAACCTGAGCTAATATCATAAGAAACTATGTAGAATGCGAGGCGTTTTGGCTGTAATAGTGGTTTATATATATATATATATATAGGCTCCTGTTCCCCGCCTCAAGGGTCACGGACCCTTTCAGGCACCTTAAGCCGGTGAACCTGAGCTAAGATCATAAAAAACTATGTAGAATGCGAGGGGGTTTGGCTGTAATAGTGGTATATATATAATAATGAGTTATGTAAACCTTAAGTACTAATAATAATGAGTTAAGAGTAATAATAACAACATAAAGTTAAGAGTAATAATAAACATGGATATAATTAAACCGTTTTTCCAGACTGAATATCGTGAATTCTAGAATGGTATTCAACATTTTTTGATAAAATTCTCTTATTACACACTGTACATTTATTATAGGATGAATTAATGTCAACATCAGCACTACTAGTTTCGGACTGGTGTAATCTAAAATTGTGATTCCTAGAAGACATAATTATTGAACATACTTTTACACAAAGGATCAATACACATAAATTTTACATTTTTACAGAATCTATGACATTTTTGGTGGTTATTGTACGAGATCACAGTTGAGAAATTCTAGTCACAATTTTCGCATTCAAATGACATTTTATTCAAACTTAAGTTTACCCATTAACGACAATACTTTTTTCAGCGTGACACCTTTACGGATTTTACAACCTTCTTTGGGATTTATTTTGAAAACATACCTTTGCATAAACTCTAACGTGTTTTGACATTCCACTGGATATTCCAAATTAAAGTTGAAGTAAGCTGCCATCAATAATTGTAACGACCTGGAGAAGCTCGCAGTTTCGCTGACGATGTTTTTTTCTACCAGCAAGTAATATATATTTTCAATATCTGTGCGAAAAAAAAAAAGGTTAAAACAGGCACTAAATGCTGCTTATGTTAATAGCTACCTAGTTACATAAAAAACGTTCAATTTCAACTTGGGCATTAATTATTTCCCCTGGTTGGTATTTCGGTAAGGCCGTTGAGCGTTTAAACCGTCGCTTCGTTCGTTCGTCTTTAAATGTAATTGCAAGCGATAGTTGAAACGCTCAGCGGCCTTCCCCATTTATAATTGTAGTAAAGTTACATCTCACCTGAAAATACAATATTAGGTGCAGCAACTTTGGGGAGGTCAGCAACTTCTGCCCGTCAATGGTTTCTGAAAAAAAAAAATAGATCAGTATAGATGAAACTACTAATAAAATTAAGCAAGGAACGAAATTCGGAAGGAAATAATGTAATAAATATAATAGATATACCTCATCACTTTGGTACATGTGTGATATCTCTTCTTTAAAATATACAGCAATCAGCCGTATATTATCTATGAAATCATTGCCGTTGGGAGCGCTCTGTTCGCGGGCTTTCTTCGAGACACACCGGCCACTTCAACAATACTTGGTATCGCAGGTGTCGAGTTCAGAAATTTGCTCTGCTGTGAATAGGTTCTTCTTTCATTCTTTTCATTGGCTGCAATCAAGAAGATAATGTTATTTTTACAATTTTACAGTATATAATTGATATCCTCTTTTTTTAAACTGTTAACAAAGAAAAATATACAGCCATAGTAAGTCTTTTACATTTTATAGGAGATTTTAGAGAAGATAAGATAAAGATAGGATAAGATAAAGATAAATATAAGAAAGAAGATAAGATAAAGATAGGATCAAGATAAGATAAAGATAAGATAAGATAAATATAAGAAAGAAGACAAGATAAAGATAAGATAAAATAAAGATTAAATTTATTTTGTTAAAAAGAAGTACTTTATATGAAATAACATATTGTTAAATGATATTTTGTCAAGTGTAGTGTTTGTAAAATTATAATTTGCTAAGTGACTTTTTGTAATATGATACTTTTAGTCATATGTCTCGTTTGCCTAATGAATATTTATTGAAACGTTGTTTGGTCAAATGATCATTTGTCAAACGTTTTTTGGTCAAACATTAGTGAACCATTAAATTGGCTTTTGGATAGTATTTTTTATACACCAAGTTTAATACAAAAAATATGAAAATATGAGGGTTGGTTTACATTTTGTTAGTACTAAAAGTTGATTATTTTAAGGATTGCGTCATATTTTGCTACGGGACCCTAAAAACTGGCACAGGTAATGAATTGGGCATCATCTAATTACCGGATAACGCCACCGTGCTCGGCACCTTCGTGCTGTTCTTCTACGGCATCGCGCGCAGCGACGTGCGCGCGCAGCGAGCGCTGCTGCCGTGCGCGCTGCTTGTTCGCCGCGGGCGGGCCCCACGCTGCGCCGCCGCTCGTGCCGCGCGACCACCGCGACCGCTCCGTCAGCCGCGGCTCCGCGCGCCCCGCGTCCAACGCCAACAGCGCCGTGTACAAGGCGGGCGCCGAGCTCAACGGCCAGACGCTGCCGCGCGACGCCGAGGCGGCCGACGGCAAGTCGCCGAACATCAACCTGGTCGTGCTGCCACCCGGACGGTCGCGCCGTCGGCCCTGCGCCGTTCTACAACCCCGACGATAGATATTAGAAATATATACCAACTCGATTATATAGGACTTAAACCATAATTACATGGGGTCCCGCTGCATATACGTATATGTCGCTGCGCTCGCTGGTTTCGACTTCACGACCGGGACCTTCGCGCAGCGCGTGCTATCGCGACGAGTTTTGACTTGCCGTTTTCGTGGAAACGATCGGGTTCGCGGTATACGCGGTAATGTTTAGCCCTTAAATATCCCAAACCCACTTCAGTTGAATTTTTCAAAAATGTCATGTCCGCCATCTTGGATTTCAAAATTGACATCATTTTCGAATTTCCAACCCCCGATTTATTCGAAATCCATACCCCACATGATATGTTTAAAAAGTCATTACTTTTTTCAAAAATGTCATGTCCGCCATCTTGGATTTCAAAATTGACATCATTTTCGATTTTCTAACCCCCGATTTATTCGAAATCCATACCCCACATGATATGTTTAAAAAGTCATTACTTTTTTCAAAAATGTCATATCCGCCATCTTGGATTTCAAAATTGACATCATTTTCGAATTTACAACCCCCGATTTAGTCGAAAACCATACCCCACATGATATGTTTAAAAAGTCATTACTTTTTTTCAAAAATGTCATATCCGCCATCTTGGATTTCAAAATTGACATCATTTTCGAATTTCCAACCCCCGATTTATTCGAAATCCATACCCCACATGATATGTTTAAAAAGTCATTACTTTTTTCAAAAATGTCATATCCGCCATCTTGGATTTCAAAATTGACATCATTTTCGAATTTACAACCCCCGATTTAGTCGAAAACCATACCCCACATGATATGTTTAAAAATCGAAAATGATGTCAATTTTGAAATCCAAGATGGCGGACGACATTTTTGAAAAAAGTAATGACTTTTTAAACATATCATGTGGGGTATGGATTTCGAATAAATCGGGGGTTAGAAAATCGAAAATGATGTCAATTTTGAAATCCAAGATGGCGGACATGACATTTTGGAAAAAAGTAATGACTTTTTAAACATTATATCATGTGGGGTATGGATTTCGAATAAATCGGGGGTTAGAAAATCGAAAATGATGTCAATTTTGAAATCCTAGATGGCGGACATGACATTTTTGAAAAAAGTAATGACTTTTTAAACATATCATGTGGGGTATGGATTTCGAATAAATCGGGGGTTGGAAATTCGAAAATGATGTCAATTATGAAATCCAAGATGGCGGACATGACATTTTTGAAAAAATCTGTTAGGGTTCCGTTTTTTGCCATTTGGCTACGGAACCCTAAAAAATTTGCTTTCAAAAGTTATATAAGGACTACCCGTTTGGATTAAGTTTACACCTCATTTGTATGCGGGGCCATAGCTACCAGGTGCAAACTTAACTTAAATACAAAAAATATGAAAATATAAGGGTTTGTTTACATTTTGTTAGTACTGAAAGTTTATTATTTTAAGGATTGCGTCATATTTTGCTACGGGACCCTAAAAAACTGGCACAGGTAATGAATTGGGCATCATCTAATTACCGGATAACATCACCGTGCTCGGCACCTTCGTGCTGTTCTTCTTCGGCATCGCGCGCAGCGACGTGCGCGCGCAGTGGGCGCTGCTGCCGTGCGCGCTGCGCCGCCGCTCGTGCCGCGCGACCACCGCGACCGCTCCGTCAGCCGCGGCTCCGCGCGCCCCGCGTCCAACGCCAACAGCGCCGTGTACAAGGCGGGCGCCGAGCTCAACGGCCAGACGCTGCCGCGCGACGCCGAGGCGGCCGACGGCAAGTCGCCGAACATCAACCTGGTCGTGCTGCCACCCGGACGGTCGCGCTGTCGGCCCTGCGCCGTTCTACAACCCCGACGATAGATATTAGAAATATATACCAACTCTATTATATAGGACTTAAACCATAATTACATGGGCTCCCGCTGCATATACGTATATGTCGCTGCGCTCGCTGGTTTCGACTTCACGACCGGGACCTTCGTGCAGCGCGTGCTATCGCGACGAGTTTTGACTTGCCGTTATTTAAACTTTATTGCACAATATGAAATTATGTCAATTTGTTAAATTAATAAATGAAAATAGTATCAATGTACGTAAATGACATGGAAAATATGAACATATTGGGGAATAAGTAACGAAACTTAGTTTTAGTTATTAATGTAACTAGGATGTGAAGAATATGCATTTTATTATTTTTACGTGTCGGATGGCCGAGCTGTAAGGCCCATAAAATATGGATAGGCAAACCTTACCTATTAATTAACCAATTATTATCTCCTTTATTAATTTAAAGTCTTAAGTTAGGTTTTTTCAATAAAGTTATATCAAAAGTAAAATACAATACAGAAATTACAAAATATATAAACACATTATAAAAAAACCTAACCTAGGGTGCCACCGGCAGCTGGGCAGGGCCCAGGCTACCGGTGGTTAGGGCTGCAGAGAGAGGAACCTCCTGACAATGCGCGCCGTGTCCAGGAGTACCGCCTTCTGTATCTGACCCTTGATCCAGCCATCTAGCGAGAGTCTAGTCGAGAGAAGAAGAAGGACTTTACTTACCTTTATACACAATTACTTCGGTTTCACAATCACATAATTCACAACACAACCTAGGACGCAACGCATTACTGAAGTGACTCTTCATTGTGGCTGTAGAATAGAGCTGGGCGTTTTTTTCTGTAACAGTTTCAAGAAACCGTTTCTTATAAAGAAACGGAGTAACGGTTTCTTGCCATATCTAATAACAGTTTCCTTAAAACCTGCTACTACACGTAGCCGATACCATTGTGTTAGCTAAATTTTCTCGAAAGACAAAAACAAAACGATTCTTCATTAAAATAGTCTTAGAATAGCTAACTAAACATTTTATGAAAAACTGGTTCTTGAAATAGCGTTACACCTAGTAACTTATGAAACCGAATGCCGTAATAAAGAAACTGTTTTTTAAGTAACTTGTTTTCGAAACGGTTACTTGTCAAAAAGAAACGGTGACGTTTCGTTTCATCGAAAACGCGTAACGACCCAGCTCTACTGTAGAACACAAAATGATTTTCGCGCCATGCATCGCGCCATTTTGCGTGACGCTTTTGGACGCGCATAGAGTATGGAGCTACATAGACGCGAACGCCGCAAAAATGACTTTGTGGTGGTTCTTTTTTTTTTGCTTTTTAGTGATTGAAATTGAATTATTATTATTGAGTAGTTGTAGTAGCTCAACGTCACTAAATTATACTTTTCGATATAGGTATGTTAAGACTGTTAGACTTTAAAATAACTGAAAAGCCAAAAATAACCCGTTCATGTACAGATTACATTTGAACAAAAATACTCGTAATACCAAATGGTGATAATTAAAGGCTTTATGCGCGGAATAATTTTTTATAGTAAAAGTTGAGTGGTTTGGCACCGACTTCAAAAAGTGGTTCGAATCCCGGCCAGTGCAAATATTTGTGTGATGAACTCGAATATTTGCGCTTGGGTCATGGTTGTTCTATGTATTTAAGTACGTACGAGGGGCGTCTGAAAAGTTCTAAGCCTAAGATAGAAAAAAACAATTTACACAAATGAACTCGTGTTTATTTTTCAATATAGTCTCCTCCTAAATCAATGCATTTTTTACATTTTTTTACAGTGCTTTTAGGCCATTAAAAAAATAATCTTCATTTTGCCCTTCAAAATGCTCCTGTACAGCCGCCTTCATCTCTTCGTCACTTCTAAATCGCTTTCCCCTCAACTCTTTCTTCAAATTATTGAATAGAAAATAATCGCTTGGGGCTAGATCTGGGCTGTACGGTGGGTGGTCAATTTCGTCAAAACCAACTTCCTTCAGAGCACGCCTCGCAACATTAGCGGTGTGAACGGGTGCGTTGTCTTGCAAAAACAAAATGCCTTTCCTTAGTTTACCCCGCCTTTTCTCAACTATGGCTTGTCGCACCTGTCTTATTAGATTTGCATAATAAGTTCCGTTTATCGTAGAGCCTTTTTCTAAATAATCGATTAAAAGAATGCCATCACAATCCCAAAATACCGTAGCCATTAACTTAGAGGCCGACTTTTGCACTTTAAATTTCTTCGGCGGCCTTTCACCCTTTTCAATCCACTGCATCGACTCAGACTTACACTCCGGATCATACTGTCTGATCCATGTTTCATCAACAGTTACTATTCGGGAACAAACTTCATCTAAATCATCTTCGCACAATTCTAAAAACGCCCGAGAAGTTTCCACACGACGTACTTTATCGAAGGCCGTTAGCATTTTCGGTACCCAACGAGCACTGACTTTACTCATGTACAAATGTTCATGTAAAATTTCTCCGACTCTTTCTTTACTAATACCTAAGACCTCAGCTATTTGCCAAACCTTAATTCTTCTATCTTCTAATACCAGCTTTTTGACTTTTGCTACGTTTTCTTCGGTCACTACCGATATTGGCCGTCCTGAGCGGGGGTCGTCTTCGATCGATTCCCGTCCGAGTTTAAATAAGCGACTCCACTTTTTGACTGTGGCATAAGAAGGCCCAGAATCACCGTAAATAATAGCCATTTCCTCAAAAATACACTGCGGTGATTTGTCACTTTTTGTAAGGAATTTAATTACAGCACGGTGCTCAATTTTCGTAATATTCGTTGGTAATTCACACATGATGTACTTTTCCGTTGAATATCTCGAAACAGAATAATAAAAACGTGACATGTTATTTTTTAATAATTTGTTTTTAAATGGCCTCTCTAGTGGCCAGTATCATAAACGCATATATAACCTCGAAATACCTTAGGCTTAGAACTTTTCAGACGCCCCTCGTATATCGTTCTCTCCGGTTCACTATTTAAGTACTTACCTACATTAACCTCATAAAATCCTGAGTGTTCTAAATCAATTATTACGACAATACTCAAAGAAAAAGACGATGACACTTCTATAAATTCTAACGGCATTTAATCTATACAGAGATCATCATCGCGACCACAAAACGTCGTAAGCGCCGTGTAAATCATGGCGCTTAGGACGTTACGAAAGCGGGGCATTGAGTCTCGCGACCTAAACGTGTAAGTGCCGTGAAATTCACGGCGCTTACGACGTTTTGACCCGCTCTCGCCTACAGTAGCTCTCTTCTATTCTCTCTCGCCTATTTAGCTGAGCCTCGACGCGAGTTTGCCGGCGTGGGGGGGGCGTCGCTTCTCCCGACTGGCCCGCGATCCGTTCTAGCGCCACGGGCTTCGACTAATTTGCCGTCTGATTCGAAAGATTATCGACAGTGCTCTCGTCCCTGTCACACACAAGACAAACGGGCGAGACAGAGCACTGTCTCGCCCGTTTACTCGGTACGTGTGATCAAGGCATTACTTATATCATAATTCGAATTTGAAATTTTAGTAGTATACTAATGTCGATAATCGAATGACGACTACTTGTCTTAAAGAAATCACCACGAATGATATTGATATTGTTGACAAACCATCATAAAATCATTGCCAGTGTAACACATTAGTTGTAAAGAAATAAAGGGAAGCTATTGCAATTTTAGATTGACAATAATATATTTTGACCAAAGGTTAATTTGATTACACTAAAGCAAATTAGACTGCAGTTTTTGGTATTAATGTTGATGTTTTATGAAAACAATATTTGGTTAGCAAAAAATCCATTTTGGGAAGCAAAAAGATATACGGACTCAACGTAAAATTATTTTGGTGTATGTATATTGATTTTGGAATACAAAATGATTTAGTTTAGGGAGCTCTGTATAGAGTGGGTTTAATTTATATGGAAGTAATTCATTTTACTTGGAATTTAGTTTTAGGGTATAAAGAGCATTTAGTTTTTTGCCTGCCTAGTAGGCCTACAATCGTATAGTATAGAGTATACATTGAATTAAGTAGATTAGTATCATCATCTCAGCCATAGGACGTCCACTGCTGAACATAGGCCTCCCCTTCGGGCAAAGCAGATAAATTGTGGGCGGTGCAACTAACTTAAACAAGTTTTAATAAATATGTTGTTACTTTGTAAGTATCGTATGTTGGTACTTTGTCATTTGTGCTTCGCTCCGCTGACCGATTTTGATGATTCATGTGACATTCTTTTCTTCTCTTTAAATTCTATTAAGTGACAGTTTTCAAAATAGCCGGACGTGTTTTCCTAAAGTGAAAATAGTGAAAACAAAGTTAACTTTCGTAATTTCAAACTTTGCTTGCGTGCGACGCCTCCAGATCATCGACGACCCCCGGGTTTTTTGCTACCATCCAAAGTGCTTGTTAAGCCTTCAACTCCCTGAATTTTCTCAGAATTTTCCGGCGGAAAACAGCCGAGTAAACGCCGAAAAACACTTTTTCTTTGTTCCCGTAACTTGCGACCTGGGATCGTCCGGCTGATTTTGAGGACGTATCAGCCTGCCTGACACCTTTCTGCGTTCAACCAAGAAAACAGAAACAAAATCGGTCCAGAAACACCAGAGAAAAACAGGTTTTTATTGAACTTTAAC
This sequence comes from Apotomis capreana, assembly GCA_947623375.1. Lineage (NCBI taxonomy): Eukaryota > Metazoa > Arthropoda > Insecta > Lepidoptera > Tortricidae > Apotomis > Apotomis capreana. The sequence continues at coordinate 17,017,611 of OX392506.1, read as the reverse complement.
AGTGAGTGACTTTTCTCCCCCCATTTCTCAGAACCTAGATCTTTTACCCCCATTTTTAGTGTACTGTTAATTAGCTTAAGTATCAATATAGTTCTGTGCAAAATTTCTGATTTTTCCTAGCTGTAGTTTTTTAGTAACGAATTTTCTCGCAAACCCAGCCGTTCAGAGCACAATATTTACGTAATTTTAATTCATTTTTTGACTTTTTTCCCTTCAAACTTTTGCAATTTTTTCTTTCATAATTTGCTCTGTCTCATCAAATAAATGGGTTCTGGGCTGTTTCCAACCCACACATGTATATAGTTTAGTTTTTATTTAAGTTTTAAATTTATCGATCTCGCGTTGTGTAAATATCAATATCCTTCTTCCATTCCACAACAATCTCACTTTATTGTTTATATATTTGTTAGCTTAGCTATCATTAGATTACTGTGCAAAATTACAGACCTATTATGTCAATAGTTTATACGTTATTAAAATAAAATAAATATTTAAGGGGGGCTCCCATACAACAAAGGGATTGGTTGCGTTAACTTTGCACCTCATTTGTATGGAGCGCTATACATACCAGGTGCAAACTTAACTTAACCACTTAAGGATGGAAAGTGTTTGTACGGAACCCTCGGTGCGCGAGTCCGACTCGCACTTGACCGGTTTTTTAATGATGTGTTATATGAATACAAGCTTTTGCCCGCGACTACGCAACCGCAACCTCGTACAACACGCTAGATATCCACGTAATCACCTTAATTAAACTATGTGACCTCGGATTAAATTATACTTTTCGAGAGCAACTGTTTTTTTTTAAAGTCGGTTAATATACATTTGTTGTACTTATACCAAAACCTTCTTATTTCCAGAATGTAACGAATACATTACTGAAAACCGCATTAAAATCGGTCCAGCAAACATACGGGTCAAGCGCAGAACCTCCTTTTTTTGGATTCCGTACCCAAAGAGTAAGAACGGGACCCTATTTACCTATTTACTGCCGCTATAACTACAAATACTAAAAACAGAATAAAATAAATATTAGAGTGGGGCTCCCATACAACAAACGTGATTTTTTGCCGTTTTTTACTACTAGGTAGGTAGCAAGAGCATTGACTTGACTTGACATCTCTTATTTTTACTCTTTGGCACCACTTCCTTCTAGAATATTCCACGCTGACATAACAAACATCTGCGCATGTCCTGGCACGTTTCTTCATAAATCGGCTATTGCGCAGTCATATGGACCTAGTATGTACTTATAGTACACCTGGAGTGCTCATTGCTTCGTTCGATTTATTTTATACTAGCGACCCGCCCCGGCTTCGCACGGGTGCAATGCTGATAAATTATGCATGTATTATACATATAAACCTTCCTCTTGAATCACTCTATCTATTAAAAAAAAACCGCATCAAAATCCGTTGCGTAGTTTTAAAGATTTAAGCATACAAAGGGACATAGGGACAGAGAAAGCGACTTTGTTTTATAACATAACACATAACACATTACCCTAATATTGTAAGACCGAAAACTGTAGGTTAGGTTAGGTTTGTTTTATGACCATGGATAGCGGAGCGAGCGAAGCGAGCGGAGCGTAAGAATGCATGGAGGTACATTAAAATTTAGCAGTTAGTAGGTTAAGGTTAAAGACCGAAAACTGTATGTTAGGTTAGGTTTGTTTTTATGACCATGGATAGCGGAGCGAGCGAAGCGACCGGAGCGTCAGAATGCATGGAGGTATATTGAAATTTAGCAGTTCGTAGGTTAGGTTAAAGACCGAAAACTGTAGGTTAGGTTTAGGTTTGTTTTATGACCATGGATAGCGGAGCGTCAGAATGCTTGCTTAAAAATCTTCGGGATTTAGGTATAATGAAATGTAGTCAAAAGATTTTTAGCACATTAAATATTAGGAACATACAATTATGCACATCAATCATTCGATAGTTGAATCTTAGCCACATCAAACGATAGGACAAATAATATTTAGGACAAACGATAATAGGAGCAACAATTTCGGACAATCAAAAATATGCGGAACAAAGTGTATGCCATACGTTATTAGGACAAAAGACGTTATGCGACACAACGATAGGACTAATAATTGTATGCCATCCGATATAGACCCGTTCGAGGTACCCGAAAAAAAATTTTTTTTTTTAATTTTATTTTACCGTTCTGTCGGCGTTATACATACACATACTCATACCAAATTTCAGCTTTCTAGTACTAATGATCACGGAGCTAAGCCGCGGACGGACGGACGGACGGACGGATGGACGGACAGACGGACAGACGGACATGGCGAAACTATAAGGGTTCCTAGTTGACTACGGAACCCTAAAAAACGATTCAAAATTTCTCAATTGGTGCTAGGCGGCTAAAACTCGGTATCGGGGGGCTCTCGGGGCTCAAAATTATGAATCTGAAATCTTGTCCGAAAATTCGGTCAAATTCGGAAAACATCGAAAAAAAAACGATTTGTATGGAGAAAATTTCAAATTGATATAGCATAGCTAATAATGACTACCGCACATTATGGAGCGTTTTTTAGGGATATAAAAAAAAAAAAACCTTACCTAACCTAACCCGGCCGAGTCGGATCTGCTCTGAAAGGTGATCAGGATTAGATGGATACCTAGCTGAAACACTAATATATGTGCATGCTCATTTTATAGTCAGGTAAAATATATAAATGTGCATAAATCTGCATGAAATAAATCAAGAAAAATTATCTAATCGCCTTTGTAGGAAATATTTCAGACATGAAAAGCTATTTATCGTACAATAAAACCTCACGATTAATGTTTTAATTAGAGGAAAATATTTATTTTCAAACATTAAAATTTATGAAGTGACATTTAAAGTTCTCTAAGACAAAAACTTATGGTCCAACTCAGCAAATACAAAAAATACTGCTTTAGAAATGTTAAAGATTTATTCATCATATCTGATTTCTGACGTGAAATTTCAATTTTATCAATTTTTATGTGTGGTCTGCTGAAAGATTTCCAGTAGTTCTAGACCAATGTATGGTAGCAAACGATAGCTATGACTAATGAGAACAGCACAAGAGTTCTCAAAACTGCAGTCACTCGGTACTCATTAAGGAATTTTAAATCACGAACTACGTGAAATTTCAAGTTTTACAATTGCAATGAGATAATATCCTATCCTAACAAGAATAACAAAACTACCTACAACTCTGTGTGGTATAAATGACGTCTCGTAAGACACTGTTTGAGTGAGATGGCGTTTGGGTCCATCAAGCGAGTCCAAAGTAATGCCTTAGCGCCACAGACACAGATTTACACCGCAGATGGGCCTAACGGCCTTTATAAATATTCTAATTCTAATTCTAATTTTAAAATATGGCTTCCATCAGGTTAATGATGATTTCGCCAATTTCAAGTTTGCTCGTAGAGCATGCCGTTGTTCGGTGAGGTTTTGCTTTTTGTAAATTGATAGCGATTTACAAAAAACCACGCGGTCTACCGGGCCTTGACCCAAGAAGGGCTATGTACGCTTCAAGTTGAATTCTTCATTAACCATTCACTCATACGTTAGTTCACTGCACAATACGCTATCAATACTACACATTGAACAACAAAAATGAATAAATAATGAACAGCAAAACTTGAACGCATGCGGCCATCTTAAGACACGAACCGGAAGTTCCTTTATAAATATATTGAATTACTACTAAATGTGTGACATTTTATAAAACAGAACCGGTAAAGTTGTCTAACTACCAATTTAACGAAAATATTCGTTTTTTAGTACATTCTATGCGACAAATACGACTCAATAGTCATTCAAGCAATTCAAGATAAGCGACAGTAGTCGATCAAAGTCATATCAGGTAAAAAAGGATAAGCGACAATGGTTTCATAGTATCAAAGCAGGTAAATTTGGATAAACGCCAATAGTTAAGATACGACAATCAGGTAATTTAATCTGTTTTTTTTTTTATAGAATCTTATATCGATTTAGTTTAATAATGTGGAAATACCACATTTTTACTTTTTGGCTAATGCGCATAAGCATTTTAAACACACATGACACAGAGGGCGCTCCAGTAGCGAAGAATTATGGAATCAAAGATTTAGTGTGATTGACGTAACGATATGATAATATAGATAGTAATGATGATGATAGCTCAGTTGGTAGAGCACTACGCCGGAAACTTAGGGTCGCAGGTTCGAGTCCTGCTTACATTGCAGTGGATCACATTCAATTTTTCTTTCATAATTTACCTTTATGTTAATTTTATCATAAAGACATAGGTAAAATGCCTCAAACGACATTAAAATATATTTTACGGTAATTCAGGTAAAAACAGTTAACCAACAAGTGCAAGGTTAGTTGCAATAAAGAAAAATTATCCAAGTTGTTTGATCTGTTTTGACAAATAAGTAAAAAAGCTCTAAGGTTCATTATTATGCAAAAAACTTTTTATGTTATCTCCATTTTGCTAAAAAAAACTCAAAAATCAAGTCGTTTAGTAGAAAAAAAAGTAGAGATTCTCTAAATCACCGACGGGATAAGCGACACAAAAGTCGTCAGACAGATGTATACGAGACCCAACCCATTCGATGCAGGAAAATCTGCCGATCCCAACAGTGTGTATGACTCAATATCCCCAAAAATGTCATCTAGTAAAATATCGTCAATATCAACAAGTATAGGGGAAAATCTGAGAACATTACTAATGTAGTCATAAAAAACTATCACTGTTTATAAGTAGGTAAAGGACGTAAATCCGTTTTCCAACGGTAAAGTTGAGTTTGTCGCTCTATTATTTATAGTTTATCTTTTCATTAGAGCAGCATGACCCGGGGGATAAAGCTGTGCCTCCACTACTATGTTAAAATATCGGTTCATCCGCTGGGTCACGATATGATTTATTTATTAAAAAACGATATTTTTTATTTCTGCATGATTTTACACGTATAATCAAGAATCTTGTCGGCATTTTAACTATTTTTGGTAGGTACCTACACATACAAAAGAAACTAAAAAGTATTTTTCGATGCGAGACTTCCAAATGGCCAATTTCACTTATTTTTTTGGAAAATAGCTTTAACGCATTTTATTTTTAATATTCTACTGTAGTGGGTAAATAGATATTTAGTAATCCGCAATAATTATATCATTGTTTAAATGATTTATTTTACTTCGAGATTTTTCAATGCCTTTAAATATTATATGGTTTGTTGATCTTCAACTCTCGCTCGGACTATGCGAGTGTATGAAGCTGCTTGGACGCCACTCAACGAGATTATGAACGAAGTAATGTTCCGGGGGCGCACGGTCGGCGGGGGGAATAACGTTAGGCTCCGCCCAGATCCTCAAGGACGTTGGGATTAGGAGTCGCCTTAAATGGAGGCAATTCATTTTATTTGGAATTTAGTTTTGGGGTATAAAAGCCATTTTGGTGAGCGTTTAAATTGTTCCCTTTTCAGATATGGCGAGTGTATTACAAGTAGGTTGGTTTTCTCCGCGTTTAACATAATACCGTTATCATGGGACCATTGCACAATCTTACATACAAGCTCCCTGTGCGCAGTCAAGTTTGCCGCCATTTTTTTTTTTGATATAATTTGAAAGAATATCATCTAGAATCTAGATGATAATCTAGAATAGACCTCGAGTATATTTATTATACAATTAAATTACTATCATTTATAATGATTAATGAAATAGTGGGGGTTTCAAACTGACAGTTGACAGCTTCGCGCCAAAACGCACCTAAACTTGCGACGACGTCACGTCATCTTTGTTTGTCAATGAACAATGAAAAATTTGATCGTAGTTGCTAAAATTAATAAATTCCGGCTTTCTTGAATAAATAGGTTAGGGTCAAATGAACTATAAAAAATGGACTATCCGTCAACATCAGGAAATCACAACGATGGGTCCAAAGTTCGGATATAAAGAGCCGTGTTGTGTGTTCAGTTCAACTTCAGCGGTTTCCAAATAAAATATTCTTATCTGATTTATGATTATAATGGAGAAAAAAGTAGTTCCAAGCTGCGAAGAGGACAGACACTTATTCTCCAAAGACTGTCAGTCGATGCTGTGAAGATCACCGATGTAAGTGCAAATATTATTGCTTAAGTACATGTTTTGCTTGTGGTAGTACGCTCTGATTAAAATTAATTTAGCTAAGTACCTAATTTACTAATGAATCTTCTTTGTGACACATACAATATTTCTTTATATTTTACAGCTGGAGAAAGATGTTGAAAATCTTTATCTAAAAAAATGTGGTACCACATATTTTTGAGTGCCAAAATAGAATGATGCCAATAAAGCCTACATCAGCAATACTCAAAAGGAACAGACGTGAAATTCTTGTAAGTATTGAAAATGCATCAGGTATGCCTTTGTTTCGATCTATTATTTCACAATTCTTTGGGTAGTAATTAACACAGTCATCTTGTTTAACTGGACGGTAAGTATTTATTTTCAGGAATACCTAAGTTCTTATTTGTCTATTAATGACTATGAATCAGGCGACATTTTAAGTGTCTACAATAACACTCGCCAAGTGTCTACAATGATACCAAAATTGTGTATAAGTATTCATGAATAGGTTTATGTAGGTATATAAAGTATTAATTAATATGCATAATAATAATTGGTTTTATGTAGGTAACAGATTACAGAATTAAGGCACAATACAAATGTGTCTGTTTAGTTAGTCGTATGGTTACTGATAGAGAATGCCTTTTGGTATTAAAGTCTAAAATTTGTACTTTTACTTTTGTATTTTGTGCAATAAATAAATACTTTTCCATTGAGATAATAGTGATATATGCTGGGTTTGCATTTTCAGCCTTTTTGTATAATGACTGATACTAGATTTTTCATATTCTGTTGGGGTATTTATGTAATAATGATGTTACTTATTAATTTAACAAAATCTGCACTATTAACTCATTGCTTTCAAACAGGAAAAAATTTCACTCATGTTGTGGGTACAGACACACAGACTAAAGATACCTTTAGTCTGTGTACCTACTTATAATCTTCCCTTTTATTATAGTATGGATATCATGCTCTCTAATTAAGAAATGTTCTTTTCTTACATTTCAGATCCAACTCTGAAGATTCAGATATCCAAGACACACTTCACTCTCAGATTATAAATGTATGCTGTGTGTATGACAAGTGTGTACAGGTGGCTCTAAAAAAAATAAAAAAAATAAAATAAAAATAAAAAGCATTTATTTCAGACAAATTAATCCATATATTGTTAGTATTACAAAAATAACTTAAATAACTATGTTAGTGCCTAAACTAATGTGTTGAGAGGTCCAGTGCCTGATTAGGGCACTGTCCCATCTCTCCGCCACGACAGTCAGGAGACTGTGGCGGCTGTCGCGCACTCTGCGGAGCGTCGCGGCGCAGCGCTTGCGCAGCGTCGCGTGGAAACCGTCCACATGCGCGTCTGCGAACATGCCCGACGCACTGCAGTACCTCGGCAGCCGCAACAGCACCCGGAACGCGTCGTTGTACTGTACACGCATAGTGTTCATGGCACGCTGCGTGTACCTCGTCCATAGGCTACAGGTGTACAGAGAAGTACAATACGCACGAAATAATGTTATTTTAACCTGCGCTGTACACCTGCTGAACCTGCGAGCAATCATATTGGCCATAATGGCCAACGCCCTGCGTTCCCGCTCAATGTCAGAATCGTCTCTCAAGTCATCGGTGACCAAGTGACCCAGATATTTAAATGAATTTACCCTCTTGAGCTGTTCGCCATTCAATCGAATGGGTGGGACATGAGATGGACACTTGGTACCCGCCTTGAAAATCATAAACTGGCTTTTCTTTACATTGTATTGCAAATTGTGCTTACGGGCATATGACTCACACTTCTCGAGAAGTATTCTTATACCACCGACCGATGGGCTCAACAGTACCATGTCGTCAGCATCTGAATCGGTTCATTATTTTAAGGGTGAATAGGCGACCGACGGACAAAGTTACTTTCAGATGTATAGTATGAATGTTTATAAAAATATCTTGGAAAAATTAAAAGCATGGTTAAATATTATAAATATCTTTTAATACAGCACAGACACAATGCTGCTATCAAATGGTACATCTATCAAATGGTATATCTATGCTGCTATCTAATGGTAAATCTGATTTGAATCCGGTATCTATCAGTACTATGGATAATATAGTTCCTCACGAAAAGTAAAAGAAAACAAATCAACATTTTTACAAGTCTATACCTAAATACGTGCACATGTTCATGCGTGCAATAAAAACAATAAGAAAATAATCGAGTATCAGAAGCGGCGAAGACGTCTCACCGGCCAAACCGTACGTGACGCAACAAACGTCGTCCAATTAGTCCATGTGAGCGTACCGCGGCACGATGTCCTCGCGGATGAGCAGGTCCCAGGCCGGCAGCCCGTGCAGCGGCAGCAGATCTTGGCCGGTGAGAGGCAGAATGGCGGGTGTACCATCACGGATTTGTAAAACAATTATACCAAAAAAATGTACTCAAAATGTACTATTATGTACCTACTTTAAAAAAAATTGTATCTCTCCGTACAAAAAGTTATTACAATGTTTAGGTACACCCGCCATTCTGACTGTCAGGATGGCGGGTGTATCGCAGTTTACCATGAAGCCCTTGATTATTGAGAAATGTTACTGAGAGGTACAATTTTTTTTAAAGTAGGTACAAAATAGTACATTTTGAGTACATTTTTTTGGTATAATTGTTTTACAAATCCGTGATGGTACACCCGCCATTCTGACTCTCACCCTGGCCGACGGCGATCAGCCCGGTCGCGGGCCCCGGCAGGTGCCCCTACCACACGTAGTAGTAGCCGCAGCCGCGCCAGGCTCACCAGCGGGCACAGCGTGCGCACCGACGAGATCAGCTCCACCAGGCCCGAGTACGTCTTGTTGAAGTTTTTGGAACACGGCGGCGGTCATCTTCTTGTCGCCGAGCACGCTGTCGTTGGCGTAACCCTCGATGAGCTCGGCCGTCCAGTTGAAGTGCTTCTTCCGCAGCAGATCCGAGTGACCCGAGTGCGAGGTGGTAGGTGGTGGTGGCTGGAATGCTGTAGAACTTGTAAACGCCTTCATCCAAAATGCTGTAAAAAGAAACATTTGTTTATTGTCTCAATTTTACTCATATAATGAGTACTTCTAGCGATGCTGCCAACACTGGTGTGTATGCCGACAAAGCAAGGATACTGACCCTTCGACGGGCCCGCAAGAGGAGATGGTGGTGAATGTAGCGTCCGAGACGCAGCGGGCGCTCCTTGGGCAGCACCACCGCGCCCACCACCAGGTTTTGTCTGTGGAACATGAAAACAATACTCATAGTTATCTGGTTTCTACATCTACATTTTGTCAGCCGTCATTTTCCTTTGACAATATTTCAAGAAATTGTTGTGGTGAGTCCAACTTTCCAACCAAGCTTGAACACAGATTATGAATGCTTATATTGCTTTGTTTTTCTTGAAAGTAGAGTACAATACTTGCTACACAATCTTTTTCCTTTACAGCATTCAGAAATTCATTTAAAATATCCACCTAAAATTTTTATAAAATGTATTACATTAGTAAGTATGTAGTAGGTATATAATATAGATTGCATTATTTCACTAAATAAAAACAGTAAAAGTAAGTCTATAAGTATATAGAACTGATTACTTGAGAGAAACTATCAGTGACCGGAATGTGACCCGTATCTTCACACTGGCAGGACTGAACCAAACCTTGCATTTCGTTTACAATGGCTGTCACGCGATAACTTTTTTTTATTTTGTGCTCCGGAGTAACTCGACTTTTTATAATACACAGTTCTCCATTTATTTTTATTTGTACGTAATCGATTGCGTTTTCCACCGCAATAACTTAGTCCCTTTCATTTCAACACTTGAAAACTGCACTCATCAAGAAAATGTATGACCATGTCAACACTAACTTCCGGCAGATTCCTGGAGTCTGCTTTTATGAACCCAAGTTCCATTTTTATTCGAAATGTGCAATACATTACATTTATAATCTCAACTATGCCGTGAATTAAATAAGTAGACGTCAACGTCAGGTTGACATGCAGAGATAAACACGTTGATTGGTGTATGAAAAAAACGTTCCGTTTCACGTTACTTTAATTCATAATTATTGTTAAAAATCGATAATAACTAAAATAAAAATGTAGCAATGGCCTTTCTTTCGCGTCATTTTTACATTGTAGCCACAAAATATTGATATATACTATATCTGCATCTTCCCTATTGTTTGTTATACACAATGAAGTCGGTTAAAAATAGCTGACAATGAGGGTTTTCGATACTTTTTCTGCCACCAGGTGTTATTGGCTTTGTACATTCCTATCCCTACTAGAACTTTGTACATTCCATGGGAATTGACTTGGCACTGCATTTTTTTTTAACACTGGTCTGGCTGAAATAATAATTATAGATAAATATAAATGTTATAGTTTAGTATTTTTTGATAAGGCACAAACTAAAAATGTTTGCAATTCATCATTGAAGTTTGGTCGAGAACTGAGATAATCAGTGATTAACTAAAATTATCATTAATATTGAAAATATTCTTACGTTTTTCCAGTACTGAATCCGGCTTTTACAAACGAGGCTATTTTTCGTTGGAGTAAATTTATCTCTGCGAATAGCTACAAGCCACTGTTTTAATCGGTTTTTATCTCTCGTAGTGAACGTATGCCCTCGTGTTTTATAAATGAGATCCTTCCAAAAACATTTCATGTATAATAAAAGTTTCGTGTATAATTATTTTTTGACTACTTAGCGCCTGACACAAACATAAATACACCACAGATTTGGATTGCTCTGCTGATACGCACAGGCGTTCATGTTGTAAGTAGTCCAAAAAATAATTATACGCGAAACTTTTTGATCTGTAACGCTGCAGAGTTGATTTTAAGCTAAATGTAGGTAGCAATTAGGTAGCAAATTTTGGTTAGTAAATAACATGAAAATTGTGCGTCCTTCGCAAAATATGAACTTTGTCCAAACATCCTGACGTCAGAATAACTGGTCAAAAAAAATATGTGATATGTTTTATTATACTGAGGTAGCAATTATTTGGTAAATGGTAGCAAATACTAGCAAATAGGTAGCAATTTTTACGTAAGCAATCAATGCGGAATTCAACAGTCAACCAATCATTCTGACGCACACAGTTTTAAAGCAATATTAATGTCGCGACTGTTGCTTGGTTTTTTGACTCAAAAGTGGTTTGTTTTGTCATCAAATGCAGTATTCAGGCATGGACTTAATAACTAAATGAAATAATGAACTTTATTTTGCCACGAGGGCATTATACATTTTACATTTTCCGTTGTTAGGGTTCCGTACCCAAAGGGTAAAAACGGGACCCTATTACTGAGACTTCGCTGTCCGTCCGTCCGTCCGTCTGTCACCAGGCTGTATCTCAAGAACGGTGCTAGCTAGACAGTTGAAATTTTCACAGATAATGTATTTCTGTTGCCGCTATAACAACAAATACTAAAAATAAAATAAAATAAATATTAAAGGGGGCTCACATACAACAAAGGGATTGGTTGCGTTAACTTTGCACCTCATTTGTATGGAGCGCTATACATACCAGGTGCAAACTTAACTTAACCACTTAAGGATGGAAAGTGTTTGTACGGAACCCTCGGTGCGCGAGTCCGACTCGCACTTGACCGGTTTTTTTACTTTTGAGGTACGGAAACCTAAAAATATTTTTTCTTAATTTTACGCGCACGTAGATTTTTTCCAAAATGAGCCATAATGTAATAAAAATAAGAATAGTAATTTAGGAACGGTAGCTACCTATACCTATTTCATGGATATACCGTCTGTTGACAACCAAAACACTATAAGTAACAAATACCTACTTATATAAAGCTCGTATCTAAGTGTCAATCTACTTACTAGATACGAGGTTTTGAAGAGTAGTGACAGAAATTTTAGTGAGTTTTGGTTGTCACCAGGCTATATACGACTATATCGTTCAGATATTTGTGAACACCTTGTTGAACTGTATATAAATGCCATTCAATCTCTCTTGTAAAATTATTGACGGCGATTGTATTCATATTAGTACAAGATTTACTTAGGTTGGGACTTTATAGGCCAATTGGTGTAAATAGTCACAAGATATTAAATCTATTTATTTATTTATTTAAATGTTCCAGACATTTTATGTAATTATGCAGGTTTTATGTAAACGTCCATGTTTAGGTGATTATTACATATTTTTTTAGGCAAAAACACACACTAAAATTGAAAATTACACGATACTTTGAAAAATAAAGTACAAACTGTACAATGACATAGTATCTTTTGTAATCTTACACACACTTTTGTGAATATTCCAAAAAGGTTCAGGAAATATACAAAAAACTGTGTTTTTCAGAAAGAAATGTAAAATAACAAGTATTGTATGTAATAATAGCCGTTTCAATCGTTGTAAATACATATCTAAATGTACTTTTCCCATATATTCAATGTAATTATACAGATTTTATGTAAATGTCCAAGTTTTTAGTGATTCTGACATGCCTTTTATGTAAAAACACACACTATAATTGAAAATTCCACGATATTTTGTGAAATAAAGAAAAACCTGTATAATTACGGAATATTTATGAGAACTTACAGATACTGTAGGGAAAATTCCAAAAAGGTACAGGAAATTTGCAAAAAATTGTGTTTTTCAGAAAGATATGTAAATTAACAAGTTTCGTATGTAAGATAGCCGTTTCAATCGTTGTAAATACATGTCTAAATGTACTTTGCCTACACATTCAATGTAATTATACAGATTTTATGTAAACGTCCAAGTTTTTAGTGATTTTTTACATGACTTTTATGTAAAAACACACACAATAATTGAAAATTACACGATATTTTGTGAAATAAAGAAAAACCTGTATAATTACAGAATATTTATGAAATCTTACTGATACATTTGGGATAATTACAAAACTATGTAAAATGACGAGTTCCATATGTAATAAAAGCGTTATAAATACATATTGAAATGTATTTTTCCCAAACATTCCATATAATTATACAGAGTTTATGTACATATACAAATTTTTTATGATTATTACATATTGTTTATGAAAAAACACAGAATTAAATTGAAAATTACACGATATATTGAAAAATAAAGAAAAAACTGAAAATTTACTTAATATTCTACGTAATCCTACTAAAATTATTATGATCATTACAAAAAACTTATGTAATTTCACATAAAAATGGTTTTTTTCTGAAGATGTGTAGAATGACGACTTATGTATGTAAAATTACAGTTTTAAGCGTTATAAATACATATTGAAATGTATTTGTCCCAGACGCTCTATGTAATTTTACAGATTTTATGTAAACGTACACATATTATTAATTATTACATATTTTTTTTGTAAAAAGACATCAAAATCGTTGAATTTAACGAAGATATTTAAAATTACCAAAAATTATGGAAAAAAACCAAAATTTTGGTACTTTTCCCAGGTTTTGAGGGAATTATACAGGTTTCTGTAATTTTTTTGTGTGTAAAATCACATAATTTTTAACAGTGTAACAAGAATGCGAGTTGGAAAATGCAACAGTGGGGAATTAAGGCGGTAAAAGAAAATTGCTTGGCGAAATGAAATGTGAGTCGGTACCTGTGACAACGAGATCGTAGTGCGGGTATTGCTGGAAAGCGCGGTCCAGCACCGGCATGAGCCGCTTCAGCATCTTGGCAGCACCCATCGACATTCCCTTGTGAGCTGCCGTGCCCTCGGGCAAACCTGTAACCACACAATACTGTTAAATATCTTCAGATCATACAAGGGAAGGGAAATTCCATTTTCTGAGGCCTTTTACATCTATAACAGAAGAGTTAAAAAGCGTCTAAAAAAGTGCGGCATTTACGAAGATGGCTGGATAGCCCGATACTAGAGCGACAGCTGCCGCATAATTGACAAATAAATGTTACGCCTATCGATGAAGGAGGAAGAGCTGCACGCTGGTGTCTCCGGTTGCGCTTGTGGGAAAGAGAAGCAAACCATGCTTCATCATGGGCAACCACACCATCGCACAAAGTCTTCCTCCATAGGTCACGATCTTCAGACATGTCTTCCCGGTGTTGGTGTGAATTCTGAAGGATAACATGTCACGCTTTACGCTGAGGATATATCCCATATTATTATCGTTGCAAATAAACGCGTATTACCCGATACTTTAGATTAAAGTTCGAATCACTGGATTCTAATGAAATAGTCACCGGCGCTGAAATGCACTGAAATGTAAATCGAATATCCTTCGACTAGAGATCTATAGGTTTTCTGAGCCCGTACCGGGACAAAATACTAGATGTGGCGCTTTTTTGTCTTGCTCAGGATTCGGACACGGAATCGTGGTAAACTGTTAAAGCCTACCGAATTGATGTCTATCATTGATACAGTTAAACCAGAAGCATTGTAGTAGGTAAATTTTAAATCTATAGGTGTGACGGCTGCAGAACCTGCCTGCTGCCTGAACCTCGTGGTTCACTGTTACCCTGGGTCCACACTATCACGAAGTTGGCCGAAATATGAGCTTCTGCAGCGAAGTGCCTCTCCACACTATTATATTCAGTCAACTTCGTGTAGTGTAGAGCTAAGGTCAGACATATCAAGGCGCCAAGATGACAAATATATGTACCGTCAGCCTCGAATCGCTCGGAGCCGGCGGTGAAGTCTGTGAAGATGTCTCGAAGCGAGATGGACCCGCGCACTGCTACGACAACGCTCTCGCGCTCATGGTCAGCTATCACGCAGAATGGAAGCTGGGGACAAACATTTATAGTTATTTTTACTAAAGATAACTAGGTATAGTAATACTTAATTACTAGAATAAATGCCGGAGTTCTTGAACAGCACATGATAAAGTCGTTAATTCAATCTCAACGGATCAAGTATCCGTATAACTGTTTGTTTAAATTAAATGCACCGTAAAAAATCAGGTGAGTTACGAATGTTACATTGGACCAAATTAAATAACACGAATTTTAAACACTTTTAAATGAAATAAAGTAAGGAACTAATAGCACGATAACTTGATGCTACCTACAATTCGCCTAATGGGTGGGAGAGCTTAATATTTAATTAATTGTTATTTATGTAGGAAAGCAACACATACACCACATACTGACAAACAGTAAGTATTTATGTATAGTTGAATCATACTGGAAAGTTGACTGAGACATCTCTCTATCTATCTATCATCACAGACGTCCATTGCTGAACATAGGCCTTCCCCATAACTCAGTAGAGACCTACCTATATGGTCTAAAAAAAATTACGGACAGCCCTTTTTAGGGTTCCGTAGTCAACTAGGAACCCTTATAGTTTCGCCATGTCCGTCTGTCCGTCTGTCCGTCTGTCCGTCCGCGGCTTAGCTCCGTGATCATTAGTACTAGAAAGCTGAAATTTGGTATGAGTATGTGTATGTATAACGCCGACAGAACGGTAAAATAAAAATTAAAAAAAAATTTTTTTTTCGGGTACCTCTCGAACACCTAAAGTGGGGGTGATTTTTTTTTTCTTTTCAGCACTGGTGTGTGAGGTGTCGTTGAATAGGTCTTGTACAAATAATTGGGGTCTCCAAACATTCTTTTTTGATAAAGTCAGCAGTTTTGTAAATATTCGCTCTGAAAACAAAAAAATAGTGTCCCCCCCCCCCTCTAACTTTTCAATGACGGGTCAAAAAAAATTGGAAAAATTCATGTAAATGAGGCCTTATAAGTACTTTCAATAAAAACTATATTGAACAAAATCGGTCGAGCCGTTTTTGAGTTATCGCCAAATTTCATATTTTTTCTTTAAAAGGATGTAAGTTGACTTCCAGAAGGTAATAAGTGATTACAGTTTCTAGGGCGTTTACGACCTTTTTATAGAGCTTAAAATCTTTCTTAACTTAAACCTCGGGCTTAAAACAGCAGTTTATTGTGAAGGATACGGAACCCTACACTGAGCGTGGCCCGACATGCTCTTGGCCGGTTTTTATTATTACTTTTTCAAATAGGATTAATGCAACATGCAGCCTGAAGCTAATATAAAAATTCAGCTCTTAATGTAAAAAAAAGCAATACATCATTTTATCTTAACAAGTCTTGCTAGCTTACATCTTATACATGTAAATTTGTTATTTTTCTTAATCTACAAATTCTTATTGTGCGCCATTTGAAGGTTACGCCAGTACAAACTAGAAGTATTATGTTTACATTTAGATACCTACCCAATGCCATTACCATAAGTGGATTAAAGAGCTCATGGTCGGTAGTAATGATACTTTTACGAATTAATAACCGAATCGATAAAAATAATCAATTAGCAAAATTTTTCTATGTTAAACTAACCTTAGAATTATGCGCGTGTTTGAGTTATGATGCGCACACGGGCACACAGAAACACATTAAACGTACCTATACATAATACGCCTCTTATTTCTCGGGGTTAAAATGTACCTACCTATGCACAAGAATAAGGTTAGACGTTAAAATAGGCAGTGATAATATCTCGACGTCGCAAAGAGGTTTTTCATGTGAGCACATTCAACACGTACTTTTATGACACTAAAATGTTAGTGCGATAAAGTTGATGCACTAGGATTGCCGGCAAGTGCTACTTTGTACGCCACAACTTGTGACCTAGTGAACCCTGAGAGGAGCTTAGTGTGAAAGTTGGTACTGTCTTTTTAGCTCTACTTCCTAACTTGGCTACCAAATAGTTTTATCTTCTATAATTTTGACTTGATCACTTTGATCATTTCAGCAACAAAGTTAGTCTCTGAAAAATTTAAGGACTTTTATAAAACAAACCTAAATCTAACCTAACTCGAAAAATAACCAGAAAAATCAGTACAAAAATAGGGTATAATGCCTATTTAGATACTCTGAAGCTCTGCTGATTAATCAGTAGGGTGGACCAACATTTTTTTTTTTAAATATTATTTCTCCATTAGGTAGCCGACCCCGATTGAGAATTCATTCTCAAAATGGGACAAAGGCTAGGATGATGATGATTATTTCTCCACAAGGTTATTTTTTGTCCAAAACCCACTAAAAATATCTCGAAAAGTCCGTACAAAAATAGGGTATAATGCCTATTTAGGTACGCTGAAGCTCTGCTTATTAATCAATAAGTCACCATTTCTTCATAAATAATATTCAATAAATCACCTCTCCTCACCTCATTAAAAACAGAAAGTTATATACTTAAGTTGCTGAATCCCAGCGCAGTCTGTGACGCGTTCTAAAATAGTCCAGTTAAACATAATTCAAACTCCGCCGTTATAAAGCTGGAGTACCATTAGTTGAACTAAACTTGTTTGAAAACTGTCTGGAGCATGAACTTCGCGATTTAACATTTCAGCGCGGCGTTCATTAACTCGAGCGTGTAACTAATAACTTTACTGGACTTATTCGACACTATGCCCGCGATATTGCAAGTTGCTTGTCATTTCACTATATAAAAAAGGAAAATAAAATGAAAAGTATGCTTGTGACCCAAACACTTGAGTGACATTATGTTCACGCAAAGTGTTACTCAAATAATTACCTCATTAAACATTTTATAAAGTATCTATAATAAGCAGAGACGATACCTACAGTCAAACGGACTGTTTTGTAGGAACTTTCTTATAAGTAAGTTTTTATACCCTGTATAATAATAATAAATAAAAATATGTGACGTTTTCAATCAAAAGGGTCCACTTTGTCGCTTACACCATAAGGACGCCTTGACAAGTTAAGTATTGGTATAAAGATGCAAACAAACGACTCTACTAACAAGCGACAAACTGGACCCTTTTGGTTGAACACGTCACATGGATGCATTTGATGATTATTAGTCCACTAACCCTTTTACTCATAAATATGTGAAAAAGTTAATTAACTTGAAAACCGTGATTATTATGATTCGTACTGCACACAATTAGTTACCACACTAGAGTAAGTACCTAAAATGTCCAGTTTGCCTACTTATTTGCACTTCAAGGAATATTTATATCGACAAATTGTCATCCTCCATTTGATGCTCTTAAAGGAGTATTTGTAAAACCCTATGATCACTTACTTGGACCTCGGCGCAATTTTATTCTAGGTTTAACTTGCTTAAAAAAGCTATATTCACATTTTTTACAAAAATAACAATGGTATTAGCCTAAGAGACACTGCAAATGGAACGGGTAATTAAACCCGAATCCTGTGCACAAACGAGCATGAAAGAAAAAGGAAATCGCAAGCTGTCTTAGCGGTAAAGTTTATCTTGATCAGAATAACTTGAGTCTAGAAACTTCTAAATGGCATGCGAGTTATTTGCTTTGCTTACTTCACACTAAACTAATCCTATTAGATATCCCGGTTGGCAGTAACAAGCGCGTCAAGATATTAATCAGATAATGAATAGAGCATGTTAATGAAATATTAGTAGTGTAGTAGTATGGGTAATTTAATTACTTATTACAATTTCCGATCCCTTTCCAACACAAATATTCATTACTAGAATTTCTACCACATATTACGTTAATTTGTAATTGAATATTAACAAAATACATATAATATATACTTTATGACTACATATACTATGCTATCCTTACTGTGTTTTATAGATAGTTTAACCACTAAATATATATATGTATTTTCCATGTATCTGGATACTTTTTTTATTATTAAATCCCGGGAACCCCTATTAACCCAGATACACCTAAATAGCCCACTTTTTCGTATCAAACACAACATCTGATCCCACTCTATGGCAGGGCGATAACAAATCAAGGGGAATGACTGGCGCCAGATAAGTTCTCTCACCATCCCTCCACCTTCTGTTCACGAAACGATATATACTAGTAGGAAAAACCTGTAACTTAAGTCATTCTACACATAGAACACGGGTTTGCTACTAAGCGTACAAAACGACGTATTCTAGTACTAATAACGTGGCACGTACATCCTTTCGAATACGGAAGGCTGGTTTGTTATTGAGACAGTGTTTACGGTTGTTGTTGCATGTTGCGACTGTTATGAACGACGGAGGTAAATCAAATTAAAAACTTTGCTTAATTAGTACCCGAAAATAACAGTGACGCAAACAAAGGATGGCAAACATTTACAAAAGACGTGTAGAGGTCTTAAATAAATGCCTCTGTTTCTGAAATAAATAAATAATTCATTCATTTTAATGCTACAGCCGCTTTTTTTCTGCCCGTGATTTTTTTCACGAAAACACGATGAAAAGCGAAAAAAAAAGAAATATAGAAGGGGAACGTTAGTTTCTCCACAAAGTACCCATCTCCCTTCCGTAATGATTGTTTTGGTCGCAGCTGGGTATTTACAGCGGTGGTGGTTTTATAAATTACCTGCTGTTTGCTCTTGTAAATTAAATGATAAATTACAGCGTTCATCTTACTCTTACGTTCTAATTTTGCTGATATATAATAAGCGTAACCGACCGATGCGATTACCAATTTTTTTTTTATTTCCTATGCCCCTGTATAAAGAAAAGAAAATGATTCAAGAAGTAGTTTTAGGCATGAATTATTGAACTAAATTTCAGGCTTCTAGTACTTAGTTTGTAGTGTTTTCTTTGTATATTCTAGGTATGTGCATTGCGAAGAAGTGAGTTTTTGGGATGTTAGAGTTTTTAAGATTCAAAGCTATGAGAAACATTCGTCTCGTCTGTAAATGGATTGGCAGTTTTGCGAATATAAAAGTCGCCGTCCACAGACGTGGTGCTGTATTACGAAGATCCTAATTTACGTCTCTCGACGTACATACACTCCGTGAAAGAGTTAACGATAACTGATACTGTTACTGAATCATGTTTTATAACCATTTCATGACTAACAACTGATAACACGAGAACAAAGATCAAATAATCGTTCCGTCATCCTGTCTGTCGTATCAAGTTTATGAATGGTTATTTTTGCATCAACTACATTTTGATGGATGGATTTAATGTTCAGAAATTATGTAAGTACCTATTCCCATTTCCTATGTCCCATATCCAATGTTGTCTATTTGACAGGGCTAGCGGGTCATTCAGAGAAGGTACGGTTTACCCGACTCCGGTAAAGTAAAATAGAGGCTTAATGACTTACTCCCGCGTAAACGGGAACTGGGTTTTTGCCTCCCTGATTTGGCATTAGACCGACTGGTCCCCGGTTGCATTTGTAAGGTATTGCGTGTATTTACATATAGGTAGAGTGGAAGACCGTAAAAGGCTTAGCCAGATATTTAATCTAGTTATGTACATCACGTCAAGTTCTTTTTGTTCCTAAATATTTGTATTCGTAAAATCGTTCCATCGCGTCTGTCCTTCGAATAAACTTGGCCAGATAATTTTGATGACTGTTGCGGCACAATGGCGGGTGGCGGGGCGTCTGTGTATTCTTTTCAGGGTTCCGTACCCAAAGGGTACCGACCAAACCGAACAAACTGGAAACAGCTAGTACACAATACAACGAAAAGCTTTCAGGGACACGACCTTCAGCTATGAAGTATACGACCAAGAAGAAGACCCAAACGGTAAAAACGGGACCCTATTACTGAGACTTCGCTGTCCGTTCGTCCGTCTGTCACCAGGCTGTATCTCAAGAACGGTGATAGCTAGACAGTTGAAGTTTTTACAAATGATGTATTTCTATTGCCGCTATAACAACAAATACTAAAAATAAAATAAAAAAAATATTTAAGGGGGGCTCCCATACAACAACTTGTTGTAGATTATGGTTCGGAACGACCTTGGGCGTAGAGTGCGTTTTAAATTAATCGTCCAAAGTTTAGTTTTGCTAATTTCTTCTAATATGTTTACTATAATGAATGAGTTATAGATGGAACTGGAACCAATATTTTCAGTGTGATATACTGGATTCCATTAGGGGCACCAACTATAGTCCGCGAGCTAGAACTGCATCGCTAGGTCCTCCCAAACGGGCCAAGAAACCAAATCGCAGTCAGATCTTCCAGTCACGGGCCAGACTGTGTGACCCTGGTGGAGTACCACTTCTTGCAGACGTGGCACTGGAAGCTCTTGTCCGGGGACTCGATGTCGGACTCGCTGAGCCCGCGCTCTATGGTACACGTGACTCACTTGAGGGTGATATTCTTCCGCACTCTCAGTGTTGCCAACTCAGATTTCGATATGTAGCTGAATCAAGTAAAATATCACCAGATGTCTTAAATTTCCTAAATAAATTATCCACTAGATTTCGCTAAAATATAAATATACAAAATAAGATATATCAGTCCGTTTTTGAATCGCTTAGACGTTAAAAATATAGCGCTGTAAATACAAAAAAGAAACTAGATCTAGTGACAAAATCACCACGTTGGTAACACTAGCCCTCTACTAGCTAGACCTGACTTTTTATAGTAGTCTCTTTCTGTCAGGGCTTGTAACTCTTAACCTTTATTAGAGATTTCCGTTCCTAGTTATTAATGTCGATTTTTTTGTGCTATAAGACTTGTTTTGTAGATCTGGATCAATAAAAATGGACCAGAAAATAGAAACTTTAAAATGTCAGCTATTTAAAAAATGAGACTAACCGGTTACAAGCCCTGTAGGTATACCTCTAACACAACTATGACTCGTGACTCTTTCACGCACTAGATGTATTATTACCTGTCTCTTTCTATGAAGTACCGTGAGAGAGTGACGAGTGACGCTATGTCGCGCCACAAGAGTCCCGAAGCATAGAGGGGCTGACAAGCATCAGTTGTCACACAGTGGCAGATGCCTTAACATGTATTTTATCGTATGATAAACGGAACTGTCATAGCTGCTGCCTGCAGCTGTCTCAAAATGTTTAACAGCAGTTGTCGTCTACATTACTCTACGAAGGCCGAGGAGATCGTAGAGTATGTACGTGTGAAGACCGGAATTATCCTGAGGGTCGTGAAGTTGGAGTCTCGCCACAAAGTGCATTTTAATTCTTATGTGTTGGGGGTTCCAGCTGACCAACTAACGACCTTCATGAAGGAAGAATTTTGGCCGAAAGGTGTTTTATTCCGGCGTTTCCGCGGTCGGCTATCCAACACCATGGACTCAACTCAACACATCGTGACCTAGTTATTTTAATATTTAATATGTATGTTAGATTGTAAGGTACTCGTATTTATCTATGGGCCTTTGATGCCTGAAATAAACGAATTGTTATTATTATTATTATCTCCTTTATTAATCTTTCTTCTTAGGCTAGGTTTTTAACAATAAATTTATATAAAAAGTAAAATACAACAACGTAATTACAAAATATAAATACATTATAAAAAACCTAACCTAGGGTGCCGCCGGCAGCGGGGCAGGGCCCAGGCTACCGGCGGTTAGGGCTGCAAAGAGAGGAACCTCCTGACAATGCGCGCCGTGTCCAGGAGTACCGCCTTCTGCATCTGACCCTTGATCCAGCCATCTAGCGAGAGTCTCTTAAGATGTTTGTCGAGACTCTTCGCTATAAGACCGTTCGCCGAAATGACTATCGGGACAATGATCGTCGAGTCAACATCCCACATGGCGGTCACCTCGTGAGCCAAGTCAAGGTACTTGCTGAGTTTGTCCTTCTCGGCCTTCACGAGGTTCTCGTCATGCGGGATGGTGATGTCGACGAGCACTGCCTGGCGCTTAGATCGATCTACCAACACGATATCAGGCTTATTGGCTACAATAGTCCTGTCCGTGATGATAGATCGATCCCAATAGAGCGTGGCACGACCATTTTCGAGAACTGGCATCGGTGCGTACTTATAGTACGGCACCTCAGACCCCACAAGACCGTATCGAAGAGCAAGTTGCTGGTGAATGATCCTGGCTACTTGGTTATGTCTGTGCAAGTACTCGCCGTTAGCAAGATAAGAACAACCGGAGATTATATGCCAGAGTGACTCACCGGGACGGCGGCATGCCCGACAAATGTCGACCGTATCGTCCTTCAGAATATATCTCCGGTAATTGTTCGTCATCATTACTTCGTCCGCAATTGCACAGACAAAACCTTCGGTTTCCCCGAAGAGATCCCCGAAGCGTAGCCAGTTCACCGACGCGAGCAGATCTCCATCGGGCCCCGTAAGGGCCTTGTAGAACCACCCGTGTAGCTCCTTGCTCTTCCATACAGCCTTGCGGTCATCGGTGCTAAGCACCTTTGGTCTGCGCCAGTTCTCGTTCGCTAAGGAGAGAGAGGTGAGGCCTTTGTCAACTGCTACTACATCGCGATGAATCTCACACTCGTTGTTTAGGAAATACTCCCTAAGACTGCACACCTCGCGGTTATGAAGGTCCTTGGCGTTTAAAAAGCCACGGCATCCACACTTACGCGGGATGTACATTCTCATAACTGATGAGCGTGGGTGCCTCATGCGGTGTGTAGTGAGCAGCTGACGGACTCTCGTATCCAGGGCGTCCAGCTCAGTCTGAGTCCACCTTAGTATGCCAAAGGAGTAAGTGAGCAGAGGCATCACCCAAGCGTTGAAGGCACGCGCCTTATTGCCACCGGACAGAAGACTGTTAAGTACTTTTGTCAGGCGACAAAAGAAACGCTCCTTCAACGCCTGCCTAATGTCTTCGTCCGCAATACCCAATGACTGTGACATACCAAGGTACTTGTAGGTTTCAGCTTCGGAGATAGACCTGAGGGACATTGTCTCAGAAAGTTGTAAGTTCGCGGAATTTACGACATTCCCCCGCTGTACATGCATGACCGCACACTTGTCTACACCAAACTCCATTTTGATGGCGCTACTGAAAGTTTCTGTTACTTCCAGTAGTTCCATCAGATCCTGGCGTTTTGGTGCATACAGCTTAAGATCATCCATGTATAGCAGATGAGAAATGACCTCACCTCCTCTTCGAAGTCGGCAACCTAGTCCTGAATCCTTCAGCAGAGTACTGAGAGGATTCAGGGCTAGGCAGAACCACAGAGGACTCAAACTGTCACCCTGGAAAATACCTCTCTCAATCCTTATCAAGTCCTGCGGGCCAGGGGGGCCATCCCAGCCACCTGGTTGACGAAGGACTGTGGTCCACTGCCTCATACACGAGCTTAAGAGGGATCTCAGAGCTGTATCGATTTTATACAGGTCTAAGATCCTCTCCAGCCATGAATGAGGCACCGAATCATAGGCCTTCTTATAGTCAATCCAGGCGGCCGAGAGAGACCCCCTGTTCCGCCGGACTTGTTGGCAAATGGTCGTGTCAATGAGGAGGAGCTCCTTAGTACCACGGGACCCAACCCTACATCCATTCTGAGAAAAGGCCAAAACGTTATTCGCAACAATGTGCGTGTTAATTTTTGTTCTCAGAATGGACGTAAGGAGCTTGTATAAAGTGGGCAAGCACGTGATGGGTCTATAGTTTTTCGCTTCCGTGGTACTACCGGACTTATAGAGCAGGAAGGTAGCACCAGTAGTCATGAAAGATGGCAGGGAACCAAGCTCGAGGGCGTCTTGAAATTGTGTTGCCAGGCGTTCGTGTGAGGATCGAAACCACTTGATCCAAAAGTTGTGCAATCCGTCTGGCCCAGGACTTTTCCAGTTCTGGGTCGTACGGACCGCACAACCCACATCATCGGGGCTGATGGTTACAGCCCCCATGTTTTCGATCGGCTCACACTCACGTCTGACAACATTCATCCATTCGCCCTCGGTGTGCTCGACTGGAACTGACCAGATACTACGCCAGAAATTAATCATGGCAGTAGGATCCGGCAGTTGCCCGTCGGTCACACATTGATCGGTTCCCTCCCACTTTCGGTATACCTTCCTTTGGTCACTTTTGAAGAGGCGATTTTGCTGGAATCGATCCACACGCTCTCTGTAGCGACGAATACGGCTTGCCCATGCATAAACTTTCTGCTTTAGGTAGTCAATGCGCTCTGTGACACATGCCATGTAGTCCCAGGGCCTGGTGTCAGTCCCCGCGAAGGCTTGTGTCACGTAGCGCATCACACGGGGGCGATTGTTGCCCCCCCTAAATCAGATTAGCTTGGCAATGAGAGTCCTAAACGAGCTGATACGCCGCTCGATCCGTACTTGCCAGGCAGGAACACCCCCGGCGGTCCGCGGTGCTCGGTCAGTGTCCGGGAATCTGACACGAGCAACGCGGCACGCCGCGACGGCCCCACAGTACATGATCGAGTGGGTATCAGCTAAGTCTTCGCTAGTCCGAAGGTACGGGTCTAGCAAAGCGTCCAGGGCTCCCATTAACGCTAAATTACGCTTATGCATCGGTAAGCGTGGTAATCGCGGCCTAGAGTCAGGTGCGGATCGATAGCGCCTAATCGCCTCCTCCAAAGCCCTCCTCAGTTGCTCATTGGCCTGGGTACTTACGCTACTCGCACAGTCTTCCTCGTCGGCATCGCGATCCGTCCGCGGCACCTACGGCACCAGGTTGGGCGCTGGCGCCGAAACCGGTGACGTAGCAGGCGGATCCCGAGCCGGCGTGGAAGACGCGCGAGCGGCCAGTACCTCCAGGCGCAGTTGATCAAGTGTCGCGTCATCCAGCAGCTTGCGCCGCTGGATGAAGCGCACTTATCCGGATAGCCGCTGTGCAGATACGGCGATGGTCGAATCAAATGCCAGAAACAGAGGCAGCATCCTGTCCCGGTACGCGGACAGGTTGATTCCCCCCTCTGTAGCCCCGTAGTAGGCGCGCATGCAGTTCTCGTTCATTACTTGAGTCCATCGCATGCGACGCACTACACCACCGGTAGCGGGGGCCGTGGTCGGAGCTGGTTGCCCCGTAGGCCCCAAGCGTGTTATTATTATTATTATTAACAGGAGGGCCAGGTAACAGAACAGAACAAACATTCGTAGCTAGCGTTATGGTAGCTCAGGGGTCAGAGCACTACTCCGGACAAGTAGAGGTCGTGGGCTCGATCCCCACAGCAATGTAGCGGGTCGCGTAAAGTTTTGTATTTCTATTTAATCATACCTCAAAGACGTGATTGTTGAAAGACGCAAAGATGATGTCGTCGGCGTCCAGTTTGGACATGTATTTGACTCCAGCAAAGTGACACATACAGCAGTTGTCGTCCGTCACTATCGAGTTCTTGGGTCTGGAAAGAGATAAAATATGTAAGGATATCAAATTCTGACCTAGTAGGTATGGTCAGCATCATAAGTTGCTGACAGTTTTACTACTGGCATATGTCAAATTGCATACTAAAATTGGCAGGTTCTTTTGATGCTGACTGTACCAGTTTAGATCGGTTTCTGTGGCTTGGTACTTTTAAGTACGAGACTAGGTGACTAAGGACGCCCAAAAATATTCCGTCACGTTTTTATTTCGTGGACAGATATTGCCAGAATTGTCACCCTACTCATAACTCCATCATTGAAACATATATCGGGCCGCTCCTGATAGGTAATTTCACGTGATTGTAAACCACTCAAATACATTTGCTAACTGCATGACGAAGTTAAACTACACAACATATATAATAATTAATAAATTAATAATATATACTTAGTATCGAAAATTCCAGGTGCTTCCATACAAAATTTTCCCAGGTCTACAGGTGAAAATCCATTTTTTTCACATAATGCTACCTAATATCGTTAAAAAGATGTGGAATCGCCCCCATGGCTCACAGGACATCTACCTACAACTTACTGGTCTCTGGGCTTGGTCTGGACTTTTTGATCCTCACCCCTGGTGATATTTGGTGAGGTTCTTTGTTTTTGATACTCCCCTCCCCCTGACATCTCACGTGTATATTTCTTTGCCAGTATTTCGTAAAATAGACTCGCTATTTTGAAGTATTTAACGAGTGAAAATTTATTTTTAACGAAACCTAGAAAGTATAGGGTATCTACTCATGTGGTAGATTTTTTCTTAGTTCGTTCACTGTAGAAAAATACACGTGAGGTCTCCTTATACCCCTCCCTCCCCCAACGTGATCTATCGTGATTTTTTCGTGACCCCTCCAACCCCCCTATAGAACCTCGCGTGATTTGTGCACAAGCCCTCTATCGTTATTTACTACGAGTATTATAAATCACGTGTATTCAGTTTAATAAACGGTAACAGATATAGCGGTATATAATTAATTTTCCCATCACGCTTCAATCCGGTAGCATGGGTAATTAAGTCGTTGAGTAGGTATTTACTGGAAAATAACAATAACACCAGTTAACTGGCTTGTCAAGTGCCAGGCAAGTGGATTCTACTATTTCTACTCCACCTATATGTAAGATAAGAGCGATAATAGTAATGATCAGTTTAAACAATTGGTTTCAATAGCGTAAGCACACAAGGATCAGATCAAATAACAATGATAATTTGGTAACCGCTGATAAAGTAGCTAAACAATTGATTTCTGAGAATTTTCAGGAAGACCTTTGGTCGTATAGTAATGTTACTGTAAGTTATATGTAAGTGTATTGATTTGCTTTAGTCTTTGACTCAGGGGAACAGGCGCATTATATGTGTCTTCACCTGAGTAGCATAAAACTAACTGCATTTCCAATATCTGACTTGCATTCCTCAAAAATGATGATAGAGTTTGGGTTCAAGTTCTTTAACGTTTAGGAAACAGTTTGAAGGTCTTTAGCGGCAAGATTGCCTGTTGTTTACCTCTAGTGTAATGCTACGTGTTATATCTGTATTTTTATTTATTCCTTGTTGAGGTGTGCAATTAAGAATATATCTATCTGTCTATCTTTACCACACTACGAATATATACTCGTATATACATTAAGGGCCGGCCATGTTGCAGAATTTCATTAGATTTTGTCCAAATAGCAACATTTTTTTTGCGTGTATGGAATATTATTTAATCATCTACGCAAAGTGCCAGTATGTCGCATTAATTTACAGACGCAAATAACAATACAATTCTTAGTACACGAAAATAGCTATCTGAACGTTATTACAAAATTTACGCGCCACTGACTGACAAGTAAAATTAATGTCATTGTGAGTATTCCGAAGTTCAAAGTTCTAATTTTGAATTGTGTTCATTCAAGTATTTTCCAACTGGAGAGCGAAGGGGGGCCGAATTCCAGTTTCAAATTGTCAATCTTTGTTAATCCTTATTTCTGTTCACGCTTTTCTACAGGCATATTACCTATATTGTTATGCGCAAACAGCAAGATTGACTTAGAGCAGAATTAAAACGCGCTATAAAGTTACCATATTTAAAAACTGACTTGGGCACAATAAATAATATTAATAAGCCTGGAAGATCTAGAACTTGATACAGTTTATTTTTCGATGTTTTATCTCCTTACGTCAGGCAATCTCATTGTTGATAAAACAGCGAACTAATGCTACAAGTAAATTCATAATTAGATTTACTCACCGACAACAACAGCACGTCAAATGCCTCGCCAATTTGCAGAACCCAGTAAAGCAGTGGCGATACAAGACATAGGGCCAACCATACGACGCTATAGACAGCTTCAGATAATGCAGAGCGTCTTTCAAATTCATCCACGGAGGGGTCTCTGAGAAGACCTTGTTGACATCCGTCGTGTAGATTGGCTCTTCGTCGTTGAGCATTTGGATGCGACGCATTTCTCTTGTCTCTCTTTTTTGGCGGACTCTGAGCAGGACACAGCCGGCAACGACGTCAGATGGGACCAGATCTGTTGATCTGAATAAGGCGCTGAGGAGGGCTGCAAAAATATTAAAGATTGGTTTGAGATATGAAAATGGTGCAAGGGATAATTATGCTGCGCAGGGTGGGGATCAAACCTCTACAATCACAGCTCAATGACCTTCGAAGGTGTCGGAGTTGGTTTGGTGTGCCCTTCATGTCCTCATAGTCGACTGAGCCCGGGGGGTCAACAACGAAGCCCCATAGCTTGGAACTTAATTGAGCGAGTAGGAAGTATGTAGTATATTTACCTGCGACCTGTTGGAAGGCCTCCTTCCCATGCTCATCGCGTTTCAGCCAGCAGAATGCCCAGCGGAACCGCCTGGACCACAAGCCGGTGACCTTCCGATGGTGCCGGACTTGATTAGGCGTGTCCTGCATGTCGCCATAGTTCACTGAGCCCAAAGGGTCGAACACCATGAAGAGTCCAAACACCGTCAGGCAAAGTTGCACCCAGTTGAAGAGGACTATGCCTGGGCAAAAATATTACAAGAATTAGAGATTTATTCGTTCCGGACACCTCAAATGTGTCAAATGAAACTAGCGTTCACCGCGCCTACGCCGTACTTTCACCTACCAATCTTGGTCGCAAGTTGTCAAAAAGTTGTCTTTACCATGGCATTTAAAGTCCATTGATTGACTGTCTGGTTGTTATAATTTTTTGAGAAATGCGACATCTAGCCAAGGATTATTTCTTCTGAATGAATATCAGGGGACAACTTCTATGCGGCGAAAGTCACGAGATGCTCTACTGTTCATTAACACGAGGTCATGAAACGGCCGAATATACTTCATTTTTGACACAATTAGTATTTTGAGAAGAACGATTAGTAATTCGTATTTAACGCGTCAATCCATCGAGGTTAACATCTCAAGAGTTATGGCTATCCAATTATAACCACAAAATACAGCGATACCTACCTATTATTTAAATGAATTAATAAATATTACAATTAGCAATTAATAACACGGCAACACGTGTAAGTAGTAATTAATAATTTATCGTTTTCCTAGATGATACTCCAAAACAACCTGTTTTAATATGCAAAAGGCCTTGATTTCAAATCAGCCATATATTTCATTACATTATCAAAATTACGATTACCATATTAAACGCACTAAAGCCTTTAAAAGGTGTGTTTTTAAAATTCCACTAGGATAGTATTATAATATCTACTTTAATTTACAATGACATTATATTCTCCTGAGTCCATTAAATTATGCTACGCTCATAATATTAGGTCACGGCATAAATATGTGGCTCGCTGCGGGCCTATGATAGTTGTGTTTAAAACGCGATAAATAAATGACAACTATCTGTCACTCTTTGAAGAGTACGTGAGTACGATAGTGACAGATGCTTTATTATTTTTTATCGCGTGACAAACGCGATCATTATCACTATTACTCTACTCATAACCAGTGATCGCCACGGCCCGTGCAACATCGCGGTATTCGGCGTAAAAAATACGAACACGTGACGAACACCTTGCACCTTTGTAATAAATATATATTTAACATAATTATATTTCACTATTTTTTTTTTCTATTCAAACCACGGGGTTTTATTTATGTTCTTATTAAAATTTCTATACGAAAACCGCGGTTTTGCAAGGGGTGTGTCAGTAAGTACACATAAAAAAGTTAAGACTTAATAAGTTTTGCACAGTACGATTACCATCAGCCGCGCAAGAATCTATTTGAACATATGGAACTCACTCTGGATGACTATGCTGGAGAACTTGTCGGAGACGGAGCACTCTATGACGTCACAGAACATCCACATGGTACCCATCACGTTCAGGGCAATCTCCGGCAGCACCAGCAATACTCTAAAACAAGATAATTTAACAGATATTAATTGGGGTGGTCGCTTTAGGCGCTTGGTTAGGTTATATGGTGGCGCAAAAAATATGTCAAAGGTACGAGAAGGAGGAGGTTAAGAGCGAGAGAGCGACAAAAAGCCGTTGGATGACAATCTAGCTCTCAGTCCGGTGCTAATAATCATCATTATCACCACCTTGAGCTTATTTGCTGCACCCACTGTTGGGCACACGCCTCCGTTCATTGATGAAATGAACGTCTCCACGCTGGCCCAGTCCAGATTGGTATATTTCACGAATTTCAAGTAATTTTCGCATAATAAAACCATGATGAAATCAAAACTCAACAGTGATGTAAAACAACTTTTTTTGAAGAAGAGGATTGAGCACAATTCCGGTAAACACTTTTTTAAACTTGGTTGATGACATAATATCGCTACTGCTATTTTAATGCATATACATGAACACGATTTATGCACTTTATTGTCATATGCCGTTTGTAGCGCCACTATCCCAAGGCTAAACCGCAACTTGTTAGGTTATGAATATGGTAGGTACAACTATGGCGTACACTTCTGTAACTTCTGTTAATAGGATGGTGTGCCATAGTTGAAATGTTATTTGTATTGTATTACATTGTTAAATGAAAACATGTGCCCTGAGGCCCCTGAGAACTACAAAGAAATAGTACAATGGAATTTATGATATAGGTACTTATCGCTAACTGCCACTGCCAGGGACGATCAAGATTGTGACAACATTTTCATTAATGTTTTCAAATAACCCCTGACGTATCGAATAACCCTGAGTAGGGATACACGCTTGCGTGTGGTCAGCTAATAGGTACAGTCGGAATGAAAAGTGGCTGATATAAACTCATAAACTCATTTATTTATAGTTATTCAATTATCTACGTGTCAATAATTTTATAATTGTTTAATTTATATTAAAAATTCATCGACTGTAGAATGTTTGCTCGATAAGCCATATTTTTAATCACGCTTTAAACGCCGTTGTGTGAATGCTGATGTGACCACCTCGGGCAGTCGGTTGTACTATGGGCTGCACAAATGCATGGTCAATTTATGAATTAATTAATTGAATGGGCCATGCGATTCTGTAGCTTATTGTATACCACCGGTCCCATGACGTCGGTCCCAACTTATAGTTGCCGGCAAACTTTTAGAACATAAATGGCGGATCTACGCATGTACATTTTGTACGTAAATCGGTTATCTACTACGCAGAAAAGGTTATGCCCAAGAAGTTTTCCGGGAACTGTACGTGTCTTTGCCTATTTTCCAGGGTGTTAGTTTTTTCGCATTACGAGTCGGATATTTGTGTACTTGGCTCCACGTTTTGTACGTTTCCAAGTTTTCGCGGGCGTACACCGCTACCTGGGAGATCAACAACGATGGTAGTGTTAGAATTCCTAGCTCCCTAAAGCCTGTGTAGAGTATAGGCTGACGCTGGTATCGCGCGGCACTCGCACCAATTGCTCGCACGGCGTGCTTCTGCATCCGGAATGCTCGCTGCCAGACAATTTTAGTATGTAATTTTACTTAAGTAACCGTGGTGAAACTATAAGGGTTCCTTGTTGACTATGAAACCTAAAAAAAGTCAGCTTCTTTTGATGCTGACCGTACAACCGCTGCAAAAAAACTGTTGCAAAGTGACAGTTTGAGGTTGATTCTGATGCAATTGATGGTGGGTAACTGCATCAGAACTGCCATTTTGTATTGCAGTTCAATGTTGTCCGTCTCTACAAGTCTACAGGTCTGGGATGTTGGACAAGTTATTTTACTTGATTCCGAGTTTTTGGTACAAAATCGAATACTTGTCTTATAAAAATTAAACGATAGGTACTTATATCCTAGAAACAAGCGATAAAGCCTGCGGTCTGGTTTTGTTTTCCTCTTTCTACTAATGATTTAGTGTTGAAAAGTTTGAATGAGCGGCATGATCGTCGTTGAACGAACCAAGCTTCTAGAACAAATAAATTGAAATGTAAACGTTTGCATCACGTCAATATTTAATTGACACGAGACGCTAGCTAAAAATAAATCTATAATATTCAAATTAGCCTTTAAACAATAAACGCGCGACGTTTGTTAGGTATATCTGTCAGCATTTAACACCTATATACCAAAATTCTATAAATAACTACATATACGACAGCTGGATTTAATTCGACATATTTCGACATTTTGTTCAAAACGTCACCGCTATAGCTCTCATAAAAGCTCGGCCGATAAGAAGTCAATCCTAACAACTGTCATCTATAATTAATACATGTTTATACTCGCGTACTGTAATCTGTCAATTATAATTTCACAGACAAAATCACAACAACCCACTTTTAAAACCTGCACCAAAATTCTATACTCTATGGTACCCGCTACTGAACTTTAATATTTCATAATTTCATAAGACAACTCTCTCTTCAACTCAAATGAATTTCATAAAAAGAACAAAAAGTTCCCTGATTGCCATGACCATCGCGGTATTTTTTTATTAATTGGTTAGTTTAAGTTGCATGAAGAAGGGTACATCAAAAATAAAAAAAACTCATAGAATAAACGATATGACGAATAAAGTAAATAATGTTTTTCTGCGTTTTGCTCGTATAAAAAGTATTGTATGTAATAGTTACACAATTGGGTCTTAACATCTTGTATCTTTACTTGCCGAGTGGCCTAAACGCGGTACTTGACTTTAAGAACCTTCATTGTGCAACGATTGCAAAACTACTATTATAACCTAACATCGATTTTTAGGTTAGGAAATGTATGAAGATGACGTGTCTACTATACTATACCTAATGTCAACGAATGCAGCACTAATATCATCATAATCATCGTCACATCAGCCGAAAGACGCCCAAGGCCTCCCTGAGGGTCTCCACAACGATCAGTTGTGCTGTGCGCCACCCTCATTCAGAGTTCTCCGCAACAGGACGAATAGCAACAATCTCATTTTATAATTCTTCTTTTTCAATTTAAGAGCTGCGCTCTTGTCGGTGTAGCATTCGCCAGCCGTTTCTTTTTTGGGCTTTCTCCCTTCACATCTGGGTAAGACCTTTTCTTTTATTTGTTCAAAGTATTTTCGTCTTGGCCTTCCTCTACCTAGCTTTCCCTCGATTTTTCCTTCTAAAAATATCAATTTTTGAGGAAAAGGTCATGTCTTAGCAGATGCCCTATCATATTTCCTCTTCTATTTTCTATTAGTGTTAGTAGCGTGCTTTTCTCTCCTATCCTCAAGACCTCTTCATTAGACATTTGTTCCGTCCAGCTTATGCTTTCCATCCTCCTCCAGCACCACATCTCAAACGCCTCCAACTACTCCCTATATAAATAAAAAAAAATCTTTCTTAATTTACCTTTGTGTCATTATTTATGAAAATAAAAATGTGGTATTACCACATAAAAAATATGAATCGATAAAAAGATTCTATACAAAAAAAATCACTCCCTATAATTCTGTATCAGGGTCCTCATTTCACTGCCATACAATGCTACACCACGTATACGATTTTATAGATTGTTTTTAAAATAATATAGCCATAATAATCGCCACGGCCATTCATTAGTTCGTGATTCGGCCGATACATCGCTCAAATGCCTGTATACCATTTTCAATCGAATTATGCCTCTATAAATAACTATATGGCAGCTGCAGCTGTATCATCGGCATCGAAGTATTTACCAGAAGCAAGATTGATTACCGGTTACTTGGATATTTACGCACGAGGCCTCGATAAAATGAATGATCGATCCAATGTCACCACGAGATGAGGGCTCAGCTATTCTTCGGAGATTTATTTGTTTACATGTAACAGTTCTACGATGCCTCACTGGGGTACCTACATAAACGGGCGAATTTTTATTTTGTAGTCGATTTCTTTTTTCTCAGATTTCAATAAAATTTGGTGAGTTGGTAAAGTTGCTTCTTCTGACCATGGTGAGCCCAATTTCACAATATGTCCTACAATTTTTTCCCATTGAGTTACACAAAATGTATTACATAAATTGGTCCATGGACCAATTTTAATTTTGCTGTCGATTTCGTTATTTTTCATTTCGAGCTCCTCATTTTGTACAAAATTTTAGTACAAAATACGAAGTTTAGTAAGTAGTAGTAGTAAATAACTCAATGGAAAATTTTGTAGGACATAGCGTGAAATTGAGCTTACCTTGTTCAGAATAAACAACTTTACCAACTCATCAAATTTTATTAAATTCTGAAATTAAAAGAAATCGAAAACAAAATAAAAATTCGCCCAAACAGTGAACGCGGCTAAATCGCGTTTCATATGTTATTTTGAACAAAATTTAAAAATTCATTATAAAATTAAAAAGGCTATACATATAACATTATTATATATTTAGTTAAAAGTTGCAGAAAAGCTTCCACCCATCTCAGATTTATCATGTCTTGAAATCCGTCATAGTTACAAAACATTTAGTTTATATACAGTTGTTCTGTGCTGTTGCTTATCATCTAATCAATTTGGAAATCGCCAAATAATGGTAATAATATTACGATGTTTGCCGATACGGCGTTAAAAACGTGACCAAAGCCTCTTACGTAGGCTATATTGACATTATTTGTACGAGCGCGCAGGTACTAACTGTTAGCAGATCCTCCCGGGCAGTGGACAGCGTTACTTAATCGTGTGTGTTCAGGCCTCAGTGCCCCCGTATAGTACCTAAATAGATTTAATCACTTTTTATAGCGCCATTATTGGTCGCTGTAGTATGGGCTAAGGCGCTATTTCGCATTAGGGGTAAAACACAAAGCACAAATCAAGGTCAATATTTAGGTATAGTCTATCCGATCTCTAAGATCAAACAAGTCAATTTGGCACAATTTACAAACAACCGCATAGTTTTGAATTTGAGGTCGTTTTTCACTTGTGCTAGTTTGACATATTATAATTTAATCTTAGAGTTCCGGATATACTATTTATACATACATAGTGTAGTATTTAGTAGTAGTAGGGCTAGCAAATCTTGCCGCGACTTCGCATGTCGCGCGACACAGCGTCACCTCTCTTGCTCGCACGGTATTGAAAAGAAAGTGACAGGTAGTATTTGTCGAGCGACAAAGAGTCGCGTGTCACAGTTATGCTAGACGTGTAGTTATGATAATAAAATAACGTACATTTGACATTACATTAAATAATAGTTACGATGGATTGATTACCTTTATACCATGAATAATTTACAATGATTATGTTATGGAAAGAGAAATCTGGCAAGATGATAAGATAAACCGAAATGTGTTGACCCACAGTCAAGAGAAAGACTTCAATGTAAATATTGATTCGAATGCCAAATATTTGTTGGTTAAGTGTGTAGAAATCAGCTATAATTTTATAGCTGAGTTCCGTGATCAATTGAGCATATTATTATGAGTAAGAAAACAAGTTATTTTTTCATTGAACTTTGTTAACATTTGCATGATATTTTAAAATTCTTCGTTTTAAATAACTTTGTTATAGTAACAATATATATTTTTTTACGATTTCTTGCACTATTGATACTTCGATGAAATTATACCTAAGTATGAAGAAAATAATATGTCGATAAAGTTTCAAAACAAGAACACTTAAACCCGCAAAATGATCTTCAATTTAAGTAATATACAATGCAAATCCTTAACTACATGCAATAAACACCAAGAATATTTATATGAAGGTCACCCACAATATTAACCAGTCTGATTTGCCTTATTGATAAAATTTCCTACAGAACATAGTTAAACAAGACGAACCAACATAAATAATAAATAAATAAATATCAGACAACCTCACACAAATCAACCTAGTCCGAAATTAAGCTCAAGAAGGCTTGTGTTATGGGTACCAGGCGACGATATACATACTTATATAGATAAATAAATACTTAAATACATAGAACATCCATGACCCAGGCACAAATATTCGTGTTCATCACACAAATATTTGCCCTTGCTGGGATTCGAACCCGGGACCGTCGGCTCAGTAGGCAGTTGCTTTAACCACTGCACCAACCGCGTCGTCAAACATAAACGCGTCAATTCACTTATAAGGATGGTGAATCCGGGAGACTCAAGAAGTGTTTGCCTTAAAAGCTTGCCGCAAAAGTGACGAAGCGCCAACCTACATTACCTATAGCCACAGACAACCCCCACTAGACGGAGCATGTAAGGCGACCCGCGCGCACCAACGATATGGTACGGCAGAACATTAAAGTATCAACACGGCGGCCGCCGTTTAGTTGCGTCCTTGTTTATGATCCATGCGTACGTCAACGAAAAAAGAAATTATATAAATAACATGGTAAATTGTAGTGTTAAATGGTGTAGAGAGACATCATAAACATGGACGCAACTAAACGGTGGCCGCCGTGTTGATACTTTAATGTTTTGTCGTACCATATCGTTGGTGCGCGCGGGTCGCCTTACATGTGCCTTACATGCTCCGTCTAGTGGGGGTGGTCTGTGCCTATAGCCTACCAAGCGTCGGTCCAGCCCAGGGATAGGGCGCTACAAACAGCTTTCATATGGCAATAATGAGCATACGTCATATATTTGCATTATTAAACGTCAGTAGCATTTGTCAAGGATTTGTCATTAAACAAAATCAAAACATTGATTACCGGAATTGTGCTCAATTCTTCGTTCTTCTTGCGAAATAAATACCGAATCATACTGAAAAAAAAAAAACTTTACTTTCATCACTGTGGATAGTTTTGGCTTTAATATGGAAAAAATTGCGGAATATTTAGTCCTGTTTCCTCTTTGTTTACATTAGTGACATGTCATGTCAAGTCGTTGAGACTTTAACCGTCAGTTACCAAAAAAATGTCGTTACCAGTAAAAATAAATTAGTAGCACTAAAAATCCGCAATATGGTGTGGGGTGGGCTACAAGAACTTAATTCAAATCGTCAGTTACAGAGAAATTTATTATTATAATTATGACTAAAAATAAAAATATCTGGAGAACTTTATGTAAAAAATGCGAGGATTTACATACATATAGGCAACATCTAGAAACTGACAATTAACTGTGTAAAGCAGTACATAGTTTACAAATATAAGTACGAAAATACTCCTTTGTTTTTTTTATCCATTGTGACTTAACTTATGGGCAAGGTAAGGACTAATTTTTACTCGTAAGCCGCGTGTTGTATGTGCGGCATAGCGGCACCTGTCACTCTCTCACAGTACGGCACAGAGAGAGAGAGTGCAGGAGGACTCATTATAGTGAATTAAAGACGGCATGTTCGCTTTTAGGATGCCATCTGGACCTTCGCTGACTGAGTTTAAAACCGCTCGGTCATGTCGAAGATAACTTATTTGGCCAAACTTGACAGACTCTTCCTCGGGCAATCTATAATTTGGGTTAATCTTATCAAAGGACGTTGCGGTGGTCAAGGTCACCTGTCTTGGGATAAAGATAGGTTTTGTGAATTGAATATTAATCACAAAACAAATTCGTTAAGGATTGCAGAGATTAAATGAGCTTTTTGATTTATAAGTACGTTGTGTGCCTTTTACGCAATTCTATTGTTTATGAAATACTATAGCGACCCGCACATCATTTAGATCTTAAGACAAAGTGAATGATTATTAACGTTTTGAAGGTACCTATTTACCGCAAAAAAAGCAAAAACAACATTAACCTAATATTCAATATATGTATTTTAATATATTTCTTATACTGACATCATGACAGATTATCGAGAATCAATATATTAATTATAAGTATTATTACGTTTTTTATAACAAACCTTATTTATTTTTGTCTGCTTTGTCCTAAAGTTAACTGATAGAGAATGCCTCGTGGCGTTAAGTGTATTCTTTGTGTAGTAAAGATTAAATAGATAAACTTGAAGTAAACAATAGCATAGATAAATAACACGTCTGCGTAAAAACGGTGAAATAGGCCACCTGTTTATCGATCATAAAAATATTTTTTTTGTATGTTACTCCGGTAAAAAATGACATCTTGTCACATACAAGAATGACGTTTACATTAAATTTGTAGATGAATCAAACAACTGAAAAAGGCTCCTATTGTTCTTCTTTTCTTTTACTTCCAGTTGAGAAAAAATCCAGTGAGTTAGGTACAGAGGTGTAGGTGGCATCAACACTGACTATAAATCACAATTATAATCACCGGCCCGGCTTACGCCTTTTATTTATCTGAGCGAACCATATTTCACATTTTCGTAAATTTCCGGAAACTTCTAAATATAGCTGTCGGTAAACTCGACGTTTAAACTGCAGTTTACGGAATAGCTAACTATTTAAACTAGATACTGTTTGGCTGTGTGGCGTTTGTATCTATGAGTTAGAACATATTAATGATACTAGTCAGAACAGGGCTATTGCGACATATTGGTATATATTTAAAACCTACAGTTTGAATTTTTAATTTTTTTCGTTATGAGGTAGTAGCGGTGATATTTCGAAAGAAGTCCTTAATGCACCACGGAATAGAACCGTGTCTTATTAACGTTAACCGTCAAATTATGAAACAGTTGTCTCAACTTCATTTATAAAGTACCTTGTCATAGTTACATGGTCCTTCATTCATTTTAATCGAGCATTCACAATCTCCAGGGTTAACCTATCTTGTGGTTACTTCGACGGCACACACAGCATCACCTGTCTTGCTCACACGATATTGAAAGGTAGTATTTGTCGCGGAACAATATTTATCGATGAAATAATGAAATAAAACTACCGATTAAAAACGGGCATTTATCTTGCCCTAAAAATGTTTTCTTTGGCAGCTAGCCAGCGATTCCGCATTACGTCAATAATCGACGTTCACTACTTCAGTGTGGGAGCGTATAAAGTTTTTATTAACACTGAAATAAAGCGATTGTGAAGCGTGTTTCTCGAATAAACAGATCATATAATTCTGCTACGGGATATTCTGCCGGGCTAGCGCAAATTGCCACTACTGCGACTCAGCATCACCCAACATACTTCTTTCTATATTCAACGTAAATTATCCTCGTATTTAAAAAAAAAGTTTTTTTTTAATAAGTTTTGTTCGCCGGCATACTTTTTGAACAAAAATGGCGGATCTGCGCATGTACATTTGTACGTAAATCGGTAACTGCGCAGTCAGGGTTATCCTCAAAAAGTTTGCCGGCAGCTGTACTGCCTTCTGCAGGTCTAGCATATCTTGCCGCGACTTCGCTTGTCGCGTGACTCACCGTCACCTGTCTTGCTCGCACGGTATTGAATGGAAAGTGACAGGTATTATTTGTCGCGCGACAAAGAGTTGCTTGTCATAGTTATGCTAGACGTGCTGTATATAAGGTTAACTTCACCTTTGTACATGTTTATTGTTTTAAAATGTATTTCTTGTTTTGGTGTACAATAAAGTGTTTACATAGGTACATACAATACATACATACATAACGATTAGCGTGAGTCTCTTAAGATTTTTTGTCGAAATCCTTCGCTGTAAGAAAGTGCGCTAAAAACGACTATCGGGACAATTATCGTGGAAGCAACATGGACGATTTGAGTAATGAAAATCACGATCAATTTAAGAGAGCACAAAATTTATTACCATTTTTTCAATCCAGAGCAAAAATACAATAGCGTTTTATAAAAATAGGAGCGAACCGTCGCTATTAAAATAATCGAAATCTAATGATATCGTGGAAAACTCGCTCGCGGAAAATTTATTAGATTCTCGATCGACGAAATGCGATTCCAGACAATTCAGAAATGTAAGCGATATATAATTCTTCGAACTCAAATCATTATTCATCGTTCATGGAAGTTTTAAAGCGTTCTGTTATTGTCTAATTTAGGTAGGATAAGGACTTAAAAGTTTTGGGCGTTACAATTTTATGATGTTAACATCACATCACCGTTTAAAGTTACACGTACTTATAAGTTTATTAGATCCATTTCGCGACAAGCAATATTTTCTTCAACTAGATCAGCAAAGTTTAGAAGCAGGTAAGGAGCAAATTCGCAGAGTTTAGAAGTAGGTAAGGTACTTACTTCATAAGGAGGAGCGGCGAGACGAA
Organism: Apotomis capreana; assembly: GCA_947623375.1. Taxonomy (NCBI): domain Eukaryota; kingdom Metazoa; phylum Arthropoda; class Insecta; order Lepidoptera; family Tortricidae; genus Apotomis; species Apotomis capreana. The sequence continues at coordinate 16,977,106 of OX392506.1, read as the reverse complement.
TTTTCTGGCATCGACCTCCGTGATGGTGCCTCTCGCTGACTGCTGTGCCAGGGCTGCCAGCAGCAGCATCAGCGCCGCTTGTAGAACGAGAGTCCCGCATAAGTACAGCCGCACGAATGCTCCCCCGTGCCAACCCTCCGATTGACACTGCCATGTCACGGGGAATATCACTTCTACGACGAGGGCTATTAATACCAGCCTGGGGACAAAGATAATAAACATTAAATATAGCTTGAAAGTGGTAACAGAAATAAAGATGTCTTTAATAATATCGAAACCTGATAGACATGTATTATCCGTCGAGAAAACACGCCCACACGGCCTGTTCGCGTATCAGCTTGCATGATGTAGAAAGGAATGGAATATCTAATGGAGCGTATCAAATTATATGTAAATTCACTCGCAAATTCGAATCCTGAAACTTATTTGCAAAGTTCTTGTTTTTGTTCAGAGCATTAAAATGGAATTGACGTGGCCGGGACGAAAATAGAACGGTTCCCAAAGGGTTTTTATCCAGCAATTTAGTAGCAATATTGTCAATTAAACCGATGTCGCTTCAATTTAAAATCCATTAGATAGCAATCACCCTGAAGAGCTGAAGGTCGGAAGCGGGGCCGAGGGCCGAGCGGCCGAAAGTGCCAATCGATATGAAGTCCTCATTCATATTGTTGCACGCAACAAGTTATGTACGACGTACTGTCAGCATCTGAAGTAGTTGGCAATTTTATTACTGGCTTATGTCTTATTGCATTGCGACTGTACCTACTGCCAAACACTATTGGGCCAACCTCGAACACTGAAATAAATCTTGTGCTTAGTACCTAGTAACCAAAATAATGCTAATGATTCAAAACTTATTTTGGTTACTAGTAGCACTCAGTTTGTCAGTCCTCCGATTTATGTGACTAGCAGCTAACATTTGGGCTTCTGATAACAAATCTTTTTTTTTGAGTTAATTTCCAAGGTAAACTTCTGGATTCCCCAAAAACAAATCGGTACAATCGCGTGGTCTTACCGTCACGTCAACTAATTATCTTTTCACTTCTCCTGCTCAAAAAGTACGTCGTTTTAAGTTCGCAAAGCGGGGCTAAAATAGTACATTTAGCCCCTAGGGTTTTAAAGGAAACCATATAATCCCATACAAATTTCTATGCCACTAAAGAAAATCTTGTTACCGGCCAGCTACATGCTATTTACAAATAAAATAAATCAACCTGCAACCTGGGGGGGTATTCGACCAATTTTAGAGAAGTCGGTTAATAATGGAGATATCTCCTTTTCATCGCCATCCGTCACTTTTGACGTGTGCCTACTTGACAAGTGGCGATATCCCTAGAACATCGCAACTTCGTCAATTCGGACGCGCAAAATTTTCGTTTCCTTTGTATGTGACGGCATAAACAACAGGCGCATACTTTAAATTGACCGCGTAGTACATGAAATTAGTCAAATGACAATTCAATGGTGATATAACTGTTATCTAATAGAGATTTGACGTTTGGCGATCACTCAAATGTCAATCTCGAATTAGGTCCCTGATCAGATCGAACCCAATTAAAAAAAACTAAAAAGTTTTTATTTACAGTGTACTGGAATATTAACTGAAATTTTATTTTAGCACGTTTTATAATCAACGAAAAGAAATGTAATCTTAAACATTTCATCTTGGCTAAGAATATTAAATGATAAAATAAAATAAATTACTCAGTCGTTTTTTTTCAGTTGAAGTGAAAAGCAGAGTGTTTAACACGGGGCTACAAGCCATTATGACACTCAGATATATTTGGCCTCGCTCACTTCGTTCGCTCGTCCAAATAATTACCTCGCGTCATATAATGGCTTGTTTTAGCCCCTTGTCAAACAATCTACTATTAATCAATTTAATAGGAGTTAAATTGTTAATTAATTGATATAGCCGAAAATGGAAAACAAAACAAATTTGTTTACATGAAATCCCTTGTTGATAAGTTTAAGCCGTCGTAACGTTAATTAACCAGAAAAGCTTAATAGGATGGGCGGGCGTCTAAGATTCCATTCGCGGACAACAACGGATTTAATAATTAGGTACTAATTAGGAAAACACTCAGAAATATGTTCGCTTATACTTTTGAAAATAGAAACACAAAACAACAGAAATGTACACTGGAACTGGTAGTAGGTAGACTTCATGTGGCATACTTAACCCCGGCACTACACTGTTAAAAAGAAAAAGGTTTTAGCAAACTTCAATGTCATGTCTTTGTCAATATATAATATGAATACTTCAACATGGTAGCAGAGCCTGAGTTATTATATCGAAAAATATTGAAAAATATTTCGTTATTTATATTTGTAATGAGCGAAGAAAAATATTTTTCCATGTTATGTGATTGTGTAAAATAAATATTTTATGAAAATAATTAGCTACGATTTTAAACCAAATTCGAACCATTTTCAAACAACATCCGTCAAAATGTCAACTCCATCGACGAGCTGCAAAATTGATATTGGTCGTTAGGAATGTAAAGAAAATTGGTCGACATGGCGCTGCAAGGTACTGTTACTGCTACGAGGTACGCCTGGAGGATTGGACGCTATCAACGGCAACCTAAAGCCACCGACGCAACCCGGTGCAACAGCTACATCGGCAGACCAGGCTAGTTATCAGAAAGCTCTACAAGACTATAATGAAAAAGATAGTGCCGCGATGCTCATGCTAATGGCAAATATGTCAGATGTCACTTTGCAAAAGGTAATGAGACTGACGAGTGCGAAACAGATTTGGGATGAATTACATACTCTGTTCGACGGCACATCTGAGGATAAAAGCTATAACCTTTGCTACAGCTTCTTCAGTTATCGCAAAGATCCCCTACATGACATGTCCATGCATATATCCAAATTGAAGAACATATGGCATGAACTAAAGGTTGAGCTACGAAAGGACGAAACTAAATATGATCTTCCTGAGATATTACTCATATGCAAAATTTTAGAAACGTTACCTGATGATAGTTACTTCCCGTTCAAGTCAAGTTGGATGCTCATGTCAAAAAAGGACCGTAACATTGAAAATTTGACAGCGCAAATTTGCTGTTACGAAAGATCTCTGATGAATAAAGAAGAGGATTCCGAAGCTCAAGCGCTATTAATACAGAAGTCTCCTCACAAAATGAAGAAGAAATGCGGATATTGCAAACTTTTTGGGCATAACGTCAAACAATGTCGAAAGTGGATCGCTGATGGAAAACCTCCCAAAGAATCACAACCATCTACAAGTCAATCTATCAATAAGAACTTTAACTTAACCCTCATGCAAGTTGAGACTAATGAAGCAGTGACCAACTTTGAAGATCTTGACAATTGGTATGTCGATAACGGTGCAACAAGCCATGTCACCTGTCAACCTGACATATTCTCCAATTTTCAACATTTTACTAAGAACCAGACGGTTACAACTGCAAATGGATCTACAACTGAAGCCATTGGGAAAGGAACAGTCGAATTGATTGCAGATGTCCATGGTCGACAAGAGCATATCACATTATGCGATGTTTGGTACGTTCCCGCAATAAGACGCAACCTGTTTTCTGTACTCGCTGCTCAAGACAAGCTACAAAACAGTGTCTTCACATCCGAGAGAGAATCCTGTCAGCTGATAAATAATGGAAAAGTGAACTTGATTGGCACAAGAGTCAAGAATGGAGGTCTCTATAAGCTGAAAGTCCAGACTATTAGAAATCCAACTCCAGAAATGAACACTTTGTCAACGGAAAACACTTTGCAACTTTATCATGAAAGGTTCGCACATCAAAACAAAATACACGTAAAAAAATTGATTGAAAAGGAACTTGGTATCAAAGTCAAACTTGATTCTGAATTATGCACAGGATGTGTATATGGAAAGACACATAGACATAAATTTGGAAGAAGAGAAAGAGCTAAAGAACCAGGAGAGATAATACATAGTGACGTATGTGGTCCGTTTCCAAATTCTTTCATGAAGTTTCGGTATTTCGTACTGTTCAAAGATGACTACAGCAACTTTCGTCATGTCTACTTCATCAAGCAAAAGTCGGAAGTCAAAGACAAGCTTGTGCAGATGATTGGTCATGTTATAAAAACAATAATTAGCGACAATGGAGGAGAATTCAAAAACGAAGCCATTGAGAAGATACTTCATTCGCATGGCATACAGCACCGGTTTACAATGCCATATACACCAGAGCAAAACGGGTCCAGTGAACGAGAAAATCGAACCCTCGTTGAAGCCGCTCGCACTATGATGCATGCTCACGAAGAACTGCCATTTGCCTGTTGGTCAGAGCTTGTTAACACGGCTGCGTATATCCTGAACAGAACTGGGCCAACTTCTCAAGAAGGAAAGTCACCATTTGAGCTATGGTTTAGAAAGAAGCCATCCATTAAACATTTGAGAGTCATTGGAACAGAATGTTTTGCACATATTCCCAAACAGAAGCGAACAAAGATGTCCAAGACAGCTCGGAAATGTATTTTAATCGGATATGATGGTGATGATGGCTATCGGTTACTGGGATTTAATAAAAATAACGAACCTACATTGATCCGTTCGAGAGATGTGACATTTAAAGAAACTCTAATAAAATCAGTTGGATTGGAATCTGATATATCTGAATCTGAGGTAGAGGATGAACAAACTACGACAGAAATCGAACTCAATTTCCCAAAGACTCCACAAAATCAACCAATGTTTGAAGCAAGGGAGGATATACCACAAAATGCGGAAGTAATGCCTCAAACATCGAATGATTTAAGTCAAGAAGAGGAAGATCTGGACGAGTCATCTCCTGAACCAGATGGATGTCGAATAAATTATTCAGACGAAGATCATGTTGATATCCCTGATACAAGAATACTTCGTGACAGGTCTACACTGCGAGCTCCAAGCAGATACGACGACTTCATTGTTTCTACATTTATCAATGATGAGCCAACAACGTACAAAGACGCTATAAAAAGTTCACAGAAGACTGAGTGGCTTAAGGCTATGAAAAGCGAAGTTAAATCTTTAAATGACAACAAAACTTGGATCTTGGTAGATCGGCCAAAAGATAGAAAATTAATTTCATGTAAATGGGTCTTCAAAAAGAAGATAAATGCCGACGGAAGCCTGGACAAGTACAAAGCACGACTTGTAGCTAGAGGTTACACGCAAGAGAAAGGGATTGATTATGACGAAACTTTCAGTCCCGTAGCTAGATTGGCGACAATCAGATCAATCCTAAGCATCGCAGCAAACGAAGGGCTTACTCTTATGCAGTTTGATGTTGCCACTGCCTTTCTAAATGGATCACTTGATGAAGACATCTATATGAACCAACCTGAAGGATTTAGTGATGGCACAAACAAAGTGTGCAAACTGAAGAGAAGTCTGTATGGTCTCAAACAAGCTCCACGATGTTGGAATAAATGTATTGTGGACTATCTCAAGACAATCGGATTCAAACAGTCTGACACTGATCCGTGTTTATTTGTTCGATTGGTCTTAAATAAACAACAAAGAGTTGAGAGTAAAACCATCATAGGACTCTATGTTGATGACGGTTTGATTGCCTCTACGAATCAAAAAGAATCCGTGAAGTTCTTGGCTGAACTTAAGAGAAGATTCAAGATTACCACAAAGCCAGCTTCCTACTTTCTTGGGCTAGAAATCCACAACGAGAAAGATGGTTCCATAAAGGTCTCTCAAAAGTTATATACCAAGAAGATTTTGGATAGATTTGGAATGAGTGACTGCAAGGCAATCAGTACTCCAATAATTAAAGAAGGACAGTCAGATACGGAGATGGAGAATGAACAAGTCAAGTTTCCATACAGGGAAGCTGTCGGTGCACTGGCATACCTAATGACAGGAACCAGACCAGACATATCATATGCCGTAAGTGTCGTATCTAGAACACTAGACAGTCCAACGAATGAAGATGTTCAGAAGGTGAAACGCATATTTCGTTACCTTAAAGGAACTCTAGATTCGGCGATTATTTATAAAAAGGGACACAAACCCGGAGAGTTAGAATGCTACAGCGACTCCGATCATGGTGGAGATCAAAGTACGGGACGTTCAACATCTGGAATTATGTGCATCTATGCAGGAGGAGTGATCTCTTGGGCAAGTCGCAGACAGACATCTGTAGCGATCTCGAGCACAGAAGCCGAAATAGTCGCAGCTAGCGAAGCAGCACGAGAGATAGTTTGGCTGAGAAGACTTTTCAATGAGATAACAACACTGAAAGATATCCCGATTTTACAAATCGATAATGATGCAGTTATAAAGCTTGCGCAAAACCCAGAATTGCACAGAAGGACAAAGCACATTGCGATTAAACATTTCTATTACTCTAAGAAAATTAATAAAATCAGGGGAAATAATTCGTGTAGTTTTGAAAATTGGTACAGTTTTACCCTATGGTGTCTAGATAAACATACTAAAAGTCCTCGAGGGTGGCGGCTGTGCTAAGGGAGTAGGGGGGGGTTGGAGGTACCTTTTTTCTGATTTTCGCTCATCTCTCAAATATTTGTAGAAATGGCATTACTATTACTTCGGACAAAAGTTTTCACATAAAATTCCCTACAAATTTGGTCATATTCATTTTTACTCTACGATCAATACCTTGGGAGCTACAGGGTGTTTAAGTTAAAAGAAATATGAAAAAATGGTCGTTTAAGAAAACGTAGTTTTTTCGTAGTTGCTCATCATAACACGCGAACGTGTTGCAACGTTGTGTAGATGAGAAGTTCTCGTTAAATCAGGAAAAAGGTACCTTTAACCCCCCTTAAAGGTACCTTTTTCCTGATTTTCGCTCATATCTCAAATATTTGTAGAAATAGTATTATCATTACTTCCAACAAAAGTTTTTACATAAAATTACCTGCAAATTTGGTCATATTCATTTTTACTCTACGATCAATAATTTGGGAGCTACAGGGTGTGTAAGTTAACACAAATATTAAAAAGTAGTTGTTCAACAAAACGTAGTTTTTTCGTAGTTGCTCATCATAACACTTGTGTTGTGCAGTTGAGAAATTCCCGTTACCGGCTAATTCTCATTTGGGAATATTCCAAGAAAATTCCCATTGTTCCCGGGAATATACGAGCTTGGTGGATCCATTCCTTTGTTATTTAGTTTTAAGCTAATTAATTGAATACAAGCAAACCGTTTTCGCTTTTCATCCTGAATCACCACTTCAAGTGAATATCATAAAATTTACCTGATGATGGACCCTGGAAGCCCGTAATGGATCGGATCTCAAGATACGTTCAACGTAGACATGTGCGGTTTTCGAATTTGAACTTATCTTGATGAGCAATTAGAGCCGGTATCATAAAATAAACCTGATCATGGATCCTGGAAGCCCGTTATGGATCTCAGGATACGTTCAACGGACACATGTGCGGTTTTCGCATTTCAACTCATCTTGATGAGCAGTTAGAGCCGGTATCATAAAATAAACCTGATGATGGGTCTTAGAAGCCCGTAAGTAATGGATCTCAGGATACGTTCAACGTAAACATGTCTGGTCTTCGCATTTCAATTCACCTTGATGAGCAATTAGAGCCAGTATCATAAAATAAACCTGATTATGGATCCTGGAAGCCCATAATGGATCTCAGGATACGTTCAACGTACACATGTGCGGTTTTCGCATTTCAACTCATCTTGATGAGCAGTTAGAACCGGTATCATAAAACAAACCTGATGATCATACTAACACAGATGAAATAAACCTGGTGGTGTCTAGATGAACATACTAAAAGTCCTCGAGGGTGAAGGCTATGCTGAGTGAGTAGGCAGAGTTGAAGGTACTTTATTCAGATTTTAATAGCATTATAATTTCTTCGAACAAAAGTTTCTACATAAAATTTCCTACAAAGTTGACATTGTAGTATATGTTTACTCTACGATCTCTACTTTAGGAGCTACACGGCGCATATATATTTTTGTTGATATGGTCAAGAGATTATAGTATTTTGGCGTACTATCTTGTCGTTCTGGCAGTATATAATACCAGACATGAAAATATACAAATTATTTTAAAGTACAAAATCCAACTCTGACGATATTCGGCGGTCCGCGCCGCGCTGACGCCCGTAGTAGCTAAGGCCTTATAAATATACCACGACTTTGCGCGACAGTGGCAGCGGCAGCGGTGTAGGTACGGATGTCTCGCTCACTGGTATGGCCGCCGTGCTCGGACTTCTCGCTCAATCACTCGCTGCGCTGCTGCTTGCCGCGCAAAGTCGTGGCAGCTCCGTTACGGTAATTTCGCACGCTCGGACCGATATGGGGATTATATGTTCGATCAGCAGGTGACTAAGCGTGCTTATTCTAAACTAAAAAAAAACGTTATGATGGCGACGTATCCCGAGATTTATTACGGGCTTCCAGGATCCATCATCAGGTTTATTTTATGATACCGGCTCTAACTGCTCATCAAAATGAATTGAAATGTGAAAACCGCACGTATCTACGTTGAACGTATCTTGAGATCCGATCCATTACGGGCTTCCAGGGTCCATCATCAGGTAAATTTTATGATACTCACTCTAAGTGATGATTCAGGATGAGTCAAAAAGTGAAAATGGTTTGCTTGTATTCAATTAATTAGCTCAAAACTAAATATCAAAAGAATGGGTCCACCGAGCTTGTATTATCCCGGGAACAATGGGAATTTACTTGGAATATTCCCAAATGGGAATTTACCGGTAACGAGAACTTCTCATCTACACAACGTTGCAACACGTTCGCGTGTTATGATGAGCAACTACGAAAAAACTACGTTTTCTTAAACGACCATTTTTTCATATTTCTTTTAACTTAAACACCCTGTAGCTCCCAAAGTATTGATCGTAGAGTAAAAATGAATATGACCAAATTTGTAGGGAATTTTATGTGAAAACTTTTGTCCGAAATAATAGTAATGCCATTTCTACAAATATTTGAGATATGAGCGAAAATCAGAAAAAAGGTACCTTCAACCCCCCCCTACTCCCTTAGCACAGCCCCCACCCTCGAGGACTTTTAGTATGTTCATCTAGACACCATAAGGTATAACAGTACCAATTTTCAAGACTACACGAATTATTTCCCCTGATTGCCCATATTCGGCTTAATTTGCTTGAGCTATATGTCAGAGAACTAGTTACTGATAAAGAACTACTGGTGAAATATGTTCCAACTGAGTACCAATGTGCAGATATTCTTACAAAGCCTGTTTTTAAGCCCAGACTGGGATTTATTAGTGGACTGATTGGCTTAACGCTATAAAGTTTGCCAAAAAGGGAGGATGTTAAAAAGAAAAAGGTTTTAGCAAACTTCAATGTCATGTCTTTGTCAATGTAATATAATATGAATACTTCAACATACACTACTTGCGAAATTGACCGAGGTTGGGGAATATGATAGTGTGGACAGGCACTTCGCTGGAGAAAGTTATACTTCGGCCAATTTTGCCTCCGTCAACTTCGCAATAGTGTGGAGTCGGGGTAAGAGAGGAAAATATTTCGGGTTGAGACAATAGTTGTAACTTTGCGACGTTTATATTAAGAAATTTAGGACATTCCGGCTCGTACCCTCGGTGTAAGGGCTGGGTCCGTGTTGTTATTGAAGGCTAGGTATGTGTTGCGGATTCCTTTTAAATTGCTCCGACGAACGAAGGTCGCGTAATACTTGCAAAATGTTATTGGCTTTACTTCGTATATTAATAAAACCTCATTTTGCTATTACTAACACAGGGAGTACCTAAATATTACAAAAATAACCCTACGTAACAACGATATAAGCCGGCTAGGCCAAGTTCAATATTGCTTACTTTGAAAGTGCGGCAGATAATGTTATTTTATTCTTCATTTAAGTTTCTAGAATGTTAATATCCTAAAATAAGAAGTATTGGCGCAGAACTATAACTGGTCTAAGTTGGATTATCTTAAGAAAATATTAAACGTGAGCGCCGAAGCTTATTCAACCGATAGTGTAGTGCAAAACGGTCCGAGTTTACTTTTTGTGAATAAATTGCTAGCTTGATCTTAATGCAGGACCACGTACAGCATAGACAGGTACTATGAGTATATCTATGTTGATTCCAACCCGGTTGGAAGAACGAAAGTTAAGCAAATGCCAATTATATCGCCAGAGGAAGATGGAAATCTTGAAAAGACTTGAATTTGAAAAAGATTGACATCCCATTCCTTTAAAAAAATGGCTAAGTGCGAGTCAGACTCGCGCACGAAAGGGTTCCGTACCAGTATTTTTCTCATTATGTGATAATTTCAAGTCTAGCTATTACGCTTGGAAAGATAAAGCCTTGTGACTGACGGTCAGACCCACAACGGAGAATTAGTAAGAGGGTCCCAGCACCCTTTGGGCACGGAACCCTAAAAAAGACGAAACATGCATGTATCCATCCTTTAAGTAGCTTATAAAGATCTTAAACATCCGAGCGTTAATACACAATACCAAAATATAAATGGCTCTTATTCTGTAAAATTTCAAATGAACGATGGAAATAAATAACTTGATGTTGATAGATAATATCTGTGCCATCATTACAACCGATGGGGTATTCACGTGTGAAAGCCACAGGCATAATAACTGCGCATCGATCCACACAAGTTACTGAGCGTAAGAACTAAACGAAACTACTCAAGCGATTGTTTGTAGCAGTACGAGACAATGGATGGAGTAGGGGAGATCGAAGTACTGTTGATGTACAACAACATATAATAGTAGCTATAAATAGTATGAAAGAGTAGGTAATGTATACGATTCTAACACATAATGCCTTCTCTCTTTGATGGCAGTATCGTAGCGGTTTCTATAAGAGCAACAAAGAATACGATTTATTAGACGCGTGATAGGCGATTTCCTTTTCCAGACAATAACATTTTACATATAGGTATCGAACAACCACATACAAATATATATAATACCTAGTCCCGACGACGACGACCCACTCAGACGACGGTCTATGTAGTATACATAAATAAAATTATAAATAATATCAGACAACCTTACACAAATCGATCTAGCCCCATGGTAAGCTCTAGTAGGCTTGTGTTAGGCACTAGACGATATACATACTTAAATAGTTAAATATATGTTTAGAAACATAGAAGCATCCACAATCAAGGAACAAATATAAGGGTTCGTCAGACAAATACGGCCCTTGCCGGAATTCGAACCCAGGACCGCCGGCTCAGTAGCCAGCTGTACTCACTGCCCCAACCACGTATTATAGCTTTTGCGATTTTATTTAAACTTTTAACATTGAGACGCTATTGCCAAATCGGCTAATTGGCACCCGCTTACCTTGTAGAAAGCGATAAACAAAAATGTGAGGTTTCAATATGCCGGTATTCAAGTGCAACAACTAAAAGTTGTATAGATATAGATACATAATGCCTCGTTTATAAACACTTACGCGAACGCAACGAGAAACCTGTGCGACCTTTAAAATAATAATATTACGAATATTGCTCTGCCCCGCCGCCATAATACACGTAAGTACATTATGCGAGTAACAAATCTTGTTACGGTACATTGTTGCTAGTTATGTGCACCGATATTATATTATAATGAAATAACTATGTACCTATCTACTCGTATGTATCCAGTTTTGTAGGCTTAGGGAAGGTGAGCGAAGCGGGCTTAAGTATAAGCCAGGGATTATGTCTACGTGTTGTTAGTACGAATATATAATAAAGGTGGAGTAAATTGATGCAGTGAATATTTTATGCTAACAAATATTGACCCAATATGTTTCGCATTACAGGCAGACCTAGGAATATAAAGGGCAAGATTTAATGACAGCTACTAGCAGCTAGGGATCGCCTATATCGATAAAGTAAATTATCGATGCTTATCCCATATCGTCGGGGATAGTGCAATACCGCGTAAATAACAGCTGTCGATAAACTTCTAATTTCAATAAAATACTTAGCATTTGATTGAATATTGATTCGTATCTACCTACACTTGTTACTTACGCGGTATTGCACTATCCCCGACGATATACAAATACTAGTGCCCCTAGCACGCTTTTTGAGTTTGTATTTTCTTGTGTAATTACTATTCTGGTGAAAATAATCATAATATATTTAATATTAATAATATAATAATAATATCTATTTATAGACCTCTTTACATAATTAGATAAAAAACTGCTTACCTATTTAGACACTTATATTGAAAGGAGTACTATGTCGTCGGAATGAGGAAAAATATATGAATGAAGGTAAAAATCTTTTTCTTATATATATAATTGTATATTGTTTCAATTGTATACTTTCAATAACTTTTCAATTCAATGGATTTTTATTTTTACAAAAGACGGCGCGGTCTCTAGTATATATTATGCGATAAGCATCGATAATTGGGTTCATCGATATAGGCAATCCCTAGCTGCTAGTAGCTGTTATTCAAATTTGCCCTTTATATTCCTAGGTCTGATTACAGGTATTATTAGTAACTAAGATAAGAGTGCTACCACTTCGTTACCGCGTTCCTACAGATTGAAAGAAAAGTACTTATGTATTTTGTATTCAACTGTACAAATAGTATGTTTGCACAAACAATACTATTTGTATAGTTACATATAAAATCCATACAAATGGATCTTGGAACTAATATTCAGTATCAAAATACGAACAGTTCGCTTTTATTTATTTGGGGCGAGCATCCAAAATAACTAATAAATTAACGGAAAAATACTGCTCTCTCTCTCTTTTATATCAGTTAATATCGTGAGCTGTTTCTTCACGTGTTTTGTTTTTGCTCTATATTTGTAATCCCATTCCATAAAAAAAAACAGTATAGTTAGCGTTGTCTCTAATTTGACAAGACCAACAACTCGATTAAATCAAACATGGAAAAAAAGGGCGAACCGGGCTCTACCGTATATTTATGAACTTTAAACTATTTTTGATTACCTTAAACCCAAACTAAATATTTTAAATTAAAATAAAACAATTTTTAACGGATAATAACGAATATATTAATCATTTGAGCCTCCCTGACGTTTCAGCAACTTTCCAGTTAGCCTTGTCAAAGGTTGACTGAGAAAAACAAAATTTATGTTATTATTGCATCCAAACGCAAAAAATAATAATTTTGCGACAAGTGTTTATTGCTGAATGTACTTTTCATATAACGTCCATTCTCACTAAGACAATTCTAAAGAGCCCAAACTCTATAGGTTTCCGTTATATTATTATAGAGTTTCAATGACCATCCAACTCCAATAGACTAACTATTTAGCTCCATCGTGCCATATTATTGTATTGTCTTCGAAGTTACCTAGTTATACTAAATGTCAGCTCATTCAGCGCAATGGAAGTGAATCAAAAACTTGCAAGACGTGATTACGCACAGACAGACATGAAGATAAATTAAATAAAAGCTTTTTTTAAGACATTACTAGAACTGTATCAGGGCTGGTTAGCCCTCACTGCCAGTAGTCGGACTTTGTGTGGGAGTATAACCCGCTAATGGGATTATCTCCGCGCCACAGGGGTAATTGAAATAAAAGCTAAGTAGCTTGTAATAAGTATCTGATTGACTTGCTATCAAATACCGTAAATTTACATATAAATCTCCGATGAGTCAACCCAACCGATTTGAAACATGTCGAGCTATGTTCGACTTGTACAGTCATCGAAAAAAATTGTTTACTTTTCAACTCTTCATGAGTCCAAAAGTGGTTTTCCACTTTCTTCTTTCTTCTTGGCTGACATTTCACGGTTTTTTTTAAATAGATACGGTAATATTGACACAAAGGTAAATTACGAAAGAAAAATTTAATGTGATCTACTTAAAATATAAGCAGGACTTGAACCTGCGACCTCTACGTTTCTGGCGTATTGCTCTCCCAACTGAGCTATTAGATCGTTACGTCAATCACACCAAATCTTTCATTCCATAATTCTTACGCTACTGGAGCCCCCTCTCCGTCATATGTGCTTGAAATGCTTATGCGCATTAGCCATACCCTACCCTAGGATGTGCGCTTTACACGCATGATCCCCTGTCCCCATTGCTTTACAGCAAGTGTGAAGACTGTGTCAATATTTCATCATCATCATCATCATCATCAGCCCGGAGTCGTCCACTGCTGGACATAGGCCTTCCCCAGTTCGCGCCACCATACCCGGTCCTCAGCTTTCCGCATCCAACCGCTTCCCGCCACTCTTTTTAGGTCGTCGGTCCACCTGGCGGGAGGCCGTCCTACAGGGCGTGTCGTTCGTGGTCTCCACTCTAGAACTCGTCTGCCGTGTCAATATTTATAAAAAGTAAATGTGGTATTTTTACATAAAAAATAGAATCGATAAAAAGATTCTATAAACATTGATACGGTAATGTTGTAATACTTGTAATATGGCAAATTCTTACCTCGTTAATACATAACTCGCCAAAGCCCTGCCAAATATATGCCGTAAAACGCAACGAAGCAGTATTCGGCTTTGGTCAAGGTCCAATAGGTCCATGGGTGCCTGGTATTTATAAGAACGCCTGCGCTGAATCGATGGTGTGTTGCTCGAAGAGGCAATAGGGGTGTAGGCATTATTTGAAGATGTGAATTGATCCTATTTTTTACATTTAAAGTGCTCTAAGAGTCATAAATCACTGCTAAAGTTCGACGTTCCTATTTAGCGCTGAAAATGCTCCATACAAGTGGTCAGCGGGACAATCACCCTCGAAAGGTAAGAATATATATTATGTATGCAAAAATAACTGAGTATCATATTAACCGTGAAAAAGTGTATTTAGCTACATGGTTATCAATGTTATCATACAATTGGGTTATACCATTCTTGTACGACCTGTACCTGTAAATTCCGCAACCATTTCAAATTCAATCTGTTTATTGCACACTTATTACAACATAGTACAATACTACAATTATAATATGTACCATGTAAGGGCACAGCAATTTCCTTAATTCTACTTAACACTAGCATTACAATAAAACTACAAAATGACATTCTATGATTGATTTAGGTATTCCTCTAATGTATACTAACATTTATTTAATAAATATTTATCTAGCTCCTTTATTACATTCACTTTTTTTTATAAATTTAATTTTGGGTGGTAGCTTATTATACATTTTTATGCACATCATGTGCGGTGAATAATAGTCTTAAATTGGAGGACTTAGTAGTAAGTAGTGCCAAATTGTCATTGCGACAGTGATTTATTCGTTCTAAATGAAAGTCCGCCAGTGGGAAGAAAGTTTTATGTGTTCGAATGAAAAGGCAGACTTCGTGGATGTAGAGTGAAGTAAGTGTTAAAATCTTAGTTCTTAGTTTTTTTTTAAATATGGCCTACAGCTTATCATTGGTTTTATATTAGCTAGGATTCTAATACACTTTTTTCCAGGATATCTTCTTTTTTTCTTTATCATGCAATATTGTTTTTTTTTCTAATTGCTGATTTCATAATTGATTATGCTGAATTATGACAACATACTATTTGTAATAATTCAGCATCATCTAAATTCCTATTTATGATTATAAAATTGTAAAAAATTAATGCCTGTACTTTGAGGATTTAAAAATTCTCTATATATCGGTCACTACATCATACAAAAGAAATCGTTTTTATTTTTATGATTGTATGTATGTACCTATTGTTTCTTTTGGTAACGGGTATCCTCAGTTGGTTATGCAAAAAAGTTGTTTATACGTACGGAACCCTCGGTGCGCGAGTCCGACTCGCACTTAGCCGGTTTTACGAAGTTACGGGTGCTTTTTAAGTATAATAATAAAACTAGAAATGGCCCGATTTCCATATCGGAATGAGCTAGTTTATAGCTATATTAGGTAAGCCTTAAACTTTGACCTTAATATTCAATATCTTTAAATATAAACTTCTGACGTTGGCCACTTTAAATGCGGCTGAATTTGGTTGTGAATTACAAACTGGGGAATATACTCATATTTGGTAAAACCGAGTTTTACCAAATAGGAGTATATTCTCCATATTTATAACTTTGTCGATTATTCAGCATTCTCCTCAAAATTAGCGTCATAGATGCATCAACTAGATCTCCGTCACATGTTTTAGTATGGAGGCATTGTCGGTGAAAAGAAGAGATACCCAATTGAATATAATATACCTAGAATACCTACAGCAATAATTTATGTAATTGTTTAAACTGTACAAATATTACGACAAGGATTAGCAAATACGCTTCTATATCTGATATACAAAAGCGAATAAAAATAAACTATCCTAGCAGACTCTGAGTTGAGTTGTATTCACATAATGTGTATTTTTTGGTATTTTCTCTGGAAAACATAATGTCTCCAAAAGTGCGCTACAGTCTAGATGACCAGGTACCTACTTTATAGACATAATGTTTATAATTATAATACTGCCCTCTTAAAACAAATGGCGTGATTAATCTCAAAAATCATCACCTTAGAGTTATTTATAGTATCGTATAGCTTAAAACGTTCTGCATCAGATGACCTAAAAAAAATGCGGTCAACAAAAAGGTACTGAATCTAAACCATTGATACAAAGATCAAAGCTTAAAGAAAAATTTAAAAGGAGCTACCTGGTGGAAGAGACCGGGAATCGAACCCGGTACCTCTGGATTGCGCGCGTTAACCACTTCGCTACCCTAGCTCCAAGTAGACTGCCGAATTTTTCCTTATGCTTTGTGTGTCGATCTTTGCATTGTGAATTTCAAAGGTTTTACACCTTAGCGACCTCTATGTGAATACGTTAATATTCACATCATACCACACTTTACAGCAGTGAACGAGCAAGCGAGAGAGGGCGCTGTTAGTTTTATATATTTATGAAACATGTAATGTCTCTTTTTTAATGTGGGTACACCACAATTCTTATTTAAACCATTGATACAAAGATCAAAGCTTAAAGAAAATTTTAAAAAATGTTTTAACAAAAAATAGTACCGACTTCAGTAAAACTAAAAAGCCAAAAATAACCCGTTCAAGTACATTTTTTTTTTTACACTTATGGCAGGGTGATCAGGGATGTCTTGAAGGCATGCATCTCGTTTGAATTATCTCCTTACTCCTAACCGTTGAGGAGTTGTACCTTCCATCATCAGCTCAGCATTGGAAGATAATGACTATCATATGCAAATACTTAAATAGTTTTATAAAATATATGAAAAATATTATAAGTGCCTATACAATTTCAGGAATTCCTTCGATTCCTCATGGATCTCGTCATCCGGTCTTCACCAAAATTTTATGGGACCAACCTTGAGATGTCTATTCATGAACCTAAAAATAATTTTCCAAATCGACTCATAAATGACGGAGTTCTGAGGTAACAAACATAAAAAAAAAAAAAAACATACAACCGAACTGAGAACCCCTCCTTTTTGAAGTCGGTTAAAAAGGAGCTACCTGGTGGAAGGGACCGTACATTTATAGGTACTGAATCGTGGTAGGTACTGAATGAAATATCGGAGCGCAACCCAACTGCCTGTGAGTAGATATGAGTAGGCACTAAAGTTCAATTTACTCGAAATGTCTGAAAATGAGTTACCGTCCATTGCCTTCTGAGAGCAGAGTGCTTTATAGAGAAACAATATACCTATAGAATAGACGTATCTAACGCACAAGCACAGTATACCATATACGCGTCATATCATAATTGTATCATCGAGTAAATAGAATTAGGCAACGGGGGATGTGTCACATTGTTTGCGGCACTGTGCGGGGGCTGGCACCGAGCTGATCTGATTACTGCACAGCTATACTGTGACGCGTGACGTCGTCACACATATCGCTTAAGGCTGTGTAGAGGTGGATGATAGAATAACGTCACGATGAAAGCCACAGTGATTTCAGATTTGCCATCTAAAAAGTATTTCTGCTAAAAAAAACGACAACGATGTTACAAAATCTCGTATGTCGGTTTTCCGCTACAAACGATAGGTTCAGCCCGAGCCACTACCGTCAGTATTTTGGGATCCCCTTGGTCCGTGGACAAACGTTTCATCGATTCTTTAATTTCGTCGACAATGTTTTCCTCCGAAGTATTTTTTGTAATCTTTCAAAATATCATCATATCCGTAAGGAGATATAGTCTGACCAAAAAGAGTAGAAATTAAAAAGTGGCAATACTGTAGTGTCACTCTGTCCGTAGAGCGGAAAAAGTCATATGAGTTTGTACGATATAAAAAAATACTCTTATAAATATTGACACAAAGGTAAATTAGGGAATTAAAAAATGTGGACTTTCCACATTAAAAAAAATATACTGAATCGATAAAAAGATTCTATAACAATATTTCATAAAATACTCAATTAGCTCTTTACCAATGTTTGCACATGTTCATACTTTTATCAGAAAAAAAGTGCACAGATCTCTGAAAACATCCCCGAGAATTATCGATGACGGAGAGCCTTATTAACATGATAAAATCGCCCCGCGACATGAATTTTGCTATGTTTAGTACCTATTCAGCATGAAAATACAACACCCCTCGCCAAGAATAGACCCCCGGGCTCATGATCAAAGCCTTCGCCATTCAGTAAAACGTGAATGGCAGTATCGACCAAAACTTAAGGTTTCAAGGCAAAAATTACACTTTTACGCTATATAAAATTTTCCGTATAGTTTCACTTCCTTATGGTTACAAGAGAAACATAACTTTACTGTATTGCACATTATTCACAGCAAAAATATGCACACCCTATAATCATCTACATATTTGTTCCTATTATTTTCTTGCCTCTCAACCCAGAGGTTGATACTTATTATTTAAATGGGCCCATAAATGACGAAGACACCGCGTAGCGAAGATATATTAGTTTGAAAAGAAAAAATATATTAATTTGAAAACTGAAAGTTCTGTAAGTAATTTTACGCAATTTACTTTGAAGAAAATTACTTGTGTTTGATAGATTGGGAGCATATTAGTAATATTATAAATTATAATGGCTCGGTCTTTCCTTACCAATACGGAACCCTAAAAAAAGGTAACAAAAGCCACCATCAATCAATCTAAGCCATTTATTGAATTAATGGCGGGCGGACATTATTCATTTTAATGTAAGCCTCTGAGAGACCGGTATTACACGTTGAGAAGACGTTTTTCAGGGATGGTAATAGTCTAGAGATGAGAAAAACAGTTACATTTCGCCGTAGTCTTTCCAGTACCAAAAATCGTAATCGTACCTAAATTCAGATATAGTGCTAAAAAATTTAACTATGAAGATATCATTCGTTACCATTTTAGAATAAAACAAGACTTGCGTAATTTTTCGAGTTGTGGATTGCGTAATATCGGTCTCCTTTCATCGTGTCACGAGATGTCTAGAATAATCAAATAGTTAGGTATAAGCGTAAGCTCACTTTAAAAACCCCAAAAACTATTCTTTTCTACCTAATCTACATGTTATCCTCTGATTTTCATACCAGAGACAAATTAAAAACCGTTTCAGTTAAATGGTGAGCTACATGAACAAAGCACGGGAATTCCGGAAGTTTTCAAAAATACATGTATAAAGAAATAAAATTGAAAACGAAACTTGCATAGAAATCCTAACGAGTATAGGCAGGTAATACATCTACATATAAGTACAATGTTTATTATTGTACAAAGTCTTGAACACACAAAACCCTCTTGGCATAATTTTTTTTCTAAATCACGTACCGGCCACCCGAAAACGCGATAACAAAAAACAAAAGTATGACAGATAATTTTACGTTGTTGTGTTTTTGTTATGTTCGCCATTACTTTTTCAATAAATTGTGTGGAATAGAAGTGGTGTTTTAACAACAAACCTCAGGACAGATTCAGACCCCAACTATCGCTCCTAATATTGCTCTTTGTCGTCCAAACGAATGACCAGTTATTTTGTAAGCCAAGTCCATACTTTAGTCGTACCATCAACTATAATCAGTAGATTTTTTACCACTCCATAATGGCTGGCTAGATTTAACGTTTATTATTTTATGTACAGGTTCTTCACCTTTTGATGGTGTATTTTGGCTCATGTATTTTCACGCTAATGCCTAGCATAGAATATAGAACAAATAACTATATTTTCCTTAGCCGAATATGATGTAGGTACATATTTTCCACAAGGGATAAATATAATTTTACTTACCATTTTTTTAAACTAACGTTAAAATAGCAAGAAAGTACTTACCTTAAAACATTTGTTTACTTATGAAAATGTTATACATATTTTACGGAAATGTATGTATTTGTTCTCGGTTTCCAAAAACACCCAGTAAATGAGTATAAATAAACTGTGTAACTCCACTTTAGGCACATGTAAGTACCTATTTGAAAAATAAAAAAAACAGTAATGGCAAATATTTTTTGCCATATCTTGCCCGTAAATCTATGAGTTTTTACGAGGCAAACGGCTCTAAGTACTTTTTTTTCTTCGCTAGTGTGCATTTGCGTCATGCAAACTACTTGTCGTAGTAGTTTGTAATTCCATCATCTCATACATGTATCGTACTTTTGTCAATTCAGTTCAGGCACTAGTGAGCTGGACTCGCGATCATTTTTTGAAACGGCTGAAATACTTTTTTTACGTTTTCTACTCTCATATATCCGCCATTATGAAAAATTTCGACAAACTGACTCGACTGAATCTGCTTGACTAAATTTCACGAGAGTTGACAAATGCGGCCTGTAGGCGAGAACAGCGGGAAATACAGACATTCTAACATACGAAATAAACCTTAGCTAAGTTGAAATGGAGACGCTGCGCTCGCTCGGCCAATAATTCCTAATAATAATGCTTGTATGTTTGTTTTTATTTTTGTTCTTATTTATAATCTAGCTTCACTTAATTGAAACCAAAATTAACTAATTCACAAACTAAACTAAAGTAGTATTAGTTATACTTAAGTTTATTTCATGTAACCTAAGGAAGAGCGGTGCCTCCCAACACAGGCAATTATTTGCTTACTGGGTGGCTCCATCCCATAGATCATAATGAACTGTATTTTATGAAATAAAATATTTTGTATTTTTTTGTATTTTTTTTTTTTATTCCCAAATGTAAACTAATGTCGGAACCACTTAGGCCTCTGCTCGTGATATTAGGACAATTATTTTTTTATTGGTCAGAAGCTGTCCAACTCGCTGCACAAAACCGAGTGAGTCATAATTAGGTTTTACAGTTAACCTGCGCCGCGCCGTTCCCAATTCGAATGAGTTGTGTTTTGAGAGCTCGTTTACTGTATTAACTTTCCGGATTACGAACGAAGTGTGTTTTAAATAATGATTTATCTACTAGTAAATACCTTAACAGCGTCAAACAACTATGTTCTAAAGCGGTGGGTCCAGAAGCCTAAAATTTTGTATAAGTTTTCTATAACATAGGTAATTATGATAACCCATTCTTTCCAGTCCAAGGAGTAATCGTGCAGAAGTCTTAAATTTTTTTGTGTAAAAAAAGATCCCACTGGGTCGAGGTGTATTCCGTAAGGGGTGGGTTCCCTTTATCTTGCATAATATCGAATTTCCGAAATACATTTCGCATAGCAGCTATCACCGAAACATTTTTAGCCGAATGATTCTTTAGCATAATCATATATGTATCATAATTGTCAGTTAGCATACTATTAATTTAGCATAATTTTAAATGACAGAACACTAGTATCACCGACTTCTATTTCACATAATTTTATATGGCAGAACATTAATATCGCCGAATTTATTATGGCATAAAGACATAGTTTACGGAACAGACGAGTGCTAGGAAACTAGTTTAGGTTTTAGGTTAGATTAGGCGATTATAAACTAAACTAATACCAGTAAAATGGGTTCGAACTGCTGCCAGTAAAGTGCTGCCAGTAAAGTAGGTTAGGTTAAACCGAACTTAATGGGTTAGGTTAGGTTAGAACTGTGACCACAACAGAACCGAACTGCTGCCAGTAAAGTAGGTTAGGTTAAACCGAACTTAATGGGTTAGGTTAGGTTAGAACTGTGATCACAACAGAACCGAACTGCTGCCAGTAAAGTAGGTTAGGTTAAAACCGAACTTAATGGGTTAGGTTAGGTTATAACTGCGACCATAACAGAATCGAACTATAAATATTATGAGATATAATTTTCTTCGAAATAACTATTCGGACATATAAATATTATGCTTATTCATATTCTGCCATATGAATGTTCTGATATAATTTATTATGGCATAAAGACATAGTTTACGGAACAGACGAGTGCTAGGAAACTAGTTTAGGTTTTAGGTTAGATTAGGCGATTATAAACTAAACTAATACCAGTAAAATGGGTTAGGTTAGGTTAGAACTGCGACCACAACAGAACCCAACTGCTGCCAGTAAAGAAGGTTAGGTTAAAACCGAAATTAATGGGTTAGGTTAGGTTAGAACTGTGACCAGAACAGAACCGAATTGCTGTCAATAAAGTAGGTTAGCTTAAAACCGAACTTAATGGGTTAGGTTAGAACTGTGACCACAACAGAACCGAACTGCTGCCAGTAAAGTAGGTTAGGTTAAACCGAAATTAATGGGTTAAGTTAGGTTAGAACTGCGACCATAACAGAATCGAACTATAAATATTATGAGATATAAATTTAAATGTTTACAAATGAAGCGAAAATTGAAAAATTTAATGATTCGGACAGGTTTCGAACCCAGGACAGGATTCCTGTCCGAATCATTAAATTTTTCAATTTTCGCTTCATTTGTAAACATTCAGTTTACGTTAGCAGACGTTACTGCTTTAATAAAAAAAAATAAGATATAAATTTCTTCGAAATAACTATTCGGACATATAAATATTATGCTTATTCATATTCTGCCATATGAATGTTCTGATATAAACTATTATGTCAAATCACAATATGAGAAAAAAATATGCAAAATAATATTCGGAGAAATGATGTTTCTGTCGAAGGTTGTTATACAAAATGAATTTATGAGTATCAATTTTATGCAACATATTAGTGAACCGTAAGGGGTATCATTAGGTTAGGTTTGTAGTTTGGACGAGTATAATTTATAACAATTTCAGTAATTGATGGTTTTAGAGACATTAAATGCTTTCGATTCTAAAATTTTACGTCAGGTACAGAGTGGGCCGTTAGTCGCGTAGCAGCACGGATAGCTGTCCCTGATGAAAGCTCCATATGTGTTCGAAACATGTCGGGCCATTCCTGACAATATGTACGTGAGGTTAAACCGCTTTTATAATTATCAAACGAAGCCTATATGTATTTTAGGTAATGTTGAATACGTGAAAACTTTTTAGGGTTTAATTGAATAAGCTTCATTTAATGTGTCGGCTAACGATCTTCCCGGTTGCCTTATTTGAATATAAAGTTAGTCAACCATTTGGAGGGGCTACGGAAATCAAATTGCGGTAGCCGCTTAGTTTAGTTTGAGTTAGATTAGAGAAGCGGATCGGGCCGAGACGAGTCGACGCCGGGGGCTGGTAGAGATTCAATCGAGTTTTCGAAGTACCGCTTGTGTGACTCAAAGTCATATTGAATTCAGTACAGGGGCCTTCACTTGGACCTACGGCCATTAGAGCGATGTGTTCACTATTTTAGAGTTTCAGAAAAAAAAAAAAAACAGAATAGTAGTAGTGGCTTAAACTCACTTAACGGGCCGAAACGTTTCGAACTCGTTTCTTTAAGGCTCCAGGGGACCCTCCGCCATCGCCGCGGAGCTATACGGAAAGTTGTCCCTGATGAAGACCTTTATACGAGTTCGAAACATGACGGGGGACGTTTAAGCCGCTTATCGTAAGTTCGAGTTGTCTAACGAAAGTTTTTATAAGATTATTTAATATAAATATCAGCGCCGCGTGTTGTTACCCGCTCGTCCCACGAGAACACTACATTTTCCGGGATAAAAAGTAGCCCATGTGTTAATCCAGGGTGTCAGCCAGCTTCATAAATTGGTCCAGCCCTTTGAGCATGAAGAAGTAACAAACATACACATAAACACACACACAAACTTACGCCTTTATAATATTAGTGTGAATTAGACAGGGTTGAGTTTCCTGAATCATGCTGCATACATACCTACATACTTGTCCTTAAAAACATGTTTTATTTACGATACCCAGTTCCTTTAGACGAGATATGTCGAATGATGCAATCTTGGCCTTTAAGCGAATACATTATTACTAGATTTGCAACTGTTAACAATAGTATTAATCATCTTTGGATAATAAATGCATAATAAACAGCTGCCTTTAATACAAAATTTCATATGATTAATACTTAAAACACTGCCGATGCGGCTATACATATACAGGTGAGGTCAACCAATTAGCGTAAATTAGTATTAAGAATGATGGTCAGAAGGTTCTAAATCTCGAATCAAAATATGCGCTTGAACTTCAGAGCGCTACTGACGATGCCATGTGTTTTTGTACACCGACTTTTCAGAATGAATTGGTATTTTCACAAGCGTCACCAATTCAGGTCAGCACATAATCGAAGCCATCGCCTAATATTTTACACCGGCAAAATACGCCGAGGGAGATTAATTTTGACATGATTAACGAGATCGGGATGTTCAGGTCGTCTATTGAGCGTCAACAACCCTCTTAATTAATACTAAAATGCATGAGACCTATATTAGTAGATGACCTAAATAAATAAATGTGTATTTCGCCTGCCATAAGTGGACGAAATGATCTTATTGGATTTTGTTTTAATTATTCCGCCTTCCATTGGCTATCCAAACGTCAGTCGAACTCCAGAAAAAAAGTCCAATACTGCCTGACTGCCTGTATCGAGCTGTATAAATAGTATAAGTAACGACTAAGCAAAGCTTGTACCATGGGTACTAGACGACGATATACATAATATATAAATACGTAGATAACCTATGACCCAGGAACAAATATTCGAGTTCTTTACACAACACAAATATTTACCCTGGCCGGGATTAGAACCAGGACCGCCGGCTCAGTAGGCAGGTGCACTACCAACTGCGCCAACCACGTCGTCTAGCGTATTTAGATAATATATGTCCGTGCTAAATACCAGTGAGCGTTCGTATAAAATTATCGTCTGAAAACACTATCAGTGAAACTAAGCGCTACTATCACGCCTACTTACCATACAAAACGGAATAGTAACTCGAAGATGCTGGGGAACACGAGATCGTCCGAGGCGGCCAGCCATTTTCGCCCTAAAAGCCGGAGCGCCGGCATTCTGGAACAAATAGAAAAACATCCTTACTGACGCTGCTTCAGAGGTGAGATTCGAAAAAAGAGCTATTGTTAATTTAGGGACAACCTGACACCCATCCGCCTAATTGCTTTGTATAATGCGGCAGTTTAATAATCTTACGGTTGTAGCAAACGACTTAGGCTACCGCAAAGAGGTTTTGGAAACAAAGGACATAAAGCCGTTTTTAGCCTTAGGATTTCAAATACGCATTAGATATCTAGTTAGTGACTAATTCGTTATATTTAGCGGGATTGAAGTCATTCGGGCAATCGTCCGGTTAGTTAGTGGAGCGTGCCTTTTGCGAAACGAAAGTATTTGCGGCGGGCAATCGACACAAGTGGAATAGTGTTTCTACCGCAAACAACCTATTTGCAACTGGAGTAGGTACGTAAGTTGATTAAAGCTAATAAGGGATCCGATTTCCAGCCTATGTAAATAAGACAAAACAGTTGTCCTACCGTAACATCTTGTTATAGTCCTCCTAACAGAACTTTAACGCTTTGATGCGTATAGAGCGGGGCCTTTGGGAACTCTATAAGTAGGGACTTACGTTACCATCTTCTTCTTCTTAGTAGTTTCTCTTTACAGAGCGGTCTTGATCAACTGCTAGTACTATTACTTATTAGAGGCAGATATTGTTCGCTGTATGATATTACGCTATTTCTCCCGATTCACAGTGCAAAGGTCCGCCCACAGCCGATTTGATCTGGTCGGTCCATCGCATGGGTGATCTTCCACATGATCTGGTTCCTTCTACTTTGCTCTGGACGACGAGACGCTCGATGGATTTATTGTTTCGCCTTGAAACGCAATAATAACCATAGGCAACGTTTATTTTTTACAGTTCAACGCAGTAAAAGAAACGCTAATTATGGTTAATGATTGTTTACGTGTGTAAATCATGGTGTTTTATTATACGATGTCGATCCTCTCATTTCTCTCATCGCTTCAAAGTGAATTTCATCACTATTTTATACTATATTACAAATACAATGATACAGAGAAAACAGATAAAATAAAAATCGGTCAAGTGCGAGTCGGACTCGCGCACCGAGGGTTCCGTACAAACACTTTCCATTCTTAAGTGGTTAAGTTAAGTTTGCACCTGGTATGTATAGCACTCCATACATATGAGGTTAACGTAACCAATCCCGTTTGTTGTATGGGAGCCCCCCTCAAATATTTATTTTATTTTATTTTTAGTATTTTTAGTTATAGCGGCAATAGTAATACATCATCTGTGAAAATTTCAACAGTCTAGCTATCACCGTTCTTGAGACACAGCCTGGTGACAGACGGACGGACGGACGGACGGACGGACGGACGGACAGCGAAGTCTCAGTAATAGGGTCCCGTTTTTACCCTTTGGGTACGGAACCCTAAAAAGATGTATGCTACACATCCTATTTCAGTGTGTCACTCCGGCATGGCACAGCCCAAGACACCAGTTCAAACCTGGTTAGGGTCTACGAACTGTTTCCACCTTTGTATTTCTGATACGCCTATCATGGTTTTAGGGGGCCCCTGCGTCATTAGGAGCCCCGCGCATGGGCAACGTGTGCCCTTATAGCAAAAACGGAACGAAGAGCAAATCGATTTTAAATTTGATGCGTTGACGCATCTCGTATACACGTAACAAATAGTGTTTTACGTAACCATCCACCTTGTATGAGTGCGAGTGTCGTCTCAGTTCCGTCTCGCTGGTCCATTTCCTCGGCCACTGAACCCGGATTGAGTATTTCGGGACGAAACGCATTCAATACCGTGGACTATGTTTACCAGTTTCCCCTAAAATGCTCGGTCAGTAGGGAACGTATTTTTAAACAATGCTCCTTCACCTAGTTGTTCCGTTTCGTTTAAAATGTAGGTGGGTTGAAGTAAAAAATACTACGCAACTCGAGGAACGAAGAGCGCTGAACGCTTTTAAAGCAATAAAGAGAATCGAATCGCGAAAGTAAAACCAAGTTTTGAATTTCCAGGGTAAAATTAGAACGAATTTTTAACCGGGTGATCAAATGTTTGATGATATTTATATACATTATCGTTGGTCTTTTTTTTGCTACACCTTGTTGTTCTTAGTAAATTATTGTCCATATTGTTAAACCTAATTATCAGACATCGGAGTTGCTACTCGTATATCGAAAAACTCACTTATCGATCATTTCCACTAGGTATGCTCATGGGCGTCGCCAAGGGGGTGCAGGGGGGGGCAGTTGCCCCCCCCTAGAGATCCAAAAATATGTCCAGTCACTTGACTTGTCTGATCGATCATTCTTGCACATCGAAACTCAAATGAATTCAGTACCAGGCCAGGTCAGGGGCTAAAGGAAGATCGTTGGGCTACCGTCAGTAAAGCGGAAAAACGGAAAGTGACTCTACGAAACGAGTGGCGACGTGTCTCACACTGACGGGTTACACTTTGTAGAGAGTACCGAAGAAGAACTGGTCTATAAAACATAGCATAGGTACTATTAAAATAATATAACTACTCTAGTGCTGAGGATCTCGCGAGTTTGTTCCGAAATTACTGAAATTAGTTTTTTTTTTCGTTTCGTCCCATTACTACCAGTCATTTTGACTAGAAATGCGACCGGTAGGCGAGAACATACGAAAATACGAAAGAATGTTTGGCCAAGTTGTAACGGAGATGCTTCACTCGCTCGGTTGATGAAGCTTTGTGATTTTGCGGTCTATTGGGCAACCTTGAGTCTTTACTCGTCGCGTCCAGCCAGTGGATCTTCGGTTCGTGGCAAGATCTTTCGGTCCCATGACTCGTGATTTTCCGCACTTGCAACAAAATGTATTAATTGAATGATTGTTTTTCAATTTACGTTATTGCTAATGAAAATTTTCGCGCTCGCTGCGCTCGCGTTCATTTTCATCTGGATCTATTTTGATCCTTCTTCTCGAAAAATGTCACGTTACGCTCGCGTTTGATCTGACCATAAGTATTATTAACCGTCCCCTTCAAAAAATTGTCGCGCTCGCTACGCTCGCGTTTTATCTGTCTAGTATTATTAATCGTCCCCTTCCAAAAAGTGTCGCGCTCGCTACGCTCGCGTTTGATCTAAATAAGTATTGTTAAAAGTACCCTTTCAAAAAAGTTCGCGCTCGCTACGCTCGCGTTTTATCTAACTAAAAGTGCTATTAACGGTCCCCTTCCAAAAAATTTCACGCTCGCTACGCTCGCGTTTCGATCTCCGTATGTTACTGACCATTATGATTATGACTGTAAACCGAAATCCACTTCTACTTTTATGTGCTGGGTGTAGCTTCCTATCCTCTAGCAAGGCTGTACCTTCCTTCCTTTTTTTCCTCATTCTGCATTTATATCAACTTGCCCCTCCCCCCTGGGCCTTCGGCTGGCGACGCCCTTGGGTATGCTAGTGATCGATCCCAGCACCTCTATTTATACGCGAGTATTTCTCCCGTCTCTTTCTGTGCAGTAATGACGAGTAGCGCTATGTCGCGCGACAAGAGTAGCGAAGCATAATAGATGTGCTAGATCGGCTGCCACTTCGTTTGTAAGTGTGTATTTATTTTGTAAACATAAATAGCGGACGTTCGTCATTTTGACAATAGTAAATAGAAAAATAATTCTGAAATACTCACTGAAGAAAAATACGATCTTGACAGAACTTTTAAAGATCCTTTGAAAATAAATAAGATCACAATTTAGTTACCATTTGTGATTCATATACACACTTTCAATAAAACTATATTTATACAAACAAAACATGTAGCAACCACTAGGTAAATGGTAAAGTATTAATAAGTTAGTTTATCGGTATGGAAATGCCTATCTGTTACTCTCAATATTCCAACGACTGCTTATCATAATCACAATGTGTTTCTGATATAAAGCACCTTGTATTACGTGAATGGTACCCTATTCGAATTGTATTATTTTTTTATCGATTTGTGCAGTACTGTGAGAGAGTGACAGGTGACGTTATGCCGCGCGACATATCTTGAACCGACTTCGCTTGTCGCGCGAGTCGGCATCTCCGATCTAGCTCGCACGGTATTGGAAGGAAAGCGACAGGTAGTTTTTGTCGTGTGACAAAGAGTCGCGTGTCAAAGTTATGCTAGTGCTGGAGCCCAATTCGTTTGCCATCGACCTATAGCTGTTTCAGTGATGTATTGGCGATGAACATATCGCCGAAACGTCGATCTTTAAATTCGAGCTGCATTGAATGACATAGCCAAGTTGGTACGTAAAGGTAACAAATAGAGCACGTCGTTAAAGTAGACATATCTCGAACAATGTCATTAGAATCGTTGATTTACGTCCCAGGTTAACGACTGAATGAACTCTAAAGCCCGGAATTTCCGTTAATGAGAAATATCTTCGGATTAGATAATTGAGTCGGCTTATCGGTTCGGTTCATGATTCACGCTGTGTTATCTCTAACATTATCGGTCAATATACTCCGATCTGATTTGGTTTTGTTATGAAATAAACATTTTAATGTCAAGGAGGAACAACAAGGTTTCTTTTCCGCGCAAGAGGTATTTAGGGTCTTTATGACCCGATACAAGTATGGCTATAATTACAAGTTAACTTAATTGCCGCAGCGAACGTGTTAATTGCATTGTGATGACGATAGTGTAGTTTCAAGTTATTGCTTATTTTCGTCTTTTGGAATTTCATACGAACCTGGGGGGGTATTCGACCAATTTTAGAGATATAATGGAGATCTCTCATTTTCATCGCCATCCGTCACTTTTGACGTGTGCCTACTTGACAAGTGGCGATATCGCAACTTCGTCAATTCGGACGCGCAAAATTTTCGTTTCCTTTGTATGTGACGGCATAAATAACAGGCGCATACTTTAAATTGACCGCATAGTACGTGAAATTGGTCCGTTACGTTTCGTTCAAAACAGAAATTTATATACATGAATAAGATTTTTGACAATCATTATCGCCTTCGTATTTCCAAAATTGAGATGAGATATGTCACTTTTAAGCTCATCGCATTTAAATGACAGTTCAATGGCGATATAACTGTTATCTAATGGAGATTTGACGTTTGGAGATATCTCCAACGGCATTCTCGAATTGGGCCCCAGGGTAACGGACCAATTTCACGTACTATGCGGTCAATTTAAAGTATGCGCCTGTTATTTATGCCGTCACATACAAAGGAAACGAAAATTTTGCGCGTCCGAATTGACGAAGTTGCGATATCGCCACTTGTCAAGTAGGCACACGTCAAAAGTGACGGATGGCGATGAAAATGAGAGATCTCCATTATATCTCTAAAATTGGTCGAATACCCCCCCCTTATTTACGAAAAGTATTTACTTGTACCCTTGATTCTCTCTGTAGAATTCAATTTCCGATTTGCACCAACTTCTAGTATCTCAGTTTGGCCCCATGGTTGACTGGCAGAAAATGCCATTTGGCATTAAGTCCTTCATATGTACTGAATTTTGTTTTGTGCATTATTATAGAAGAATTTTAAATAAGTCGATACTTTCTTCTGGTAAGTAATTAATTACAATAATGTTTGACTTTGTTTCATCTCAATAAAACAAAGTAATTAACCACAAATAAAAATACTTGAGAAACATACATAAAATTCCCAACCTATCCCGTCGAACTGTGTGAACCTCCTCTTTTAAAGTCGGTTAAACAGTGAGGCTTGTTCCTAAGTTGGTTATCTGCCGTTTTATCTCAACCACCTGTGTTGCTATGCTGCGATTGCTGCGGTGCTAAGGTAAAAGTCGATCTTTTAGTATGGAGCTCCATACTAAAAGGTTGCCTTTTCC
Source organism: Apotomis capreana (assembly GCA_947623375.1). NCBI lineage: Eukaryota > Metazoa > Arthropoda > Insecta > Lepidoptera > Tortricidae > Apotomis > Apotomis capreana. Next base: position 16,946,139 of record OX392506.1, on the reverse strand, counting down.
TTAGCACGGCAACATGCACGTCGTTCGTGTTAAACAAATCGGCTCGGTCAATCCGCACGTAACATTTTTTGTTCTTCGTCTCCCGCCAGAAAGTACCGTACTGCGGTTATTTTAGTTCGAGCTCTCGAAGGCAGTAACAGTAAATCTGGCGTACAGCTAGACATGAGATTACGATCAAAGCAAGCACAAGATGCACCCGATTGACGTCACTGCGGGTCGATGGCCGGGTTTGCTGCATTTAACTATGCACTCGAGGTGAAGGTACTGCCGTTCAAAAGGAAAACGCAACGCATATGATTCGGTACAACGATCATAACTAGATAAATTTAGTGCCCTCATTGTCGCAAGAATAGCTGGAATTAGTCAATATAATATAATTAAAAGTATCACTCAATATGACACTGGCATAATGATACAGGGAAATAATTCGTAATTTCTATCATACTTCTAAGATCTCGTCTCCCCTGTAGTGCCTGTAGATATTTATTTACTTTTGCATTAGCATGTGCTCCTTTTTGCGTTTCATTCTCGTTAGCATTGAATGTATTCTAATTCCTTAGTCGTAACCATAAACCCGGGATCGTACATTGCGAGCAAAATCGATACAAAATTGAAATGACGTATGACAACTAAGCACTTCAATACATTTTGCTCGCATTTTACGAACTTTGGTCATACTCATACATAACATTCAGGATACGAATCATATGGAGCAGTACAGTGTATGAAACAGACACGAGCAAATTATCAATTTATTTTCAAGTCCTTCCTTCTTTCCCCGTTAAAACAACATGTCAGCGTCGCTTAATGCAAGTCGAATAGCAAACATCGATTTATGTATATGGCAGCTTTAATTAGGATCCTGCTTTGTTATCATTTTACATACCTACAAAATATTTGATATACCTACCTATGTGCATGCATTTCCGTTGTCTGCTCTGCTACATTCTAAACATCAGGCGTAAACTTACAACGTAGAATATGAGCGAGCATCGAGCGGTCATTGAAAACATCGGATTGCGGCTGGTACGATAAATTTTGTTTGTCATTAGGTAATTCTAACCTTGGCTGACATTCGACGGCCATGGGGGAATCATAACTGGTCAGAAACTCGTTCGTTTCATTTGCTTTAGAGTTAGAGAAGTTGATGAAATTCATATACGCCAATAGCTTTTCATATTAGCGTTGATCTAAAGATCAGTGAATAAAATGTAGACCCTGATACTGGTTTTAAACCGTGTGTTATTTCATGTTGGGGTGAACTAGTTAGGGAGGGAAGTAAGTTTTTAGATAAAACTAGAAGGTGCTCCCAAACTTTATCCACTTGAAAGAACAAGTCATAAACCTCTTAATTTCTTCTTCTTCGTAGTTGATGCGCATCTATCCGTATACCTACCATATACATTTTTCGAAATCGGTCCAGCCATTTAGGCGTGATGAATGGCAAAAGATATAATATATAATTAAGACTACTTACTAATGATATCATCGAACTAGCTCATTTTTTTATTAAACATAACAAAACACCGCCGCCCAATACATAAAATACAAAGATCGTATTTGTAATGTAATACATAATAACAAATCATGATATATACATTTACAAGATTGGGAAGATCATAATCGTAAAACATGAGGGTTATCATCAGATCATCAATCGTTTACACATATACTTACCTACTAAGTATAAGTGTCTAGTGTTTTACAAAACTAGTTTTGTCTTAAGTCTGAGTTAAAATAGGATACGATAGGAGAGATTGAGATAACGGAGTTCTGTTTTCAATCTTAGTTATTTATTTATTTATTATTTATTTATAGCAACCATGGTATTACAAGGTGTTACAGTTATATAAGGTACATCATGGACCCTGTTAACTTAATCTAAGAAACAGCACATAAACATACACATATCACAATAATATTATTAAAATGGTTATTTACAATTTTAAAATTCAAATTTTACATTTATCTTAATACTTATTAATTATTTCAATGTCAAGTGTTCATTCAAAATTATTATCATTAAAAAAGTCCCCTATCGAATAGTAACATTTCTTAATTAATATTGACTTTAATTTATTTACGAGCTGGGCTTCGTCTTCAGTCTGTAAGATGTTTGCAGGAATTTTATTGTAAACTTGTACACATCGACAATAAGGGCTGTTTTTAAATACTACAAGTTTAGACTTTGGCATTTGGAGCAGATTTTTGGATCTTGTGTTATATTTGGTAATGTCCTTCTTTTGTGGGAATAGATGGGTGTGTTTCCGTACAAATATAATAGCTTCGAGAATGTATATGCAGGGTAGCGTGAGAAGCTTATGCTTTACGAAGTGCGGTTTACAGCTTTCACGTCCACGAATATTGACTAAAATTCGGATGCATTTTTTTTGTATTACAAACAGATCATGCACTTCCGTGCTAGCACCCCATAAGACCAGGCCATAGCGGAGCCATGAATAGGCATAGGCATAATATGCTGACAATGCTGTTTCGAAATTTGTATTGGACTTGAGGACGCTGAGGGCATATGTGAATCGCGATAGTTTCGTTTTGATGTTCTGGATGTGCATTTTCCAATTTATGTTGGTGTCTATGGTAATACCTAGGAGGTTGAAATGGCTGACTTCCTCTATTATGTGGTTTTTTATATGTAAGTTTATGTCTAAGGATTTTTTTTGATATGGTTTGAATTGCAAGACTTTGGTTTTTCGTAGATTTATCTCTAAATTGTGGTCCTGTAGCCAGTTTAAAATAGTTTGTGAATATTGGGATAGTCTAGTGTTGCACTCGTCACTATTTTTGCAGCTGAGTAATATCGAGATGTCGTCTGCAAACATTATACATGTCGTATCCAGTATACTTGGTAGGTCATTAATGTAGGCAAGAAATAAGACACAACCGGTTACGGTAGGTCTTATCCGAAGCGACTCGTTGAAGCTACGAGCATTTGTTTTGTTTGCGCTTTGCTATCTGGGAGTGCCCGAACTAAGTCCAATTTGGAAGTATCTTTTGGTCTAAAGATCTTGATCATATGGGGATATGCGTAGATAGGGATGTTAAAAAAATACATTCTTAAACATTTGTTACCAGAGAGTTCACAGTTACTTTGTACACATCGCCCGCAGAGAAGAGGTTGTCCGACTTGGAGGAGCTAGTGGTGGCTGGAAGAAAGGCAAACGGTCTTGTGGCCGATAACCGAGGGACGGGCCAAGCTTAAAATAGATATGCCTAGAAACCTAGTTAGCGCTTAGCGCTTGAAACTGAAGCCAGCACGTCTAGCATGACTTTGACACGGGACAAATACTACCTGTCACTTTCCCGTCAATACTATGCGAGCAAGACAGGTGATGCTAAGTCGCGCGACAAGCCAAGTCGCGTCAAGATGTGCTAGCCCCGCAGTATTGGTTAGCCAGGAGCTAAGTTCGTGTGAAAGAGCATCATCTTTCGCAAATCTGTTGTATGAAGACTTTCTTTCTAGGCGTACTTATTTTAAGCGACCAAGATGCTGTGGGTTGTCCGGTTTCAGCAGCTTTAGAAAAAGCCGAAGACAACCAGCGATAGTATAACAGAAGTCGCCAAAACCGCGTCGATAGTCGATAGCTACTCTATTAAAAAATACGTATTATCTTAGTAGATTCTCCACTTGTAACCATTATACTTAACGAGTTATACTTGTAGTAGGTATTATTGCCTATCATAAGTTTATTACTTTATTATCTACAAACCAAATCGTAATCTTGTAAATCTTATCAGACTTGTTCACTGATCTACATACATGAAATTGGATGAGCACCGATCGTATTGCCGTTGATATTGGAATACTTAATTCTCAGTTTCGCGAGCACGGCCGATTCGACAACCATCTCATCACGTAGCGTTCCTAAAGCCAGATTAATTGATTCAAGGATTGTTGGAGAACTAAATCGTATTGCTATTATTTCCTTATTACACCAAATTATAGCCCAGATAACGGTTACGCGCAGACATATAAAAACAACATGACAAGAAACATAGTGTTTACGGTAGGCTAAAGTATACAAATAAGTTTATCTTACTAATGAAGGTTATTAAGATAATTTACCAATTCTGGAAGAGCGAGTCCTCCTGACAGAGGTGTATCAGTCCGTCTGTCACAAGGCTGTATCATAATCATAACAACCAAAATATATAGAGACATGAAATTTTCGTGTAGCCGCTATAACAACAAATACTGAAGATAAAAAATCAAGAATTAAAGGGAGTTCCCATTCAATAAACTTTTTTTTTAGTTTTCTATGTTTTTGCTTTAACGGTAGAACGGTGATAGTAACACACACTTGAAATTATCATAGAATATAAATAGAAATACAAAAAAAAAAACAAATATGCTAAGGAACCTATCCTTCGTGTATCCGATTTCCGATTCACTCCTTGATCTTTGTATCAATGGTTCAAAGTAACATATTTACTTGTACATCACTTTCATCATCCTCTTCAGCTTTGAAAAATACCCCACATTTGGTCTAGTAAATAGGAATAAACGCTTAAAACGCTATATCCGAGTACCCCATCAGGTAGAGAACGTCCCGTGAGCCAGATTAATTGCTACACGGGTTGTCGGACGGAGGACTAATTGAGAAACACTCCTGTTTAGTGGTGGGTAGCTAATGGTAATATTCCCAAGGCGGGTATTTTTTCATACAAACTAATTGCATTACCAACTATAAGAAATTTGCAAAAATATATACAAACAAATATGTTCTGTGCACTTTAAATAGTCACTATTATTGCTGTTTCATATTCGAAAAGAAGAAAATACTTAGCTTCCTTCAGAAAATAACTATGACACTCTCCGAACAAAGCTCTATGTAGGTACCACCGCGGCATCGTCTAAAATAAGATATTTGGGAAAAAGAAATAAAAGAGTCCCTTCGAGACCATGTAACATCACCCAAAATGTCGAGGTAATTAGATAAAACTTTTTGTTCTTTTAACGCGATTACCTCTTGTTTTGTTACAATACTGTATGAAAATCGTGTAAGTTTAATCTCCTTCCAACTTCAATTCATAGTTAACTGTCAATCTATTCGTCATAAGGCTTAAATGAAACTGACAAATTATGAATGCTGGTCGTCAGGAGGTTAAATCCCTATAAGAAAGAAAAGGTTAGAAAATTATACTAAGAACCTATGTATTAGTAGGTAAGTTGCATAAAGTAATAGTGGCGACAACCACTATTACCATTAGCATTTTTTATATAAAGCCGGAGCAGATTTAGCAGACCTAACGTCAAAACAGTAAGTTCGTTTAACTGAAAAGTCACGTCCCAGCTCTACGTGTTTTTCTTGCAGCCGACGTAGTATTAAATTACTATTGAGAATCCTGCTCTTTGGACGCCACGCCGTTACAAACTAACCAAATAACGATTATCCCTAAAGTCTCGTCTTAGGATCGTTACTGGTAACATTGGAAATAGGAACAATACGATACATCACTAGCACCTTAGCTGCGTGCCCATTGTTCGACCGTTGTTTACGCTGACACTGGAACCCTTTGTATAGCTAACATTGTTTTTCTGGATGTTTATCTCGCTAACATTTCTACAGATGAAACGTTTTTTCTTATTTATAGCTTGTTTCAGGTTTTACGTACAAACAAGAGGACGTATACGCGCCAATAAACAAAGTATATGCTGCACCTGTATAGGTATATTAAGTACAAAAAAAAAACAATTTCACTACCCAAATGTTGTCTGGAAGGGATCGCTTTTTAGCGATAATACCGCCTGTTGTCTACCTTTATTTATACATTGTATTTGTTGTTTCCTTTTTGTAAACTTTTATTGGTGTGCAATAAAGTATTGTTGTACTGTATTGTATTGTATCGGCGCGCGCCATGATGTTTGGACATGCCACAACTTCGGCGGGAAACGGCAGCGGCGATCGGTGGGAGCGGAAGGTCCGATCGCAGTTTCTCACTCTCTCGTATGGCCGCCGCTAGTCGCGGCCGCTTGCCGCCAAAGTCATGGCTGGGCCGTTTTGTTGACGCGCATTCATAGCCACTCGCGTAGCGTACTCGCAGTACTCGCACACGCATCGAGTTTTTTTTAGAATTTATGGTTGTGTTTTTAACTATCATGTTTTCGAAATAACAAAGAAAATTACGTTGAATCTATTAAGGTAATTTGTGACTGCAAAACATTTGCGGCGTAAATGTATTTAATATTATAAACTGAATTTTATCTCAAATAATCTTGAAAACCACGCAAAAGGCGACAATTCACTTAAATAAGTAGAAGTTGCCGGCTTTGTCTGAGGCGCTAACTGAGAGTTAGTATCTCACAAAAGTGTGTATATTACTAGAAAATATATGTCGGTTAGGTCCTTCTGGTGTTTCACGATCCCCTCGTGTGTCCGGGGGCATCAATTACAGGATAAACTGTGCTTTATTGCGCTATCAAGGGATTACGTCTAGGGAGAAATCTTGAGGTTTAACTCTGGGGTGTCTTGCTGTGTTTACTTGAGAAATATATGAATGAATTAGACAGGAAATGTTCGCATAGCGCTCTCACTAAAACTGAATTTTCACTCTAGCTTTATCGTGATGAATTGAATGAGGCGTTACTTTGCGAAATTTATATTAACTATTGCTTTGCTTACCTGGGTATCTGCGATATCGATCTATCAGCCACCACAGCTGAGCTGAATATAGGCCTTCCCTATAGTACGTCATGAAGTGCGATCCCGTGTAGACCATATCAATCTACTCCTCGCGACCCTCACGAGGTCTTTCGTCCACCTAGATATCCACGGAGTATATATTCTAGAATATTTTAATCTAACTTTGTAACTTTTAAATAAACTTAAATGTACTCAATTGGCGGGAAATGGAGAATGAAAAATGAATTAACAATTTGTAAATTAATAAAGCAAGCGTGACTTCATAATTAAGTTTTAAAAAGTCGCACTCGACGCTGAGCTGAGGTCGTTACAGAAGTCCAAAGCGCTAAAATTAAAAAGTAAAGCAGCTCATCTTTTTACCATTAACCTCGGATAAACATATACCTATAGTACACTTTGTATTGTACCTGTATACACTCGTATGACGTCACGTCTGCCGCTACTGCTGTATAAAGGGATCAACCAGACGAGACGCATAATCCGTGGACAAACTCGTCGTGAATAACATCAATTAGAAATTAAATTCCATAATTTATCATACCTACATATTATCCACTCTAAAAGCCGTAATAGACGATCGAACGATCCGGCAGACCGATAGGGACGCAGCTATCTGTTAGAAAGAGATAGTAATATGGGTACAATTTAAATGCTCACCAAAATGGCTTTTATACCCCCAAAACTAAATACCAAATAAATTGAATTGCCTCCATTTAATATAAATTCACTCTATACAGTGCTCCCCAAATTAAATCATTTTGTATACCAAAATCGATATACATTACACCAGAATAATTTTATGTTGAGTCAGAATATCTTTTTGCTTCTCAAAATGGATTTTTTGCTCACCAAATATTGTTTTCATAAAACATCAAAATGATTACCCAAAAAATATCTTTTTGCTTCCCAAAATGGATGTTTTGCCCACCAAAATGGATGTTTTGCTCACCAAAATGGATGTTTTGCTCACCAAATATTGTTTTCATAAATTAGTGTTTCAGCTAGGTAACCATCTAATCCTGATCACCTTTCAGAGCAGATCCGACTCGGCCGGGTTAGGTTAGGTTAGTTTTTTTTTATATCCCTAAAAAACGCTCCATTAATGTGCGGTAGTCATTATTAGCTATGCTATATCAATTTGAAATTTTCTCCATACAAATAGTTTTTTTTTCGATATTTTCCGAATTTGACCGAATTTTCGGACATTTCAGATTCATATTTTTGAGCCCCGAGAGCCCCCCGATACCGAGTTTTAGCCGCCTAGCACCAATTTGAAATTTTGAATCGTTTTTTTTTCGATATTTTCCGAATTTGACCGAATTTTCGGACAAGATTTCAGATTCATATTTTTGAGCCCCGAGAGCCCCCCGATACCGAGTTTTAGCCGCCTAGCACCAATTTGAAATTTTGGTGAAAAAAGCCATTTTGGTGAGCATTTAGTTTTTTGCCTCAGCAAAAATGACTAAAATGGAAGTCATAATATAAAATATTGGTGACATCCATTTAACAGTCATTTAGATTATTTGGTCTGAAATTAACTTTTTAGGTGTGCATTTATTTTTATAGGATGTAAGAAAAAGAATTATTTGCTTTATTTATAGAATAGTTTGGGGTACACTATTTGGTGAGCATTCATCCGTTTTGGTGAGCATTAAGAATTTATTGGTAGTAATTTATCAATATATTTGGTAGGCGTTTAATCATATTTTGTAGGCGTTTAAACCCAAGCCTAGTAATATATATCTCTCATTCTAACAGATGGCAGCGTCCCGATCGGTCCGCCGTACCGGTCGATTGTCCGGGCTTGTATATAGCCGCCTAAATGGTAGAATAGGCTGCCTGTCCACAGAAGCGGAGCGGAGCGGAGCGGAGCGGAGCTGAGTAAAATGGATCAATCACATTCCTCAGATTTAAATGCACTTCTTTTGAGCTTCACAAAGGCGCAGCCTGACTGCTTGATTCGTTAATTTTGTCCGCTCCGCCTTTTTATAATATTTTGTTCGATCCTTCGTAAATGATACAACAATGATTTTTTCATCACACTTGCTCGTAAACAAGGGTTTACAAGCTAGAAAAGCGGGCGGTAAGTCGTATATTACGCCCTAGGGCGGTAAGTAATTTTGGTATTGACTACTATTTATTACTTTTGTTTAATTTCCTCCAAAGTGTGATGAAAAACGTCGTACGTGACTCTGGTGGTAAAGGAATTCCAAACTCGTGTCATTTAAGCCCTCGGCTTCGGGCTTCTAATTTAATAGACACTCGTTTGTAATTCCTCGTTTACCACCCTTGATACGTAATGTACTATTACAGCACAAAAAGTAGGAACTGTATCCAAAAACAATAAAAACCAATTAAGTAAAAAGCGCAACTTCTCTATAATTTTATCATGAAACGTTGTTCATCTCTTTTATTCCAGCTTCGTAAACATAATTTTTAGTGGTAGATCCTTTTAAAGCCATTTGTTTGTTTTTACCTTGCGCAATATTACCGCGAATTTCCGACAAAGAGGACTGGATGGCGAAAGTGTTATAAAATGTATAATATCGTTTGGAAGGTCGGCGGGTAATCCGATTGGTTTGCATAATTTAGCTTCAGGCAGAATTGAAACTGAATTAGCGCTAATAAGAATAAACAGCGCTTATTTGAGTGTATTGTGTTCATTGAGGGTTTTTTTTTAATTTTATATGAAATCCAAAATAAAATTAAATAATATTTGATTTTATAATTAAATGTATCTTAGAATGACTTACAAAAAGGTTTCTAAGAAATGAAACATCTTTAAAATATCCATCTATGAAAATATCTTTGACGAAATTGAATTTTTATACAGTTTTTAAACAACATAAGTACTCTACTCTTTAAATAAGCATGTCTTTTTCTTATTTTAAAACTTTTCATTGTGTGGAATTTGGCTGTGAACAATCGAACTTTTACTTTACAATAATACCAAAAGCACTCGTAGAACGAAATTAATTTATCACCGAATCCATTAGAACACATCCAGCCCACCGACTTGGCCCCTTTTCCCATTTATAATTCGGCGGGATACATAATGTAGGCTTTCTTCGGCGAACGTAATAAATCTTGTGGAAACGGTAGTCCTTAGTATTCCTGAGGAGTACCGATGAATATTTGATAGAAGTGCAGTAGTGGGCCGGGAACAATAAGAACTGCGATGCTTTAACCTTGGATAATAACTGACTCAACTAAGAATAGTGTGCAAGAAGCGGAAGACGAAGCATGGAAAGCACCTTGCAACCTGGATTGGTACTCTTGTGAGGATCGCCAGGAACCGTTAAAATGCGGATCGGCAATCGAGAAGATCCCAGAGAAATAATCCTAGACGCCTTTATCCAACACCTACGGCACAACTGAGACGCGACTTACTTCGTCCCGCGAAAAAAATTGCATTCTTGACTTTCTTTGCCGTAGGAGAAACAGAAACAAGAGCAAGCGTAGTCGCCAGAAGCCTGACACTATACCCCGCGCGGCGAACGATGATCCCTATGAGACCTGTCATCTCAGTACATTTTTCCGGAAAAATTTACTGATATGACAAGTGTCATAGGAATCATTGTTCGCCGCGCGGGATATAGTAGACGTTATGTTGACTGAAGAAGAAGCCATTTTTCTTATAGAATATGCGTTGGGGTGTATTTTATAATTTGTTAATTTTGTTTACAAAAAGTCGAAGTCTATGTGTAGGTAAATTTTTTATGCAATAATAGGGTAAAAACATAAAAAATAAATACGATATAAGCTAATTAAAATGGACACGTTTTAATTGAAACAATTTGTATCAATCCCTGCAATAACGAGAGATATTGATAATTAACGCTCAATCCAATCCAGGCAATGATTGAAAACAAAAGCGGCTGCGAACGAAATCCCCACGTAATGAATTGAGAGTGTGAATAAGCCTGAAATCCAATTCGGCGGCCGAATAGATTACATCCAGCTATAAACAACGTACGATGCAAATGTCGCGATGACCCGTACAACGGGAGATTAAACGGTCGAGTAGCTGTGCCACTCGCTATGATAGCAATGCAAGTGTGTACATAAACATCCCTTACATCCATCCACCAAACCCTCATAAGTGAGCAGTTCATACTATGATAACTTATTTACGTCAGTTACGCGAATCGTTATAATACATTTAAATACGGTACTCTAAAAAGTAGCATTTTGCTAAATTTATCTATTAACCCTTAAGTACCCAAAGGTATTAAGTAATTAGATTAAACGGAGTGGCAGCACATCCATTTAATTTCTCTGTGTACTCTCCCCGTGTACACCGTTCGTATTACCGCAGCGAATGTGCCCGAAAACCGACTTTTCTCATTTGGCGAACGTTTCGCTTGTTTCATTTCAACCGCCGACAATGACATGTTCAGTGACCTTTGCCGGTTAATCAAGCACGTGTCATTCATTGTTTTTTACAAATGAAATTTTACTTTTATTTTACCGTAGGTACACCTACTGTAAAATTAAATTAAAATTTCATCCCTGTATCGGACATTCCCGACTTTTCTGTTTATCCTTAGGGAACTGCATTTTTAGTACAATATGAAATAGCTTAGGTCAATCTCCGATTTATGTTATATCTTCTTATAAGTTAGGTATATCTATCTTACAGTTAAATCACATCGATCACATAGAGGTCGCTAAGGTGTAAAGCCTTTTTAACCGACTTCAAAAAAGGAGGAGGTTCTCAATTCGAACTATTTTATTTTTATTTTTTTGTATGTATGTTACTCGATATCTCCGAGAACCGTGAACCGATTTTCAATTTTTTTTTTTATCGAAAGGTAACTCCGAGTTGGTCCCGTTGGCACTAAGTCGGGATCTGATGATGGAATCTTAGAGAAATCGAGGGAACTCTTCAAATGTTATAAGGACATGTACGGCGCTTTCGGTAATTTATTGATAAAGTCAAGAATTTACATTCAGTAAATAGGATTTGGTGTAAGGAAACTGATGATGAACACCACAGATGGCCACTAGAACTTTTTAAATATGAAACACTAAAACAAGCAAAAATAAAAAAAAATTACAAAAAAAAGAACCGACTCGATCGGTTTCGAAGGGTACTCACCCAAATGTAATCTGTACTTGAACGGGCTATTTTTGGTTTTTTAGTTTTACTGAAGTCGGTTCTTTTTTTTGTTAAAAAATATTTTTTCAAATAAACAATGCAAAAACACACAAAGCATAAGGAAAAATTGGAAAGGTTGCTTGAGCTTTAGGGTGGCGGAAAATCGGCAATCCGAGGTACCGGGTTCGATGCCCGGTCTCTTCCACCAGGTTACGTACCTATTTCAATTTTTATTTGAGCTTAGATCTTTGTATCACATTCACACCGATCCGTTAAGTCGTTTCTATCATACCAATTTATATCAGAAAACTGGAGAAGCCAGTAATAGTACATTACTGCCGAGGCAGGGAAAAGTCAGTTCGTGGATGAGTATGATTTTGAATTGAAATGATGATGAAATGATTCAATAATACGAATCTGCGAAATGACATTCCCGCCGAGGCTTGTATAGTGCTTTTCTCCAAATATGCTTGGAAATAATCACCAATCTACATTTTAATTTAATATATCAGTACCTACCATGAAGTTCATTTGGTACTTATTTTTTTTAGGAATAGGAATAAAAATTCGGGTCCGAATCATGTTTGATTTAAAACAAAATATGTTAATAAGAATTAAATATATATGAAAACACAACAACAAAAAATATGCACATAGGTAATTATTAATTTTAGTTAAATTAACAACTTCTAAACACACTGTTTTTTTTTAGAAACCATACCATATTTATCATTCGGAGAAGATCATACGTTCAAAATAACTTTTATATTGATTTGGACACAATCATTTCTGTTTTATTTTTTATTTGTTTACGTTTGGTACACTTATTAATTTTCAACTCACTCATTAAATACCATCATATTATTAAAATTAAAACTTTCGCGAGAAATCTCTAAGAAATAACTAAGTATCATGAAAATAAATTAACCGCATATAGGATTATTATTTAAATTGTTTGTCCGTTATTCCAAATTTGTCGACATTTAAAATACATTGACAGTAGCAGAGCAGAAAAATGTTCAGTGCAAGAACTAAAGGCAGAGAACAATTAAAAAGTTTATAATAGTATTTATTTTTTAAATTTATTGGACAATTGGCTGTATGGTGAATTATCAGTCTTTGAAAAAATTAAAAGTAAAAATGCAGTAATCGGCCAAATTAAGAGTACCCTCATTTGTATGAGACGTCATAAACGGGAGGTGTGTATTTTACTTAATAGTCTTATTTAAATAATATTGATTTCCCGGCTAAGGCCAATAATATATATATTTTTTAATTTGTATTAACGCCTTCTAAAAATAACGAACGATTTCGCGGTCCAGTTTTACTACATTAATGGGAACATTTCCAAGCAAGCTGGAGAAAAGAGATATATACTTTTACGTACTTACAGGAAATTATTACATTTCGCGCCTCATGTTTTGCAGAAGACCATGTACATACCACATGCTGTTTCTTAACACGGATAAAAAAAATCGGCAGCATTTTTATGAGAGAAACATAATTTTATAACATCCATTAAGATTTAATCTTTATTGCGACATGTACTTATTTAGGAATAAAAAATAATCTTGTTTGCCATTATAGCATGAAACAGTAAAAGCATTTTTGTGGAGAACAGTTACAAGTTCTGTTCGGCGGGTAGGCATTCATCTCATCACTTTGCAATTTCGCAATACGTAACTGACCCGCCACAAACGTCATTATTCACAGAATTTTAAAATATGCCGTAGTGTTCATCCGATTTGCAAACCCCAGCCGTTGGAGCGTATAAAGGCATGGGGCAAGCGCAATCAAACCTACCCTGCCCATGTAATTTTGCCCATAATTGCATGAATGCATAACTTGATGACATGATGACAAAATCCATGCAATTTTACATGCATGGGCAAACGTTGTAACACAAGCAAGAAGTCAATTTAAATAAAAATGAAATATATAAAACGCATTTACCAGGTAATGGTAAAAATCATTTTAAAAACTGTGAAACATACGTAAAAAACAACTTAACGCAACCGATCGGCAAAAATGGTAAAAAAATTCGATCAACATTTTCGATAGTTGTTTCATAAGGTCATCTCAAGACGAGGACAGTTGACCTCAATATCCAGAATTATGTATTTTATTACTATTGCAAACCTGGGGGGGTATTCGACCAATTTTAGAGATATAATGCAGATCTCTCCTTTTCATCGCCATCCGTCACTTTTGACGTGTGCCTACTTGACAAGTGGCGATATCCCCAGAACATCGCAACTTCGTCAATTCGGACGCGCAAAATTTTCGTTTCCTTTGTATGTGACGGCATATATAACAGGCGCATACTCTAAATTGACCGGGTAGTACGTGAAATTAGTCCGTTACGTTTCGTTCAAAACAGAAATTTATATACATGAATACCATTTTTGACAATCATTATCGCCTTCGTATTTCCAAAATTGAGATGAGATATGTCACTTTTAAGCTCATCGCATTTAAATGACAGTTCAATGGCGATATAACTGTTATCTAATGGAGATTTGACGTTTGGCGATATCTCAAATGGCATGCTCGAATTGGGCCCCTGAATATACCTACATATAAACGTTAGGTATATTCACTTTTCTATATATATATAAAATATTTGCCTGTGGACAAAATTGTATAAACAGGCAAATATTTTAATACACAATTGAAATTTATTACTTAATATTGTATTTCAATTATAATTATAAAACAGAAAAGTACCCATAACTACATACCAAAAAAATATTTTCGGCCATTTAATTAGCCAATGAGGTGTATAGATTTTTTTGTCCTTTAATAATTAGAAAAGTGAATATACCTAACGTATTATATGTAGGTATATTCAGGGGCCCAATTCGAGCATGCCATTTGAGATATCGCCAAACGTCAAATCTCCATTAGATAACAGTTATATCGCCATTGAACTGTCATTTAAATGCGATGAGCTTAAAAGTGACATATCTCATCTCAAGTTTGGAAATACGAAGGCGATAATGATTGTCAAAAATGTTATTCATGTATATAAATTTCTGTTTAGAACGAAACGTAACGGACTAATTTCACGTACTACGCGGTCAATTTAGAGTATGCGCCTGTTATTTATGCCGTCACATACAAAGGAAACGAAAATTTTGCGCGTCCGAATTGACGAAGTTGCGATGTTCTGGGGATATCGCCACTTGTCAAGTAGGCACACGTCAAAAGTGACGGATGGCGATGAAAAGGAGAGATCTCCATTATTTCTCTAAAATTGGTCGAATACCCCCCCAGTCCCTCTGTGGCGAGTAATTAAAAATCGATACGGTTGCGCTGCAGTTGCTATTTGTATGCATTGTTACCACACGTCTGATTAAAGTCAGTCGTCCAAATAGATTCGTCTGCGACTTATATCGAAAGAGAATTGCAGCGATGTTTGCAATCGCGCGTCATTCAGTCGAACCATATTTTCAGTTTCAGTAGAAACGGAAAAGTTTGATTCCCAACAATACCTGATAGAAAATAAAGATTTAGATGTAATTTGAGCGGGAAAGCGGATTAGAAATTCAGTTTACGTATTTTCGTGATGTTAGCTTTAGATCTGAAATATTTACTCAATCTAATAGAAAGTCCGATCGTATAAATAAATAAATATCGGACATCCTCACACAAATCGATCTAGTCCCAAATTAAGCTCAAGAAGGCTTGTGTTATGGGTACTAGACGACGATATACGTACTTATATAGATAAATATATACTTAAATACATAGATCAACCATTTATTTATTATTATTATTATTATTTATTTACAAACAAAATTTATACAGCATTACAGTTATTACCAATACACTGTACAATTTATAAACATTCAAAAGAATATAAATAAAACTTAAAAGTCAGGAAATCCCACAATCATCCATCGCCTCACAATACCTCAGGAGCATTCGACACACATCCGTCCATCGACTCGCAAACAAATCAATCTCTGGTACAGATGACAGCAGCGCGTTTAGAAGTTTGAGAGCAAAAACGATGGGGGAATTTCTGTGTGCTACTGTGCGTGTTAGCGGGACAGCGAGGAGATTACAGTTTCGGGGTCTGAGAGCAATTTTGGGAACAAATGGAACAACAAGTCTGACAGTCTGTTCTACCAGTTCGGGGCAATCTGAGTGGCCACGCAAAGTATTGCAAGTCGTTAAAAGCAGCTTGTGGTTACGTCTCACTTGAAGAGAGTTAAATCCTAGTGTACCCAGTAAAAACTTTGTTGGATACATGAATGGGTATTGATGGAACAACTTCTTGTATAGAAATCTGAGGAACGCTTTTTGTACTTTTTCAAGTAGCAAGATATAAGTACTTTCAAACGGATTCCAAACAATGCAAGCAACCTCAAGCTTACTTCGGACGAGAGCCATATAGAGGATTTTGATTGCTCTCGAATCGTCAAAGTCACGTGCATTTCTCATTATAAATCCGAGCCTTTTGTAACAATCTGTAGCAAGTGTCTTAATGTGATCATGAAAAGTAAGACGCGTGTCGAAAAGAACACCAAGATCTTTTACAGTTGTTACTCTAGCTATGACTTCAGATCCGAGCAAGTATTGAGCATGTAGCGGCTTTAAAGAACGGCTATAGGACATAACAAAACATTTGGAAACATTAAAGTGTAGTTTGTTTATGATGCTCCAACGTAACACAGAGTTTATGTCCTCTTGCAGTGCCTCACAGTCCGCTAGACGCTCTACTTTATAAATAAGTTTCAGATCGTCCGCATAAAGAAGGCATCTGGCATGCTTTAGCACAGACTCTAAGTCGTTGATCATGATCCCAAATAAAATTGGACCGAGAATAGAGCCTTGACTAACACCAGAACGAGTTGGGTAATCCGATGATATGAAACAACCATGCTTCACATATTGTTTCCTATCTCGCATGTAACTTGCGAACAATTTTAGAAGTCGCGGTGAGAAGCCCACATAACACAGCTTACTCAATAGCACATCGTTGTCTACTTGATCAAAGGCTTTTTTGAAATCGAAGTAGAGAACGTCGACTTGTATACCCCTATCGAGGTGTTTAGAGATTATACTCGAGACGGTCAAAAGGTTGGTATCAATTGACCGCCTCGACCTAAAGCCATGCTGTGAGTCACATAGATTTGGCCGTAATTGCGGCGAAATCAACTTTTGCAGGACCGATTCAAAGAGCTTTGCTAAGGAAGAAAGTATAGCTATGGGTCTGTAGTTATCTATGTTTACTGTGTCATTGGATTTTGGAATGGGGGTAACTCGACTGAGCTTCCATCCTTTAGGATACTTGCCAGTCGAAAGGGATAAGTTAAATATGTGATGTATAGGCAAGAGAAAGGAATCGATACACCCTTTGATCACATAAGCGGGGACTTTGTCAGGCCCAACCGAACTCTGAGCCTTCAGACGTCTAATGGCTGATTTCACATCTTCTAAAGTTATAGAGGCTATGTGCACGAAATTCGCAGAACGTGACTTGTCGTCGCTATTAGCCGTGCTATCGTCCAGCAAGGGGGCATTAGGTAAAAAAACGCTCGAGAAGTATTTGGCGAAAGCCTCTGCTGCTTCGGCGCCCTCGTATTCTTGCCCGTCATGACGTAGCCGGGTTTCAAATCCACCCTTTGATTTAAGATCGGCTATATGCTTCCAAAATGCACGGGGATTTGAGCTAATGTTGGCTTGCAAATCCTTGACGTAGTCATCATAAGCTTTGCTGAGACGTTTCTTTATATCAGTGCGTAATTTTGAAAACTCTTGGTAAACCAATGCGTTTTTTGTACTTTTCCATTCCCGGTGGAGATTGGCTTTACGCGTGATGTCTTTAATAATGTCACTGCTAAACCAAACAGGATACCGTCTACATCGATTTTTAGAGCGTTTTTTCCTAGGAATAGCCAAGTCGAATGTGTCATAAACAATGCTGTAAAAAATATCAACAGCATTATCGACATCTTTTGCATTAAGCACATCAAGCCAAGACTCATTAGATATGAGCTCATATAAAAGATCGTAATTGCCTCGTGCAAAGTTCCAGTCGTGTTGCGGTTCTACATTGCTTGGATCGATGAAACCATGACCCAAGCACAAATATTCGAGTTCATCACACAAATATTTGCCCCGGCCGGGATTCGAACCCGGGACCGCCGGCTCAGTAGGCAGGTGCACTACCAACTGCGCCAACCGCGTCGTCTAGCGTATTTAGATAATATATGTCCGTGCTAAATACCAGAGTGAGCGTTCGTATAAAATTATCGTCTGAAAACATTATCAGTAAACTTAGCGCTTAGTCAACGTTATCACGCCTACTTACCATACAAAGCGGAATATTAATACGGTGAATAGAGACTAAAGTACTATGTGTGACCTTACAAACGGTCCGGTAGTTTTGAATTTTTGATATGTTGTCTAGGATGGTTAGTCAGTGCTTAAAATGCAAAATGCACAATTCCCCCCCCTCCGCGCCCGCCGCCATTTTGAAAAAACCGGCACTTTTTTCATATTTTTGCTCATATCTTCCTTTAGGAGCATTTTAGCTAGAAGAAAGCTTCAACATTATTATAGAGAGTTAAATTTACTACATTTGCCATTTTATATTTTTTTTCTAGGACAGATAGTTACGGAGATATCCACATTTGAAAAAACGTAAAAAATCGCAATTTCCTACTGAAAAATAAACTTCTGGATTATATCTTCGTTTAGGAGCATTTTAGCTACAACAAAGCTTGGGCAATGTTGTAGAGAATTAAATTTACTATAATTTACACTTCATGTTTCAAGGACGGTTAGTTACGGAGATATGCACATTTAAAAAACAGGAAAAGTCGAATTTTTCGAAAATTTCTCAAAATTCTTGGTTTACAACGCTGTCATTCAGTTATGGACTAGTCTAGGACAAATTAAAATATGTAGGGAATATAATTGCTTATAAAACTCATGTCCATTTTTACATACATTTTCGGAAAACGTGACTTTATTTTTACATATCTCCGTAATTATCTGTCCTAGAAACAAAATTTGAAATGTAAATTATAGTAAATTTAATTCTCTACAAAATTGCCCAAGCACTGTTCTAGCTAAAATGCTCCTTAACGAAGATATAATCCAGAAGTTTGTTTTTGAGTTGGAAATTGCAATTTCTTAAGTTTTTTTAAATGTGCATATCTCCGTAACTATCTGTCCTAGAAACCAAAATATAAGATGGAAAATGTAGTAAATTTAACTCTCTATAATATTGTCGAAGCTTTCTTTTAGCTAAAATGCTCCGAAAGGAAGATATGAGCAAAAATATGAAAAGAGTCCCGTTTTTTTCAATATGGCGGCGGGCGCGGAGGGGGGGGATTGTGCATTTTGCATTTTCAGCACTGACTAACCATCCCAGACAACATTTAAAAAATTCAAAACTACCGGACCGTTTGTAAGGTCAAAATCCTTTATTCACTGAATAATATAGTTAGTAGCGGTATGTTTGTCAGTCCTTCGAGCAACAACGGAAAAGGGAATCAATATAATTTTCACTAGTGCATATAGTTGGAATATTAATCGGAAAGTGACGTAAGTTACTTTTTATACCAAAAACACACCATTATAAATTTATCCAAGAACAAGACACTTGTTTAAGAGTAGCGGGTGTCTCCATCTCAACCGCAAATGTTTCGTAGAACATTGCATTTCATACACTTTTCATTTCTTCGACTTTTTTTTCCTATAAGTAGTCACTCGTCAATTACGAAAATTTTACGGTTTCCATGAAACATCTACCGAAAAATAGACCAAGATGTAACGAATGCCGAGAAACATTGGTAGGATTAGAACGAGCAAAATACATTCGCCGCGCAGGAAAAACCGCAGGATAATCCAAATGAGAAATAATCTCGACGTCTAATATCACGAAATCCCTTGAGCATATTGGGACGGATGTCTGCGAATATCGGCAGCGGTAATCAAACGATACGTATTAGGTTTCGTATCATTTTCAGCAGATTATATACCTAGCGTCAGTGTGGGCGTCTAATTCTTGCTGAGATTATTTTATGTCTATCGGATGATTTTCTCAATAAAAACCGAAAATAACTTTAACGTTTCAGGTTATAGTGAAGGCGTATTGACGTGTTACGCACTAAATATTGAGTGTTCAATACTATTCGCAGTTGGGCACCTAGTCATTTAATGATGACTGAATTAATTGAACACTGTTTTCTCTAAATTATCATGTTTACTAAAAGTTACTTAATAGTACATTGATGTAACTGACGGGCGTAAGCTGTAGGGCGGTGAGTTCGTGAATATCCCAGATCGCAGGGCCGTAAATATGCAATCTGGGGCTTTACGAATTACCGCCCGTGGTTTGTCTAAAGTTTTACGTCTTGTTTTGGCCCGAAAGTGAGATTTTCTCCCCACAAAAATTCCCACTTACTGCCTAGGACGATGTAAAAATTATATATTTTAACTTCCATTTAATGAGGTATTAGTTTGGCACCGACCTCATGGACCGATAGGTGTAATTTTAAAAATATTAACTAAAAAAGCTCCGAAATAGAAATTACTGTCATAATATCAAAGAGGCACGAAAAGCGCGATGGGAATTAAAGGTAATTTAAGTAAACAGGTCGTAATTACTCTTCAAACATCACTTTAATTAATATAAGGCACTCATAATTAATTAAACATTAGGTACTTTTAATATTACAGACAAATTAAAGGGCGCCAAAGGGAATATTATTTGGCAACGGCGTCAATTGGAGGCGCCATTTTACATTTTCAACCAATAATCGCGCTAAAGCTTCTCGGAAGGTAACAACGGCGGAATGTTTGAGATAATCAGTATGATTAAGACATATATTTATGTAGCTAGTTTGTCAGTATCGGTATTTAATTTGCTGTTTATAGTGTCAATGTAGGGCTCACATGTACTTGATTTTTTTACTTCTTGAAATACAACAGTTACAAGACGATGAACGAATTCCAGAGCAAAGTAATAAAAACTTTGTAATGTGTGTGCTTTTCTTAGTAAAACAGATGTTTCGGCATTCATTGTATAAATGATGGAAACTTTGATGGAAAGATTTGTTTTCAGATACAATTAGGTACCTACATTTAAATTTTCAGTTAGGATAATAGGAGTAATATAAAATATCAATTAAAACTGTTTATTAACATAACTGACAGTGTCACTGCAATAGCTTGTGCAAAAAAGTTAATGCCATTTGAATACAATCTCATTTTCCCGAGACGAACACGTATAGGTGGGTCATTGTCAGTTCAAAAAACAAAAGTTGTCTCTTCGGTGCCCAATAGTTAACAGCGTATGTGCATAGAAGTTATGTTTTTAACACGCAAGCCCATAGAAAGGGAAAACTTCGTTAATGCTAATATAATTTTGATCGGAAAACTAAGCCTAAAGTCCTTAACTTTGTACGTGTCCACCGAAAAGACGCGAACCTAAATCTGACAATGACCCAGGTACGAATATCTAAACAATACTGCGTCATCACCTACGCACCAGTTGCACCCGTTTCTTATTCCTAAATCACTTGTTTGAAAAATTGTACCAACAAAATGTTTTGTATCATTAAATATCGATGACGTGAAAATCACTGTCCCGGTAGTCTTAATTACAAAGTTCCTATGACGTCAAACAGTCACCTTTGCGGTTTACGATATTTATGAGATGATTGGATCTGCGAAGATACCTACCAGTACCACCTACCGGAAAATTATCCACATACGAGTATAGGGAGGGGAATGTGACTAAAATCTTACCACGATATAACTTTGTATCACGTTTTTGGATAAATTACTTTTAATACATTGTGTCTACTAAATCGTACTTGATGGCTAAGAATAGTTGATATCTTAATTTAAATGTCTCTCTTTAAATTTCCTCTAAAAAAAAAAAGCATATAAGTAAATAGTTTCATTTTCTACCAAAGACTTTTACTACGCGTTGAACAAACGTTAAATGTATATTGCGGTCTAAGGCAAAATCACTTTTAATGGACGTTTGTAAAAATGAGCAACGATCGTTAGGGAAAAAACGGGGCCCTATCTACTCTAATGGCCGTCTAGGATTTGTGGGAGAAGTACGAAGGAAACTTTTACATAATTGAGTTTGAAATAGGAATGTTTTCCATTTCCTACCAGTCAGACAAAGTAAAATCCGATTCTTCGCGTAAACAAAACCGCCCACGGTGTATAGGTAGGGATGCGTACGAGTATAAATATGACTCGGCAAAGTTTCGAGTGCCTACTTGGAAGTTGGCCGAAAGATTGGGGATTTTTGCATAATACTAGCGATAACTCAATCTCTACTTTGCCAAAGTGTACCTAGGTATATTTTATGATATAAGACGAGCCCATGAAGACCAGACCTGTCACAACACACGAGTTACAAGTGAGTTGTCGTCCTTTCAGATGAGAGTACGTTTTTTTTAGTTATATAATATGACAATTCCTCAAATTAGCACTAGTTGCTAATTTGAGGAATTGTCATATTATATAACTAAAAAAAACCTAGCCAGTAGGTATTTTATTTTATTTAAATATTGTTTTAGGTTTCCGCGGCTTATATCGGGTATATTAATTATTTTGGTTGACAACCTTTGACAACGGTAACTGGAAAGAAAGCTACCGAAACGTCAGGGAGGCTTAAATACGACATAGAATCCGTTACGCGATATAATCCGTTTAAATTGTTTTATTTTATTTTTTTTATATTGGCACAACAAAGTGGCTCCACTTCGCCTGATGGTAAGCAAAAAGGAGCCCAAGTCGCAATGGCAACTGACAAGAAACGAACGGTGCCTTGTCGGTTGACACTGCCATGCTGGCCCGAGAGATACTTCATCACGCTTCGTTTGAAGGGTCCCATGGTTTAATAAGGAGGAAATACATGTGCCAGCAGAGTTCCACTTTTTAATATTTCTGCAAATGAAGGAACTGCCAAACTTCTTGGTACGCGAAGGATCATTTTCCACGGTGAAGCGATTAGATCGCAAACTGGTACGTATGATTCTATGACGGAAAAGGGAGGGTGAGATAAGAGAAAGTATCTCTTCATCGCATATTAAAAAGATTTTTTTTTGGAAATAATATTGGCTAAAACATCAGAACAGTATTCTATAGTCAGCTCAGCTTCAAGTTTTACCAATATTTAGCTGCCCAATTGACTCCAAATTGAATATCGGCAAACTCTATAGACCGTGTATTTTCGATGATAGAGCACTTAATCGTTGGTTCCGATAATAAACAATCAGTTAACTATTTGAAAGTTACTTGCAACATTTTTTTTATATTAACTTAACTTTGGTCTACTCCTCTGATTAGTGATTATAGATGTTATTCTAGTTTTGAGGAATAAAAAATATAACGTCGAAAAAATCGAATACTGTTCCTAAATAACTCACATTTGTATGCAAATCAGCTGTAAATTCTTTGGATTACTTAATTCATGAAGAAACCATAAATGATATACCTGACAACATATATGTAAATGCCATAAAGAAAAAGAAAAATAATTTAGGTACACCGACTCGCAAACATCCTATTGACAGTTTTCTCATCACTACGAAGATAAAAGCGTTACCAAATAAATGCTATTTACTGGAAGCGATTCGATATCTCATCATGCAAAGAAACACGTAGGAGGTGCTATTGTTTTCAAATACAAGTATTATTTACACGAAAGTATTAATAGTATTTGTACTTTGTACCTACTTATGTTGAGTCTGTTTTTATTGTCGTATAAGCGTGAATAAATTCTGATAACACATTCTAATAAAAAACATTGTTATTTAATGTTTGCAACCACAAGGTTTTTATATTTCCATTCAATGTTATATAATTATGTGTACATATATACGTACACGGATAATGTTGTATATACAAAAACACACGTTATCTGAGGAAACGACAGTGAGATATGTTTAGCACTTGTAATTAGACAGTTAGTCGGAGTATAATCCGTTACCCGAATAGTCATGTAGCCATAATAGTAGGGGTTGCCATGCGTCTCGTATGTGGATAAAGGACTGTCCCAGATTATGTAAGTCTATTCCAGCATGCCTACTTATATGTACTATAATATGTCTCCGTGAGCTGTAGGCCTCGCGAGTCTGAATCGAAAGAGCTGAATATGTTTTTTTACGTTTTTAACCACCATGTATCAACATCAACCCTTTTAAAAAATTCCAAAAACTCGACCAATCAACGTCGCATGACAACGCGCGCAAACGATGACCTACAGAAACCAAAAGGGCATACAATGGCCAATTGATTGGAAACTGAGCCAAGTATAAAAAAAAATACAATAAAATAAAATATCCCAAAATATATATACAACTAGCCGTTGTATTAAACACGCACAAAGGACAACCTATGAACCTACATTTGTTAACTACCAAGTGGGCATAGAATCACAGAATGGCCAATTGATTACGGGCGATTACGGCGGACGAGGGAATTAACGTGAAGGCTAGAA
Source organism: Apotomis capreana (assembly GCA_947623375.1). Lineage (NCBI taxonomy): Eukaryota > Metazoa > Arthropoda > Insecta > Lepidoptera > Tortricidae > Apotomis > Apotomis capreana. The sequence continues at coordinate 16,921,889 of OX392506.1, read as the reverse complement.
AGGAAATCGTCACAAAAAGATGCTTGTCACGCGGATTGTGTTGATTTAGGCCGGGATACACCAAAAGCGGCCGGATGGCATAAATCGAGGTACAATTTATGCCTAATCTGTCAGAAGTTTAAACATAAGCGATGCTGGGTTAACTGCGTATATGTGGGATTGGGACTGGTTGAGTGTAAGGCGCTGGCTGGTAGACGATTACAATATGAGTTTCAATTGAGTGAAACAAGGAATGTGTTAGATTTGTGGTATCACAGAGAGTATCAGTCGATAGAATGATTTCCTAGACGACGGATGAAGTTTTATAAAGACGGTGTAAAATATTTGTAAACCAGCGTTTCACCTTCCCCATCTCCACATATATTTTTTTTAATTTTGCCTGGAGGTACTCTAGAAAATCTCCCGTGCTAACGATATGGTTCCTGATCCTGTTAAATACAATTTAGGATTAAAGTAGAAGATACGAGGTACACGTTTCTTTAACCATCTGATACCTATTATTATAGCGTGATAGAGCTCACGATATTGGTTCAAGCGCAACGCTTAGCTGTTAAACATACTTAAACCTCAAACGTATCGCAAAAAGGTTGTGCAACGATTGTTTGACATCATAATCAATCACACGTCTGATCAACTATATAAATACTCCGTACGCTCGTGCATGGTTGAACTGTAATATTGTAACCAAATACATGTTCCGATAGTGAGATTAGCGAGGCGTCAAACTTTATGAATGACAGAATTAGTGACCTGGAGCAAATGTTGATACTCAGGTGTAATCCACTGTTAATGGTTAATAAAGCATAGAATTGGGCCCAGAATTTTAATATTGGTTCATCGATAAGAATCACCCCTGAAATTTCAGGCACATGCTTCGACTCAAGGAAAGTGCATGCCCGGCTCAGCTGCCCACGCGGAATCCGCGCTGCATCCGCTGTCAGTATGTCGAAGCCTTTACTTTTTGTTTTGTTCGGTGTTTCCGTTTGAGAGATGTGATATTGAAATAAATATTGCTGAGGTTAGGAGTACTGTGTATATGTATGCCGGTTGAAAAAAGTACATGCCATATGCATAGTACATATAGGATACATAATATAATTAATAGCACACTATTATAGTGTGTCAAAAGTCCCAAGTCTACATATTACGATTATTTTAATAATCTGTTAGATACAATAGATACCGCAATAATTATCTGACCTTTACACACATATATAAATCCTTTTCCTATCTCCCTTTTTAGCTCAGATAAAATAATTAGTAAAAAGATATGAATTGTTCCGGAATCAACAGAATTTATACCAATGTATGTAATTCAATTAGCATATACTTATTATTTATTACATTGCAACAAACTGCTTTTTATGTGAGATAAGCTTAGTCATTTGTATCCTACATTATTGACGTAAGAAAGGTATAGGTTTCACGAGAATAGGTTGGCAGATGTAAAGTTGCAGGCAATAACAGCCGGAAATCCGGAATTCCAGCATAGGAAAGGATTTTTGGCCAAGCTGAGAAACATTTCGCTCGCTCTAATATTAAAAGGTATACGTACGTATATAATATAAACTAGAGCGACAGATCTTATCGCTCGGTCGAAAACAATAATGAATAAATTTAATTGTTGTGTGTTATGTTATGATGACGAATACCTGCCATTTGCGAGGTCGCGAGGGTAATATAAAATGCGATCCTACCATTTGCGTGTTTCGAAGAATTAAAATTTAAAGCACACATTTATTCTAACTGGTTTTAAAGAAAACTATACATATTTAAGTAAACCTTATTTTGTACTGGTGTTGCGGCAAAAATTGTTCTCGAACAATCTAAACTTGTTATTATTTCAATCCAACGTCGGTATCATCTTTTTAATTATAATACCAAGCTATAGATATAGATGTTAATCAGTTTTATTAAACATTGAAACTTGCATCAGAAGTGGGATGCCATTCAACGAACACAATTTCGTCATACACAATTTTCGAACTTCATTAAAAATAGTGCTAGCTACAGATATCTATCTCGACTGCATGTCACGACAAGACTAGGTATATATTGTGGAATATCGGAAAATTCCTAGCATGGGAAAATTGCGCTCCTAGACGATTCCCAAGTCGGGACTCATTGAGTGCCATTCGTATTCCCTCTCGTAGGAAGTTAACCAGTGCCCAACATGCTAGAGATCAAAATGCTCGACACACGTCGGCATAAGATTGTGTGTTTTTAGTCACGGCCACTGATTCACGGGTCTAGATTTTTGGGGCACGACACGCTGTAGTAGGTGATTGGCAGTGAACAAGTTAATTGTGCCTGTAAGGTTACTCTAAAGTTTGCAATCATGCGGTCACTTTCGCTCTATGACAATACAAATACAAATACAAAATTTATTTATTTTCCAAAAGTAATGCACAAGAAGATACAGATGGTTTAACGATATTGTAAAGTGAGCTTATAGAACAATAATGGTCCTCACACTAGGTCAAGCCTGTGTCGTGAAGACCGCGAGGTACTTAACAACTAGAGATTTACAGTATAGAGATGCGCGTACAGATATTTATATTACTTAAATAAATTGAGGATGAAATATTTTTAAAAGCTAAGACTGAATAAAATGACAATACAGTGATTTAATGATTACTAACAATAAACATGGGCGGTTTAAGAAAATGAAGTGTGTGTGGTGAGTGTGTGTGTGTGTGTGTGTGTGTCTTTGTTTGCATCTCATGAATGGGTTGAGTTTATTTATTACATTATCGCAGAGGTATTAGTAAGCTTTCTGTATCCTTGTAAGAGAGGGTCAGCAACCAGTCTTTAATATTTTTAGAGATGACTAAACAATATTTGAATGACCAGGACGGCACGATACAAATCTTGAATGTCTGGTTTGTCGGTGTACCACATTAGAATCGTATGATTTGATTGCATATTAATATCACTGACTAACGTTCATTGCCTATTGCATGTCCGAAGCTTTGGTTTTGATGAGCGGTCTATAGCACGTAAAACCTCTAAAAATTTATATATAATAATGATGAAAGTTGCGAAATGTCCTAAATATTTTAAATCTAAGATAATATTCCTGTGACTATATGACTGATTTTGTTAATTATATGTACACCTAGCTAATTTGTTGTTTTATTTTTGAATTGTTATATTATATTCCCTTATCTCTGTGTATATTTCTAGATTGTATCAGTAGTTGGAAAAGTGTTAAGTTTCCAACCGTAGGAATAAATATCATAAAAACCTAAATCTATAAAGAAATATTCACATGTTATTTGTAACATTGTAAGAAGCATAAGTTTTAAACAGGGTCGATAGTTGTTAAATTGGTACCTTTTGCGAGTGGCAGTAATTATACAGATACCGACAGTAGAAGAGCCAAGGACTGGTTACGACTGCGGCATAAAAATCTTCATAATACTCGTTCGACCTCATAAAAGTAGAACCAAGTCAAGGCACTGCGGTGCGCAGGTGTAGAGAAATTATGTTCTCAGTCCTAATAAGGAGGATTCTTTTTATTTGCAAGGAAAATTACTTATAAGACAGATACATTTTCGCTGAGAAACGTTGACGTACTATCAACAAGTATTTTATATCAACAATGTATTTTGCACGCCGTAAGACGTATTGTATTGTAAAAAATCGTCTATATTTAAATAATATGTCATAACTCGGATATGTTAGCTTTCAAATATGCTAAAAAAGTAATAAACCGAATAAACAATGGGTTATCAATTCTCATGTATGTTGATAGGTATATTTAATTTCAAAATAACAACTTAACAACCAGTTGAAACAAAATACATGAATTACATTAATAAATATATATATATATGAAAATACTACTGCATAATTATATATATCGAAGGCAAAAAACGTAAACGCTGTAAACGCCAAGGGAACACATTGGCGTTTACAGCGTATATGGACATTATATAACATAGGAATATGGATATATACTCCAGTGATTTAAACCAAAACTAAATCAGACCGAGACTGGTTCACTACTAGCAGCTAGCCGGACTAGCCTCCCCACTTGGGCGCAACCATGGCACCATTATGCTTTGCTCCGGCTTAGGGTTGCCAGGTGTCGACATGTTTAGTCTAAGGACTTTTCCGGCCTGATATTATCTCGCCCAGCCAGGATTTTGTTAGGATTTTTATCTGCCGCGTGAATCGAAAGTCGACCGAAGTAAAGCCGCGAAGACCGAAAAAACGAATGTCCGGCTTTAAGAAAGAAAATGCGCCGAGTCCAGCTTTTATTTTGAACCTGGCAACCTTACTCCACTTCCGCTTCCGCTGTTGTTTACACGCTTCGGCGCATGTTAATAGCTACTCGCAATCGCATACATATCGGTCGATCGCGTCGCAATAATACCCTGCACCCCATCCCCAAAAAGGATTCAAATTGTGATGAAACTTTTTAAGTAATACCTAATCTTGAATTTTGGTTTATAGGTAGGAATAAACCCCCTCATGCTCAGAAAAAAGTAACAGATTTTTCTGTAGCTCAAATAATTAAAAAGACTGATGTTTTTTCCCGCCCTCTACGGGCACTGTATGGAAACCTAACGAAGGTGATAATTTTTTCGACTTGAGGGAACAGCCATAATCCTAGATATAGGTATTAGGTAGGTAGAATTGAGGAAAATTATATGAACAGTAAAAGTAGCTTAGTAATTGCAATTTATATTATTTAGCCGAGTAAAGTCCTGTCATATATAAATGACATTTAATATTTGATTTATGCATGATATGTAATTCCACCCATCACGAGGGAGGCTATTTCTTGCAGGTACAGAGGTACAGTAAGCATTGCTAAAAACGCAGTGTCTGGACGTCTAGACAGACATTTGATTATTTCTTATACTGACTCGCACCACCCACAGACGTGATATTTTTACCGTATCTGTTGTTAAGGTGAAAAAGTTTAACACTCCAGGGACTGTCTCCATTTTCCCTTCGCCAAAGTACGTGACAAAGATTCTAACGGGAAAATACAACAATGTTTCACAGGCTTCCATACAAATATCGAATTCCGTCTATCGACCCTACACTATAAGCAATTAACCGATTAGCAACGAATGCTATCGCTTAACCCATCAAAACGTAAGTGGCAATCCATCGGAATATACTTAAGTAATTGCAGGTGAATTTAACTTCGGAAATTAAGAGGCATTATTCCTTTTAAAATTTATTGTTTTCATAATTATGACAAATATATTGATAATTTCAACCAACTTTTTGAAGTGAATAATACTTTTCCCCGAGTTCTTGCGTGAAATTTATCAATTTCGATTAGTTTGTGAAACAAAAATTATCAATGAAAAATTCTAACTGTAGGTTTCAAATATATACCAATACATCCCAATAGCCCCTTTCTCGGTAGTAACATCAATAATATGTTAAGAAACATTTATGATCATAGAGAAAAATGTCTAAAACAATCAGCATTTTAAAAGGAATAAGGCCTCTTAATAAGTTAGTTGTTTATGTAGGTAATATATTATATGAGTAGCAAGGTGGCGTAACAAATGTGAATTCTGAGCTAAGACTGCTTGCTACATCCATGTAAAGGAAATATATATCTTTAAATTTTACTACTAACGATCACAATTGGCAATAAAGAATAATAGGAAATAAAACCGTGGCGGTATTGAAGAACAGTGGCGGTGATTCAGTTAAAATTGGTTTTATAACATAAAAATATTAATAGGAAGGTATACTCGCCGGTAACATGAACGAAGAGAAGGATATAAAGAGAAATGCTGCTCGGTTGGATAGGGATAGGACATGGATAGTAATGCCAACTAGCAGGTACCTTACCGAGCGCTACGTCTCCGTTACAGCTAGGGTAAAAATGTTTTCGTATGTCCGAACCGAATGTCCAGCTGTCCAGATGTCGAGTTTTCTGGCTGTCTCGCCTACAGCGGCCCTATGATGGTTGCTTTTATCACGCGATAAAAGTGACAAAGCATTCGTTGCGTTTGACAAAATGCAAGTGTGAGTGACAGATGATTTGTCACTTATTTATCACGTGATAAACGCAACCATCATAGGTCCCGTCGCAGGGTTAAAACGTAAAATATGCATATTAAAATAATTTAGAATTTAGAAACAGAATCGCGAGGTCTACAGCTTACAGAGCCACTGGTTGATCGATGTTTTAATTTAACGATCACATTTTACTAACATCATCTAAATGGATAAAGCAGTCTTACCCACTCAAAGCAGTCTTATCTCGCTTTAGCGGTCGACTTCCGAGTCCTTTGGGGATCGAGAGCCCGATTGTTATAATCCCGTCCTTATGATAAACTGACTTCACAATTTGTCCCTCTTTGAACCCATACGCGTGACTGGTTGAGGCAACGCCAATTGTCGTGCTTTAGTCGTTGAATTGTCATTAAGACACTTTGAACTTAGAAATTAATTATACGGTGGATGTCATGTTTGATGATGATGAGCAAAGTTGGGAGGTTTGTTGGCACGTTGATATACGAGTAGATATCTGTAGGTATTGTCAATATGACAAGTTTTGAAGACGTTATTAGATTTTAAGACTCCGTAACTGGCTTTTACTTTTATCTCTATAAATCTTATCATTTTAATGGTAAAACTGGCTTTTTTTAATACCTTCCTAGTGTCGATAAATTATATTATTAATTCCATATTTACTTAGTCATATAGTATATTGTAAATTGTACTGAAAAAAAAACCCTACATCGGTATAGGATTTATTATTATTTTAAAATTCTCAATTTGCTTCAAAAATGGGACTCATTTGCGAGACTGAATATTTCCTAATTCAATCTAAGAATATTACCAAATACTGGCAGTCATTTAATAAAAATGTGACGACTATTGTGTAATACGCAGGTTTAATTTTAAATATGCAATACGTCGCGAATTGTGATTACTTCACATCTCACATCTTTCAAACGCTTGCCAAATGGGTATCAAAAGCTGACATCCAATCCAAATTGCAGAATTCAATACGGCAACCGTCAAACTGCACAATGCCTTTGAAACTTTACCTATAGTTCGCGAGTGAGAAACTATAGATACGTACGACAATAGTATAGGTAGATATAATTGTATGTCGGTAGTATGTACGATCGCGTTCATTCGCGACAGGTGCTGCGAAGGACGGCTATTCATGGAGACTATCAGGACCCAGCATTCATGTCAATCGTCTATTAACTACGCATTGTAACTGATAAGTGATGAGTTTCGATAGTGAATTGAAAACTAGTTAATGACTCTCTTTTTAGGGTTCCGTAGTCAACTTCCCTTATGGTTTCGCCATGTCCGTCTGTCCGTCTGTCCGTCCGCGGCTTAGCTCCGTGATCATTAGTACCTACTAGAAAGCTGAAATTTGGTATGAGTATGGTGTATGTATCACGCCGACAAAACGGTAAAATAAAATCTAAAGAAAAATGTTTTTTTCGGGTACCTCTCGAACACCTAAAGTGGACTGATTTTTTTTACGTTCCAACACTAGTAGGGTTACCATTTAGGAATTTGAAAAGTCCTGGCAAAAAGCCGGACGAATCGAAAAAAGTCCGGACTTTTTAGTCACCAAAATAGGTAGGCATGGTAGTAGGTAGACGCTCGCATTGCGAGATTTGCGAGGGGGTAGGTGCGGGGTGCGGGCGGGGTTTTCTCATTATTCCAACTTATTTGAAAAAAGCCGGACAAATTAAAGGGCCGGACAAAGTCCGGACAAGAGTCGACAAGTCCAGACATGTCCGGACAAATCCGGACGTATGGTAACCCTAAACACTAGTGTGTGGGGTGTCGTTGAATAGGTCTTTTAAAAATAATAGGGGTCTCTAAACATTATTTTTTGACACAGTCAGCAGTTTTGTAAATATTCGCTCCGAAAATAAAAAAAATAGCGTGCCCCCCTCTAACTTTTCAACCACGGGTCAAAAAATTATGGAAAAATTCATGAAAATGAGGCCTTATAAGTACTTTCAATGAAAACTATATTGAACAAAATCGGTTGAGCCGTTTTTCAGTTATCGCAAAATTTCATAATTTTCTTTAAAAGGACGTAAGTGACTTCCAGAAGGTAATAAGTACTTACAGTTACATTGGCATTTACGACCTTTTTATAGAGCTTGAAATCTTAGTCGTAACTTAAACCTCGGGCTTAAAACCGCTGTTTTAAGCCCGTCTATTGTGAAGGATGAGCAACTACGGAACCCTACACTGAGCGTGGCCCGACATGCTCTTGGCCGGTTTTTTCTTTCGTATAACCAGATTTGCTCCCCCTGTTAGACTGCCATATGCTCTTTTGTCCGGCTATAGTCTTACTTTTTAAGTTTTTAGGCCCCAAATGTGTTGCTCTTTTTGTCAGACTGGTTTTTCCTGTTTTTAAAAACTGTTTATTAGGCTAAAAAACTGGTTTAACGCTGATTCTGGTTTTTGTACTTATTCTAGAATCTCCAGATTTTACTTGCTTTTTAATTGTCTTTCCGACATAAACTGCTGAAAGGACTAAGTCTAACTCAACATTCATTCCTTGTAAAGGCTCACGTATATCGTATACGTCATACGTGGCATACGTGCCATGCCTAATCAATAAATATAAACCAATATTTGTTTTTGAACTACACGGCTTAGGCTGATACTGTCTCCTTTCCTAACCAAATTTGATGTATGCTATTCAACCTACTTATTTTGAAAAACACAGAACTCTAAAATGCGCCACTTGAAGCATGAAGCATGTACATATCTAGTACATCAGCATGCATGATCTTAGCCTTCATCAGTTAAGAAACTCAAACACATGCTTAAGGACCCATTTTCTATTAAAAAACTCAATTTCTAGGTGAATATTCGAGTGTTTTAACCGCCTCATTACCGTGACTACAATTTTTGACGAACCCCGTATGATCTGCGACGCCATTTTCGATTGCTTTATTGTAGAAGACGCAGATTTTTTAATGATGTTGATTACTTCTATGAATGGGAATTATCGCGGTCACAGTAATGAAGCGGTAAAATTCTCGAATAATCACCCTTCAAAATATTGTTTAAACGGCTAAAGTAGGTAATACGGGCGACCCTACATCATCATAATATACATAATACGTTTGGGATTTTGTATGTAATTCCAATATTGCTTTATACTCATCTTATTTAACTCTAATCATATTACCTTATTTCAAGTTGAGTTCAACCTGAACTTAACTAAATAGATATAATAAATTAGTCTATGTTTAAAAGATCTCATTGATATGCATAGTATGTTTTGTCGACTTGCGACACGTTTTGCACGCTTACTAAATGCTGTTCTGAAAAGATAACACTATTTATATTGATAAGAAATTCACTTGCGACTTCTTTGTATATACATAACAAGGAGCTACATTAATTATATACACGTATTGTTCTTGCGTATTACTCGTTACAATTATATTTCTAGCATGTGTACGTTACGCGCCCTTTAAAGTTTCAAGTACAGTCGGTAACAAAAGTGTAAGCTCTTTTAAGTACCATTTAAGATTCACATATAAGCAGTTACAAAAAACTGTGTTGTTTAAAACAAAGTATAATACAAATAAGAATACTCACGCTTCAATTCATACGAACATCAACCAGACAATTAAATGCAGCAAAGTACTTTGATTGATAAACAGCATTCAATTAGATTCATTGAGTTTCTATTGAGCCGGCACATCATCGAGCATGCTTCGAAGTCCGTTCTACTTATGGTTAATAATCAACGGAGCACGGCACAATTACACAGCACTTGAGTATCACAATTATAGGAAAGAACTCCTTTCACTCCGATCACCAAAACACCTGACATTACATTTCCAAAGTCACTGCGGCCGGTTGTCTAGATTTGTTAAAGATGTAGTTATTTTAATCGAGTATTGAAGGTGAGTTTTAACCAAATTTTTTTTTGTGGTTTTCATTGATAATAATGTTAAGTTTTTTTTATTGTTTACGGTGCGAAAGCGAGCATTGCCGACGCGATAGCCGGCTGTCAAGCGAGGCGGCGAACTGGCGACGGCGGCGGCGGTAAAGTCACCCTCCGTGCCGCTCGCTCGACTAGGATGTGATGTATGAAGCGCCGAACCGAACTGAGCCGAGATCTCCCGAGGCGAGTGCATCGAGTACGATACCGAACTCTGTTTGATTGGACGTTACAAGAAACGCATCAAAAATTGTATAGGTAAATTACGTATAGTGCGTTACCGTGTATCTTACAGCATCTTAATATCGATGAAAGATGTTTATAATATAATGTTATATTGGTGATATCACTGATATGAGTTATATACTTACAGCTTACATATTAGACATTCGACAGTCTGGAATCACTTGCCTCAACTCAAGCAAAGCGCTGAATTTCATAGACTCGACCGCACACGCACGTCCTTTTAAGATTTCCAGCTGTATTATGATTCGCATGAGAAAATTACATGAACATCTAGTAATTTTTACATTTTGTTAAAATAAAATTTCAAAATTAAATTATACGTAATATAGATATCTTGGTTGTACGCAGTGTAGTTTGCCTATTTTCTTCGAATACCCATTCCTTCAATTGCTCAAAGGTTAACTGGAAGAGATCCCTAATAGGGATAAGTTCGCCTTTGTACATATTTCATTTGTTATCAATGTATTTATAACCAGTTGTTGTGTACAATAAAGCGTTTACATACATACATTACATACTGTTAATAATAAAATGAATAGTTTATAATATTGTTTATATTTCACAACTAATCACAAGACCAAGTTGCCTTGTCCGTCGCGTTATCCCGCGTATGTACTTCTGCCGGGACTTTTCTAAAGACGCGAGCGCAGCCCGCGCCCCGCTCCTTCCCTGATGACGTCACCACCGTGATGATGCCACCACCGCGCTAACACGGCCATACTGACGAGAGCTTCGCCCTCGGAGCTCAAAGTTGATCCTGAAACTAAAAACTAAACTATGTGAGAGGGGGTTATGGCCCTCACACATCTGCCTGACCATTAGTCAGAAGGCCCTCACACATCTGCCTGACCATTAGTCAGAAATTTGTTCTGCCGGCCAATTCCTCATATTCTCGAAAGTAACCGTCACTCTATGAGTGCTGCCATTGGGTCTAGTTCCCAACACTTCAAAACGGTCATTCGGTAATACTTTCGTTACTTTGTATGGGATACTCCGGAATCGCCCTTTCAATTTCTTATAGCCTGGATTCCCTTTACTGATACGAATCAGAACTATATCGCCAACATTGTATGGAGGTTTGACGTATCTCTTGGCATTGAAACGCTTCATCTGCCGCTTCTGGTCTTCATCCAAAAGCTCCCGTGCCTTTGCACGTGTGATCCTCAGATCCAGCCTCTCACCAGCCTGTGTGAGATGATTCACTAATAGTGCTTCACACAGCGCGGTTGGTTTGTAGCCCAACAATAACTCATTTGGAGTTCTACCAGTGACTTTATTCACTGCATTATTAAGCGCCTGCTGTGTGGCAGCCAGAGCCTCACACCAATTCTCTTCGGGCTCATCTCTGATAATAGCGTTCAACGTATTTAATATCGTCCTGTTGAGACGCTCTACCTGCCCATTAGCTCTCGGCAGATTAAGGGAATTTATCACCAATTGTATGCCATGTTCGTTGCAGAAAGCCTTCATTGCTCTCGACGTAAATGCTGTCCCTCGGTCACAAACAAGTCTCCTCGGCACACTAAACAGATATGCCATGGCTTTTAATGCCTTCAAAACACCTTTTGTGCTGGTGTCCGCCACCGCTTCTAAAAAGCAGTATTTTGTAAAACCATCTTGCAGAGCAATTACATATTGGTATCCTTCCTTACTTTTCACAAACGGACCCAGATGATCAGCATGTACCAATGCAAATGGAATTTCACCCTTTGGTATTGGATGTAACAGCCCTGGCTTCCGGCCAGTATCACTCTTGCCAACCAAGCACTTGAAACAATTCTGGACATACTTTGTTACGACCTTCCTCATTCGGGAAAACCTATATTTATCCCGGATGGCAGCCAGTGTCCTGTCGACACCTTGATGTCCGCTTTCATCATGCATAATTTTCAACACCCCCCCATCTTGCATTTCGTGGTACGACCCATTTAGGTCCTGCCTCAGTCTTCCTGTAAAGATGGCCCTCTTTTATCTCATAGTCAATGAAATATTGTTCTCTATCTCCGTCCCGGATATTGTCTTTGAGAATACTAATAATTCTCGATATTTCCTCATCCGACATCTGACATTGAAGTAAATTTTCAGCTGTTGTGAATTGATATGTCAGACAAACTGGATTACGGCTCAAATAATCGACATGAGCGACTCGTTTACCCGGGCGATATTCAATTTCAAAATTGTAGTCCTGTAGGTATATCCACCATCGAGCCACCCGTGGATTTATTTCCTTTTTTGTCATTGTAGCCCTGACGGCACTACAATCGGTTACTAATTTAAATTGAAGCCCAATTAAATACACTCGAAAATGTTTGAGTGCCTGCACTACTGCTAGTGTTTCCAAATCATAAGAATGATATTTGGACTCATCCGGTGATGTCCGACGGCTGTAATAAGCAACCGGATGCAGTCTTCTATCCTCATCCATTTGTAAAAGTATTGCCCCCAGTCCAACACTCGAAGCATCAGTGTGAACTTCAATTTCGGCTTCAGTATTATAGATCTTCAAAACCGGCCTTTGTGTAAGTATTTCTTTTATCTCGCGGAATGCCCTCTGACAATCTGAACTCCACTCAAAATCTGCAGCTTTCTTTAGCAGGTTATAAAGAGGGCTAACTTTGGTTGCAAAATTACGAACAAATCGCCGGAAGTAACTTGCTAGACCCAGGAATTGTCTTAGCTGTTTTATTGTGTTCGGTGGTAAAGCTTTTGTCACGCAATCGATTTTATGGGGACTAGGACGCACTGTTCCAGCCATTATTTCTCTTCCAAGGTACTCTATTTTAGTCTGAAAGAATTGACACTTTTCTAGATTCAAAGTAAGACCTGCCTCTCGTAACTTTTGCAACACTTGCTTTAATTTTTCAAGACCTTGTTCCTCGTTCTCCGCTGGTATGAGTATATCGTCAATATACACCAGGACTCCTTCTAATCCTGACAATGTGCTGTTGAGCGTCCTCTGAAATACAGACGGTGCATTTGCAAGTCCAAATGGTGTCCTTAGGAACTCATATTGGGCGTCAGGTGTGACAAAAGAGGTCTTTGCCACTGATCCATCTTCTTTATTGATAGGGATTTGATAAAATCCTGATTTGAGGTCAAGAATGGTATAATAAAGTCCTTTACTTAACGTGTCAATTTGGTCCTCGATACGTGGTAAAGGGAAACGATCTTTTACTGTCACTTTGTTTAGTTCACGGTAATCAACGCATAAGCGATTTTCTCCATTCTTCTTTTTAACAAGCAGTATTGGACTTGCATATGGAGAGTCACTTGGTCGTATAATTTTAGCTTCCATTAATTCTGTGATCATTTTCTTTACAATTGTCCTTTCTGCTTCGGCTAGTCTACGAGGTCTTGTGAATATTGGTTCATCGGTCAAGAGTTTGATTGAAAGTTGATATTTATTAGAACAACCAATATCTTTCAATGATGTGGAGACTCGGTCCCAATATTGAGTCATTAGTACTTTGAAATTTATTTGTCCAGTTTTAGACAGAGAGCCTGCTTCTATGTCACACAACTGTACTGCTGCATTCGTAGGATTGACGTTTTCAGATTCTTCGAATCTAATGTGGACACCTTCCTTATTAGCAATCACTTGGACTCCCGGATGTTCTAATATATCACGGCCCACCAACAAGTCCACTGGAATATCTTGATAGTTCATGATCAAAGGTTTGATGTCAACACCGACACCTTTACTACTTAGTCTGCACGATGTCTGCCCTATAGCCGCCACGATGCTTCCTTTTATTCCGCTCATCAAAGCTGTGGTTGGACTTGAATGTAAACCAAGCTTTTGTGCAACATTTTGTCGTATTAGCGTTACCGAACTTCCAGTATCAATAATAGATTGAATAGGGTGATTGTTTATATAACACGTAGTGGACATGCGTACCAATTTATCAGAGCATAAGTTCACGGGTTTTAATTTCTTGAAACACTTATCAATTGTGTGCCCATAGCGATGACAATGCTTACATTGAACCAACCCTTTGTTTATATTATTAGAGTTAGAGACGCCGGCCCCATTGTTGCCTGTATTACTTATGACCTCGTTCGTATTACTTGGCTTTGCCTTACACTCAAAGCGCCGATGGCCCGGCTTCCCGCACTTAAAACAAGTGCTCTTAGTTTTATCCAAGCGTCGTTGTGACAAAAAAGGTTTGTTTATATTATTCTGACTTTGGTTAAAGGGCGGAGCGTTATCTAGACGGGCACGATTGCGTGTTTCACTCATTGAACGTCGCGACATTTGTGTTACCATGTCTTGCATTGTTTCACAGCCTTCCAATACAATACTGATGTTTTTGTCTACTATACCACCTAGCATTATGTCCATTTGCTGGCGTTCAGTCAGTTCTACACCAAGACGTTTAATTTTAGCGGACATTCGGCCGGCATAGAGAACTAAAGATTTTGCATGGCTACTTTTAAAATTGAGTATGTCCTCCATGGTGCTATAGAAATTAGCTTCCCTGGGGTAGGAAATAAGCAAATCGTTTTGGAATTGTTTCCAAGAGCGCTTCTTAGGCAACCACAGATTATACCAAGCCCTACCTTCGCCTTCCAGAGCCTGGGTCGCACGATACAATTTTCTTCGCTCACTCCAATCACAGGCAGAGGCAATGTCCTCAATATGTCGGATCCACTCCTTCACGTAACTTCCCTCCTTGCTGGGATCAAAACCCGGAACAGAGCCTAGTTCCGGTGTTCTGGATCGCCTGCACTGCACTTTTCTCGGAGGAGTAAAACTCGACGACTCCGATTCTGACCGTTCACGACCACGAGACGGCCTTGACATTGTCTTTAATAATTAATTAGTCCCCGTTATCACTTCACATTCACTTCGGAAACAGTTTTATGGATATGTATCCCACCGCTGTGTTAATAATAAAATGAATAGTTTATAATATTGTTTATATTTCACAACTAATCACAAGACCAAGTTGCCTTGTCCGTCGCGTTATCCCGCGTATGTACTTCTGCCGGGACTTTTCTAAAGACGCGAGCGCAGCCCGCGCCCCGCTCCTTCCCTGATGACGTCACCACCGTGATGATGCCACCACCGCGCTAACAATACATACATACGTAGCATAATAAATAAGGTGAGAAGAATGTGTAATGAGGTATAATTATGTATATATATACTATAACCTATTCGAGAACAGTCTATCAGGCGTTGGATTTACATACAAATTATCTACGAATTATCGAAAAACGTCACAGTGACGGTCGGTCTTATTTATAACCATTGTATCGCATTATTATTTTTCACCTCACTAGCTCGGAAAGCCCAGTTTGTTTGTTTGATATCTATTGAGAAAATCGCTTTTTATCCACATGTGGAGAAAGAGTTTTGACGTTTCAACGCAGCTAAAGTAAAATTTAACATGAGCTTATTTTCTGAAAAATCCCGTTTAAAATACCTACATGAAAGCTAATTAGACCTTAGTTTTAATAAATGGCAAATTGGTTGATTATTGCAGATATTTTTCAAAGATATAGTACAAACCCTTATTCTTTTTCCTCGCTGTAGTGAGGTGAAAAGTTTTGTGTTATACACGGGCGAAAAGTTATTTTACGTCTCGTGTATTGAAACACTCGCTACGCTCAGGATTCTATTTTGAACCACTCGCTTCGCTCGTGGTCAATCATAGGATCCTTTCGCTAGCTCGTGTTTCAAATAAACACTCGCGGGTAAAATACAACTTTCCCCCCTTGTAAAACAAATAACTATTGTTACATCACAGAAAATAATATAATAATGTAATGAATCATTATTATATTATTTTCTGTTTAATGCAATGGTTCACATTAGGCTTAGTCCAACGCGTTTTGGTCTCAATTTGTGTGTACAGTCACGCAAAAAAGTGACCCATAAATTTTATTTTAATATATGTGCTATTTTAATATATGTGTTTATTTTAACATATATATGAACAGGTATAAAGGAACAGGACTTCCTTTTAAATCAATTAGTACATTTATTTTTGCGCAATATAAGTATGATTTATGATTTTAAAATATTTAATCAAAATCAATGTTAAAAATACTTATTGAAATATTCCTAATTGAATTAAAATATGTATATTAGAAGAGGCTTTACGTAGAAAACTCCCCGTGAGTTTCAGACATATTAAAATACTATGAAACGGGTTTTCTGGGCTTTTAATAATTATATCCGAAGACTTTTCTTATTTCGCCTTGTCACGGGACCTGTGCCTTGTCACGGGGCCTTGTGACGCCTGAATTATTAATATATTTTTTTGAATATTAAAATTCTAATATAATTATAGGCCATTATAAGATAATTTCATCCGTTTGCCAATAAGATACATTCCATTGCGTTTCTCCTTAGTAAGGATTTTGTATTGTGTGATAATGTCACTATTGACATTGACGAAACGGCAGAAGTAAATATCGAAAAAAAAACCACGTCATATTGTCACAATCTATTGTTTATTCCGATATAAGAGCCCTGTCCCTAAAAATAATTTTTAAATTAACATAGGTAGTAAAAATAAATATATCCCAATTCGCGAGAAAATGCGTCATAAATCAGTTGTTAAAACAATTGGCAGTGGGTGCCGGCCCCGGTCCGGTTGTGATTATGCTGATTGCTCTCGATTGCCATATTGTGATGGCCTTTCCTCGTAACGAAGTAATCGCTCGCAGCGAACACTAACAATAATATATCTACTCGTAGTCTTTTTTTCGAAGTACCGTAAGTTGTTGCCATTCGAAACCCAAGGGGCTATTTGGTATTGGCAAATTTAAAGTTTTTAAGCTCTAATTCCCATTGCAACAGTTGGAAATGTCTTATACCTGACAACATGTATGGTCCTAATATTTCAATGGTAAAAAAATACTGGCTTCAAAGAAAGAAGAAATAATCATACCGATACTTTATTTCGCTGGAATTAGGAGTACATACCTAGAGGTATTATAACATGAAATTACAAGTATTGTGCGAAAAAGGAGTTCACTCAGCACAGTGCCAAACTATGGGGGGTGATTTGACGGCTGGTATTATATTGTGGATCCACAAGTTGAGCGAAACAGGACTGCCTGTTATACAGTCATATTCCCATCGATCTAAAACTAAGTGAACAATCTATATATAATTCCTATAATTAGGCAATAAATGTTCATTTCATAAAACCGTGCCTAAAACTAACACACACTATATTCTATATCTTTATTTATTTAAACTTTATTGCACAGATCAAGCTAGTACAAATGGCGGACTTAATGCCACAAGGCATTCTCTACCAGTCAACCATAGGGCTAAACAGAAACATTGAGTTGGTGCAGGGTCTACGAGTATAACGTTCGGAGACTATAAAAAACAGATTTAAATACAATATAATATACATACTTAAACTTACACAAATACATAATAAGTATGTATATCGTCGCCTAGTGCCCATAGCGCAAGCCTACTAGAACTTAGTGTGGGACTGGATTGATTTGTGTGAGGTTGTCCGATATTTACTTTATTTATTGGTCCACTTAGTTGGGTTAAGAATAAAATGTTTTATTGGCAAGTAGGTAGGTATATCAGTTTCCGGTAACTACCCATGTATTCTTCTGGGACCGCGACTATTATTATTACAAAACGGGACTTTATTTAATTACCTCGACGTTTCAGACGTGAAGTTACATTGTACTATCTATTCAGTGTATTATCTATTATGTGGTTACATCCGTTCCCTTCGAGACCATGGACGTCGAGATAATTAAATAAACTTTTTTGTACGCTTTTACGTCCCGTTCTGTTATAATAAGTATGAAAAAAAAACTAACATAACAAAATGGTGTGTATGTACGGTGGAATGGTATGGACCAATTTCATCAAAGATTTAAAAAAAATTGGGCAAATGCGAGTCCGACACGCGCATGAAGGGTTCCGTACCATAATCTATAACAAGTTTGTTGTATGGCCTCTTAAATATTTATTTTATTTTATTTTTAGTATTTGTTGTTATAGCGGCAATAGATATGCATCATCTGTGAAAATTTCAACTGTCTAGCTATCACCGTTCTTGAGATACGGCCTGGTGACAGACGGACGGAGAAAGAAGAAGAAGAAGAAAGAAATCATTTATTGTTCGATTGTGCATATACAGAAGCTGTTAAATAAGAACATGGGAGAGTGTCACAATAAACCGGTTAACGGTATACAATAATAATATATGTCAGCGACAGTGATTTTAAAGTCTACAATATACATTTGAATTACTTTACATTTCCAGAAAACAAATAATCCTGTTTCTTACAATAATATAAATATAAATAAGTCCAATTATCACAAAAATCCATATACCTATTATTAACAATATAATCTATATAAATTAACTAATAAAAATTATCTATTTAAATGTCCCTTACAATGTTTGCCATTTTAATAAAATAATCATTTATTGAATAAAAACACTCCTCAAGTAGCATTTTTTTTAATTTTGAGAAGAAAATTCTATTTGGAAGTTCTGTCCATGAAATAGGGATTGCATTATATATTTTTATTGCCATATGGTAGCAATTCTTTTTATTTAATTGTAGACGGCTTTTAGGAATAATCAAAGATTTGTGTGTGACTTTTCGTTTTCCCTTGTTGCATTTCATGTTAAAGAGTTCCAAATTATTTCTTACAAATTTACAAATTTCTAGAATATATAGACTGGGAACAGTCAGGATCCCGAATTTTTTAAAGAATGGTTTACAAGTATCCGACTGTTTTATCCCGCTTAAAGCCCTGATGCACTTTTTCTGCGCTATAAAGATTATTTGTATGTCTGTGGCATTACCCCATAATACCACTCCGTAGCGCAATGCAGAACAGACATAACTATGATATACTAGTAGACCAGTGCTTTCAGAAGTTATAGATCTTAGTTTCTTTAGAGCGTATACAGATTTGTTTATTTTTGCGGAAACTAAGTCAACTTGTTTTTTCCAATTGAGGTGTTCATCAATAACAATACCTAAAAAATTGGTGTGTGATACCTGTTCTATTTCGTCCATACCCGTGTTCACCTCTAATTTATTTTTTATTTTGTTATTACGGGTTACAAATCTAATAAGTTTAGTTTTGGAAGCATTTATATATAAACCGTTATTTTCCAACCAAGTTGATATCTGTGTCAATGTATTATGGATGTTTTCCTTTAACTCCATATCGTTTTTCCCTCTTATGATGACAGTTGTGTCATCGGCAAACAGAAGACAACGATGGGTAATAAAGTTAGGAAGATCGTTGATATATAGTAAGAATAAGAGAGGTCCCAAAATACTGCCCTGGGGTACCCCACGAGGGTTTACTCGCGGAGTAGAGTCGACGTTTGAAGTGGTATTTTTTATCGTACATGTATGAGTTATTCGCGTTATTTGCCTTCGGTCCGCTAAATAACTCTCTAACCACATGTATGCCGGCCCTCGTATACCATATTTTTCTAGCTTTTTTAAGAGGACCAGGTGATTAACAAAATCGAATGCTTTACTTAGATCCAGGAATAGTCCTACCGCCATATCATTATCCTCCAACACATCAGTTATACTCCGAACCAAGTCAAAACCGGCATGAGTGGTTGACTTCCCTCTACGAAAACCATTCTGCTCAGGACACAGGATGCTATTTTTATTTAAAAAATTTAAAATTCGCGAGTACATTACCCTTTCAAACACTTTTGAAATGACGGGTAGAAGTGCGATCGGTCTATAATTACCTGTGTCCGTTCTTTTCCCTTTCTTAAATAACGGTTTAATAATAGAGAATTTTAACGGACGGACGGACAGTGAAGTCTCAGTAATAGGGTCCCGTGTTTACCCTTTAGGTACGGAACCCTAAAAAGGACCTTTTATACATTTTTATTCTGGGCATACACTCCTTAGATTAAACCGTACATAGCATTCAAGATGATGCCTTGCTAAAATTACAAAACAATACATGTATCGGTATCGGTTACAAAATGCCACATACAATAAATAGTTGTCGAGCTATTAATACGGTGAATAGAGACTAAAGTACTATGTGTGACCTTACAAACGGTCCGGTAGAAACAAAATTTGAAATGTAAATTATAGTAAATTTATTTTTATAAATAATGACACAAAGGTAAATTAAGAAAGAAAAATTGAATGCGATCTACTGCAATCGAAGCGGGATTTGAACCCGCGACCTCTGCGTTTCCGGCGCATTGCTCTTCCAACTGAGCTATCCGACCGCTACGTCAATCGCACGAAATCTTTCATCCCTTAATTCTTTACGCCACTGGAGCGCCCTCTGTGTCATATATGTTTTTGAAATGCTAATGCGCATTAGCCATACCCTAGGATGTGCGTTTTACACGCACGATCCCCAATCCCCATTGCTTTACAGCAAGTGCGAAGACTGCGAGAGAGATGGCGCTGTTCTAAATATTTGTATAGAATCTTTTTATCGATTCATATTTTTTATGTGGTAATACCACATTTTTATTTTTATAAATAATCGCGGGTTCAAATCCCGCTTCGATTGCAGTAGATCGCATTCAATTTTTCTTTCTTAATTTACCTTTGTGTCATTATTTATAAAAATAAAAATGTGGTATTACCACATAAAAAATATGAATCGATAAAAAGATTCTATACAAATATATAGTAAATTTAATTCTCTACAAAATTGCCCAAGCACTGTTCTAGCTAAAATGCTCCTTAACGAAGATATAATCCAGAAGTTTGTTTTTGAGTTGGAAATTGCAATTTCTTAAGTTTTTTTAAATGTGCATATCTCCGTAACTATCTGTCCTAGAAACCAAAATATAAGATGGAAAATGTAGTAAATTTAACTCTCTATAATATTGTCGAAGCTTTCTTTTAGCTAAAATGCTCTGAAAGGAAGATATGAGCAAAAATATGAAGAGAGTCCCGGTTTTTTCAATATGGCGGCGGGCGCGGAGGGGGGGGAATTGTGCATTTTGCATTTTCAGCACTGACTAACCATCCTAGACAACATTTAAAAAATTCAAAACTACCGGACCGTTTGTAAGGTCAAAATCCTTTATTCACTGAATAATATGCCCCCTTACACGTGCTTGCGCCTAACGCAGGTACAATGTGTCGTCAGATAATGCTTACCTATTAATAACCTGTTTTACAAATCATCTAAACAGGCAATTGAACGATGACGTCATCCATCGCATTATACACCAGACGACATAGTTTACCAAGCACGGATTATGACGTGATAGAATTGATTTTGCAGTACATGATGAAGCAATTTTTAATACCTATTAAAATTGTAAGTAATGCGAGGTTTTCGCAAACATTGTTAAATCATTTAAATGCCAACGCACGGTTTGTAAACATACTCGTACTAACATTGTTGTAAAAATTGTTCGGTGTTCGGTTCAACTTTGATGACATAATCATATGATATTAAATTATTATCTTAATAACCAACTATAAGTATTTACCTGTATCACAAAACCATAAGTAGAGTAAGTAACAAAAATGTAAAATTTTAGAATTAAAAAGGTTAGGCGTCCCGTCTAATTAACATTATTTTGGCCACTGTTTGTGCCTATCGTGAATAACATTTTGCTGAAAATATATTTCCCAAACTGTACAGCAAAAAAGGAAAATGTATTGGCCAGTTTGGTGAGCATAATGCATAATATATCTTCCTTTCCGGGACATTAGCTTTTATGGAGATCAATTCCAACATCTGGTACACCGCAGATACTCGTATCTAATTCCTTAAATGGAATTTAACGATATTGATGGCGTCTTGTATTTGCTTTACCTTCCTATATCTATTTACGTTTATAATTCTACGAGGATCATGTGTAGGTATTGTGCGTAGAACAGAACTTTTAGAACTAAATTTTTCTCTAAAAGTCACATTAGTTTTCACGATCGACTATGGTTTGCAGTGCCGAAAAAGAATTTCGGGATTCTCCTTTTCCCGAAAATCCTGAAACTGTAAACCATATGATCGCCGCTCCTAAACTTCGTAAAGTCGTAAGACGTGCTAGGCGACGTTATACATAAGAATAAATAAATATTAAGGGACAATCTTACACAAATCGACCTAGTCCCAAACTAAGCAAAGCTTGTACTATGGCTACTAGACGACGATATACATAATATATAAATACATATATAGATAACATCCTTGACCCAGGAACAAATATTCGAGTTCATCACACAAATATTTGCCCTGGCCGGTATTCGAACCGAGGACCGCCGGCCCAGTATAGGCAGCTGCACTACAAACCGAGCCAACCGCGTCGTCATACTCGTATAGATGACTTACCTATAATTCACGTAGAAAACATGCATGATCCACAATTGAATCCATAATTGAAAGCTTAATCTGGAAAGTAATTTTAATCTCGACTTGCTGAACTTGCGCTTGTGTTATAGACCGATAGGTATTCAGTTCTCGAGTTACCCGACCCATCCGAACTGCTTCTCAATTATTAATCACCAGTTGAAAAGTTTGGCTACTAAATATCTAGGAAATAATGGCGTCTGGCCTTTGAGTCTTCAGAGACAAAAACGCAATTTAAATTGAAAAGAACGGTTATGTGAAGCAGACTTATGTCGTTTTGTTTTTCCTCTACACTTAATACGACGCCATACATTATACAAAATGTAAATTAGGTTTTCTATGAATACCCCTATTCATATCATATACAACCAAGTATTGTCGTTTGTTAAGTAGGTATATTGAAATGCTCATGTTAACTGCTAAACATTGGTTATGTTCAAAGTCTTTACTATATTGTTTCCTTATCGTGTCAAATGTCAACTACCGGGACTGTGTCAAGTGCGACGTCACGAAATATCGTCACTTGCCATTCACTTGCCAAGTTGTCACAAACGAGAATAATCTTTGTAGTTTTTTTAAGACCTTCAAGTTTAATAGTTTCGGTCGCAGAGTCAACGCCGAATATTGTTTTTTTTTTTTAATAAGGCTACCTATAGTTTTTTCATGGACTTTCGGTCGTAAAATTATCATGTCACCAACTTACATTGTGATGTCACCAACTGTTCGTAACCTATTCCTTCAAACTAGCTCGAAAAAGAAGTCAATAAATTATCGGGCTAAAAGGCTTGAACCTTTTGGAATACTTGACTCTTTATACCTTATAAATCGGTTGGTCTCCGTGTCAGTTTGACCCAAAATTCTTTCGTATATCCGGACGTTTGGATGTCCAGATAATTTCCGGTTGTTCTCACCTAGAGGTCCCATTTCTCAACCGATCCTCATGAAATTTTGTGAATAGGTTCGACAGTTCGCAGAGCCATCACTAGCCCATAACGTCGCAAAATAAAAAACCCAGGTTCAAACCTCGGTGCCGTTAATAGTCTTATGAATTATGTTTAAATAATACAATACAAAAAGTTGGTCAAAAAATCTGTATATCTGGCATCGTGAAATTAAGGGCTAGTCTAAGTTGGAACAAAACGTTGTGTCATGGAAGACGAGCGATAAGACAAATTGTGCGGGAGCGCTCAACTGACGGGCGGCGCTTATCGCGATCGTTGTTCCGGCTTCTATCGTTCGACCGAATATGCGTTATTGATGACTGGCGATCATATGGTCCAAGGTTTATAGTAAGGCGGAGATCATTACGTTTAGATATAGATAAAAACTTTCAGATAGGTACAAAATTTCAAATTTCCCACATCATCTATATTACTATTAAAAATTCTAAAATGTAAGGAGAGCGCGATGCAGTATTCGTATGACACGCGGCGCTAGCCGCAGTACAGCGCCATATGTTCGTAAAAAACTTTTGTCCGCTTATCAAACCGAAATGGCTGGACGGATTTTAACCAATTATGGTAACGGAGCCATTTCAAACTCGTGAGGTCTTATGAGGATTTTTTTCAAAGGATTTTATATTTTACCTTTTTGAAGCTGTAAATGTATGAGTACTCGATCTAATTGGGTATAGAGATGTGTAGCTCGCGAGTGAGTGATTCAAACGAGCTAAGTATATCATTTCGTTTAGCTCTTTCGGTCACTGAAGGTTCAATTAGCTCAGTATCTCATCTATCATCTCAGTATTACTCGCTCGCTCTTGCGTTTTTCTCGTCGATTCGTCTTTTAAATCTCAATTGTCTATAGTTCTCTACTCACTCGTGAACGATATAGTCTAAATATCTACTGAGCTCTACTAAACGAGTGTGAGCTTTAGGTCACCGAGATATGTATCTCGGTGACCTAAAGCACCCTAAAGGCACATTATCACTGTTTTCACTTTCACTTTAGTGACACATTCTGCGCATCTCTAATTGGGTGGTTCTCTGAAATTTGATTAACTTTTGGCTCAATTTTGAAGGTGGTGTTTTTAGATAATAATCAGTACACTTTATTATCTTTTATATACTGTGGGTATAACATTTGCTTTGTTGCAACTAAATGGGCAAGTTTATTACATAAAATTTTCAGAATTTAAAGGGTCCCTTATGTCGTATGCACTACATACCTACGACTTTTTTTACGGAATATAAATTGCATCTTATGTCGCATGTGACACATCCGATGTTTTTTACCGGAAAATATATACAAACTTTGGTCGCATGTAACATATCCGACATTTTTTCACGGAAAATAAATTGTGGTGTAGGTATGTCGTAACTATCACAATATCACAGTTATAAGGGATTTTTTATTATATTTTTTTATTTGTGTTCTAGGGATTGACGAGACGTGATAGGGACTGACGGTAAACACGGTTATTGTATCAAATTTCAAGAATAATCTGCCGTGCAATACTTAAACAACAGTAAGTGCAAAAAGTGAGTTTCGAGAAAAACGCAAAAACCCTTTCAAACCGGTTTTTTCTGGTGTTCTCGATGATTATTTACAAATACTTGAATATCAAAATATAGCACGGAATACATAAAATACGAATACGTGAACATTTTTTTATTTTAGCAATTATTGAATAAATTATTGCTATTTTAATTTTTTTCATAGTTTTACTGTACTCTCGAAAAGAACTAAAAACACAATAAATGCAGAATAAAGTGCAGTAAAAAAGCGCATTACTGCAAACAACCCTCGTACACTAATAGCTGATTGAATTAATTGCAGACTAAAGTACAGTATTCATAACAATTTACTGCAATTTACTTAGTATTTATATTGATTGAGTTCTTCGAGATACCAATACGTCGTGGTACAAATAAGGTATGTTTATAAATAATACACATATTTGGCCAAAAATTGTTTTCCAAAGTATCACTTCCCAAACTGTTTCATTTCCCAACTCACGATTTTCTCTGAAACCATATTTTTTTCGGATCTTTCATAAAACAAATCTAACCTAACCTACTGTATTCTATAAGAGCATAAAAAAATACACTGAGATTTTTTTTGCTTTAAGAGAAAATCGTGAGTTGGGAAATGAAACAGTTTGGCAAATCTATCAGTTTGGAAAAATATTTCGGCAAAAAGGCAGGATACCAATTTGTGACTATGTTACATACAAATTCAAGAAAAATGAAATTTGTATCTTCTCGTCTACATTCTGTAGCCTTACCACGAGGAACATTTCAGTGTCACGTCGGTGTCAACGACGTGACACTGAAATGTTCGGGTAAGGCTACTGAATAAAATTACTAGTAATAAAAACATTCACAGACATCTAAGTATAATGTAACTTACACATCTTCACTCTGTCTTCAAACGCAAAATCAATGGTGTGCAATAAAGAGTATTTGTATTTGTATTGTATTTGTCAAATCTTCTTCTTCACCTGAGCCTGCAGTAACAGGTATTTTTCCAAAACAGGAGTCTATTTAAATTGACTTGGAATTATTTTTTTACTAAATTTGGACATCAGTTGCCATAGCTTTTTAAAAAGATTAAATTTCTTGATTAAATTGACACCTTTAGGCACAGTTTTCATTGGTGCATCAGGGATTTTTTTGATTTCAGACATGTTAATTTGTCGTATTCTTGCGACTCGAAATAAACAACATCTGCCCCCTCTCTACCACGGCTTCGACAATGTCTTTTAAATAGACTCTATTTCCACGGTTATCAATCATTCAACTTCTGTAGAGAAATGTGCGATTTGAAATCATAGAAATCGGATATATTCATAGATTTTACCTGTACTTTTCCTGGGGTTACAAGCTCGAGTAAAAACTCCAAAAACGAACACTTTTCGCATTTTTTGAAGTAAATTTTGCTCGACATTGTGGTGGAAGGAGTCATCAGACATGAAAGTGTGGCTTGGCTCAAAGTATTTTAGAACCATTTTATGTTTGAAGAGCAAAATTCAACCTAATCTACAGTAAATTGCTGTCATGTTTGCAGTAAACACATTTAAAAATAGCCAAACGACAGTTTAAGTCACAGTAAGTGAGCTTAGTAAGGTAAGGTGGGGGAAGATTGAATGGTTTTTTGTCGAGATAGACAGTGTTGTTTTAAAACCCGTATAAAATAAAAATCTATTTATATCCCTTCAAGTGTATTAATTTGAAGGCATGGACAAGGGTTATATTTTTGTATTCTGTTGATAAAACTCGGCTATGCCTATTCTAATATATAAAAATAATAAAATAAAATACACTTTTGTCTAAAAAATTGACGGGTCAAGATGGAAAGGTGGAGGGGTAAGATTGACATAGTTTCTAAATGCTTTTAAATGAATGCAAACGGTGGCTGTTGCTCGTTATTCAATAGAGTTTCTTACGCTGAACAGATACAGCTGATTGTTGCGTGAATATTCCTGATAGGTAACGAGAAAACTACAGTAGAAAAAAAAACTATTTCACTCTTATCCCGCTATATAGGAAAAAGGACAGTGATTCTCAAACTTTTAATTGGACACTTAAAAACTAAACACTTTTTTATATTATGATTAATGATGATAAATTCTCTATTTTATCAAAAGATGTATAAAAAAAGAACCGACTTCAATAAAACTAAAAAGCCAAAAAGAACCCGTTCAAGTACAGATTACATTTGACTCACCCTTTGAAGTCGGTCCCAAACCACTCAATTATTATATTTATATATTATAGTTTACATGAGGTTTGGCACCGACTTTGGCACGTCGCACATTTGCGTCGATCCTGGCCGAACTGAAGATCAAGTGCTGCTTATCGACCATTTGCCTCCAGCGGATCCTGCAGTATTTCGATCACGTGGCTAGACGCGAGCCAGATAGTTTGGAAAAGCTCATTGTAGTTGGCCACGTGGAAGGAAAAAGGGCCCGTGGGAGGTCACCGACCCGATTGACCGATGCCGTGAAAGAAGCCTATCAGGAAAATCTACAGGCGTCAATCCGGAAGGCGGAAAACCGTGTGGAGTGGAGAGCTTTGGTGCAACACATAACGGCCTCAAATGGTCACGACCCTCAGTCATGAGGAAGCGAGGAAGAAGAGAGAGAAGTTTTATTGAAGTTGGTTAATTTTTTTTTTTTGCTTTTTAGTGATTCATATAAAATACTTATGGCGGGATAATTGGGGAGGTCTTGAAGGCATGAATCTCGTTTGAATTATCTCCTAACTCCTAACCGTTAAGGACTTGTACCTTCCATCATCTGCTCAGCATTGGAAGATGATGACTACCATATGCAAATTGCAAATACTTAATTAGTTTTAGAAAATATATGAAAAACATTATGAGTACCTATAAAAATTCAGGAATTCCTTCCATTCCTCATAGATCTCGTCATCAGATCTTCACCAAAATTTTATGGGACCAACTTTGAGATGTCTATTCATGAATCTACAAAGAATTTTCCAAATCGACTGATAAATGACGGAGTTCTGAGGTAACAAACATAAAAAATGGTTGCCTGTAAAGTCGGTTTTACGGGCGAAGGAAGATTTTACGTGACAACGTCTTATTCTCGGTAGAATATTTATTGATATGAATATTATTAAATTGCACAATAGGAACAAGGAATTGAATGAAAATAAGAATTGCACAAATCCCTCTTCCCTCTTCCCTCTTCCCTCTTCCCTCTTCCCTCTTCCCTCTTCCCTCTTCCCTCTTCCCTCTTCCCTCTTCCCTCTTCCCTCTTCCCTCTTCCCTCTTCCCTCTTCCCTCTTCCCTCTTCCCTCTTCCCTCTTCCCTCTTCCCTCTTCCCTCTTCCCTCTTCCCTCTTCCCTCTTCCCTCTTCCCTCTTCCCTCTTCCCTCTTCCCTCTTCCCTCTTCCCTCTTCCCTCTTCCCTCTTCCCTCTTCCCTCTTCCCTCTTCCCTCTTCCCTCTTCCCTCTTCCCTCTTCCCTCTTCCCTCTTCCCTCTTCCCTCTTCCCTCTTCCCTCTTCCCTCTTCCCTCTTCCGCCCTCTTCCCTCTTCCCTCTTCCCTCTTCCCTCTTCCCTCTTCCCTCTTCCCTCTTCCCTCTTCCCTCTTCCCTCTTCCCTCTTCCCTCTTCCCTCTTCCCTCTTCCCTCTTCCCTCTTCCCTCTTCCCTCTTCCCTCTTCCCTCTTCCCTCTTCCCTCTTCCCTCTTCCCTCTTCCCTCTTCCCTCTTCCCTCTTCCCTCTTCCCTCTTCCCTCTTCCCTCTTCCCTCTTCCCTCTTCCCTCTTCCCTCTTCCCTCTTCCCTCTTCCCTCTTCCCTCTTCCCTCTTCCCTCTTCCCTCTTCCCTCTTCCCTCTTCCCTCTTCCCTCTTCCCTCTTCCCTCTTCCCTCTTCCCTCTTCCCTCTTCCCTCTTCCGCCCTCTTCCCTCTTGTTACAGTAATGCTCGATGAATGAAAATAAGAATTACACAAATTTTCGGCTGTGCTTTATGGATATTAGCGAATCTGCTCTACGTTGTTGACCTTTACGCTAACTTGGATTCCGACGACAGAAGTTCCAGGAAGGATTTCGATCCCGGCTTTGTGCAATGGATCACGATTGCCTCGTTTTAAACTATTTTAAAGTCATGGTAGCAGTAAAAAATGTTGTGTGTGTCTACCTGTGGTAAGCGTTTGTTCTAATTATGTTCCCCAAAATTAATGAAACAAAAATAATTAATTATAAATGTGTCTTTTTTATACCTTCCTACAAACATAACTAGTTTTATAGCCCACTTATTATGTTAAGTGTGAGGTACAGATGAATCATATAATATTTATTGAAAGTACCTACAGTACAGTGCATAGCGATTGCTATGTATACATATCGTATCGTAAATTATAGCTTACTCGGTAGCCTGGCGGCTGTAACCGACATCGTGGTGCTAGGCTGTAGGCAGCGCACTGCCCCAGCGCCTAGCGTGTGTGTGCTGGCGTGCACGGGCACTCGAACCAGCTGACGTGTACCTAGCTTGACAACGTCGTCTTGAGATCAGTCTGTTAGTGAATGTCATCTAGCTGGAATTTAGATCGTGTGGTTAGGAAATTGTGATCACCTCGCGGTGGCCGTCCCCGCCGGCGGAGACGACAGCGTGCACGTAGGGTGTTACGACTATGTCGTTGTCTACGTCGTTCTTGTCGTCGGAGATGTATACATATGTACATGACTCAGATAACTCGAGACTCACTCAATAGATGGCGCTAGTACACAAAGGAAGCTGATGACTCTATCTCAGTATACATAAGTTACTCTATGGCCGTCTACTAGCACAAAAATGTTCAACTTTCGCGACTTTTGTCGCGCGACATAGCGCTCCGTCTCGCTCACTCATTACTGCGCAGAAAGAGACAGCCAATTATCTCGCGCGAGAAATAGTCGCTTGTGACAGTTGTGCTAGTGGTGCAGGCAAGTATTTATCTCGACCGGTGCGAGCGAGACGGCCTCTGGTTCAACATTAAGAAATGATATCATGTTTATGCCATTACGATTAAATGGGAGCTCCCACAATGTCAACACATCTAATTTTGTGGTCCGCGAATTAATTTTGATATAGAATTAATTAGATTTAAGTATTTTAAGTTAAGATTTGTAATTTTTAGGTAAATTTATCTCAATGTAACAGGCCGGGCACGCCCCTAAAATCAGAGAAAATTTTATAAAGAGTTTCGTGTAGTAACCATCTTGATAGTAGCTAAATTCAGTGTCAGTGCGGTGTTGGTGTATCATCGATCCGCCAATTCTCAATATATTTTTGTTTTCGTTTACCTTTGTGTTTCGTTTTCCTCCTTTTCTCGATCAATTTAGTCATACAGTAGTAAACTACATGCATCTTTTACACCACTACTCTCGATTTCATCCCTGAACGTCGTAGATGTCAGTGTGAGGACCCGGCCGACTCATCATACCCCACAACCAAGTTAACCAAATTCTGGAGAACCACCCAGATATCAAATTGAATAAGTAAAGCATAGGTATTCCATATTAATTTTGATTTGATTTATGTAGATACTAGCTTTTGCCCGCGACTACGTCCGCGTGGAACTTGGAAGTATGGAAGCAACCTCGTACAACACGATAGATATCCACCTAATCACCTTAATTAATAAAAGGGGGCGCCTAAGCAAATGTAAGAGCAATTGTGCTTTTGGTCTAATCATTATATTTTCTACAGGGTCATCTATGTCATCATGAATTACTTACTCACTTTTCAATCTTTTTAGGGATAATTTCCAGGATGAAAACTATCCTATGTCCTTCCTCGGATCTTAAACTATCTCCATGCCAAATTTCATCAAAATCGATTCAGCGGTTTAAGCGTGAAGAGGTAACAGACAGACAGACAGACAGACACACTTTCGCATTTATAATATTACTAGCTTTTGCCCGCGACTACGTACGAGTGGAACTTGATAAAAGGGATTATTATAAGTCTAATAATTACTTTTCTTACAGGGTCACGGCATCCCAACAGAAATGTTCACTCACTTTTCAATCTTTTTAGGTATAATTTCCAGGATGAAAACTATCCTATGTCCTTCCTCGGATCTTAAACTATCTCCATGCCAAATTTCATCAAAATCGGTTCAGCGGTTTAAGCGTGAAGAGGTAACAGACAGACAGACAGACAGACACACTTTCGCATCATATAATATTATGTAGATGTAGAAATGTAGAATATGCAGAATGTAGAATATTATATAGAATGTAGATGTAGATATGTAGAATGTAGATGTAGATGTAGAATGTAGATTATGTAGATGTAGATGTAGATATACGCTGATATTTTTATGGAATGTATATGAGCTTGAACTATTGATTTAAACTGTTTGTCGTCACCAAAAATCCTTGTCACCACCAGTGAAGGTGTATTGAATAATTTAACAGGAGGTCAACCAAGTAATATGTCTTGTTACAAAACAAAATTTAATCTTTTGAATTGCTAATTGAGTTCAAGCGCGTCAATGAACTACCTACCTAATTTATTATTACAGTTTTTTATATATTTTTTTTTATTCTACAACTAAGCAAAGCTTTGTGCGTAGTAATACAATGAAGCAAAATATACAAAACTAGTTGTCAACATTTCAAAGAGTGTGAATAAGTGGTTAAATGTAACTTGTTATTCTTTTGTTTCTGAATAAACACTTCCTACTTACAACAAAGGTGACTTGCTGACCTAGGGGAGATCAAGATCCAGTGAAGGACAACCATTCCATATTTTCGTTTTACTACGCTGCAACGTTTTCTTTTTACTCGAATTGACGATGGAGTGAATCAATCAAGCCTACTCTTGGAACCCCCTTCGTCACCCTCACCTCACATCGCTTCCCCACCACTTTGCTGTAGCAAGAAGCACAGTCAAACTTTGGTCAACATATTTGTTGGTACCCACGATTAGGGTTAAACAACGATATAAAACTCTACGTGTATAAACGGACAAGCTTGTATAAACAGGCAAATATTTTTATACACAATTGAAATTTATTACCTAATATTGTATTTCAATTATAATTATAAAACAGAAAAGTGCCCATAACTACATACCAAAATAATTATTTTCGGCCATTTAATTAGCCAATGAGGTGTATAGATTTTTTTGTCCTTTAATAATTAGAAAAGTGAATATACCTAACGTATTATATGTAGGTATATTCAGGTTTTTATATCTATTTATGTTTTAGATATCTGTACCTTACAATGTATCCCATTCGCCTTTTGCATCACCTTACTCAATAAACGATTTTTAGCATCAACTTCACTACCCAAAGGTTGTCTGGAAGAGATCACTCTTTAGCGATAAGACCGCCTGTTGTCTACCGTTTTTAATTTGTTTATATGTGATTTCTTGTGTAAATGTCTTTTGGTGTGCAATAAAGCGTACCTACTTGTATTGTATTGTATTAAAGCCGTTATAGGTTTACCGAGGCACATCTTAACCTCAGGCTTAGATTGCCTAACCTTAAGGGTTATCCTCGCCACTGGCTTCCTTAAGACGTCATTATGCCTGGCCTTAGTGCTATCACAATTACCGTGTTGTATCTAGCCTAGCATCTATCTAGGTACTGTCCGTGGTCTGTGGCATGCTTAAGTGGCTAATTAGGTTTAAGTGGAATTCAACGTGTTTTGCTGGATTTTCCGATATTTCAAGTGAGGATTAGACTTATAACCATAATCCTAGCAAAGTATCGGCACAGCAATGGAAAGGCGGATAGAAAATACGTTTCTAGCACACCTATGATATGATGGTCACATTTATCATATGATAGACAAATGACAAAGCATCCGCAACTTTTTGACAAGTATGTGAGTGCCTGTTCGTCCTTGCATTCCGTATTTATAAACCTGATTTTGAAATTAGATAACGCTTGACTTGATACATATACACAATATATTATGTACATCTACGAGGGGCGTCTGAAAAGTTCTAAGCCTAAGGTATTTCGAGGTTATATATGCGTTTATGATACTGGCCACTAGAAAGGCCATTTAAAAACAAATTATTAAAAAATAACATGACACGTTTTTATTATTCTGTTTCGAGATATTCAACGGAAAAGTACATCATGTGTGAATTACCAACGAATATTACGAAAATTGAGCACCGTGCTGTAATTAAATTCCTTACAAAAAGTGACAAATCACCGCAGTGTATTTTTGAGGAAATGGCTATTATTTACGGTGATTCTGGGCCTTCTTATGCCACAGTCAAAAAGTGGAGTCGCTTATTTAAACTCGGACGGGAATCGATCGAAGACGACCCCCGCTCAGGGCGGCCAATATCGGTAGTGACCGAAGAAAACGTAGCAAAAGTCAAAAAGCTGGTATTAGAAGATAGAAGAATTAAGGTTTGGCAAATAGCTGAGGTCTTAGGTATTAGTAAAGAAAGAGTCGGAGAAATTTTACATGAACATTTGTACATGAGTAAAGTCAGTGCTCGTTGGGTACCGAAAATTCGATAAAGT
This sequence comes from Apotomis capreana, assembly GCA_947623375.1. NCBI lineage: Eukaryota > Metazoa > Arthropoda > Insecta > Lepidoptera > Tortricidae > Apotomis > Apotomis capreana. The sequence goes on along the minus strand of OX392506.1, from coordinate 16,888,447 downwards.
ACGTCGTGTGGAAACTTCTCGGGCGTTTTAAGAATTGTGCGAAGATGATTTAGATGAAGTTTGTTCCCGAATAGTAACTGTTGATGAAACATGGATCAGACAGTATGATCCGGAGTGTAAGTCTGAGTCGATGCAGTGGATTGAAAAGGGTGAAAGGCCGCCGAAGAAATTTAAAGTGCAAAAGTCGGCCTCTAAGTTAATGGCTACGGTATTTTGGGATTGTGATGGCATTCTTTTAATCGATTATTTAGAAAAAGGCTCTACGATAAACGGAACTTATTATGCAAATCTAATAAGACAGGTGCGCCAAGCCATAGTTGAGAAAAGGCGGGGTAAACTAAGGAAAGGCATTTTGTTTTTGCAAGACAACGCACCCGTTCACACCGCTAATGTTGCGAGGCGTGCTCTGAAGGAAGTTGGTTTTGACGAAATTGACCACCCACCCTACAGCCCAGATCTAGCCCCAAGCGATTATTTTCTATTCAATAATTTGAAGAAAGAGTTGAGGGGAAAGCGATTTAGAAGTGACGAAGAGATGAAGGCGGCTGTACAGGAGCATTTTGAAGGGCAAAATGAAGATTATTTTTTTAATGGCCTAAAAGCACTGTATAAAAAATGTAAAAAATGCATTGATTTAGGAGGAGACTATATTGAAAAATAAACACGAGTTCATTTGTGTAAATTGTTTTTTTCTATCTTAGTCTTAGAACTTTTCAGACGCCCCTAATTGCACACTTTGAAAAGAGCCAACGCCGACGAATCTTTCTAAATTTCTCTTATCACTTTTCCATAAAAGTGTTACTGCAACAGCAAGCTTCTTTGGCTTGAAACAGAACTAACGATACTTAGCCTTTGACGATGACGAGCGGATGTGATAATTGTTGGCATGAATTGGCAATTCGAGCGTTTCCTAACTTCTAAAGAAACGAAATACATATTTGCACGTGTCACGTCACGTCACCCCTACCTACTTCACTTGCACGTAAGCAGTAGGTACATGATTGAGTATGTATGAAAAGGTCAGATTAGATCACAGCAAAATATAGATATTATAATCTAAAATTACTAGTTAATAGTAGAATAATGCTTTTGATTTTTTTCTCTGAATATTCGTGAAGAAAAAAGTAAGTCTGTTTGAGTAGGTAGCTAGCAGTAGTAAGTACACATAAACCAGTATTTAAGTAGTCTGTACCTACAACACTAGAAGAGTGTACAGAATAAGCACAGCACAAAGGAGAACTTATTAATTTTAAAGTCTAGCTCTGGAGTACCTACCTTTTTTTGGTTAACGCGATAAACAAATTTCTTCGATTAGATACTAGGTAGATATCAAGTTACCAACATTGTAAAAACCAGTGAAACCTTCACGCAAAAATATCTGCTTGGAAAATTCACACAACAATGAAAATGGGACGTGTTAACATTCTCGTGTTTGGCGACCGCACCGGCTGGCGGGCCGCAACCGGGCCCAGCTTGCGGTACACTTTGTGCCTAGTTTCCTTTGAGCCGCACAGCTTTCTCATAGGAACGTTATTCGTACGATGCCTACTATGCTTAGACAACACTCCACGTTTGTCTTTATGAAGTTACTAAAGGTCGCCGCTTTCTGCTCGAAATTTAATTTCAATGTAATTACTCGTATATAATGCCTTTATGTTTGCGGAGGTTTCACCCCGGTTTCCTATTTAGCATATCTTACGACGACCTAATAAGGTCAGATTGAAAATACTCAGTGCATAAGATAGGCTTGTTTTACCGATACTCCCATGTCAACAGAGCCGTGTCGTTAAACGAACCAAATTTACGACTTCGATTCGTAGTTTGTTCGAGCCGCGGTACTTTTTGGAATGGTGCTCAGCTCAATAAATATTTACCGGCCTCCAAATAAAATCCAGCGGCAACTGGAATCCGATTGGCAAATCACTCTCATAAAAACTGCGAAGTTTAACGGCTGGAGTGAGCACCAGTAGGCGGTACTCAGGAGACGTTTTACAGCCTCTTTGAAGATGGTCTTCAAGTAGGTAATAACGCCAATGTTCCTCTCAGACCTGTCTGCATCGAGCTCAATATTTGTAAACACAAGCACTAACGGCAGGACAGCTGGCACGTAGCCAGACGACAAACTAGTTTCCCAGAAGTTTTGGAAATATTTAAAACTGTAATAATGGTAGTGGAGTAACACTAAATAATAAATGTTGACACTGTAAGCTATCAACGGGCGGTATGATCTGGTATATTAAGCAGTTATTTAATAAATAAACTGCCCGATATAAATATCTAGCTGGACACTGCAACGGACACTGGTAGAATACCGTGTCATAAGAAGAGGTCCACACTAAATTAGAGACGAGCGTTAAGAACATGCCTAGTTATAACTAGAACCGTGAATAAGACGTGTCATATAACTAAGAAATCTTCTTTGTCGTGTTGTTTAAGGTCAACATGACACAATGTAAACAGCCTCGGTGTTACCGGTCCTGATTGATTTGATTATACTTAGGTACTAAGAATAATGACAGCTTCTGTCCAACCATAGCGGTCAAACAAGCTAGCCAATAGTTGGATCGTAATGTCAACATAGGCTAATAAGCTAGACTTAAGCACTAATACTCACTTGTCTAATGCGCGGAATCAGCCTTACATAAGCACGTGTGCCCGTTTTTTAACCGCCGTATATGCACGTTCACCAAGCTCCTCATAAACCAGATTTCGACATTTTAACACTTATTTCCATTGCGACACACCGCAAGGAAAACACCTACACAGCCAAATTCCGAAGTCGCGGCCCGCTTGACCGCTTTCGCTCGGTGTGCAAACTGCAGCACAGCCTCTTGCCACTCGGGTGATCACTCGCACTGTGAAATATTCGAATTCGCTCGTATGCTACTGAAACGCACTACTACTACTGACCCGTGTTTTGTTTTTATACTACGATGTTGTTTTAGTTTTTGATATGCAACACCCGATGCCCAAGCGCAGGTTGCGTTTGACAGTTGTGTATACAGGCTATACAGCGTACGTTAACGTTGTCAGCGAACGCGTGGCGATGCAACACTGACGGCGCTGGGAGCCGCGAGGCGGGTCGCGCCATCGCCGCGGAGCTGGGCAAGGCAAGCTGGCGCTCTCGCGTTTAGACCAGACTAGACAGACGCCCTAGAAATGGTTACTGTTGCCAATGTCTACGTCACTTTCGCCGTTTCATGTTCATATCCCATTCTAGCGTTTTGCCTCTTTTTATTTAACTTTGTGCATACCTACCTGAAACCACGAACAGACCATGGGTTTTAATTCATCAAGACGCGTAACCTAAAGGCCCTCTATTATAGCATTCTTACAAATCCGCGTGGATCCACCGTTGTCGGCAATGGGGGTATGCCCAAAACCTGAATTTGGGTTTTTCGACTGATATGTATGATCTCTGTATCCCGACTCGCTCTTGACTTTACTGATTATTTCTTTATGGGCACCCCACAACCTTATTCAACCACCAGCCCTCTGGCTGGATACGCGCCTGCTTAAAATTAAATTAGCTTAACCTCTACTTAGGTTAGGGCTTAGGGCTGTGAAGATTCTATTGATAGGTATGAATTTTGATGATAATCTTTTTTGACGTCACAAAACGTTGAACGAATAAAAATGATTCGTGTATAAGCCACGGTCAGCGATCTTAATAGATGACAGTCAAGGGCGTTTCTGTTAAGCCAATTCAGCAGAACTTGCAGATTTATAGGACATCTGAGACGTGCCGATGCGGACTTAACAAAAAGACTAGTAGGTGAACTCAAATAGTAAGTGTTACTTAATCCATTGCTTACTCCGTTACATTAATTTGATAATTATAACGATTACCTATGCATTACCTACATAAGAGACTTTTATAATAACGATAAACTCCATTTATGTATTATGTTTTGTAGATTTGGGATGATGAAATTTTTATCCCCAAAGCAACCCACAGCCATAGTGGATAAATTACAAACAAATATAAAACCCAAGGTATTAAAGGTAACTACTTTTCCACCAGCGAGTCCATACGTGGCGAAACGAGAACCCACATTTGTATTTGTAAACGCGACCTAGTAGGTACGGCCGGGTGGGCTCACTATTAAAGGCAATTTTTGGTGCAATTAGAACGGCGTTTCCAATTTTCGTCTCATCTCATCGCGCCGATGGAAGATCACCTTCATACGTCGTGTGACAGTATCGTCCGTAGTGTAACAGATTTACCCGTATACTATACCTACCTATATGGTTTGCTACAGAACCTAGAGATTGCTCATATATACATTATCTTACAAATCAAGGCACCTATTGCGTGCACCGAACCGAACTAAGGTCGAATGATGTTTACTGTCGGTGTATCAAACAAACGAGTATGTATGAAATAAATGTAGTTTGAATTATGACACCGACCCGAATATTAAGGTTAATGTAAGGCTGAGCCAAGACCATTAGGCCATCGCAGCACGCTACACTTGCTTTGAAGCGGTACCCTTACATCGCCTACATTTTTTCGCGCTAAACCTGCGATCAGTCATCTTAATCAGGTGAGTTGAAAAAGGTTGGGGTTTGGGTAGGTAGCCACTGCTCCAACTCCCCTTAATCTTAATCTGTGTTGGCTGCAGGAGCATACTGGATAACGGTTTTGGTGTGTCGTCAAGCGGTCCATTGTAATTGGCAGACATAGATGTGTTGGTGGCACGAATAAAATTTTGCTAGGGAGAGCCACACAATATAATTTTATCGATAAGTTGTACTTTATTCGTTTTGACGTTATTGCCACGAACACTTCTATGACTGGTAATTGGCTTTGTATCGTTCCATTTTGTCCAAGATCGTTGTGATTTGTGATCGTTCCATTCCGTGAATTTCCGAATTGCGAGCAAACCCGGCCGCACGCTAAGGCCTTTCTTAAGGCCTTAACTTTCATCGGCGCCCTGGGTAAAGGTAGTATGTGACCCGGGCATCCGGGATTGCCCATACAAAAAATCCCGGAATTGGAAGCACTAATGACAGTAGTACCCTAAGAATGTTGTTTTGAGCTTTCTAAAGGCATATTATTACCTACACCCTGTTTATATTTGTAAATACAGGCCCGTAGCATGTCGGGCCTTGTTCATTACAGGGTTACCTTAGCCACTATCCACTACTGAGAAAGCATGATTTCAGAAGATAAAATTATTTGTCGCCGATTATTCGTGAGCAACCGACGGTCTTGTCTTGAACCAATACCTTTTTCTCAAAAATTGCATGTAATGTTGCCTTACCATCGCCAGATAGACTACAGTAAGTGGAACATACCGAAGACTTTTTAGAAGTGTCCAGTAAACAGCGAGATTTTAAATTTGGAATCAATATTTGTCCAGTAAGTAAGTTTGTATGTAATTCCTATTACGTATCAAGATATTTGAATATCGAAACATTCGAAACACGATTTACATCGTCACCGACCTATAAAAAAACTAAGGATGTGAAGGCGATGAGGTCGTATATAAATGTAAAAAGGATGCATTCCACAAATTGTTTTAATTATAAGTACAGTGCGACAGCAAATTGTAGAAATTAAAAAGTGGCGTCCCTTTTTCATAGATTAAATAGAAAGAGACGACATTGCAGTACCTATACACTTGCAATTTACACTAAGAGCAAATGTAAAATAAAAAGAGGTTAGCACTATTGGCAGTATAAACGTAACTCAAGATGCATAATATTTAAAAAAAAAGTAGCGACAAAAGGTTTAGTGCGGAAGTTTGTATGCAGCGTTTAGTTCATAATTGTGCTGTGACAATGATATTTCGGAATTCCTTCCTTTTTTGTGTCGTTTAGAAAAAACCTCGGAGTTAAAATTGAAGGTAAGCTTTATGATATGAAAATTAGTTAGAAAATACAACAATGTATAACAACAATTAAACGCAGTATTTATAAAAAAAGAAATTAAGTTGGGATTTAAATTAAAAGACAAAAATTTCAAATTTGTTTGTGTGATTGATTACAATAATTCAGCAAAAATGAGTTAAGACGAGTCTGATTCCGAATAGACGGCAACGGCACTCCTCCATACTTAAAATCGGAGGCAGAGTTAGCTAAAATAATTTACTTCCGACTAAATCCAAGGAGATATAAAAAAATACAAGAGATTCATTAAATGGAAGGAAGAAAATCAAGTTAATAAATTGGTCAGATAATGTGTGATAAGGTCAGAATATTTCAACAATCTTTCTGAGACAATCGGATGGCTACTAAGGAAAGAAATCACAAATATTCAGCAGCAAAATATAGAAAAGTTCTTAAATCAAGCTCTAGATGATAACCATGTTGGCGATGAAGGTAAATAAATGCTGCCACTATTTGATAACGATATAACTATATCTTTTATCCAAGTATAAACTCATAATTATTTTTGTTATAGGTTGTTATCATGAGAGTTAATGGTGCCTGCGACGACGAATATCACAATGTGTAATAATAAAAATGGGATATAACAAAAATATTCATTGGAAAATGGCCGAATATGAATGTCACCTACAAAATATAATTTTAATCTAATTTTTTTGTTTAATTTTTGAGAAAAGCACTATACTTGCTTCGACCGTAAGAGCCATCCTGGCCTCGTATTATATCCGGACCTCGCCTACGGCTCGGTCCGTCTAATTCCTACTCGGCCAGTATGGCTTACTTACTGGTCTCTGCCGTAATGTACTATTAACTTTGTTATATTCGCTAGTAACATGTTTCCGTAGTAAGAGTTTTATTATTTGTAGTTCTCCTTACAGGAAGTGGAAACACACAACTTTCCCGATTACTCATTCGGGACTTAAATGTTTCCTGAACTGTAATCCAAGTAAAAAACGATACTGAACCCTTAAAAAGGTTCTCATTACCCCATATCAGCACCCAGTAGGTCTATTATGGAACAATCTATGTAACGATGAACAATGATATGACTTCTTTTTGTGTGTAGGGTAGGTTTTTCAAAAAGGCATGTTAGTAATTTTTCAGCATGATTGTTTTAATACCAAATACAAATTTGTATACGCAAGGCTGTTCCTGACCGCGAGCCGTCTAACCTAACAAAAAAATATATGAAAAACTCATTTGCTTTTGTTACTTTACCTGCACAGGGCAACACCCTAAGCACTAAATATTATAAGTAGATATTTTACATGTACCTACCTAAGATCGATTTTTAGAAACCTGTCACAAACTATTAAGGTAAAGAAAGTGCAGTTTGCAAATAGGCTAGTTGACTCATGTCAAATTGTAATATACTAATGTTTATTCCGTATAGTATTTAGCAAAGGAAACCTAAGTATATATTTTTCAATTCATAAAAGTGAAAGATGGCTGAAAAAATTGAATTTGAAAATATGGTTTAATCTGCAGGTAGGTATATTGAAATGCTTAAAACGCTGTCCGCCATTTTCGCTTATGATAGTGACGTCATTCGGTCCTGTAAAGATCTGAAAGTCTACTTTTACGACTTCGAATAGTGCCGTCCCTATACGACGGTCGAATTTCGAAAATTTACAGGTAATTCTACGTCATGCCACAGCATTAGCAAAAGACAAAAATGGCGGACGGCGTTTTGACTGTTCATGAAACTAAATTAATTCGTATGTAGGTACTCATACATACCTAACGAAATATATTTTAGTAAAAGCTGTGGTAAAAGTACAAAATACAGTCGTATGGAACGAGAGTTTTTGCTCGAGATATATTTTTTATTAAAATTGAGAAAAACCCGGACTTATTATTCATGGGTCTGTACTCGGTATCATAATATGAAGGGCACCTGTATGCTTTACTTTTTTTGATCAAAGATCCAACTTTGAAGTTGAAAGTATCCAGTTAGAGCCCTTTGTGCGTAATATTATATATAACTATGTGTCATGTAGATACTTAGGTACTAAAAAGGTACGCTTTGATAGTAAGATAAGCGATCAGCATATTTAAAAGATAAACGTACCTATGTCTGGGCTTTTAATTATAGGCTCGTAAAAGCTATAACTATAACCTATAGTCACCTGTTCGTCACTGACACTAACACAAAACCAATACCGAAACCTATCACATATCGTGTTGTATTAGCGCTCATTTGAAGCGAGCTGTGTGGTTAGCCTTCTCCCCTCAGCTGCATAAAAAGCGTCTTGTTTTAAAAAAAATCTTATGAAACAAATAGCTATCAATTGAAGCAATTTTAACGGATTAATGTGCTATCAACAACACCGATTATAAATAAATTTGCACTTTTGCTTATGACGTGAGCAGAGCAAAAAGGTTTAATAGCATCTATATAATGTTCTCACTTTACTGCATACGTAAGAGTTCGAGGCTTTGACTTAATGTTAATCTTCGTTATCTTACTTTGCGGTCCTCGAGCCATTGACGTCATGGGGGTTTTTACTCAACGATATTCATTTCGCGAAATACGAAGGTTAATTTAGTGCCGTATATAACCTGTTATTTTTGCAAACAAACAAGTATGACTCAGCAATTAAATCAATGTGATTAGGAAAGCGGCTTTCTAAATTAAAGGTAAATATTAGGAGTATAATTATATTCCGGAGTTAGCAAAATAGATAATTAGGTTAGAAATTAAACTGTCCGCGAGTTGCCAATATGACGCTATCCTAATTATTTGTTTAGGAGTCCGTAGACAATGTAGGTACTCATATTATTTAGAAAAGAGTGGAGCTTGCTTAACCCTTAAACCCTTTCCGCAGAAAACTTTCAAGTCGTGACTGAATATATATAATGTTAAGATAAACTACTCATATCACTTAGACTTCGTCATGATCACGTGTGGTCAAAGCAGTGAGCAAATGCTCGTTTATTTTATTTAAAATAGGGGCGGATAGTGGCAAACCATGATAGAACCACCTATGATCTGAATATACGAAATAATTTTTGACCAAGCTGTAACGGAGACGCTTCGCTCGCTCGGCTAATAAGTAATTATATTTGTACCTAACAGTGAAACAAAACTTCTGATTTAACCATAAAATATAAGTACAAAGGTAATGATTCTATCCAAATCCACGACAAAAAGTTATAAAACTTGAGCAAAACTCCTTACTCAAAAGTTTTATATTGTAAGCGAATTTTTCCTCGAAATCGTTCTCTGAATTCATGATAGCTTGGGTATTTTCCATATTAGTACGAAAGGGTAAGCCTTGTCGCGCTGCGCCGTGGCAAATTCATATATTAAAGGTACTTACCTATATGTTTAGGGATGTATACAGTACTATTTTCAAGTGGGTGGCTAGAGGCCACGATCCAGCGATAACAAGGTCGCGATAAAGGGCAGGTAGGGGCTACTAAAACAATTTGCGAAGAACGGAGGCAGGCACGCGAGCTCCGACCTTGCCCTTCCTTACGGTCCGCTCGGCTTAGCATTGTCAAGTGCTATACGGCACCAAGCATCAATTCGACGTTTGACACTAACATCAACATCTATATCTGAGATTTCACCACTATATTTCAATATGTACCTAGATACTTTAGGCTGTTATAGTTACGACATCGTTTTCCCATTAAACTTAGTTGAAATCAATGTTCTTTATTTTGATACACGTAAAATTCACAATGGCAAGTAGTATTGTCAGTGGCGGATTATCCCTAAGGCAAAGTAGGCACGTGCCTAAGGGCGCAAGGCCGCAAAGGGCCGCAAAGGGCCGCAAAGGAGCGGAAAGGGCCGCAAAGGGGCGCCGGTAAGGGTTTTGCCTAGGGCGCTCTCTACCCTTAATCCGTCACTGAGTATTGTTAAAGTACAAAAACAGGAGCGAACAATATTTAATTTTACAATCATCATAATTACTCTCTGGGGCCCATTTCGCGTTAAAAGCGACGAGTTTCGAAAGCTAGAAGTTAAAAATTTCAAACGGAAGTCTTTTCAACTTCTTATATTAGAAAGAGACTTCCGCTTGTAATTTGTAACTTGTAGCTTCGTGTAATGGGCCCCTGACTCTTAACCTATTTATTTGGGGTCTATCAGCTTGTTAATGACACTTAATGTAGCTAGAATAGCAAAAAAAAAACGATTAATGCCGTGGTACCGTTGCTAAATTGAAGATAACGCAATGCTCCGTCGAATCTGCGCCCAGACTAGATTACGCTGCATTTATTTCGACTAGAGACATCGGGGCTCTAAAGAAATCAAATTATGGTCTGTAGCTGTTAGATTTCTTTTCTTTAAGAGCGCCCAGGGACGGAACCCAGCTGTAAGTGAACTGTTTCAGATGAATGTTGAACTCTTTTTGGACATTGAGCTTCGCAGTGACGTAGTTGTGACGCACTCTATCTGGATTATCTCGTTTTTTAGTACCTACACACGCGTGACCGTTGTACACGCGGGCAACGGCTTTGGTCCATATATTATAAATTAGTGCCTTTTGCGGAAAGTTTTACTTGAGGAAAATGTTTTGAATTGTTTGTGTTATTATTAATGCCCTGAGTGACAATATCAATAGCACATTATCATACAATAAAAGCCAACTTAAATTGCAATTTTGAAGTATCTCAAGGATTACTTACACATATTCTTCGCTCCTATACAATATAACGGTCATTCTCCAGATTTGTGTTCTAATTCTAATTAACGCGCCGCTTTTTTTCTACTTACTTTTCAATCATTTTTATCTGAAATATAGTAACATATCGATCATTGAAACTTAAATGTGGATAGGGCACTTTATAATTATTAAAGGTTCATTACTTATAAGCAAATTAAAATTTATATGACGCGTGAATTAGAAAAACGTCGTGTTAATTAGAATTTTTGACTTTTTGTATCACGCGTTAATTAGAAAAGCGACGCGTTAATTATACAATTTCAGTTATATTTTTTTAAATTAAAATAAAAACGTTTTGTATAATAATATATGACTGATACGGTGACAGTTATATGATATAAGCTATGTTTTAAATAATATGAAAGTACCTAAGTACACCGGCCGTTAGTTACTAGGTAGGTTAGGTATGCAATTACGTATGTAAATTGAATTATTATGATAAGTTATAATAAATAATTTATACATGTACCCGCCCTCGCTACGCTTACTATATTATCTCTTCCTTCTCCTTGCGTCGGTTGCCTCATTGCTGAGGGTCGTGGTCATTCCCGGATGATGCGGCGCCATCTGTTGCTGTCAGTAGCCGTGTGTAGAGCATCGTGTACTGTAGTGCCAAGGGTTGTGAGAATCTGGTCTGTCCAGCGTGTCGTGCTCCTGCCTCTTGGTCGCTTGCCTTCATCTTTTCCAGTGATTGTCGTTTTTCCAGGTTATCACTGTCTTTCCTGGCAATGCGATCAAAGTACTCCAGAACCCTGCGAAGATAGGTCGTCGACAGTTTAGTTCGGATCTTGAGTTGGGCTAGATCGGTGCGTTGGCGTGGCATGCTGTCCATGGTATGCGCAGCATTCTTCTCCAGCAGAAAGCATCAATTCGATTACGGTCCATTTTCTTCAGTGTCCATGTTTCTGAGCCGTATGAAAAGAGGGAAAACACCATAGTTCGGACTAAGGTAGTCTTAGTGTTGGCGGAGATGTTCCTGTCCTTCCGTACATTATTAAGCTGCGACATTGCGCCCTTGGCCATCCCAGCGCGAATTCTGCGAACTTCCGTCTTACATGAACCATTATTGCTAATGTTAGAACCCAGGTTCTCCGTGATTTCGAAGTTAAGTGTTTCACTGAGTTCTACCTTGCCTGTACGATCAATAATCATGAGTTTGGTCTTGGATCTGTTGATTGAGAGTCCGAATTCTTCACTAAAGCGCGCCATCCTGTTCAATAAACTGCCCATCTTATGCTTTCGCTAGCTGCTAGGAGGGTCGTGTCATCGGTGTATCGCAAGACTTTACGTCCCCCAACAGTAATGCTACCATCATAGCCGTCCTTCTTATGATGTATTCGCCGTATATATTGAACAGGATAGGTGAAAGAATGCAACCTTGTCTTACACCCTTTTGGAAACTGAAGGGATTGTATGACGTCTTATCTATTCTCACTGGTCCTTGGCTGTTGTAGGAAAGTAGTTGTAGTGTAGTAGTGCAGTGAGGAGGAAAGGAACACCCAAATCGGTCAAAATATCCCATGGACAGTCCCAGTCGACAGTCAAAAGCCTTTATATAGTCGACAAAGCACATGATGAAGGTGTATTGAACTCGTATCACTTCTGTACGATTTGCCTCACGTTCAGTATTTTCTCGTTCGTGCCTTTTCCCTTCTCAAAACCCGCTTGTTTTTGCGCGATCTGCCAGTCTAGAAAGTGACGAAGTCTGTTGTTTATCATGTGGAGCAAAACTGAGTCAGAGCAAGTGTACGGTAGTTTGTAGTACCTTTTTTGTGTAACGGGATGATGACGGATTGGGTCCAGACTTTTGGCCATCTGCCGTTTTGCCATAAGTGGTGGCAGATCTTGTGCAAGATATGGCTGCTTTTATGACCCAGAGCTTTGAAAACCTCGGAATTAATGTCGTCTGGTCCTGGAGCTGTTTTAATTTTAAGGCGATCGATTGCTGCTATTATCTCTGATTTGAAGATGTTCAGAAGTCCCCAGTGCAGCCGAGTATCGGTGGATGTACAGGGTCTTTTGTACAGCTGCTAATCGTAGCCACGCAAGCGTTCTGCAATTTTGTCAAACCCATGCAGCGGTTGCTCATCGTTTCGTCATTTTCAATGACCCAGAACTTGGATTTGAACTTTCGTCTCAGCAGGCGAACTTTCTTGAACAGATCTGGGGTTGTAATTTAAGTGGATGCGACTCGACTTCTTGGCATATGCTCGTTCTTGTCTCTGCGGCGTTCCCTTTGAATTGCTTGAGGTACATAGTTTCGAGTATTCCCTTTTCACCTTGGAGTCTTGACGGGCATTAATTTTAATTTCTTTCCGGCGCTGAATTAGGTTCCACGTTTCCTCAGTGATCCATGTGGACCTTCCACAGTCCCTTCCTCTCTTAGATACGATATCCTCAAAATATTAATTTATTACCTGGACTCAGCATCACCTGTCCGCGGTGGATCTAAATTCATGAGCGTCACTTCCGTCAGATTCTGGAAATGGGATCGCTCTATTGGATTCTAAGTTCTGGGTTTAGGTCGCGCGTTTCGGTAAACGGCTTTGAGATGAATGGCGAAGGAGGTAACCAGTAACCGCATTCAGCTCAAGGGAAGGTTTTCAAATTTTTGACAGATGACTTCCAGCGCTAGTATGTATTCTATCTGATTCCTAAAACGACCCAGGTTCCAGGAGACTTCCAAGTGTAGAGTCATCTTTTGTGATGGTGAAAGAGTGTTAAAGTAATGGTCAGACACAAAACACAGAACTCTGCAAGCCTCTGACCTCGTTCGTTCCTAGTCTAGACCATATTTTCCAATGGTGTCTAGGACTTCATGGACTATTTCTGAGCTTCCTGTTTTAGCATTCCAGTCTCCCAATACCATTGCGATTTGCCGGCTTGGTATGCCGTCTAGAGTTTCCTCTAAGTAGTTGATATCCTCTTCCGTGGACTGTGTTGTAAACTTGCACGATGTTGAGAAGACATAAATTGGTGATCAGCTTCATTGTTATTATTCTATCAGACACAGGGTTATATCCAAGTACGAAATATTGTTCATGCCTGATGGTGCTAATATGTGGCAAAACCGCTTCGGCTAGAATTTTCCAGCGCTGAGAAATACAGCTTGCTACCTGATGAGGTTTTAAAATGACCCCATGAAGATGTGGCTATATATTATAGGTACTATTACTATTATATATACAAATCTTCTAGAAAAAAAAACCAAACTGATGATTAGAGCCACATGGATGGTTAAATTCTAATTAACGCGTTCATTTTTGATGCGTGAATTAGACTTGTGAATTAGGGATTCTTGAAAAATACAATAGTAGATTGTACAACAAGTGCATAAAACGCACCATTTTATACGAGACGTTTATCCATCCGAGCGAGCTTGCGAGCGAGGATGAATATAAAGTCGAGTGTAAAATGCGTTTTATGGACGAGTTGCACACTCTACTTTTCACTTCGATTGCGAGAAAATTAAACTACATCATGTAAATATTATCCTTAAAAACAAATTTAATTAAAATTTAAAAACATTTATATCTACGATAAATTATTGTTGTAGTTTAAATAAATAGTACATCGATTTACTAAAATAAAAATAAATTAAAAAAGTAATAAATGATAGTAAATAAAAATAACAAGTTTATTTCAAGAAGTTTGTATACTTTGGCTGTTGGTATTTTTGCCTTGGTCTTAGAATAGGTACTAACGAAACGAAAAAAAAAAAAGTTGATTCTATAAAGTTTTATTTTTTTCGTGTGGCTGTTGGACCGATCGCCTTGGTCTTCGACGACGATTTTACTTTATGCTCTAGAGCATAAAAAGCTATTTTATGTCGCGTACGCACAGCATAAAGTCGAACTTTTAGAGCGAGAGAAGTGAAAAATAACTTTTTATAGGTACATGTAATAATCTACAGAATCTAGTATCTATTAAATAATGCGGCCTTTAATGTACACTAAAATTCTCTGCGCGATAGAGTTACTGGTTGATTTTAAAAACGTGAACGTGTGAATTAGAAATTTCGTGAGCCAAAACGCGTGAATTAGATACTTACAGTCATAGTCCGCAACCCGTACACAGCTGACACAACCATCCCACACGGGGCTCTGGGCACGACTGACCGCTTCACCGAAATGCCTTAGTGAGATCCGTACCTTCTTTCAGAGAAGTTTTGTAATCACAACCGACCGCGACGCGTCAATTATTATACGTTTCGAGACAAAGTTACTATAATTGATATCTTTGTGATATATTATTTGTATTGACTAGGTTTTTTTTGTACGATTAAAACATGTATTCTTTCGTTTAATAATCTTGCTTACATTGTTTTTTCTTCATGTATATCACCAGGAGAAATTGGTATGTAAGTAATTTGGGTAGTGGGACGCGACGTGTCAATTAGGAGAATAGGACTAAAAGTTTTTTTTTCTACCCGAAGGGTTTGGAATATGCTCTTGAAAATTCATGTACAGCTCAATACGAATACCTGCTACGATCAAAAAATATAAGATATAATTAAATCAATAATTTTATATTTTTAAACAGCGAAGACAAGCAAAAATGTACGTCTGGAGAATGACCGATAATTAATTTGCATTGTAATGGTTCACGTTCTTTTAGCTACTAATTTACGTCCTTATAAGTCCTTTAAAAAAAAAATATTTTCATATTATGACAAATATATTGATAATTTCAACCAACTTCTTGAAGTGAATAATACTTTTCCCCGAGTTCTAGATAGTAACATAGCTATTTCATGCTTTCATTGCGTAAAGTCGAAAATAAGTTGATAAAAGTAATTTTCCGCGAGAATTTTGTCAATTTCGAAGTTTGATTATAGAGAAAAAATGTCTGAAACAATCAGCAATTTAAAAGGAAGAAGGCCTCTTCAGGCCAATCATCATGATCATATCAGCCGATAGACGTCCACTTGCTGACAAAGGCCTTCCCCAAAATTCTCCACAACCATCGGTCTTGCGCCGCCCTCATCCAATTTCTGGCCGCGATCCTAACCAGGTCGTCGGTCCATCCTGTTGGGGGTCGTCCCACTCAAGAACCTTTCTGCCCCAACGGCCATCGGTTCCACGAGCAATATGCCCCGCCCACTGCCACTTAAGTTTGGCGACTGTCTGAGCTATATGTATAACCTTAACAACAAGTCTAGAGCCAAGTTAAGCCCACAATTAACAACAAGTCTAGAGGTTTTAAATTAATGTATTAAAAAATAGACGTGTTTACGTCAATTATTATGAAACTATTTAGTTAATGTAAAATGTCCAAAGTGAAGATCATTTGACATTGACTAATATAAAGCTTTATATTAATGAACATTGATCATTAAATAGGGTACTATAATTGTTGAGTTATCGAATTTTAAGTTTTTTGATACCTAACTTATACATGTAGGATAGTGATAAAATCAACATTTCCGATTATTGCTCACTTTAAAAGGAAAGGAAGTTAAGTTTGTATGTCCAATGACTTGTGAAAAAAAAACACCTGGTACTTATATGTAGACCATACCTCTACGTGTCAGTTCCGTGTGGCTTTCCGGAGAATCAGGGTTTCTCGCCAGTCATGTGACATTCTCAATTAATAGGGTCCACTTTGTTGCTAAGCCATAAGGAAGCCTTAACAGGTTATTGGTATATAGATACAATCAAATTTAGACTCTATTAACAAGCAACAACGTTGACCATTTCGATCGAAAACTTCACATATGTACGTGTAGGTACATTAGCATTTAGTAGAGGTACCTACTCATAAAGACTGTTCATAGTGGAGGTAAGCAGTTAATAAAACAGAAAATATAAATGACGATAGTACTCGTTTTATTTAAGGTACAAGATGGCCAATTTAAAAAATGGATATTGTCTACATAGTTATATACCTAACTATTTACAATGATATCATAGGTGTAAACACGCAAAGAACATGTCTTACTTTATGTACAAAATTATGGGCACTTCAATGCAAATACATTTGCAATAAAACTAATCTCTATAGTTTGTTCTCATTCATACCAAATATATTTCTTACACGATTACAAAGTCACGTTTTTGAAATTGATTATAATCCAATCTTTATAATATACAATTTAATCTCAGTAAAAATCCATAATTATATACAACACTAGGAATATGTAATTTTCTAGCTTTTTATCTCTAAGTCTAAGTAAACTATAATAACTAGAATTACATATAAGATATCACAAAAACAGGGAAACTGTGACGCTGACATAAGGCCAATGTACTTACGAGTAACATAACGCACAATGACAACTCGACAAGTGTCGTAGTCCTAATTATTGATCGCACCATGATTCTAATACATCAATGGGAAATATGAGTTAAATAAATAAATTATTCAGTCATACAAGTTTTATGTATATATTTAGTTTCAGATTGCGTTTCCAAACCTCTCTAAAGTTTGAAAACTAATCGTGAATTTAAAGCTTCTTGATAAACACTTACCTATGTAAATTAAGTAGGTGGCAAATATGTATCACTTATCAGGGACAAGGTACAAAAAACTGAGACATTAGAAGTATTTGAGCCACATTTATACAAATTATGCATGTACCCCCGATAAGCACTAAATATTTAATCAGGAATGTAAGCAATGGAATTACACAATCCTTTTAAATTATATCTATGCTAATTCTTTTGAATTTACGTAAGTATAAATCACTGCCGCTACAGGTATTGCAAAAAAACATATCATTTATACAAAATAAGGACGAGTTCGCTACGGTCTCGCCGGAAACGATCACGTGGTCATATTACAGTCGTAAAAAGCAGATAATACTAAATTACATTTATGTAACAAGATTTACGAGGTCGTTTCGACGTAGTAAATATTATTTTCTAATTAATGTGAACCGCAAACTATTTTTTATCACAGTTGTTTAAGGCAACCGTTTAGAAACCTTACTAGGTACCTACAATTACAAATTCATTTAAGCATGTGTTTTGTGGTACTTAAAGACCACTGTGACTTCACGAATAGGCCCAGACGTTTAGAGTCCAGAGTTTTACAATTTTATGACGCAATTATTATAAAGTATTTACGTCAAGAAAGTTTGGTACCTACTCACCGAAGAAGTAAACTACGTAAGTACTTGAATATATGACCGCACTCAACCAACGAGCTCCCGCAGAAGCCAATGTATTAAATATTTTAGGTTCCAGGTGAATTCGCTAGTGTTTGCAGATTGAGCCGGCTGCTACATGGAAAGGAGGAAAACAATTATGGGTGCGAATTATTTTCTACTACAAGCTACATTATCATTTCCGAATTATAATAAAACGCTTTAAACACCGCTTTTTATGACTCCATTTAAATTTACGGTTATGAACACGAAAACATTTAATGTTCAGGTAGTCAAGTAAAAGATGATTATTCTCAATCTATTAATGAACTATATTCTTGGTATAAGTCACGAGACAACCCTTGGATCAGCCTCGCCCCGTAATCATTACGTGACAATTGACTATACTTATTCAAAGTCAAGTTTGCAATAAATTTCATCAATAAACTGCGATAATTAACATTTAATAATACACGCGCTCGAGGAAAACTCGAAGAATTGTCGCTCGTGTGGGTATCACGAGATCCAAGGAGACCCGGTATTTGTTGTAGCCATTTTGAAAGGGAACAAGATGTAGAACAGAATACAGACTTCACTGCCTACTTGTAATAATTCTTATTAATCAAGATAACATGACAATTTCAATGCAGCTGTCTCAGCATATTTCAATCACACACTTGTCTATTATTGATATAAGACCTACACAACTATTAAAGTAATTATATGTATTATATGTACCTATGTGAACACTTTATTGTACATAATTTTAGCTACACAACCAAAACAGATAATAAATGTATGAAAATCTATTTCACCCTTTCTTCCTTTGAGGAATAGGATGTCAAAAATGTACAAAAGCTCATAGGACTCCTTATTGAAATGATTTGGCAAAACGAAGTTCGATTCTAGACAAATGAGGTACTTAAAAGTACTGATTAACCAAACTATTGGGTTCAACCCTTAGCACAATTGATTACCTACTATAGTTTGTCGTGCATTTGTCCTAGCCCGATCAAATAGTTCGCTAAATTAGTGATATTACCAGGCATAACGTAAAGTACTGGCATTTTGTTTGCAAATTTGAGTGCCAGTCTACGAAGCCCCGTAACGCGGGGCTCCTATTTCCGCTCTTAGGGTCACATATTAACTAACAAACTCAACCCAACCAAAGTGATGTGAATTAAATTTTTCTTTTCTCATAGAACCGCTGGCTGAATTCCAGTACTACGATATGCTTAGGAATATTACGATTTGGCGAATTAAACGATCGGGTGATGACATTTTAGGGACAATGACAGCTCGCCGATCCGCTTTAGCGGGCGGACTCATAAAATGATTTGCCAAAACGTGAGTTAGGTAGGTTCTAGGCTAATGAGATGCTAAAAACTGCTGAATAGTCGAGTCGGGTTCAACCTTTAGCACATTTGATTAGCATAGTTAGTGTATAATTTCAGTGGTAGTGCGACAGCTTGCCTGGCCGCTTGGGCGGGGCGCTCTCGTACTCGTAGTAGTTGGACTGCGGGCGGACGGGCGGGTCCCTAGTGTCTCTACAGGAGCGCTGCGAGTGGTATCCAGCCGCGCCTACCCGGCGACTGGGGACAAACAATGTTAGTGCAAACACGGTTTAATAAATATAACAACAATTGAAATTTCATAAGATAATATTAATTTAAGTTAAAGCGACTGTTAAAATGCTCCAATTCGCGCCACATAAGTTTGCGTATGTAGTTATGTAGGTACACAACACTCTTCCGCTCTACAGGCAGCATTACACCTAAAAATAATTACTGAGACGCTTCTAGTATATTAAACAAACTTATGTGGCTCAAATTGTGGATGTTTACATGGTAAGTAAGTACTTTTTATTCAGGGTCGTGTATTGTTGGATTGGACATATATAAAATAAACCACCCCAATCAGTTCGTGCCAGTTTTGCTTTGGAACTTGGAACGAACAAGAGATGGCGGTATATGATTAAATTTTATAGCAAGCATCGCCGCCCTTACAAGACTAATTATGTAGATATTCAACACAGTGAGGCTACTTGACTATAAATAATAAATAGGTAATAAAATACTACCAGCATAGCAACCAATGTCTTATCTGTGCCCAAAAGTGTGAGCTCTATGAAATCATGCCATTACTTAAATTACAATTAAAATTAAGGTATTTATTATACGTTCCGACTCTGTCCTGTTCGTTATATGTATTTAGTTTTAATTATACCTACATACCTACGTATGTGGGGACTTTTTGACACTTTAATAGCCAGACGAAGTAGTTAGTTAAATAAATTATGTGACAGCAATTTAAGTTGTGTAATGAGTCCGCAAAACGCTTCTGAACATAATAAAGTTGCTCGTAGCGCCACATAAGAAATCCAAAGTGCTTATATCTAATCTAAGTTGTAGCCTAAGTTTAAGAAACTCTTGATTAAAAAAGGGAATTAAGTACTGGTTTTAAAATAAGTTTACACAGACTGATTTGCGTTCGGCTCAGTAATATAAGGGGCCATTATGTTTGTAGTACAAAAAATATTTTAGTTCCAAATGCAATATTTTCAAAACTTGTGGTAAATACAATTTGGATGATAACCAATTTGCTTAGAAACGTAGACGGCATAGAGGAGAAGATATATTACCACAACTTATCCGTTAATATGTGTAGAAACAGGGATTTGTAGATAGGTGTAGTGTAGCATGTTTGCAATTTTAAAATAAGGCATAAAGACACTCAGCCAAGGTTAAATATACATCCTATTGAAGCCAGCTGGACCCTAACTCCGTATACATCTCTCTGATATCTCAGGAAGATCTCCGAAGTGGCCGTATACCTAGTATATCGCCACTTCGCCAACCCGGTCGCGTTGAGCACAGGCGATAATCCTAAGCCATTGCTTATTTGGCGATATCTAAAAGTACACTCGAATTAGCGCCCTGATAGTTTTGATTATGACCGGGTAGCACTGATGTAGCGGCGATATCGCTAACTACGAAGT
The DNA here is from genome assembly GCA_947623375.1 of Apotomis capreana. NCBI lineage: Eukaryota > Metazoa > Arthropoda > Insecta > Lepidoptera > Tortricidae > Apotomis > Apotomis capreana. The sequence goes on along the minus strand of OX392506.1, from coordinate 16,867,791 downwards.
AGCTACGCTCTACATACTTAAGCTTAGAATGATGGCTTAACTAGTACCCACTTTAATTAAGTCAGAAGAGCGAATGAGTTAATTGAATTAATTCGATCTCGGTAATCTCCGCCGGAGCCGATACCGGAGGAGATTAGCTCAAGATTACGGGAATGGAATTGAAAAATACCCAACCGCCAGAAGTATAAGTAGGTACCTATATGATTAATTAATATTACATATTACAATATTTTCTTCGGTTACCGCGATTGTCACACATTTTAATTAAATAAGTAAATTTAAACAAATTACTTCGCGTATAAAATGGGTATAATGGGTTTGCGCAAATGTAACTTTGACATAGGAAAATTATACTCGTATTTTTCTCATTCAACTATTTGACAACGTAACTGTAAAGTTATTGAAACGTTGGGAAGGCTCAGCTCACATAACGAATAAATTGTTTTATTAAAATTAATAAATATTATGTTAAAAACCCAGTAACATTATACAGCAGGCTTGTGACGGTTGTGTGGTGTTTATCACGCGATGAATAAATTGCACAATATCCGTCACTGTTGAACACGCATGCCATAGTTCTCAGAAAATGATATGTTAATGGGTGTTTTGTCATTTATCTACCATGTGATAAATGCATTATGATTGTGATCCCTTAGTTATACATACCTATCATACCACTGAAAAACTTAGTATAGATAGGTAACAAATGGTTGATATTAGGTATCTGGGTACACATGAGTAAACTAAACTACTCGCTAAACAATTCTAATCAGCAGCAAAATTAAAATTAACTATTGCTCAATACTACATACATTTTTAAGTCTATTCGGGGACGGGGAATTCTATTCAACAATTAAATAGATAAGTGACGTTTTCAATCAAAAGGTTCTACTTAATGTAGTTCTACATGAGGATGAAGTTTGTTTGCATCGTTATACCAGTAACCGGTCAACGCGTACTTATCGTAAGCGACAGGGTGGTCCCTTTTGCTTAAAAAAACCGGTAATTATTCCAGCGTTTTAATCGCCATATTAACGTGACCGTGATATTGGCCAATTTATAGAAGCAACCAACATAATTTTTATAAGAACTTAAAAAATCCGCGTCTTCTACAAGACAACCGTAAATTACACCTGGGTTCGTCAATCAAGGCGGTCAAAACGCTTGAATAATCACCCAAAAGTCACATTTCACATTAGATTACTTTGTCTCGTATCGTGTATGATTGTGTCAAGAGCATAAGCATCTAGGTACAATTGCCTACTCTAAAGTCTTGAAAACCTTAACATTTATCCAACATAGCCACATTTATAATATTATGTACGGGAATATAGCTGGAAACAGAAAATATTCTACTAAAAATTTCACATAGCATTCTTGTGAATAAACTTGATGTATATCAAGTAACAATGTGTAACGAGCTGCATACTTATGCCTAGAGTATTATTATATAAATTGCGTTCTGACTATGTTTTAATGATTTAGTAAGAATCTGTGTAGCATACGAAGCACAAGCATCTTACCAATGTCAACGGTCAATTGAAGCAGGAAAACCAATAATGTTTATTCAATTATGTCATTCACAGAGATATGGGTGATTCTCATATAGTTTTAAAATATTAACATTTTTTTTTATTTTTTTTTCTGTGATATATTGCGGTGTATATTAAGAGTACATACCAAAGGCTAATTTTTGGTGCAGATGGACAAGCTTAATACCCTCTGCAAGTGATTAAAGTAATGCATGTGTACACGGCTGTGACATCCCTAAGGATAGTTGTGAGACTGTATAACATGGGTGTGACAATTTCATCGAAAATCAAGTAATTGTGTCAAATAACAAGTAACCAAGTAGCCAGGATCATTCACCAGCAACTTGCTCTTCGATACGGTCTTGTGGGGTCTGAGGTGCCGTACTATAAGTACGCACCGATGCCAGTTCTTGAGAATGGTCGTGCCACGCTCTATTGTGATCGATCTATCATCACGGACAGGACTATTGTAGCCAATAAGCCTGATATCGTTTTGGTAGATCGATCCAAGCGCCAGGCAGTACTCGTCGACATCACCATCCCCCATGACGAGAACCTCGTGAAAGCCGAGAAGGACAAACTCAGCAAGTACCTTGACTTGGCTCACGAGGTGACCGCCATGTGGGATGTTGACTCGACGATCATTGTCCCGATAGTAGTTTCGGCTAACGGTCTTATAGCGAAGAGTCACGACAAACATCTTAAGACTCTCGCTAGATGGCTGATTTAATTTATTTTTCTTTGTGACATCTGCGGAAAAAATACAACAATTTGATAACCCAACTTAGCAAACAAAATCATCAAATTATTCAAATATACTACAAGAATGTCACAACCAAGCATTACATGTCACAACCGAGGTTTGAAAAATTCCGTGGTCGTGACATTTAGATCTATCTATGGTCGTGACAAATTTTGAACATGTGCGAAATAATGGAACAATTTGCTTTGTCTCGCCAATCTTAAACAATCACCTTATTCTGTTATTTCTGAGGTAAAATTTATATAAGTATCAATAACATAACAGTAGAACTTACATTTAAAACTCATTCCACGGTGGTGACGTACTAAGGTTGTCCTTTTCTTTAATAAATACAAGAAAATATTTTTGCTATACATTCACCGCACTTTGTCATAAGCAGAACCGACAAGAAGGTAGTTTTTCCGTTCTTAAAAAACCTAAATAGGGCTGCTAGCTTCAAATATAATTGTCTACCAAGTTACACGTATTTAAACAAACACACATGGCTGTGACAAAAAAATTGATCACAAACTTTATGATGTTCTGAATCAGAAACTGTTACATTATACTTTTACAACTTTTTAACAATGTTATCAGACATTTATTAGCTTTGCGTCATTCGTATAACATTAGTCAAAATTACTTGATATTGTAGCAGAAAAAAATATTTTATTAGAAAATCGGGAGATATCACACGGCATGGACGTGACATTTTGGGCAAACATTCTTTTTTTTATATATATTTCTGAATATTTTAAGGTAAATGTGTTTATAAAAGATAAGTAGAGGATATTTGCTCAACAAAGGCATAAATAGATTTTTGATTTAAACAAAATAAACATGTGATTCTTACAAATCACAAAAAAATGCATGAGAATAAGAATCACCCATATTAATAATTAATGGTTGGCATACTACTTGAAATTACATTCAGTTTATTTTTATTCTGACTAAAATAATAAGTATTGACTTCAGACTTAGTATAAACTATAAAAATCGTAAACGTCCCTTTCAATTTCGAATTGTTGGAAAGAGATTAGGTCATCTGGCTTATTAGTTAGAAACATATTTCCGTTCAGAATGTACCTACTAACTGTAGATATTTAGACATATACAAAATATGAATGTTTTAATTTGAGCAGTTTGACTGACTTGATGAAGGTTATGAATCATGTCAACCGTTCGATCGCCGACCGCTGATTGACATGGATGGTGGACGTCAACTGACCGACGCCGGATAATCAATTCACTTCCATATAAAAATCAGCAGGGAATCCCCGGATTTGATAACGATCTTTGTAAGATTACACCAATTATTGTAGTAAGGCTGTCATTACGTTATAATTATAATAGCAAGCGAACAGTCAACAAGCGCTTTGTCAATTAAAATTAATGAGTTAACGAAATTTCTACGCCCTCACCCTCATTCTTCATTTAATCATTAACGTTCTAAAATTTTTCAGTCTTACATTTTTATAATATTTCGTTTCAGCTTGTTTCTAATGAAAAAAGAAAAACAATTTTACGAATAAATGAATTTATCAATTAAACAACCGGAAACACTGTTCTTCACAAGAAACGATTTTGGAATTTAATACATGACATCATATTTTATATTTTTAAAGCTTCTGTATACAGCCTCGGGTTCAGGGATTCCTCACCAACCGCAAACATTTTCCGTTACATAATTTTAGGAATTACCCAAAACCTAAAAGGCAACTCTTATATCACTTATATGTTATGTGCCTATACATATACTATCCTTTTTTATAGATTACTTAATTTTCACTCTCGCAACATTAGTTATGTGTTTAAATGACCGAGCGTGCGAAACGTCTAATTTCAGCTTGGCCCGAAATTGTTTCGTATGTCCGGTTGTTCGTTTTCGCCTACAGACCGCATTTCTTAACCATTCTCATGAAAGTTCAGTGAGTAGATATAAAAAAAATGTCCATTCAATATATCGTTATTTTTTTCAAAATGGCGGAGTGTAATCAATTCACTGATTGATAACGTAAAAAACGACAAATTTCAGCAATTTCCAAACAATACTTAGGAATACAATAATGGGTATAAATAGACACTGAAAAGCGATCAGGTTCCGAAAGCTAACGTGAGTAGAAAACATGACTTCAATTAGTGTAGCGCTCTTGACAACTTAATAGGAAATGGCTCCAAGGAGCTTAATGGCACGAGGGTGTTAAAATGAACAGTTTACTTCGATATTTTCCTATCTTTTTCTACTTGGATCGTAGTAATATCAAGCTTCATTCAGCGGTATAAGATTCACTCTTAAACACAAGATAGAAAATTGATACCACGTTTAAATAGTGTGTATGCAATTATTGTTCTAAGCGTGGAGCAAGGAAGTAAGTAGATAATATAAGTGAGACCTATTTCTGGTACATATTGCTGTCGGAATTTCCGCCATAACATTATCCATACTAATATTATAAATGCAAAAGTGTGTCTGTCTGTCTGTCTGTTACCTCTTCACGCTTAAACCACTGAATCGATTTTGATGAAATTTGGCATGAAGATAGTTTAAGATCCGAGGAAGGACATAGGATAGTTATCATCCTGGAAATTATCCCTAAAAAGATTGAAAAGTGAGTAAGTAATTCATGATGACATTGATGACCCTGTCGGAAATGTAATGATTAGACCAAAAGCACAATTGCTCTTACATTTGCTTAGGCGCTTTAAATAATCCCTTTTATTAATTAAGGTGATATCTATCGTGTTGTACGAGGTTGCTTCCATACTTCCAAGTTCCACGCGGACGTAGTCGCGGGCAAAAGCTAATGAATTGATTATGCTAGCCTGTTTTGGTGTTTTTAAGGCCGTAAAAAGGAAACGAGTTTGTCGTTGACACGGGTATAAAATTTCGTCATATATAATAATCATGTCTTTATTTTACAGACTAACAGCAACATAAAGTAGGTACATCTGTACCTACCTTACCTGTACCTGTACCTGTCGTGTTAGCTTGAATTGAGAGGACATGAGTAATATTGAATGTAGGTACACTGTGTTTTGTTAGTATAACCTACACAAATATATATTTTTATCGTTTACAAAACGGTATACTTCAGGTGCTTAAGTCAAAAACCAATGAGATATAAAATTATATACGACTTTAATACATTTTATAGGCGGTTTCTTTCCGGAAGATATGTACAAACTGTAGTCTCTGCCGCAGTGTATAGGGACATTGTAGCCATTCAATATTTAAAAGGACAGTTGAATGCTAAGCTAATCCCTCTGGGCATAGTTAGAGTATGTTATACTAGAAGGTACTGTTAACTTCGTTTGTAAGGAGAAAAAATGCATGAATTATTTTTTGCTTTAGTGTGCCTGGTCGGATGCAACGTATTCTAACTGATAAGTGATAACCATCCTTGCGAATCTTGAAAAATCTTCGTACAAAAAATATCTAATAGCCATAAACCATGAAAACATGTAGATGTAGGTACAGTAAGGGAAAATAAGCATAACTTAAAGTAAGTAACGTTAATCCAGTGATAGTATTAAATCTATTCTCCTTACTTTATACCTTCTTTTCCGATGATACCCAAGTATATTCCCTAAGTTAGTATACGTGATATATTTACCTCTCCTCCTCGACTTTGGCTCTCTGCGCGTGAACTTGCCGCCTCATCTGTCCTATTTGCACTTCGCTCAACTTTTCACGCCGCGCACTGCAAAAGCACCCGTCAATATTTACTCGAGTCACGACAAAACTAGAACGTTCTAAGCGACAATCTCGGTGTGGCGTTTAACGCGTTCTTGTACTAAATGGGATTTATTCGATTCGAAAGAGCAAATAAAGGTGATGGGGAAAAAATGTTTCGACTATTTACACCTTTTTAAGGACCAACGGTTTGGGATTTGTTTGCAATGGGTGTCTACAGTCGGCTTATCTGTAGTGGTGAATTATTGTATATTGCTTTGCATCTTACCTACTATTAATTAGCTTCAACTTAAGGAAATAGGTACATTGGCAATTTTACTAATATTAATATTATCATTAGGATAATCCATTTTAAGAATTATGAAAGTTAACAAAAACTTAGAAAGGGTTTACTTACTTGAGGTTCTGTTGTATTTCGTCGTAGTTGACGTAGTGTCCGGTCGGGCCCCAGGCGCTGTCCATTCCCTATGAAAATAATGGCATATTAGTAGGTATTCCTTCATACTCCGAGTGGAATGTTTCAAACCAATTTTCAGACTGATAGATTGTCGAAATAGCAGCGAGTCACCAATTGTGTTATGTTTATAACGTTTATAAGTTAGAGAGGGGCCGAGTATTATAGATTTTGCCAACGAATCGCTGATTAGTCCGCGTTCCCAACTAGTCCGCCAATCTCAAAAATTTTAGTAAATTTAAATTATTTGACATATTCCTAGTCTGCTTGAGTCACAACACAATTACATTTATCAAGTCCCTTTTCCTGACATTGGCAAAAGCCTCGCGCTGCCATTCTCGGCTTAATAATAAGTCCCTTTTTGGTATAATAATGTATGAGTATCGTGTAAGTTTAAATCAATATACAATTACATTTGGTTTGAAACAGCCCATAGAAATACATAAAATAGCGTTGCTCGCTTCTTTAAAAGCAGAACCCCCTTTTTATAGAAGTTTCTTTACTTTCTTTGGGGTCCGCTAATAACAGGCGATGATGTTCATTTGAGGTTTTGAATAAGTGGAAAATGAGAAATATTAGAAGCGGTAGCGTTAATTTTAATCACAATATTTAATAATTGCTATTAGCAGGTTAGTTGTATGTTAGTTGGCTTAGTATGTTTACCTTTGTAAGCGAATAGTCTCAGTCTAATTAAAGGGAAGCAAGCTAAGTAGGTTTATTCCTATTAGCAGATTGCAAGCTTGATGTTGCAATAAGTTTGACGCATATGACTTTATACTGCAAAAGCTACCATAAGCTATTTTAAATAATATTTGCTACAAACGTTCGTAAACTTGAGTAAACCCGCATCCACAGATTCTGCTGTCAAAAATTGTATGTCATTAACAGTGTACTTCCATTTACAATTTCATTATCAGTAACTTTCGTAATATTTAAAAAAATATATATATATATTGTATATTTTTTTTGTTAACGGTCCCATTCCCGGTCAGTTAGAAAAGCGTGCTAATATACTGAAATAGATTATAATAGTAGTCATCAGTATATCAGAAATTCCATGCTATCATATAACTGCATCAATTTCAACCCACTATTCCCACTGAAAATGTAAAGAAAAGAACAGCATCATATTACGCGAGCCGCAGAGCGCGTTCAGTTCCGATAGCTGTTTCTGTTTTTGATTGTTGTAAAATAATCCAAAAAGGGTCACAAATTCAAATATTACAAGGAGTACATCCCACATTAAGATAGTAAAACCTTGAAATTGTAATCTCTATGAGTTGTCCGCAAAAAAGGAATGAAATATTATATTTTCATTTACAGTTTACGGTTTCGAAGTTTCTTCCTACTTTAGTGCATTATCGTATTAGAGAGAAAGAGAGAAAGAAAGAAAGACAGCGAGTAAGGAATAGTTTATTCAGTGTATGTACGTGGTGTTTGTTAGTGTGGCTCTCACACAGACAACCCCCACTAGACGGAGCATGTAAGGCGACCCGCGCGCACCAACGATATGGTACGGCAGAACATTAAAGTATCAACACGGCGGCCACCGTTTAGTTGCGTCCTTGTTTATGATCCATGCGTACGTCAACGAAAAAAGAAATTAAATAAATAACATGGTAAATTGTAGTGTTAAGTGGTGTAGAGAGACCTCATAAACATGAACGCAAATAAACTCAGATTTCTACGAGTAATTCAAGACCAAAAAAACTACGACAGATACGTCACTGTCAAAATTGTCAAAGTCACTTATGTCACTGTCAAGTTAATTTTTCAGGTTTCGCGAACCTTTTTATAATATGTTGCCTCTATAAATATAACGAAACATATTGCAAATAGCCTCATCATTGATAGATTAGGTTTCAGTAAAAAAACAAAATTTTAGAACGAAGTTCCGTATTTTGTCGATTAGCTACATGTTAAATATTTTGATTTAAATGACATCTGAGTCTGTTTCTTAGCTTGTAAATGATTGCACCAAATGTTTTGAATACCTGAAGTGTTACAAGTATAATAACAGATAATGTACCAAATTTATCTGATTTTTAAGTTTTTATTCGTATTTATGTAGTAATAAATATATCTAATTATTTTGTTAAAACATAAGAGTTAAAGTTACCAATAAATAAATTACCTTAGTGTGTTTAAAAATGAAAAAATATTTTATTGTATTGGCAACCTTGTGGTAGTTTTTTTGGTCTTGAATTAGAAATCGCAGTATAAACGGTGGCCGGCGTGTTGGTACTTTAATGTTCTGCCGTACCATATCGTTGGTGCGCGCGGGTCGCCTTACATGTGCCTTACATGCTCCGTCTAGTGGGGGTGGTCTGTGAGTGTGTGTGTACGTGGTGTGTTAGTGTGGCGCTCACCTGGTGCGCGGGCGCGGCGCGCGCGGGCGGCGCGCGGTAGGGCGGCGCGAGGCCGCGCGGCTTGTCCGAGCGCTCGCCGCTGCCGCTGCTCTGCCGCGAGTGCTGCACCTCCGGCCTAGCGGACATGCGATACAATACAATAATGCTTTTATCTACCCAAATATCATAAACCCTCCATGATGCGTTCAAGAACCGCACATTATGACCAACATAAAAATAAACTGTTTTGTTAGAACAAATTTCTTATCTGTGAAAATGTTATTATTGCTAATTTATAACATCGATTTCGATAATATTATATCATTCAAATTTCGAACATCTCTGAAAACCAAAGAAATTTGGTTTGACCTCTATTCTAATATCAGTCGAGATGACGTTTAGTTCGAAATGAATTGTCAATTTGCAAACAAATTGACAAATGTCGCACGCAAGTAAGATATCAAACGATATGGTAGTTCGGACCCACTCTAGTTTGTCTCTGAATTAAAAAAAAAAAAACTATGAGAGCTGCCAGAAAAGAAAAGAAAAGTTTTCATTGCCGCCATTTCCGGGTAGAATTTGTTTTAATGCATAAAATTGATCGATTTGTTGAATATAAACCATAAATTGAGCTATATAGATATTTCGGCGACGCCTCCTGATATCCGTAACAAAGCACCTAACGTCATTATTAATTACTTATTACCAGCTAAGTCAAAGAAACAGTAGGTATGGTGGTCATAATATGCGGCTCCTGAATGCATCATGGAGGCTAATGATATGTGAGTAGATAAAGTAGTGTATGTAACTATACATACTTAGGCATTAAACACTCGTGTGATGTTATTATGACACTCGCCTTCAGCTCGTGTCATAAACCCACACTCGTGATTAATGCCCTTCATTATGTACAGTGACATAAACTACTATTATGCAACTGTAACATAATAGGCATGTTGACTAAATTTTTTTTGAGGATGTCAATCGATTCAATTTTTTATTGTGATCAAATGTCTATATGGGACTGACTACATTTAAACTGCTCTAAAAGTCAGAAATGTCCGTCAAAGTTCAACATTCCTACGTAGCGCTAAAAACGCTCTATACAAAACGCGTCAGGCTAGTGACGTCACAGGCCGGTATAGTGTAGGGACGGGCGCGGAGGATGAAATGAATACGTGTTCATAGATCGAATATTTATTTAATTCTAACTCACTAGCCTAAGTACAGGGTTTATATATAAGAACTTACATACTACTCCACACGCAAACACAAATTAATGATTCGCAATTGTCATAGGACTGAGACATTCGCAATTTCGCGCTTTCTGACAACCGCGTTTTTAGTACAAATTTAATAAGTGTGGGAATACTGTCTTTATCGAGCATACTTTTATAGAGATCAATAGCATCTATCAATTTTTTAGTTGTGTCCTCTTCTCCTGTCATAACGGGTAGAAGAGACACCGCCGTTTTAAGATCAAACTTTTCCATGTCTGCTTTTTCAATACAACTGTTCTTACAAAATTCGTGTATGTTATTATATACGCCTACAATTCGCTCGCTTAAGTCACTTATATCTTGAACTGTTTCGGCAGAAATATTGCCTTCTATAATATTTTTGCTAATAACTTTTGTAAAATCTAAGTACTGGTTATATAACTGGTTTGCTATAGCCAATTTTTCATTTAGTTTTTTCAGTCCTTTTTGGCAAGCTTAGTTTAGTAATGTTACTCTTTAACTGATTTAATTTATCATAAAGCTCCGTGAGCCCGGCAAGCATTGATAATATTTTTAAACTAGGCATGAATAGACTTATATTAACATCTATGATTACATATATGAATGATTAATATATTTATTATTCTACGTCACTAAAAGTACTCACTCATTTTCCGAAAACACAACACAACACTCAACTCCTTCCCTGGGACAGACCGTCGACGCTGTTTTCCTTAAGCGGATGCCTCCTCCGCAGGCATTTTCCTCCCAGCTCCAAATGAACGTCTAAAAGTTACGAAACCGTTGATTTCCCGGCGAATCATCTGCTTGTGCCATGTCACGTAGAATTTGTACAATCCATATATGAGGATCACCCCCAAAATCGCTAAGATTGTGAGCAGGATAATATTTGTGTTGCTTACATGAAATGCGATTTCTTTCGCATTTGCGTCATTATTTCCACCTGACGCTGTCTGAGCGATGATGACCTCTTGTGGTTGGGGCGGTTGAGATGTGCCTGAACCCATTTTAATGGCAGCACCGAACAAGGGTTAGTACAACCACGACAAATATCAGCAACACGGCCAAAATTAGGTAAACGCAATCCCAGAGGTCCTCTTCAAGTCTCAGCAAGACCTGACTATGAATTGCAACCATTTTTAGAGTCTATCTTTCACTTGTTGAACAATCACAAGTCCGAGAATTCCACTCGCGAACGCGACACCGCTTCCCGAGCTGGCAGGATCGCCATGTAGGGACGGGCGCGGAGGATGAAATGAATACGTGTTCATAGATCGAATATTTATTTAATTCTCACTCACTAGCCTAAGTACAGGGTTTATATATAAGAACTTACATACTACTCCACAATAGGTACCAATAATTGTATGGAAAAATTAAGAAATTTGTCATTTTCACCGTGAAAAAGTGCGTTTAAGTTCATAGTTGTCATACAATTATTGTTTCGTAAAATTATGAGGATTCTGAAAACATTTTCAAAATTTATTTTGGATTAAAAAAAATATCATAAAATTTGCGTACCTTTGAAGTCACATATTTCCAAAAAAGATATATGTTTCTGGATTTTTTTTCTTTGTTTCGTGAAATATTTAGCTAATTTTATTCATATAACTATAGTACGCTCTAGAATTCAACATCTCTTCTTAAAACACGAGTGAGGTTTCATGAAACGAGCCGAAGCTAAGGTTTAGGTTTTATGAAACAATATCATATTTTAAACTGTTAAGGAGAATACGTGGGCCGCGGCGCTCGGTCACCTCATTCATTCCTGAGCTCTGCGGACTGACTGACGGTACCGAATACTTCATAACTAGATAAAAGACAATCTATAATAATGATGATGAATATGGGTGCAGATAAAGTAGTGTGTGCGACTTAAAACACTCGGGTGATCCACTTGCATTAATTGCATAAACTACTAATTAAAGAACACAACACAATTATAATAACGGTAGATAACAGATGCATAACGGACATAAGTAGTGATCAGGATTTGGCTAATTGTAAGTAGACACTACATAAAATATGGCAGATGTTACTATTTAATAGAAGGTTTTATGGGAGTTGATTTCTAGGTTTTCAGTGATCGTAGACACTTGAAACCCTACCCATAGTGGCCATTACCATCATGGACAGAGATTACTTTAATAGATACCTAGGGCAGCGAATTCGTGAATTCGACATTAGCCCTGCCCTTGGTATAAAATGTACTATTTTAAGTTTAAAAAACACTGCGGTATAAAGTATTGCCCTGAACAAAATAAATGTGCGTTACGTTACGTCACGTAACGTGATGACGTCAAGTAAGTCAAAAGTTAGTCTCAAGTCTAAAGTCAAGACTAATTTATCTTGGTGTCGGGGAAGCAAAATAAAACATGACCTCCATTTATCATTCAAGAAGGCGAATACCTTTAAATTAAAAACAATAAAACTATATTTCTATAGTGGCGCCATGTTCCTTCTTAAAAATAAGTATTAGATAAGTAATATGGTAATCTAATAGTTCGTTCATGATATGAGTGTAAATTTTCTTACTTGTGCGGGTTTTCTTCGAGCCGCTCACTTCGTTCTTCCCGGTTGTGCCGCTCCAGCGCTTCCCTCGACAACGACTTCTCCGAAGCTCGCCCGGGCTGAGATCTGCCGTATATTTCCGTGTCCGGTTTTTTGTGGGGTTTGCCGATTCTATAAGAAATAATTTAAATTCTGTAACATTCCAACAACATAAGCAAAAATATCAGTAACCACTGAAAGATAATCTTTACTGCCAGATCCCTTGCCCACCACAATAAATCTTAGCGATTACATTGCACATTCTTAGTAATTGATAACACCGACCAGTGGTGAAGGGAAGGCGAATTAGATTTGGCTCACTTTTTCGTCAAAAACAGTAGAGCAAGAAACTCAACTACTCCAAAATCAGGAAAATCGGTGACATTAAGCCACAGTATCAAAACAACAAGTACTTTTGGAATCTTCTACCTACAGTATACGGTTTAGCGGACTTACCGGAACATGGTGGAGAGAGACTTCAGCAACGAGGGTTTCTTGTGCGACAGCGAGGATTGCTGCGGGGAGCCGCGCACCATGCCTTCCGGCCCGTGGTTTCCGTCCGTCAGCCAGTGCTTGAGAGCTGGTGATAAATTAAGGTATTTAATATATTAAAGAATCTTGCGATCTGGCAAATGTGAAATAGAGATCACTGCGTCGTAGTCGTAAGACGACATTAAAATAGAATACGAATCTGTTGGGTTAGCACATCGAGTTGCGACTGTGCTTGTCGCGTGACATAGTATCTTAATCCCGTCTTTCTCGCACGGTATTGAAAGGAAAAAGACAGCCAATAGTTGTCGAGCGAAAAAGAGTCATATGTCACAGTTGAGCTAAAACTGCTGGTCGGATAAGGCTATTTTTTTTTAAATGAACATTTGTATTCAAAAGAGAGATATTAGGGATGGCTGTAACAAAACCAAGCGTTTGAATTAAATGAGACTTACGTGGATGTGCTCGCGCATATATCGGCTCGTTCCGCGGATTCCTTTGGTTTTCCTGTATCGCCGTTTGTAAGGACTCTAAACTGGAAGACTTCCGCATGCCTAGCGACGGGCCCACTTGTAATGCTGAAAAAATATAAATGTTTATGTTTTTTCTCAAACATGCAATGAAATATTGTCTTTGCGTTCCTTATAATAGGCTCGGAAGTATCGGTTTTTGGGCGCAACAACTCGAGAGGACTGTAAAGGGATTTCATACTGTTTTTCAGGCCTAGGCCTGCAAAGTAACTTTTTTTTTGTTTCAACAACAAGGTCATTCACACAGCTGGCTGGTTTGACAAAAAGCAGGTTTTGTTTTTAAAGGTTGGTTATTAGACACTTGTGGAAAAAAAAATTCAAGATGGCGACTTTTTTTTTTTCAAAATTTCAAATTGGTGCTAGGCGGCTAAAACTCGGTACCGGGGGGCTCTCGGGGCTCAAAAATATGAATCTGAATTCTTGTCCGAAAATTCGGTCAAATTCGGAAAATATCGAAAAAAAAAAACGATTTGTATGGAGAAAATTTCAAATTGGTCCTAGGAGGCTGAAATTCGGTATCCGGGGGTTTTTGGGGCTCCTGAGTCAGAATCTGAAATCGGATTTTTAAAGTTCGGTCAAATTCGGATTCGGAGGCTCTCAGGGCTCAAAAATATAAATCTGAAATCTTGTCCGAAAATTCGGTCAAATTCGGAAAATGTCGAAAAAAACGATTTGTATGGAGAAATTTTCAAATTGGTCCTAGGAGGCTGAAATTCGGTATCCGGGGGTTTTTGGGGCTCCTGAGTCAGAATCTGAAATCGGATTTTTTAAATTCGGTCAAATTCGGTATCGGGGGGCTCTCGGGGCTCAAAAATATGAATCTGAAATCTTGTCCGAAAATTCGGTCAAATTCGGAAAATATCGAAAAAAAAAACGATTTGTATGGAGAAAATTTCAAATTGGTCCTAGGAGGCTGAAATTCTGTATCCGGGGGTTTTTGGGGCTCCTGAGTCAGAATCTGAAATCTGATTTTTAAAATTCGGTCAAATTTGGAAAATATCGGACAAACAATATTAAGTGTTATTCTTTGAAGTATATTTTTTTATTTCATTGTATGTTTGAGAAAAGCACTATACATGCCTCGTCGTGAAAACGGATTCCCGGCCTCGTATCACTATCCGGCCTCGCTCGCACGCTCGCTCGGCCGTATATACCTACTTGGCCGGAAATCCTCATTTTCCCGGCCTCTGATGTAATGTACTATTACTCCGAATATGGACTGTATAGTAAAGAGTTTAGGTACAACTGCTATAAATAGAGCCTGTTATCTTGTAGCACTGACATTGCTTTTCAGTAAAGCGTGAATGTTTTTTTATCGACTATCAATGTCGATAGTGTAGAACTAAAAGTTATATGTGAAATGATCATTTCAAAGAGGAGCTACTAGGTACTATTACTTTTGGATAAAAATATATATTATAAAAAAGAAGAAATAAAAGTCTCGGGAGTTCGTTAGTTGAGACTTATCATAGTTTTTCCACAATAATTACAATAAACTTATAATTCTACATCGTCAGTGTAACTAAGGGTTTTGGTGAAGGGAAAGGGTTTTGGTGATCACAAGTTTCACATTGGGCGGCAACTGTAGGTAAATCCTGCTGCATATACATTCAACTGCATTATGTAAACATCGATATCGAGATGGTCGATAAAAAAACATTCACGCTGTACTGAAAAGCAATATCAGTGCTACAAGATAACGGGGTCTAGTTATAAATCATTGAGGAGAGGAGGTATTCTCGGCTATTGGCAAATGATGCTATGATGTTGACGTACCCGTCAACGGCGACCACCAGTGAAGGAGGAAAGCCCAAGAAAGAAACGGCTGGCAATTGCTACACCGATAAGAGTCTAGATCTCAAATAAATAAATTAAATTAATAATAGTATATTACTGCGGAGGCCGGGAAAAGTCAGTTCGTGGATTAGTATGATTTTGAAGGACGAGGCGTAGCCGAGTCCTTCAATAATACGAATCTGCGAACTGACATTCCCGCCGAGGCTTGTATAGTGCTTTTCTCCAAATATGCTTGGAAATAATCACCAATCTACATTTTAATTTAATATATCAGTACCATGAAGTTCATTTGGTACTTACTTATTTTTTTTAGGAATAGGAATAAAATTTCGGGTCCGAATCATATGTTTAATTTAAAACAAAATATATGAATAAGAAATAATATATATGAAAACACAATAACAAAAAATATGCACATAGGTAATTATAAATTTTAGTTAAATTAACAACTTCTAAACACACTGTTTTTTTTTAGAAACCATACCATATTTATCATTCGGAGAAGATCATAAGTTCAAAATAACTTTTATATTGATTTGGACACAATCATTTCTGTTTTATTTTTTATTTGTTTACGTTTGGTACACTTATTAATTTTCAACTCACTCATTAAATATCATCATATTATTAAAATTAAAACTTTCGTGAGAAATCTCTAATAAATAACTAAGAATCATGAAAATAAATTAACCGCATAATAAGATTATTATTTAAATTGTTTGTCCGTTATTCGAAATTTGTCGACATTTCAAATACATTGACAGTAGCAGAGCAAAAAAAATTTCAGTGCAAGAACTAAACGCAGAGAACAATTAAAAAGTTTACAATAGTTTTTATTTTTTAAATTTAGTGGACAATTGGCTGTATGGTGAATTATCAAAGTCTTTGAAAAAATTAAAAGTAAAAATGCAGTAACCGGCCAAATTAACACTTTGCACGCCGATCACGAGAACCACTCGGTACGCATTTTTTCTCTAATTCGCCGGCCATTTTAATAACTGCCATGTCTATCTCGCCGATGACGAGTACCACTCGTGACACTTTTTTCTTAGAGTCGCGGATAACGAATAGTACTCGTGATCAGATTTCATACTGTTTGTATTAAAATATCGAACACAGTTCGTGATCTGCTTAATAGCAACGTGTAGAAGAACGTTTAAGCTACCCACACACATACAATTTATTAACGTGAGGGTTGGGGGAACAGCATGACGATGCGTCGCCCGCGCTGCCTCGTCAGTGCCCTGCGCGGGCTACCTAACAAATCCATGTTAGAGTTTTTATTTTTTTATAAAACGAGTTCTTTTCAGCGACAGTTTTAATATAAAATAAATATTATAAACACATTGTTTTATTTTTATCATTATAAAATACTAAAACACCTCTTAAATAAAAAAGAAATTATTCCTGTTTCTACGCTAATTATTATTTTATAAATCTTACAATATCACCAAAAATCGCCGGCGACCCATAGGTGGCGCCTTAAAAAATGCGCGGCGTTCTTGGGAAAAAGAGCATCACGAGTGGTGCTCGTGATCAGCTGTTGGAGCGCGGTACCGATTATAACTAACGGCGTGCAAAGTGTTAAGATTACCCTCATTTGTATGAGACGTTATAAACGGAAGGTGTGTTTTTTACTTAATCGTCGTATTTAAATAATATTGATTTCCCGGCTAAGGCCAATAATATATATTTATTTAAATTTTCATTAACGCCTTTTAAATATAACGAACAATTTCGCGGTCCAGTTTTACTACATTAATGGGAACATTTCCAAGCAAGTTGGAGAAAATGAATATTAAGGGACAATCATACACATATCGACCTAGTCCCAAACTAAGCAAAGCTTGTACTATGGGGTACTAGACGACGATATACATAATATATAAATACATATATAGATAACATCCATGACCCAAGAACAAATATTCCCGGCCGGGATTCGAACCCGGGACCGCCGACTCAGTAGGCAGGTGTCTACAAACCGAGCCAAACGCGTCGTAAATTGAAGAAGATGGCCTGCAAAGAGTATGTAATCACTGTTACGAGGACACTCACTGTGCTGCGCCTTGATCTCCTTGATCTTCTTGTAGGTGCCGGTGGTCTTGGCATCCATGGCGGCGTGCCTCTTTTCCGACATGGACCGGCGTCCGACTGCGTCGCGACTGAAGCCTGCGCCGCTCTCACTGCCTGACTCGCCGTTACCGCTCGTACTGCCCCTGGAAAAAAAAATGTTTTTCAATACCGCTGTTATCAATAGTCCATACACAAATTATATATGTGAATTCCAGTGCCTCTACTTACAGGTATGTGTCCGGTTGTTCACCAATATCAAATACTTTGTATCGAGACGAGATGGATGCATACATATCAGGCGATATCTGTCGTTCTACGGGTGTGCGTGGGAATATTAGCCTCCCTTGACTCTATATGTACTCTCGAGATTTGTTGTTTACACTAAAAATGTATCTCTTCAATGAATATTTCCCAAATGATGAAAAATAACTTCACATCCAAGAACTCAATGTTCCCCGATTTTGGCACCTGACCACTACACTTATTATAGTATCAAGTGTGGCGTAATAAATGGGGTTGTATTCATGTTAATGGTCAAGATTTACAAATTAATTAAGTAAGTCTAAAGAAAAATTGATTGAGCTGTGCCTAATCTAGTTTTCAAAGACGTTGAACATGAAAAAAAAAAATTACTTAAGAATGAACCATACTACAATGATAGTACACCATAACTTTTAATACTCAGTTAATTACTAATATAAACGAGAAAACTGACATACCTCGTATTCGTCCCATAATCCTCCTCAATGATAACATTATGGTGCGCAGGCGGCGACCGCGACATATGAACGTGTCCTAAATTAGGCCTGAAGTGGTGTCCATTCGTCACCGGCGCATCGATCTGAGTCGCCATGTAATAACTCTCATTCCTCAAACCAGTTAGCCGGTCTATCACAGGGTTCCAACCGTCGAGTCGACTCCATTCGAAGCTATCCCTCTTCGGGTCATGAGGAACCGTATCTTTATCTCTCTCTAGATACCCTTTGCTATCATCCGATTGATTCGAAACCCAACTTGTATTATTATTTATCGTGATTATCGACGCGTGTTTCTTACTCGCTCTATGCTCGTCAATATTTCTCTCTTTGTGGTTGTCGAATTTGTTTTGGTTGTAGTCTGTTGGTTTGTTTTCTTTGTCTGTGCTGTTGTTGTTGTTGTATATGACGGTGTTGAAGTTCTGCGAGCTGTTGTTGTTGTCGGTGCTGTTGTTGGTGTTGTTGGACTCGTTACCGTTGGGAGGCGTGTCGTCTTTCCACCGAGCCAGGTTGTCCATACTGTCTGTAACCAGAACAATTACAAGATAAGCGACAATTATACTTTTATCTACATACAGCTGTATTTTTTCTGGGATGTGTTCCAAAATATTGCTATTCGGATTATGCTTGTTATATGAGACTATTTCGATAGTAAATGTAACATAATTTTTTGCTCTTCGAAAATTATTGTTATAACAAGATTGATTTAAAATGATAATGGTTTTTTGTGCAGCAATGAATACTCTCCTACTTTTAGTATTTCGTGTTTACGATATTAAATAGCTAACAGAACTGCTTGGCTATCGAGGTTACTTTTGCTTGTAACACGCTCTGAATGAGTCAGAATATGTATTCATCTAAAAAATACATAAGTGTCCTCGTATTTTTTTTAAATCTCATGCATTTTCAAGCATCCTAGCCGATGCTACGAGACAACAAACATGATAGATCTTAAAATAACCTTCGGGTTGGGATGAAGCCGGTTCAAATCTCGACAGTCGTTTTAACAGCTTATTCGGTTTGTAAAAGTTATTCAACTTCTATAAGAAGTGAAAAAAATGAAAAAGTATTTATTGTCTCCACCACAAAGTATACAAGTAGTTTGTACAATAGTAGTAACACTAACACTAACTAGATTAACAAAACATAATATTAATGAGCTCATGAGTAGGTATAATAAATAACTTGTGCGGTGGAAACTGGTGCCCGAACTAGGCAAAACCTGTATGTCAGGTCACCAGGTCCTACCCTCAGATATCTATAGCAACATTTTTAGGAAAGGAATACACTTTTAATACACTTTTAATAACTTACTATGTAATAACAATGAATTATTTAGAACATGCCTTTGTTCAAAATAATTAATAATAAGTTTCTGTCAAAAATTACATTTTAGTGCCAAGCTTTTATAGCCGACTGTACTTTTCTTTGGATATCCATCGAATGCTCACTGAGACGATTCTAAAGAGCCCAAGCTCGGTAGGATTGCTTTTTCTATTATAGAGTTCCTATGGCTACCTTCCGGCTTCATCATCAGATCAGCCCCATGGTACCATATTATTGTATTGTCATCAAAGTTAAGTAAGTATGCAAAATTTCAGCTCAATCGGTTGACGATATCTGCTTCAAAATTGAGTTGCAAGATTTCACCCGAACAAACATACTTTAAACATACCATGCAAGTTAAATAAAAGCTTTAAAAATAAAAATAATGAAAATAAAAATAAAAATAAATGCATAGAATATGAAGTGCATAGAATAAGTACCTGTTCTCCTGGCGATGGTGAGCGATATACTGCCGAGCACGCTGGGCCGCGAGTGCAGCAAGGCTCTGCGCAGAGTCTCCATCGCCTCGGCGTTGGACTGACCCACCAATGACACTCCGTTTACGCTGAGAAGCTGGTCATTCGTGTGCAATCTGAAACGTATCATAATAGGCTATTTGACTGATGTTGAATTCTACAGCGTACTGTAGTTATATGAATAAAATTAGCTAAATATTTCACGAAACAAAGAAAAAAAATCCAGAAACATATATCTTTTTTGGAAATATGTGACTTCAAAGAAGGTACGCAAATTTTATGATATTTTTTTTTAATCCAAAATAAATTTTGAAAATGATTTCAGAATCCTCATAATTTTACGAAACAATAATTGTATGACAACTATGAACTTAAACGCACTTTTTCACGGTGAAAATGTCAAATTTCTTAATTTTTCCATACTATTATTGGTACCTATACCGGCTTGTGACGTCACTAGCCTGACGCGTTTTGTATGGAGCGTTTTTAGCGGTACGTAGGAATGTTGAACTTTGACGGTCATTTCTGACTTTTAGAGCAGTTTAAATGTAGTCAGTCCCATATAGACATTTGATCACAATAAAAAATAGAATCGATTGACATCCTCAAAAAAAATTAGTCAACATGCCTATTGTATTAAAATCAAGACCTGTTCAATGTTTTTTCCCCATTCCCCTAGATATTCTTAGGAAATATGCGTAAGAGCCCTATTGCCGACGAGACCCTTGTTTCTCTCGCAGAAGCAACAGTCGTTGATCGGTCGAAGGCTGTTTATCTACGGACATCAACTAATAGACAAGTTTTATACTCCGTCGTCAACGACGGGATAATTTTCTGATAGAAAGGTATTATGGAATAAAATAAAATAGAATAGAAAAAGGTTTATTCAATATAACACATCATTTCAATTTTGAGTATTGGGTAATTATAAAAGACAATGTATAAGAGATGTGCATCCGAAAATTCCGAAATGGTCTCCACAAAACAAACGCTGTTGGCTTTGCTAGGTACCTATGCAATGCCCACGGCACTGAGTATTCATGAATCTTCAAGGACTTGTTCATCTATCAGGCAAGGTTTCCTTTGAGGAATCATCCGGTATCACATTTAAATGAAAATGACACTGAGGATATCATAAGCATAAAACATAATCTTATCTACAAAAGGGATAACTAACCTGCCATCTCTAGAAGCCGCACCACCATGCAGCACCGATTTGATGAAGATGCCCAAGTCCTGAGGGTCAGAGCCCACGGTGACCTTGCCCTTCACGCTGATGCCAAGACCTGCCTTTTCTGAGTCGTGCACTGGGACGTCGAGCCGGAGGATCAGGCGATTACGAAGGCTAAGGATCTGAAATAAAGGGAATGATTAAAAAAAATGATGAAATTCGACATCGGGCGACTACAAACAGCTTCCAGATTTTAATGGCATAGAGCAGAGTGTAGCGGTCGAAACCACTTTATTGTAAGGTGACCTAAAATTGTAAATGCCTTCTTGAACCTTGAAGGTACCTAAAATTGTAAATGCCGTTTTGAACCTTGAAGATGCCAATAATTTACTCAATTAACCAGACTGATACGTAACAGTCCCAACCGCACTGAGCGTCGTCTGTCATCGATGGCTGGCTTGTTAGTACTTTTCATGCCATCTTATACTTTCGTCGAGTTAAGGAGAATGGCAATTCTTTCGAACCCTGTAAGTAAAGGAAGGACGACCTGCATGTCTCACCCGTGTCGGCGGGAGTGTTCAGACTATAATCGTCATGGTATAGCAAATACGTGTTATTCTACTCCAGTACTTTTCTGTCATTAATATAGTTACTAACTCTTATATAAAGACATAAATTATGAAAGTCTGTAAAAGTCTATACTCTATTTCCCAAAAAAACACTGCTATACGATGTTATAATGTCGCCAAAAAAGCATCACTTAGTACCACAGATTACAAGATAAACAGCTGCAATCACACAATTTGCAATTTAAAAAAATACTTATTGTACTAAGGCATTGCTGCCAACTTAAAAAAAAGTTTTATCTTCAGTGCATGGATGTTTAGTATAGTGAGCGTATACCTTTATGTATAAGTTTATTTTTTTGACAGATGTTTAGTATGATGATCGTATACCTTTATGTATGGTTAGCAGTGTGTTTTTGGGCAGTAGAGTATAGACTTTTACAGACTTTCATAATTTATGTCTTTTTCTACTCCAGTACTTTTTTCTGTCATTTATATAGTTACGAACTCTAATATAAAGACATAAATTATGAAAGTCTGTAAAAGTCTATACTCTACTGCCCAAAAACACACTGCTAACCGATGTTATAATGTCGCTAAAAAAGCATCACTTAGTAACCCAGATTACAAGATGAACAGCTGCATTCACACAATTTGCAAATAAAAAAAAACTTAATGTACTAAGGCATTGCTGCCAACTTTAAAAAAAAAAAGTTTTATCTTCAGTGCATGGATGTTTAGTATAGTGAACTGATACCTTTATGTATAAGTTTAATTTTTTTGACAGATTCTAGTATAGTGAACGTATACCTTTATGTATAAGTTCATATTTTTTTGACAGATGAACGTCAATAAAAAAAAATATCAGAGACAATTTTCTTTCTAATTTTGTTGATTCTGAGCGGGAACATGTAATTATTTTCTTTGTTGTTTATTTGCATTTTATTTATGAAATGTTGAGTCGTAGAAAAAGTATTGTATGCAACGTTGTATAAGTAGGTCAAAAAACGCTCGTGGCATCTTTCTTACGATGTTCGCTACGCTCACATCGTAACCCATGCCACTCGCGTTTTTTGCCCCCTCTTATACAACGGTTGCATAAAATACTATTATATTAGAGTTAGTAACTATATAAATGACAGAAAAAAGTACTGGAGTAGGAAAATACTATTTCGGAACACTTACAGAATTAGTACTGGAATTGAGCGCGTCCTGCAATGCACCATCCGTGGACTGGTCCTTGTCGAGGTCGTCCTTGGAGGAGCTGTGCGGGAGGCGGGGCCGCGCGGCGCCGGCGCTGTTCAGCGCGAGCACGATGCTGGACACGCGCCCGCTCTCGCCGATGTCCACGGCCTTGGAATGTCCGTTGGGCGTGCCTATCGCTTTTTCAGAGTATTTCTGGGGACTTTGCTGGGGTTCAACTCTCTGCAAAGGAAGTTTTTTTTTTTAATAATGAGCCAAGCGCTGCGTTCGCTATATTGCTACTGCTCCCGCTTTTATTGGTCTTATCCCCGACGCAGAAAAGGGTTTTATAAGTTTAACGTTTTTGCTATGAACCTGAAGAATGCTATGATTATAAACGATGTTTGAAAAAATTCAGACCGGCCAATCATCCGTTACTACTGATGAGAACCAGAGTCGCGGATGATTTATCATTACCAATATCAAGAAGGTATCCGGTTATGGAAAGAAGCTTCCTACAGCTTTTTTCCAAGCGACTACAATAAGGGTGAAACCAGAAGAGCGTAATTTGAGTCGCGTAATTTCGGTCGTGCCATACTTAGTGTGACGTGATCACGTATGACATGATATATGACGCGACCAAAATTACGCGACTCAAACTATGCTCGGGCTTCACCCTACGATCTTCAAAAAGCTACCTGTATACGAATCGGGGGTATCGTCTTTCGAGCTCACCTGAGTCCTATTAGGCACTTGTCGCTCCACCACGATATCGACGGTGGAATCCGTGGGAGTGTTCCTCAGCAGCGATACGACTTGCTGCTGCGTGAGGCCGGACACCGACACCTGGTTGACGGACACCAGCCGGTCGCCCGCGCGCAGCCGCCCGTCCGTCACCGCCGCACCCTGACAATATGTACTCATGTAGGGGTCACAGACAACCCCCACTAGACGGAGCATGTAAGGCGACCCGCGCGCACCAACGATATGGTACGGCAGAACATTAAAGTATCAACACGGCGGCCACCGTTTAGTTGCGTCCTTGTTTATGATCCATGCGTACGTCAACGAAAAAATAATTTAAATAAATAACATGGTAAATTGTAGTGTTAAGTGGTGTAGAGAGACCTCATAGACATGGACGCAACTAAACGGTGGCCGCCGTGTTGATACTTTAATGTTCTGCCGTACCATATCGTTGGTGCGCGCGGGTCGCTTTACATGTGCCTTACATGCTCCGTCAAGAGGGGGTGGTCTGTGTGTAGGGATGAAAGGACGGGTAACGAGAAATTAAATGTAGACGACGCCACACTCACACTCTGTAAACAATTCAGAAAAATAATACTTAAACTGCTTAAGAATAATTCAGGATTATATGTACATTACCTAAAAGTGTTGTGATGTATTTTCTATCAATTCAAATCAGGGCAAAAAATACAGAAAATGCTTAAGAGGCCTTATTCCTTTTGAAATTATTTTTTTTTCATATTATGACAAATATATTGATAATTTCAGCCAACTTTTTGTAGAAAACAATACTTTTCTCCGAGTTCTAGGTAGTAACATAGCTATTTCATGCTTTCATTGCGTGCAGCCGAAAATAAGTTGAAAAAACTAATTTTACGCGTGAATATTGTCAATTTCGAGTAGTTTTTGAAACAAAAATTATCAATGAAAAATTCAAACTGTTGGTTTCAAATCAAGGGTCTGACACGCTTTGATAGATAAAGATAGCCTTATTGCGATTCCTAAAAGAAGAAATAGAAAAGAGTGCCATGTTTTGTCTTTATCAGCGACCGAGCATTTTTTCATGGTCGGGTTATTGGCACACTTCAAAATCGAAGCAAAACAATCAGGTAGTATCAAAAGCGGTATAGAAATAGAAGATTTTGTGTATTAAATAATTGATATTACCAGATAATTGACATATTAACGGATGTGGAGTGTTTGTGTGTAGCCTCAAAAATGGTGGGATGTTCAGTGCTTGGTTAGAAAAGCAACAGTTAACGAAAATAAGCGGATTTTACATTTCATGCGTAAGTACAAGTTTCTTTCTCAAATCTCACAAGAATCAAGTTACAAAGTTAAATCATTAGTTAGTTTGACGACGCGTTTGGCTCGGTTGGTAGACACCTGCCTACTGAGTCGGCGGTCCCGGGTTCGAATCCCGGCCGGGGCAAATATTTGTGCAAAATATTTGTTCTTGGGTCATGGATGTTATCTATATATGTATTTATATATTATGTATATCGTCGTCTAGTACCCATAGTACAAGCTTTGCTTAGTTTGGGACTAGGTCGATTTGTGTATGATTGTCCCTTAATATTTATTTATTTATTATTTATTTATATCATGAAAAAACTTGATAAAATAGGAAAAAACTGTAAATTATTTTCAAAATAACTCTGAGCATTTTGACATGTCAATATTGCAAATCGGTCAAATTGCGTAGCATAAATCTACGATAGAAGCAAGCTAACATAGACGTCTAAATAAATCAGTCGGTTTATAATCCAATTTGGGGATGCCTAGATATAAAATAAAAATTACCCCCATATTTGGGGAATCTATAGCAAATTGATATTTTCAGTTCTCCGATTCCGACAGAGAAAGAACCGTGTAAAAAATGAATAGCTAGGCCTAAGAAAAATTAGATGTTTTAGCAACTAGTATTGGTGATATCCTATCTACTTATGTCGTTTACAATTTAACTATTTAATTTTGCTTTGTTACAGAATGTCCCAATAAGGTGCGCCCATGAACGTGGACTGTCACGATGGATTAAAAGTATCCTGAGTACAATAGAAGAAAAAGAAGAAGTTTCATCCTATTTTTTTAGTACTGGCCAGAAAAATTCTACAGTATTCAAGAGCAAATCAAAAATTTTGTTTAGAAACAATTGTTGTAAATACATATTATTTAAAGTTTAAACTAATTTCATTACCTACTTTTATTATCAGAGAACCCAAGTATATTATTTTTATTTGATTATACGGACTAGTTTTGAAAATACTTAATATAAAGGTGAAAGCAGCGTCGTCTAAGACTCAAATCAATCAGCACTCAAATGACGACACCTTGTGGAAAATTGACAGTCGTAGCCTATAAAAGAACAGCGCTACAATTTTTATACCAAATCCGCCTTAGTAATAGTCCGACTTATGATTTACTGCGCTGTGACCAATTACCTTTCGCCTATGGTCTTTTAAAATGAGGAACAAATAGATTTTTAATCGTTAATGGGAATATTTTCAAAAATATAAAAAGGGAATACATAATTTTTTTATCCTTTATTTGATGTTATTGGAAAATGAGTAAAAAAAATTAAATGTTGTGAATTCGAGTACTTGGAACGTTTCTCTCTAACCACTTTTTATGGGGTTTTTTTTTGCGACCATGGCAACCCGACATTTTGACGTCATTATATGTCTTTCTCTTACGCCTGGTCGCTCTGTGGCAAATCTATAACTACTATACTATATCTATGGTTTCAAATATATACCAATAAATCCCAATAGCCCTGTTCTAGGTAGAAACATCAATAAAATGTTACAAAACATGTTTGCATTTTAAAAGGAATAAGGCCTCTTAAAGCATTTTTTGGTTTGACTTCTACATCTAACAGACATTATTGCGTATTTATCTGATTTCTAATTATACTTCTAAATAAAAAGGGATTTCTTGTACTAGTTTGTTATTAACCCGTCTCAACATCAAAAACTAGAACAATGCATGAAACAATGCGTTCTTGTTATTAACTTCAATAATTCCCGCTGAACCAATAATCCAATTCGTTGAAGACCTTAATAACTTCATCAAATGGCTCGTTAGTGTTACTCGTTCGATAGTTTTGTGGGCCACCCGCAGTAGCTAGTAAATTTGAAATTAACTTTCATTTACTCGTATTGCTAGGTATTGTGTTACTTGTCTTTCAAAAAGTATAAAGATTAACAGTTTGTTTGAAAGCCTCAGAGTCAACAATGCTCTGTGATACTCAATATTAACGAATAAGCTCCTTCTGTATTATCAATGAATCCTTTAATATCATATTCTTAATGTACCTGAAACAGTATTAACTATGTAAAGTTGTGAACTGTAGTGAACAGATTTGTGGTACATTTGCGATTAAATTGCGGGACGTGGCTATAAAATGCGGTAGGTACTCCATCAAACGGCCTAACTGGGTAAGATGTATTGACCGTCTACATATTGAAAAGCATGGACAGAAAAATTAAAGAAGAGCTGAAGAAGAGGGCGCAAGTCGCAGGTAAGTGCGGAGCGAGCGAGCGCGTCATGGTGTATACAAATTAATGACATGCCCTCTTAAATTACTCAACATTACATCTGAACTTTCGTTTCGGTACTTAATAAGCTAGTATATAGTTTGAAAACGGGACAATCGGCGTCCCGCGCGGCCCCTTTTTGGAAGACATAAGTATACTCTAAGGGCACGGTTGGCTATCCTAGTATCAACCCATGAATTTGCAGTATGCTGGTAACGAGGTTACGAGGGTAAAGGCGAGATTGTTTTCGATCTTCACCGACGTCGACACTACCTGAAGCGTAGCGTTTACCGAGGTATAACGTAGCAGAGAACCAACCTTAGGTAAAATATTCTTAACGTAGATAGGGCAGTGTCCTCCAGTGGGGTTGTCTCTGGTGGTGATGGTGAAGCCGAGCCCCTTCTCCCCCTTGACCAGCGTCACGGCCACGGGCCGCGTGGCGCCGCTCGCCGGCTTGCTGCTCGCGCTCACCGGGACCTCCCGGCCCGATATAATAACGTAGCAGAGAACCAACCTTAGGTAAAATATTCTTAACGTAGATAGGGCAGTGTCCTCCAGTGGGGTTGTCTCTGGTGGTGATGGTGAAGCCGAGCCCCTTCTCCCCCTTGACCAGCGTCACGGCCACGGGCCGCGTGGCGCCGCTCGCCGGCTTGCTGCTCGCGCTCACCGGGACCTCCCGGCCCGATATAATAACGTAGCAGAGAACCAACCTTAGGTAAGATATTCTTAACGTAGATAGGGCAGTGTCCTCCAGTGGGGTTGTCTCTGGTGGTGATGGTGAAGCCGAGCCCCTTCTCCCCCTTGACCAGCGTCACGGCCACGGGCCGCGTGGCGCCGCTCGCCGGCTTGCTGCTCGCGCTCACCGGGACCTCCCGGCCCGATATAATAACGTAGCAGAGAACCAACCTTAGGTAAGATATTCTTAACGTAGATAGGGCAGTGTCCTCCAGTGGGGTTGTCTCTGGTGGTGATGGTGAAGCC